>CM062819.1:1491237133-1492644633 GCA_031772625.1 Pinus tabuliformis | reverse complement strand
GAGGCAGAGACCAGGGGTTTTTCCTTAAAGTTCTTAAGGACTTCAATCAACGTGTGGTGGGCCTTTTTCTTTATATTGCAATAAGTCGCTTATCAGTCAATTTCATGGACCCGTAAATTTTATAGGTCGTCATTTATAATATATCATGTCCGGGAAATCGGCCGATAAGGGACTTATTGTGATATAAAGAAAAAGGTCCACCGCGCGTTTATTGAAGGCCTTAAGCACTTTAAGGAAAATCCCTTGGTCTCCGCCTCCATTCCTATGGGGAAATTCACACAAGGGGTTATAATAAAGGGGCCTAAGAGATAAATGCCAACCCTCACCAATTTGTCTGTTTTAAATGATTTAGCATGGTACATTAAAAACATGACACAAAGCTCTAAAATATGGATGGGTCAGAAGTTGGGGAGTTTAATTAAGGTATTGGCGCATTCATAAAAGGACTCAACCTCCAACATGCCTCCATAAGTCGGCGCCAAAAGAAATCAAAGAAGAATTGACAGAAGCTGACCAATGTAGTAATGAATTGCCTCAAACAGTCAAAAGAAGCCTGATGACAGTAGGGACGTGGCTCAATTCAAGGCCTCCATTGAAGTAGAAAGGGGACACCTCCTCCTTTCTCTCTTGATTCTCCTTCTCTATGCATTTATTTTAGTATTTTTCAAGAAAGGGATTCGATCCCATTGTAATATTTTTGGGGGCATCTGCTTAATGACCTCTGCCAAAATGAGATTCTTTTGGCTCCCGTTGTTGACAATAAACTATAGCAGGGAGCCCTTTACCTACATCCGGGAGTGGAAGAGACGCTCCTTCTCCTCTGGATCTTCGGGTTCCTCCTTCTGGATCCTCGTGGTGGCAATAGTGGCATTGGGCTCCACATCAATAATCTGCTTCCCTTTTTCATTCCCCTTGTCGGGTTCTGACTCAGAGTCGGACCATGCATCTGATTCTAAAACCTTTAGCTCGGCCACCAGTGACTGCTTGGCCTGACACTCACTTGTGTTGTGAGTGGAGCTCTTATGGAACTTACACCACTTTCCCGTGTCCTTTTTCGGCTTCATGATGTTGTTCTTTGCTTGCAACTTTGGCGGGTTGTCTTGGGCCGCCCTGCCTTGGCTTTGTCCTTTATTTTGTGGTTTGGGGGCACCTTTCCCTTGCTTCGAATTCGCAGATCCAAAGTCTCGCTTCTTCTGTTTAAAATTTTGCTCGACCTTGATGGCATATCGGTATGTCGTGCCGAGCGAGGAGATGTTCAGGAATTATATTTCTTCCTAGATGTACTTGTGCAGGCAGCCACGGTATTTGACTACCAAATGTTACTCTGTATCCTTGATACCCAACTTTGTGCGAAGGGTATGGAAAATATTGGTAAACTCCGGCACGTCTTGGTCCCTTCCCTACCGCAGCGTGGTCCACTTTATGTATTGATCCTCATAGCTTCCGACAGGGTAGTACTGCTCCTTGATGGCATCCCAGAATGAATTCCAAGTGTGTTACAGATCCATTTGGGAATATCAACCCCAACTTACAGATCAGTATTATTAGGGCCCATCAAACCCTAATTCAGTTGTTTCATGCCCTAAAGAAGTCAACCATCAGAATGCCTAGCTTCCCAAGAAGTTCCATGATTGAAATAATCCAAAAACTGCCTCTAAGAAGATCAGCAGAGGCAGGCCTTCATTAGGGTGTGTTGCAGTGCAGTCCAATACACTGCTAGGGTGCTATGCAATGTACTTGAGCCCTCTTTGTCATGCACTGGGTGAATTTGCGCAAAATTGCATTGGGGTTTGGGAATATTCTTATCCGTTGGATGCATCTAGAAGTTTCCCAAGTCTATTTACACCTTTTAGCTCGAATTTGGATGAGGAAGGGAGTTAAAGAGCATCAATCCCTTTATCCCTTCCTCCATGGAACTAAATCCTAAGTTTGGGAGGGCATTCATTATCACCATTTATGGCATAACTTCCTTCATTCACCTATAAAAAGACCACTCATCTAAGTGATCACGGGCTGGCTTGGCTAGAAATCATTGAATTATAGGGAGATGTTGTGAGTATGAGACTTGAGTTGGTTTCAAGTATTGTAATGATGTCAAAATGTCTTGCTTGTTATGAGGAGAGGATGAGATTGAACTAGAGGAGTGACACTAAATCAAGCAAATTGGGTTGTAACTCTTCCTTTTACTAATAAAGTGTTCAAATATTTTTCCATATGTTTGTATTATTCATTGATGCTTTCATATGTGTATTATAAACTTGATTCCATTCTATGTTTAATCAATAGATCATTATCATATGCTTTGATCGGTTTTTTGTCTTCTGTCTGCATGCAGGTACTTTTCAAGTGGATTAAGTATGGAAAGGAGTGACAGAATTGGTCAAGAGAGATAAGGAGTAAGCGAAAGCTACAGGCAGGCTTCTTTACTATCTTATTTAATCTATTGGTTATAGAAAAAGTAGAGAATGTTTTGCACTGTTGTTCTAGACTTAGCTACTAGTCTAGGGGATTAGGTATTTATCCAAAGACACTAAAACTTCCCAAAACAAAGTGGGTGCCGCTGAAAATAGTGAGCCTGTACTTTCATCCTTCTGTTCGCAGTAGGTTTCCCACCAGTACTTGATGTGGGGGGCTGCTTTGAGAAGAGCGAAAATGATCTTTTCCTGACTAGAAAAATCATGAACATAAAAATAACCCTCTAGCAGATTTGACCATTTATCGACGACATCTGTGTCTATCTGACCCTCGAATATGGGGATTTCAAAATTAACTTGTACCTTAAATGGTGTGGCATTTCCAGAGTAGCTGTTGGAAGTCGACGCATCACCCGTGGGTAGCCACTGAAGGATCTGGGCAAAGTTGTCCATCATCACATTCCTTTGTTGCTCGAGGGCTTCTTCAAGCAAGATTTTGATAGGATCTCTTGCCCCCTCATCTTTCTTTTCATCCGCCATGGGAGGCCGTCGAGATTTGCGAGGCTGGTCTTGGAAAGGTTCAACCAGTTCCAACCCTAACTCCTTATATCCCGACCTTATTGGGGACATGCAACGAAAAATAGAGAAAAAAAGTAGACCGCTCTGATACCACTGATTCAGATTTAAACAAGAACACAACAAATTACATAGATAACCATGAACACAGAGATGCAGTGGAAATAATACTTCATTTCATTATTGTAAAATACTGAAATATGCTTACAAACAGAAATGGAAATAAATCAACTAGGGGAATGGTAGCTTATCTCTGAGAAGAGATGTGGTGGCTACATGCCTCTGAACTACCTTACAATGAGGCTCAAGGGCCTTTTTATTATTGAACAATAAGAGCAAACCCTAAATAACCAAAACCCTAACCCGAGGAGATGTAACACTAAGAGTTTATGGGCCCCGTTGGGGTGAGTTAGACAGCCAATTTCCCAGGGTCGTGACTTGGTCATATTATCTCCGTTTGACGTGCATGATAGCCCGTTGGACAGATTTCTCCAAGGACTATGATGGAAAAGACAATGCTAGACAAAAAATCATTAGCGGTAGATTTCCAAAAAAACGTCGTTTAGGGCCTCAAAACGGCTCCGGAAGTTTAGGACCTGAAAAACTGCTAAAAATAGTAAACTGTGCTACAATTAAGGAAACTAAAAAACTAAAAGAAGCAATGGTGGGGGTCCAAGTGGAATTGGTGGGTGACCACCAATATCCACCTGGATCACAACCACACTTCATGTTTCAAAGTGCCCATGGGACATAAGTGAGTGCATGTGCATGGCGGGCCATCTGTGGACTTATCATTGTGTTGTGTGATGCTACGTGCAACTTTGAAGCAAAAGCACACTCTTGACTGAGACATGAAAGAAAATGAAAGAAACAAAGATAACTTGCATCACGAATGAGTGCTTGTAATGTAATACCCTTCTAATGCATGAGAAATGGGATCGTTCAGTTCAAGTGGAGGAAGTGTGATCTGTGTGTGAGATGGATCTTCAATGCATACAAACGAGTGATGAGGAGCCTTGGGCGATTAAACAATTTCATGATCGTAAGTGACACTGACCCCAAGAGAGGGAGGGCCTGACATAACCATCAACTTAGGCTAAAGTTCCTTGACAGTCTTGGGTGTCTCAACTTCATCATCAGGTAGATAATCATAAACCAATGGCTTCGAAAGATCAATGATGATAGATTCATGATCGTGATAGGAAGCAAATGGATCACGACCACCACAACCAGAAAATTCAATGAATTCTTCTACATCCTCATGATTAGATGAATCAAGCAAAAGGGTAGATGAAAAGCAAATGAACTCATCCTCTATATTTCTGGAAAGGACGGATGAAGGATCAAGTGGATCTTCAATCAATAACTTATCCTCTCCATTGTCGAGTGATGGACTAGCATCTGGTGAGTTCTACAGGTGATAAACAATGGGTGCATTCGTGGATGAAGACACACATGTAAAATCTTGGATGGCAGGTTCACTAAAAGAGCTAGGAAAGAACAAAGGGGGTTCAAACGAAAGGGATTCATCCTTTGCTGAGTGTTGATGTTCAATCTCCCACTCATACTCTTCATGAATGATAGTGCATGTTGGTTGTGCAACACCAACTCTGTCAGTGGGTTGTTCCTCATTCACAACAAGTGAAAACTCTAGAATGGACGAACACAAGACAACATCATCCAGAGGAACACTCGGGTGTGAAGACAGAGGTCGAAGGAAAGAATTAATATGGGAACTTGAAGGACTAAAAACCAACTCTGTACGTAAATTGAGTGGACTGATGTTGGGAGGGTGAACAGATGTGTGAACATGATCCTCAACATCACTAGGTGATGGTGGAACTATTGAATGAGAGGGAGTTGGACAGTCCGTTGAGATAGTGCTTTCTCCCACATGGGAATGTGTAATTCCATCAACAAAGAAGGTTGAGCAAGGCTTGACATCAAGGTTCCTCTTGGGACAGGTAGATTTCTTAAGATAGTACTTGAACAGGTCCCAAAGATAAGTGAACTTCATCTGGCTCCTCGAAGCTTCAAACTACATGTCACGGAAGTGCTGCCAAAAACCAATAACAAATTCATGTGAAGCCCTCCTTTGCTGTAACAGTTTCCGATCAAGATGGTCTGGATCAAAATGATAGAACGTGCCTTCACTAAGATCATAGAAGTGCTCACATGACTGGATGGTGTTAGCTGATAGACTCAGCACCCAATGAAATGGAGATTCGCGAAGTGTGAATGCAAGCAACAGACCAACCTGTTTGTCAGTCAACTCATCTTGCTCATAAATCATGGAAATAAAGTTATGTAAGTGCTCAAGCTAGGCCACTTTGCTTGCATCATCATACGTGTGAGTGGACAAGATATTGAAAAGCTTCACTGAGATGGAGACATCTTCACGATTCGAAAAACACCTCAAGGGAAGAAGAATGCAAGACTCCGTGAAAGATATGTAGAGGTTCAAAACTAGATGAGAGGACACTGCTTGTCATCAGGCCATCCTTATAATGCCAGAAATGTTGACGGTGTTGCCCCGCCAACATGTCAAGGGGATCTCCCTAGTAAGAAGTCTCAATTATACCTCAGACCATTTGGTGTAGGAGTCCCAATAGTGGGTCATAAGGTAATGCCTTGACCGCAATGTCATATAGAGGCAAGTAAGATAACTCTGTCAGTAGCAATGGTGTGACTGATGTAGAGATTCAAGGAATGTGTATGAGAGGTTCCAACACTTCGAAGGGA
Source organism: Pinus tabuliformis (assembly GCA_031772625.1). Taxonomy (NCBI): domain Eukaryota; kingdom Viridiplantae; phylum Streptophyta; class Pinopsida; order Pinales; family Pinaceae; genus Pinus; species Pinus tabuliformis. The sequence continues at coordinate 1,492,638,901 of CM062819.1, read as the reverse complement.
GAGGAAGGTGAAGGTGAGTTCCTGGTTGAAAGGCATCAGTCCCAACTCGGCTAGGAACACACCACACAAAGGACATGCACAGCTTCTGGCAGAGTAGTCCACTCAGATGTGGCAGTCACAACAACAAGGTAAGATAACATGAACAACACTCATGGATCAATCTGATACGAGTGTGATGGTTGATATAGCAAGGTTCATGAGAAAGTTCTTTCTGATGTCCGGCAAAGCAGTCGACACTGATGGTGACAACATTAAGAACATATGCAACACATTAGCAACAAGATTCATATAATTGCATACAAATCAGTTCATATACAAGTACGTAAGTTAAACAACATATATCATTAAGGTAATCATAACATTCCATCTACAATAACAACATATGCATGAAAATGTGCTAGCTCTTATTATTAAAGAAGTGTAAGTCACAATCATACAATACACCATGTAAACCTGCTAGCCCCAACAGTGGAACGTTACAGCCACATCCGCCTGCTCCTCCAAACAGATGTACTAGCTCTGTGCAATGGAGAAGCCAAGGCACATTACAATACTCTCCAAGCCTTCTTTAAAATAGTCTTAGTAGAAGCTTGGCTGACCAAAAGCCCTTACAATGAGTTATGAGGGACTATTTATATCAAAGGGTGGGGTGACCCTTGACATTCCCCTTTGTGATAGTTCAACTACCTTCATGACTCTTCACCTACTTTATGAATGTTACATCCAAACATTGACACTTGACTTACAATTGACATGACTCAACATTACAATGCACATGTACTCATGTGAGACAACATGGCTTGAGCAAGCCTTGTAAGACATCACTGACACTCAGTCCCCTGTGATGAGACCAACTCTTTGACATGCTTCTGATGGTGAAGGTAGTGAGTTGATGCCAATGTTGGTTGTTCGTGATGGTGTGCGTGCACCTCATGTTGACATCTTTCTGAAGAGAACTCTTGTATACGTTGCAACTGGTGCATTGGTTCGGCCCCTTCATCCAACTCATTTGCTAACATGTGCATCGTCTTCTTGGTTATGGTTGAACCGGAAACACACTGATGCATAATGTCTATGCTGATCTTCAAGTGTGTGCTGATGGTCTTGTGTATCAACATGCCGAAGTGCATGTTCAACCCTAGTTGGACTTGCTTCTTGTCTTCTCTTTGGTGAGTATGTTGAATGGGTTGGATTGCATGCGTGCGCTCAACAACATGCATGTTGTTGAATCACTTGCATGCGAGGAACCACACTTCTCACCATGTCTACTTTATGTCAATTGCTGGGATGGATCATTAACTCGTACTCGTGCAGTTTCATTTGCGAGTGCATGTTGCACCCACTGTTGTTCCTGTTCCTGCCGCAACTCATTGGATTGTCTATGCAACTTCATGTTCTTCCTGATTTGTTGCTTCAACACATGCAACTCCTTCTTTGTTCCATATGCTACCTTTGCACAATCTTCATTTCATTTTTTCACTTCATAGCCTGAGTCTCCAAAGTTCCTTTCATTATCAGTGGCTCTGCTTGATCTTGCAACTTTGCTCACCTCTATGTTGTCAACAACCTTCCTCTTGCATTCACTTCGTTCGCTGCATTCGGTATGCTGCCTTCAACTGTTGTTCATGATGCTACTTGTTGTGATGCTGTTGCTTGAGGTCCTTGTCCATGAACAACTTGATGTCTTCATGAGTAGTTAATCCCATGGACACTTGATCGAATGCATCCCCAAGCATGCTCTAACGGTGTCTTTGACTCTGCTATCCTGGAAACCATTATACTTGTACTGTTGAGAGGCAGATGAACACCTATGATACCTGGAGACATAGAAACACTCATAGCAAGAAATATGTCCATCAAAAAGCAAAATGAACATGAGAACTGACTTGCAACGTACATAGGTGAATGATCATGAAGGTTGCACACTTTCAGCGAGGAGGTCGAGAGACCGACTGCCAAGACTGCACAAGGCATAGTCTGGGCTATTGGGAGACTAACTGACTACTGGAACTGCAAAATGCACAATCCAGTTGGGAAGTTGGCTGCTGGGATTGCGCAATGCACGATTCCAGCTGGGAAAGACTGCTGGCCCAAGGATAGATTTGTGCAAATTTTTGGGCCAAGTAGCCATTGACCTCCATAAATGTGCAATTCAGTCCAAGAGGCTAGAGCTGGGCCAGAATGTGCAAATATGGAGAGGAAGGTGAGCCTTCCTTCTCCATATTGTGAAATGCAACCTTGGTGAAGGCAGAGACCGGGCTAAGGTTGGCCCATCTCACCGATGGGCAACTGAAAGCATGTAAGTCGATGAAATGCATGGTGACATTAAGTGATATCAGAAGTGTTAAACAATGCATGAAAAACATGAATGGAGGATTGAGAAAACAGATCAACATGAATGTGGGTGAGGTCATTTTCCAGTTGAGCGAATGTCCATGCAAAACAGTTTCATGCATGCGACAGTAGTGAGATAGCAACAAAAATTCAAACAGAGCTAGGAAAATATAGTATACATGTAAACGTCTGTAAGTGTTCAAATAAATCAAGCAAACATTACTCATACAAGCGAAAACCAAAAAAGCGACAGAATGTAGCACAAGCACAGGATGTCAGAGCTAGAAGTTAATGTGAGGAATGAGCTCTGTAGCATCCGGTTGATGAGTTTTGATAACATCGAGGTTGTGACATGCATGCCATAAATCTAGGGGAAGAGACACTTGAAGGGAGGTTTCTAAAGTGTTCCTTGCACGTAACCTCCAACTGCTAAACAAAGATCCCTGAAACAAGGGATGTGTTTGCATGTTGCCTTAGGAGAGACAACCCATGCATGCAAGTTTGTTTTTCTCAGTCCCAAAGGGAACCAGTCAACTCAGTTGTACATGCAAGAGACTGCTTGACTGCAAGAGAAAAATGTGCATTCCTGACTATAAGCTGGAATGACTGCCCAAGGGGATTGCACAATTTCTGGGCCCCGCAGCTGACTACTGCCCAGATTTATGCAAATCCTAGACTGAACAACTTGTTTATGGGAAAAATTGTGCAAATCCTGCTGGGAGGTTTGGCTGGGAGGATTGCGAAATCTTGGACCCCAGCAGGTTGTCAGAGGGAATTGCGTAATTCCTGGAGGGAAGGCTGGTTGCCCTCCAGAAATGCGCAAATTTCACTAGGAATCTGCTTAGCCTGTAGCTGGACCAAGTTCAAGTGAGCAGCCTATGAAGGAAAAATATCAAATTGTGATCAACAGGCTACCTTTGAGCAAGAAAGACACTGAAGCTTAAGGACTTGACGAAGCAAGGGAAGTTGCTGTGAAGGTTGGTAGGGAGGCTCCAAAACAGCCAATGGAAAAATTTTGGAGGGTGGTTGTAGCCAATACAACAGGTTCTAACACACAAACGGAAAATGAATGAGTCCCTTAGAAGCCTTTGATAGTATGTAGCTTGAAAGGAACACACGAGCATAAAGACATAACAAGCTAATCTATAAAATAGTTCACAAGTTAATAGTGATGGAATTATACAACAGCACGCATTCAACAATATTCATACTAATGCAAATGGAATATTTCATAAGAATAAGCGTAAGTGAAGTAACATACATTGAAAACTTAACAAGAATAGTCCTACTATATTCACAACATATGCATGAAAATGTGTCGGCTCTGAGCTTTCATTAAGTGAAAGTTCCAATCATACATATAACATTGACAGACCACTAGGCCCAATTGTGGAACATGAAGTCTACACCTGCTCCTTTAAGGAAATATACTCCCTCTATGCTATGGAGAAGCCAAGGCTCTCACAAACTCCCAAGCTCCTGATTCTAAGCCTAATCCTAGCCAAAAGCTTGGCTCCAAAAAAGCGCTTTATATCAATTAGAAGTGTTTATTTATAACAAAATGGGTGACCATTCACTTCCTCTTATGACTCTTGGACTTCCCTCATGGCTCTTCAACATCTTTACAATAAGACTCTTTACATTCATTACATCATGACTCTTCACATTCAAATATTGACACTTGGAATTCCACTTACAAATTAATTACAAAAGAATAATGCAATACACTCATACCCATATAAGACAAAATTGGGTAGAGCTAGCTAGGAAACCTCATAAGACAAAACAATTAAGATTTCTTTTGGGGGAACTCCAGCTCAGCAACTTCCACTTCATGTTTCTCAGTTACGTAATGGTGCCAAGCTTTGTACTACTCGATGACATACCCAAACTATGCAATGTTTTCAGGATGAAAGTGGACTCTAGCCTCCATGGCATCCGGCTACACTGACTTGGAACCGGTTTGGGTTTCCTTCTGAAGCAGTGGAAACATTGTGTTTATTTGGACATGGCCACCAATGTAATTTGGCATATTATGTCTATTTACTTCATGATCTTCCTTGATGGCGATCTCTCTCAAATGTTCCAAGTATTCTTCAATCTCCTGCCTGACCTGATTCCTACGTTTGGTCTCCATGAGTGAGCCGACTGATGGGATCCCATGCGATTTCACCAAGAAGTCCAGGCTGTTGTACAATCATGCATATGAGGCTTGAGTTTTGGCAATGAAAGAGGTGAGTTGTTTGTTATTTTGGATGAGTATCCAAGTTTTTCTTTCTCCAACTCCACCTCTTTCCATGCCTACTTTGCCAATTCAAGTAGTGCTCTTTTGTATCGCATTGACCATTCATGCATGACAATAATAGATGATTGCACAACCCTAAGAGTTTTGAAATAATCTTTACATTTCTGTTGCAACCCATGCAAGTGGATAACTGCCTTATGCATTATGAAAATGTATTGATAAATACTTTTTATGGTCTCTCCTAGTGTTGATTCTTCGTCGAGTATCATTTCCTTCAGTTATTCTAGATAGACCTGTGTGGGGGCTACATTCTGTAACTCTTCTCGGAGTTGTTCAACCTCTTACATAGCAACCTGCAAGTTCTTTGCCAATTGTTTGTTCTTGGAAATAAAATAGTTTGTGTTTGACTTTGTAGCACCTTTGAAGGCCAAGATGGTTGTGACAATGGCACATGGATTCCATCTGGTGTCTATCATGATCACCCTTTCTCTAATTAATGTCGGAGATGTGAGGTTATCTGGAAAATGTTTCTTCCTTGCTTGTACAATATTTTTTTGAAGGTCATCATAAGTCAAATTTTATGTGTCCATAACTAGACTATCATTAAGAGGAAAAATTTCCTCTTCCTCGCTTTGAGCTTTCTCTTTCAGAGGATCGTGAAACTAAATGGTGACTTGCTATGTACTTGGAAGCATATCAACATCTTGGTTCTATGGCTTTGGTTCCTTCTCCATTTCATAGATTTCGATCAACTCCCCAATCTCTTGAGGGATCTCTTTATCCTGCATCTATTTTCCCTCCTCCTCTAGTTTTTGGTTCTACCCTTTTTCTTCGTCTTGTCTTCTTCTTTCTTCTGCTATTACTTTTTTCCTTTATTCCTCTTCTTGCCTCTACCTTTCTTCCTCAAATATCTTCTCCTCTTGTTTTTCCCTCTACTTATGTTGAGTTTCCTGCGCCCTCTATTTCCTCTTCTTCTCTTCTACTCTGGTCGCTTTAATTATGACTGGATCTGCTTTCATCTTGCGGCTTCGCTCTCCCCCTGGACTATGCACAACCTTCCTCTTTCTATTCTTGTGCACTAATTTTCACTCTTCCACTAGTTCTGCTTCCAAGTGATTTATTTATTTGGAGTAACCTGTGAATTTCCTACAACACTTGTAGGTTTTAACCTCGTACAGAAATTACCTACATACGAATTCTAAAACACAGAAAATAAACAATGCGAGAGCATAACACATAAAACACATATACAAAGAGATTTCCCCTTGGATCCCAAAACTGGGACTACCAGATTGATTTTTCATTATATTCCTTCCAATGTTACAATATATAATACATGCTGAAGCATCCAATACCATGGACCGAAAACCATTGCGCACAAAACCATGTGCGAAAACCAATCACCAAACCATAGGTAGGTTTGCCCAACCTAATATAGGGTCCAAAAAATAATTCCCCAGGGCATTGTCCCAGACCATGCAGAGGGGGGTTGCCCACCCCCCTCAAACCCCCTAGATAGGGGGGCTTCTGCCCCCCCATGACCCCCTCGTTGCGCAATCAACGCAATGAAGGGGGGGCTCTACCCCCCCTCTAACCACCCGGTTAACTAGGGTGGCTAGTCGTGGAAGGAATATAACACAACCCAACATTCTCCCATTGGTTGTTTTCTTTCCACATGAGAGCTTAGTCATTTATCTAGCCCTGCAATGCCCATTGTTTCTCTACACCAAGAGAACTTCTCAAATCTCACAGAACTTTTCAATGCATCTGCAATATTCTTCAAAGTGTCCACCTTTACCAGCAACACCTTTTTGTCTTCTATCATATCCCTCCCAAAGTGATACTGAACATCAATGTGGTTTGTCTTTGAATGGTAAGTAGGGTTCTTTTCTAAGAAAATTGCACTTTGGCTATCACAGTCTATCCTTATAGCTCTTTGTACTAACCCCATACTTGAAAACAATCTCTGCAACCAAACTGCTTCCTTGCTTGCATGAGTGGCTACCATGTATGCTGCCTCTGTAGTTTGATAATGCCACTATAGATTGTTACTTACTCATCCAACTGATTGCACCTCCAAATAGGTTAAACACATACCCACTTGTAGATCTTCTCTGATCTAGATCTCCAGCCAAGTTTGCATCAACAAAGCCATGAATATCAAAAACTCTGTCCAATCCTGGTCTTTCTTAGTAGCACAAACCATAATCACTAGTGCCATGCAAATACCTAAAAACCCGCTTCACTGCTGTCCACTACTCGTTCCCTGGTTTTGGCATAAACCTGAACAATACTCCCACTGCGTGTGCAATGTCTAGTCTAATACATACCATCGCATACATTAGGCTACCAACTGCACTTGCATATGGAACACAGGACATGTCCTCTTCCTCTTCTTGTGTCTTGGGACACTGTTCAGCAGATAACTTTACACCTATAGGAATAGGAGCTTTCACCGGTTGACTATCTTGCATATTAAACCTCTGCAATATTGTCTTGAAATACTTCCTCTAGTTTAACCAAAGCTTCTTCTTTGCCCGATATCTTTTAATTTCCATCCCCAAAATATAGTTTGTAGCACCAAGATCTTTGATGTCGAATTAGGAGGACAATTGTGTCTTTAAATCCTGGATGATTTCTTTTTCATTTCCAACCAACAACATGTCATCCACATACAAGACTAGATAAATAACATGGTCACCAATTAATTTAAAATACACACAGTGATATGCTTTGCTTCTCGTGAAGCCAAGTCCCTGTATAAATGTATCAAATTTCTAATACCACATCCTTGGTGACTGTTTTAGCCCATACAAAGATTTCTTTAACTTTCATACCAATTCTTTCTTACCCTTCATCGCAAAGCCTTTAGGTTGCTTCATGTAGATCTCCTCTTCGAGATCCCCGTGGAGAAATGATGTCTTCACATCCATCTGTTCTACATCAAAATCAAAAGTATCAGCAACAGATAAAAGTAATCTAATAGAAGCTACCTTAGCAACAGGAGAAAAAATATCACCAAAATCAATTCCCCGCACTTGGGAATAACCCTTTTCTACCAACTGAGCTTTGTATTTCTCCACCTTTCCTTCTACATTTGTCTTCTTCTTGAACACCCATTTGTTGCGAATGGGTTTCCTTCTAGCCGGAAACTCCACCAAATCCCAAGTTTCTTTTTTGTGCAAAGATGCCATTTCATCAACCGTGGCCTCTTTCCAGAGCTTTCCATCCTCTGAATCTACTAGTTCCTTCACAGTTCTGGGATCATCATTAGCAATAGATAAAGAAAAATTTGAATAAAAAACAGATGGACTATACCTTTATGGCTACCTTGTTTCTCGAACTGATCTTCTCACAACCAGAGTTTGTGGCCCTTCATCTTCTGATTCCTCTTCTGCTATAGAGTCGGATTCTTCCTCCTTTAGCTCAAACTCTATCTTCTCTGAACACCACCTCTCGGATGTACACAACCTTCCTTGTTACTCAGTTCCAAAGCTTATAACCCTTTAAACCATCCTTATACCTAGTAAAGATGCACTTTTTAGATTTACTATCCAACTTTGTTCTTTTCTCCTTTGGAACATGTACATATGCATCACATCCAAATACCCTCAGATGTGAAAGAGAGGGTTTCTTACCAGTCCATACCTCTTGTGGAGTCTTATCCTCCAATGCCGATAAAGGTGATCTGTTGACCAGGTAACATGCTATCCCCACTGCCTCTACCCAAAATTCATGTCCTAACCCGGCACCACTAAGCATGCTTCTTTCCCTTTCCATCAACATCTTGTTCATTCTTTCTACAACTCCATTTTTCTCAAGTGTGTATGGAGTAGTCTTTTGTCGTGCTATACCACACTTCTTACATAATTCTTCAACTTACTTGTTCCAAAACTCTCCACTGTTATCTGTCCTCAGCACCCTTATCTTCTTCTCTGTCTGGTTTTCCACCAGAGCCTTAAATTCTTTAAACCTGTCAGAGACTTCAAATTTCTTCTTGAGGAAATATATCCATGTATTCCTTTATAAATCATCTATAAATGATACATAGTACACATAATTACCTAGTGATGGAACCTTCCCAGGTCCAAACACATCACTGTGCACAAGCTCTAATATATGTTTCGCCCTCTTACCACCAGAGGGGAAACTCACCCGATTCTACTTCCCATATACACAATTTTCACATAAATCAAAATGCAGAGAGCTATTAGTCATACCTTCTACTATACCTTTAGCATGAAGTATTCGAAGGCCCTTCTCTTTAGTATGTCCAAGCCTTTAATGCCATAGCATGGTCTTTTCTTCAGATACCACTAGATTTTTTGCTCCACTTTCAGGAACCACAGAACTGTTGCACCCATCAATAAAAATGCTACCTTGCAGCTTGTACAGAGTTCCAATCGGAACTCCCCTCATCAATACTAGTGCTCCCCGAACCATCTTACAGGTATCTTTCTCGAACATTATTTTTACACCTGCATCATCCAACTTGCTTACAAAAATCAGATTTTTGGCCAAAGAAGGAATATGTAGAACACCCAAAAGTATTCTAACCCTTCCACCTTGCAACTTCAACTCTACTTCTCAGCGACCAACGATTCTAGCCTTCCTGTCATCCCCCTAAGAAGACATCACCACCATCATATTTCTCATACTCACAAAACCACTCTCTATGGGGAGTGAAGTGAAAGGATGCACCTAAGTCAATCAACCATGCCTCATGATCTACATGTGTACTTGAAGAAGCCAAGTATACATCCCCACCTTCATCTGAGGTGGTTTTTTCCTCTGCAGAAGGAGCATCATCAGATCCCTTTCCTTTGTCAGGAGCTTTAGATTTAGAGTCCCTTTTGTAGTGCCCTTCCTTTCTGTATTTCTAGCACACCTTTACAGGTTTTCCTCGAGATTTAGATCTCCCTCTAGATTTAGATCTCCCACTCAATGACTTGTTTTGGTTCTATTTTGGGACCGTCCTCGTACAGACAAGGCATCACCATTCTGGCTCTCCATATTTTTCCATCTCATCTCCGCTGTCAACAAGGATGAGACTACTTCATCAAACTTCAAGGCAGTTGCATTGCTACGTATTGCAATAACCAACCTATCCCACGAATCTGGTAGAGAACACAACAAACCGATGCACTTATCTTCATCTAAAATTTTAATATCAACAGATAATAACTGACTTGTACTACAGTATTAAATGTGTTCATATGCTCTGTCACCGAGTCTCCATCTTTCATCATCAAGGTATACAACTTTTTCCGTAGGAACAGTTTATTCCCTAGAGACTTAGATTGGTACAAAGTCCTTAACTTTACCCACAAAGCCTTAGCCATAGGTTCCCCTGATACATTCAGCAATACTAAATCTTAGACACACAATCGCATTGTGCTATTTACCTTCTGATCCAGCCTCTTCCATTCTTCATCAGACACTCCCGCTGGTTTAGTACCTGGATCTACCACGATCAACTGATCTTTATCTACCAACATATCCTCCAGCTTGAGTTTCCATAACTCAAAACTTTGACCATCAAATTTCTCGATCTCTATCTTTCCACTACTTGCCATCTTCTTTCACCACAAGAATCGATCCCGCAGATCTCCCATTGAACAGGGTCTACCATAGGCCCGAGTGAAACCCCTCAGCAGCAAACACGTCCCCTTGAAGCCAAAACAGCTCTGATACCAAATGTAGGTTTTAACCCTATATAGAAATTACCTGCATACAAATTCTAAAACACAGAAAATAAACAATGTGAGAGCATAACACATAAAACACATATACATAGAGATTTTCCCCTAGATCCAAAACCGGGACTGCCATATTGATTTTTCATTATATTCCTTTCAATTATACAATACATATATATACATGCCGAAGCATCTAATACCATGGACCAAAAACGATCGCACCCAAAACCAAGTGCGAAAACCATGCACAAAACCATAGGTAGGTCCGCCCAACCTAATATAGGGTCCAAAAAAAAATTCCCCAGGGCATTGCCCCACCCCCCTCAAACCCCCTGGATAGGGGGGGCTGCCACCCCCCCCCCGTGGCCCCCCCCCCCCAATTGCGCAATCAGTGCAATGAAGGGGGGGGGCTCCACCCCTCCTTTAACCCCCCAGTTAACTAGGGTGGCTAGTCATGGAAAAAATATAACACAACCCAACAACACCGATAGGCTCGTGGGAGTTGGAGGTATTGTAACAATTCTTCCATGGTTTCTCCTCCGGCCAATGGAAGGTCCCGCTTAGCCACTCGAAATGAATCCTCATACAGTGGTCTCTAAAAACATTTTGGGGATCATACATATTGAAGTCCAGAGTACATAATGAAAACTTTTCTATCGCCTTTCCTTTGGTATCTGCAAATTTTAGATTCTTGATCTCGCACAATCCAATCTGCATAGGAAGAGTTGGCCAAGAGGCTTTCTTCTTCCAGTGCAAAGCTGCTGACAACCCTATGGAGAGATAATATGAAAATTATCACATGACTAACTTATCAGTGGCATACCTTGGTAAAATATGCAGAGACTTATTTCCATTGAACACCCTCAAGAAAGTGTGATCTGGTGAGGGAAACCAATCCTCTATCTCTGACATTGCTTCAATTTCCCCATGTGACATGCAATCTGGGTCTTCCTCAAAGATAAACTTGTAAAATGAAATGAGGAAGTGATCAGTTAGCTTTTCCATTACTCCTATGTGGCTGCCGTCTCAAAGAAACTTGCAATAAACATACACAGCAAGATCTCGTGGTGTCCAAGTCTAATTAATGCAAGGGAATGAATTACTAAATTTCATCTACTAGATAGGAAGACATGTAAACTCTAACTTGCCTATCCTTGGGAGGACTAAGGAAATAAGATACATGGGTCTACAGCTACTGAGCCAAAAAATATAACCAGTTGAATGGTTTACCTCCATTAACAAGTTGTTTTAGTAAGAATTCCCACCCTTCAGGAATGGTCTTGGTGCTCTACTAGGCATAGACTCTACAACATAGAACTATCAAGAGCTGATAGGCCCTCCTAAGAGATTTTTTCTTGAAAGTGTTGGTGGATGTATGAAGAAACTTTGTTTGCTATTTCACCCAGCCTTTGATAATTTCCTTGGTGCTCAAGTAGCTGGTTTTCTCATAGAACTAAAAAATACATGAGTGATTTTGGCTCAGGAAAATGGTACATAATATGATAGTCTACTGCTAGAAAAGAAGAAAGCCTCTATCCACTGGCACTATTAATATTCATAGTCTTTGGATCTGTATGGGGTAGTACCCAGCTAAAAATGCTTACAAATGTAAAATCCAGATATCAGCATGCAATCCTGTGTAAACCTGACCATTGGACATTCACATACACTTGTTGATCTTACAAATCTTCTTTGAAGGTTCTTGGTGAGAAAATTTCATTCACCGAAATGGTAATCAGTAATGGGAAAAAACAAGAAGAATGATGCAACACTTGTGCAAGGGGAATGACAGACCAAAGTGCTTGTAGAAGCTAATATACATTAAGACGCCATCACCCATGAAAGGAAACAAGTAAAACAACACTCACAAAAGATAAATGACAAAAATCGACGGAAGAAATGGTGAAAGCAAAACTCATCTGGAAAAGTGTTGGAAACTCTACCGAAGGCTCCTTAATCTACTTAGGAATTCTAGAGCTCCATGATCGAATATATAAACGATCTCTAGGGATGTCCATTTTATAGATCTATATTGATTAGGGTTTATGACAAGTATGCCTAAAATCAAGGAAAAAGTGACACTTTGTGGAAAGTTACAAAAATAGTAAGTGTGCCAACTTCAGGAAACTAATTAGTGAATCTCTGTTTTCTATGGATGTTTTTTTTTCTTTTTTCTTTTCAAGAAAACTTGCATGCACACTTCAAACAAGGATTACACAATTCCCGAGGACTAGGAAACTTCTTGACCCAATGCATTGCATAGTTCCTCAACTCACGGGATGCTTTACTTAATTTCCATCATCAAGGCTAGGTTGCCATCAAGAATTGTCCAATTTTCATGCTCAACGTTGGCCTGCCAAGAAGAATTGCATAGTTTCTGGAGGTAAGGCTAGCCTACCTTCCAAGATTGCACATTTTCTGGAGGCAAGCCCAACAATGTTGCAAGGTCAAGTTAGAAGTTAGCTTGTGTTTAAAATATATCAAGCTAGGATCATTACATCATAAGCGAAGCATGGAAAATAATTGTTTTCTCATAGAATTAATGCTTGATGACATTAAAAGATAATCTCTTGTGGATAGAAGGGAGGCTCCAAAATCAAACCATGGGCAGAATTTTTGAGGGTGGTTGTAGTAGTTACAATAGTTTCTTCAAATACATAGGGAATGTGGCAAGGTGCATGACCTTTTCCTCTAGGGTCTTAATCCTCATCTTCATGGTCCTAAAAACCATCCTCTCATACTTCAATTGACTGTTGGCCTTGGAGTAAAGATCTCGCGGCTTCTTGACCATAGAATTTGTCTGATGCATCTATTTTTGCACCAAATTCAAATCCATGAGATTAGTATAGAGAATGTTATCCACATGAAAATATATTTGATGCACTCAATAGTCTCACATGGACATCAATGTCTCCACTTTGGATTGCAACACAACTAGCTTGAAAATTCCCTTTTCATAAACCAATGCGCTCTTAAGCTACATGGGAGGAAGTAGTTGGTTCTTCATCATTCAGATGTTTGTCTTCCTATCTTTAGAGGCTTTCTTGGCTATTTCCATGAATTCTACTACAATTAACACGTGTGCAGGATTGGAAAAATTCCCTAACACTGTGTCCTTTGACACAGACATGGAAGAGGGTAAGGTATTCATGGTGAATTCTTATTTCGATGGAGAATCCATCTGAGTGTTATATAGTATTAGATCATGCGAATGTGTTTCTCATCATATTCATGATCATAATCTCCCGATGATTTTACTATCCTATATTTCTTAGATCTAGGATCCTCTCCTTCATCAACCTCCATGAGCTCTAAAGTTCCTTGTGTCTTGCGAGAGAGGTGAGAGAATTTTGACTCAACAAGATTCAAGATGGGTCTTACCTATTCCCATGTAGATTTTTTTTCACAATCATGTACTATGGGATTTGGATTGTGATTTTGGTTCTATTAATCCTTATATTTTCTTAGTTCACAGATGATATTGTGTGTATCATACCTCCAGGCTCTAGATTGTGGGAAATCAAAGCCTTCCAATGCCTTCTCACTAGCTCCAAAACATCCCTTGACTTCATGTAAAATGGTCCCACCTAATGAGGAAGGTGAAAAGTGATAGGTGCTTTCCTCTAGGAAAACTGTGTATTATCACTGGAAAACCTCTACCGGATGTACTCCAATGCGAAAATTCGAGTCAAGAATGTTGAAAGTTGGTATGGTTGGCCCTCAAACCCATAAAATTTGATGATTTTGTAGTCCTTGAAAATGTACCAATCACCAACTCTAGTATCTGGAGTAAATTGCATCTTTTGCCTAAGGAAAGAAGGGACTTTTTTCATTGATTGACTGTGCAATATGGTGTATAAAACTAACATAAAAGAGGAAATATAACCAAAAATCCCCTCACTATTTTCTTGTTTTAAAACCATGTCTAGCCACTCATAAACTGGTAATAAGGAATTGTGCTCATTAACCATTATGGGTTTCATATGCTCTAGGTAGGAGTGTTGTTGATGGATGAATAAGTGGACTAGGTATTCTTCGTAATGGAAATACTTTCCTTCTCCAAACTCTACCATTTGAGAAATAATTTCTCTTAACAAGAACTATGGGAAATGAAATCTAGTGTAGGCCTTGGTGACCAAATAACATAAAGATATGAAGAGATCGGTATTTCCTCGACTATATTGGCATAAGTGTCTAAACCAAGAAATTGAGAGACCATGGAGAATTATATATTTGACATGGAATAAAAAAACATGATATGATAAGGAGGGTGAATAGAGGGAGGAACCGCTCCTTCTTTGAAAAAACCGATGATCATCCTTTGTTGGACCTCTTGTGTAAGGCTGATCCATTTCTCTTCAATTTATTCCTTATTTAACCTTTGTAAGTATTTCATACTGGTGAACGATAACATGTCTACAATGGAATATAGAGTTATTCTAATTATTTCCCTACCATGTTGGGATGAGACAATTGCTCTCTTGTCTGGTAAGTACCTTCGTGCACACCACATCACCATATCTAGCAAACATGACACCTACAGGACAGTGGTGAAGACTAAATTTGATGCGTGCATATTTTTTTTGATCTCTTATCACTTCATTAGTATTCAACATTATCTAAATGGATTCCTTCATATCATATTAGATTAACATTGGGTCCCGAACATTTTCCTTTTCATTAATAAAATATAGTTCTTCGTCTTTCCCTCTTGCCTGGACATCAGTGGAAATTTTAGCTAATGAGGAAACCATTTAAAATGGAAACTTGTTAAGAGTAATTTGTTAACTAAAGAGGGATAATAGAAAAAAATAAAAATTTCTCAAAGTATGAAGAGGACCAATGAGGGTTTGCGAAGTGGTAGAAGAGGATTGGTCAAAGGCTAAAGGGAGAATTTTTTGAAATTTAAAGAACCATGGAAATGGATAGCACACATCAATTGAAATGTGGGGCTTTCTTGAGCCAAATAAACTCGGATTTAGAAATTTTCAATGGGAACTCACATCATGACTATGCCTAAAGGAATAATTTGACCTGGACAAAAGTTTTTTCCATAGAAATATGGGGTTTACTAAGTGAAGCATGCAATTGTTGAGACGAGTGTGAAGGTTTAACCTTAGATTCCAAATTTCATGGCTTTCTCCAAGAAGGAGGGATTCAAAAAGTTGAATTCACAAGCTAGGAGTGAGGTGGTAGTTATCATTTATGAATTTGTGCTTAAAAATCATAGAAACGAGGAAACTTGTTTGACAAGCACACAAGATGAGATGGAGATTAACTTGTGCAAGATGAGAATAACAAAGGGCCCATTGGACTTATATAGAAAAAAAATGACATGCATGTGTGGCAGGTTCAGATAGAGAAAATTTTGGCTCACGTCATCCTAACATCATGCTTACATCAATAGGAAGCGAGCCCAACCACGTGGAAGGTTAAGTGTGTTGACTAGGAGTGGTAGGTTGGGTGGGAGGGTTTGGTGGTGATGTGGACATTGATGTGGCAGGGTACATGGCAAGCTTCATGTTGTTTCATAAAAATTTGGTTAAATTTATCTATGGTGCGAAAGGCATGAGGGAGTGCCATGTGTCTCCCCTTGTGCCCCTACATCAGGCTAAATGGCGTCTAGTTAGGTGATGTGAAGGTACATGGGTCATCGGATCACCTAGTATGACCATTCTCCAATCTAGTGGTGTGCACCTCCTAGTTTCAGTGCTATGGTACCCACAAAATTGTGTGTCTCTGCCAACACCCACTAGGACTTCATGCTTGAGCTTGCCCACTAGTACCTGCCAGATAGGGTCCTCTCCTTTGAATTTTTTTTCCTTGAAACCTTAAACCTTACATTATGGCACCAAAAAACCACAAATTATTCTTATTCTTTAATTTTTTACATATATTTGCAGGAACTTACTTGATTGATGAACCAACCCCCAAAATTTGAAATCATCCACTTGAAATAGGCTACAACTCAATTTAGGCACCAACCTAAAAAATGTACATGCACTCACTTGTAATAGGCTACAACCTGATTAAAGAAACAACATAAAAAATGAGCAAGCCTTGACTTGTTGAAGTCTTTCTTTTTATTTATGTACCAACCTCAATGTAGGCACCCACCTCTTTCTTCAATCTAGTGTGGACCACATTTCACAATAATTCAAATTGGATCCACATGCACCACAAATAATATAGGTCTTCATAAATTGATCATGCTAATGCTAACAAAATGTTGTCATAAATTGTTTATCAATCTATTTCCCTCATAACTTGATCAACATAATAATTGGTTCATCAATTTTTCATCACCCAATTCATCACAACAACCTATTTGTCAACCTAGTACCATGAAAAATTTCCCTCATCTTGATTCGGTCATACGTCCAACACCTACTCAAAAATCCTAAGCCTATTCATAACCCCCAAAACAAGAAATATATATTTACAGTATCAAAAATTCATTTTCATGACTCTTCATAGGCCCTAGAAAAATAACCACTAAAATATGATCATTTTCCCTCTTCCTGAATTCAATTTGGCTCCAAAATCTTTCCAAATAACCAACAAAACTATATTAAAATTAATCGGTCAACAAAATAGAAAAAATCGGGTACATTATACAAAATGACCCTTTATGATTTATCCATAATGTCATTTAAGGGCTCGACAAGATTTACTTACCAATGCACCAATAAACCTATAAAAGGAAAATTTCAGTGTATATATATCATATCTCGAACAACCAATATCCCACAGAAAAACCACACAATATTCCAAATTTTATTCTCATATTCCATGCCCTGATCAATATACCAACATCCAAAAATGGTTTTTTTCAGTCATAATAGTTGCCAAAAAGGGTCTCACATACACACACGTCTCAATGATATGAGTCCCATAGAAATTGCAATGAAACCAATTAATAAACCATGAAGTATGCCCTTGGCTAGGCTCGACTATAGAACCTCAGACAAAACATATTTTGTTGTGTGACTAAGGGGCATGGGTTCAACCTTGGGACAACATTTAAATGAATATTCCATAGACTTCCCACGTGACCTGTAATTAAACATATGACCTTGTCACTCTTCATACACCATGATTCTTTGGGCCTAGTTGTTTATGCCATGTGACCTGATCCTTAGGCGTCATTGTCATTTTTGTGCTAACATCATCATGACATCATCACACCATATGGCATCCCATGAGAGGTGCCACGTGTCACTTGAAATCAAGCCTATTGGTTACTCAAAAAAATTTAGCTATACCTACCATGTGGCAGTCATCTATACTGTCTCATCACCCTGCAAACATCATCATGCTGACGTGTTTTTCCACATCATTTCCATGCCACCCTTTGTTTCTATTTCATACTCCACTCTCGTGTAACCATCTCTGAGCTTGTCACAATAAGCCACATGACATTACCACTCAACCAATCTTATCCTACTACCCATATGCACATTAAGTGTCTGCCATGTGTCACTACTTCATTGGTTTGGTTGGGGTGCTGGGCGTCATGCACATTTACATACCATCCACCATACATGCTTTTTACCATAATCAAATCAGTCAAAAGGTGCAAGTTATATAACAGTGTTAAACAATGCACATGTTTAGCATGGGGACTTCACTCAATGAACCTCTAACCTATCACGTGCATTCATGACATATTAAACAATACCCTTAATTTGACTACATATTGGAAATTACCCCTGAAAATCACACTATTTAACCCCCTACAAATATGAACTCAATAAACCTTCCCAATTTAAAAAACCCCTACTTCCACTATATATTGTAGGTATCCATTTTTTCATTAACATTTTTTATACGTATCTATATTTTTTGATTAACTTTGAGCTCCATTTGTTATACTTGCCAATATAAAAACTCTTTGCCCCTATATATCCCCCAATACATTATGTCATTTTTTCCTCAATATATATCCCCCAATATGAACCCATGTGGTATGATATTTCTCCCTTGGTAAATCCCCCATGACGTTTAGGAACCTGAAGCCATTAATTAATTTCCACTATTTGGATCCACCCTCAACATACGCAATATTTAACAAATTGGGTGATTTCAAATAAGTTTGGTGTTTCATTCCTCATTACATCTTCCAACATCAAATGACTATAACTTCTCATCCTAGAGGAGTTTTTCCATGTGTTATATAGCATTGGAAATCTCTCAAAGAGGAACATCAAACCATTTCATCCATAGAATCATTTGAGGACCATTGCTTTGATTTTTTTAAAATTAAAATCAAGATGAATTTGGCTTTATGTGATGAAGGTATGCAAGGGATCAAACTAACATACTACTTCCTTGGATTCTTGAATGACACTTCTACTTCCTTAGACATCCTCGTTGACATCAATGACACTGGTTGTCATCAATGACAACATTATTTCCAACAATATCCACCTTTTTCTATTGATAGTAACACCACCATACATTGATACTCATTGATGGAAATGGATTGATCTCCCCCTGAAATGTTGATGGGAACTCCCCCCAACTAGTTGTGAAGATTCTTCCTGCTTGATCCTTCTTTCTATGGTTTCTCTCCTCTTACTACTTGTTAATGTATGCATTCTCTCCCACTTTGACATCAATGGAAAAGAGATGTTAATACTCACCAATGCTCCATAATTTTTCCTAGACTTTCCTGGGACTTGATCTCTTTGTAAATGGAATCTCCCCCTAACATCATGCTTCCTTTTATTTTAATACCAACCTATCAATTATTATTATTCTTGAAAGGACTTCCTTATCTACGTCTTCCTTCTTTATCATATATCACTTCAACAAATCTTCATGATTGACTACATTAGTCCCAATATCTCTCCCTAAACTATTTGATTTCTTCTTTCAACAGATGTTGCATGAAGTGTTTTTCGATTATCTTTAGATTTCCTATTCTTATGCAAGAAAGTATCCCCCTATGTATGTCTTTTATATACCATTTACAATGGTGTTTTCGACATTCTAATAATTAGTTGACTACAAATTATCATCCCATGTACATAATATTTCTTCTTCAAGTTTAACTTCAAACAATTATATTCTTGGGAAGGCCTTCGCCATTGGATTAGAGATGAGGGATTATATATAACATAGGTTCTTCTATTTTCAATCTCCATTCCTTGGTGTTCATTCTTCAGTTACAATACATTCCCTCTCTCTTGTGCCATCTCAAATTAATCATGCATTAACATGCTATGTTTCTTTTATTATGGAACCTATAACATTCTACATTTGTTATGAATATTGATGGAAATTACCCATACAATATTTTGATTTGATCCACACATCTCAACTCGGGCATTTCACCATATCCTCTGCACCTTATATAATCTCATACCTTTTGTCTAAGTTTTGTGCAAGAAAAATAATGGCCATAGAACGTATTTTGATACCTAGTGGCATAAGGTTGTCTTCATGTGACATACATTCTAAAGTTGTTCCTTGCAACTGATTTAGCCCTTTGTTTATTGCTATGATTTTTCCATTGCTCATTATTGATCCTTTGTGGATATTTTCTATAATCGGAGGCTTCATTTTCTGATTTCTTACATCATTTTGAGAATCATTAGGAATGTTGAAATGAACATGCATTTGATTCATCACTTGCCTAGCTTCTTTGCACAAGTTGTTTTGGATCCAATGAAAGTATGATCGTGATTAATGAGATTATCTTCAATTTTTTTTTTAAAGACATTCATCTTTGGATGTCTTGCAACCTTCTTGGTAACCAAGGCCTCCTATAATGAGAGGAAATATTTGAATGTTGGGAATATGATACAGAGACTCAGATCCTTTAAGAAGCTTAATGTTGTGTTTGATTTGTTCTGATTCTTCTTTCAAAAGAACAGCTTATTCTTCTAATGTTTCACAAAGTTTTACCATTTTGTTCAATTATTCTACCAAAATCTCCTTTACGATTTTGACGTCTTCTAATTCTACCTTGAGGGCGATAATGGAATCTCCATCTTGATCTCTGCCTTGGAGTTTCCACTCTAGATGTCCCACCCTCTTTCTAAGGTTTTTTATTTATTTCAGTGCACCTATTAGTTCTCATCCATAATCTATTTCTACTACAATTTATTCTACTTTAGTGAAGAACAATATTTCACCTCTTTCATCATCAGTCAAACTTTCTTTGCTCTCATAATCACTTTCTTATATTGAGAAGAAGTTCTTCTTCTTGGCATTCTTTTCCTTATTTCGATCATAATATTTGAATCTTATTTCCTCATCACTATTATTCATTTTTTTATAAGGATATTTAGAAGAACAATTTGCTATTCTTCCACAGTCGAAGCATTTGAAAAGAAGCTTTCCATTAAATTTTCTAGTTCCCCTCTTTAGCTTTCTAACAAACTTGGATTCTTCTTCATCACATTCATGACTATATTTTTCTTCATTCTCATTATTTCTTCCTTGTTTGGATACTAAAAATGTTGCTTCTTTGATCATTGACTTGTCCTTTCTATCCTTACTTCATGTCTTGTGAGTGCTCTAATGAAGAATTTCCATGTTCAACTTATCAATGTTTGATATCTCTTCAGATGATGATACCTTGGGATTGAATCTTGAAGGTAGAGATATCAATATTTTTTGAATGACAACATCGTCCTTGAATTTTTCATCAAGACCTTCAATAGAGTTGATGATTTTGTCTACTCAAAGGAAATATGGAGGCAATATCCTCATCTTCTTCCATTTTCAAACTTCCGAATTGATCCATGTAAGATTGTAGCTTAGCTTCCTTCACTTTACTATCCAATTATTAACAATTTTTAAGATTCTTCCATAGATCATGTGCTAACCTGCAATTCATTATGTTGGCTACGTGGGGCCTAACCGAGGTTCAGCAGTGAGTTTAGCCAAGAAAATCCCGGTACTATTGGCCCTTTTGGCAACAGTCCTCGAAGCGTGGACTAAGGTCTCACCTGAAGTAGTATGGGAGGGTGCTAGAACCAGGTTTCCGCACCCTAGGTATGTCTTGATGAGGGTTCTGGAGGTTCGCGATCCTAATATGTGCGGTACGCTGCTCCGCACAACTTTCTATTCTTCACAACTTGTGCGCACCTTTGTGAATATAGTGTTATCCCAGTCCGATCCTTACTGTGCTATTATATTAGTGCTTAACTTAGTTTGTGCGGGCCCAATATTCTTATTACTTATTCAACTTTCACATTAGTGCGCGTACTCGAAAACAATATAAATGCATAAACATAACCAAAACATAGAAATATAGATTTGCAAATAGACGCACAATATTCTGAATCAATCTTATGTTTATTAATACACAAGTTTAGTTATAGACCCGCCTCCGCCCTGCACACTCAGCTGCAAGGGTCCGCACACTCAGCTGCAGACTCTTCTAGGCCCCTGCGCACTCAGCTGCAGAGCCTCTACCTACTACTATGACCCAATACACTTCAGATTCACTTCTCTCTTCTAACCATGCCTTCGCATCTATCTATTACTTCCTTGCAAAAAGAATTGTCTTTACACTTAGAGCCTCGCTCTATTTATACAATCCCATGGTCCACGGACCATAGGTAGGCCGACCCACTTTACATTAAATTACAATATTTTAGGGTGGACAACCCTAGACTGTCATGCTTTGTGCCCAAATTTCGCAGGGTATTTACATTACATTGACCAAAACTCGGGCTTTATGCCCCAAAAACATGCTATGGGGGGGATCTGCTACCCAACAGGTCCCCAACACAATCAACGTGACTCATCCCGAGTCACTGCTAGTGCGGAAATCTTTGCACGAAGCCCCTCAAGCTGTTTCTGTGGTGCGCGAAGGTCCGCAACACATTGTTCTTCCATCTGCTGGATCTGATCTACTCTTTCTGCCGAATGCTTGCTTTTACGGGCAAATCCCTGTCTTAAAGCTTGCATCACCTTCATTTGTGCGAGATTTCGTTCAATATCGTAGTGATGTGGAAAGCCTCATCAATCCAAGGCTGGATGCACACTTTAAATACTGCCTCCTTCTGTTGTGCAGCATCCACCTGTTAATTTAATGCCTTCGCCTACTGTAGCTTCACTAGCCACTGGGTCAAGACAACTGTCTACATTGTTCCACGCACACTGTCATATTGTACTTGAAGCTCATGTGCCTCTGTTTCCAGGAGTTGTATAGTGGGGTCCTCCTGTAAGGAAGTGAGGACCGCGAAGGATTCTTCTAACATACTCGTATAGGTCTGCACTGCCTATCATATTTGCTCCAGCCCTTTTTGGATAGCGTATGCGTGCTGTTCTCAAACTTCCAGAGGTGTGGACTACTGCACCTTTAATCACAGTTTAGTAATCTACAGGTTGAGGTCTAGCTGGATCCTCGTAGCTTCTTCCTTTGCCTCATGGAATCCACTGTCCAATTTATGGATCCGCATTCCAATTGGTAGGTTTGTCGCAATTTCCAACTCTGGGGTGTGGCGACATGCTTCCTCTACAATTTGCTCTAGCTACTAATTCTATGCCACCGCTTCATCACATTGTAGGCTAAGCTGCTCGATGTTGACTCATTGTTCACTTAGCATTTGTACTACGCGTCCTTCCTTAGCGCAGAGTTCTGCTGTCGCTCGTCCTGCAGCTGGTATAAAATATCCCGTATAAGGGTGGCCATGTTTAGGCTAAGTCCCTTGATCCGTCTTACCGCGGCTCAATCATCCATGCCATCTGCTATCAGTGCTCCTTCTGGTAGCGTGATGGTGTTAGCCATTTTGGCCTGCAATAGCTGCTTTGTTGCCGATGTTCCCGCGGCACTTTAGGTGACTACCATTCATTCTTGTGGGGGCCACACCTGAAGTCCCTGGAGTTGTGCCCTGAGGGCCCCCAACACATTCTACTGCATCGTCATTGCTTCCTAGAATGCTTCCCTAGTGACCTCGTGAAATGTGTCACCGATGTCATATAGATCACCCTCTATCAATGTAATAGGCTCCCCATCTAGTTTGGATTCCTTGGTCTTCTTCCATGGCCCTGTTTCTTTCATACTGCGCGGTCGTTTCAGTTGCATTGATGTCATGCTCAAGTCCATGCCTTTTTCCATGTCATCTGTCCCCTATCCTACAACCAGATCCAGGCCTCTTCCCTCCTGCGTCGTATTTGCCCCAATTGCCAGTGTTGTTGCTGCTTTGTTCACGGCCTTGGTCTACTCGGTGGTGGCCTTCGCTACCTTGTAGGAAGCCCTTACCTCCTCGGCAAACTGCTTGTGCTGCTTCTACTATGCCAGCAGCTTGGTGACATCCTTCTACCTTTGAATTGTCATCTCATCATGTACTGCTAGATCTGGGGTGTGCCACTCAGGTGGCCATGAGTTGAGCATCGTGAAAATAGTGTCATCAATCGCGATGAAGGGGAGTTTGGTCCATTTCTGCTCCAGATCCTTCCACGCCCTGATATACACATTTTGCATATCTTCCTTAAAGTCTACAAAGCTCCACATACTATCGTATACCATGGGAGATAGGCATGGCTGTTTGTTGATCCACATCTGTACGCTCGCCTCCATGAGTATCCAGAAGATCTTGGTCTCGCAGATCCACGTGGCATCCCTTGTCGCCTATAGCGACGCATATTTCGCTACCTCTGACTAGTCCTGATCAAGAGGAGGAAACTGATTGTCCTCTGAAAATTCTCCTATGATCAACAAGATGGATAATAGCAACCACACATAGTGGAAGGTCTTACCCTGCTCTTGGGCCTCCTTGCAGTTCGTCACGAACTCCTCACAGAGGAACTGTGCCCAGTTGAACTGTACACCCTCGGTGCATTGCTCAACCAGCGCGATGATCGTTGCTAGTACCACGTTGCCACAACATTTTCTTATAACTTTTCCTGCCAGCAGCTGGGTGGCTACGCGCACCCCTTTGTCTTGAATGTTAGTAATGACATAGCCCCCCTTCTTCTTCTCCAACCTGTATTTCTTCTTCATGGCCTCTGCGAGCACCAAGTCTCTGCTTTGGCCAGCTATTTCTGCTGGTTCCCTTCCCATAGAGGGAAGCCGATAAATCCTACGAATAAGCTCCGTCGTGATGGGAATCAGCTCCTCGAGCCACAAGTACCCATCATGCATTAGGAAAAGTAGTTCCTTGATGACGAATATCGTGATTAGTGCCCAGTGAAAGTGTGGAATCCATAGTAGGTGGAGTAGCCCAACCTCCTCCAACCCGCGCAGCCACTTCTGTGGCTGTAGTGCTATAACTGACCCTTCCTTGCTTTGTTTCATAAGTTGGCTAGTCTCCAAATGTGGGAACTTTTCACTGTCCACGAGGTCCCAATCTTCAAATTTCATCATGGGCATGCAGCCCAAAACTAAACCCTCAAACAAAATTCCATCTGGGAGGAGTGGGGTTTCAAGTGCGCTTTTAACGACATCCACATCATTAGGTACTTTTGCTTTCCCTCTCCGTGGGGGGACATATTTGGGCAGTTTTGCTATAGCACGCATTGGCTGAATGTCTTCCTCCATTTCTTCATCTAGTTCAATCTCTTCTATGAAGGCCTAGAGATCCTCCTCCTCATCATCTATCTCAAGATTAACCATCTTGACCTTTTCTTCCATAAACAGTTTACCAAACCTTGGATTTCGCGGGGACATGCGAACCGGTCCTGCTACCTGTGGATCCTTTTTGGGCATCGGCATCCTAGGTGATTTATGGATTTCCGGTGCATCCCCTACCAGTGGTGTAGAGCTCTGTGTGACTCCCTTGGTTGTGGACATCATTTTTATTAGGAAATCTTGTGTCTCCTTCGACAATGTCTCAAACACTGAGTTTGCTCTCACAGCCTCCAAATTCGTCAGGTCCATACCCAATTGATAAAGCAACAACTGAATTCTCAAAATGCCGAGGGTTGTTCGGTGGATAGCCACCTATGAATTATAGGCCTTTTTGAATTCAAATTCGACTGTTCCCCCCTTATTCGGCTCATTAATGCGAGATTGGTGGTAATTAGTCCCAAATCTAGTTCTGACTTCATGTCTTAACTGCCCGCCGCCCGCTCCTCGTTGCTATAAATTGGACATCTTGTCATGAAAACTGACACCAACGGTCACTTCGCAGCCTACCCGTGCAACAGCGTAGCCCTCTGTGTGCGGATGCTACCCGTGTGTCATACTGATCCTGCGCGCAACCCCCTTGTCGCATAGCTCCCATATATACTCTTTTATAGTCCCGTGCTCTCTTTCAGCTGCTTGGAGCGCTGAGATTGTGCTTCCTACAGATAGTCGGGTGGTCGCACCACTGGTGCGAGGCTTCAAGTCACCTTCCAACCTGGTCCGCGGGCCTCCTTAGTTACCCTTGCGCCAGTCAGCGCCTTGCCTTCTTCCTTAGGTGATGTGCTCCCCTGGTTACTTTGTCTGATGAGGTGTAGTCGCAGCCATGGTAGCAGACCCATAAATTCTTGGTGATAATCTTCCAATGTGGTGGTATGGCTACCCATATCTTGTCCTGTCCTTCTATCGACGCAACATGCTTGCACAATTTCTGTTTCCATTTTTCTAATTTCCACGTCCATTAACATGCTTTTCTACTTCAGTCGTACTTGATCTTCTTTGACTTCGTGAAGCTCAAGGTTCCCTTGCCGAATGGCTTCTTGGATCTTCATATGTTCGTCCTCGCACGGCTGCATAATCCCTTTGTTTTGGTCCTCGTGTGCTATCCCATTATGGGAGTTATTGTGTGAGGATTCTTTTCCAAAGCTATGGCCTCGACTCTGCTCGTCATCTTCAGAATCATTCCCACACTCAGGTTCTTATGGATGGCCCTATAGGCCCATTAGACCGCTGGTACGCGCAGGTCCCAATCAGTTCATCCCACCTGGTAAACCCTATTCAAGATTCTGCATACCTTCATGAATGCTTCTATGTGGAACGTCTGTGGGGCGCGTCCTGATGCTAGGGGCTTCCAAACCACAAGCGCATCCGCCTTCTGCATTTGCGCCAGTTTAAAATGGTCTCCTGATGTGTACTCCACCATCGTGAGGGTGTTGCACATAGTGCCCATTCGAGCGCACTGTACCATTGTTGTTCCGGTACTATGCTTTCAAATTTGTCCAGGAATTCATCCACCAATGTCACTCCATCATATGTTGGTAGTTCCGTTGCCTCTCTGGTCACGCAGTGCAGTGATCTAATCATCATGTTGCAATTCAGCATTGTCACTTCGTGCAACCGGTTCTGCCAACGTTCTACCTCTTCGTCTAAATCCAAAGTATAGGAGCTGTTGCGCTCGCATGAGATTCTCCCATCTGCAGTTGGGTTCACCCGATCCTAGTCTCATGCTGTTATCTGGTAAATACAATCCAGCTCATCGTCGCTTTCATCATCGCACACTGGTTCAGTGTAGCGCGCTCCTTCGGCTGGGTCTAGTGGGACTACTACGCGTAGGGAATTTTTCTCGAATATCATCTTCTGCTTCTTCAAGTTGATGACTCCATTCATATCAGTGGCCTAGTCTATTCCTAGCAACGCAGGATAAGGATTGCTGTCATCGAAAATCTTTATTACTTCAAAGTCCGTCTATGTGCTCGTGCCTTTGATATCAACTGTTACCCCTTGCAACCTCCCCATGGGAAAAATCTTTTATTGTTTCGCCATTCGTAATTGAATAGGGGACCACTACAATGCAGGCCTAGCCATGCATTCCCATGTTTTCTTTGGTAACACATTTGCATCCGATCCTAGATCTAGGATGACCTGATCCATTTCGTACTCACCAATCTGTGTAGTCAATCTCATTTACCTCTTGGTGCATAATGCATGCTTTCCCAGTTTCTGGATTACGTGTGGCTCCCCTGACCCTGTGCACCTGGTGATCAACTCCTGTAGTCCCTTAACTGCATTATTGTCACACAACAGTTTCATGCATGTCTCCAAACAGGTAGTAAGCATTGAAGGATCCATCCCTAGCTCTAGTTGATCCTTACTACCTGAAGTGGAGGCCTCCGCGAAGCTCTTCTTAGCTTCCATGAACGTCTTCGTTGCGCGTTCTAAGTCAAACTCAGGTTCCTTTGTAGGAGCCTTACGAACCCCGACATCTTCCTCGGGCTACTTCCCCTTATCCTCCCCTATGGTTGCACTGCTCCTGAGCACCATCTTCACATTTGGGTCTTCTTCATGCGGTTCAGACCTCATCATTTGGATATTTTGAGTCAGAGGAGGCTGGAGTACCCCTTTCTCGTGCATCTGTGTGATCAACTTAGGACAATCTATCATTTCATGATCAAATTGAGCACAGTATGAACAAGATGTTCTAGTCGGGTTGGTACAATCGCAAGTGTAGTGCCCTGATCCTCCGCAATTGTAGCAAATTAACTGTCTGCAACCCCTTCCTGGTCCCATTGCTCCTCGTCCTCGACCTCGCCCTTGAAATCCAGTGCGTGTCATCCCCAGAGCTGGGTCGAGGCCTCGCATTTCTGTCTGCATTCTATAGTCTGGGGTCTGGTCCATCATTAACTCGTAACTGCGACAAGTGCCCTCGTCGTGGCCTACCGACCTGTAGAAATTACCAAACAACTATTGTGGAGTCTATGTATACTTCTGCAACAAATGACAGTTATTCATTGTGTGTTTTCCTCCTATCTGACAGATCGGGCACCATGGCGCAGGTGTCGCACTAAGCCCTGCCTGTGCCTCTGGTCTCAATGGCATTGGTCCCCCTCCTACCAAGTAGTTCACAAATACTGGACAATGATCCTTGTCATGGCCCTAGCCTTTGCATTTTATGCACCATACTTCCTCGTGCGCCTCTAGATGCGGTGCCCTATCTTGCTTCAAGCTATACATTTCCAGGCAGAGATTCTATAGTGGTGCATGGATTTGTTGAACTCCCAACCCAAGATCTTGTATCGGGGTCTCATGCAACCTCATCGCCATTTCCAACGCTTCGGCCTAGGTTGAAAGCTTCTGTTGTGACAGCGCCGTCCTCAGGTGCAATGTCAGAGATGCCACAAACCATGCGCGGTGTTGTGCATCCGTTAGTGTCATATTAGCCTCGCGGATCATACTCTTCAGCCGCTGATCCAAATACCAGGGGGTCTCGCCTAGAAGCATCGCGATCTCTTTAAGCTCGATGATTGACTGTGTTTCTAATTTCGAACGGAAAATTCTCTATTCAACGCATTCTGCATCTCTACTATCCCTACGTTTGGGTGGTCATTAGAGTGCTTGATATACCACGTCAATGCGCAAACCTGGAGCGTGCTAACCAATGTATCCTTCTTAATGTTATTGTCCATAACCCCTTGCGCTTCCGATACTAATCTTACCATGAACTAGAACTGGTTCAAATGCTCATTCCCTACTCCTCTGAATATGGGTTGCTTGATCGTGCTCGCCATGCTGAACTGTGAGGTTGGTGGAGGTGGACTGGGTGGAGATGGAGGTGAAGGAGGTGAAGTGGGTGGTGGCATGGGTGGAGGTGGTAACTGTGAAATGCGCTGCCTTATCAAACTGACTGCACTTCTCAAAGAGATTCGAGTGATCTCTTCCTCACTCTTTCACAAAGGTGAAATTAAGGGACTGTTTCCTAATTCCCCACTACCTTTGTAGATCTTTCCACTCCACGTTGTTCCAAACATTAATGTATTCACATAACTCACTTTTCACATAAGAACATATTAATCCAGGTATTCAAATATTTAATGTACTTACCTCACGGTCCCTTGAGAAAACTTTGTTCTACTTCGTTGTAGCTCATGGTCATGTCTACCGCAAACTCAGTGATAAATCCCCTTATTATCTAGTCGAGCTAATGGTCCACAGCTCGCGCGATCTTATCTTCTGATGCCTCTAGCCTGCGCACTAATTCTGGAGTCCACACTATCTGTTGGTCGAGCTTACCCCTTCCCTGGTTGTCAGCTAACCTCGCAATCCACTCATATAGTTGAGAAGGAAAGGATGCAAAGAAAATCTCATGGATTTCCGTATACACGTAGCAATCCAGCCACCTCTTCTCGGATACCTGTAGAGTTCTATTTTCCTGTGTTGAAAACTTGTGAATCTTTTTCTCCACCCACTCTTCAATTTCCTTCTTTGTTGGGTTCCAGTGGCACAACATCAGACATCCCTTAGGCAGATCTCGGTCCCAGCAACGGAAGCATTTGTTGGCTACATGGAGCCTAACCCAGGTTCAGCAATGAGTTTAGCCAAACAAATCCTAGTACTACTGGCCCTTTCGACAACATTCCGTGGAACGCGGACTGAGGTCTCACCCAAAGTAGTATGGCAGGGTACTAGAACCAGGTTTCTACACCCTAGAAATGTCTTGATGAGGGTTCTGGAGGTTTGCGATCCTAATCTGCGTGCTGCGCTGCTCCGCTTAGCTTTCTATTCTTCGCAACTCATGCACACCTTTGTGAATACAATATTATTCCGGTCCAATCCATACTGTGCTATTATATTAGTGCTTAACTTAGTTTGTGCGGGCCCAATATTCTTATTACTTATTCAACTTTCACATTAGTTCGCGTACTCGAAAACAATATAAATGCATAAAGATAACCAGAACATAGAAATACAGATCTGCAAACAGACGCACAATATTCTGAATCAATCTTATCTTTATTAATACACAAGTTCGGTTACAGACCTGCCTCCGCCCTGTGCACTCAGCTGCAGGGGTCTGTGCACTCAGCTGCAGACTCTACTAGGCCTCTACGCACTCAGCTACAGAGCCTCTACCTACTACTATGACCCGATACACTTCAATATCACTTCTCTCTTCTAACCATGCCTTCGCATCTATCTATTACTTCCTTGCCAAAAAAACTATCTTTACACTTAGAGCCTCGCTCTATTTATACAATCCTATGGTCCGTAGACCATGGGTAGGCCGACACACTTTACATTAAACTACATTATTTTAGGGCAGACAACCCTAGACTCTCGCACTCCGCGCCCGCATTTCGCAGGGTATTTACATTACATTGACCAAAACTCGGGCTTTAAGCCCCAAAAACATGCTATGGGGGGAATCTGATGCCCAACACATTACTATAACAAATTATATATCTCATAAAACACTCAAAATGGCATGCTTAGCTATTGCATTTGATGTATAGAGGGATTTAATAGCTATAACAGTAGGAGGAGAACCAAGAACTTAATAATAATTCTCTATAACTGTCCAACATCATCTCCCAAGGATATGAGATAGGTTTCCATCCTCATCTTCCATAAGTTATAGTTGGTTGATCATACTAAGGAGGATTTCTTTTTTATATGATAGTGGTCATTTTTAATGGGACCAACATTCTAGTAATTAATTACTCATGAAGGAACCTGGTTGTAACACCCCACCTGACATTTACCCACTTGTAGAAGCTCTCTTGGGTAAACATGAGATGAGTATTACTATGACATGACCCGACATCCAAGTTCAAGTTATGGAAGTGGGACCTACTAATTGGAACACTTACTACCACCCCTCAAGGACATTAGATCACTCAGGAGTCTGAAAACGGCCCCTAATGATTAATCTCTGAGTTGGAACTTTTTTTCACAAGATTTACATGCCAGCCACACCCTTCACACACCTTGCATGCAGTTGGAAGGTTCCAACCACACCCACAACCCTTCATGCATGTGGTTATGACCGAAATCTTCCATTTTTGTACCAACGGTTACGATATTTGTGCCACTCTTTTAGGTTTAGCCTACATGCCAATGCCCATAATTTCCTAGAAATTTCTAGAATCATGTGTAAGATGATAGCAAGTCTAAATAATCAATACTAGAGCTAGATCTTGCTCAAAACATGCCATAAATAGAATAGACATCCTATCAAACATGTGGTAAACATAGTAGCTACAGGTCATCATTGCATATCTGATCAAGGTCTCTTTAACTTCATCAGAGAATCATTCAGAAGGCCCAATGTCCTCTCAATCTAGCTACAACAAAATTTGTTAGCCCTTACATTCATAAATCATTCAATAAATTATAAAATCATGAACAAGATTTGTGGCAAGAACATATCATATAACCATGCATATAACCATAATAGAATCCATGACAATTCATCCATAAAATAAACATAATAACCAATGCATGTTCTCATTTATCACAATAAATAAATAGATCATATTAGCATATACAAATCCCAACCTAGTCAAGGACTTCCACATTCTACCCCACCGTAGATTAAGCTAAACCAACTCTCTCTTTCATCCAATAACCCCCATGCTTTATTCCAAGAATGAATTTTGGATCATATGGTTTAAACCAAAATAGAACCAACGAGGGATTCCAGAGGCCAAACCACCTAAACCATCTATCATAGTGATTTCACCTAAACCAGTGCTTTAATCACTAACATCAAAACAAACTTGGATGCCTCTAACTTGCTTCACTAGTTCCAAAGGAATTTTCCCATCTCCATCCATCCTTCTAGAGTTCTAGGAGAAAACCCATCTCCACCCCTAGCCCTTTGAATTTTCCTGGGGCCACCTCAACTAGGATCCAAGTGTACTGTGCATCTAAAGCTTAATGAAATAGACAACCCACTACATCATGGTTATCTAGGAAATGGCAAGGCAAGGTTGAAACAAATATCAATCAAGGAAAATACCATCCCAATGTTATCAAAATAACTAAAGAACAACAAGTGTGTGCCATGCATCCAAATCGTAGCAAGGAAATCACACATGCAACCTTTTACCTACAATGTCCACCTATTGTTGTTGTTCATCCATCCCTCCATTCCACTTCCCACCAATTCCTCGCTTGTACTTTTCTTTCTTCTCTCTGGCAAGTCCAAGATAATACTACAATGCTCCAAGAATACTCTAAGTGTGCAAGAGTTTAAGAGGGCTAGAATGAATAAGAGTTGAGACAAAAATTTCAAAAGTTGAATTGGCAAATTGAGTTATTTCTCTGATGCCTTTTGATCATTCATGTCTAGTCTCTTCCTTTCCTTCTTTCTTTTTTTCTTCATTTTCCTTCATTTTCTCTATAACTTCCCTTGCATGCATATGTGTGTCTCTTCATGTCCCCTTTCTCCTATTTTCTTTTATTTCCTTAATTAAATTTCATTTATTGCCTCTTTTTCTTTGCCAATTCTTTTCTAAATTTCCACTACAATGTTTATCCACCATTAAGCTTGGAATCTATGTCCCATTACCTTTGTTTTATTTTATTTACATGAAAAATCAACTAGGGACTGTTACAAGCACCTCCCCCTTAGAGAAACATTGTCCTCAGTGATCGATGACACTTATGACCAAAACCATACTATCTATGGAGATTTATAGGACAACTTGATCTATCATTTAAAATAAACAATTGCTAAACACCATGACCAACATGATAAACATGACACACTTACCACTTATTGGAGCTTTATAAGACAACTTGATGTTGATACAAAGAAATAAACACACATATATTGAATTCTAATTTCCTTCAACCAACAAATAAAGAAGGATAAAATGCATGCATCTGACCATCCATCTCTCACGTATATTCATCGAACCCAATGTTCTTACATTTCAATTTAACTAGATCTATTGATTTGTTCTGGAGCATGGTTTATCTCCACTGCAATATGCATTGTGGCTCTGGATGGAACTCTCCCTCTATCTCCACCTGTAATACAAACCAATGAATGACATGATCAACATCCTACACATATCTCTTAAGCAATGAAACCCGGAAAACATCATGGAATTTCACTATTGGTGGAAGTGCAATTATGTTGGCCATTGGTCCATTCCTCTCCAAGATCTCAAAAGGTGCACAATACCGAGGTGTCAGCTTGGCACATGACCCAATCCTCAAGGATATCCTCTTGGGCTTAATGCACAAATATACATGCTCCCCAACCTCACACTCCTTGAAGAATCTATGTTCATCTTCATAACTCTTCTACTTATCTTATACTACCTCCAAATTCCTTTTAATAACCTACATCTCCTGCTCCATCTCAGCTAACATATTCGGTCCAATCAACAACATATTCACTAGATCACTCTAGTTGATAGGAGTATTACAACTTTTCCCATAGTGAGCCCCAAATGGAGTCAGATTCAAGGATTCTTGATACCCATTATTATAATAAAACGCCACCAGTGGAAGATAATCCTCCAAACTCCTATGTTGATGCATGCCATACATCCTCAATAGATCCTCAAGAATCTTGATAACCCTCTATATATGTGCATCTTTATGCGAATGATAAGTACTGCTGAAAACTAACTATGTTTCTAAGCCTACAAACAACTCCTTCCAAAACATGTAGGTGAATTTGGCATCTATGTCTAATACAATATTCATGGGAATTCCATGGAACCTCATTATCTCCATGATGAAGATCTGAGCTAGCTCACTAGTTAAATTAGTAGACTTCAATGTAATGAAGTGAACTACCTTACTCAACCTTTCAACCACAACCATGAAGGAATCATGTTTCCTCGATGTCCTCAGCAATCCTATAATGAAGTCTAGGTAAATGAACTCCCATTTCCATTCTAGAATCGAAATAGACCAATAGACCAGTTGGGTGCTTACACTCATCTTTCACCTCATGATAATCCAAACACTTTTCAGCAAACTCAACCACCTCTTTCTTCAATTTCATCCAATAGTATAACTTATTAACATCTTTCAAAATCTTCTAATATCGTGGGCGGCATGAATACAACTTGACATGAACCTCTCTCAATATAAGATTCTTCAACTCATTTTTATCTGGCACATAAATCCTACTCCCAAACCTGACCAAGCCATCTGTTATGAGGTCAGACTCCTCACCCTTATCTGCTTCACCCCACTTTTGTAACATTTTCTTAAGTTGTTGGTACTTCTCTTCATGTCTCCCTACATGAAATATTCATTCCTGCAAATTTGTGCCATAAGAGATCACAACTAAAATATGATTCACCTACACTCTCCTATTGAGAGTGTTTGCAACTGTGTTCTCTTTTCCTTTGATGTACTTGATCTCAAAGTCAATCTTACTGAGGGTAACCAACCATCAAGCTTTCCTAGCATTCAGATTGGGTTGTCAAATAGATACCTCAATCCACCGTGATCACTCATCATAACAAGCCTCCTACCAAGGAAATAATGTCTCGACATATTCAATGCATGAATGATGGCTTCCAAATCAATATCATGAGTCATATAGTTCTCCTCATGCTCATTCAACTTCCTTTATTCATAGCAAACCACCTTTTCTTCCAACATCATGACTCCACCAAGTAATTCCTTACAATCATTTGTACAAACCACAAACTCCTTATCAGGATCTATAATATTCAAAATTGGATATTTTGTAAGAATGTTCTTCAACTACTCAAAACTAGCTACATAATCCTCAGTCCATTCAAACTTCCTCCCTATTCTCTAGAAATATGTAATAGGATAGTCAATCTTAGAGGATTTCTCGATGAACTACCTATAATAACCTGCTAGTCCCATGACTAATTTGACCTCATCCACATTCCTATGAGTTGGCCACTCGATGATATCTTTAATCATTTATGGTTCCTATTCTATCCCTTACTTGGAAACAACATGTCCCATGTAATGAATCTGAGCCTGAAATAAATTACACATGTTGAGCTTGGCATACAATTCATGCTTTCTCAACAACCTCAACACCGGTGCCAGGTGTTATACATGCTCTTCATCATTCTTTCAATATACCAATATGTCATCAACAAAGACTATCAAAAAAGTATCCAGATAAGGATGAAACACATTGTTCATCAAACTCATGAAGGTGGCTGGAGCATTAGTAAGACCAAAAGGAACCACCACAAACTTATAGTGTCCATATCTTGTGCGAAATGCAGTCTTGTAGATTTCGTCTTCTTTGATGTGTACCTGATGATACCATGATCCCAAATTAATCTTTGATAATATTGTTGCTCCTTTCAACTGGTCAAACAAGTCATCAATCCATGAAAATGGATGTATGTTCTTGATAGTCACTTTATTTAGCTACCTATAATCAATGCACAATCTGAGAGTACCATCCTTCTTTGTTACAAAAAACATTGGTGCACCCCAAGGGGATACACTTGGACTAATGTACCCCTTTTCAATCATTTCCTTAAGCCACAAGTTCAGTTCCACAAACTTTGGAATACTTATCTTATACGGTGCCTTTGATGCTAGTTTTGCTCCTAGCATCAACTCAATAGAAAATTCCACCTCCCTATGAGGAGGCAACTTTGGAATCTCTGCAGGAAACACATCCTAAAACTTCTACAAGATAGGATACTTCTTCAAGACTTCATCACCCTCATCCTCTTTCACTTTGTCACTATAAATATGAAATGAAAATAACACACATCCTTTCTTGCAACTTCGGTTTTCTTGCATAGTTGTAACCATTCTGACTGATGTAGGCTTCTTATTTCCCTGCATGATTCTCTTTTCACCATCATCATCCAGGAACTCAATGGCCTTTTCATAGCATTCTACCTTGTTCCTACGAATGAATAGCTAGTCCCTAGCCATAATCATGCTATATTATACCAAAGGAAGAACATTTACATGTGCTAATGTAGGAATACCATTAATCTCAAATACACAAGATCTCACCCAATGATGAACTCTTCTCTTGGTTCCTATAGCCAACTATACCAACCAAGATTTTGCATGCACTTCTTTACTCAATCGACATTGATCCAACAAGTCAAGACTAATATAGCTATAATTAGTTCCAGGATCAATCAAAATAGAAACAACTTGATCACTTACCTTCCATCTCGATAATAAATGGTTGATGATATTCCTTTGTACTATCCACCATTGCATAAATCTAGGGAATACTTTGGCCTACATCTCCAACTATTTATGTCTCTTGAGCACTGTAAATTTGAGACTTGTCGCTCTGATGTGATGGAAAATTGCTCCTACAATTCTCTCCAGTATAAGACCAACACATCAAAGATTTATTTCCTCTCTTAGCTACACTAAACGTTTTATGAGGTCCCACATTGTCCTTATCACCTGCATCCTGAGATATTCCTTTCTTCTTAGGCCATTTTTCCTTTTGTATTCTCATTAGCTTTCGATTCATGCTTGAACTTAGCCTTGAACTTAGACTGCTCATAACAATGCTTCATCTTCCTGATGACTTCCTCCAATGATCAGGGCTCATCATACTTAATCCGATCTTTGAATGTTAATGGTAATCCATTGATGAACTTTTGGACCTTTTTTTTCTCATCCTTAAGGTAGGGCACATACCTCAACAACTCCGAAAACCTAGTCACATACTCTTTATCTATCATGGAAAACATATGGAGCTCATTGAATTCCTTAGTCTTCCCATCATAATATCTCTCAGACAAGTACTTCTTCCAGAAGAGTCTTTTAAACTCATGCCAATTCAACTCCTCTTCCGTTATGCCTCTAATATTATTAACGTCTTCCAAAAAAATATATGATTTTCCCTTGAGGCTAAATATATATATCTTGGCTTTCATGTTCTCTGAATAATCATGTAATCTAAAGGACTTCCTCATCCTAAGTGTCAATTGTTTTTATCTTCTTATTTATTGACTTCCCCATCAAAAGTAGGAGTCTTAGCCTTTCTAAACTCATCTATAAAATATCCCCTCTAACTCCTCCTATAAAGATGTTGATGATAATGACAATGATGTCTCTCAGAACCAGAGGTAGAATAAAATCCATGAGTGATAGGCCGCTTGTCAAGTGTATCCAAAGATTTACCACCTCTGATTATATCATCTTTGTCCATCATGTGTCTCCTCTAAGACCTATTACCATATACCCCATTGGTCTTCCCCTCCTACTTATCTCCATGATTGTTACCCAACTATCCCTACTTCTACAAATCTGTAAGGCTTTAAAGAATCACTCCATTAACCTCAGCTTGCTTTTCTTGAGCTCCAACAAGTCCTTCCTATTCCTCAATCAACTTTCTATTATTTACCTTACAACTTCAAATCTCTACCCTCAGAATCCTCAATGTATTTTCTAAATCAGTAGAATACCTTTCTCCTTGCTTCTCAACTGACCTTTCCCATTCCATTAATTTCACATTATGCCTGTAAGAGGAGTCATGCAAACTGTATTCCACCACTCTTCTCTTCATCTATGATATTCTATTTCCTAAGAACATACCATGTTAGATAAACCAAATAGAAGACATAATCAAAATCATTCCTTAGTGTATCTCACGGAAGGCTATTACATCTTCATAACTCAGTCCAGATTAGCATGATATATATATATATATATATATATATATATATATATATATATATATATATATATATATATATATATATATATATATATATATATATATATATAATAGCAACACATATCAACATTATGATGCATGAATGATAAAATCACAAAGTTATAACAATAAATGCACACATAATAACCATAACCATCTACATGTACCCCGAGGTCCAATGGTGCAACCTCGCTCAGATTCCACCTTGTAACACCGGTATCAAAGGAAAGGTTGTGGGGAATGGAATCACCCTGATAGCACCCTATAACACCCCACCCCACACTTACCCAATTTTACAAGCTCTACAAGGTAAACATGAGATGAGTATTAGTATTACATGACCAGAAATTTCGAGTTATGGAAGTGGTGCCTACTAACCAGAAAACTTATTGTAACCCCTCAGGGACATCAGATCACTCAGGAGTCTCACAATCGCCCTAGTGATTAATCACTGAGCTATAAATTCCTTTTAAATATTTAAAGCACAACCACACCCTTGACACACTATGCATGCAGTTGTAAAACTCCAACTGCACCCACAAGCCTCCCTACCTGCGATTATGACCAAAAGGTGTCAGTTTTTTGCTAGCAGTT
This sequence comes from Pinus tabuliformis, assembly GCA_031772625.1. Classification (NCBI taxonomy): domain Eukaryota; kingdom Viridiplantae; phylum Streptophyta; class Pinopsida; order Pinales; family Pinaceae; genus Pinus; species Pinus tabuliformis. The sequence goes on along the minus strand of CM062819.1, from coordinate 1,492,600,775 downwards.
GCAGGGCTATGGCAATTTTTAAGGGCTAGCCAACAAGCCACTTCCTATAATTTCCCAGAACTATCTAGAATCAAGTATAAAATGATAAAAAGTCTAAACAATCAATGCTAGTGTTGTATTTTATTCAAAACAAATCAGTCACAGAATAGAAATTCCATCAAACATGTGGTAAACATAGTAGTTGCAGGTCATGAATGCATATATGATCAAATTCTGTTTAAGTTCATTAGAGAATCATAAAGAAGGCTTAACTCCCTTAAAATATAGTTGCAATAACACTTGTTAGCCCTTACATTCATTAATCACTCAATAACTTATCAAATCATGAACAATATCTATGGTAAGGACACATCATATAAAAATGCATATAACTAACATATAACCAGAATAGAATCCATAACTATTCAACATTAAAATAAACATAATAACTAGTACATGTGGTCATTGATCACAATAAGGACGTAGCTCATGTTAGCATTGTTAAATTGAAACCAATTAGGGCTTCCACGTACCACTTGACCATACATTGGGTTGAACCAAATCTCTCTTTCAGCCAATCAACTTTGTACCATATTTCGAGCATGAATGTGGGATCATATGCATTAAACCAAAATAGAACCACCCGGGTCTTCTAGAGGCCAAAGCACCTCAAACCTCTACCAAAACGATTTCACCTAAACTGGTCTAGAAATCACTAACATTAAAACAAGCTTGGATGCCTCTGACTTCCTTCACTAGCTCTAGGAAAATTTTCCTATGTCCACCAATCCGTCAAGAGTTCTAGGAAAAAACTCATGTTAGGTCCCTATAATACTAGTGTATTCAACCTATTTTTATTAGTGTAGCCCCCTATTTTTATTGTTATGCCCATGTATCCCCCATGTTGTTATTGTTGTGCCGCATAGAAGCCCACTATTGTTATTGTTGTGCCCTTACATTATTATTGTTATGTAGCCTCTTATTATACTGTGACTGATTAAACTCCTATATATACCAAGGAGGTCTTATTATTTGAATCATACAATAATTATTAATTTATGTAATTAAAGGAGGTTTCCCCCTTGAAGAGGATATTTTTTAAGTCATTGATCTATCTTTTCTGTGAGCTGGTTGCATAACATTTGGTATCAGAGCTTCAAATTCTAGGGTTTCACTTCTTCAAACAGGACATCATGGGATGTTCGCTATAACGCTTTTTCTACAAGGCTTAAAAAGCTGAAATTTTTACCACATGGATCTGAAATATTGTTGAACTTCGTGCAAACATTTCAGAGCTTGGTTTTCTATATTTTCAGAGATATGATCTGAGGAAGTTAGGATTTTTGCAGGCTCTAGAATTCAATCTCAAACAGGCGACCTAGGAAAAAACATCATAACTTCCTGTTAAAACATCGGATTCGAATTTCATTAAAATTCGCTGAAACTGCACGGACTCTAGTTTCTGGTATATTATTTTCAGGGCCAAAGGTCAAGACAATGACACATGGCACTCCGTAAAATTTTCTCTATTGAATCATTCCATAATCATGACATTGTGGGAGATCTATAATAAATCTATATTGAAGAAACCAATATTGGTCTAACTTATGGATTTGGAAAGAATATTTATTGGGATACCACAGGACCGAAGTTCAGACCTTAAATATATGAAATTACAAAGTTACAACCGTTTCAAGATCGACCTCCTAAAAGGAAAAAAAAAAAGTGTGTTTTTTTTTAAATTGCATAACTTTTGAAAAATAAGTTTGAAGTGATTCCAAGGGAAGATCGAAAAATAGATATCAGTATAGGGTTATAAAATTCATCCCAAAAAAAATAATTCTACACCCATTAAGCCTTCAGAAATCTCTACTATGATGCATGAAGAGAAAGAATTGCAACATGATATATCAAAATTACGGGACCAAGTGCAACAAATTTCGATCTCATAAAAGGAAACCGAAGATGACATGGATGGTTTAAAAGCATAAATAAAAGGTGGCATGGATGGTTTAAAAGGTGACATGTATGGTTTAAAAGGTGACATGAATGATTTTAAAAAATACATGGAACATTTGAAGGAAGGTTTGACAAAGTTATTACAAGAAAGGCTTCCCAGTGGTGACAAGGTAATCCATGAAACTCATGATGAGGAAAAAGGAATATGAATTATGATTTTAGAGACTCTAGTTTGGGGTTTATGAACCACCACATTCTAAACATTGATATGAGGAAGTTTGATGGCAATGATCCGGTAACATGGATACTACAGATGGAGCAATATTTTGATCTAAATGATGTGAAACACATACAAAAGGTACGCATTGCATCTTTATATTTAGAGCCCAATCAATTTGTATAGAATTGATGGATTCAAGGAAGTGTTCCATATTTTGAATGCTATTCATTTTTTTCGAGCAATTGTTCCTCCAAACATCATACCTTACAGATATCCCTATGCCCAAAAGAGTGAAATTTAACATATGGTTGCAGAAATGCTAGAGGTTGGTATAATTCAACCTAGTCAAAGTTATTTGTCTGCTCCAGTAGCATTGGTGCAAAATAAGGATGGATCATGGAATATGTGTCGAAATTATAGGGAGATCGGCAACCTCACTATTAAAGATAAATTTCCCATTCCTATCATTGATGAAATGTTGGATGAATTACATGGAGAAATTTACTTCACCAAGATGGATCCTTGTTTAGGATATCATCAAATTAGAATGAAGACTGAAGACATTCCAAAAATAGCATTCAGAACTCATGAGGGTCATTATGAATTTTTGGTCATTCCTTTTGGCCTTACTAATGCACCTTTGACATTGAAAGGTTTGATTAATTCCAATTTCTAACCCTTCCTTAGAAAATTTGTGTTAGTATTTTTTGATGATATACTAATCTAAAACAAGTATTGGAAGGATCATGGTCAACGTGTTGACAAGGTGCTCAAATTATTGGAGGAGAAATAATTATATGAAAAATACTCCAAATGTTTCTTTGGAGTACAGGAGGTGGAATATTTGGGTCATATTGTATCTCGTGAGGGTGTTAAGGTAGACCCTAACAAAATTAAAGTCATTAAGGAATGGAAAATACCTACAACCGTAAAGCATCTTCGAGGATTTCTCAGGTTGACAGGGAATTATTTTAATTTTGTTAATTATGGGGGAATAAGAACACCTCTAACAACACTACTAAAGAAAGATGCATTTTCTTGGACTCCAAATGTGACTAAGGAATTTGAACATCTTAAAGAGGAAATGTGCAAGCACTGGTCTTAGCTATGCCTGACTTCACAAAAACTTTTATTGTGGAATGTGATGCCTCAAGGAATGGAATTGGTTCTATTTTAATGCAAGAAGGAAGACCCATTTCTTTTGAAAGTCATCCAATCATAGGAAATTATTCACATAAATCTATTTATGAAAATGATGTGTTGGAAATAGGCTACATGCACTAAAGCAATGCAGACCTTAGCTAATGGAAACACACTTCAAGGTAAAAATGGATCATGATAGTCTTAAATATGTTTTGGAAAAAATATTATCTTCAAAAGAGAAGCAAAAATGGGTCACAAAGATGTTGGGTTATGACTTTTAAATCATCTACAAAAAAGGTAAGATAAATGTTGTTGCAGATGCACTCTCAAGAAAGAATGAGGATGTGGAAGAATTTCTTTGTGCCATTTCTATTATCCAACCTGATTGGATAACCGAAGCAAGGGATGGATGGAAGAATTATGAAGAAGTGTGGGAACTCATTCAAACCTTGCAAAAAAATCCTAGTAAATATGACACATTTAACTAGAAAAATGATTCATTATGGTACAAAGATTTCTTATATCTTTATAAGAATTGCCAACTCAAGAAAAATATTTTTTGGAATTGCACACCTCCCCCTTAGGAGGGCACTCAGGATTTTTGAAAACTTACCGCAGGGTTAAGAAGGAATTTTTTTGGGATGGCCTTAAATCTGATATTCAGAAGTTTGTGGCAGAATGTTTGGTTTTCCAATAAAATAAAGTTGATATAATTAAGATGTCAGGTTTGTTACAACCTTTAGCCATTCCAAGTTAGCATTGGGAGGAGGTCTCAATGTATTTTGTCACAGGTTTACCCAAGTCTCAAGGAAAGAGTATCATCATGGTGGTTGTTGATAGACTTATCAAATATGCACACTTTTGTGCATTATATCATCCTTTTAAAGCAAGTACAATTGCCATTGCATTTATGGAAACAATTCAAAAGCTACATGGAAACCCAAAGATTATTCTAAGTGACATAGATCCCATTCTCCCTGGAAAATTTTCGACATAATTATTTTCTTGTCTTGGTACTCAAGTAGCTCATATCTCATCTTATCATCCTCAATCTGATGGGTGAACTGAGATATTGAATAAACATTTGGAAGGATATCTTCATTGCTTTATATTAGATAAACAAACATAATGGTCCAAGAGCTAACGTCTAGCTGAATGGTTGTATAACACTTCCTTCCATATTGCACCAAAAATGACCTCATTTATGGCACTTTATGGATATCATCCACCATCCATCACATCATATTTAAGATAAAATTCTAAGGTTCAAGCAATGGAAGATCACATCGAGCATCAACAAAACATTCTCCAACTCTTAAAGGATAGCCTCATTATGGCACCGAATCGAATGAAACAACATGCAGATCAACATCGCAGTGAAAGAAGTTTTGATGTAGGTGACATGGTGTTGGAAATAATACTGAGAGGGGGTTGGGGGTGAATCAGTATTAGCAAGTCAATAATATTTCATTTCCATATTCTGATTCATATACGCTACTTCAATTAATGAAACTTGCGTGTATACACAACTGTATATAAGGCAACTAGCGTATACCCAATAAACTTATAATTTAGTTAATTCTTCATATGTTGATCTTTAATCTGTGCATTAGAACCATATAAACAGTAACCAGGAGCAGTAAAAACAAAAAAAATAGTCACACACATGAACACAAGATATAAGGTGGAAACCCAATGGGGGTGAAAACCACCTACTGCAATCGTCTCTATGTTCCTTTTAATAAGAAACTTCTTTTTACAATATTTTGTACTAGTGCAGTCTTATACTAGTACGTAGGCTTCTACCCGCAGAAGGCTACAACCTTCTCTCTTTCTCCAGCTTCTCCTGGAAGGGAGCTACAACCCCCTAGCTCTTGTACTAGCTGATGTACCAGTATGTAGGTGCTGACCTACAGAAGGCTACAACCTTCTCTTTTCTTCTAGTGACCACATTTCATAAATTTTCAGACTGGATCCATCAATAACATCAATCAAACATCAAATATATCTTCATCAACCAATCTCCTTTGCACTAATCAAAACTGAATCGAACAATCACTTCTCTGAATGCTGTAACCAAAATATAGTAGCAGTAACTAGAACCCAAGCCGGAACCCAAAACACTGCAACAGCAAACAGAAGTAGCTAAAGCATATTTTATGAGGTTACGCTATTTCAATGTGACAAACCTGCATGCATACGCACTTGTATCAGGGCAAACTTGCGTATACACACTTTTGAAATGTCAAATCAACGTGTATATGTGCCTTTGCTATAATGAACCTGCATACAGATATGTAAATGATGATTTAACCTTTACAATTATTCAGACATCAGTTATACCCAGATCATCATATTTGCAGATTACGACATGCGCCAATTAAAAAGATCAAAACAACAGAAAGATACCTCTCTTCAAGCCTTAAGATCTTGACCCATCAATAGAACTTATCCCTCATCAAGCGCACAGGTTCAACCTTGATTCAGATCCAACTATGCACCATAACCCAATAACCTGTAATCTAGATCTTGCTCTTCATTAGATATTCAATTCATGAGTTCATTTGCCTAATGATCTTCTCCTTCTTTTATATTCTTAGGCCTTACTCAATACCATGGTCCAAAACCACTTAGAATCAATACCTTGGACCAAATACCTGCAGTCAACACTTTGGACAAGATACCTTGGACCAATACCATGGACCACAATACCATGGACCAAATACCATGGACCAAAACCAAGTTTTCCAACACGCAAGTACCTTTCCTTTCGTGAAAGTGTGTGTGTACGCTATACGTGACTTTTGGTCTACTAACCCACATGTACACATCGCTTGTTCAATGGGAACCTGCTTATACATTTCTTTCTTCATTCTGTGAGCCTGAACTGTGATCTTTCATCTGTGAGAGTTTCCATCAAGGACAACACCTGTGTCATAGCGCCAAATCTGTGTCATAATGCCAACAATCTCCCCCTTTGGACTTGATGGGAACCCCAAGTCACTCTCCCCCTTTGTCATCAAGGGAAAAGGGTTATTCTCCCCCTGAGTGCATGCCGAATTCTTTGAGATGCTGAAGTGTTTTGTCCATGCTCCCCCTGACTGCAAGCAATGTCTGCAAAAAAAGATGTTCTACAAGAAGAACATGACTCTATACATCATAAATGACCTTCCTATCACCAAAGGCTCATACATACATCCATCTCCAACCAAGTGGGGATATACCAAGTGTTTATACATGACAAAACAAAAACATTACATCATCCATCCCATGCATAGTGGGGAAACAAAATAGGTCATTTCATGACCTTGATAATAAAAGATATACATGACATAGAGACAAAATATCTAAACAAGACTATGATAGATATCAGCAACATCTGTCAATCACCATCCAAATCAGCAACCATGATCTCTCTCTACACCTATTCCACATGAATCTATGAATTTGTACCAAGATCTTCTAAGATAATGCCAACAATGCATTATTAGAAGTATATGCTCCCCCTGAACCTGTGCCAGATGATCACTGTCAGACCCATATCATGCTCTTTTCATCCTAAGTCTGGACCACTATTTTTCTTCAAACCAACATATACGCGACTGAATCCACAGCAGCCGGAATATGTACACAGATATGCTTCATGAAACTCGCGTACAACCACTTTTCTCTGAAACAGATAAGTTTCAATAGCAAGATGATGCATCAACTACTCCCAGCTTTTGTCTGAGATATTCAAATGTCTCTCTGGGTAGTGGTTTGGTGAATATATCAACAACCTGTTCCTTGGAGGGAACATACTCCAATTTGACCTTTTGTTCAAGCACTTGTTCACGGAGAAAATGATATTTGATAGGTATGTGCTTGGTCTTGGAATGCATGACTGGATTCTTTGAAATACTGATTGCACTTGTATTATCAAATATAATGGAGATGGGTGGAGTACATGTGATTTGAATGTCTTGCAATGTTTGCATCATCCAAAGGAGTTGTGTGTAGCAAGAAGCAGCAGCCACATATTCTACTTCAGCTGTAGATAATGCAATTGAACTTTGTTTCTTGCTAAACCAAGATACTAATCTGGAGCCCATATAAAATACACCACCACTAGTACTTTTTATGTCATCCATGCTTCCTGCCCAATCTGCATCTGTATATGCATGAAGTGTAAGATCTGTATCTCTATGATACCATAAACCAAAATCCTGAGTTCCTTGAAGATATTTGAAAATCCTTTTGACTACCTAAAGGTGTGATTCCTTTGGATTTGCTTGGAATCTTCCACCTATTGCCACTGCATGCATGATGTATGGTCGAGTACTTGTTAGATAGAGAAAAATTTCAATCATGGATCTGTAGGTTGGTTGATGCACTGCTGCTGATTCATCGTTTAAGCTAAGACTACATCCTGTTACCATAGGGGTAGATACTAGTTTAGAATCTTCCATGCCATATTTTTTCAAGATATGCTTGAGGTACTTGGTTTGTGATAGAAAGACACCTTCTTTATTTGTTGAACTTGTAAACCAAGAAAATATGTGAGCTCACCAAGCAGGGACATTTCAAATTCTTCCTGCATTACCAAAGCAAAGTTTTGACTTATGGCTTCTTCATTGCTACCAAAAATGATATCATCAACATACACAACAAGTATTAGTAGTTTATCATTGTCAATCTTTGTATATAGATTGCTATCAGCTGATCCTTTATAAAAACCTTGTTGATGGAGGTATTTGTTAAGACAGTAATACCAGGCCCTTAGAGCTTGTTTTAGACCATAGAGAGCCTTTTTGAGTCTACATACAAGTTTTGGATCATTTCCAAGGATGAATCCATCTGGTTTCTCAATATATACTTCTTCTTCTAAGTCTCCATTAAGAAAGGTAGATTTTACGTCCATTTGGTATACTTTGAAGTTCTGAAAGCTAGAAAGAGCAAGGAACATTATTATGGCTTCAAGTCTAGCAACAGGTGCAAAAGTTTCTTCACAATCTATACCTTCTTGTTGAGCATATCCTTTACAAACAAGTCTAGCCTTGTTTCTAATAACTTCTCCATTTTCATTCATCTTGTTTTTGAATATCCATTTGGTTCCTATGATATTCTTATCATGAGATCTGGGAACTAATTCCCAAGTATTGTTCTTTTCAATTTTATCAAACTCTTCATTCATGGCCTTGGCCCAACATTCATCTTTGCATGCTTCATGTACATTTTGAGGTTCGATGGTCGAAAGCAATGCTAGATAGCTTGAAGCTTTTGTAATAGTTCTTCTTGTCTGCACACCTGCCTCTTTCTGTCCCAAAATTTGAGTCTCTAGATGATTTTTCTGAACATATCTGGATGGAGTATTTTCTTCTACCATTATCTATTCTTCTGGTGCTTCATTGGTTTCTTCTTTAGGATTAGTTTGATTTGATGTGGAAGGATAATCCTCATCTTCTTCATAATCTTCGATTTTTACCTGCTTTGGATTTTGGCCTGCTTCATCAACCACAACATCAATACTTTCAACAATTTTCCCTAATCTTTTATTATAACACTTATATCCTTTACTTCGAGAAGAGTAACCAAGGAGAATTCCTTCATCTTCTCTAGGTTCAAACTTGCCAAGTTTTTCATTAGTCCTTTTGATGTAACATTTGCTTCCAAAAACTTTGAAGTATTTCACAGTAGGAGTCTTACCATACCAAAGTTCATGTGGAGTTTGAGTGCTGTTTACCCGAATGTTTGTTTTGTTGAGAACAGTGACGACAGAAAATGCAGCTTCACCCCAGAAGGTTGTAGGAGTTCCAGACTCATCTAGCATGGCATAAGCCATTTGTTGAACAGTTATATTCATCCTTTCTACCACTCCATTTTGTTGAGGAGTCCTTGCGGTAGAGAATTCCCTTTTTATTCCATGTTCTTCCCAATAGTTGAAGAATTCATCTCAGGTAAATTCCCCTCCTCGATTAGACCTGCGGCATTTGATTTTGCGATTGGATTCATTTTCAACCAACGCTTTGAAGGCTTTGAAATTTTCAAATGCTTCATCTTTATGCTTTAGAAGTTCTATGCAACACATTCTGGAAAAGTCATCAATGAACAATATAAAGTATTCTTATCCACGAGGTGACTTTTTCCTTGATGGACCACATAAATAAGTATGAACAAGTTCAAGAGGTTTACTAGTTGATCCTTCCTTCTCAGCGAAATGAGCTCTAGTTTGCTTACCAAATTGACATGATTTTCATATTGTATTTTCTGGAATGTTGATATCTAGAAGATCATGAACAACCTTGTATCTGCATGCTTTTTTTATTTGAGAGAATCTTAGATGCCCTAATCTTTTGTGCCATAGCGAGTGTTCATCATTTTTTCTTAGGTAGCACTGTTGTTGTCCTCCCTTGAGTATGTATAGGTTATCTGGAGTTCTTCTACCTTTGATCATTGTTTCTCCTGTATCAAGCTCATGAACAACACATCCATTTGATCAAAATAATACCTCATTTCCTTGATCACACATTTGACTGACACTCAATAAATTATGCTTTAGACCATCAACATACATAACATTCCCAGCTTTAACCTTTTCTTTTAAGAGAATAGAGCCTTTACCTTTTATGACTGTAGGAGTGTCATTACCAAATAAGACCTTCTTTTCCTTTTCTAAGGCATTATATGACTGAAGTTTTTCCTTATCACCTATCATGTGTTTCAAGCATCCTCTGTCAATGTACCACTGATTTTCTTGTCCTTCTGCATATAAGGCTATACCACATCTTTCTGTTTGTGGTCCTTTCTTTCTCCATGTTTTTGGACCTAATGAAGTTTTCTCCTTCTGAGATGTTTGCCGGAATTTACTCCTGCATTCAGAATCTTCATGACCAAAGTTGTTACAGATAGAGCATTCTATTTCACTTTCAAGAGAAAAAAAGTTATTTTAGGTCCTTTTCATGATCCCAGTGACATTCCTCTAATTTCGTGTTTATCTAGTCATGATGGTCTTGTAAGAAACACATTGAGCAGCTTTTTGTCCAAAGTTATGACATGAAAAACATTGGCCATTAAAGAAATTCCTGCGATTATCGAACCTACTGACCTAGTGATTGTAGTTTCCATTGACATTCATTCTTGAAGAAAATTGAGTATGATTTACCTGAGGTTGGTTGTAGCTTCTGTTCATCCTTGAAGTATATTGAACCCAATTTACCTGGTGATCTACTTTATGCCTTTGCTGACGATTATCAAACTGCTCACTTCCCCTTGCTCCATCAAGATAGCTTATGGAGGTTGACAGCTTCTGTGCTTGAGATGCTTCTTCAGTATATCCAAGACCTGTCTTTATCAGAGGAGAATGCTGCACTTTGATAATTTCATCTAAAGTTTCTGATCCTTTAGCAAATCTGAGATTGAGAGCTTTTGTTTTCTCAATATCTTTTCTTAGACCCACAATTTCACATTCTAATTTTTCATTGTGTTTTTCCCTTTCAGCAAGTTGGAATGTCAGAGTATCTATAATCATATTCTTTTCTTCTAAAAAAATTTTAAGTTTAGAAATTTCTTCATAAAGACCATCTTCATATAAAGAATCCAAAAAATCATCATCTTCAAAAGCCATAAAAAGTCTATAGTCATTACCATGTTCATCTTCATCACTATTTGATAAACCATCGCTATCTTCATGCATATAATAGCTCTTCTTACTTACATTCTGTTTTCTATTCCATTTTGTTGATTCCTTACCTTTATCAAGCTTATCTTTATGAGGAAATTTGGCTGCATAATGACCGACTCTTCCACAAGCAAAGCATTTGAAAGGTAGCTTACCTCTGAATCTTCCAAAACCCCGTTGAAGGTTCTTGACAAAGTTTTCTTCTTCCTCTCCTTTTGAAATATGTCCTGATTCATTGAGTTCTTCTCTTCCTGAAGCTTTGAATGCGGCTTCTCTCATATCTGATGGACCCCCTTTTCTCATTTCGAAAGTAGTTAGGATTCTGTGTAGCTGTGTCATAGTAATACTCTGAAGATTCTTATTTTCTTATATGGAAAAGACATTTGATTCAAACTTAGAAGACAAGGATCTTAAAACCTTTTCAACTACAATAACTTCTTTTATCTCTTCACCCAAGTTTTTCATGTGATTAAAAATCTCATCTATATGTAAGAAGTAATTAAGCTATACTTTCATCATTGTGCATTTTGAGAGTTTCATATTGAATTCTGAGAGATTGTAGTTTTGCACGTTTTACCTGATCGTCTTCTTCATAGCTTAGAACGATCTTGTCCCATATTTCTTTGACGGTTTTGAGCTGCATAACCTTGACAAATTCTTATTATGAAAGACTCCCCAATAATGTATGGACACCCTTGGCATTTGTTTCATACTACTTTTTACATGTCGTATCTATAGGAATTGCTGATGGAAATGTGTATCCTCCTTCCACGGTTTCCCAAACATCTGTTCCAAGAGATTGAAGATAGGTTGTGGTTTTTACCTTCCAATAGACGAAGTTCCTCCCATCAAAGATTGGTGGTCTAATGGATCCTTCTCTTTCGTAGGTACTCAAGATGATAGATCTTCCTTCAAGCGATCAAGCTTCTTTTGAAGGACCTGCTCTGAAACCAATTGTTGGAAATAATACTGAGAGGGGGGGGGGGGTGAATTAGTATTAGCAAGTCAATAATATTTCATTTCCATATTCTGATTCATATACGCTACTTTAGTTAATGAAACTTGTGTGTATATGCAACTATATATGAGGCAACTAGCGTATAACCAATAAATTTATAATTTAGTTAATTCTTCATATGTTGATATTTAATCTGTGCATCAGAACCATATAAACAGTAACCAGGAGTAGTAAAAACAAAACAGACAGTCACACACATGAACAAAAGATATAAGGTGGAAACCAAATGTGGGTGAAAACCACCTGCTGCAATCGTCTCTATCTTCCTTTTAATAAGAAACTTCTTTTTACAATATTTTGTACTGGTGCGGTCTTATACCAGTACGCAGGCTTCTACCTACAGAAGGCTACAACCTTCTCTCATTCTCTAGCTTCTCCTGGAAGGGAGTTACAACCCCCTAGCTCTTGTACTAGCTGATGTACCAGTACGTAGGTGCTGACCTACAGAAGGCTACAACCTTATTTTTTCTTCCAGTGACCACATTTCATAAATTTTTAGACTGGATCCATCAATAACATCAATCAAACATCAAATATATCTGCATCAACCAATCTCCTTTGCACCAATCAAAACTGAATCAAACAATCACTTCTCTGAATGCTATAATCAGAATACAGTAACAGTAACCAGAACCCGACCTAGAACCTAGAACATTGCAAGAGCAATCAGAAGTAGCTAAAGCATATTTTATGAGGTGTACGCTACTTCAATGGGACGAACCTGTGTGCATACGCACTTGCATCAGGGCAAACCTATGTATACGCACTTTTGAAATGTCGAACCAGCGTGTATACATGCCTTTGCTATAATGAACCTACGTACATATTTGTAAATGATGATTTAACCTTTACAATTATTCAGGAATCAGTTATACCCAGATCATCATATTTACATATCACAACATGCGCCAATTAAAAAGATCAAAACCACACAAAGATACCTCTCTTCAAGCCTTAAGATCTTGACCCATCAATAGAACTTATCCTTCATCGAGCGCTCAGGTTCAACCTTGATTCAGATCCAGCTGTGCACCATAACCCAATAACTTATAATCTAGATCTTGCTCTTCATTAGATATTCAATTCATGAGTGCATTTGCCTAATGATCTTCTCCTCCTTTTATAGTCTTAGGCCTTACTCAATACCATGGTCCAAAACTAGTTAGAATAAATAACTTGGACCAAATACCTGTGGTCAACACTTCGGACAAGATACCTTGGACAAATACCATGGACCACAATACCATGGACCAAATACCACGGACCAAAACCAAGTTTTCCAACACATACATGCCTTTCCTTTCGTGAAAGTGTGTGTGTACGCTATATGCATCTTTTGTTCTGTTACCCCATGTGTTCACGTGGCTTGGTCAATGGGAACCTGCGTATACCTTTCTTTCTTCATTTTTTGAGCCTAAACTGTGATCTTTCATCTGTGAGAGTTGCCATCAAGGACAACACCTGTGTCATAGCGCCAAATCTGTTTCATAATGCCAACACATGGTATTTTTATGTCTATACCCATATAAACAAATGTCCCTCAAGAAAGATAAGAAGGATAATAAATTATAAACCAAGTACTATTGTCCTTACAAAGTGTTGAAAATATTGGTACTATCGCATACAAATTGGTGTTTCCTGCATCTTCCCGAGTACACCCAGTTTTCCATGTTTCATGCTTAAAGAAGGTTATTGGTAACAAGCTCCCATTTTGAATAGTGCTTCCAGAACTCAATGAAGAACGAAAAATCATATTTGGGCCTGAGGCAGTCACAGAAACAACAACTCAACAGCTACAAAATCGATTAATTTCATAGTATCTCATTAAGTGGAAGAACTTACCCACTGAAGATTCCACATAGTATGATGATATTTTTATATAGAAGCATCTAGAACTACTCAAGCGTTGAGGAAAAAGCTTTTTTTAAGGAGAGGGGCATGTTATTTCCCTATAATACTAGTGTATTCCCATTATTTTTATTAGTGTATCCCTCTATTGCTATTGTTGTCCCCATATATCCACCATGTTTTCATTTGTGTGCCCCATAGAATCCCACTATTGTTATTGTTGTGCCCTTGCATTATTATTGTTATGTAGGCTCTGATTATATTGTGATCGCTTAGACTCCTATACATACCAAGGAGGTCTTATCATTTGATTCATCCAAGAATTATTCATTTATGTAATGTAAAGTAGGTTTCCGCCTCAAAGAGGATATTTTCTAAGCTCTTGATCTATCTTTTCTGTGATTTGGATTCATAACTTCCCATCTTCACCCTTGACCCTTGAGAATTTTCTCGTGACCACCTCAACCAGGATCCAAGTTTATCGACCATCCAAAGCTTAATCAAATGGATAACCCACTACATCATGGTTATCCTAGAAATAAAAAGGAAAAGCGAAAACCAATGTCACTCCAAGGAAATTCCATGCCAATGATAACAAAATAATCAAAGAACAGTAATCATGTACCATGCTTCCAAATCTCAGCAAGGAAATCACAAATGCAACCTATTACCTACAATGTACACCTATTGTTGTTGTTGATCCGACCTTCTTTTCCGCTTCCCACCAATTCATTTATTTTCTCTTCCTTGCTTCTCTCCAAGTGCAAGATAATATTGGAATTCTCCAAGAATACTCTAAGTGTACAAGAGTGTAAGAGAGCTAGAATGAACAACATTTGAGCCAAAATTGTCAAAAGTTGAACTGACAAAAGTTGTGAACTATTTCACTGAAGCCTTTTTATCATTGACATTTAGTCTCTTCCTTTCAAATTTTTCTTTTTATTCATTCTCGTTTATTTTCTCTCTAATTTCCTTTACATGCATATATGTGTCTCTTCATCTCCCTTTTCTTCTATTTTCCTTTATTTCCTTAATTAAATGTCATTTATTGCCTCCTTTCCTTTTCCAATTCCTTTGCAAATTTCCATATCCATTAATAATCCACAAGTCATTCCCACTACAATATTTACCCACCATTCCACTTGGAATATGTGTCCCATGGTCTTGGTTTTACTTTATTTACATGAAAAATAAACTAGTGGTTGTTACACTAGCTCTGATACCACTTTCTAAACCAAGAATCACACTAAGGAGGGGGGGGGGGGGGGGGGGGGGGGGTGTTGAATCAATGTAATCACAAATTCGTTATTTCAAAATATTTCATCAATAGTTGACTATGTTGTAGCATGAGGAAATAAAGTGCATCATACAAGAAATATAAGTATGCTTCAATAAATCATTATCACATCAACACATGAGAACACTAGATTCTACATGGAAACCCTTGCAAGAGAAATCCACATGATTATTTTGTCTTTCTTCAATTCATTTACATATATTTTCAAGCACCAACATTCTAGAGGAATTGACCCCAAATATGTGCAAGAACCAACTTGTAATAGGCTACAACCTGAATGAGGAACCAACCACAAAAATGTGCAAGAACCCACTTGCAATAGGCTACAACCTAATTTAGGCACTAAACTTGAAAATATGGAATCTTTGACTTGTTGTAGGCTTCAACCAAATTCAAGAACCAATATTAGTGTAGGTACTAGGTGTTATAGACATTTTTGTGCCTTACAGCATTGAGCATGAAATGTCCATAATCTAAGGGATTCAAAGTCCCTAAACATGTTGTTCCTACCCCTAGAGGAACAAGGCCAACAAACCACAGCAATTCACAGAAGTTCTCCACCAAAAACTGCTCAAAAAAAAGTCAATTCAGGATCATTTCAGTGGCTCCACTAGCTGTTTGCGCTGAATGTCAAAGCCAACACTGGCTATCTGCGCTGAATGTCAAAGGCAACACTGGCTACCTGCGCTGAGGGAGAGTGGACATGTGGCAAGTTCATTTCTCAAGGTGTCAGAACCCAGGAAGCTTCCAAAATGACACTTGCCTCAGGGAATTCGACTGGTGATGAGTAAGAGGTTCCAAATCTCCAAGTGGAAGCAAGAACCTCCAAGTGGAATCAAGAACTGACAGAGGGAGAGGACACTAGTCAGATCTCAAGCTGACTCATCCTGTCTCCAAACATCTATTTATGGATCTCTCCTCCATGAGATCTAGAGGCTGGAATTTTGTTATTGCAAAGAATTGCTGTTGGTTTGAGGTTAGAACTATTGGGTGATTTGCTTTGAAGGAGGTGAAGAAGGGATTCCTTTTGCTGGGAAGGTGATGCTAGATTGGGCCTCACTTGGTTGTATCTCTTCCTGAACTTTATTTCTTCATCAATAAAACCATTTGAGTTTCTCCTATATGCATGTATATCAATGATGTTTTGTTGTATTTGCATATTTAGTTTATTCTAATCCTAAACTAGTTATGAATGTAAATCTATGCTTCTTGTAGTTTCCCTCTCTTGTGATCTTGCAGGAACTTGGTGTAGCTGGGCCAGTGAAGGAACAAGCAGCGGGAAGCAAACAGAAGAGAGTGAGATTGGATCGACAAACTAGCGGAAGACATCGGTTAGTTACATCCTTCTCCTCTATTTACATTTCGTAAAGAAGAATACTTAGATAGTTTTGTCTTGTTTGTTGCTAAGGCACTATCACTCCTTAGAGTGGGATAGGGGCATTCCGTGTTGGATACTTTTCCCAATAGCAAATTGGCGACTTCGTTGGGGAACGTATCTTGTTGGTTTATTTGTGTTTTTGCTATTCATTTCATAAACTCAAAGAGTGTCGAATCGAACTGCATTTTTCTTTCTCAAATGCAAAGTAGATAGCAGCTACTCTAGTCCATTCACTGGGCCTGTTTATGATCTGAAAAGCTGATCCACAAGTGCTCTAACAGCTCTTAGTGATAGATCTTCATCCTCCTTTGAATCATCCCTTAGATAGTACCTGGTTGATAGCTTTTATTTGGCCAAAAACTGTGAATTTGACTGCAAACCGTAACCCAGAACCCAGAAACAATTCTCGTTTCTGCTTCAGCGCAGAGCCTGTGAAGAGGTTCTGCATTTCAACGCAGGTCCCGTGAAGGCTACCTGCGCTGAATGTCAAATCCTCTGTGTTAGACCTGCGCTGAACAGTTTTTCCTTGTGCAGCTGTGGTTCCCTGTTTCCTTTTGCTCAGTTTTATCCCTGTTTTTTGCAGCCAGTTATCAGTCAGTGTTCCTATCTAAAACCACCTCTCTTTGCCTAAATTCTGCCTCAGTTGTATAAAGAAACTGTATTTGTTCTTTGTGTATTTGTTACATCATTTGCAGTTTCCCATTACGAAAGTAAACTAGCCTTACTGTGGCCCTTAGATCTAGACCTGTAATAAGTGTCGTTTTGATCTTAGGAGTGAGTTTGTTTGCTGTTCACAGTTGATTTAGCTTTTACTTTCGTCATTTGGTTTGAATTTATGCATTTCTAGTGTCGAAACAAGTAAATAATAAGGTGTCGTAATCGTCTTTTGATTTTGAAAAAGGAACTTGTTTATGTTTTCACTTGAAATCGAATTCAAAGTTATACAACATATTTCTTTATATAAGCATCAATATTAAGAAAGAGAAAAGAAATACACGCATTTGTGCATTTGCATTTTGATAGCTTGTATGTTGATTTAGGAAAAGTGCATTACTGTGTGCTCTATGCTCTGTGAGAAAAGATGATGTCTTTCTTTTCCCCTTGTAGCTAGGATTTTCATCTGATGAAAAGATATAAAAAGCTTTCTTATCATCTTTCGACTGCATTTAGGAGTTGTATCATACATCTCGTGGTGATCCAAAAAGGCAAACTTCTAAAAAAGATCAACCTAAAATAAATTGAATGAACTTAACAACGCTTTGTAACATAACGCACAACATAGAGGTCTAGGCTAGAGACATGTTCTGGCATCGTAAAGCCTGATATCTTACCGTCGAGTGGTTGGGTGATTCCTCCACGGTGAAGCGATAAGTATCAGTACGGATTGTGCTCCCACGTACCGTCGCGTACATATTGGGAGACCCCTATAGGAATAAAGCCTTTATCCATAGGAAGCCGTGTCGGCCACCCTACTGATCGCAATGCACTGAACACAACATTCAGGAAGATCGACCGCCCGTACCTTAAAAAGTATTCTGCGGTTTTGTGAAAAGTTTGGCACACCCTCTCCTAGAACTCCAGAGCAGTTCCTTTTGGCCTTTTTCAGACTCTATAAAAAAAAAAGTCCATCCGAGCATTTGTCACTTTGGGCTCGTTAAAACATCGAATGAGACTAGAGTCATCTTTAGCTTCTTCTCGACTCTTTAAAATTGAAAAAGCAAGTTGTGTCTAAAGCGTCGTTAAAATTTATTTTAAACGGAACAAAATCACCCCCTTTTCCTGCGTTGATCTTTCGGTTGAGAAAATGGAACACACCAACCAAGGAATTCCCCTTGGTGGAAATCCTAGTCCCTTCTCCTCTTGGGGAGATGTTGGTGCGCCCCATATGGCCACATTGTCGCTTCCAGGACTGACAATTGGCTTGCCAGTCTGGCTCTTCTCAACCAATGTAGTTCAGAACACCACTATTCCTGAACAGTCGAATCGACAGCTAGATGAGTCTAAAGTTGCCCACCAGCCTTCTACCTCTTCTAACTCTTCCTCCCCTCCTTCCTCTTCGCTTGAGGGAACTGGTAAAGCTAAAAACCAAGTTCCTAAGGAGAAGAAGGAGAAGAAGAAGAAAGAGAAGAAGAAGAAGGAGCCAAAAGCACCTGGGGGCAAACAAGAGTCGTCCAGAAAAAATCCACACACAGCACTGACCGGGCCTAAATCGCCATGTGTCATATGTAGAGGAGACCACTTCCATAGAGATTGTCCCTGTATTCCCCGGATACTGAGGGACTGGTCTCCTCGTTTGCACAATCTGGTGGCATCAACCTCTGATAGCCATGTTGAATGCATACCGTCAACTAGCGAAAGTGAAGTTCCAGGACAAAGAGGGAGAGCTAGATCTCCCTGCAGACTGTGTGAAGGCGATCACGCCATCCACCGTTGTCCCTTCTTAGACGAGGCGAAAAGATTTTTGGAAGATCGTCCGGTTTCACCGTTACGACTTCCTCCTGGATATAAAAGACTCGTGCCAAGTCCTTCGTTACTTGAGAATCCAACTGGCTCACTCAAGTGGTCGGCTGAAGCGTCAATCATTGAAAATGAACCTACTGAATCCATACTTGACGAAAGTCAAAAGGTCGAGGCGGCAGTTGACCCAGTCTTGCCTTCAGAGGATTCATCTTCGAATGATACCATCACTGACGAGGATAAGGATGACACCATCCAGATTATTTTCATCAACACAGACTCCGACGAACAAGGGGGCAACCCTCCCATTCCTTTATCGCAGGAAGGAAGTTTGTCAGAGTGATATCCGGCCATCTACTCGGTCCCACCACCAAGCAACCTGGTTGTGTCCTTCGACTGGAACCAACTAGGCAGACCCCGCTTGCCAGCCAGTATACCATTCATAATTATTATCCTAATATATAGAATGGTAATGGCTGGCACTATCATTGATGAGGGGGCATCTGTGAGTATCCTTTCCTCTATTGCTTGGAAAGCGCTTGGTTTGCCAGCGCTTTTGCCTGAAATGAGAAATCTATCAGGCTTCGATAAAGGAACCAGTCGACCTTTAGGGATCCTCCCCAATGTGCCCGTAACATTGAAAGGGAAGACCGTTCAAATGAACGTGATGGTCGTTCAAGGACCCTTGGATTATAACCTACTCCTTGGACGAGACTATATATATTGCATGGGAGCCATCGTCTCCTCACTCTTTAGAGTAATATGTTTTCCACACGAAGGAAGAATGGTCAAGCTCGTAGACCAACTTTCATTTCCGGGATCACGCATCGCAAATAGTCACATACCAACCCTAAATGGTCTGTTCACACAAGAAATGTCTCCACCCCCAGTCCTTCTTCCCGATGAGCGCGAGTGATTCGGAAAGATGTGACTGGAACCCAGGGGGCATGCATCCTGGTCTGCTTCGGGCAGAGAAAACTTTGGGTATAGAGTAGGTTTCCGCGGGAGAATATGACTAGTCCATACCCCGTCCGTGATTGGAAGTGGGGTTGTTCTAGAATAGGATTCTTTTGTCAAATTTATGTGTTTGACGGAACAGGGTCACTCACCTTTGTTTATCTCAGTAGACATCGCCGAAGAAGTGTTTTTTTTGCTCCATGAATAAGACAATATTTGGGTAACCTGAAAGAGGTAAGCCTCTCTCGGTAAAACAAATGTTTTGGCGGAAATGAAGTAGAGGTAACCTTGAAATCGTACTTTATGCCTAGGGGCATGCAAACCTTTTGGAGTGCAAGCAAGGGGCAGCTATTTATTTTTTAAATTTTTAGGACCTCTAACCCTTTAAACTCGTAGGATTAGTTGTTTCCGAACTTGCATAACGAAAGGATCCAGAGCAAAGCTTACGTAAGATCTAAGCTCCCTAAAAAATAGCATCTTCAGTGAGACACTCTTATCATATGACTGGTATAATCGAGCAGTTTTAGCACACAATTCATGCTCGTTGAAAAATAAACGCAAGATCCGAGCAATTTTAGCGCATAGTTCATGCTCGTTAAAAAATAAACATAAGATCGAGCAAGTGTTTCAATCCGCGTTTAAGCTCGTTAAAAAATGAACTATCCGGTAAATAATCACTGCGATCATAAATTTATCAGCCATTAAAGCCTTGGTCGTGTTTGCACCATCACCTCCACTTTTCCATTGGCCGATCATTCACCTCCATTTGATTGTTTACCCATTTTGAGGAACAGCTGCGAAGAGTGATTTCACTAAGCCATCCTTGTGACACTGCCGTGATTGGAAAATTCCAAGCCTTACCTGGAATCAGCTGCTACCCTGTTTATCACTCGTTCCTCAAAAGACGAGTCTTCTTTAAGCTCTTTTCAACTGACTCGTAAAATATGAAAAGATTGCCGAGTTTTGGCCTTCCAGCTCGTTAAAGCGACCGGAAGAGCTATCCCTCCTCTAGATTTTAATCTTTTTGGACCTGAGGGATTATTGCACAAAAAGATCGAGCGCTTGTTTAGTTCGGCTCGTTAAAACTATCGAAAATTCATCCCTTCTGTATTGTTTTATACTTTTTCGGACTTAAGGGATTAGATGACGAAAAAGGAACTTTGGAGTTATCTTTACGTACCTTTTTAGACTCTCTAAAATTGAAAAGGACCGAGTTATCTTTGTCGTTAGACTCGTTAAAAGCATTAAATAGCGACAAACTTGTCTTTAGACGAGAACGAGTTTCCCTATCGCTAGGCTCGTTAAAACATAGCGATGGGCTTGCCCGAAGGGTAGGTTATAGAACAAGCATATGTTATCCTCCTCAAGCTTGACAAAAATAAAGAGGTACTGGTCAGCAATGACTGGGGAAAAATTGGGAGAAACTCAAGAAAACTTTGATGGTAGCAAGTCGCTCTTGAACATGACACTTTTCCTCCGTACCAAAATCGGGTTGGGTTGTTTCATTCACTGGTCACATCACCATGGTCTCGCCATACCATCCATATTTGGGGTAATGCTACCGACCCGTCGCATCAGTGTCGCCATATGTTCAAGAGAAGTCGTTCAGAAAAGTCAACCGTGTCCCATCCACTGCCATACATTATCCAAGAAGTTGATCTAGGAACAACCCCTTCAGTACTTTGAAGCTTGCATGCCTCAATGGCAAGTTTCTCACTTCCGGCGACAGGTATACATCAATGACCTTCGACCGAAAGATTTTGCGTGGTGTTCGACGCCAAGTCCTTTATTCACACCACGTGAATTGTACTGCAGTACCTTGAGGGTCATCATCATTATCGGTGATTCCTCTCGCGCTTGTTAACAGTTTAAATCATTGACTGGTAATCAAGCGATGTCTTTCCATGTTCGACTTCAGAGAAATTCTCACATGGATCTACTTGTACTTAGAGTGAAGATCGGACGAGATTGAAGACCCCGGATCTAGTTTCATCCATCTGGGCTGCGATATATATATTCAGGAAATAAAGACATTGACATATACATCATTGCAGCAGATAATCATCCTATCCAAAGGATGATAATTTCATCAAAAATTATCAGTCTACCATCAGACGATTGTCTGTTCTATGTACAAAAAAATGAATTTATAAAGCTGAGCATGGGAATGCCCGCCTCAGCTAGATCATGAAAGCAGTATGAAAAATAATGTATTGTATTTTATCTTATTACAGGTCTCCTCCCAGCATTGGATGAACTTCGGACCCTCCTGGATAAAGCATTTCACCCGATAAACGGCCTCATACTTTAGGGGGCAACTGTTCTAGACATTTTTGTGCCTTACAGCATTGAGCATGAAATGTCCATAATCTAAGGGATCTAAAGTCCCTAAACATGTTGTTCCTACCCCTAGAGGAACAAGGCTAACAAACCACAGCAATTCACAGAAGTTCTCCACCAAAAACTGCTCAAAAACAAGTCAATTCAGGATCATTTCAGTGGCTCCACTAGCTGTTTGCGCTGAATGTCAAAGCCAACACTGGCTACCTGCGCTGAATGTCAAAGGCAACACTGGCTACCTGCGCTGAGCGAGAGTGGACATGTGGCAAGTTCATTTCTCAAGGTGTCAGAACCCAGGAAGCTTCCAAAATGACACTTGCCTCAGGGCATTCGACTGGTGATGAGTAAGAGGTTCCAAATCTCCAAGTGGAAGCAAGAACCTCCAAGTGGAATCAAGAACTGACAGAGGGAGAGGACACTAGTCAGATCTCATGCTGACTCATCCTCTCTCCAAACATCTATTTATGGATCTCTCCTCCATGAGATCTAGAGGCTGGAATTTTGTTATTGCAAAGAATTGCTGTTGGTTTGAGGTTAGAACTATTGGGTGATTTGCTTTGAAGGAGGTGAAGAAGGGATTCCTTTTGCTGGGAAGGTGATGCTGGATTGGGCCTCACTTGGTTGTATCTCTTCCTGAACTTTATTTCTTCATCAATAAAACCATTTTAGTTTCTCCTATATGCATGTATATCAATGATGTTTTGTTGTATTTGCATATTTAGTTTACTCTAATCCTAAACTAGTTATGAATGTAAATCTATGCTTCTTGTAGTTTCCCTCTCTTATGATCTTGCAGGAACTTGGTGTAGCTGGGCCAGTGAAGGAACAAGCACCGGGAAGAAAACAGAAGAGAGTGAGATCAGATCGACAAACTAGAGGAAGACATCGGTTAGTTACATCCTTCTCCTCTATTTACATTTCGTAAAGAAGAATACTCAGATAGCTTTGTCTTGTTTGTTGCTAAGGCACTATCACTCCTTAGAGTGGGATAGGAGCATTCCGTGTTGGATACTTTTCCCAACAACACTAGGAACCCACCTCCTTCTTCAACCTGGTGTTGAAAACTTTTAATAATATCTCAAACTTGATCTACATGCACCATAAATAATATAGGTCTTCAAAATTTTATCATGGTATTGTTATCACAGTGTTGTCATAACTTGTTTATCAATCCAACATCATCATATATTAATCAACATAAGGATTGGTTCACCAATTTGTCATCAACTTGTTGATCACAACAACCTGTTCATCAAACTGGTACAATGACATCTTCCCTGATCTTGATTTTGTCATTCATACAATGCCTGCTCAAAAAGCTTGAAACCTATTCATAACACCCCAAAAAAGGAAACATAGATTTACAATATAAAAATTGCATCTTCATGACTCTTCATAACCCAGGAAAAATAACCACTAAAATATGATCATCTCCTCTCTTCTAGAATTTAATTTGGTTCCAAAATCATTACAAAAACCATATAAAACTATATAAAAATTAATTGTTCAAAAAAACAATAGAAATTAGATACATTATACAAAATGACCCTTTATGCGTTCTAAAGAATGTTATTCTAAGCGTTGGACAGAATGTACAAATTGGTGCACCAATATCTGTGTAAAAGAAAAGTTGTCTTATATATATCATAGCTCGAACTGCCGACCTCCCACATATAATCTACATGATATGCCAACTTTTTTTTCTCGCATTCCTCACTCTATTAAATATACAAACTTCCACATATGGCATGTTAGTCAAAATGGCTATCAAAAGGGTGTCACCAACATGGACCTGCCAACAATATGAGTTACATCGAAACCACAGTGAAAACAATTAATAAACCATGAAGTATTCCCTCAATAAAGATCAACCACAAAACCTTAGATGAAACTCCTTCACTTGTCTACAAAACCATCAAAATCATTGTTTCAAAGTTGAATAACAATGGAGTTATCAGCACATACATATATATGTGCATTAATGTGAATGGGGATACATGGGGGAAATATTGGGGCCGACATTTAAATGAATATTTTAGAGATTTCCCATATGACCAACAAGTAACCAAACAACCTTGTACTTCATACACCATGTTCCTTTGGGCCTGGGCCTTTACGCTATGTGGCTTGATCCTTAGTGTTCATGGTAATATTTTTGCTAATGTTATCATGATTTCATCATGCCACATGGAATCTTGTGACAATTTTTTTCTAACACTTGAAATCAAGTTGATTGGTCACTCAAAATGTCTGACCATAGATGCCACGTGGTACTCATCCATAATGCCACATCACCCTTCCAACATCATTATGCTAACATGTCATGCTAATTTATCCTTCACTACCACATCACACTCCAATAGCACATCACAATCTTTGAGCCTGTCACAAGCCACCATGTGTCACTACCATTTGGCCAATCATATCTAGCCACTTGAATACCCACTAGGTGTCTACCATGTTTACTGCTTCATTGGTCTGCTCGGGGGGTTAAATGTCATTCATCTATTCTTATCATCCACCATATATGCTTTTAACCATTTTCAAATTAGTTTCAAGGTATATGATGTTTAACAATGTTAAATAGGGCCCAAGTCCATGTGCCTAAAGTTGTTGGTTAATTGTCAATGTTCGGATCTACCCTAACATGTGTGATCTTCAACGAATTTGGTGATTTTCAAATAGATTTAGTGTTTTTATCCTCATTATAGATATGAACTTCAAAGGATCGTAACTTCTCATCTAGGAGGAGATTTTCCAAATGTGATATACCATTGAAAATGAATTAGAGAGGAATATCTAACTATGCCATCCATGGATTCATTCAAAAAACATGGATTTGACAAAAACATAATAAACTTCAAATCATTTTGGATTTACGTACTAACATGATACTTCCCTGCATTCGTGAATGACACTATTTCTTCCTTTAAAATCCCATTTAACATCAATGGCAATGGTTATCATTAATGACAACATTATGCCCAACAATCTCATGCTTTGTCATTGATGAAAATACCACCATACATTGATAACCATTTATGGAAATGGATTGATATCCCTCTCACGTGTTGTTGGGTACTTCCCCTAATTGGTGTTGATGGGAAATAATGACCTCGATAAATAAAAAGAACACCACCTGTTAAGAGCCCCAAATCAAACCATTTTCCCTTTTGATTTTTATTCGGTCCAGTTACGCTGTCAGCTAATACTAGCCTAAGGTTAACCTAGCGTAAACTAAGTGTTATTTTAACCTAATCCTACTTATCCTATGCCAAGATAACACTAAATGTTAATCCTATTTGTTATTATGTTACATAAATCTTAGTGTTACCCTAACACTATTGTAGTGTTAGATACTAGTCTATGTTTATGTAAATCCTATATTATACCTATACTAATTGTTATAGACATATTTGGGCACATCAACCCCAAACTTATATGTTGATAAACTAGGGCTCTTCGACCCCTAAAAGAGTTGTTTCATACCCTAAAAGAACATAGTCATCTGATTACATCATTCCCCAAAAGTTCCACCTGAGAAACCATCCAGAAATGGCCTAAATTGAACCATACTGACTGCTCCACTAGCAGGGTGTGATTCATACTGATTGGTACATGGCCTAGGTGTGATGCATACTGATTAGGCCTTCTATAGGGTGTGATGGGTGAGGATGGACAAATGTCCAAGACAGTTTGCTAGGTGGTTGCTCATGGAATCTTCTAGAAACTTCTCCTATGCCACTTGCCTCTCTGAATTCGCCCAGGGATGAGTAAGAGATCCAAGAAATCTCCAAGTGGAACCAATTGTAACAAGTGGAATGACACTAATCAAACCCCAAAGATGACTCACACCCTTGCACACATCTATAAATGGATCCCTCATCTAAGAGATCCAGAGGCTGGAATATTGTAAATTGCAAGGAAGTGCTGATAGTTTGTAATTGAGGAAAGAGTATTGTATTGTTGGTGTGATCTTGCTATTTCATGAGGTGAAGAGATATGAAGCTGGGAGGATGTTGCTGGATCAGACAACTGGGTTGTAATTATCCCTTCTATTTAATAAAGTTCTTCAAGTTTTCTTCCATATGATTGTGCAATTGTGAATGTTATCATTTGTGAATGCTATCATTTGTTCATTATATATTTGATTCTATAATGTTTATGTTGTAGTAGATCAAGATGCTTTGATGGTTCTTTGTTGCTGTACTTGTGTGGGTACTCTCCAAGCAGGTTAAGTACAGAGAGGAGTTGCAAGCTCAGTCAAGGGGGAGAGAGATCAAACAAGGGATTAAGCGGAAGTTCCAGGTTGGTTCTTTTATCTTTCTGTTATCTATTGCACATAGAAGAAATCGTTGAATTGCTTTAAGCTGTTGTTTCTAGGGTAACTGCCAAACCTAGAGAGCTAGTCATTCGACAAGACACTAGTTTTCCCCGAAACACTAATATATGCTATGTAATATTATATTAGTATTACCTAATATTATATGTAACTATGTATTAACACTCTCAATATCATATAAATCTAAAATAACCTATAATATAATTCTAACTAACTATACTATACATATATCTAACTGTGGATTAATAATAAATCTAATGAAATATGTAATATTTATAATGCATAACACTATGCTATCACTATTATATAGTACTCTAATATATTACTATACAATAATATAATATTATTATTGATATTAACAATATAATATAGTACTATTTCTACCTTCTTATTCTAAATGTATATCACTATACTAATATTTTATAATTATCTAGATATTAATCTTAAAAGAATGTTGTTATTCTAATATATATGGCTACTACGTTAATACAAAGCCCCCATAGCATTAGATATATTACTATGATAATATATCCATGATATTTCCTATTATTATACTAACATATAACTATGTCACAATTCTAAAATAATATATTTTATACAATGTTAATCTATGTAGAAAAATGTATACTATTAGTTCTAATTAAAATCAATTAAACAATTGAATCTTACAAAAGAAAATTGTCAAATGTTGTTAAATGTCAAAATATGTTAAAGATCACTGAATTCAGGCTTCTGTGATCCATATCAAGTTTTTTGAGACAAGTTTTTGGTGATAATCACATCAAAATACATTTGTTAAAGATCATTAATACAAATCATTAATTACATAATTCCTTTTGATTGATCTTGAATGGTTTAGAAGAAGGTTTTAGATAAACCATGGGAATTTATCGATTTTCGGGCTTGATCAAACCACTAAGGTGTTTTCCCCCTACGAAATAGGAATTTCATGAAAAACGAAAATGAAAATGTAGATGCAATTTTATTTTATAATGAAAGTGAATGAACATGACTGGAGTGCCAAGATCCAACATTTACATTAATAGATGTCAAAAAAATAAGGAAGACAATATGCCAAAACAAAACTGCAAAAGAACTGTAAAATCCTACAAAATTTGAGCAACAAAACAATAGAAATTGGCAAATTGGGATTTCAGTTAGATCATTGTTAATGTTCCTTTTGGCCTGAAAATCGATGGTTCTTTTTCTAGCTAATGAATATTTTCTTGTTGTTCATCATTGATCGAAGGATTCAATGTTGACATCTCCCAATTTGGGACCATATGGTGGATTATTCCTATTCTTCTGCCTCGACCAGTTTGACAATTTTCCCATCTGCATTGTCCATGGCACTATCCAAAGAAATCTTGTAATCCTTTACGACACATCTCCTTCTGGTAAGAAACTTTGGTCGTAACCGTTGAGATATATTGGGCTCAACCCTCTTTCTTCATAAGTGATGAGGCCGATTTCATGGTATACATACTCCTTTGACAAAGAATCGCATTTCTTGCAATCAAGAATAAAACCAGTGATCAATTTGATAATATGTAAAAAAAAATTGCAATGCATAACCAAATAATTATGACGACTCTTTAAAGTGGATCCAGGGTATAGTGAGATCTGGAGTGTGTATTTTGGCATCTCCTCATCATTTCACCACCCTAATATGAGAATATTTGAATTTCATCATGTGATTCTTGGAGACTATGGAAAATTGGTTCTATAATTATTTTCCATGGAATCATTATCATCAATCAAACTTGTTTAGGAATCTTGCATTCAGAGTGGATTTTGGGATCAAAATTGCTATATAAATTCGTCTAGTACGCCTTTCAATTAATGTAATTATATTCACTATATGTTTTTTATATTGGGACACATGTTTTGTTTTTTAATCGAAACTTGCCATCAAACTACATCAGAGCCACGACACCCTTGCAAAAATGACACACAATTAATGATATCACCCAGGAAATACGCAATTGATAATCATGCATGGTAAAGAAAAAACATGATTTTAGTTTTGTGGATAAATATCACTACGACCAATCATGCCATTCAATCACAAATCAAATGAATAATCCCATATTTATCACGCAGAACTTAAATAGGTGTGACTATTAAAGCTTTATCAAGGATTTTGGTATATCCCACGATAGTTAGTCACTTTTTATGGAATGTTAGTTGGCATGTGTGTTATGGTTTTTGATAATCCGATTGGAAAACGGCATCCACCAACGGAATTTACCCATGGTATTGTAAGTGGAATCCACCCATGATATTCATTCACCCATGGTATTTTCCCATGGTATTGTGACATCGACCCATGGTATTCATTCACCAATTGTATTTACCCACCCATGGAATTTACCTATAGTATTGTAACCAAAAAAAGCTATAAGTAACAAATCACATTTTGTAAAAGGAGATGATCCCAATGGAAAATGGCATCCACCCATGTAATTTACCCATGGTATTGTAAGTGGCATCCACCCATGGTATTCATTCACCCATGGTATTTTCCCATGATATTGTCACATCGACCCATGGTATTCATTCACCCATGGTATTTACCCACCCATGGAATTTACCTGTGGTATTGTAACCAAAAAATGCTATAAGTAACAAGTCACATTTTGTAAAAGGAGAGATTTTCCACCACAATGTATCTTTTATAGTTATTCTCTATTTTAATAAAATACTTTCTTCGTGGTTTTGTTTACTGGGTGTTCTCCACTTTTTTCCTGGCATTTCAATATTTTAGATCTTGGGGGCCTCCTCCCAAGATCTAGATCAATGGTATCAGATTCAGATTGCGTTTCCATGGGAATGAGTGTTTAATGTATATTTTAGTTTCAAATTTTTGCAGCAATCTTCAACAAACTTCATGTGTGTGTTACGACCTCCACAATGGGAAGAAATTTTATTTTATTTTTATCTATTTGCAGTCTTTTTTGTGGCAGAGGGTTTGCAGATTAGATCTAAAACTTTTGCTACAAAATATTCAAAAAAAAAAATCAAATATGGATTCCTTGCGAAAAATACTCAAATTCAAAAAAAATTGGCTAAATCAATGTTCAGATGAGGGAGATATTGTAATTTAAAATCAACATTTTTTTCAGAACTTTTGTGACAACGGGACAGTTGCTCCATGGATCTGAGTTTCTAGAGTGTCCATATAGGGATTTCAATCACATGGGAAGATGTCGAATAGTCATTTTGTTTCCAAATATAAGCTATAATAAAGATTCTGAGTTATATTTACTGATTTATGCCCATTTTAAATTTGGAGCAGCATTCAGAGCGAGTTCCCTTTCGAGACGTGTCCTCCCACCCCGCTTAGTAGGCACCTACTTCACATTCATCAATTTCAGAATATAAGCATCGAACTTGGGTTCTTTAGAGATGTTTCCTCCCACTCCAGGCTATGTAGGCACATGATACTTCATCAACAGTCAGCATCACGATTATGGGTCAACCACACAAAATCCTTACCATCGAAGTTCATTTTCTAGGCCGCAAACTTTTAGTATCAGAGTTGGTCACAATCACTATAGGGTATCTCTGTCCTCTGATCTTTGTTTATCATGTTTATGGGTCATCCAAAAACCCACACTTCATTGAAGTCCATTTGCTAGGCTACACACTGTTAGTATCACAGTTGGTCACAAGCATTACAGGATATCTCTATCCTCAAATCTTCGTTCATCATGGTTATGGGTTAACCACACAAAGCCCTTCTCTTTAGTGGCTCTTCATATTCAACAAAGGCTTCGTAGGAGGGAACTTTGTGGACCATTGCTTCTTAACGAGGGAGGAATGATCTGAATGGAAAATAGAATCTGCCCATGGAATTTACCCATGGTATTGTAAGTGGTATCCACCCATGGTATTCATTCAACCATGGTATTTTCCCATGGTATTGTGACATCGATCCATGGTATTTACCCATGGAATTTACTTGTGGTATTGCAACCAAAAAAGGTTATAAGTAACAAGTCGCACTTTGTAAAAGGAGAGATTTTCTACCACAATGTAGCTTTTACAGTTATTCTCTATTTTAGTAAAAGAGTTTCTTTGTGGTTTTGTTTACTGGGTATTCTCCACTTTTTTCGTGGAATTTCATTTTTTTAGATCTTGGGGGCCTCCTCCAAAGATGCAAATCATCTGTTGTGTGCGCATTGTAGTAAAACAAAAACTTTTTATTTTTTATTATTTTTTTGCCTGCAAGAGATATCCCACATGCATCACATCAAGAAAATATTAAATGCTTATATAGTTTCTTCATTATACTGTATAATAAGGAATAAGTTGGTGTCTTGGTTAATAAACACATTTTGTGGTGTGATAGCGCTATGCTTGTGATTACGAGGTGTCCCAAGGTGTTAGTGAATCGAGATTTATGTTTTACATTATAAAAGATATATATTTTTTACTTTATTTTATTTTACACAAAACATTAATACAATATATGTATAATAAAATATTCACAATACCATATAATAATATATTGTAATGTATATATTTACAAATATTTAAACTATAACTATTTTAGTTCTAAATATATGTAATTTTATTTACATATTCATATATGTGTGTGTGTGTGTGTGTGTGTGTTATAATAAAAATATATTTTTTCATGCCATTACCACATTGTATTAATGATTCGTCCCTCTATTATTGCAGATGTTCACCAAGTGAAGTGAAGGAGGTAAATAACATGTGAAGCCCAATGTGTAATGCGAGGTGATGTGGCAACTGAGGGTATCACATCATTTCATCACAATCGCTTTTGAGATGTAGGTGTCAAACCAAGAAGAGAAGACAAATAACCACTCAGACACAATGTGAAATGTGAGGTGATGTGGCAACCAAAGGTGCCACATCACCTTCTCGTGAAAATCAAGAGAATGTCATTAGGAAAGCAAAAGATATCAAAGAGGTGCTAACAATTCAACAACCAAAAGGGATGTTATATTAGCCATAATAAAGGATGTACAAAAATATCAGGAGCCAATTAAAGGAATCGCCATCCCCTAACATGCAAGGAAGGAAGGGAGTTCCTCAAAAAGAAAAATGAAGGGTCCCCATGATTGCTGAGAAAAAAACATGGGGGGATTGTGGTCACAATAAAGGCAACTAACGAGGAAGAAGCAGTTGTCTCTGATTTAAAAGAGAAATAGGTTTAAGTTGATCAAAAGGATGAAGTGATGAATTCCATCAAGCCCTCAAACATTACAACATTTCCCATGGGTATCACATTAAGGGATTAAGTGTTATAGGTTTTGAGAATATAAGTAATCAACACAAAATTAAGTCTAAAACCATGAATCCCATCTGTTTTTAGGAAAATTTTAAATTTTAGGTTCACCATACATGAGTGATAAAATAATTACAAGTACGGACTTTAGAGAAAATATCCATCCATTAATATAAATAGTTTTGTTTATCCAACACTGCTTTGTTGCCAACGGGCCTGTTTAGTACTTCGATGAATTTTTCTTCATACCGCACAAGCATAGCCCACCTGCCAGCAAGGTTGTTCAGTACCCTAGCGGGTTTGCTTGCACTTCCCATGTTTTCTTCCCCTTTTATGTCACCCTTTTGATAAATATATTTGTGAGTTGAGTTT
Organism: Pinus tabuliformis; assembly: GCA_031772625.1. Lineage (NCBI taxonomy): Eukaryota > Viridiplantae > Streptophyta > Pinopsida > Pinales > Pinaceae > Pinus > Pinus tabuliformis. The sequence continues at coordinate 1,492,568,545 of CM062819.1, read as the reverse complement.
ATGAATTTGGGTGAAGGGGTGGAATGGTACAAGATATTTTTAAAGTAAATGCATATAATAATTAAAAAAAAACTCTCCCTTATCTTTCCCTACAACTAAGTTAAGAGGTTATTATGTGAAGAGGTGGGATGGGTGGGATTCATTGATATAGACTCAAACTAGTCCTTTCCTTAAAAAAATGAACCCTTTCACTTAGAAAAGATAAATTCTTAACCAAAAGAAAATATTTAATCTGAGAGAACTCAATATTCAATGAAGATGTCCCTTTAAGGTAAATGAAAACCCATGAAAATATCAGAGTGAAAATTCCATTGAATCACCATTAGTATTGGACCAATAAGATATTCCCTATAGTTTTATTAGAAATAAAAATCAAAGATGAAATCAAATCATACTAAATGAAAGGTCTAAAATAAAATCAAACACTGACAAATCACAAAGAAAGCAATCAAGAAAATGAGCCATGGGAAACATTTTACAAGACGAAATAAAAAGGGCTTAACATAAAATTCTATGAATGATGATTATGTTAAGATTATTAGATCTTTATCTTATAAAGAGATATTTCAATAAGGCTCTTATTCTAAAGCATAGTTGTGATTTAAAGTTTGCATTTGATTGCTTTAGTAGGAATTTTCATTATTTCACAAATCTTGCTTGAAAGCTACTCTGGCAAGTCTTAAAGATCATTTTTTAGGAATAAGGTGACTAACAATTAGTTTCAAAAGAGTATAAATGAAATAGGAAGACAAATTTGGAATAGGAAAAGGAAAATCCATAAATGCATTATGACGATTGTTATTCACAAATTCTTTATTCTAAGACTAATGTAATTTGCTGGAAAAGTCAAGTCCTCAAATCAAGCTAATGAAGACTCACAAAAGGAAGAAAAATAGAAATAAGAAATAAAATATAACTAAAAGAGAAGACAAGAGTTGAAACTAAGGGTAGATGAAGATCAACACATGTACACATACCTAAAAGAATATGAAAACAAATATATCATACAAATAATGACATCCTCTCATGAAGGGTATATAAAAATAGGAAATACTAGTAGCATTTTCCTCCAAATTTAAATATGTTGAAAATTGTCAAATCATTTCATCTAAATTCTAAGCAATGTGTCATAAGGATTCTTCACAAGACAAAAAAAAAAAAAAAAAATTACATATGAATAGAATATATGATATGATATTCTATGCCATGATTCAAATATTTTTTTTCTTGTAAGCCCCGTTATTAATTAAACCCTTATTTAAAATATAAATACTAATAATGGTGCAATTATGATTACATGAAATAAAATGAGCTTTATATTTGAGTTAACATATTATTATATGATTTTCTCTGTTAATTATAATGACCAAATATAGGGCTTCACAGATGAGAAACCCACAATAAGGAAGATGATTATTGATTCAATTGTAAAGACTCGTTATTATTTATAAAGATACCATAACTACTTTATTTTAAAAGAAAAATGAAATCAAACTAAACTAGGATAAATCTACTTATACTCCAATTCTATAGAGGAGTTATAATTAGGTATGGTCATATTTCAAGTGCATCTAATGAAACTCCTCATTATCTACACAAATATACACTTCATACATTGGTAAAAGTATTAAAACAAATACCAAACTATTTAGAAGAATTATAAAATTAACATTCATATTAATTCCTGAAAACAAAGGCCTAAAGAAATTTGTAATTAGAAAAATTTATGCTAAAAGAATCCTCAAATTCTAGATAAATTCTATCGTCATTCTATCGTCATATGTACAACCTAAAGGATCATACGTGTCACCTTTAAGAATCCAATAAGAACTTAGTTCTGAAGCCTTGATGAGATTGAAAGAATTAGAGTTATTTGTCCTCAAAAATTTAAAATAACCATCCTTTTCCCACATGAAATGTTGATTATTACTGACAAGAGGAAAATAAGTACGATCCTTATAGTTATATGCTATATGTACATATGAATAAAGGCAATTGGTTAACCCATGATTATTTAAAATGGTAAGAGGGCCATCTGATGGTTTTCGAAAAAGTCTTTTACATAACAAGTTTCTGATTTAGGATTGACATGAGTAGTATCGCAAACTTGTGATGAAGGTTGGTGATCCAAGTCATAATGAAAACAATCGGGTGTGTGCTTAGAAAATTAATCTAATGAACTTTCCTCTTTATGTTCATTATTAGTCATATCATTATGTTTTTGAACAATAGAGGTAAAATTTTCAATCAAAATTTCTTTAGTTGATAGATGATAATGATGAAATTTGGAGCATAATAACATAAATCTATTGGAAAATTCGCTAACAGATTCATTTTCATGAATGGTCAAGCTCTCAAATTCCAATCACAATTCCTCATAACTGTAATTGTGATGATCTAATACAAATAACTATATAAAGTGTTCCCAAGAATGAATCGACTTGGATGGTAATACATTTAACTATTCCTGAATGCTTCCATGAAAAGTGAGAGGAAAAAGTATGCAAAGTTCATAATCATTAATAATTCCGAAAAAAAATATCATTTTTCAATAAATTAATAAGTATGATAAATGCGAGAAGATACACTCTCACCATCAAAATGTACTTCAGGTAAGGAATCAACCACCTTCTCAGCAATGCTTCTAGCCTGTCAACATGAGCTAAAAGCACAATCCATGTTAGCAAAAGAAACAATAGCCTTTAGTAAAAAAAATGAGTCAAGTTTCCACCTATGGCTACTTATATGAGGAAGGAATTCATTCTAGCACCATTTGTTGATGGGAAAAAATGACCTCCATCAACAACAAGGAGACCACCGGGTCATGGTCTCAAATGAGACCCTTTTCCATTTGGGATGGTGGTTCTGACTAGAGCTATTGGGTCAAGTTACCATATCACCTATGACTAGCCTAAAGTTAACCTAACCTAGTTTAAATTTTAATCTAACATAATCCTACTTTTCCTTTGTTAAGATAACACTAAATGTTAATCCTATGTGATATTATGTGGCATAAATATTAGGACTATCTTAATACTAATGTAGTGTTAGAAACTAGTCTATGTTAATATGAATCCTATATTATACCTATACTAATACATGTTATGTAATATTATATTATATTAGTATTACTTATGTAACTATGTATTAACACTCTAAATATCATATAATTCAAACTAACTATACTATACATATATCTAACTATACATTAATATTAAATCTAATGGAATGTGTAATATTTATAATGCATAACACTATGTTATCACTATTCTATAGTACTCTAATCTAAATGCAAATATTACTATATTATAATAATATTACTAATATTACGATAATACAATATAATACTATTACTACCTTATTATAGTAAAGGTATATCACTATACTAATATTTTATAAAATTAGATATTAATCTTAAAAGAATTTTGTTATTCTAATATATATGGCTACTACGTTAACACAAAACTTGCATAGCATTAGATCTAGTACTATGATAATATATCTATGATATTTCCTATTATTATAGGAACATATAACTATGTCACAATTCCAAAATAATATATCCTATACAATGTTAATCAATGTAAAATGTATATGCTATTAGTTCTAATTAAAAACAATTATACAATTTCATCTCAGAAAACAAAAATGTCAAATGTTACTAAAATGTTAAAATATGTTAAAGATCGTTAATACAAATTTATATAAAAATTTACATAATTCCTTTTGGTTTATCTTGAGTGATTTAGAAGAAGGTTTCATATCAATCTAGGGAATTATCTATTTGCAGGCTCGATCAAACAACTAAGGTTTTTTCCCTCTATGAAAGAGGACTTTTTTGCAAAACGAAAATGGAAATAGAAATGTGATTTTATTTTATAATTCAAGTGAATGAAATTGAAACCTATCTTGAATAGGAGAAGGAAATCCTTACGCCTAATAAAGAGAAAATGGATTCATTATATGATTTATATTGAACAAAAGAAATAGTTACTTAGTTCAACATAATATAAAATGAGATAATTTTTTCATCAGCAAAATAAATAGTTATTTAGCTATTTAAACTTAACTCCATAAACCCATTGAATGTTTCACATTCAATTATGTCCTTGTAAAGATAAATTTACAACACTTAGCATAGAGTAATAGAGCATGACAATAGTTCCAAGATCTAACATTTACACTAACAGATGACATAAAAGAAGGAAGACAATATGACAAAACAGAGCTACAGAAGAACTGTAAACTCCTATAGAAATGTAAAGAGGAAAAAAATTACATTACAAATCTAAAAAGTCTAGTACAATTTTCTCCAACAAATCATGAGTTGTTGTTTACAATAGTGCAAAACTTAGTTCTCAAACTCTCCTAGAAATCTCATCGTCATTCCTCTCTCAAGTTGTTGATTGTAGAGAAAAACAATACAAAAGCAAAAATATTTTCGCTATATTGAACTTCACCTTGCATCCCTCTCTTTCGTGGATTTGAATCCCTCATTAGTTGGAGCTCAGTCTCCTTTTAAATAAAATGCAGATCACATCCCCCCTGATGAAAGGAGATTTTGGGGTATACCAATTTCCCCTTCCTTTATAAATTTTGTTCTTGATGCCTATGGGTTATGGGCAACAAACCTATTGGAAGCATTTATTTAAGGCCTTAAGCCTTCAAACCCGAAACCATTCAACTTAATCGATACACAGGAATTACACAGGAAACATGGAAACACCTGCTTCGAACCCATAAGCCGGATCTGAAAAAGAGTGAACCCGCATTCATAAATCATCGGGTCCATCTCTCGGTCCATCGCCTTTTCGTTGTGCTGCTCCTTCCTTTCTCCAATCTCCAATCAGCCCTTCACCTCTGCGATTAGCATTTAATTCGCAACCATCGATCTGGTGCTCAATCCGATGGTTGTCGCTTAGCCTGATCACCAACCAATCTGCTCGATATCCACCATTGATCTCCTTCCATCAGATCAACGATTGATGCCTTTTCCTGATAAATTAACTTGCACGACACTTTGTGATCGTTGATCTAGATCGACTTGATCTGATGATCCAAAACGATTTCGGGTGAGACATAAGCACAGAGAATACCTGCCCAATAAAGCGGTTTTCTCTCTCCACTCTTGTGCTATGTGTCGAACGGTTAGTGGAATCGGGTGACTACCCTTCAATACAACTTATAGCATTTTGTCTGCCCGAAATACCACTTTGTCTTGAGAAACCACCTATTCATTGGTTATCTTCCACGCTCTTTCACCATGCGATGACCGTCGATCTATGGGATCCAACGGATCCTATGCATTCTCCATCTGTTTCCTCCTTAACTTGATTTCGCTTGCTTTTGATGGATTTACGCCTCATCCAGGGTTCCTGCCATACTCTGTTTTACACACACGATAACTCCACATATATACCAATCACTCGATATCTTTGGATCGCCATCGATCCTATAGTGATCAATGGTCAATCAAAACCGCAACATTAACACATTCATATTATCTATGAAACAACAAACAAACCCACAAATTCAACACTGAACACACTTTTATATTAAACAGAATGATTACAAGCTAAGGCATTTCAACCTTAGGAATAAGCTTCCTTCAATTATATTTTGACCACTCTTGTTTACACAAATTCCATTTGTCACACTCTCTCTTGTGTCTCTCTATTGAACATGTAAGTTCATCATATATATATATATATAAGGGAACATTGGATCGGATCACTGTGAAGGATCCGATCACATCCTTTCCTCAAATCTCTCAACTAATCTCTCTATATGCATACATATGGCAAATTACATTTAATTAAGTCCATCAAACTAGCTCTATTTTAATAGAAATTTGTCCCCTGTTTTGCTCCAATGGTCCACGTCCTCCTTGCTCCACTTTGGATTCCTCATTTAATTAAGAGTGCCAAATGCTCCTGCATCAGAATCCTGAGGCACAAAAATTTATGACCTCCTGGTCATATGCTTCTCCTTATCCTTAGCGATTCTACCCAGTTCTTAGTGGAATTTCCTTCGTGATCTTTTGTGAGCTGCAACCAACCTCTATAGTAACAGTCTTCTCTACTACACGATACCTCACCAAGCTTTCTCCTCTGAGCTTTAATCTTTTGGCATCCTTCTGGTTCTCCCCTCTGGAACCAATTGAGCACTTCTTGCTCTAGGTTGTTGCAAGTCTTCTCACCTTCCATTTCCACTATCAGCATGATAGTAAAGACCATAAACACACCATACTTCAACAACTGTACCTCTTCTCCTTCTGCTTGCACTCTTCCTTCTTCTCACAGGAAATCTTTCCCTGCTCTGATACCAAATGATGAAAGGAGATTTTGGGGTATACCAATTTCCCCTTTCTTTATAAATTTCATTCCTGAGGCCCGTGGGTTATGGGCCACAAACCTATAGGAAGCATTTATTTGAGGCCTTAAGCCTTTAAACCTGGAACCATTCAACTTAATTGATACACGGGAATTACACACGAAAAATGGAAACACCCGCTTTGAACCCATAAGCCAGATCTCAAAAAGAATGAACCTGCATTCATAAATCATCAAGTCCATCTCTTGGTCCATCGCCTTTCCGCTGCACTGCTCCTTCCTTTCTCTAATCTCTGATCAGCCCTTCACCTCTGCGATTAGCATTTAAATCGTGACCATCGATCTGGCACTCGATCCGATGGTCGTCACTTAGCCTGATCACCAACCAATCCACTCAATCTCCACTATTGATCTCCTTCCATCAGATCAACGGCTGATGCCTTTTCCCAATAAATCAACTTGCATGACACATTGTGACCGTCGATCTAGATCCGCTTGATCTGACGATCCAAAATGATTTCGAGTGAGACATAAGCATGGAGAATAATCACCCGATAAAGCGGTTTTCTCTCTCCACTCTTGTGCTACATGTTGAATGGTTAGTGGGATCAGGTGACTACCTTCAATACAGCTTACAACTTTTTTTCCACCCGAAATACCACTTTGTCTCGAGAAACCACCTATTCGGTGGTTATCTTCCACACTTTTTGACCACGCGATGACCGTCGATCTATGAGATCCGACAAATCCTATGCATTCTTCGCCTATTTCCTCCTTAACTTGATTTCGCTTGTTTTTGATGGATTTACGCCTCATCTAGGGTTCCTGCCATACTATGTTTTACACACACGATAACTCCACATATATAACAATCACTCGATATCTTTGTATCGCCATCGATCCTACAGTGATCGATGGTCAATCAAAACCACAACAATAACACATTCAGATTATATATGAAACAACACAAAGACACACAAATTCAACACTAAACACGCTTTTATATTATATAGAACAATTACAAGCTAAGGCATTTCAGCCTTAGGAACAAACTCCCTTCAATTACATTTTGACCATTGTGGTTTATACAAATTCTATTTGTCACACTCTCTCTTGTGTCTCTCTATTGAACACACAGGTTCATCATACATACATACATACATATATATATATATATATAAGGGAACATTGGATTGTATCACTGTGAAGGATCCAATCACATCCTTTCCTCAAATCTCTCAACTAATCTCTCTATATGCATACATATGGCAGATTACATTTAATTAAGTCCATCAAACTAGCTCTATTTTAACAGAAATTTGTCCCTTGTTTTGCTCCGATGGTCCACATCTTCCTTGCTCCGCTTTGGATTCCTCGTTTAATTAAGAGTGTCGGATGCTCCTGCATCAACTTCTCCCTTTTTCCCTTGATTATTTCAACAAATATAACCATTTTCCTAAAATTCTAGCAATAGCACATTAAAAATTGGCAAATTGGGTTTTTATTCAGATCATCATTGATCTTCCATTTGACCTAGAAATTGATGGTTCTTTTCCTAGATAATGAATCTTTTCATGTTGTTCATCATTGAATAGAGGATTCAACGTTGGCATCTCCCATGTTAGGACTGTATAGTGGATTATTCCTATTCTTCTAACTTGACCAGTTTGACAATCTTCCCATATGCATTGTTCATGGCACTATCCAAAGTAATTTTGTAATCCTTTATGACACATCTTCTGGTAAGAAACTTTGGCAGAAACCAAGAAGATCTATTGCACTCAGACCTATTTCTTCATAAGTGATGAGGTCTCTTTTGACCAAGATTTGCACTTCCTACAATCAAGAAGAAAACCAACAATCAGTTTGATAATACAAAAAGAAATTGCAATGTGTAACCAAATAATTATTAGAACTTGTTGAATTGGATCTGGAGTCAAGGGGTGAGATCTACAGCATGTATTTTAGCATCTTCAAAATTTCATCATGTGATACTTGGATATTGTGGAAAATTCGGCATGTAATTATTTTCCACGAAGTCCTCATCTGTAGGTTTTAACCCCGTACAGAAATTACCTGCATACGAATTCTAAAACACATAAAATAAACAATGTGAACGCATAACACATAAAGCACATATACACAGAGATTTTCCCCTGGATCCCAAAACTAGGACTACCAGCTCGATTTTTCATTATGTTCCTTTCAATGTTACAATACATATTTATACATGCCGAAGCATCCAATACCATGGACCGAAAATCATCACGTCCAAAACCATGGAACGAAAACCATAGGTAGGTTTGGCCAACCTAATATAGGGTAGGTTCGACTAACTACGTGGGTTAGTCATGGAAAGAATATAGCACAACCCAACATTCTCCCACTTGTTGTATTCTTTTCACAGGGGGCCATAGGAGAGCTTAGTCATTTTTCCAGCCCTAAAATGCCCATTGTTTCTCTACACTAGGAGAACTTCTCAGAGCTGACAGATTTTGTCAATGCATCTGCAGTATTCTTCAAAGTGTCCACCTTTACCACCAACACCTTTTCGTCTTCTATCATATCCCTTACAAAGTGATACTGAACATCAATGTTCTTTGTCTGAATGATAAGCAAGGTTCTTTGCCAAGAAAATTACACTTTGGATGTTACAGTCTATCCTTATAGCTCCTAGTACTAACCCCATACTTGAACACAATCTCTGCAACCAAACTGCTTCCTTGCTTGCATGAGTGGTTGCCATGTATTCTGCCTCTGTAGTTGATAGTGCCACTACAAATTGTTTCTTACTCATCCAACTGACTGCACATCCAAATAGGTTAAACACATACCCACTTGTAGATGTTCTGTAATCCAGATCTCCAGCCCAGTCTACATCAACAAAGCCACAAATATCCAACACTCTGTCCAATCCTGGTCTTCCTTGGTAGCACAAACCATAATCACTTGTGCCACACAAATACCTGAAAAACCTGCTTCACTGCTATCTAGTGCTCCTTCCCTAGTTTTGACATAAACCTACTCAATACTCCCACTACATGTGCAAATGTCTGGTCTAGTACAAACCATTACATACATTAGGCTACTGAATGCACCTGCATATGGAACATGGGACATATCCTCTTCCTCTTCTTGTGTCTTGGGACACTGTTCAGCAGATAACTTTACACCTACAAGAATAGGAACCTTCATCGGTTTACTATCCTGCATATTAAACCTCTATAGTATTGTCTCAACATGCTTCCTCTGGTTTAACCAGAGCTTCCTCTTTGCTCGATCTCTTTTAATTTCCATGCGCAAAATATATTTTGCAACACCAAGATCTTTCATGTCGAATTTGGAGGACAATTGGGTCTTCAAATCCTGGATAATTTCTTTGTCATTTCCAACCAACAACATATCATCCACATACAATAACAGATAAATAACATGGTCACCAATTAATTTAAAATACACACAGTGATATGCTTTGCTTCTGGTGAAGCCAAGTCCCCGTATAAATGTATCAAATTTCTGATACCACATCCTTGGTGATTGTTTTAACCCATACAAAGACTTCTTTAACTTGCATACCAGTTCATTCTTACCCTTCACCGCAAAGCCTTCAGGTTGCTTCATGTAGATCTCCTCTTCTAGATCCCCGTGAAGAAATGATGTCCTCACATCCATATGTTCTACCTCAAAATCAAAAGCAACAGCAACTGATAAAAGTAACCTAATAGAAGCTACCTTGGCAACAGGAGAAAAATATCACTAGAATCAATTCCCGGCACCTAGGAATAACCTTTTGCTACCAACCGAGCTTTTTATTTCTCCACCTTTCCTTCTGCATTTGTCTTCTTCTTGAACACCCATTTGCTGCCAATGGGTTTCCTTCCAGCCGACAACTCTACTAGATCCCAAGCCTCATTTTTGTGCAAAGATGCCATTTCATCAACCATGGCCTCTTTCCAGAGTTTTCCATCCTCTGAATCTACTGCTTCCTTCGCAGTTCTGGGATCATCATCAGTAATAGATAAAGAAAAATTTGAACAGAAATCAGATGGAATATACCTTTCTGGTTGCCTTCTTTCTCGAACTGATCTTCTTACACCTGAAGTTTGTGGCTCTTCATCTTCTAATTCCTCCTCTGCTGTAGAGTCTGATTCCTCCTCCTTTAGCTCAAACTCTATCTTCTCAGGTTCCTGTTATGCTCCTATACCAATAGGTGTCATATTTCATGATTGACTTGATGAGCTCTGTAATATGTTCATACCTTTTCTTGTTGCAAAGGTTTTCCATATTTTCAAAAAATCAAAAAAATTAAAAAAATGTAAAGAGGGTATACCCTAAAAGAAAAATCAAAGGGTAAAAAGAATAAAGATGGTCAAAAAATGAGAAAAAATGAAACCCAAACAAAATAGACCAAGAAAGTGTGCAAGTCTAAATGCCACTACTTTTTCATTTTCTGTAATAAACAAATTGTGTGCAGCTTGTTACTTATGCCACAATTCATGAAGAGTCAAACTGTTTAAACTTGGCTCATTCATTTTTCAATTTCATGCTGTAGAAATAGAGAATAAATATCTGACCAAACAGTGTAATCTTGGCAGATAAGTAGATAGGTAGAGTAAATAAAAAGGAGCTCAACAGTTTAATCTGAGCCCTTGGATGTAATAAGTGTAGACTTAGGTAGGCTTACCATGTAAAAGAAAAAGAAGATTGATAAGGGTTTGCCAGTCTAAGTGCACCCAAATAAAGAAGGAAAAAATGCTAGGTTAAAGTAGGTAGGGTAAGTAGATGGTGTTGCAGAATGATACTTGTGATGGATCATGTCTCTAAATGTGTTAACTTTTACTTTTATCACAAGTGCAAGGCAGACATTATACTTGATGCAGTTCAAGCAAGACAAGGTTAAATAACTAACTTCCCTTCACATTTTTCCCTAAAGATTTCACTAATTCCCCCTAAAAGTATTAAGGTCTTTGAAAATCAAAGGGGCTCAGAGCATTTCTCTGACTTTTGGAGGGACCGGACCCTCGGCCCAATGATTTAAGAGCCTAAGTACTTAGAATCATCCATAAACCATTCACTTGATTTCATAAACTCATTTCTTAAGTAAATTCCTACTTTACTTAGGAAAATACATAATATCACCTGAAAACCCCTTTTCCCACTTTAGCCTAAGTTTTAATGCAAATTTCTAACATTTTAACTTGGCGCTTTTCATTTCGTAGTCATATTAACTTTAACACATAGTATATAACTCCCAAAGAAATTCTCACCTTTTCCCGTATTATTTAATTATGTATAAACCCCCAAATTATTATATATTCCCGCCTTGGTTAAATATAACCATAAACGCTATTTAATAGGGATTAATAGATTTATTCGAAATTTATTAATAACCTTCCCCGCCGCACAAAAACGGGATTAATTAACCCTCTAGATTAATTAATAACCATCCCCCGACCAATCACCATGCCCCCGATACGATTAAAATATGTTTTATTGTGTCGAGCCTACTGCATTAAATCCCCGCCATATCCATCGCCCATCCGCCGTCTGATCGGCCCCCATCATCCGACGGTCTACATCAATATCTCGCCCCCCCTGGTGACTGATGAGCCCCAAAAATGGGTAACTTATTGGGCTCATTTTGCCTATTATTCTCCATAAATCCACCATTCTTCATAGTTTATGCATGCTTTTGAGTATATTTATTTTAATTGGATGAATGAGAATAGTCACTTGACCATGAAGGCTAATACGTGTTTATTGCAGATTTTTGGACAACTTTTGGGACCAAGGTCAAGCATTTATGAGCCATTTGATAGCCAAATACGAGGGTACAAGGCCGAGGATTCGTAGGAAGGGTGTCTCCTGCACTAAATGGCCCTTCCTCGAGTTCTCCACCATCAACTCGGAGTTCAGCAACCCACCAAAGTTGATTTCCAAAGGCAGCCGAGCAACTTTTGTGAAGTGGCTGAGTACTTGCAGTTTTGGGCAGCCAAGCCCCTTGAATTAAGGAGGACTATTGGAGGTCCTCGTAGTGCATAAGTAGGAAGGCTTCCAGCCTTCGTAGTTTACTTTTTGAACATTTGTATTTCGCACTATAGTGCTGCTTTGTTTCTCAGCCCATTTTGGAGCTTCTGCTATAACACATTTTGGACATGGTTGTTTTTTGAGTAATGGAAACCAGTTTCATGTTCCATCAGTTTTGAGCTTCTTCTTAGGAGCCTGTAGCTCTTGGGTTTGGGCCCAACCCAAGCGCCAAGACCTCTTCTGTGTACTGTTATATGTTTTTCTGTTGTCTTCATAAAATAATTTCTGCTAGTAGATTAGAATCTTGCTTGGTTATCTAGGTCAATTTTTATGATTGAAAGAGCTTTTCATGGTTCAGAGTGATTTGATAGGTTGAAAACAGAAAGGATCTTCGAAAAAGGCCATCAAGCAACCCTGGATCTCACCTCTCCCTCCTTGGGACCATGAGCTAAGACCTGAGTGTCCTTGCTGCCACAAAAACACTATTTTTGCTTCTTCATGCAATTGTTGGTGTTAGTTTCTCAGTTGAAAAAGTTGATACCAGATGTGATTACATGCTTAGATCCATTCTTGCTTGGTTTTCATAAGTTATTTTACATAATTTTCTACCAATGAATTTCTGTTCATCATGGGTGCTGGTTCCTAGGTCAAATTAGGTTAGAATAGCTAGATATTTGGTTTGCATGGTCTTTGTTTGGTCAGTTTCAAGAAGTAGTGTGCAAAACACCTGTGATACCTCCCTACCTACCCTTCCGCCATCAATGCAACCTGTTCCATCCCCTAACTCAGATTCTTGCCCTTCGTTTGCCACATTTTCTCACTTTGACCTAATTTCCATATTTTTGTGCAACATTGCTCTATCCATCCTTGAACAAATCCAACCATCCTCATCACTTCTCAGCTTCATTTTCCAGGTTCTAGACCTCTTCACACCCTCATCCAACCTCCATCTCCACTTCTCCACCTTTCTTCCACTTTCAACCCTCCAAAATCTCCTTTCGGAACATCCTGTAGAACATCCAGTAGAACCCCTGCAAACTTCCTGTAGAAGATCACGAGAGCAGTTTTTCGAGATCTGATCACTGTGAAACTCTTTAGAAGGGTGTTAGGGACCCCTTAGGCCCTCTTCTCACCTTCCCAACCTCCTGCAAGCGCCCTCACCATTTCCTTCCATCAATCAACCTCTGCACAGTCAAAATAGTTAAGCACATGCATAGTAATTCTACAAGATTACTCAAAAATACAAAAAGATGTTCCTTTTCAGATTTCACTGCAAGAGTAGCTTAGTCACATGCATTTTACATTTCTAGAAGTCAATGGCATCCATTTCCACTGCTTTCATCTCTTTCCTTGCACCGGTAGGGTTAGTCGGAAAAACTAGGGTTTGCATTCCTTTTCCACTTTCAGCTTCTTTCTGCAAGTAGACTAGCCTCCTTTGAGTTAGCTTTCATCCATCATAGTTAAAAGCTTCTTCTAAGAGCTCATAGAAGTTGGCTTAAGCTCTTAGCAGACTTGTGCCAACTAATCCGGTGACAGCCTGTGGCAAGAGCTAGTACTTGTGCATATAGCACCGTCGCTTCCAAGTTTGTTACGAACTACCGGGTTGATAAAAGTAAAGAATGGAGTCCCAGGAGTTGCAGCATTATTGTTGCAATACTAGAGCCCACCATATTTTTGGCGCCGTTGCCGGGGAAGCGTCAGAGTATTTGTGATTGCTACTTTTCTTCTATTTTCTACTTCAACTTTCTGCTAAGTAGTTTATTTCAGCAAGAGTAGAGTAGTTGTTTCATTTCCATTCTGCAATTTCATTTCCTCAAAAGTATATTAGACATTTCCTGATTTCATTTCATTTCAGCAAGCGTAGATTAGATATTTCCCGCTTTCATAGTTTAGCATTTCATTTCTGCAATTTCATTTCAACAAGATAGATTTTAGTTAGTTGCAGTTCAATCGCTTCCATTTTTGCAAGTACAAGAAAAAAAAACGCCAAAACTCCACCAAAAATATTCCATTTCATGCCTCGTAGGAACAGAGACAATACAGGGAAATTCTTACCCAACACCCCCACCACATCACTGAGTCACCCTTCTCTCTTCTTCGGTGGCAATGATCCAAAAGAACCTATAGGTGAACCTCCAGAGATATACGAAGATTCCTATAGCAGAAGAAGAGCAAGAAAACATTCCTCTTGAGACCATGGCTTAACACAGAAACGGTATAGAAGATAAGGAGAGAATAGAAGGTACCTTTCCCATCCGAGAGACCAACAGGGACATGAAAATGAAAAACATAAGACCCTCATCCTTACCTCACTTCCATGGATTGACCACTGAAGACCCTGATACCTTCCTGTTTGAGTTTGTTGTCCTTTGTCGAACTTATGACTATGCAGAAGACGAGCAAAAGTTGAAACTCTTTCCCTCTACTTTCAAGGATGCAGCACTACACTGGTTCATGGGGTTGACTAGAAACAGTATCACAACTTGGGTTCAGATGCAGCAAGCCTTTAACAAAAAATACCGAGACTACTGTAGGTCGAAGGAAACGAAGGGAGAGATCTTTCAGATGACCATGGAAAGTGATGAGTCTTTAGAAGACTATGAAGAAAGGTTCCAACTTAGTTATAAAAGGGCCAGGTGCACACTGGACCCCGAATCTCTAAAGCTGGTTCTGCTCCGAGGAGTCCCTGAAGACCTTCTAGATACCATCCATTTGCTAGCTGGAGGAGACATTTATCAACTACCTTATGAGGACATAAATACTGTGTTTAGAAACCACTCTAGGGCAGCCCAGAAAAGAGGTAGGGGGAATCCACTTTCAGCTAGTACCACGTTCTCCAAGCATGAGTTTGCAAATCAGATGGAAGACCTCAAAAGTGAGATGAGATAGACCATTGCCATGCAACTGGATACCTTCCAAATCCAACAGAAGAAAGAGGAAGCTGAGAAGGCTTTGGCCATCTTTTGTCCCAGATGTACAAGGAAGCATCATAAGAATGAGTGTCCATTGCACTCAGTGGAGGTATGTTTCGTTTGTGAGGAAGACCACCCCACAAACCAGTCAACCTTACCTGGACTTAAAGCCATGTACCAAGGGGCTGAAGGGGCCACTGAGCCACTCTACTTCCTCAACCAAAGGAGGCCGTATGGATCCAGACCTTACCAACATGGGATTCAAGGGACATCCCAAACTTATTACAACCCCAACCAATCCGCTAATATGCCTTCTTGGCGCGCCCCTACTCATCCTTCCTGGTCCGCACCTCCTCCTTGGTCTTATCCATCTCAATACCATACTCAACCTATTTCTCATGCATTTTACTCTCATGCTCAGCCACAACCTCAGTGGAATGCACCTCAACCGGGGTGGAGGCCCCAATACAACTCTCCTCTTGCTATTTTGCCTCCACCGCTTTCTCAACCACAACCATTACCTCCTGCTCCTCCAAGACAACCCCAGATACCTGCTCAACCGAACCCGAACCCCAACAAAAGATAGACCCAGCAGGTATACACTGGAGAGACGACATGCCCTACCTATGCTGTGGAGATTAAGGAGATCAACCTACGATCTGGAAAGGTCCTCCCAGATCGCTAACCTCCTCCCCTGGAGGATGAGGAAGGGAAATAGGAAAGTGAACCCAAAGCCATTCCACCCTTTCTTGAGAGACTAACAGTAGCCACACAACCAAACCCAGAGGAGACTGAACTTTTGGGAGAACTTAAAAAGTTGTGTGTGAAAATCCCACTTCTCCAGGCCATAAAAGATGTACCAATTTACAACAAATTGATCAAGGAGAAGTGTTTCAGGCACCTAGGTAGGTGCAAGAGAGATGTCTCGACTATCAATGTCATAGGCCAACTGTCCGATCTGATGTTGGGGCAAATAATCTGTCCAAAATATTTGGATCCTGGGAGTCCTGTAGTTGATGTCCACATCAATGGCACCATAATCCCCCACACTCTGATCGATCTAGGGGCTACCGTCAATGTGATGACCAGGGACACTATGCTCAAACTCAACCTTCAGAGTTCCTTAAGAAAGACCTCGACAGTACTGCAGTTAGTAGACTGCTCCACCGTGACTCCCGAAGGGATTGTGGAGGATGTCCTGGTCTCTGTTGATTCTTGGGAGTACCCTGCGGACTTTTTGGTCCTTAAGCCAAAGGAAAAACTCATTGGATACCCCCTCATTTTGGGAAGGCCTTGGTTATCTACTGCGGATGCTTACATCAGTTGTCGAGCTGGGAGCATGACCATCAAGAATGGGCCTATGTCCAAACAGCTAGTCCTATACCCTCCTGCCCAACCTCTGCTAGAACGTGACTTACCTCTCTGGTTGGAGGAGGAAGATGAGGATGAAGTCTACTCTGCACCAGTGTGCACAATGGAAGCCACCCAGGTAGGTCCTCAAACTGAGGATGACCTAATTAAGAATTTGATTCAAAATCCACCTCTCGGTGTGCTGCCATTAGAGAAGTTGGTGGAAGGTACCCAAGCCCGCGCTTTAGTGTTCCTCTGTGTAGCTGATCCGACCTCTCCCAGAGTTAAGAATGTGTAATTTGGCCCTGGAAAAACCTTAAAGATCAGCTCATCCCTATCTCCCTCTCAGGAGAAGGAGCTGTGTAGCTTATTGAACCGCCATTTGGAGGTTTTCGCCTAGAGCTATAAGGAGATGAAAGGAGTCCACCCTTTGGTCTGTACCCATCACATTTATATCAAAGAGGATTGTAAACCAGTCCAACAGCCTCAGAGGAGAATGAATCCAGCCCTTAAGGACATTGTCAAGGAAGAATTGCAAAAGTTGTTGGATGCAGGATTCATCTACCCCATCTCGGACAATGAATGGGTTTCTCCTCTGGTGCTTGTGCCCAAGAAAAATGGGAAGTGGAGAATATATGTAGATTATCGAGAACTTAATAAAGCCACCAAGAAGGACCATTTCCCTTTGCCTTTCATAGATCAAGTGCTAGATGGGCTGGCAGGGAAGAAGTTCTTTTCTTTCCTAGATGGGTTCAGCGGGTATAATCAGATCCAAATCAGCCCGGAAGACCAAGATAAGACCACTTTCACTTGTCCATGGGGTACCTTTTCCTACCAGGTCCTTCCCTTTGGGCTATGCAACGCTCCTGCCACTTTCCAGAGAATAGTGCTGAGCATATTTGCTGAGCTGGTTCATGATTCAGTAGAAATCTATATGGGATGACTTTACTCCTTATGGTTCCAACTTCCAAGAAGCATTGACTAACCTGGGAAAAGTTTTAATGAAGTGTATTGAAATGAACCTGTCCCTCAGTCCCAAAAAATGTGAATTCCTGATTACTGAAGGAACCGTGCTAGGTCATACAATCTCTCAGCAAGGATTACAGGTGGATCCTAACAAAATTGCTATCATCCAAAAGGTTCCACCTCCTCAGAAGGTAAGAGATGTTCGGAGTTTTCTAGGCTTAGCGGGATACTATAGAAGATTCATTAAAGATTTTAGTAAGCTATCCTCACCATTGTTTGGTCTTTTGGGGAAAGATGTTGAGTTTAAATGGACTGACAACTACCAAGAGGCTCTGGATGAGTTGAAAGATAAGCTGGTAACTGCCCCAATCCTGAGAGGTCAAAACTGGGCCCTACCTTTCCACATCCACACTAATGCCTCGAACAAAGCCATAGGGGCGGCCTTAGGACAAGTTGAAGAGAAGCTACCATATGCCATATACTTTGTCCGCAAAAACCTGTCCAAGGCAGAATTAAACTATACTGTGATCGAGAAAGAGCTCCTAGCTATAGTCCATTCCCTAAACAAGTTCAGACACTACATCACTGGTTATCAAACATTCGTACACGCTGATCATGTTGTGATAAGATATTTGATGAATAAACCTGATGCGAATGCTCGTATCATTAGATGGTTACTTTTATTGCAGCAATTTGACTTAACCATTGTTGACAAGCCAGGAAAGGAAAATGTTGTTGTTGATTTTCTATCTAGATTAGATTTGCCTGCAGGTGAAGAAGGGACGTTGGATGACCAGATGCCAGATGAACACCTATTTTCTATTTCAGTACTCTCTCCTTGGTTTTCTGATATAGCAAACTACTTGGTCTCAGCACAGTTCCCTCCACACCTATCCTCAAAAGAGAAGAGAAGAATTGTGAGGAAAAGTGCCCCCTTTACTTGGATTGGGGGCAACTTGTTTAAACTCAACCCAGATCAAATCCTGAGGCATTGTGTTAGGGAGGAGGAAGTTTTTGACATTCTCCTAACCTGTCACGATGGACCCTGTGGAGGCCACTTTGCAGCAAAAAGGACTGCCTTCAAAATTCTACAGGCAGGCTACTATTGGCCCACTCTTCATCAAGATGTCAGAAGATACATCAGCCAATGCGATCGATGTCAAAGGATGGGGAAACTAACTCCGAGGGATGAAATGTCCCTCCAACCTCAAGTGACTTTCGAGCCATTTGAGAAGTGGGGCATGGATTTTGTGGGTCCTATCAACCCTCCTTCAAAGAAAAAGTCTTACATCATTGTGTGCACAGACTACCTGACAAAGTGGGAAAAAACAAAGGCAATCAAGGCAGCGACAGAAGAAAAAGTGGCTAAGTTTTTAAGGGAAAATATCTTCTACAAGTTTGGCTACCCAAGAGAATTAGTCATAGATCAAGGAAGTCAATTCACCTCTAACCTGATTGAAGACCTGCTCGCTCATCACAAGATCGAGAACAGAACTTCCATTCCTTATCATCTGCAAGAAAATGGGCAGGTGGAAGTCACTAATAGGGCTTTAGAAGAAATTTTGACTAAGGTGGTGAGCAGCAGCAGAAAGGATTGGGCAGATCGCTTGGTTGAAGCCACCTGGGCCTACAACACCACTTGGAAAACCACAACATCTTTCACACCTTATGAGCTGGTCTATGGGAAGAAGATTCTACTATCCATAGAGTTCGTGTACAACACATTAAGGTTGGCAGCTCAGCTGGACCTGGATCTCAGCCATGTGCAACAGGGAAGGTTACTACAACTGAATGGATTAGATGAACAGAGAATGCAGGCCCTCCTCCACTCAAAAGTAGTTCAACTCCAGAGAAAGATATGGCATGACCAGCACCTTAACGCAAAGCAATTTCAGCCAGGAGATTGGGCACTATTATATGACTCAAGATACAAGGATTTCAAAGGGAAGCTGAGGACAAGGTGGCTGGGACCATATACAGTGGAGAAATGCAACGACAATGGTTCAGTCCTTATCAAAACCATTGATGAAGAAGCCATCCCCATGCTCGTCAACAGGCATCGATTGAAAATCTACAGGAAGCCCCTTTCCAAGCAGGAGTTCATTGAAACTCTGGATAAATCAGTCCTGGTAGTGGAACAGGGCCTTACCTCTACTCCACCCACACCTTGATCATCAAAAAAAAAAAAGAGAGAGAGAAAAAAGGAAAAAATAGAAAAGAATAAAAAGATCCTTGGGTGAAAACCTCTTAGAGGCGCTCGGGGCAGATAGTGAGGGTGAAAACCTCCTAGAGGCGCCCCAACTGTCTCACCAAAAAAAAAAAAAAAGAGAAAAAAGAAATAGGCCTAATTTCTGTTGAATAATTGCAGGTTGCAGGGAAGACATTGCAGGTTAGGGGGAGCGCGCAAAACAAGGATAGAGGTCAGCACCAGGCTGCAAACATCCCTCACACACACTCCCTCCATGACCACTACCCTTTCCTAGGATTTGATCACATTCGGTTTAAGATTTCACCTTCTACATGAACTTCTGGGCCTTTTACAGGAGGTTCCATGTCTTCTACAGGAAGATCCTGTAGAACCTTCAGACAGGCCAAAATTGATCTTGGAAGGGAATCCGAAGGTTGGAATCTACCTGCTAGGCCTGCAAACACCCCTGTTTCCGTCCATCACCACATGTCACCCTGTTTCATCTCTTTACACCTCCATTGCACCCATTCTGTTATTTATTCCTGCACAGTCACACAAAAAACCCCTTGTTTTCCTCATACTGCCAGCAAGAACTTTGAGTGACAAATCTAGCAGTGGTGTTTCACTCTCCCTACCTATCAATCTCCATCTGGACTCCTCATCAGCTAAATCCCTCGTCAGCAGTATATCCCTGCTCGTTTAGCTTGCATCCCAAGAGGAGAAGCAGCTACAAGACATCCTACAGGAATCCTGTAGCAGCTGATCCCTCTGGAAGACATACTCTGGAGATGAGGACAGCCGAAAAATAGCAAAGGAGACATGCAAAGAGCTCATCTTGAATGCAAAAACATCATCAGCAGCCGAAACCAAGCAAGACCTGAGCATGCAGCGACAGCAACCAATGGAATGGACTTCGAAACACGTGCATGCAGCGTCAACGAATGAAGGAATGGGTTCCAAAACCCGTGCAGGAAGCAGCCGCAAACGAAGCAATGGTTCCAAGACCCAAAATCTGCATAACGTGGCTGTGACCACGTAGGTAAGTGTCTAAACCCATTCGCCAATTGCATAAACTATATTTTAAGAGCTGCATGCCTATGGAAATGGTTCAGATTCGGCCAGTTACGTAGCCTTGTGGGATCCGAACAAGCTCAGTTACATTCAAAATTGCTGACAAGACGTGCAGCCAACACGTGTGGAGTGTCCATTCAGGGAGAAATCGTCGGGACTGGCAGTGGTGGCGGTGGTTAACGGCAGAGGGAAGGTGATGGTGGCCAGAAACACGCAGAGAAATTATGGCCGTGACGTTGGATCAACGGTTCGGTCCGGCCACCTCATCCCCTCACCACGAATTACGCCACAGTTAAAATATGCTCGGCTGAAACTCACACCACCCTCTATTCATTTGCACTTGCAACGTCCTCGACTGAAGTACGCGTCCTCCGCTTCCAAAAACTATTAACCAGTCGTCCACCACCGGTTTTTCTACCTGTTTTCGAGAATCTCCCGCGTATCAGGCTCGCTCAGAGGCACAGAGACATTCTACAGGAACTGGGGAGTCTTCTACAGGAAGGGTTCTACAGGAAAGCCTGCATAGTTTTCCGAAGCAGAGAAGCCTGGGATTTTTCTTCGTCGAATTTGGAGCTCCAAACGAGGTAGGCTCGAAAAACTCTTCTATGCATGGTATGATTTGAAAAGGTGGTGAATTGAACGGTATCAGATTGGGGAACCAGAGAAAAATCTTCCTGGGAATTGGAAGTAAAACGTTTTCCCATGTGTTGCACTGGGTTTCTCAGTTGTTTCTACAACCAAATTCTCCTCCAGGTTCCTATTTTTAAAATTCTCATGTAGGGAAGAATGCAACTGTGGGGGCCAGACTGTGTATGAAAAATTTTGAATTTGTATATCTGTATATGTGCTGGGAAGAAAAATTGAGCTCTGTACTCTGTCTGTAGAAACGAAATTCTTCCTTTCATAAACAGGCAGCCGAGTTCTGGGCAACAGCAGTCTTGAAAACCAGGGAATAGCTGCTAATTAATATTGATACCCGAGAAATCCCTTCTTGAGTTCAGGGGGAAAACCATAAACAACATTCCTTTTTCTTATCAAAGCAAAAAGAAAAAAGAGCACTCTCACCATGCCAGGGGGATTCATAAGGAAAGAACCCTCGGACCCCAGCAAACTGCACGAGCATCCTGAGGTGGTGGACCTTTTCACCCAAGCCAATTGGATGTCATTTTTTGAAAAAATTCAGGGTCATGACGAGGAGATAACGAAGGAATTTTTAATGTCCCTGAGACCTCAATCAAAGACACAGGCCACAGTAAGTTTTAGGGGTTTTACCCTAGAACTTACCCCTAAGCTCATCAGTCGTGTTACTGGTCTACCATTAGGGCTCCCTTGGAGCAAAGAAGAGAGGTCATTGGGCCAAGTTGCCAAGAAAACATTCTTCCTACCCGAGGAACATCCTGTAGAAGACAAAAAAGTAGTTACAAGAACCAGCTTGCCTCCTCTCTAGAGTGAGCTCAGTTTCCAAATTATGAAGTACATTACATGTGAAGGGAGGTTTAGCATTGTCTACGGTTATCATTTCAGGTTGTTATGTGAACTACGACATGGAATTGATTTACCTCCAGACAAGAAACTGAGCATCCCCTATTTTCTTCTTTAGTCACTCATTGAATGTGGTACAAAATTGAATGAAGGGATCTCGGATTAGTTGGCCCATCATGGGCTCATCAAGCTATTAGTGGAAGATGCCCTGCACACCTACATTGTCCCCATATCTTGGGAAATCTTCTGAAACATGTCCCGGGATGACGATATTAGAATTCTGGCCGAAGACATCACCTCATCCAGCAGTGAGGAGGGAGAACACACTGAAGAAGGTAAGAAAACCAATGGTGAAGGAACACAGGACATTCAAGCACAACAAGGACAGAAAGAAAAAGGGGAAAGGGCCAGATTGCTGAGCCTAAATTAGAAGAAGAAACAACAGCACAAACACCAAGGGAAAAGAAAATGCAGAGGAGAGCAGAGAAGGTAGAAAAACCCCAAATGAAGGCTGTCACAGCCAAAGCAGACACACAGAAACAAAAGGGAAAGACAGATCCTGAAATGACCACAATACAGACAGAAACAATTGACACAAGGACTTCTACAGGAAGCATGGAAAAAGAACAGCAAAGGGAGAAATCACCTGAAATATTGGCAAGGGAGGCAGCAGCTGTGCTTGCCACCTTAAGAACACCTCCAAAACAAAAAGGGAAGAGAAAGAGGCAAACCTCCATGCACTTTAAAGCAAGGAGGAGCACACGGATCAAAGTGGGCAGACCCCAGCTGCAGTCAAAGGAGCCAATTGTCATTGAGGACACAACACCTAAACCAAAAGAAGGGTTTCCTTCAAAGATATTCGTCACCTATGAATGAGGAAGCCTGAAAACCTCCACCTCGAGAGAAAGAATTAAGACAATGGACTCAAAGACAGTTCTATAGGAAGCTAAGAAATCTCTACAGGAAACTCTAGTTAAGCTAAAAGAGACCGAGAAATTGGAAGAAAAGGCAACCAAACAATCACAGGAAGAAGAAAAGACAGAGGAAATATTGGAACCAAGCCCTCAGCCCAGCTTGGGCTCATACTATAACCTGTTAGAAGTCGGGAAAATAATTCCCCAGAAATTTGCGGTGCCACTCTTCTTTGCACTGGAAGAAGAAAGAATTAGGACTCACACTTGGATGAGGGTCGCCAAGTCCAAGGGTGTGGCAGACATAGGCCACCTGGAAGAACAACTCAAAGAGTCAAGGGGAGAATTTTCCATGGTGAAGTATGTGGAAAGCAGTCAAAGGGCCAAACTACAGGAAGAGAACGAGCTGCTGAAACAGCAGCTACGGCTATAGGGAAGTCATAAGGAAGACAGGCCCTCCATTCTAGGAGAACAGCATCAACAAGAAAAGCCTCTAGCAGACAAAGAAACCTTTGATGAACAGCGGAGAGTGGACGGGCTGTAGGCGGAGGTTGAGGCACTAACAAAACAGCTACAGAAGAAGGAGTCACAAGTAGCAGACGAAATACAATCTCTAAAGCAACAGGTACAAGAAAAGGAAGCCCAACTAGCCTGCATGGCCAGCTAGATAGTAGAGGCCTTGCAGTGTAGGTAACCTACCAAGTCATATGCCTTATATCTTAAAGATCAATGGTTTCAGTTCTAGATTAACACCTTGGCCCAAAGGGGCACCATTCCATTTCAAAATTACCATCAATTCATGACTTTGTGTGACAGCAGCTCAGCAGAAGATAAGGCCAAGTTATCCGAATTCTATTTACATAACTTGGCCCTTCCAAACATGACCCTATGGGACCCCAATGCTACATTGGGAGATGCGCAACTTATGGCCATGGCCTCTTGGTTAAATCATGAAGAAAAGAGGGCAGCAGAGATTCAGAATATTATGAACAGGGAACTAAGTGAACCACTCATGATCAGGGCGAAACCAAAGGATGCATCATCTTTAATATATGCCCATCAGCACCTAGCCAACAACCCTCAAGTTTTACCAGATTACATTGAACGACAAGCTCAAGCCATTGCTCACTTTGAGGACATGGAAAGACTGTTGGGGGATAACTGCATTCATGCTTGCACAAGGAGGTGGAACACACTGCCCCACAGTCTGAAAATAAGAGAATACCACTCCCCAACCAGGATGAGGGAGGCCTTGGCAAGGGTACCCCTCTATAAACAGTCAATGCAAAATCTGCAGGCCAATTGGATCGGCCTAAAGTTTAGTCCTCCCTCGCTTTTATGATTGCTGGAAGGAGTCAAAGAAGAAGAGGAACACAGGCAGTGGGAGGAAGTAGAAATAAAAGAAGGATTTCATGACCGAGAAGACGACATCACCTCGGAGGCCTGGGATGTGAGGGAGGCAGTCAAAGCAATCAAAGATGATGAGCTTGATTAGTTGCTCAGAGGATGAGCAACCCATTTAGCAGGGGGGTGATGATGAGCCCCAAAAATGGGTAAATTATTGGGCTCATTTTGCCTACTATTCTCCATAAATCCACCATTCTTCATAGTTTATGCATGCTTTTGAGTATATTTAAGTTAATTGGATGAATGAGAATAGTCACTTGACCATGAAGGCTAATACGTGTTTATTGCAGCTTCTTGGACAACTTTTGGGACCAAGGTCAAGCATTTATGAGCCATTTGACAGCCAAATATGAGGGGACAAGGCTGAGGATTCGTAGCAAGGGTGTCTCCTGCACTAAATGGCCCTTCCTCAAGTTCTCCACCATCAGCTCGGAGTTCAGCAGCCCACCAAAGTTGATTTCCAAAGGCAACCGAGCAGCTTTTGTGAAGTGGCTGAGTACTTGCAGTTTTGGGCAGCCAAGCCCCTTGAATTAAGGAGGGCTGTTGGAGGTCTTTGTAGTGCATAATTAGGAAGGCTTCTAGCCTTCGTAGTTTACTTTTTTAACATTTGTATTTCGCACTATAGTGCTGCTTTGTTTCTCAGCCCATTTTGGAGCTTCTACTGTAACACATTTTGGACATGGTTGTTTTTTGAGTAATGGAAACCAGTTTCATGTTGCATCAGTTTTGAGCTTCTTCTTAGGAGCCTGTAGCTCTTGGGGTTGGGCCCAACCCAAGTGCCAGGGCCTCCTCTGTGTACTGTTATATGTTTTTTTGCTGTCTTCATAAAATAATTTATGCTAGTAGATTAGAATCTTGCTTGGTTATCTAGGTCATTTTTGATGATTGAAAGAGCTTTTCGTGGTTCAGAGTGATTTGATAGGTTGACAACAAAAAGGATCTTCGAAAAAGGCCATCAAGCAACCCTGGATCTCACCTCTCCCTCCTCGGGACCATAAGCTGAGACCTGAGTGTCCTTGCTGCCACAAAAACACTATTTTTGCTTCTTCATGCAATTCCCGGTGTTAGTTTCTCAGTTGCAAAAGTTGATACCAGATGTGAATACATGCTTAGATCCATTCTCGCTTGGTTTTCATAAGTTATTTTACATAATTTTCTAGCAATGAATTTCTGTTCATCATGGGTGCTGGTTCCTAGGCCAAATTAGGTTAGAATAGCTAGATATTTGGTTTGCATGGTCTTTGTTTGGTCAATTTCAAGAAGTAGTGCTCAGAAAACCTGTGATACCTCCCTGCCTACCCTTCCACCATCAGTGCAACCTGTTCCATCCCCTAACTCAGATTCTTGCCCTTCGTTTGCCACATTTTCTCACTTTGACCTAATTTCCATATTTTTGTGCAACATTGCTCTATCCATCCTTGAACAAATCCAACCATCCTCATCACTTCTCAGCTTCATTTTCCAGGTTCTAAACCTCTTCACACCCTCATCCAACCTCCATCTCCACTTCTCCACCTTTCTTCCACCTTCAACCCTCCAAAATCTCCTTTCGGAACATCCTGTAGAACATCCTGTAGAACCCCTGCAGACTTCCTGTAGAAGATCACGAGAGCAGTTTTTCGAGATCCGATCACTGTGAAACTCTCTGGAAGGGTGTTAGGGACCCCTTAGGCCCTCTTCTCACCTTCCCAACCTCCTGCAAGTGCCCTCACCATTTCCTTCCATCAATCAACCTCTGCACAGTCAAAACAGTTAAGCACATGCATAGTAATTCTACAAGATTACTCAAAAATACAAAAAGATGTTTTTTCAGATTTCACTGCAAGAATAGCTTAGTCACATGCATTTTACATTTCTAGAAGTCAATGGCATCCATTTCCACTGCTTTCATCTCTTTCCTTGCACCGGTAGGGTTAGTCGGAAAAACTAGGGTTTGCATTCCTTTTCCACTTTCAGCTTCTTTCTGCAAATAGACTAGCCTCCTTTGAGTTAGCTTTCATCCATCACAATTAAAGGCTTCTTCTAAGAGCTCATAGAAGTTGGCTTAAGCTCCTAGCGGACTTGTGCCAGCTGATACAGTGACAGCCTGCGGCAAGAGCTAGTACTTATGCATATAGCACCGTCGCTTCCAAGTTTGTTACGAACTACCGAGTTGTTAAAAGTAAAGAAGGGGTTGCTGCAATACTGAAGCCCACCAGTGATCGCACTTTAACTCGCGATCACCAGGTAGTTTTTCCCCCGTACTCCCACCACGCATCACGCAGTCGATGTGATCGCTCGCCCTCCGCCCGATACCACTTAACTCCAAAAGCGGTGCGATCGCGTACTGTTTACCGCCTCCCACTAACGAAAAAACTTCACATCATCAAGTCGGCACTATCTGTCCACTGTTCATTCAAAGCTTACCCGCCAATATCAACCATTTACCCGTTTAAAAACAAACACCCTAGTGTTGCTCATTTTCACCTGATTGTGCAGTAAAACCCTTTGTAACCCAACTGCGCCACCTGAAGCCTCTATTAACCAATTCGAGCATGGTTTACCTCCCAAAAATCATTCTAGACTCACTCCACAGACCTCTCAAGCTCAAATGAAACCTTTTCAACCTCTCCTGCAAGCCAACACTTTCTTAACTGTTTGTTTTGTTTTACAGATGATCAGATGACCACAGCCTTGGATAAACAGACTTAATACTAGTCATAAGACTTGTTTACTCCAAGATTGTTATTAGGTCTATTCAAATAGAGATGGAAGGTAAAATGACACAGTAAAGAACAGTCAAAGTGTATCAGGGTTAAAGAGTATCAGATTGAAGACCAAGTCAAGTAAATAAACTAGCATGAGGATAAACAGCAAGGAAGATAGTTACATAACAAAACATACAAATTCATCACAAAGTGAACACAGATAAAAAAAAATAGAGCGGTAAAAAGTAAAAAGTAAACAGTAAATAGTGAAAGTAAACATGAAGACATTAAGGTTTAAAAAAATATGAAAACACTTTCACCAGCCATAATGAATTTTATCCAAAGTAAAAGTGAAAAACAATCAAAAGAAAGTTTAAGGTTAAAAGATGAAATTAGAGCAAAAATGGTACATTCTTCAGAAATTTCCTGTTTAAGTCATAGTTTTACAGAAAATATTGTGGCTAATCCAAGAAGTTTTTCGAGAAAGTGGAATATTTTTTTGTTCCCAACAAGCCAAGCTACAAAAACCTATTTCACTTTTTACACAGGTATTACCAAGAGGGAGATAAGTTCATGTCTTCACAGCCTATATTTTAGTTTGTGCAAAGTCCTGTTTTTGACATCTTTTTGGAGAGAATATTGTGAACAGATGGAGCTGAATTTTTGGAAACTGAGAGAGGTTTATCTCAAAAACATTATTATCTACAATAACCTCTTTCATGTTTTACATATCTATCACGGATTGAGATATACAAGCATATCATTAGACCCTAAGTTTGCAGAATTTCTGGGAGAGAATGCACAAAGGAAGGATGCAGTTAGTGACTAGGATGCCTCATCATCAACTAAGAGTTGCTATCAAATTCGACTTTCTCTTGTTTTTCACCATAAATCCATAGAAATAGTGCCAAATAGATTCATTAGTTTTGAATGTCCTTTATTTAAGTTCTATTAATGTAAACAGTTGGAGATATTTGTGAAACTAATCTTGATATTGTTTCAAGATACTTCAGTTTACAATTAGTATAAATACTTCTTCATTTGAAGTATTTTGGGTGGATTATTAGAAATTGCTGTAACATTGACTATTTTGGAATAAAGTGTTGTTTGGACCAACTTTGTGGCTTGCTGGATGAAGAATTGGAGCTAAAGACTTTTCTCAGAATTCTTGAATCAAACACCGAATCAATAAGTTCATCTATACCTTGTGTTTTATAGTTTTCCTTGTTTAAAATATCATCTATGTTTCACATCTGAATGATAAATGAAAAGGAATAACTCAGAATTTGCTTAATTGCACTCTGTTTTAAATCATTATTATTCTGAATGTTTTCTTCTGAACTAGTATAAACAGTGAATTCTTGATTGCTCATGTTTCCTAGTTTGTTCATTTTAATCATTTAATAAAGAATTCTTAATTGCTCTTTATTGATGGTTAGTCATTTTCTGTTCTTTTAAAGTATGTTAAAGGATTCTTAGTTGCCCTTTAACCCTTTAAGCCCATTCCATCTTTCAGTCCCTAATTGTTCCCTGTTTGACTACCTTGCTCTGTTAAACCATCCTTTGTGAAGAAACCAATTCCAGTTAAGACATTTTCTTTAACTCCATCAGCCCAATGGACTAAGCTACTCAGTCTTACCCCGTTGCTATTGAATCTCACCACCCAGACTCAAACAAAACCCCCAAATTTCACAACTAGCCAAATATCTTTCAAAAAACCAAGCTAAATCATAAAGAGAGAACCCTCTCTGAGTACAGATTGGCTAGAATCTGTACTTAAAAGTTGGTTTGTGGTTACCTCGGACCCCTTTCCTCTTCCCAACAACTTCTAGGAAAATCTGAGTGATAACAGTTCCTTTGGTTGGACTTCATGTTTAATAACATCTTTCACCTCTCTGAACACCACATCTCGGTTGTACACAACCTTCCTTGTTGCTGGGTTCCAAATATTATAACCCTTTAAACCATCCTTATACCCAATAAAGATGCACTTTTCAGATTTACTATCCATCTTGGTTCATTTCTCCTTTGGAACATGTACATATGCATCACATCCAAATACCCTCAGATGTGAAAGAGAGGGTTTCTTACCAGTCCATACCTCTTGTGGAGTCTTATCCTCCAATGCTGATGAAGGTGATCTGTTGACCAGGTAACATGTTGTCTCCACCACCTCTGCGCAGAATTCCTGTCCTAACCCGGCACCACTGAGCATGCTTCTTACCCTTTCCATCAACGTCTTGTTCACTCTTTCTATAACTCCATTTTGCTGAGGTGTATATGGAGTAGTCTTTTGTCGTGCTATACCACACTTCTTATAGAATTCTTCAAATTCCTTACTGCAAAACTCTCCACTGTTATCTATCCTCAGAACCTTTATCTTCTTCTCTGTCTAGTTTTCCACCAGAGTCTTAAACTCTTTAAACATGTCAAAGACTTCAGATTTCTTCTTAAGGAAATAT
This sequence comes from Pinus tabuliformis, assembly GCA_031772625.1. Taxonomy (NCBI): domain Eukaryota; kingdom Viridiplantae; phylum Streptophyta; class Pinopsida; order Pinales; family Pinaceae; genus Pinus; species Pinus tabuliformis. Next base: position 1,492,538,750 of record CM062819.1, on the reverse strand, counting down.
ATCCATGTATTCCTCGAGAAGTCATCTATAAATGATACATAGTACACAAACTTACCCAGTGATGGAACCTTCACAGGTCCAAACACATCACTGTGAACAATCTCTAATATCTATTTCACCCTCTTACCACCAGAGGGGAAACTCACCCGATTCTGCTTCCCATATACACAATTTTCACAAAAATAAAAATCCAGAGAGCTATTACTCAAACCTTCTACCATACATTTACCATGAAGTATTTGAAGCCCCTTCTCTCCTATATGTCCAAGCCCTTGATGCCACAGCATGGTCCTCTCTCCAGAGACCACTAGATTTTCTGCTCCACTTTCAGGAACCACAGAACTGTTGCACCCATCAACAACAGTGCTACCTTGCAACTTGTACAGAGTTCTAGTCCGAACTCCCCGCATCAATACCAGTACTCCTCAAACCATCTTGCAGGTATCCTTATCGAACACTGTTTTTACACCTGCATCATCCAACTTTCTTACAGAAATCAAATTTCTGGCAAATGCAGGAATATGCAGAACACCCGGAAGTGTTCTAACCCTTCCACCTTACAACTTCAACTTTACCTCTCCGTGACCAACAATTCTAGCCTTCCTATCATCCCTTAAGAAGACATCACCACCATCATATTTATCATACTCGCAGAACCACTCTCTATGGGGAATGAAGTGAAAGGATGCACCTGATTCAATCAACCATGCCTCGTGATCTACATGTGTACTTGAAGAAGCCAAGTACACATCCCCACCTTCATCTGAGGTGGTTTTCGCCTATACGGAAGAAGCATCATCAGATCCCTTTCCTTTGTTAAGAGCTTTAGATTTACAGTCCCTTTTTTAGTGCCCTTCCTTTCCACATTTCTAGCACACCACCTTTACAGGTTTTCTAGGAGATTTAGATATCCCTCTAGATTTAGATCTCCCACTCGATGACTTATTTTTGTTTCTATTCTGAGACCGTCCTCGTACAGGCAAGGCATCACCATTCTGGCTCTCCATATTTTTCCGTCTAATCTCCTCCGTCAGAAAGGATGAGACTATTTCATCAAACTGCAAGGCAGTTGCATTGCTCCCTATTGCAATAACCAGACTATCCCACGAATCTGGTAGAGAACACAACAAACTGATGCACTTATCTTCATATGAAATTTTAATATCAATAGACGCTAACTGACTTAACACAGTATTAAATGAGTTCAGATGCTCTGTCAGTGACTCTCCATCTTTCATCCTCAGGTTATACATCTTTTTCCGTAGGAACAGTTTATTCACTAGAGACTTAGATTGGTACAAAGTCCATAACTTCTCCCACAAAGCCTTCACCGTAGCTTCCCCTGATACATTCAACAATACTGAATCTGAGACACACAATCGTATTGTGCTCTTTGCCTTTCTATCCAGCTTCTTCCATTCTTCATCGGACACTCCCGTTGATTTAGTACCTGGATCTACCGCGATCCAATGATCTTTATCCACCAACAGATCCTCCATCTTGAGTTTCCACAACTCAAAACTCTGACCATTAAATTTCTCGATCTCTATCTTTCCACTACTCGCCATCTTCTTTCACCACCAGAATCAATCTCGCAGATCTCCCACTGAACAGGGTCTACCACAGGCCCGAGCGAAACCCCTCAGCGACAACGGCGTCCCCTTGAAGCCACAACAACTCCGATACCAAATGTAGGTTTTAACCCCGTACAGAGATTACCTACATACGAATTCTAAAACACATAAAATAAACAATGCGAGAGCATAACACATAAAATACATATACACAGAGATTTTCCCCTGGATCCCAAAACCGAGACTACCAGCTTGATTTTTCATTATGTTCCTTTCAATGTTACAATACATATTTATACATGCCGAAGCATCCAATACCATGAACCGAAAACCATCACGTCCAAAACCATGGACCGAAAACCATAGGTAGGTTCACCCAACCTAATATAGGGTTAGTCATGGAAAGAATATAACACAATCCAACATCATCGTCCATCAAAGTTGTTCAAGGATCTTGTGTTCATATGACTCAGCATGGATTTTGGCATCAAACTTGTCATACAAAATTTGTGTGGCACACTTGTCAATCATTGTAATTCATATTCACTATATGTTGTTTATATTGGGGCACATATCTTAGTTTTTGATTGAAACTTTCGACCAAACATACATCTGAGCCATGACGCCCCTGCAAAAAGAGCACAGATTTAATCATATAACCCAACAAATCTGCAATTTATAATCATGCATGGTGAAGAAAAACCATGATTTTAGTTCTGTGGAGAAATATCATCGAGACCAAGCTCGCACTTCATTCACAAATAAAACTCTACACATTCCCTACTAAGTGTGTACATATGGGGATGGATTGAGTCTATGGGAATTATCTCTAACCATCCCTAATACTTCAAAAGATCATATTGCAAGCATTTATCTACTTACCAAGACCCTTTAATATTTCCTTAGTTGTAACGAATATTTTTTTCAACTTTGAATGATTTCTCTAATTTATGTTGGTCATATTGATCCTTATGCCTTTCCACTATCATTTTCAATGTTTCCTAGAGTTGGAAATAGAACTGCCTAACCTTTTCAAAAAACTTCTCTACATTCAATAAATATCTAGTGATGTATTTTGACACTCCTCCTTCATGTCCATATCACTTACCAGTAACAGTAAAAATGTGGACTATTATGTTACAAAATTGTTGAATATAAATAATATTTTCATCCCATGTCTTTAGGTGCTTCTAAATGTAGTCCTTCAAAAACTACACCAAAGCCTTGTTGAATACTTTTGTCCATCCATCCACTTGTAATTTCTAGTCTATTGAAATGTATTCTTAGTCTACTAATACAATAGTGATAGATACTTTGTATGGATGATGGTTTCCTTTCCCATTAAATGGAGATTCCACTTCTTAACAAATTGTACTAGAGCACAAAGTTCCTTTTCATAGGTAGGGTAGTTTAAGACTCATCCATGAAACATTTTTAAATCGTAGAACATAGACTCACCTCCTTACATTAATATTTTACCCATGTCCTACCCACTTGCAATTGTCTCTAATTCAAAAATATCCTAGAAGTTTGGTAATTAAATAATGGCCCTTTAATGATCTTCTATTTCACCTCACCAAATTATTGTAGTTATTTACTCACTAAAAACTCTTACCACTCATTTTTATGTTGTGGATTTATGCACCAGCCGCTTAAAATGATGTTACGAACTTGAAAAGGTACTTTTTTTCCCCAAAACCGATATCAAATTTTGTGAAATGTTTAGGAACTAGACATTTTATGATGTCCTCCATATTTGTAAGATCTATTTTAGGTTCCCATCCACTAATCACATATCCAAAATACACCAATGATTTCTAGGAAGATTAACATTTCTTGAGGTTAGCAAACATTTGGTGCTTCTTTAGAGTCTTTAACACATGCATGAAATGTGAGATGTGCTCATTAGGTAGATTTATAAACTAAAATATCATCCAAATACACTATAAGAATGACTAAAAATGGGTGTAATAAATTACTCTCTAGTCTTATATATGTAGATAATGTGTTTCATAAATTGAATGGAATCACCCACCATTCATACAAACCTTTCCATGTATTGAAGGAGTTCTTCTGGTTGTATTCTTCTTTGACATGTCCTTAGTGGTATCTTGATTTTAGATCCAACTTGGTGAAGTCCCTAGAATGTTACAGTTGGTCCAACAAATCATTGATCTTAGGAAATGGGTACCATTTCTTGAGTGTAATATTATTTAAAGAATTGTAATATTGTTCAAATCCTTATAGTAGATACAAATATTATAATTACTATAATTTCTAGGGACAATGATTATAGGTTACCCACAAGGTTAGATTGTTGGTTAAATTACTCCCTACTCTAATAGTTGGTGTAGCTACTTCTTCACTTCATCTGGTTTCATAATAAACTATATATATTTATTACAATATTCGATAATGGGGTGTTAGAAAACAATTGTATCCCATTCTCCACTCCCCTTTTTTTGGTAGACCCTTCAACTCCTCCAACAATTTTTTTTATATTTAGTACATCCCTGCAAGAATGAAATTTCCCTTATTGATTCATCACTTGCATTATTCTCCCTTAAGAAAAGTAGCACATATTTCTTACTACAACTAATCAACTTTTGATATTTACCTTTATGTGCATTGATGATTTAGGATTTCCCATCCTTCGTTATGATGAAATGGTTTTCTATGCACATGAATATTGCACCATTACCATATATCCAGGACATTCCAAATGCTACACCCCACACATTAAGGGGTATTCATTCAAACAAAACTTCATGAATAAAATATCTATTAAAAATAAATTTGATCGTACACTATGTTTTTCACCTTTATTTTTGCATCCTCTTTTTCACACCCTAATGGGTATACGCTTGGATTAGTTTGATCCCCAAAATCAAGCTTGATGAGTAGGTTAGCTGCTATGATATTAGCCCCTAAAACATAATAAAATATGGCATATACCTTGGTATTCCTCATTTGCACCTTCATATGGAAAAAAATTTCATCTCCTCTTCCTTATTATGAGGGATACTTAGATTCACCTCTTTTTGCATTGAAGTCCAAGAAATATTTGCATCCACATATGAGTTACTTTCTTCTTGATTACTTCAATCTATCGCTAGAATTTTCTTCTTTTTGGAATCCATCTTATGATTCTTCTGGTTCATCTCTTGATGTAATTTCAAAACATTTCTTTAGTGTGACCATCAATATTACAATGGTTGTCGTTGTTACTTCGATCATTTCATTAATGTGTAGTGGCTATCATCATCTTGTCCTTCTCTTTCCACTTCTTATTTCCCTTCCTAGAAGTATCTTGGTTTCCCTTTCTAGTTGGAACCACCTGAATTATGTTTTTTTCCTATATTTTATAGATACCATGCTTTCACACATGACTCGTAAACTATCCTAGGCCTAAATATCATCACTTTTTTTTGCAAATGACTATGAAGACCCCAAAAATAATTTAGTATTAGATTTGGGTTCTTTGTAGAGATACGAACATGATAACCAAATTATTAAATTTAGTGGTGTAATCTTTCACACTTTTCCCCTACCTTTGCTCGAAATAATGTCCATGGATACATTGATCATCTACATATCCAATATAGTATAATTGAGATTTAATGAGGCTATTCAAATACTACCACTTAGTCAATAACATATTTCCCTCCAATCTAAGTGTCTATGTGTGCATTTCCTGCTAGGTTAATGCATGGACCTCTAAATTTAGTTTGGTAAACAAAAAATTATTCTATTATTCTATATGGTGGAAAATGAAATAAACATATAACAATTGAAACCAATGATTCAATATCAATGAATTGATCTTACCCTGGTAAGGCTTAATATCCACTTTCGCTTCCATTCTAAATAAGGACCATGACAACGTAAGGGTAAAAGAACTTGGCTACTCTTTTGTAGGATTAGTTCTTTTTTTTTTTGTAAAGTTAAGCAGATTATATTAGTTTTGTTGTATAAAAATACATAGATTCCTGGGAGTCAATGTGACCTCCCGGAGATATTGCTTCCAATGGATATATTCACTGAAGATTGAGGTCGCTTGGCCAGTAGAACTGTCCTTGTAGCTCAATACGCTCTGGCGCACCCAGAAAGTCCAGTCAGCACAGAGCTGCGCTGTCTGAAGATTGTGATCGAGCATTCTGCAAAGCAGATTTTCGTTTCCAGAGACCGATGTGATGGGATGCTGCTTGATTTTGCTCGATCCTGTTGGCTGTGTTCTCCCTTGGGCGTGACTTGCTCATAATCGATCGGGAATTGATTGAGTTTGCCATGGTTTCCTGTAACAAGGACCCCTTGTGGCCTAGCCTTGTGCTTGCAGATCCGATTGTTGGATATTGTGGCAGTTGGCTTTGAGTTCTCCCACCTCCTGATCCTGCCAAAGGCTGTGGTACTCTGCCAGATTGGAGTCGATCCCTTCATTTGCCAATGCATCAACTAGCTTGTTTGCTTTCCTTCGAACAGCTTGGAAGGTGATCCCTTTCATGTTGCAGAGTTGGCCTTGGAGATCTTTTAGTATTGCTGACAGCCTCCAGCTTGGGGTTACTTTGTGCACCTGTGCACCCATCTGGAGTTTCCTGATCAGCCTTATTATTATCTCTGAATCACCCTCCACTATCAGAGGTAGGAGTTTGTATCGACCAACCAGAGTGAGGCCTTGGAGGAGAGCGATTAGTTCTGCAGCATTATTGGTGTTCACTCCGAGATTGCCGTGATAGATGAGGTGAATTGCTCCTGTGTGATCCCGTACTCCTCCCCCATAGCCTGCCATGCCCGGGTTTTGTCTTGAAGCCCCGTCGAAATTGAGTTTGAATGTGTTAAAGGGGGCAGGGTCCATTTGTCCTGTGTCATTCCTGTTGAGGTCTAGTTCCTTCCAGCAGAGTTGGTCCTTGTTTGAAGATGTAGGATCTGTATTATTCTTGCCTCGTTTGGAGATGCGTTACCCTCTATCTTCTGTATGCCCATGGCATTGAATATTTCTGTGATGAGCAATCGAAGTTTCCTGATCATCATGTGTACTCTTGTGGCTATGTTTTTGAATATTCTTACGTTTCGCTCTTTCCATAGGATCCAAACTAATGCGCCCGGAACTAGATTCCAGGCACTGTTGACCAGGGGATTGGAGGATATGGAAGATCTCCACTGGCTTAGTGAAATTTGGATGGAGTTTCTGTCTCTATCTGATTGTCTGAAGACCATGGCCATGTCATCCCATAGAGAGCAAGTCGTGGGACAGGTATTGAGCAGGTGATTGAGCGTTTCCGAACCATTCTCGCAGAGCATACATCGAGAAGGGCCTACAAAACCTCGTTTCTGAAGGTTGTCCCATGTGAGAGCCCTGTTATGCAGGACTAGCCAAGAGAAAAGTGTGATTTTTGGCCAAGTTCCTCTGCTCCACAGGGTTTGCCATTTGTGGTCTGATTGCTGATCTGGGGAGGCTGCCAAGAGCTTATAAGCTTCTTTGAGATTGAACGTGCCTTTGGGGTTACTTCCCCATCTTAGGATGTCCTCTTTGTTGGATCTGAGGATTCTTCTTTTGTCCAAGTCTTGTAGAAAAAGGTCTACATTCCTTGGGCCTGCTGGGGTATGCCATTGTTGTCTGGAAATCTAGTTCTTCCATATGGTTGCTTCGCTTGCCGGTTGCCAATAGTCTGCTACCGTAATCTTTCCTTCCTCCTGCATGGCTCTTTTAAGAGTGTTCCAGTCTGGGTGTTCCAGGGTTGGAAGCTGCTGCCAAGCATCTTCCCAGAATAGGGTTGTGTTGCCTTGGTGTACTTCCCAGAAGCTATGCTGCTGAACAATATGTCTATTTTCCCGAGATTTGTTCCAGATTGGGGATCCTTGAGTGGTGCCTGTAAGCCAGATGAGGTCTTTGTCCCTGATTTGGGTTGTATACTTCACTTTCCACAGGGCGCCCCAGAGGGAGTTAGGATTTTCAACCCATCTCCACCAAATTTTTGCTGCTACAGCCTTGCTTAATATCTCAGGGTCTCAGAGGCCCAAACCTCTGTCCATTTTTGGTTTGTAGATGTCTATCCATTTGAGGAGGGCCCATTTGGATTTCTTAGAGGGTCCATTCCAGAGAAAGGAGCGCTGAATGTTTCGGATGGTCTTGTAAGCCACCTTAGGGGCTGCAAGTGCTGAGAACATGTAGGCTGGCATGGTTTGAAGGATGGACTTTATCAATATCAGTCTGCTGGCCATGTTTAGTGCCTGGTGGGTCCAACTGCTTAGCCTAGCTCTCATTTTGTTGTGAAAGGCTTCCCAGTTGCTCGATCTGTAGGCATGTTCCGAAAGCGGTATACCAAGGTATTTGGTTGGAAGGGAATTCTTTTGAATATTTAGAATTCTGCTGAGATTTCTCTGCACAAGAATGGATGTGTTGAAGAAAAAAAGTTTGGATTTGGTTAGATTGATTTCCATACCTGAGGCTTCCGAGAAGGTTTTTAACACCTTGCTGATGGTGCGAGCTTCCTGTACTGTGGGGGCGCCCATGAGCATGGTATCGTCAATGAATTGCTGATGCGTTACAGTGGGTCCTTGGTGTACCGGTTTGATGCCTTTGAGTTGGTTCTGCTGCTTTTCCTTGGTTAAGGATCTTCCTAGCCCTTCTGCCATTATGATGAAGAGAAAAGGAGACAAGGGGTCTCCTTGTCTTATACCTCTGGATCGACTCAAGGGTTGTATGGGTCCTCCATTTAGCAGAATAGAGAAGAAGGCACCTAAAACCAGTTCCATTATCCAGTTTGTCCATAGCTGACTGAATCCAAAAGCTTGGAGGATTGCTTTCATGTATTGCCAGATGATTCTGTCAAAGGCTTTGGACAAATCGAGCTGGATTAACATGCCTGGAGATCTGTTTGTTTTGAGAGTGTGTAATACTTCCTGGGTGAGGATTATGCTGTCAGTGATCTGTCTTCCTTCGATGTAGCCAGTTTGCTCTTGAGAAATGATTGAGGGGAGGACAGATTTAAGTCTATCAGCCATCAATTTGGAAAGGATTTTATAGGGGACATTGCAAAGGGCTATGGGGCAGAACTTGTCAGGGGAGTCAGCCTGGTTTGATTTGGGAATTAAGGTAAGGAAAGTGGCATTGATGGCAGGTAGGACTTTCTTGGTTCTGTGAAAGTTTCTTACAAGAATAAGAAGGTCAGCTTTAATAATGGGCCAGCACGCCTTGAAGAATTCAATTGTAAATCCGTCAGGTCCGGGGGACTTGTTCATGGCCATGGAGAAGACGGTTTCTTCAATCTCCTGCTCAGTAAACTCTCTTAGAAGCAGGGTGTTTTGATCCTCTGTAACTAAGCTGGGTATGGTCCCCAAAATTTCCTTTATGGCTAGGGATCAATCTTGAAGGGGTTCGCTCAGAAGAGAGGTGAAATAGGAGTTGAGCTCAGATCCGATGTGATCCCTTGAGAAGACTTGATCGCAATCTGCAGTCTTGAGGGATAGGATGCGATTAAAAGCTCTATTCTGGATGGTAGACTTGTGAAAGAAGCTGGTGTTGTGCTCGCCCTGTTTTAACCATTGCACTCTCGATTTCTGTCTCCACAGTAGCTCTTCCTGTTTTAGTCTTTCTTCCCATTGCCTTTGTAGAATCGATTCTTGAGTGTTCCGCTCCTCATTGGGCCCTTCTGTGATCAAAGTTTGCTGGAGGTTCGCCATTTTTACCTCAAGTTCTCTTTTGGCTTGAATTATGTCGCCAAAGGTATCTTTGTTCCATTGTTTGAGGTTGGTATTTATGGTTTTGAGCTTCTGCTGGATTATGTACATGATGTTGTCGCTCCTTATGGTGGCTTGAGTCCACCAGTTTTGTATATTCTGCATGAATGATGGGTGCTCTGTCCAAAAGGCCTCAAATCTGAAAGGTCTGTTTTGGGGTTTATCCAAATTGGTGAAGTGGATCTGCACTGGCCAGTGATCAGATCCTCCTATGGGCAGAATGTTGGCCTCCATGTCTATGTTTTGCAACAGAATGGATTCCGACATGAGGAATCTGTCAAGCCTTGAAGCTATCTGTCGGTTTCCTCCTTGCTTATTGTTCCAGGTATGTAGACCATTGACGGTGGGGATGTCAATGAGTTTGGAAGCAGCAATAAAAGTGTTGAATGCTTCCAAGTCCTTATCCAGTCTTCGTAGGCCTCCCTTTTTCTCTGCTAGATTGGTAATCATATTATAGTCTCCTCCTAAAATCCAGTGATCTACCCCATGGTTTTGTCTAACTTCATCTAGGTCTAGCAGCATCTACAGCTTTTCCTGAAGTCATTGGGGTCCATATACATTGGTAACGCAGATCGATTGCCTTGAATCTGGCATGTTAAAAATCACCGATAGAGACTGCTTGGTGGACAGAGCATTTTGTACTATGAATTTGCTTTTGTTCCAGAATGTGATCAACCCCCCTACTTGCCCGATTGCATCTATGCTGATGCATTGATGACTGTTGGAAACAAGTTTTTTGAGAGTTTCCGTGCTCTTGGAAGAGCATTTGGATTCTTGCAGTAGGACGATGTATGGGTGCTACGAGAATAGGAGGTTATTCAAGATCCTTCTTTTGGAGGTGCCGTTGAGCCCCCTGATGTTCCAGGTTGTGATTTTCATTGAGCGGTCTTTGGAGCAGAAAGGACCAATGCCTTGATTTTCCCCTCATTGATTAGGTGTCTGCCCAGCTCTTATATCTGTTGTCTTGTGGATTTGCGCCCTCTTTTTCTTCCTTGTCCCTGTGGTTTATATTGATCCAGATCCATGTTGGCTTGTATACCTGTTTGGCTGCTATTTCCCCATTGTCTTTTGGCTGCATTCTGGTTGATGTATTCCAGCTACAAGTAGGCCATTTCTATCTTCTCCAAATGGTCTTGAGGAATGGCATCGACTCCTAATTTGGGCCATTGCTCGTTGACCTTTTGAAGATCTAGATCACCAAGGATCTCCTCCAGAGGATTATTTGAGGGGGTTGTGGAGGGCTGATCTAATTGCATTTCTATGCATTGCTAGGTTTGCGTTGAGGTTTGCCTGGTGATATTCTGGAGGGAAGAGGAGTCTTGTTGGTGTTGTGGTGCCTGGGCATGGGTTGGGTCAGAGGTTGAGCTTAGGGCTTTGGTGGTAGGCGTGGGTTGGCTTGAATCTGTTAGATCATGATTAGTGGGGGCCTGAGGAGCTGATGGGTGCTCCGATGAGTCAAGATTTCCTAGAATTTCAAAGCTATTTTGCTGGGTGGAGGTCTTATTAGTGGGGGTAGTGTTGGTGGGTTGTTTTGGAGCCTTTTTGCTTCTCTTTCCTTTATTCTTTCTTGAAGCGAGGGTGAAGCCAGGTGCTGGAGTATCCACTTGTTCCTGTTGTGCTTTGGGCTGTGGTTGATTGACAGGGCATCCGTGGCTGAGATGTCCATGCTGGCGGCAGGTTCAGCATCTGAATGGGATATTTTCATAATCAATGGTTTGCTTCCAGTGCACTCCTCTGTGGATCAGCTCCATATGGCCTGGGAGGGGTCCTGAAATATCCAGGTAAACACAGATTCTAGCATAAGCAGTGTACTTACCTTGTGATGTTAGATCTGAGGCTTTGATGAAGACTCCCAGCTGGTTTCCTATGGCCTCCAAGATTCGCTTGTTCCAGTAATCCACAGGCAGAGAGTGAAGGCGAATCCATACTGGAACTTTTTTGAAATCCTCCTATTCTGGAGCGAAGTTTGGCCTCCAGTACGTGATGTATAGTCCGGCAGAGTTGTAGAAATATGGTCCTCCTTCGAAGATACGATCTCGGTCATCCCTGTGGGCGAAGATGACGGTGAAAAAGCTCCTCGATCCCAGCTGAAGCTCGAAATCCCCTTTGGGTTTCCATTTCTGGTTTATCCACCAGCATAGAGCCTTTTCGTTCAGTCGAACCCCCATGAATCTACAGATCAGGGTGTGTTTGCTCATGTGGTCTCTATATTCGTCTATCCATGGATCTTCAATGATTAGTCTTGGTATTTCCTTCAAGATGGGCTTGCATGGGGACGATTCTTGCTTGCTGTGTCGATTGGGATTGTGCCCCACTAATGCAGTTCCTTTTGGCTACGATTCGTGGCTGATTCCCTCAGATCTAGAGCTAGTAGGGAAGTTGGGGGTTTCCATAGGGATGCTACCGAAAATGAAAGGCGTAAAAGAAGGGGGGGTCGAACCCCCCCCAGAGTTGTGCATGGAGTGAATCAGGTGAGAGCGTCGTTGCAGATCTGTCTTGTAATGGTTGGTGTTGTAGGCTAGCTTGCCGAGCCGAGCTCAGGGTTCTGCAGGGTTTCAATCCTGTCGTCGCTCTTCAGAGGCCCACACTCCTTCTCCGCTCCTCCTTTTCATTGTAGGATTAGTTCTTAAATTACTTACTATGTATTAATTTTATCTTGACTTCCTTTTCTAGCCCCATAAATCTCTCTTTTTCTTGATCTCAATGGTTTTTATGAACAAATTCATCTATTATGGATATATTTTATAACCTTTTTTTAATCCAATTCATGCATATTACAATTTCCCAAATGTACACCAAATAAAATCACTCTAATGACAATATGATCTATAAACTATTATGGATATCTACCAAAATAGTTCATCACAACAAATCTTATAATATTTTAAAATCTTATATTATGTAGATTTATTTCCTTAGTTTTCTTATTAATTAATTACTAGCTTTTCAAATATATGAAAACAATGAAATAATGAATGGAAATAATAGGAACATAAAGCACCATCCAACGAAATGAATGCAATATTTCTACTAGGAAACCCAATATGAGATAAAACTCAACTAGAAGGTGAGGTATCTCATCCTCTCTCTTTGCTTCAGTTTTAAAAATGCACATACAGAGGACTGAGAACTCCTATGAAGTTAACTTTCTACACTATGGCCTAAATGACTACTACAATATCCTCCTCCTCCTATGTTATTCTATAAAAGTTCTACTCTGATATGTTTTCCCTAACTATCGAATGAGGACAAGGAAAAAGAATGGAATCCCTTTTTCTCTAAGAATCCTGATTTTTAAGATATCCTAGTAGCCATCTAGGCTTAGTAATTTGACTTAATGAATCCTTAATGTGATGAGGCTATGGATGTTCTATAATCCTCATGAAAGGTCTCATATGGATATCCCCCATGTGTGAGTAATTGGGGTTGTCATGGAATCCAATTATACCATCATGGTCAATAAGATAAACCGACTTATGGGACACATAACTTGCATATAAAATCTATGATTGAGGTTATTCCCAGCCCATTAGAAAGGTGTTAATGTGTATATCAATCTTAGGGTATGTGTATAATTTTTAAACTTTGAAACCATACAAAATGTAATTTAGTTCCTCAAAATTCATTTGGAAGGCTTTAGGCCTTATTTTTCTAAACTAGGACCTATAAGTTGAATGACACTACAAGCTGATTCCTCTAATCTCTTCGATTATAAAGTATCGAGATAGATCATAAACAATATGGTGATCCACTCTAGATAAAAAATATCCAGAACATGTAGCCTAATATATTAGTGGATGCATAAATCATTATATAAACAAACCTAGTAATAGAATGTAAGGTTTATAGCATCCCATACCTCTACCCACTGAAAATTAGGAAATTATTTCCATAGTTTTTTATTGTAGGTTTTGATTTTTTCTTACAATAAATAAAACTATAAAGAAAAGAGCATGATTATTTATTTTATGAATAATATTACCTATCCCTCCCTTTTGTAAGAAAATCCATATAGGTAATAAAATCTATATAGCTAATTTATATTTTAATTAATTACAATCTTTATTTTAATAAATTATTTGGTATATATCCCCAAGGGTTAGTTCAATTGGTAGAATTCCCTTTGGTAAAGTTCCTTGCTAATGGGAGGGCGTAGGGTTAATTCTCCTTGATGCCCTCTTGTTTAGGCTCTGCTAATAAGCCAGCGAAATGTGATCCCTTTGAGTGGATCTACCTAGATGTGTCCTTGGGAAAAAATCATTACTTGGTATATTATGATCTTTATTTCTTAATTTGTAGTTAGTTTTATTTTCCCTTATTATTTTTAGTAAAAATTAACCTTTTACGTATATGGAAAGGAATTTTATGGGTGAGGAGGGAAGAAGATAAAATTTAGAATGCAACTGTTTTCCATCAGAACAATTTTTTTGTGAGATCATTTTTGGTGAAAGTAATAAATTTATTTATAAGGCGAATTTCAGGGTCTAATATTAGCATGTCAACTAGTTTTCCAAATTTCCATTTCTTCAAAAAATTATTTGCCCAAATTTTATAGTATAAAATTATCTTACCTTAAAAATGACCCATATTTCATAGAGAATATATAAAATTATTAAAAATTTGAATACTTTTACAAAATTGTCACCAAATATTTTACATTGTGCATATTAGAGACTAATAAAATTTTCTATAGTTTTTGAAATCAATACATTGTCATTAAATATCTTGTAGTTTTTTGAACCACACACCGATCCAAGAAATATCTAGATCTAAGAAACTCCTCAAGGATAGAAATAGACTCCTTTACTTAGAAATAATCAAACCTAAGGCAAGTAGGAATTATTGTTTCTAGGTCTCCCCCTTAATGACTACATGTCTCGATATCAATCAACAAAGTCTAGCTATGGTCCAAAGCAATATTTACCAAAATGATAAAAAAAAAATATGTTAATGTCTATGAAAATATGAGTGAAATTTATCATAATTTTCTTCTTAATTGTTTTCTCATATAAAAAAAATTAGTTATTTTTCCATATTTTTCAATTATTTTCTTGAAAAGAGTTTAGTTGGATTTTCCATTTTTATTTATAAATATAATTTGTTGTAATTATGTAGTGATTTAAGGATAAGTTTTCTCGATCCATTTATTGTTATAGACATTTTTGTGCCTTACAGATCTAAGCATGAAATGTCCATAAACCAAGGCATCCTAAGTCCCTAAAAGTGTTGTTCCTGCCCCTAAAGGAACAAGGTCAACAAATTACAGCTTCTCCCAGAAGTTCTCCACCAGAAACTGCTCAGAATCAGTCAAATCAGGATCATTTCAGCTACTCCACTAGCTACCTACGTTGCATAGCACCCAAGTACACTATCTAGGTGCATTGCAACGCACCTAAATGCGCTACCAGGGTGCGTTGAGCAGGAAATGACAAATGGCAGTGCCATTCCGCAAGGTGGAAAGACAATGGAAGCTTCCAGAATCTTCCCCAATGACACTTGCCTCACTGAGTTCGACCAAGGATGAGTAAGAGGCTCTCAGTCTCCAAGTGGAAACAAGAACTGACAGAGAGAAGACACTAGTCAAATGACAAGCTGACTCATCTTCTTTGCATACATCTATATATGGATCCCTCATCCCAGAGATCTAGAGGCTGGAATTTTGTACATTGCAGAGAATTGTTGTTGGTTTTGAGATTGATATCAGAGTATTGGGTGATTTATGCTTTGTTGGAGGTGAAGAAGGGATTCCTTTGCTGGGAGGTTGATGCTGGATCGGGAATCATTGGTTGTATCTCCTCCTGGATCTTCTTGTTATATCAATAAAACTATTTGAGTTTCTCCTACATGCTTGTGTATCATTGATGTTTGTTACATCTGTATGTTTAGCTTAAATCTGATCCTAAGCTTTTTATGAATATAAATCCATGTCTTTGTGTAGTTTTCCTCTTCTGTGATCTTACAGGAACTTGGTGAAGCTGGGCAAGTAAGCGAGCAGGTAGCTGGAAGCTGTCAAAGAGGAGAGAGATTGGATCAAAGGACCAGCGCAAGACACAGGTTGGTTCATCCTATTCCTCTTCATTTATAGTTCATAAAGAAGAATACAAAGTAGTTTTCTCTATTTGTTGCTAAGGCACTGTCACACCTTAGTGGGATAGGGTCGTTGTGAATGGACACTTTTCCCCACAACAAAATGGCGACCATACTGGGGAAGATTGTCTAATTAGTTTATTTGTGTTTCTCTTGTTGTTTGTTTCATAAACTTAGAAGTAGCAATCGAACTGCATTTGCCATTTACAAATGCAAAGTAGACACCTGCTACTTCAATCCATTCACTGGATCTGTTTATGATTTGAACAGTTGATTCACAAATGATTTGATTGCCCTTTGTGATAGCTCTTAGTCCTCCTTTAAATCATCCCTCTGATTGTACATTACTGATTGCTTTTACTCGGCCAAAAACCATAGATTAAACTGCAAGCCGTGACCCAGAACCCGGATAGAATTCTCATTTCTGCCCCAGCGCAGGCTCTGTGAAGAGGTTCTGCATTTCAACACAGGTCCCGAGAGGGCTACCTACACTGCAATCCAGTTTCTCTGTGCAACAGGAGCGCTGATCAGCCTTGCCTTGTGCAGCTGAGGTTCTTGTGCTTCAGTCTTTCCAGTTTTGTCTCTGATTTTTGCAGCCTATAATCAGTGTGTGTACCTGTCTAAAAACTCCTTTTCTTTGCCTTAATTCTGCCTCCTTTGTGCAAAAATACTGTAGGTGTTTTTGTGTGTTTGTGGCATCATTTACAGTTTTCCATTGCAAAAGTAAAATAGTCACACTGTCGTCCTTTGATTTAGATCTGTCGTAACTATCGATTTTGGTCTTAGGAGAAAGTTCATTTGCTGTTGACAGTTGATTATGCTTTTACTTTTGCCTTTGGATTGAATTTGTGAGTTTCTAGTGTCGAAACGAGTATTTATTTCGAAAATCGTAAAGTGTCGTAATCTTCTCTACCTTTTGATTTCGAAAAAGAAGCTTGTTTGTGTTTGTCATTTGAAAGCAAATTCAGATTTGTACATCAACTTTCCTTTTAGGCATCAATATTAAGAAAGTGAAAAACAAATACATGCACATGTACATTTGCATATTGATAGTTTGTATGGCTTGATTTAGGAAAAGTGCATTTACAGTGTGCTCGTTGCTCTTTGAGAAAAGATTGTGTCTTTCTTTTCCCCTTGTAGCTAGGATTTTCATTGCTGAAAAGAGATAAAATATTTGCTTATCATCTTTAGATTGAATTTAGGAATTACATCTACATCTCGTGGTGAACCCAAAAGGCAAACTTCATAAGAAAGATCAACTTAAAATAAATTGAATGAATCTAACAACGCTTTGGAACTTAACGCACAACATAGAGGTCTAGGCTAGAGACGTATTCCAGCATCGTAAAGCCTGGTAACTATTGTCCTCACTGATGGTTGGGTCATTCCTCCACTGTGAGACGATAAGTGCTAGTATGGACTTGTGCTCCCACGTACCGTCGAGTATATATTGGGAGACCCCTATAGGCTTAAAACCTTTTATCCATAGGAAGCCGTGTCGGCTGCCCTACTGATCGAAATGCACCGAACACATCATTCAGGAAGATTGACTGCCGTACTGTAAAACGTATTCTGCAGTTTTGTGATTGGTTTGGTACTCCCTCTACCTAGATCTCTAGAGCAGTCCCTTTCATTCCTTTTCAGACTCCTTAACGGAAAAGGTCCATATGAGCACTTGTCACTTTAGGCTCATTAAAAATCGAAGGAGACTAGAGTCATCTTTTGTTTTTTCTCGACTCTTAAAAACTGAAAAAACAAGTTGTGTCTAAAGCGTCTAAAAATTTATTTTAAACGGAATATTCATTACCCCTTTCCTATGTTGATCTTTGGTTGAGAAAATGGAGTCTACCAACCAAGGAATTCCCCTTGGTGGAAATCCTAGTCCCTTCTCCTCTTGGGGAGATGTTGGTGCACCCCATATGGCCACCTTGTCGCTTCCAGGACTGACAATTGGCTTGCCAGTATGGCTCTTCTCAACCAATGTCGTTCAGAACACCACTATTCCCGAATAATCGAATCAGTAGTTAGACCAGTCCAGAGTTACCCACCAACCTTGTACTTCCTCTAATTCTTCCTCTCCTCCTTCCTCTTCGCTTGATGGGGCTGGTAAAGCCAAAAGTCAAGTTCCTAAGGAGAAGAAGGAAAAGAAGAAGAAGGAGCCAAAAGTGAATGGGGGCAAATGAGTGTCGTCTAACAAAAATCCACACACTGCACCGACCAGGCCTAAATCGCCATGTGTCATTTGCAAAGGATACCACTTTCACAGAGATTGTCCTTGCATCCCCCGGATACTAAGGGACTAGTCCCCTCGTTTGCACAATCCGGTGTCGTCAACCTCTGATAGCCATGTCAACAACACACCGTCAACTAGTGAAAGTGAAGCCACAGGACAAAAAGGGAAAGCTAGATTTCCCTGTAAACTGTGCAAAGGCGATCATGTTCTCCACCATTGTCCCTTCTTAGATGAGGCTAAAAGAGTTTTGGAAGATCGTCCGGTTTCACCGTTGCAACTTCCTTCTGGATATAAAAAACTCTTGCCGAGTCTGTCACCAGTTGAAAACCCGGCTGCCCCGCTCAGGTGGTTAGCCGAAGCACCTATCATTGAAAATGAACCATCTGAATCCATACCAGACGAAAGTCAAAAGGTCGAGGCGGCAGTTGACCCGGTCTTTCCTTCAGAGGTTTCATCTTCAAATGGTACCATCACGGAAGAGAGCAAGGATGAAACCGTCCAAATTCTCTTCATAAACACAGACTCCGACGAACATGGGGGAAATTTACCCGTTCCTTTACCGCAGGAAGGAAGTTCGTCAGAGCCATACCCGGCTGTCTACTCGGTCCCACCTCCAAGCAACCTAGTTGTCTCCTTCGACTGGAATCAACTAGGCAGACCCCGCCTACCAGCGAGTGTACCATTCCGAATTATCGTTCAAATATATAGAATGGTCATGGCTGGTACCATCATAGATGAGGGGGCTTCTGTGAGTATCCTTTCCTCTATTGCTTGGAAAGCGCTTGGTTCGCCACCGCTTTCGCCTGAGATGAGAAATCTGACAGGCTTCGATAAAGGAACCAGTCGACCTTTAGGGATCCTTCCCAATGTGCCCATAACATTGAGAAGGAAGACAGTTCAAATGAATGTAATGGTAGTTCAAGGACCCTTAGATTACAATCTACTCCTTGGACGAGACTATATTTATTGCATGGGAGCCATCATCTCCTCACTCTTTAGAGTAATGTGTTTTCCTTACGAAGGAAGAGTGGTCAAGCTCGTTGACCAGCTTTCATTTCCCGGATCACGCATAGAAAATAGTCATATACCATCCCTAAATGGTCTCTTCATGCAAGAATTGTCTCAACCCCCAGTCCGTCCTCCCGATCAGCGCGAGTAATTCAGAGGGATATGACTGAAACCCAGGGAGCATGCATCCTGGTCTGCTTCGGTAGGAAAACTTCGGGTATAGGGTAGGTTTCCGCGGGAGAATATGACTAGTCTGTACCCCGTCCATCGGTGGAAGAGGGGTTATTCTAGAATAAGATTCTTTTGTCAAAGTTATGTGAGTTGGTTGATCTCGCCACTCACCTTTGTTTATCTCGGTAGACATCGTCGAAGAAGTGTTTGGTTTGCACCGCGAACAGAACAATCTTTGGGTAACTTGTAAGAGGTAGGCCTCTCGTGATAGAACAAATGTTTTGTCTGCAAATTGAGGGGTAACCTTGAAACTCTGCTTTATACCTGGGGGCATGCAAACCTTTTGGAGTGCAAGAAAAGGGCGACTATTTATTTTTTAAATTTTTAGGTCCTCCCTTTAAACCTGTAGGCTAACCCTTTAAACTCGTAGGATTAGTCGTCACCTAACTTGCATAAAGAAAGGATGTGGGGAAAAAATCTAAAATTTGTCATTTTATATGAGACATTCTTATCATATGACTGGATTAATCGAGCAGTTTTAGCACATAGTTCAAGCTCGTTAAAAAATAAACATAAGACCGAGCAAGTGTTTCAATCCGCGTTTAAGCTCGTTAAAAAATGAACTATCCTCCGGTAAATAACCACCGTGAATGTAGCATTATCAGCCATTAAAGCCTTGGTCGTTTTTGCACCATCACCTCCACTTTTCCATTGGCCGATCATTCACCTCCATTTGATTGTTTACCCATTTTGAGGAACAGCTGCGAAGAGTGATTTCACTAGCCATCCTTGTGACACTGCCGTGATTGGAAAATTCCAAACCTTACCTGGAATCAGCTGCTACCCATTTTATCACTCGTTCCTCAAAAGACGAGTCTTCTTTAAGCTCTTTTCATCTGACTCGTAAAATATGAAAAGATTTCCGAGTTTTGGCCTTCCAGCTTGTTAAAGCGACAGGAAGTGCTATCCCTCCTCTAGATTTTAATCTTTTTGGACCTGAGGGATTATTGCACAAAACGATCGAGCGCTTGTGTTGTTCGGCTCGTTAAAACTATCGAAAATTCATCCCTTCTGTATTGTTTTATACTTTTTCGGACTTAAGGGATTAGATGACGAAAAAGGAATTTCGGAGTTAACTTTACGTACCTTTTCAGACTCTCTAAAAATGAAAAGGACCGAGTTATCTTTGTCGTTAGACTCGTTAAAAGGATTAATAACGACAAACTTGTCTTTAGACGAGAACGAGTTTCACTATTGCTAGGCTCGTTAAAACATAGCGACGGGTTTGCCCGAAGGGCAAATTATAGAACAAGCATATGTTATCCTCCTCAAGCTTGACAAAAATAAAGAGGTACTAGTCAGCAATGACTGGGGAAAAATTGGGAAGAAAACTCAAAGAATTTTATTGGTAGCAAGTCGCTCTTGAACATGACACTTCCACTCCGTACCTGAATCAGTTTGGGTTGTTTCATTCACCGGTCACTTCACCATGGTCACGCCATACCATCCACATTTGGGGTAAATGCTACCAATCCATCACATAAGTGTCACCGACATGTTCAAGAGAAGTCATTCAGAGAAGTCACCTGTGTCCCATCCACTACCATACATTATACTTCATTCTTTCATGACCGCCATCTTGAACCATGTATCATCAGATCGTTCTCACCTCCATCAAAATCATTTGCTCCGTTCCGTGTCATTGATGTGGGATTCATTAAGGCCCTCCTTTGACGGATCGCTTCTTTTTGACATCAGCTCATTATCCAAGAAGTTGATCTAGGAACACCCCCTTCAGTACTTTGAAGCTTGCATGCCTCAATGGCAAGTTTCTCACTTCCGGCGACAGGTATAAATCAATGACCTTCGACCGAAATATTTTGTGTGGTGTTCAATGCCAAGTCCTTTATTCACACCACCTGAATTGTATTGCAGTACCTTGAGGGTCATCATCATTATCGGTGATTCCTCTCGCGCTTGTTAACATTTTACATCATTGACTGGTAATCAAGCGATGTCTTTCCATGTTCGACTTCAAAAAATTTCTCACATGGATCAACTTGTACTTCGAGTGAAGAGCGGACGAGATTGAAGACCCCGGATCTAGTTTCATCCATCCGAGCTGCGATATATATTCAGGAAAATAAAGACATTGAAATGTACAGCTTTGCAGCACAGATAATCAACCTACCAAAAGGATGATGGCTCTATCAGAATCATCAGTCTACCATCAGACGATTGTCTGTCCTATGTACATGAAAATGAATTTATAAAGCTGAGCATGGGAATGCCCGCCTCAGATAGATCATGAAAACAGTATGAAAATAATGTATTGTATTGTATCTTATTACAGGTCTCCTCCCAGCATTGAAAGAACTTCGGATCCTCCTAATAAAGCATTTCACCCGATAAACGGCCTCATACTTTAGGGGGCAACTGTTATAGACATTTTTGTGCCTTACAGCTCTAAGCATGAAATGTCCATAAACCAAGGGATCCTAAGTCCCTAAAAGTGTTGTTCCTGCCCCTAAAGGAACAAGGTCAACAAATTACAGCTTCTCCCAGAAGTTCTCCACCAGAAACTGCTCAGAATCAGTCAAATCAGGATCATTTCAGCTGCACCACTAGCTACCTGCGTTGCATAGCACCCAAGTACACTAGCAAGGTGCATTGCAACGTACCTAAATGCACTACCAGGATGCGTTGAGCGGGAAGTGACAAATGGCAGTGCCATTCCGCGAGGTGGAAAGACAATGGAAGCTTCTAGAATCTTCCACAATGACACTTGCCTCGCTGAGTTCGACCAAGGATGAGTAAGAGGCTCTCAGTCTCCAAGTGGAAACAAGAACTGACAGAGAGAAGACACTAGTCAAATGACAAGCTGACTCATATTCTTTGCATACATCTATATATGGATCCCTCATCCCAGAGATCCAGAGGCTGGAATTTTGTACATTGCAGAGAATTGTTGTTGGTTTTGAGATTGATATTAGAGTATTGGGTGATTTATGCTTTGTTGGAGGTGAAGAAGGGATTCCTTTGCTGGGAGGTTGATGCTGGATCGGGAATCATTGGTTGTATCTCCTCCTGGATCTTCTTGTTATATCAATAAAACTATTTGAGTTTCTCCTACATGCTTGTGTATCATTGATGTTTGTTACATTTGTATGTTTAGCTTAAATCTGATCCTAAGCTTTTTATGAATATAAATCCATGTCTTTGTGTAGTTTTCCTCTTCTTTGATCTTACAGGAACTTGGTGAAGCTGGGCAAGTAAGGGAGCAGGTAGCTGGAAGCTGTCAAAGAGGAGAGAGATTGGATCAAAGGACCAACGCAAGACACAGGTTGGTTCATCCTATTCCTCTTCGTTTATAGTTCATAAAGAAGAATACAAAAGTAGTTTTCTATGTTTGTTGCTAAGGCACTGTCACACCTTAGTGGGATAGGGTCGTTCTGAATGGACACTTTTCCCCACAACATTTATAACGTGCATAACGCAATTTTGCTTTTGTACAAGAGATATGAATTGCTTCAACGAAGGACTAAAGAGCTTATCCATAGTGGTAATTTTGAAACAATATGTACGTTAACCATTTGTATAAAAATCTTATCCAAGAAAACTCTTAACCTTGCTTTAAGGCATAGAGTAGTACATTAGCTTATTCATATTTTTATGTTTTTCATTATTTGTTCCCTATGGTTCCATATTACTAAAAAATAAGTTAATTTTTTTATTTGACATTTACATGTGTTATGACTTTGTATTAATTTGTTTTTTACCCAAAAAATTATGTAGTTTATTTATAGTTTAATATTGGGAATTCAAGTTTTGTTATTTATTATTATTATTTAAACTATTTATTTGTAATGTGATTGGTTGAGGTTTTATTATGGGATGTTTAGTAACTTCGATTTACATTAATTACTAATTTTTAGTTTTTAGTTTTATTTCCTTTTTATTTAAATTTTTTATTTTTATTTAACTTTCATTTTTCTATTATTTCCATTTTCATAAATTTTACTTTTTTCTCTATATTTTGAATTTAAGATGACCTATTATTATATTAAAAACATGTTTTAACAAATTTAATTATAAAAAATTATATACATTAATAAAAAATAAAACACACACACACACATATATATTAAAGTCTATATTTTTAAATGTAAAAAATATTAGTTAATAAAATTTCTTACTTTTTAGTGATGGCATTCAACAATACAATATTTAATTAGTTATTTTAATTTTGTGATGAAATCTTTATGTCCATTTTTTTTAGTTTAATTAAGCTATATTCAAGCTAGGCAATAGGTACTAGCTACTATGTGGCCCTTGTTTGATATAAAACTCGATCATTACTTGTATTCCTTGAGAATTTTTTTAATTTTTATTTCAATTTCTTTTTTCTTTTGAATTTAGTATTACTATTTTTCTTCAACATTTTCCTATTTTTAGATTGTATGTATTATTTTATAGCTATAAATTTTTATATCTTTCTAATATTTTTATTGAATTTTAGTTTTAATTAAATATCACACTCTATATTAATTAAATAATATTATGTGTAGTGTTGTTTCAAGATATGAATATCATTTTGGATACACATTCACTTGGTTGAGAGAATATCTCAACCAAAAACCAATCTAAGAAACATTTATATCTAAACAACTCCTAAAGGATAGGAACATATTCCTTTACTTAGAACGCATCAAACCTAAGACAAGTTGGAATTATATTTTCTAAGTTTTCCCTCAATAAACAAAGTCTAGCTATGGTCCAAGGTGAAATTTACAAACATGCTCAAAAAATATATTGATGTCTATCTAAAGGAACAATCATCCACCATAATGCATGTTTTCCTAACTATTACAACTGTCAGTCAACTAGGATGTCGTTCACATGCATGGTTCATTCGACTACCATTATCTTCGTACCTATACTTGTAACTCCCACTCCATCCTCATCATCATGGGTTTTCTCAAATTACCCATAACCATGATATAGGTTATATCGACTTGCCCTAAACCATACTCAAGTTTTCTTTAGCTCACCCTCAACATGATCAGGGCTTTATCAACTAACCCTAAATGATGCTACGAGAATCACTATCTACTTCCCTCTCACAAGTGGTTTATAGCTTACTACAAACTTACACTACAAAGTGGTTTCTAGCTTACCAAAAACCTCCACTTACAAAGTGGTTTTAAGATAACCATGAACTTTATGGGGTAAATTTAAATCACCACTGACAGAGGTACATACTATGAAAATGTGTTCAAGGACCACTACAAAACATGATAGACTTGCATACAATTACATTGTGTGACTCACAAAACAATATAGTAATGAGTCCATTATTACTCTTCACACCACAAAATATTGTCCACCATCATTTAATCCGTGTTGATGCTTCAATCGCTTTAATCTGATGACATCTTCATTTTTTTCTATCTTTGTCAGGTCTGCATCATATCTGGTAGTTAATAAATCATGCAAATAAAATTTCCTATTGTCAGAATGGCCAATTCCAGCGTATACTCAAATTTGTCACAATATTTGGCTACCCTAAATGTCACTTCAATTGTTATGACATGACACTTATTCCATGACAAATTTTAAAGATACCAAGTATTCATAAGCGTAATTCATAAGCATGATAAGTATAAAGAGCATGGAAGTTATATAAGATGAAAAAACTACAACAAAAATGAACATAACAGTGATGCAATTTGATATTTCCCTTGTGTCCATAGTCTCATCATAGGTACTTAGTATTTTTCCGCACCTAAATCATAATTCCATTTATTTGATGCCCTCTTATAACATCAACAAAAAAATAACATGGTGGGATATACTTTGATATTATACTTGGAGGCGGCCTTAGTGCGTGTCCCCATCCATTTTTGCAAGTAAAACTGAAAAATCCATATCATTCTGCACTTTTGTCACTGCCTAAGCCCTTGATATTTTTCCATCATTATCCTCATCGTTGATCTCTTGTTGGATATTTGGAGATCTAAATTATCACCTCTGAACTAATCGACATTCCATATTCAATTAAATGATGTCATTTTGTAATTGATTTCCTCAGGCCCACTAGAAATGAGTATTTTGGCCCCTACATGGCTTTGTATTCCTGATTTTACCCCATTCTACTATGTAGTGAACATTTGGTTGAAAGAGATATAGTTGGTTGTAAGGTGATTCGATAATGAGATGCAAAGATTTTCAATCCAGTTACCCTCCATTCCTAATGAATTTTGTTTCAAATCAAACTAAACAAAAAATGAAAATGTCTCTTGTAGCCTAGGGAGAGCTTCAAATTTGAACTCCATGAGTTCATGAAATTTAAAATTGTAGACATTTTCTACGAATTCAATGACCATGGTTTATATGCATCCCATAGAAATACCTTATTTGGAAGCCTTCCCACCTTAAGATGCGTCGGCATCCTTCTAAAATTATTCTTAATGTTGGAAATAAAAAAATGCATGCGCATATGTTAATCATATCAGTGATGATACATTCGTGGAATGAATGCCATAACGGAAAGCCACGTGACATGAAATGATGATGAATAGAACCAGTAGAAGTACCATTCATAGTTAGATTCAATCTAGAACATCATCGTTCATGGGTACCCACCAAAGCATACACTGGAACTACCGATACAAAAACTACATGAAAGTAATGAATGTAAGAGCTTCGTATGAACAACAATCACCTCTGCATATTACACTGAATGATGGAAAATCCTCCTCCCACGTTGGTTCTTTCCTTTCTCACTATGTATGATGGATAAACAAAACACACATAAAACATGCTACAAACAAACTGCAACAACACTCATAGTTACTACTCTATTCTCCCTATTTCCCTCGAAACTCTCCTCACTCCTTGTTAAAATGATAAATCTCACTTTTCTCAATGTGAATATGTTTTTATTATCTTGGAGTGGTTTTACGCCTAGATTGATGGTTGAGAGATATTTTCGAAATAGTAGTCGTGTATTACTATGTGGTTGAGATATTCTCTCAATCAAGTGATTATATGTTCAAATTATTTTGTCTATATTTAGAAAACACTTTTTATATCTATATTGAAACCACCCTCCTCCGAAATTTACCCAAGTTAAGAATCCCACTGGAGTAAACATCTTATGAGATGCTAATATTATATTATTTAACTCCCCGTGTATAGTTAAGGAAATGGAATAGACACAACACCACCAATATGACCTTCTACATAGGCTACAAAACCTTCAGGAGCCAACCGACCTTTGCAAGTGACCAACCCCGGAAGCAACTTAGCATTTTACTAACCTAGAGCTTCAACCGCTCCCATGATATGGGAATGCATGTGACTGGAAACCACCAATCGCTCTCACAGCAAGGACATGCAAGCAACTCAGGTATTTTTTAACTAGTTCAAAGCGAGTGATCATGGATTCTATGCCACGTTTTTAGGGCTAGGACTCAGGCCACTGCACAGAACTCCATGAAACCTTCAAGAATGAAACATAACCTCCAAACAATGATACTAATGCAAATACTTGAACAAAGACTTGACTTGACCCCTACTAGCCATGATAGGCATTTTTTTCAAGCATGTCACAAATATGCACTCTACAGGTCATAACAACGGATTTGAGCATAGGGGTCTCATACTTATCTGAGAATCGCTAAGAAGCATTGATTCCTTACCACATTAGTTGCATTATCATCTATAAGGTCATATATTCATTGTTCATTCATTTACAAATCAAAACATGATGAGAGCCATGTATCATCAATGTCATCAAACATGCTCATAAACAATAGAAATGAAAACAATATAACAACCATAAAAACCACATCTAAACAAGAATATTTACCCATCAAATACAAGAGGAAACAAGCTAGTATTAACATATGCAAAATGCAACAAGGTTTGGGACTTCCATGAAATTCCACTCGACCATAGGAACCAAATCTCTCTTTTTGTGTGTCACTCCCATGCCATATTCCAAGCATGAATGTCGGATCTCATGGAACAAATATGAAAAACTAAACTAGGGATTCTAGATGCCAAGCCACCTCAACCCTCAACGAGTGATTCCACCTCACGTTCAAACATCACTAACCATCACAAGATTGTTATCCACCCAAGTTGTCTAGGGATCCAATGCGCTTGTTCCAACTAAGGATTCTAGGACTAGTAACTCAACCCATAGTTGTTTCCAAGCTCCAAAGAGATTTTCCAACCAAGGGTCCAAAGCTAGTAACTCAACCCACCAAGGTCTCCAGAGAATTTCTCCAACCAAGGGTCCAGGACTAGTAACTCAACCTAATATGTTACAGGACTCTAGAATGTGTGTCCAACCAGCGCTCCATGAACTAGTAACTCAACCCACGGACAAAGGAATAGGAGAACTAACCAGAAAACAAAGGAAAAGAAACCCAAAATAACATGGCTATCCAGGAAATGTAAAGGCTAGGTAAAACCACTATCAATCCAAGCAATCCACCATGCCAATGAAATATCATAACCAAGAAACCTCATACATGTGCCATGCATGCCAAATCTAGCAAGGAAATTATACATGCAACTCAATACCTACAAGAAAACCCTGTTGTAATTGTTGATCCTTCCCTTCCTTACTTGATATTTTCTTCCCTTTTCCTTCTTGCTCCAAATCCCAAGTATGCCACACTCTACCAAGATTGCTCCAAGAAAACTCTATGTCCAAGAGTATGATAGAGAGAGAATAGAGAGAGCTCCAAGCTAACACTAACAAAAGTTACCAACTGATCCTTAAAAGCCTTTTTATTACTAAGGCCTTTATTTCTTCATTTTCCATTATTTTCCTTCAATTTCCTCCTCACATGCTACCTGTGAAATTTCACCTTCCTCTTCTCCTAATTTCCTTTATTTTCATAAATAAAATGCCAATTAATCTCTCATGCCTTTCCAAAGCCTATGCCTTCGTCAATTTCCATAGCCATTAATAAACTAAAGTGATACCCCACTAGGATGTTTTTCCCACCATTTGGCTTGGGATACGTGTCCCGTGACCTTGGTATTATATTTCTTACATAAATTTTTAAGCAGGGATGTTACAGAACCCTCTCTGTAGGGGGAACACTATCCTCTATGTTTAATGAAAACTACAACTAGCAAGACTGTTAAAAACCAAAACTTACTACATGTGGAGCTTTATAACATAGTTCATTGTAGTATTTACAATGACATCCTGCTGAAAACATGACAACCATAACATTTACAGGAGCTTTATAACATACCTAATTATGGTATTTATAATAACAACCACATATACTCTTATACACATTTACTTCAACCAACAAATAATCATAATGTCTATGGAGATTTATAAATCCAACTTGATACATTATTTACAATAATATACACATATGCACATTTTCTCAAGAAATAACTAAAAGGATATGATGCCTACATCTGCAACAAGAGAATCTAGAGGCTCATACCTCCACCCTCAAAGTAATACTAGGATTGACCTCCTTCCCAGAAAGTCCATAATCCACTGCTAAAGTAAAAGTTGCATCCAATGTCCAGCGCTACAATCCTACACCACTTGTCCTCTAAGTGAACAGTTACAGACTCATTGTTCCATGGCGTACTCTCAATGTGCATCTTATTCCATGTGGTAATGCTAATGACCAAAAAGAATCCATCCCCGGCCTTCCCCTCTCTGCTACAGAGTCCCTCACAAAATCCGGTCACCCCCTTCCACGCAGTCACACACCTCCCAAGTTCTACGGACATCCCCTTCTCTGCTACATAGTACCTGTTGTAGTACTACAACCACCCTCCAAAATTTTGGCTCGGATGCAAATTCCGGAGCCTACCTCAGATCCTACGATCGATTACCCTTGGTTTCTTGTTGGTAAGCTCATGATTTCAAGCTCCCCTCCTTAATCTTAAAATTTGTCTGTGTTCTCGTCTTCATGCAGCATGTGTCATCTTTGGGCATAGGGGTTGTTGTTTGTCATGAAAAGGGAATGTTGTCTTGCTTTAATGAAATTGTGTGTGTATGAGTGGTCATCATCATGTAGACATGTTTTGAACTCACCTCACGCACTCTTGTCATGAAGGTTGTTTCATCAAGAAAAGTATGTGTTATGAATTTTGGATGGTTTACATTATGTCACTAAGTGTCCTTGTGCGATCACAGTCAAGTCCTATCATGCTTACATATGTTTCATTGATCTCACACTTAGCCATTTTCCCGAGAAACATAGCCTCATCTAGCTTCCCTAAACTGTGTGCATTTCTCCTGCAACCATCAAGCTTCCTCTCTTACCTGTTGAAACCCTGCAGTGTGAAAAAACACCAATCTCCCTTGCCCGCTGAAACCCCACAACCCGTAGAGATGCCAATCAACACTGATCTCCAAAAATGTGCAAAGAAGTCAAGCAGCTAGTACTGCTCTCCAGAAATGTATAGAGCAGTCCAGTTGCACTCCACTCAGAAATTATGCAGAGGTTTCCTCCTAGGACCCCTATCCCGCACCAGTGCCCTGAGCCTCAAAACTGTGCAGTGTTGTCCAAGTTGTGTTGTCTATCTTGCATGCAGAAATTGCGCAGACGGGCCTCCTAGGGCATCATTCTGGCAGCAGTCACTGTTAGTTGAAATTGCGTAGATCTACCTCTCATTGACTACTGGAAAGGGTGACATGCTAAAATCACTTCCAAGGAGTTGAGGAGAGGGACCAAGGAACCAATCAATGGAAAAGATTAGGACCACATGTAAACTCCGTCGGATGCATGATCATCTTAAGGGTAAGTATGGTAAGTAAAGAACACCTTTCGAAGTACAACATTGAGTTGAGTTGTAGGACTTCTTATTATTGTCATATCATCCTGTTCTTACTAACATGCATGTGCGTAAACATGAAAAGTCATCTCATGTGGTTCTTCTACATGTCTTGCTTCCTTTTCACTTGTTTGACGAATTGTCGTCTTCGGCATGTCGATTACTATGTCATGCTTGCAACCTCATTCTGGTGATGATGAAGGTTGTGTTTGAGTTTTGTTCGCTATGTACACATCTATCGACTCACACACAATGTTGTATGCATTGTCAGGCAAGCGTTGTCACAGTCGTTCAACGATCTATCACAAGTGTCGCGCTTTTCACTCGCACCATCGATCAGTCACACTAAGTGTTGTTATCTTGATGGTTCGAGGTGTCTTGTTGTCGAGTCATGTTGAGTGTGTGTTCGCAAGGTCATGCACAAAAAAGTTCACTCATTCACATACTTGGTCATTTTTATGAAGTTATGTCAACCGGACCATCCTCCAACAGCCGAACATCCGCTGAGCTACATTGTGCAGTTTCAGCTCTCAGTGATTATGCACTGTTGCCCAAAATTGCGCAGAGCTTGAGCCTACCTCCCAGGCAGTCTGCACTATGCAACCCTAGAATCAACTCGACCGACTATCACCCAGAATAGCACAGAAGTTTCACAGCAAGCCATTTCAATCTGCAATACCTGCAAGCACATCAACTGAGCCTCTAGCTGGTTAACCAAAAAGTTTGACCGAGCAGTGACCCCGGGACTCACTTTCCCAAAAGATTGTGCAAAAGTTACAAAGCATGCACACTCCTCTGACTAAAGAAACTACACATACATGCCGAATAGACACCCTGTGTTTGTCACTATCTCCCTCAAAAAATTGCATAGTTTTTCGAGCCAGTCACCCCATCATTCAGCCTGTTGCTTGCCTAGAAAACTGCGCAGTATTCATGAGTGAGCATTCACCCAACTGCCCAATATCCCGCTTAGCTCAAAAACTATGGAAGGATGTTCAACAAGCCAACCTCCTAGCAATTTTGCTGTTTTTTCCAGTAGACTCCCACAGCCCACTGCCAAATCCCCAAAAAAGTTGTGCAATTTTTCCAAGCAAGCCTCCTACAGCCCGTTGCTAGCTCCTCGGAGAAATTTCGCAGTTTTTGACTATCAACCCCTCTATTGCCTACACAACTTCCCTCAAAAAATTGTGTAGATATTCCCTCCAGCCAAGCCAGATCCCATGGACAGTCACTGCTGATATGGATTTTCCATCCCAGTCTCCTAGTGACCTCTGCGCAATTTTTGTCACCAGTACCCAGAGCTTGCATCCTGGCTTGAAATCTACCTTGCTCAATTTAAAGAGCCTTGTCCTCTATCCCAGTCACCTGCATCCGAAAGTGAAGGATAATGCGTCATGGTAGACTAGGAAATTTCTATATTTGATGTCGTCTCATCATGAGTGATTGCAGATACAAGTACATGGATGAGACATGATGTGACGACGAACATGATGAACAAGGAGAGCACATGCAAGGATATTTGTTCATGAATAGACGAACAAGGAATGCATGCGAGGATATTTGTTCGTGAACGGACGAACGAGGAATGCATGCAAGGAGATTTGTTTGCGAACGAACGAACGCATGAAGCATGTCAAAGTACAAGCGAAAGAGGAACATGCACATGCAAACATCAAGCAAACGCTAAGACCATCAAAGACTCCGCACACCTTTTCATGCGAAGGTGAAGCTATGATACACCAAGAGCACATCTATCACTCAACAGCACTATAGCTCGACATGGACTCCACTAGCAACATGAACATATCGGCACTGTCGTGTCAAGTCGTGTCATGAGTCATCTCGACCCGATCACTACTACGGGCCATACTGTTGTAATTCAATGTAATGAAATGTGGAAGTCCAAGAGACCCACATGTAAATCTGAAGAGTCATGTAAGTCAAACAGTCATGAGGGAAGTTGAACAGTCACAAGGGCCAGTTTTACCCTTGGCTATAAATACCCTTGAGAGTCTGTAATCTTTTCTTTGAGGAGCGAGCAGTGGCTCCAACACCCCGCTTACGGGGTTAGTGATGTATGGTGTACCGATGTGTCTTGGAACTTTCGCTTAATTCAGAAGCTTATTAACAGGCCAACACATTTTCACACATGTATTATAATTGTTTGTAAGACTATTCTTTGAACACTTGTAATGCATGTTTCTTTAACTTATGTTAAGACAGTTGAACTATTTCAATTGTTCTAATACATATGCCTATGAAGTTATGTTGTATAAGTTGTTAATGTTGTCTAGCCCATGTGGTTTACCTCGTCGGACACTAGATAGAACCATTCCCATAAGCTTCTTATAACGACCATCGCACTCACGTGGAATATTCTGTTGGGTGTTGTACGTGTTATCCACTCATTGTGTGTTTGTCACTGTCGCATCTGTGTGGACTAATTTGCCAGAAGTTGTGCATGTCTTGTTTTTTTGTGTGTCTCTGACAGAGTGTGGGGCTCTTCCCTTTCAACTAGAGACTCACTTCCACCCTCTCCCTCTCCAGTGAAAGAACCTTGACACAAGTAACACTAGCACTCACCAGGCACGTGAACCTCGTTGTTCAAAGACAAAGCAAACCACTCTAACGTGTTGACAAGCAAGAGCTAAGGCATATATTTAAGATAATGGCAACCGGGCCATTATACCGGATCAAACTCCTACACCAAACAGTGTGAGGTCTAGTTGGGACTTCATATCGAAGAGATCCCCTGAATGTTGGCAGGTCTAGCACTGTCAACATTTCTGGTGCTAGAAGGAGGGCGAGATGACAAGGTGAGTCATCACAATCTATTTTGATTCTCCACATACTTATCATGACTAAACACATAGTTTCTCTTCTGGAGTGTATGTCTTATGGAAATGACTTTGAAATCCCAGAAGAGCTATGGAATAAATTGTCGCGTAAAACATACGATGGTGGAAGCCAAGTAGCCTTGGTTAGACATTCGGTTGGCATTGTAGGCTCCAGTGAAAGGCAGGAAATCTTTGAAGATTACATGACTTACGCACTATTCACATACACTCTTCAAGGGAACCCACTGCATTGTTGTGCCACGCTACCTAAAAAGTCTATTCACTCTCTCCCTCATCTGGTCACAGAGATAGGCCGTGATTTCAATCATTTTGACCGTAAAGCACTCAATAAAGAAATTCTAAAATTATGGAAAGCACCTGATGAATCTTTTTCTACAATTTCACACATGCTTTTGTAATCTTGCATACCAATTTCCTGAAGATGAAATTGATTGGGAATTTATCAACGGAAGATTTAAGTATCTTCTTTACATATACGAAAATCAACAATTCTTAGAATCATTCAAACCCCACTCAGCATACTTTGGTGATGGAGTTGCACAATCACAAGCGGACATAGTTTTTTTCACAAGTGATTGTCTGCCTTCCCCTCATCAAAGAGCTTCACCCCTGCAGAGTGATGTGGGAGAACATGCACACATCTATTGAACTATCATATCCTCCCACCTGACCTGCTTTCAATGTCTCCGCGAATTTGGCTTGCAAGCCTACTGGTTGTCATGTGGACTTGCTACCTCAACCTCTATCCCCACTTTTTGTTGATCCTCCTAATTGTACTATCTTGTGTTCTTCCGTTCTGGACTCCGCACATATTGTGAACGATGATCAATTTGTCAACGAAGTTGGTGTTGCGTAGACAACCTACGTTATATTTCATGATGAGTGTGTGAGGGAATCTAAAGAAGAATATGTAGTGAAGGATGACTCCCTTTCATCCGCACCTCATTTGCTCTATCTTGACATCCCTTTTGATTGTGCCACATTTGATTCTCCTTGTGAAAATTCATTTTCGGATGTCTCTGCCTCTGATCATTCATAGGACACATTGGATGTCATTCTGTCACCACATTGCGGAGAGGACACATCTTCCTTTGAAAATCACCCCATCTATCATCTATCATTTATGAAAACATAGAGGGTGAACATCCTTGCTTCTCATCTACCCCTCTACACAATTCATCAAATCATGAGGATGCAGATGAACATCACGAATTTTTTGGGCATGCTTGTCATGATATTTGTACTTCGTCATTTGATCACAATGTTAACTCACTCACTGTTAATCTGTCTAAACCACTGGTCTCTGATGATCTACCTATTTACAGAGTGGAAACCCCGCAGACTATCGAGGCACTTTAGCCTGGGCTGATGGTTATGTCAGGCCCTCGCTTTCCTGAGGTTAGTTCCACTTCTAATCAAAACAAATTCGAAATACCCAAGGGTCCTCATCACTCTCTTCTTCACATTGAAGATCAACCAAACACCTAGATTTTGCTTCCTCCAGTCGAATCACATGATCCCATCGCTCAAGATTTGGAGGAATCTCACACAACGAGCACACTTGCAAAGCATAAGCAGTTAGTCTTTCTCATGTTCGCTTATTGTCACATTCCAAAGAGTGTGTATGTTCACTATCTACACACAGTGCATCACAACACTATGGTACGTCTTCAGAATGTTTGTTTTTTGCATTCACTCTTTTCTATTCTATGGATGTTTTATAACTCAGAGCATGTTGTTCTTCACTGATCTATATTTCTTGTTTGTTGGTTTACATGCATATCTTTCTTGTTAACCATGCCTTCACCAACATGGGCCAGCCAATGTGCCAATGGTGCCATTGGAAATATCACTTCACATGAGTAGGCCCATGCATTTTTTAGCATAGGAGTAGGAGTAGTCTTTGCTTTCTTGTTTGTTTTCTTTACTTACCTGTTTTTCTCTCACTTTACTTGTGCTTTTTTATATTTTCTTTCTTTTCTTACTTGTACCCATAGGATAGCCTCTCATGAAACTGTGTTTGACTCTTGAGATGAGTCAGGTGAATCTAAGAGGTCTTGTATGGCTATAAACATCTGGTTATATGTTTTCCTCTCTCTTTATGAAGAAGTTGTTGTCCTCAGTCGATGATGCCTTGATGGAAAATTCGTTTTGTTCAGAGTGAGTCTTGGTGAAAACACATATTAGGTCACTATAATAATAGTGATTCCCCCATTAATATTGTCATTGTAGCCCTTATTGTTATTTTTGTGCCCCAAATTTCCCCACATTATTATTATTGTGCCCCATAGAATCCCGCTATTGTTATTGTTGTGCCCTTGTATTATTATTGTTATGTCGGCTTTGATTATATTGTGACCCCTTACACTCCTATATATAGAAAGGAGGTTTTGTCATTTGTATCATCCAATAATTTTTCATTTTTGTAATTTAAAAGAGGTTTCCCCCTCGAAGAGGCTTATTTTGAAGTCGTTGCTCTATCTTTTCTTCTATTTTGTGAGCTGGTTGCATAACAATTGGCATCAGAGGTTTGGATTCTAGGGTTTCGCTGCTCCAAACAGTTCATCATGACATTTTTGCTATAACTCCTTTTCTACGATGTTTCAGAATATAAAATTAAAACCCATTTGAGACAAAATCTTGATGCACCTAGGGTCCAAATTTTAGATCGTGTCTCACTACATGTTAAGAGATAGGATCCAAGGAAGTTAAGGTTTTTGCAGGCTCCCGAATTATATCTCAAACAGGTGACCTGGCAAAAATCACCATAAATTTCTCTCTGAGCATCAGATTTAAATTTCGTAAAAATTTATAGAAATAGGATAGGCTATAGTTTTCTTTGTATGGGTCTCAGGTCCTAAGCTTGAAACAGTGACACGTGGCACTTTGTACAAGTTCTCTCTACTGAACGAGTCTATAAGCAGGTCATCGCGGGAGATTTGGTAGAACTCTTACTTGGAGAATCCAATCTTGATCAGACTTGCAGGGTTGGAAGGAAGAATTAGAGGGCTACCACAAGATTGATTTCATACCTTGGAGATCCACAATTACAGAGATACAACAAATTCAATATCAAGCTCCTACAAAGTGAAAAAAAGGTGTGTAGTTTTCTTTTAATTTTTGCATAAGTTTGGTTGAAAAATTAGTTTGAAGGAATTCAAAGGGCATAGTGAAGCATTATTATGATTAATTGATGCCCCGAATAAAGAAAATGGAAACACCTAGTAAGCAACCTGAAAGCTCTAGCATGATTCATGAAGGAGAGGAAGAAATGAAACATGATATATCAAAATTACGAGACCATGTGCAACAAAATTCACTTTCACAAAAAGTAACAGAAGCTAAGATGGATGGTTTAAATAAAGGCGTGGAAGCTAAGATGGATGACGTGGAAGCTAAGATGGATGGTTTAAGGAAAGTCGTGGAAGTTAAGATGGAGGGTTTAAAGAAAGTCATGGAAGCTAAGATGAATGACGTGGAAGCTAATATGGATGGTATAGAAGAAAAACTTAAAGGAAACATGGAAGATTTGAAGACAGATTTGACAAAGTTGCTACAAGAAATGCTTACTAATGGCGATAGGGTAGTAAATGAAACTCATGATTAGAACAAAAGAAATGTTAATCATGATTTCATAGACTCTAATGTTGGATTGAAGACCCACCATGTTCCAAAGATCGATATGAGGAAGTTTGATGCAAGGATCCTGTAACATGGATACTACAAATGGAGCAATATTTCAATCTCCATAATGTGAAAAACACACAAAATGTACGCATTGAAAATTTATATTTGGAAGCAAATTAGTTTGTATGGTATCTTTGGCTTTTCTCTCATAAACAAATTTTCACTTGGGTAATTTTTATGGAAGAAATGATAGCACATTATGAGGATACAAAAAGAAACACCTTTTTTAGCCAATTGATAAATCTCAAATAAAAGGGTTCAATGATGGAGCACATTGAGGACTTCCAAAAATTGAATATAAGGGTAAAATATATTCTAGAGGAGCATAGGATTGATGTGTTCATATGGACTTTAAAGGATAACATCCAACATGAGGTTTGCCTTTGGGAGCCTGATTCATTGGAGAAGGCATTCAGGTTGGCAAGAAAAATGAAAAGCGAAATTATGGAAACAAGGAAGCCTACCACTCACAACTATAAAGATGGAAGTGTTGTTTCCACTAGACTTTCACAACCTACAAGGTTGACACCACAACAATTGGAAGAAAAAGAGAAAAATGGCTTTGTTATAGTTGTGATAGAAAATACACTAAGGGTCATAAGTGTGTTTAGAAGAAATTATTTTACATAGATTGTGAAGACGACGAATAAAATGAACAACAAACGTCAAAAGAAGAGGATATACACTAGGAACAAACCCTAGAGAAAGAATAAATGAATCCGACCATATCTTGTAATGCATTGACTTGAATTACCACTCAAACTATCCAAATAGAAGGACATATCAAGAAGAAAAAGGTAATAGTATTGATTGATTCGGGCAGTACCGATAATTTTATTCATTGTAAGATAGCCAAAGAATTGAATTGCTTCCTATATCCAACACCAGAGTGTCAAGTGATGGTTGCAAGTGGAGGAACCATAAATTGCTCTGGAAAGTGCCATAATATCAAGCTATCCATGGGAGAATATGTATTGAATAGCCCAATTCTTTCCTTTCCAATGGGTGTTGCTAATGTTGTACTAGGAGTCCAATGGCTACAATACTTTGGTACAATAGATTTTAATTTTCAAGAACTTTTCATGAAATTTGTTTCGCAACGAAAAGAAGTTGAATTAAGGGGTATCACAGGGAAAATGGTAAAGATAATCAACTCTAACGGAATTAGAAAGCTTCTAAAGGAAGAACAATGAGGTGTAATTACACAATTATGTTCATTAGAGGTTCCCACATCGAAATCATCTATTTCTCTAGATCTCCAAAAAGTCTTGGACAACCATTCCAAGGTATTTGAGACTCCCAGAGGCCTCCCACCTATTCATGATCATGATCATGGTATTCCTTTGATTGCAGCAAGTGTTCCTCAAAACATCAAGCCTTACAGATATCTCTATGCCGAAAAGAGTGAAATTGAACGTATGGTTGCAGAAATGCTAGAGGCTGGTATAATTCAACCTAGTCAAATTTCTTTCTCTACTCTAGTAGTATTGGTGCACAAGAAGGACGGATCATGGCACATGTGTCCAGATTATAGGGAGCTCAACAAGCTCACTATTAAAGATAAATTTCTCATTCCTATCATTGATGAATTATTGGATGAATTGCATGGATCAATTCACTTCACGAAGTTGGATCTTCGTTCAGGATATCATCAAATCAGAATGAAGACTGAAGACATTCTGAAAACAACTTTTAGAACTCATGAGGGTCATTATGAATTTTTGGTCATGCCTTTTGGCCTTACCAATGTACCTTCTACATTTCAAGGTTTGATGAATTCCATTTTCAAACCCTTCCTTAGAAAATTCGTGTTAGTAGTTTTTGATGATATACTTATCTACATCAAGTCTTGGAAGGATCATGTTCAACATGTTCACAGGGTGCTCAAACTATTTGAGGAGAAACAATTATATGCAAAAAGCTCCAAATGATTTTTTGGAGTACAAGAGCTGGAATATCTAGGTCATATTGTATCTCATGAAGGTGTTAAGGTAGACCCTAGAAACATTAAAGCCATTAAGGAATGGAAAATTCGTACATCCATAGAGCATCTGTGAGGGTTTCTCTAGTTGATAGGGTATTATCGCAAGTTTGTTAAGAATTATGGGAGAATAGTAGCACCTCTAACAACATTATTGAACAAACATGGACTCCAGAAGCAATGAAGGCCTTTGAAGATCTTAAAGAGGAAATGTGCCAAGCACCGGTCTTAGCTACGTCGGACTTCAAAAAAACCTTAATTGTGGAATGTGATGCCTCAGGAAATGGAATTAGTGTTGTTTTAATGCAACAAGAAAGACCCATTTCTTTCGAAAGTCGTCCAATCAAAGGAAAGTATTTACACAAATCCATTTATAAGAAGGAAATGTTGGCAATACTACATGCACTTAAGAAATGGCGACCCTACCTAATGGGAATACACTTCAAGGTAAAACGGACCATGACAATCTTAAATACTTTTTAGAAAAAATATTATCTTCAGAAGAGTAGCAAAAATGGGTCACAAAGATATTGGGTTATGACTTTGAAATAATCTATAAAAAAGGGAAGCAAAATGTTGTGGCAGATGCACTCTCAAGAAAGGATGAAGATGTGGAAGCATTGCTTTGTGCCATTTGTATTATCCAACCAGATTGGATAAACGAAGCAAGGGATGAATTGAAGAATGATGAAGAAGTGTGGGCACTCATTCAAAAGATACAACAATATCCCAGTACATCTGATACATTTAGCTGGAAAAATGATTCGTTCCGATACAAAGATCACTTAGACCTATGTAAGAATTTCCAACTCAAACAAAATATTCTTATGGAATTGCACACCTCTCCCTTAGGAGGGTACTCGGGATTTTTAAAAACTTACCACAGGGTTAAGAAGGAATTTTTTTGGGATGGTATTAAATCGTATATTCAAAATTTTGTGGCAGATTGTTTGGTTTTCCAACAAAATAAAGTTGAAACATTAGATATCATTTTTGGGATTCAACTGCGTTAAGTAAGTCATTCAAACGTATGACCATTTCCATGAGAGGTAGTCGTAACTGACTAATTTCTTATGATTTTCGAATAGTTCACTTAGCACTCATTGCATCGGGTGATGCTCACAGGGGTGAAGAAGTGGGATTGAAACTAGTGAAATGTGGAGAACGAATCACATAGCATCAATCATCACTTCCGGGGCTTGCACCCGGTAACCAGGACTTCCCAGGAGGTCACCCATCCCAGAACTCCTCTGGCTCAAGCGCGCTTAACTGTGGAGTTTTTCCACAATCAAGCCCACTTAGCTTGCTACCCCATTTGCAAAACCTTAGCAAGTATTGTGCCTCATGAACCATTCAAGTAGAGATCCCTTGACTCTTTTTGAATTTAAGTATGGGGGATTTACGCAGTGCATTATATTAGATATCATTTTTGAAACAATTAAGACCCCGAATCTATTACAACCTTTATCCATTCCAAGCCAACATTGGGAGGAGGCTTCAATGGATTTTATCAAAGGTTTACCCAAGTCTCGAGGAAAGAGTGTCATCATGGTGGTAATTGATAGAATTACAAAGTATGCACACTTTTGTGCATTATCTCATCCATTTGAAGCCAGTACAGTTTCTACTGCATTTATGGAAACAATTCAAAAGCTACATGGAAACCCAAAGATTATTGTAAGTGACAGAGATACCATTTTCACTGGAAATTTTTGGACATAATTATTTTCTTGTCTTGGTACTCAATTAGCTCATAGCTCATCTTATCATCCTCAATCTAATGGGAAAACTGAGATAGTAAACAAATGTTTGGAAGGATATCTTCATTGCTTTGTATTTGATAAACAAACGCAATGGGTCAAATGCTTGCCTCTGGCTGAATGGTGCTATAATACTTCCTTCTATACTATAGCAAAAATGACCCCATTTATGGCACTTTATGGATATCACCCACTATCCATCACATCATATTTAAGAGAAAATTCTAAGGTTCAAGGAGTGGAAGAGCACATCGGGCATCAACAACAAGTTATCCAACTCTTAAAGTATAACCTCAATCTGGCACAAAATAGAATGAAACAACAAGAATATCGACATCGCAATGAAAGAAGTTTTGATGTAGCTCACTGGGTATTCCTATGACTACAACCATATAAACAAATTTCCCTCAAGCAAGATAAGAAGGATAATAAATTATCACCAAAGTATTATGGTCCGTATAAGGTGTTGCAAAATATTGGTATTATGGCATACAAATTGGAGCTTCCTGCAGCTTCACGAGTGCACCCCATTTTCCACGTTTCATGCTTAGAGAAGGTTATAGGTGATAAGCTCCCAGTTCAAACAATATTTCCAGAACTTGACGAAGAAGCAAAAATAATATTGGGACCTGAAGTAGTCACAGAAACAAGAACTTGACAGCTACAAAATTGATCAATTTCGGAGTATCTCATCAAGTGGAAGAACTTACCTGCTGATGATTCCACATGGGAGGATGATAATTTTATACAGAAGCATCCAGAGCTACTCAAGCATTAAGGACAACACTTTTTTTAAGGAGAGGGGCATGTTAGGTCCCTATAACACTAGTGATTCCCTCATTACTATTGTCATTGTAGCCCTTATTTTTATTGTTGTGCCCCTATTGTCTCCGTATTGTTATTATTGTGCCCCATCAAAGCCCACTATTGTTATTTTTGTGCCCTTATTTTTTCAAGAAGAATCACCCTAGGGTCTTGGGTTGGGAACCCCAACAAAGTGGAGGGAATATAACATAAAGAGACACACAAACAAGCAGTCCTAATACTTAAACAGTTAAACTTGGTACAGAAGGTATTACCCGTAGGTTCTATGTTTGAGGTCATTCCCATAGGGTTCAAACCCTTTGCTTCTTCCTTGTGTTTTAAGACTTGCAATTCATTCAATGCAAAGCATATACACAAAAAATAACTAAAAGCATGTTCATGATATCAAGTTTAGATCATATAAGCATGTAAGAAAATAAGCATTAACATGAGATTTTATAATCAAATGACATAAATTAATGCATAAAGACCATAATCATCAGAAACAAGACAACGCCTCTTTATGAATGTAATCTAAAGAAAATATGGAAGAACTACAATGTGAGTCATCCACCGGCTCCAAGTGAAACCATCCTTTGGATCCGTCCTACCCAAGCATTAGTAATCCTCGTCCATAAGTATACACAACGATGTCATGAAGGGATGACGAACATCTCAAGAAGGAAACAGGGGTTTCCTATGACTGGTAGTGCAGAAGGCATAGGAATATCTTCAGACTTGATCAGGGATATAATCGAATATAATATAAATATCTAATCCTTCCTCCTTTGACCTTCCCATGGAGATGTATTTATACTTCTCCAAATTAGTTTTTTTCAGTTGGGAAACAACATGGGGACTTCACTCAATGAACCTATGACATATCACGTGCATTCATGGCATACTAAACAATACCCCTAATTTAACTACATATTGGAAAAGACCTCTAAAAATCACATAATTTAACCCCCTACCAATACAAACCCAATACACCTTCCCAATTTAAAAAATCTCTACTTTCACTATATATTGTATGTATCCATTTTTTCATTAACATTTTTTACACCTCTTTATAACTTTTCATTAACTTTGAAATCCATTATTTATAATTGCCAATATAGAAACCCCTTACCGCCAATATATCCCCCAATATATTATGTCTTTTTTTCTCAATAAATATCCCCCAATATGAACCCACATGCTATGGTATTGCTCCCCTAGTGAAGCCCCCATGGGAAATAGTTGGGCCACGAGCTATAGTAGGTGGGTATCTGGTCAAACCCGTAAACCCCACCTGAATTAAGGGAGATTATATATATTTTTAATGTTTTAACACATAACCGTGGGTTGGGTATAGGTTAACCCACGTGTACACGTACTTTATATAAGGCATAATCGTGTATGGGATTTAAAACATTGTTTTTTAGAAAATGGACCAAGTCTGGTAGGGTAGGGTTTCCCTAGGCCATATCATAGAGCATCAAATATACCAAAGGTGGTAAATGGTGCTATAACACTTCTATTATTATTGTTATGACGGATTTGATTATATTGTGACCCCTTAGACTCCTATATATAGAAAGGAGGTTTTTTCATTTGTATCATCCAAGAATTGTTCATTTGTGTAATGTAAAGGAGGTTCCCCCCTCAAAGAGGTTGATTTTGAAGTTGTGTCTCTATCTTTTCTTCTATTTTGTGAGCTAGTTGCATAACAACACAATGCTTGCACTGTTAACTAGTACCACCTACTATAATCGATTCTTTTGTGTTAATCCTTGTCAGCTCAGTCAAGTAGAGTAAAGTGCGGGGGGAAACCTTGACAAGTATGTTAGAGGTATACATAACATACTTCTTTGAAGGAACAACCTCTTCTTCTCTCAATAAGTTGGGATCTCTCTTCCGCCTTTCAAATAAATAAATTCCTATGCACAGTTCTTGAAAAAATAAAAAATAAAAATGAATAAGAAGAAAGAAGAGAAAGGCTTCCTGCGCATAGAGGTGATGCAAGTAACTCCATCGGGGTATTGACTA
Source organism: Pinus tabuliformis (assembly GCA_031772625.1). Taxonomy (NCBI): domain Eukaryota; kingdom Viridiplantae; phylum Streptophyta; class Pinopsida; order Pinales; family Pinaceae; genus Pinus; species Pinus tabuliformis. Next base: position 1,492,495,986 of record CM062819.1, on the reverse strand, counting down.
GGCTCGCTGGCAGCAGAGCGATGCTTGTGTTCTTGCATGACTCCATCAGGGTGCTGTCTAGGCCTGTCGACAGTGAAGAAACACCAGAGATGAAACTTAAACTCTGAAAATTGTATTAGTTGTGCACCAATATACCCCCCATCCCCAATCGAAATAACTAAGTTTACTTGGCTTGGAATGTGTGTGGACTGAAAAAGAGAATAGTAAGGACTACATCTTTCACACAAGCTAGTGCGGAAGCCATCATGATCAATCAATTGACGAATACTTTTGTAATGGTTAGACTCTCTTCTTAAGGAACAAGGTCCATTCAGAGAGATGGAGTTCTACCACTGTGTCGCCAAGTGTTGTAGCAGATACAACCACCCTCCAAAAATTTGGCTCGCACGCAATTTTCGGAGCCTACCTCATATCCTATGATTGATTATCCTTGGTCACTTCTTGGTAAGCTCATGATTTCAAGCTCCCCTCCTTGATCTTAAAAGTTGTTTGTGTTCTCATCTTCATGAAGCATGTGTCATGTTTGGGCATAGGGGTTGTTGTTTGTCATGCAAAGGGAATGTTTTCTTGCTTCAAGGGAATTGTGTGCATATGAGTGGTCATCATAACATATACATGTTTCACATTCACCTCATGCACTCTTGTCACGAAGGTTGTTGCATCAAGAAAAGTATGTCTTATGCATTTTGGATGGTTTACATTGTGTCACCAAGTGTCTCTATGCGATCACAGTCAAGTCCTATCATGTTCACATATGTTTCATTAATCTCACACTTAGCCATTTTCATGAGCAATCTATCCTCATCTAGCTTCCTTGAACTATGCGCTTTGCTTCTAAAACCATCAAGCTTCCTCCCTTGCCTACTGAAACCCAACAGTACACAAAAACACCAACCTCCCTTGCTTGCTGAAACCTTGCAGCCCACAGAGATGCCAACCATCACTACTCTCTAAAAATGTGCAAAGCAGTTAAGCAGGCAACACTGCTCTGCAGAAATGCGTAGAGCAATCCAACTGCACTACACCTAGAAATTGCACAGAGGTGTCCTCCCAAGACCCCTGTCACACAGCAATGACCTGAGCCTCAAAACTACGTAGTGTTGTTAAAGTTTTCTTATCTGTCTTGCATGCAGAAACTTTGCAGATGGGCCTCCCAGTGCCTCATTCCAACAGCAGTCATTATCCGCTGAAATTCCGCAGATCTACCTCTCAATGAGAGGAAAGGGTGACATGCTAAAATCACTTCCAAGGAGTTGAGGAGAGGGGCCAAGGAACCAATCAATGGAAAATATCAGGACCGCATGCAAACTCCGTCGAATGCATGATCATCTTGAGGGTAAGTATGGTAAGTAAAGAAAACCTTTCGAATTACACCTCTTAGTTGAGTTTGCAAGACTACTTGTCATTGTCATATCATCCTGTCCTCAGTAACATGCATGTGCGCAAACATGAAAAGTCATCTCATTTGTTTCTTCTACATGTCTTGCCTCCTTTTCACTTGTTTGACAAATTGTCCTCTTCAGCATGTTGATTACTATGTCATGCTTTCGACCTTGTTTTGGTGATGATGAAGGTTGTGTTTGAGTTGTGTTTGCTATGTACATATCTATTGTAGTCACACACGATGTTGTATGCACTGTTGTGTAAGAGGCATCATGGTCGTTCAATGATCTATCACAAGTGGCGCGCGCTCACACCGTCGGTCAATCACACTAAGTGTTTTTTTCTTGATGGTTTGAGGGCTTGTCATCGAGTCATGTTGAGTGTGTGTTTGTAAGGTCACGCACGCAAAATTTCACTCGTTCACACACTTGGTCATTTTGGTGAAGTTCTATTGACCGAACCATCCTCCAACAAACGGACATCTACTGAGCTGCATTGCGCAGTTTTAGCTCTTAGTGATTATGTATTGCTACCTAAAATTGTGCAGAGCTTGAGGCTCCCTCCCAGGAAGTCTACACTATGCAACCCTGTAATCAACTCGACCGACTATCACCTAGAATAGCGCAGAAGTTTCCAAGCAAGCCATTTCAATCTACCCTGCCCACAAGCACATCAACTGAGCCTCCAGCTAGTCAACCGGAGAGTTTGACTAAGCGATGACCCCATGACTCACTCCCCCAAAAATTTGCGCAAAATCTACAAAGCATGCCCACTCCACTAACTAAAGAAACTGCGTAGACATGTCGGACAAACACCCTGTGTCTGTCATTGTCTCCCTCAAAAAATTGCGTATTTTTTCCAGCCAGTCACCCAGTCATTCGGCCTGCTACTGGCCCAAAAAATTGCGCATCTTTCATGAGTAGTCACCTTGCTGCCCAACATCCCACTCAACTAAAAAAATCTACAATGATGTTTAGCAAGACAACTTCCCAACAATTGCACAGTTTTTTCCAATAGACTCTCGCAGCTCGCTGCCAGTTCCCCATACAAATTGTGCAATTTTTCCAAGCAAGCCTCCTGTAACCCGCTGCCACCACCCTAGAGAAATTGCGTTGTTTTTGCTGCCAAACCCTATGCTGCCTACACTACTTACCTCAAAAAATTGCACAGATCTGCCCTCTAGTTGAGTGAAATGTCGCAAACAGTCACTGTTGATCCGAATTGTCCATCACAATCTCCTAGTGACCTCTGCGCAATTTTCACTGGTAGTGCCCGGAGCCCGCATCCAGGCTTGAAATCTGCCTTAGAGGTTTCGAGAGCCTTATCCTCTCTCCCAGTCACCTGCATTTGAAAGCGAAGGATAATGCATCATGGTAGACTAGGAGATTTATGGATTTGATTTTGTCTCATCATGAGCAATTGCAGATATAGATACATGGATGAGACATGATGCGACGACGAACGGGATGAACAAGGAGAGCACATGCAAGGAGATTTCTTCGCAAACGAATGAAAAAGGAATGCATGCGAGGAGATTGTTCCCGAATAGATGAACGATGAATGCATGCAAGGAGATTTGTTCACGAATAGATGAACACATGAAGCATGTCAAAGTACAAGTGAAGGGGGAACATGCACATGCAAACATCAAGCAAACACTAAGACCTTCGAAGACTCCATACACCTTATCATGCGAAGGTGAAGCTATGATACACCAAGAGCACATCGATCACTTAGTAGCACTGCGGCTCAATATGGACACCACCAGTAACATGAACATACCAACATTGTCATGTCAAGTCATGTCATGAGTCATCTCGGCCACATCACTACTATGGGCCATATTGTTGTTAATCAATGTAATGTAACGTGGAAGTCGAAGAGACCCACATGAAAATCTGAAGAGTCATGTAAAGTTGAAGAGCCATGTAAGTCAAACAGTGATGAGGGAATTTGAAAAGTCACAAGGGTCGGCTTTACCCTTGGCTATAAATACCCCTCATTTGTACATTCAAAAGACTTTTCACCTTTCCTCCTCCCATATTTCCTTGAGAGTTTGTAATTTTTTCTTTAAGGAGTGAGCAGTGGCTCAAATGCCCTGCTTACGGGTTTAGTTATGTATGGTGTACCAATGTGTCTTGTAAATTTCACTTAATTCAAAAGCATGCTAAGATTCCAACACATTTTCAAACATGTATTGTAATTGTTTGTAAGACTATTCTTTGAACACTTGTAATGCATGTTTCTTTAACCTATTTTAAGACAGTTGAACTATTTCAGTTTTTCTAATACATATGGTTTTGAAAATGTGTTGTATAAGTTGTTAATGTTCTCTTTCCCATGTGGGCTACCTTGCTGGACACTAGGTAGAACCATTACCATAAACTTATTATAACGATCGTCGCACTCATGTGTACTATTACGCTGGGTGTTGTACGTGTTATCCATTCATTGTATGTTTGTGACTACTGCATCCCTGTCGACTACTCTACCAAGAGTTGTGTGTGTACTGCTATGTTGTGTGTCTTTGACAGAGTTGGGACTCTTCCCTTTCGACTAGAGACGCACCTCCACTCTCTCCCTCTGTGGTGAAAGAACCTTGACACAGGTAACACTAGCACTCACCAAGCATGCAAACCTTGTTGTTTGAAGACAAAGCAGACCACTCTCACGTGCTAACAAGCAAGAGTTAAGGCATATCTTTAAGATAATGGAAACTAGGCCATCGTACCAGATGGGACTCTTACACCAAACGGTGTGAGGTCTAGTTGGGACTTCATACCGGGGAGATCCCCTGAATGTTGGCGTGTCCAGCACCATCAAAAATCCCTCAAGAAACCCCTCCCTTGGCAAGGTTTCCTCGCATTGGAAGGTACGAAAACCAAGGCATATCCCTACCTCAAAACCATAATACCATTGATAGCATTCTCATGGAAAATAATGGACACTATTGAGTACCAATTTCCCACAATGGCCCTTGTCCTAAAGTGCTTTAACCACATACTATTTCTTGTCCAATTCCTTTCAGTGATGTTGCTAATTCTTTCCGTCAATTTCAACCACCCATTTCGGTCATGCTCATGCATTTTGTAGAAATTTTGAATAATTTAACACATATTCACAGAGATTATCCTGATCATACAATTATAAGCGTAACATGTATAATACATAATCTCCTCTACGTTGATCATCAATTTACAAAAGCATAAACATTCACAAGCACACATAGAAGCATCAATCAAACTCATTAACACAGTATGTATCCCGGGGAAAGCATCTCGCTAAAAACCCCAACTATCTGTATATTATAGTGATTGAATCATGTAACAATACAAAGTACAATGCTTATCAAAAGCAATCCAGTACCAGCTCCACCTGTTACACACAATACAGCTAAGATCTGATCTCCAAATCTATTCCACTGCTTGCCTGCCTCCACTGCTCAATACCTGCTCAAGAACTGATGAGAATGGCTTACCAAATTCATATTTCACCTGCAAATAGTCACTCACACAATGTTGGACGTGAGCACAAGCTACAATACTGGGAAAAAACGTGAGAAAACTCATTGGCATACTCAATCCCTTGATTGTGCAAGATCTGGTGCACAACTATAGTCACAACTGATAGCAATTTGATTCTCTACCACCTGTCCCTGTTGAACTGAACATGCACTGACATGAAACTGAGTTAACTGATGTATTCTATAGTTTCATTATGAGTTAATAACTTGTGAATTAATTAATAACTAATTCACCCAACTCATCTCTAGTCTATTGATCAGTTAGACTAAATACAACCAGTTTAACAAAGCTAAACTGAATACAACTCCATCAACTGTACCTCCAGTCCACTAAACTCAACTCACTTGAGTTCTAACTGAAGTCCTGCATGCAAATATTATTCATCCCATAGGTAACCACGTATTTCCTTCTGGGATCTGCATGTACCACATCCGTAGTTCATCCTGAAGTGCTCCAAGAGAATAAGATTAAGTTTATAGTCCAAATATTATTATGAGACAATAATATTTGACTTTTCTATTTTTGACAGCTAGTCTAAAAATAGACTTTGATCACTCACACTGTGATAAAAAATAGAAGTCCATCTATTTTTCCCAACTTGACCAATCATCCATAAACAGCAACCTGCAATCCATAGACATGATCCATATGTCTAAAAATAGACATAGTCTAAAAATAGACTTGCGCCAAAAATAGCCTGCGGGCCCACTTAGTGAAGGCGACTCTTTTCACTAAGCTCCATCATCTTGTTGCACTCTCAACAAGCATTTCTTGTTGCACACTTTTCAACACATTCCTGTACCAAGAACATAATTTTCATTACATTTAAAATAGATTGAAATAAATTCGAATCATACCTCATTGGTGGCCCGTCAACAAAGTACACTTGCAATTTTGTGTACTTCATATCACAACAAGTCAAACTAACATCTTTGACAAAATCATCATGTATAGCATATCACATCTGGTTAGCTCAAAAATCAACCATCATAAATCAAGATCATAGATCACATGTAACCATCATAAACCGGAATTATATATCACATGCATAATTAAAACTGAAATAAAATATTGATACTTTTCCTTTAATCGATCATTTCTGTATGCACACTCAATAGGTTACCACACCCAACAAACACCCAGTGCCTTCTCTTCAACCACATACACATAGACAATGTACATCAAAACACATATGTCCACACATAACATAAAACACCACACAATACATACATCCACACCCGACACACAACATAGGACATACACCTACACTCGATGTAGAACACAATACATATATGTACACATAGTACAACACAACGAATACACATGTCAGGATACCAGGGCTGCACAATGCACATACATAGTATCGCATGCTCGCAACACAACATGTATGACATGCACACAATACCACATGTACACTAGTACCATATGTACAACATGTACACAATACCACTTGTACATAGCACCACTTGCACAACGTGTGCATCGCATCACATGTACACAGTACCACTTGCACAACATGTACACATCGCCACATGTACACTGCACCACCTATACAATGTGTACACAATACCACATGTACATAGAACCACATGCACGAGATGTACATGACACCACATCTACACAACACCACATGCACAACATGTACACAGCACCAGATGTGCAACATATACACAACACCACATGCAGATAGACCACATGTACAATCATGCACACAACACCATATGTACATACCACCACATGTACAACATGCACACAACACCATATGTACATAGTACTGCATATACAATGTATGTAACAACCCCAATTAAACAATCATGTAAAAAAATATAAGACCAAGGTCATGGAACATGTATTCCAAGCTGAATGGTGGGAAAACCATCATAGTAGGTGTTCATCTTGGTTACTATGGAAAAATGAAAATTGAAAAGGCAATGGAAAAGGCTTTGGAAAGGTAAATGGCATTTTTGGGAATTTATTTATGAAAATATAGGAAATTAGGAGAAAAGGAAGGTGAAAGGTCACAGATTGCATGTGAGGAGGAAAATGAAGGAAAATAATGGAAAAATGAAGAAATTAGAGGCTTCATTGACAAAAAGGCTTATGAGGATTGATTGTTAGCTTTTGTTAGTTCAATTTTGGAGCTCTCTCTCTATTCTTTGTCTCTCACACTCTTAGACACTTAGAGTTTTCTTGGATCACTTCAACATTGGATCAAGAAAAGAAACGAAGGAAAAGGAAAGCAAGGATCAAGCAAGGAAGAGCCGAATCAAGTAGCTATAATGAGATTATTTTAGGTATCGATTTGCATATATCATTTCCTTGCTAGATTTAGCATGCATGGTTATACATGTGTGTTCCTAGTTCCATTTTTTTCATAGCCATCGGTTTTGGCAAGTGTGACAATGTTCTTCAATATTTCCTTGCCATTTCCAGATAGCCACGGTGCGATGGGGTTCTCATGTTTTGGTTGAGCTGGATTGTCGGATGGATTCAAAGCTGAGTGAGGTGGATCTTTGGAATAAAGAACACATGGCCTAATGATCCCAAAATCAGATTATGGATTATGGTATAGCCTTGGCCTAGTAACCCCTGAACCGAATTGTGGGTTGTGATAAATATGAAATTTGTGTTGCCTAAGTAGGCCTAGGAATCCTCGACCGATGAATTGAGGGATATATGGTAAAGCCTAGAGGTGGGTGCCCTTGATCAGGCCTAGTAATCCTTGGCGGGTGAATGGAGATATGTATGGTAAACCCTAGAGGGTTCTGTCTCGATTATGGCCTAGTGATCCCTGAATCAGACTATGGGTTGTGATAAAGCCAAAAGACTAGGAGGCAATTAAATTCCTCATGGTGTAGGTGGAGAAATTTGATGGCATCCATGTTTATTGTGCTTATTTTTGGTTATGAATCCCACATTCATGCTTCGAATATGGCACAGGAGTGATTGGCTGAAAGAAATATTTGGTTCAACCAATTTATGGTCTGGTGGTACATGGAAGTCCCAAACATGGTTGACCTAATTGACTGAAAGAAATATTTGGTTCAGCCAATTTATGGTTTGTTGGTACGTGGAAGTCCCAAACCTGGTTGGCCTATTAATTCATTAATAATATTTTCTTATCCTTATTATTTCATGTGAAAATGTGCTAGTTCATATATGGTATCTATGGTTGTTGTATCCTTGTTTTTGTTGGTTATATGTTGGTTATGAGCATGTTTTATAAGAGTGACGATGTATGGATCTCATCATGTTTTTATTTGTAAATGAATGATGAATGAATTATGACCTAATAGATGATAATGGAGCTAATGTGATAAGGCATCAAAGCTTCTTAGATATTCTCAGATAATTATGACACCCCTATGCTCATATATGTTGTTATTACCTGTAGAATGAATATTTGTGACATGTTTGACAAAATTGCTGGCATGGTTGGGCTTGGTTAGGTCAAGTCCTTAATAAATTTTCGTGTTAGAGGATGTGTCTTAGTGTCATTTTTTGTCTCAGAAAGTATCATCAAGTTCCCGACAGTGGTTTGGAGATTAGCCCTAAAAAATTGGCTTAAATCTCGTAGTCTCTGGCATACAAATGCTAAAAAACAATGTAGTCTCTCCCTTGCAAGAATTGTGTAAGCGAATGGAGAGTCCCATCCGCATGCATTCCCACGTCATGGGAGTAACTTGGGTTTAAATTCATTGAAAGGTTAGGTTAACTTAGGGGTTGGGCACCTAGAGTGGTGGATTAGCTCCCGGGGGTCCTGGAGCACCTGAGGGAGGTTTGTAAAGTGTTTGTTCATTGGGTCCACTTCATTAACTACACTTAGGAAGTTGAGTCATATCATAGTAACTCTTCCTCACATGCTTTCCCCAGTGGAACTGTTAGCTTGGGTAAATGTGGGAGGAGGTTGTTATAGAGTGGTATCAGAGCATGGTCCAACACTTGGACTGGATGGGTAGAATGTGTTTTTCATGCATGCATGTAGGTTGTATATGTGCTTGTTGTGTATGCATAGTGGTATTCATTGTTACAGTTGTGTTGTGATGTAGAAGTTTGTGTTGTTTTTGTTGGGATGTGTTTGTCATGAATGCATGTTGGATGTATATGCATTTGTTATGCATGCTAGTGTGTATATGTTGTTATGCATGCATTGTCATGGTTAAGGTTGTTGTCCATGAGGTAATTGTATGCATTTTAGGTCATTGTGATGTTGTTGGTATGTTATGATGTTGATGTGTTGGTTGAGATAGAGTAGTAGATGCATATCATCAAAGCAAGGTTGCAGCATCGAACGTTGGGGTAAGAGCTTATCGTCATACAGGTTTGTATCGTGAGTATGCAGGTATGTTGGTCAATGGTTGTTATAATAATTAGGGTTATGCACATGTCTATTAGTTTATTGTTTTTGTGGTTACATGTCTGATAGATGTTAGTTAATCAGTGTGATCATATGTACATGCGCGGTTAGTCATGAAGGATAATAACTTGTTGTTATAGGCATTATGGTCATATGTATGATGGCTTTGGTCATTGCAGCTAAGGTCTTGATGTTGTTATGTTTTGTGCTAATTTGGATTGACCTATGCAGATGAGCATGGTTATGACATTCAGGCATGAGTTAATGTATTTTGATATTATGTCATACAAATCTAGAATGACGGTGCATATGTGATTGTTATGCATGAATGAAAATTGTTTATCAGCTTATGAGGTGAACATGTTAGCTAGTTGTTGTTATGGATATCATGACCTTATTTATGTTTGAGTTGATATGTTGTGAAGTTATATCATGCTAATCTAGATTGATTGTGCAGACAAGATAGCCTCCCCTAAGATATATTAAGGTATGAGTTTTCTTATGTCATCTACTTGGTGCTTGAATGTTTGATTATGTCGTCTATTTGGTGTTTGAGTGTTTGGTGTCTATTATGTCATCTATCTATTGTTTTAATGTTTGATTAATTGCACAATATGAGTATGTGTTTATAATATTGCATGAATAAATGATCTTGTTTTAAGACAGTTGTACTAACACATATGTGCTCGGTTAACTGATATGTGCTTGAGTGTAAGTAGGTGCTAGTAGTAGTAGTATGATTAATGAATGTTAGTTGATTATGACATGGCGTTTAGTATTGGAAAAGGTTTATTTTAATTAATATACATGGTATTGATCTTTGAAATGTGTGAGTAGTTGCAGGGAAACATGCTTGGTATTTGCGCAACAAGGTAATGGTTAATTTTTTTAAATAACTATCAGTTGGGTGATGTGATAACATATAGTAAGGCTCAATTGCAGCAAGGTAAAAGAAAGGAATTGGGTAAGAATTCCTTTCACTATGTTTGGAAACCCTAACACTAAAAGAATGAGTGTTTTGCATACATGAAGTCTTTTCAACCTTTTTTTGTTTAACATTATGTGGATATGTGCTAGATTCATGAACATGTACTTCACAGGTATGCTAGTTAGTTTCTAGTTATAGTTGGATTTGTCAAGGGAAATGTAGTCCCCTGAGATACGGCATGGATGTGTTCACTTAAAGGTCAACGTGCTTGGCATAGAAAGGTGAGGTAAACGGTGTATTATTATTTTTATTTGTGCATTGATAGTTATGTGTTTATGAAAGTATGATGCAAATGATTGCATGGAAAAAGAGTTTTCCATGAAATCTTGGCGAAGGATCAGGTTGACATTTCGTTTGGAAGCACTGGTAACCATGGGAAATGAATGATGGTGTATATTGTTAGTCTCATGCTTTTGATACTTTGTAATTTGTTGCATTTGATTGTGGTTTTGTTTGCGTCTTGTGCATGGCCATGCCACTTTGTTTGTGGTGTTGTATTGTTGTTGGTTTTCCATGGTTTTCTTCTTATTTTCTTCCTAGTCTTGCCTTTTATGTTTTGAGAGTCTTGGAAATTGGTTGGGAAGGAGGAAGTTAATGGAGCTCAGGGAGAGATATTTGGTACTTGACATGTAAGCTGAGACCTAGATTAAGCCCAGTGCATGTATATGTGAATTTGAATGGAAGAGTATGACATCCAGTTGGACTGGTTGGGTCTATTGGTATAAATGGATGACAATAGGATAGTCATGGCAAGGGTAATAAAGAAAGGTAAGGCAAATGGATTTGAGTTGTCAGATGCCTTGGATATGTTGGGAACTATTGTTCTCAATGTTGCACATGTGTTGCACACATAAATGAAGTTCTCTTAATCCAGACCTTAGGATATCTAGTAATTATGTGTTATCATGATTATGTTGATGTCTATATATATATACATGTATGTATGTATGTATGTCATGTTTGACAGGGTTGTCATAGATAAATATTATTTTTATGTTAATGTTTATATATATGTATGTATGTATATATGTATCTATGTCACTATGTGATAGGGTTGCCAGGGATCATTCTTGTGGAGGAATGATTGCTTATGCAAGTGAATGGCATGGAAGAGATCCATGGTATTATAAATAATAGAGTGGGAAGAGTAACTTTGACATATCTATGAGGTAAGTATCATGTGGTTATGAATTGATATTATGTGATTATATTATGCATATTTTTATGTTATGGACAGGTAATGCCGAGGGATACATCAACAGAATGAAAGCAGTGTGATCCGTAGCATGCTGGAACATGCATGAATAGCGGAAAGACACTAGAAGCAAGGTTGCTTGGTAGAGTCAGTGTGTGGTCTATGGATCTGCAGTACTACTATTGTATATATTTTGTACATGTTGCACCTATGATGTTGTGTGCATGCGGTGTTGTGTATATAGGGTGTTGTGTACATGTTATTTATGCAATGCTATGTATATATGGTATTGTGTAAATATGATGTTGTGTGCTTGTTCTATATATGGTGTTGTGTGTATATTGCATATGTAGTGATGGCTATAGATGGTGCTATGTACATGTTGGATATGCAGTGTTGTGTACATATTGTACTTTTTGGATGATGGATACGTGGTGTTGTGTGCATATGGTGTTGTGTGCATGTTGGATATGAAGTGTTGTCTACATACGGTGCTATGTACATGTTATATATGCAGTGTTATGTACATATGGTGTTTTGTTCATGTTGTACATGTGGTTCTATGTACATTTGGTATTGGGTGCATGATTGTACATGTGGTGTCATGTGCATGTGGTGTTGTGTACATGTTGTACATGTGGTGTTGTGTGCAGGTAGTGTTGTGTATATGTCATGCATGTGGCGTTGTGTACATGTGGTGTCGTGTACATGTCATGCATGTGTTGTTGTGTACATTTGGTATTGTGCACACATTGTACATGTAGTGTATTATGCATGTGGTGCTATGTAAAAGTTGTGCACGTGATGTCGTGAACATGTGATGTTGTGCACATGTTGTGCAGCTCGTGTTGTGTACAGGTGGTACTGTGTACATGTTATACATATGGTATTCGTGTACATGTGGTATTGTGTGCATGGCATACATGATTTGTTGTGGGCATGTGGTACTATGTATGTGCATTGTGTAGTTGTGGTATCATGACATGTGTATTCGTTGTGTTGTACTTTGTGTAGTATATGTATTCTGTGGTGTTGTACATCGAGTATTGATGTATGTGTTGTGTGTTACATTGGGTGTAAGTGTATGTATTGTGTGGTGTTGTACGCAATGTATGGATGTATGTGTTTTAATGTACACTGTGTGTATGTGTATGTGATTGAGGAGAAGAAAAGGCATTGGGTGCTTCCCATGTGTAGAAATTGATTGGTGCGTATACAGAAAAAACAAAGGTAGAAGTGGAGGATCGATTAAAGGATAAGTATCAGTGTTTTTTCCATTTTTAATTACGCATATGATCTATGAATTTGATTTATGATAGTTACTTGTGATCTATGATTTTGATTATGATGGTTGTGTTTTGAGCTAACTGGATGTGATACATTTATACATGATGATTTGATAAAAAAACTAGTTTGACTTCTTATGGTAGGAAGTGAACATAATTACATGCCACCGATGATGTATGATTTGAATTCATTTTAATCTATTTTTATGTATAATGGAAATTATGTGGTTGTTACAAGAATGCATGAACATGCCTGGTTGGGTGGCTGAAATTGACTGCAAAAATTAGCAGCGCCCATGAAAGGAATTGGAAAATGCAAGAATATGTTCGTAAAGAAATTCAGGTGTAGGGCCATTGTGGGACACTGCTAGCCAATAATGTACATTGATTTCCATGAGCATGCTACGACCGGTATGATGGTCTTAAGGTCAGGATATGCCTTAGTTTTTGGACTTCCGATGTGAGGAAACCTTGCCAAGGAATGGGTCACCTGAGGGACTGTGTAGTAGAGAAGGGGATGATTGACAAAACTTGGAAGGTTTGTCACTACACGGAAGGGGGTGACCAGATTTCTCGAGGGACTGTGTAGAAGAGAAGGGAAGGTTGGGGATGGATTCTTTCAATCATTAGCATTTCCAGATGGAATCAGATGCACATTGGGAGTGTTCCTTGGAACAATGAGCCGGTAATTGTTCACTGAAAGGACAAGCGGCACAGGATTGTAGCACTAGGAATTGGATGCAATTTGATATTGTAATGGATTATTGACTTCCTGGGAAGGAGGTGAATCATGGTACTACTTTTGAGGGTGGAGGTGTATGGCTCTGTATTCCCTTATTGTCGATGCAGGCATCATATCCTTTATTTGTTGGTTGAGAAAATGTTCATCTGTGTATATGTGTATATTATTGTAAATACTATATCAAGTTAGATTTATAAATATCCATAGATAGCATGATTTTTTTGGTTGAACCAAATGTGCATATGAGTATATGTGGTTTTTATTGTAAATACTGCAACAAGCTTTGTTATAAAGCTACATGGGAAGTATGTTTTTCTTTTCAGCGATCTTGCTAGTTGTAGGTGTCATTGAACATTGAGGATGGTGTTTCCCCAAGGGGGAGGGTTTTGCAATATCCTTGGTTAAAAATTAATGTAAAAAAATATAAGACCAAGGTCATGGGACACATATTCCAAATTTAATGGTGGGAAACACATCAAAGTAGGTGGTCATTTCGGTTATTATGGCTAAAGGAAAATGGAAAAGGAAATGGAAAAGGCTTTGGAAAGGAAAAATGGCATTTTTGGCAATTTATTTATGAAAATAAAGGAAATTAGGAGAAAAGGAAGCTGAAAGGTCATAGGTTGAATATGAGGAGGAAAATGAAGGAAGATAATGGACAAATGAAGAAATTAGAGACCTCATTGATAAAAAGGCTTCTGAAGATCAGTTGGCAGTTTTTGTGAGTTTAGTTTTGTAGCTCTCTCTCTATTCTCTCTCTCTCACCCTCTTGGACACTTATAGTTTTATTGGAGCTCTTTAGAATTGGATCAAGAAAAGAAAAGAAGGAAAAGGAAAGGAAGGATCAAGCAAGGAAGAGCAGTATCAAGCAGCTACAACAATATTATTTGCAGGTATTGATTTTCATTTATGATATCCTTGCTAGATATAACATGCATGGTTATGCATATGTGTTATTGGTTCTCTTGTTGTCATAGGAATGGGCTTTTCTAGGTGTGATAATGTTCTTCATCCTTGCCTTGCCATTTCTAGATAGTCATGGTGTGATAGGGTTCTCATGTTTTCATTGAGATATATTATCAGATGGATTCAAAGCTAAGTGAGGTGGATCTATCAAAGAAGGAAAACATTCCTAGTGATCCCTAAATCAAACTCTGGATTGCGGCAGAGCCTTGGCCTAGTAACCCCTAAACCAGACTGTGGGTTGTGGTAAAGACGAATTTTTTGTTGCCTCGATGGGGCTAGGAATCCTCGACTGGTGAATGGCCGGTTATAAGGTAAATCCAAGAGGTGGGTGCCCTTGATCAAGCATAGGAATCCTTGGATGGTGAATGGAAAAATATACGGTAAAGCCTGGAGGGTGGCATCTCGATTATGGCCTAGTGATCCCTAAATCAGACTGTGGATTGTGATAAAGCCTAGAGACTAGGAGATGGTAAAATTTCTCATGGTGTAGGTGGAGAAATATGGTGGCATCCATGCTTTTTTTTTTTTTTTTTTTTATGAGTCCCATATTCATGTTTGGAATATGGCACGAGGGTGATTGGTTGAAAGAATGATTTGGTTTAACTAATCTATGGTCAGGTAGTACATGTAAGTCCCAAACCTGGTTGGCCTATTCATTCATTAATAATAGTTTCTTCTCTTTAGTATTTCATGTGAAAATGTGATGGTTCATATGTGGTATATATGGTTGTTGTATCCTTGTTAATTCTATTGGTTATATGTTAGTTATGAGCATGTTTTATGACAACGATGATGTATGGATCTCATCATGTTTTTATTTTTAAATATGATCAATGAATATATGACTTAATAGATAATAATTCATCTAATGTGATAAGGACTCAATGCTTCTTAGTGATTCTCAGATAAGTATGAGAGCCCTGTACTCATATTTGTTGCTATAACCTATAGAATGCATATTTGTGACATGTTTGATGAAATTCCTATCATGGTTGAGCTTGGTTAGGTCAAGTCATTGATCTAGCTTTGTGTTAGAGACTTTGTCTTGGTGTCTTTTATTGTCTCAGAAAGTCTCATCAATTTCTAGGAAGTGGTTTGGAGACTGGCCGTGAAAAAGTGGCTTAAATCTTGGAGTTTCTGACACAAAATGGGATGAAAAATATTGAAGTCTCTCCCTTGCAGGCATTATGGGAGCGGTTGAATGGTCCCAGTCACATGCATTCCCATTTCATGGGAGTGAATGGGGGTTTAACTCATTTAAAGGCTAGGTTAACTTAGGGTTTTGGCACCTGGAGTGGTGGATTAGCTCCTGGGGGTCCTACAATACCTCATGGAGGTCTATAAAGTGTTGGTTTTCCAATTCCACTTCCTTAACTGCACTTAGGGAGTTAAGTCATACCATACTAACTCTTCGTCACATGTTTACCTCGATGGACCGGTTAGCTTGGGTAAATGTGCGAGGAGGGTGTTATAACGTACACAACACTTCATATCCAATATGCACACAACATCGCATATCCATCTTGTGCACAATACAATATGTACATAGTACCATCTATACCCAACACTGCATAAATATGCATAAAACACCATATATACAATAGGCACTCAACACCATAGGTACAATCACTGAATATACAATATGCACAATATATACACAATAGTAGCACTACACATCCAAAAACAGACTGTCTCTACCAAGAAACCTTGCTTCCAGTGTCTCTCTGCCATCCATGCTTATCCTAGCATGTCATGAATCACGTTTCTTTCATTCTGCTAATGTGTCTCTCAGCAATACCTGTCCATAACGTAAACATAGGAATAATTCAAAAGCATCATATCCACTTGATATTGACCTCATAAATTTGTCGAGGCTACTCTTCCCACTTGTTTTCCCATAAGACCATCAACCTCTTTCATGCCCTTCACCTGCATAAGAAATCATTCCTCCACAAAATGATCCCTGACAACCTTGTCAAACAGTGATGTAGGTACATACATACATACCTATTATAAGCATTTGCATAAAGCATACACGATCCCATCAGAAAATGACATACATGCATACATATATACATATAAATATTAGCATTAAACAATTATGATTTGTGATGATCCTACCAGACGGTGACATACATACATACATGTATACATGCATAGACAACAACACAATCATGATCAAAACATAATTACTAAATAGCATAAGGTCAAGGTCAAGATAAATTCCTTTATCTATGCACAACATGCACAACATTAAGAACAACAGTTCCCAACTTAGCAAAGGCATCTCACGCCTCAAATACATTCACTTTACCTTTACTGGTTACCTTCCTCATGACTCTCCTACTAGCATCCATTTACCTCAATAGACCCAACTAATCCAACTAATTATCATACTATTACCTTCAACTACCCTTACTCATGTACCGAGCTTTATGTGAGTCTTGCATTACCAGTTGGGTTTCATTCAGCTCTCCTTGAGCTCCACTAACATTCCTCTTTTCCCAACCAATTCCCAAGACCCCCAAAACATAAAAGGAAAGAACAAAGACAAACAAGAACAAAACCATGAAAACCAACATCAATATGACACCAGAAACAAAGTGTTATGCCCATACACTAGACATAAAAAAATCTGCCAATCAAGGGAAAACAAATCACAAAACACCAAAAGCACAAAAACTAACAACAAACACCATGACTCAACCCCATGGTTCCCGATGCTTCCAAGGGAAAGCTCAGCCTGAGCATCCTTAAATATTTCATGGAAAACTCTTGACATGCAATTCCTACAACATACTACCACACACACATAATTGTCAATGTATAAGTAACTATAAAATATACTAGCTATCTTACCTTGCTGCAACTGAGTCTTACTATGTATTATCACATCACCCAACTGTTAGTTATATAAACACATCAACTATTACCTTGTCACACTAATACCAAGCATGCTTCCCTGCAACTACTCACACATGTCGATCATATGTTCCAAAGATCAAGAAAACATATCTATTAATCTAAAATCAATCTTTACCAAGTCTAACGATCATGTCATAGTCAACAATCAACTCACATTCCTCAACCATAGTACATAATGCTACAACTATGACCTACTTACATTGAAGTACATATCATTTGTCTCAACACATATGTATTAGTACAACCATCTTAAAGCAATATCATTTCTTCATGAAATCTTATAGACACATACTCATATCGTGTAATTAATCAAACATTCAAACAATAGATAGATGACATAATAGACACCAAACACTCAAACAACAAATAGACGACATAATCAAACATTCAAGCACCAAGTAGTCGACATAAGAAACTAATTACTTAATATATCTCAGGGGAGGCTATCTTGTTTCCACAATCAACCTAGATTAGCATGATATAACTTCACAACATATGAACTCAAACATAAATAAGGTCATGATATCCATAACAGTAGCTAGCTAACATTTTCACATCATAAGCTCATAAACAATTATCATTAATGCGTAACAATAACATATTCATAATTAGTCTAGATTAGTACAATACACTATCATAATTAGGCCAACTCATACTTGAATTTCATAACCCTACCTGTCTGCATAGGCCAATCCAAATTAGCATGATACATATAATATCAAGATCTTAGTTACAATGACCATAATCATCATGCATATGACCATAATGCATATAACAACAAGTTACTATCCTTCATGACTAACCGACACATGTATATATGATCACACTAATTAACTAACATATATCATACATGCAACCATAAAAATCATAGACTAACAGACATGTACATGACCCTAATGCTTAAAACAACAATTAACCAACATACTTTCATACCCACCATACAACCCTATATGATGATCTTCTCTTACCCCAACGTTTAGTGCTGCAACTTCACTTTGATGATCTACATCTCTTGCTCTATCTCAACCAATACATCAACATCATCACATACCATCAACATCATGATGATCGAAAATTCCTACGATGACCTCATGCATGACAACTATAACCATGAAAATGAATGCATAACAACATATAGACACTAACATGCATAACAAATGCATATACAACTGACATGCATTCATGACAAATGCATCCCAACAACAACATCATCAACTTCGACATGGTGGCACAACTGCGACGATGCATACACAAAAAACGCATAAACCACAATCATAAATAGCACATATGCAACAGACATATATGCATGACCGGCACACTACCCATATAGTCTAAGGGGTGAATCGTGCTCTGATACCACTATGTAACCACCCTCCTCCCACATTCACCCAAGTTAACTGATCAGTTGAGGTAAACATGTGACGAGAGGCTACTATGATATGATTCAACTCCCCATGTACAGTTAAGGAAATCGAACCGACACAACACGACCAATCTAAACTTCTACATAGGCTATAGAGCCTCCAAGAGCCAACCAATCTTTCCAGATGACCAGCCCCTAAGGAAACTTAACATTTTACTAACCTAGAGCCTCGGTCACAACCACAATATGGGAATGCATTCGACCTAGACCCTCGAGTCGCTCTCATAACAAGGGCATGCAAGCAACTAGGGCCTTTTTCACTTAGTTCGAGGCTAATGACCCCAAATTTTGTGCCATGTTTTCATGGCCAAGACTTAGGACAATGCCCAAAACTCCATGAGACCTTCAGGAATGAGAACTAATAGCGAAACAATGATAATAATGCAAATACTTTAACTAACACTTGACTGGACCCCTACTAGCCATGAAGGGAATTTCGTCAAACATGTCATATATATGCACTCTACAAATCATAACAATAGATCTAAGCATAGGGGTCTCATAATTATTTGAGAATCACTAAGAAGCATTAATTCCTAATCACATTAGCTAAATTATCATCTATTAGTTCATATATTCATTTTTCATTAATTTAAAAATCAAAACATGATGAGATCCATACATCATCACTGTCATTAAACATGCTCAAAACCAATATATAACCAATTGGAATAACAAGGATCTAACAATCGTAAAAAACACATATAAACAAGTATATTTACCCATAAAATACAAGAGGAAAGAAGCTCTTATTAACATATGCAAAATGTAACCAAGTCTAGGACTTCCACGAAAAACTTGACCATAGACTAGGCTGAACCAAATCTCTCTTTCATCCAGTCAACCCCATGCTATTTTCCATGCACAATTGTGGGATCTCATGGAAAAATCCAACAAAACTGAACCACGGCTTCCAGAGGCCAAACCACCTCAACCCTCAACCAGTAATTCCAGCTCACATTAAAACATCACTAACCATCAACAAATTGGTCTCCACCCAATTTTTACAAGGCTGCAGAGCATTTGTTCCAACCAAGTCTTCCAGGACTAGTAACTCAACACATAACTATTTTCAGGCTCTAGATCGTTTGTCCAGCCAGGGCTCCAGGACTAGCAACTCAACCCAAGTTGTTACAGGGCTCTAGATCGTTTGTCCAACCAGGGCTCCAGGAACTCATAACTCATCCCATAGCCAAAGGAATATAAGAACCAACCAAAAAATAAAACTAAATAAACCCAAAACACCATGGGTAGCCATGCAATGGAAATTCTAGGAAAAACCACTATTAATCGAGGCAATACTCCATGCCAACGATATATCATAACCAAGAAACCACATGCATGTGCCATCTATGCAAAAACTAGTAAGGAAATCATAAATGCAACTCGGTACCTACAAGCCAAAGCCTTTGATCCTGCTCTTCCTTTCTTGATCTTTGGTTCCCTTTGCATTCTTGCTCCAAATCCCAAGTATGCCAAACTCTTCCAAGAGTGCTCCAAGAAAACTCTAAGTGTCCAAAAGTATGAGAGAGAGATAATAGAGAGAGAGAGCTCTAAAGTAACACTGAAAAAATGTTACCAACTGATCCTCAGAAGCCTTTTTATTAATGAGGCCTCTATTTCTTGATTTTCCATTATTTTCCTTCAATTTCCTCCCACATGCAACATGTGACCTTTCAACTTCATTTTCTCTTAATTTCTTATATTCTCATAAATAAATTTCCAATTAATATCTCATGCCTTTCCAAATCCTTTTCCTTTTCCAATTTACTTAGCCATTAATAAACCAAAGTGACACCCCACTAGGATGTTTTCCCACCATTCAGATTGGAATACGTGTCCCATGACCTTGGCATTATATTTTTTACATGGATTTTTAACCCAATCTGTTACATATATGTACCATCATTTGATCAAAGAGAAGCGTATTGTGTGTGCACTCAATATTTATGTGTTCATATCAGAGCCTATCCTCGACTAACTCCCTCATGGGAGGGCCCAAGGATATGTAACAATTGACAGTGACTGTGATTTTCTATAGTATGCTTGTTTTTCCACCTCAATCTTCTATTTGGTGTGTTGCTTTAAGACCCAACATTGAATATAATAATCTGTTGTGAGAGTTTTTGTCGTGAAGTGTTTGAGAAGAATATCCATGACCTCTATGAAGAGAAAGAAAGGACACATAAATCCTTCATGAAGAGAAAGTGAATAACATCATGGTGCAAATCTGGAAACTAGTGTGAAAGCATGATATGATCATAGGTATGGTAGCTTCGTTTCCAATATAAGCATGTTCTACTTCAATTTTTTATAAGAATATATATTTCATGATCTGACCAAAGATCGAAAGAAGAAATATACACAATTTGCATTGCAGTTATAATCTATATACATGTTCCAACAACACTGGGAATGCTGAACCAATATTATAAGAGAAATGCAAGGTTAATTCCCTCTAAGAATAAAGTAGATGTTTTGGAGTGTGCTTGTATCATTATCTCAGAGTAACCCCTTCGCTATAAGCCATGAGTTGTTATCTCCTAGCAAGAGATCATTGTTACATACAACTACATTCTTGAATAGTATGTTAAAAAATAAATAAATAAATAAAAGGATCCTTGACCATGGTTGTGACTCTATAGAGGAGGATGCCCTGTGAAGGATCCTAGACATAATAAATGTTGGAGGTTGGAATATTTAATTCCTACGAAGGTTTGATTGCGACTACAAGAGCAACACCATTGTTTGAGGGTCACCATGTTATTTTTTTAGGATTTGATCTATTAATGCACATTGTGTCGTTAAATATTTAATGATAAATATCAGTGAATTATACAATGGTTTGAAACCATCTAGTTCAAGCCATAGTTCTTGATTCCCATCTTTTACTCAAACAAGTGGTAAGGGAATTTATTTTTTTTATAAAAATGCTCACATCAAGAATTCATGAAAGAGGTTGCAATGGCCCAAGCTACCACTATGAAGGAATCAAGACAACTGAAGAGGGATTTGGTTCATGAGAATGGTGGAGTTGAATCTTACTATGCAATCTTGAAGAAAACATATCTTATATTCTAGATAATAAACCATTATTAGTGTGTTGGACTAGTGCTTGTGTATGTTTTTGAATATCCTTGATTATGATGAAAAGGTCTCTGAAGTTTTTTTCAATATTTATATTTTTTGTTTAGGTCATGTTTTGGAATGTAATAGAGGTGTTTAGTGTAGCAAACTTGGTACAAAAAATAGTTGTTTGTTAGAACTCGCTACTCTAACAATTCACATGTAAGTATGGAAATTCATGACAGATACTAAACATAAATGTTGAAGATATAAAATACTAAGGCACCAACTTTATGCATAATTTCTGAGAAGGAGGATGTAAAGGAACAGTAGAAAGTGATGCATTTTGATGAATTTTTAGTGAGCTTATATGTTTTGGAAGATGATTTTCATATATGAATATTATTAATATTTGTGTTGTTTAAATTCTTGTTGTACTTGAATTGGGATTTTTGTAAGGCGTGTAAGTTCAGTTGTACCCAACACCCCAAAATATTGGTCCAAATTGATTTCCCCATGTGTGTTGTAAGATCTATTGAGATAGGTATGTGGTGTTATGCAATTAACCACTATGTAGGTACAAGGGTGGTAGGTGTAGTGTCCTTGTGTCTAAGATTGACATTTAATCAAAGAAGTTGGTCTTCGATTAAAATGGGGGAAATTTGAGATGAACTTATAATGTAAGGGAGAAAATCAGAAAGTTTAACATGATTAATGAACCATGTAGGAGAAAAGGATTCCTAAAGAACTAGCGAGTATAATAATCGATACCCATGTACCTCGATAGATGGATTTCTTCTTATATGGACATCAATAATCAATTGTGTGAAGGTAGAAATGAGAAAAGAATAATTCATGTTGTAAAGAAACCACAAGGGAAGATAATAAAAACTCAAGAAAATGCTTTTGGAGGCGCTATAAAAGTAGAGGTTGGAGCAACAAATCAAATTGGATGGTGGAAAAATGCAGGTAAAGGTTTGTTTAATAATAGAAAACTCATTATAGTATGTTACATACAAGTTTATAAGAAAGACTATGGAGTTTTGATTGAATTTATAGAGTACTTGGTATCTCCATGAATGGATATTGTAATTATACCTAAGTCATACCCCCACAAACAAGTTTTTAGTGCAGGTTTCTGGTCATCCCGAAACCACTTGAGTGGGGGTCAACTGAGAAGACCCTAAGCATGGTTGAGGGTGAACTGATAAAACCATAGGTATGAGATGATGATGATGATGATGGTGATGATGATGGAGGGGGAGAGACAGGTATAAAGACATGTATGTTGAATGAATCATGTATGTGAAGGGACATTCTAGTAGACTAACAATTGCAGTGGTTGGGAACCCATGAATTTTGGTGGTTGGATTTTTTCTTTATATGGACATCAACACTATGATATTATTTATAAACAACAGATTGTACTAGATTTATACTTTCTTATGATTTCTAAAGGGGAGTGTTAGAATGACAATTCCCACTTGTCTCAATGTGATTTTTTTCATATTATCTAGGAGTTTGTTTCAGCCTAGTTGGATGGTTGAGAGATTATGTCGAACTAGTAGTCCTATGTTAGTGTGTGATTGGGATATTCTCTCAAATAAGTTCTTATGTGTCCAAGTTAGTTTGACTATATTTAGACAACACTTCTTGTGTTTATATATAACATCATTTGATTAATGAGAAGTGTACTCTAGGTGTTCATTATCCCTATGAGGGAGCTAGCCCATGTACCTAAGCTCTGATACCAAATTAATTTATTTGAGAAAACTCTATATTAATTAAATAATCTTACATGTAGTGTTTTCTCAAGATAGAAACACTATTATGGACACACAATCAGTTGGTTAAGTGAATATCTCAACCACACACCAAACAAGGAAACATCTAGTTCGAAACAACTCCTAAAAGATACGAACAGACTCCTTTACTTAGAAAGCATCAAATGTAAGACAAACAAGAATTATATTTTCTAAGTGTTTTTAAACACATAAAATGTGGATAAAGGAAAGCTTTACACCAAGTTCTAATGTTATCATTTAATCTACTCTAGATGTAAAAGATTGATGTCAACATCCTATCTGAAAATGATCAAAGGATTCTAATGTCAACTTTTCAAATTATGACCATTTTTTGTACATATTTAACAAGAGAACTTCTAATTATCATGTATTTTCTAACTTCATATCTTGTGTTATTTGTTGAAATTACATCAAACAAGAAAGGTAGTCAAGTATCTCTAATTATTAAAACTCCATGATCAATCAAGAGACTGGAATTTGATAACAGAAAGTCGGGTTTCTATCTTTAATGTGACAAAATGACGAGAACTATATGATAAATTCCTATCTTGTGAAGGGAGAAATCAAACAAATGGTGAAATGAAATTGCAAATGTGTGAACTATCAGACTCGTTAGTTGAGATACAATCTATATTCAAACCATAATATAGAATTTGTTTGTGTGGTTGAACTTAAAAATGTGACCATATCCCAAATCACCTTTGATAAGATATGTATGATGTAATGTCCATGAAGGTTGTCTTTTCTTATGAAACAATTACATGATGAGTTAATTTTCATCTCCATGCAATTAAATTTCCCACTTATAAACAATTTTGCATATCCAATGTCACAGGGTTTGCCAAATTTGAACCTTGAGATTCGAAATTTTGTGAACCTCAAGAATACCTTCAAATTCAGATTAAGTTCGATAATGCTATTCTAGTTTTGATGTTCTAATCTCTTTGAATTTTAAGGGATTATTCAAAGGCTTGTTTAGATTCAAATTTAAGTCACCACAGTAACTTGATTTGGGTCATGAAACATGTAGATGAAGGGTTTTCAGTAGTTATTTATATTCAAATTTTACCACTACAATAAAAAAGTACGCAAACGTCTAGTGTATGTTGTATGAGGGCCATCATGCCTCCAAGGCCATCAATGGAGGTACAGTCATGAATAAAGGAATGGCGCTTTGGTAGGTTGTGCACTAGCGAAGAGAAATATGACACTTTAGTAGGTGAGGCGATAATCTTTATTTCTTTTTAAATTTGAATTGCATATATATATATATATATATATATATATATATATATATATATATATATATATATATATATATATATATATATATATATAATTTTATTGATTTTTACATTGAATATCTTATTTCAATTAGATAGTTTTATAAATAATTTGATATATATATATATATATAGATATATATATATATATATATATATTAAATTTAATTAAATTTTATGTTAAATTTAATGATGTTTATACATATAAAAGAGAAACTCCAATTATATTATAGACATTAAAAAATTAATGTATTAATATTATATATAGTTATATCTTAAATTTAAGAAAATTTAAAATTATATATATATATATATATATATATATATATATATATATATATATTTATATATAATGATGAACCTAATAGAGAGTTTGAATTTGAATCAAACTTAATTATTTTGGAACTCATGATGCCATTGTTGTCAATGATGCCAAAAGAGTAGCAAAGGAAAAGGAGCAACAAAAGGGAAGCAAATATAAAGGCACAATAAAGCAGCGACAAGAAGTGTGGTCATCATATATGTTGGGGGAAGTACAATTGAGCATGTTACTTGTCAAAGAATAGCTTATATAGATGTTGATGCATTGAGGTAAACTCGCGTTGATGCACGTGTTGTTGCATATATTGTTGACTAATGTGTTATTAAGAAGCTCATGTGAAGGAAAATTCATGAAGGAACTTCTTATTATTGCATATATTGCTATGTTGTTGGATATGGTGCAAAGGTTGCTAAGATTGCAGAGAAATATACATATGTCGAACTACTTGCATATGCACATATTGTGTTGTTTTCATATTGTTGATCATTGTTGTGATGATGTTGATTATAGTTATGGTTGTACTTATTGAATGGTTTATTGAGAAATGTTGCAAAGATCAGTATTGCAAAGATACAAAGGAAAAGTGTGTGATATGTCACAAGATATATTGCAAAGGGCTATGTTGTTGAGTTGGAATGTTGCAGAGAAAAACGATATGGCATTGGAGAGTGAATGTTTTATGTTTAAGCTTTGCATATGTTTTATGTGTGAGGTTGATTTGAAGGATAATGTGTACATTGTGTTGCAAGGTTGATTGTGCATTATAGGTATTGTTGATGGAGTTTATTGATGTATGATGTTGATGCTTGGTATGACTTGATGCATTATGGTTATGTAAGATGTAGTATGTTCCAGAGATTGTTGTGATGCATGGAAAATACATGATGCAAGGCAAAGACAAAGACAAAGGAAAAATCAAAGGTATGAAGAATATTGTGATTCAAGGTTATGGCGAAGGAAAATGTGTGCAGAACAAAATTGCAAAGATGTTGGCTTGCATATGTTTTACATACAAAGCTCATTAAAATATGATTAGGAATTTGGCAATTGTAACTTTTAAGGGTGTATTTTATTAATATTTGAAATTTCATCTTATGTATTTTAATATTTTAATGTTGAGAGAATTTGGAAACGAATGAGTGGAATGCAATGACACAAAGTTGTTCATTTCATATTCTTTTGTGGAATACTAACAACCATCAAAGTTCATTTATAAAAATGTGTGAGGTTGGAAGGTAAGAAGTTATATAATTTGAGAATGAAGAGATAATTTGAGATGTTTATTACTGGCACATATAGAGCAGAAGTAAAGAATATTTTTGAAGAAGAAAAAGCAAAGAAAAGATGGGGGTATGTAGATTTATAAAAAATGTAACTAGCACATTTTTTCTTTATGTATGAGGGGATTGTAGTCTCCTTTAAAGTTGTATATTTATAAATAACAGGTTGCATCTTGTTGAGGTAGGAGCCTCCTGTAGGTTGTAGCTTGGAAAAAATTAATGGGAGTTGGAGATTCCTTGCAGGTTGAAACTTGCAAAAGGAATTGAAGTAACAACCTCATGTAGGTTGAAGCCTACAAAAAACATATGTAATAAGGGAGTAGGAGTTTTCCTTTTCATCACAATAATAACAAATTCCTAGGTTTCTCCCTTTATGGGTTTCCACTTATATATGGTGTCCATAAGTGTTGATGTAATGTTTTGATTTACATATTACTTCTTATTAACATATTAAAACTTCTATTCATAATGTGTTAAGTTGCTCAATTAATTATTCAGTTAACCATTGAAAATAAATTTATGTCCATGAATGTAATAAACTAATTCCCACCCCCCTCTCTCAATTAAGTCAATTTTTAATCAATTGGTATCAAAGTTGGTTCTTTTTGTGTAATCGTAGCAACTGGAAGGTAGATCTCATTTATTCATGGAAAATCAAAGTGTACTTGTGCTTAATACAACAAACTTTCATGAATGGAAATTTAAGGTAAAATCATAATTGATAGGTTATGGACCTGGTCTATGGAAGCTTGTATATGATGGATATAGTAAAGGTGATCCTTCTGCTAATCAATAACAACAGTGGAATGCTAAGGAAAAAAGTGCAATATATATCAATCTTCGTAATAAGGATCTTGATATAGTAATAGATTTAAATTATGCAAAGGAAATCTGAGATAGATTCATGCATGAAGGAGATGCTAGTAGAAGAAATGAGGAAAAGGAGAAGAAAAATAAGAATAAGAAAAAATCTTCACAAAAAGAAAGTGGTCAATCAAATGAGACATGTTCTACTAGTGTAAATGTACCTTATTCTCATGAAGAAAAGATAGATGAACATCAAGCTAAGATTGACTCTATCTTGGCTGAAATAGACAGACATGCAAATGAGAAAAGGGACCAAAAGAAGTTTTAAAAGATAAGTGATGAAAGAGAGCATGAGAACAAGGAGGAAATCATTATCCTAAGGACACACCTTGAAGAATCAAGTAGAATAAAAGACATGATGAATAGTCGACTCAAGGACAAAGAAGAACAATGTGAAAGATTAGAGGCCGAGATTGTTGGAAAAAATAGACTTTATAAAAACATAGAAGAGGATATTGTATCCATGAACAACTCAAAGAAGCCATCCATTAAAGAGGAAACGTAAGCCTTGAACGACCTAGAGGAGAAGGGACAAGTAGTGTGACTAACAAGGAAACAAATAAAGGCAAGCACCAAAATCAAGATGAAAAGAATGAGTTGAAGAAAATTTCCTTTGTAAAAGGTCCATTTGCTCCCGAAGATGAATTGAGAAAATTTGGAAGATCTCAAAGGAGATTCTTTGCTCACTTTAAAGATGTCATTTTTTTTTCTTTCCATGGACCTGGACATGTAGCAACAGATTATAAGAGAAAGAGAATCAAGACTATTCAAACAAATATGTAGCAAAAAAGAAGATATTATCCTACAAGAAAACAAAGGAGACCATCAGCAACTAGGTAAACAAACTCTTTCTATGGTTACTGCTATTTTTGCAATGGTTGTGGACATAAAGATGCTGAATGAAAATTGTATGCAAAGAAGAATATGAGATCCAGAAGAAACACTCCATTTCCTCCATTACTTGGCCACACAGAATGTTCTGTGTGTGATAACCTTGGACATAAACCCAAAGACTTCAAGCTACCATATACCATAAAGAGATCCAAGCAGAAAATGGAAGCAAATCCAATCAGACCAAATAATGAAGGAAATGTATACAAAAGAAAGTAACCCACTAAATTGTGGAAGAGGAAGAAAAATTAGCATCATCTGACTTCAATGGAAAAATGAAGTCATCATGGCCTTAGGGGTAGATGCTCAAGAAATTAAAAGAAGAATTTAGTGAGTGTTAGAGGAGCAACATCATCTTAAGGGGAGAGCAACCCAAATAATGTTTTGAAAAAAGATAATCGATATGAGAAGATCAAGTTTAAACATAAGGTGTGGCAAAATTTATTATGATATTTTTTTAGGCAATAAGTGTTGTTAGGAGTAGTTTGTTATTGAGCAGAGATCATCTCTAGCAATGACAAAAGAGACATGGTAATATAAGGGGGAATTGAATTTATAATTAAGTCAAAGAGAGAATGGTTGAATTTTTTTATTATAACACTCTTGATGTCTAAAATTTAGCAACAATAACTAAATACTCATAATCATCCAGGCATTCATGTGATGTAACAATGCAAATAATTGTGTAAATCAAAGCATATCTCATTCTATTCAATGCCATTCTACCCCGACCATCTGTTTTTCTGTGTGTGTGTGTGTGTGTGTGTATATATATATATATATAATTTTATTCAATTTGAACTCCATGAATATAGAAGTCTACTTAATGAAATAAAAGAGAGATGTGGCATAATGATGACGAAGGTCATTTAGTGAAATGATGTCGGAAACTTGATCTAAAATGGATTTCACATTAAATTCTTGACTCGGGTCATAATAACTCAGCCACACATGATTCTATTTTACGTAACTTACAACATAATATTTAAGATTATAATCATTAGCAGAAAATTAAACATTTTGACATCCTAGATTTGTGAATCCAACAATAGAGCAACTTCAATCAAATTTTATAATAGGTAGTAGTAATCCAAAAACTCTAAGTGACAACCAATAAAGTTCAAGGTAATGGACAGGTTATATAAGGTAACTGGAATAGGAAATGCAGTGGGTACCAAGGGTATGACATGAAAATATCTATTAGACATCTTCGACTCTCAATAATCCAACAAGTTCAACATGTTTGTAGTGATTGCAGAGGAATAGTTGAAACTATAAATGAAAAAGAAAGATGCCCACAATGCAAGAGTGAAATGCAAAATGGTCTTGTAGGAGAAGAAGATGCTAGTGGTCACAATTGGGAAGGAAATTAAAAATTGTCAGAGGATCCATGTGAATTATCAATAAGCATAGTAGGACTATCCTCAAAGAGGGAAAATCACTGATCCAGGTGGATATTGGTGGCCACCCGCCAATTCCACTTGGACCCCCACCATTTCTTCTTTCAATTTTTTAGTTTCCTTAATTATAGCACAGTTTACTATTTTTAGCAGTTTTCGAGTCCTAAACTTCCGGAGCTGTTTTGAGGCCCTAAACGACGTTTTCTTGGAAATCTACCATCAGAAATTATTTTGTCTAAAATAATCTTTTACGTCATAGTCCTAGGAGAGATCTTTCCAACAGGCTATCATGCGCGTCAAATAGAGATAATATGACCAAGTCGCGACTCTGGGAAGTTGGTTGTACAACTCACCCCAACGGGGCCCATAAACTCTTGGTGTTACATCTCCTTAGGTTAGGGTTTTTGTTGTTTAAGGTTTTCTCTTATTGTTCAATAATAGGAAGGCCCTTGAGTCTCACTGTAAGACAGTTCAGAGGCATGTAGCCGCCACATCTCTTCTCAGAGATAAGCTACCATCACCCTAGCTGGTTTATTTCCATTCATGTTTGTAAGCATATTTCAGTATTTTACATTAATGAATTGAAGTATTATTTCCACTGCATCTCTATGTTTATTGTTATCTTTGTAATTTGTTGCGTTCTTGTTTAAATCCGGATCAATGGTATTAGAGCGGTCTGCTTTTTTTTCTCTATTTTTCTTTACATGTCCCCAATGAGGTTGAGATATAAGGAGTTAGGGCTTGAACTAGTCGAACCTTTGCAAGACCAGCCTCGTAAATCCTGACGGCCTCCCATGGCGGATGAAAAGAAAGACGAGGGGGTAGGAGATCCTATCAAAATCTTTCTCGAAGAAGCCCTCGAGTGACAAAGGAGCGCGATGATGGACAACTTTGCCCAAATCCTTCAGTGGCTACCCAGGGGCGATGCATCGGCTTCCAACAACTACTCTGGAAACACAACATCGTTTAAGGTATAAGTTAATTTTGAAATCCCCATATTCGAGGGCCAGATAGACGCAGATGTCGTTGATAAATGGTTAAATTTGCTAGAGGGTTTTTTTTTTGTTCGTGATTTTTCCAATTGGGAAAAGATTATTTTTGCTCTTCTCAAAGCAGCCCCCCACTGGAAACCTACTGTGATCATAAGGATGAAAGTACAGGCTCACTATTTTCAGTCGCACCCACTTGGAATTCATTCCGAGATGCCATCAAGGAGTAGTACTACCCTGTCGGAAGCTATGAGGATTAATACCTAAAGTGGACCACGTTGCAGCAGGGAAGGGACCAAGACGTGGTGGAGTTTAGAAATATTTTCCATACCCTTCGCACAAAGTTGGGTATCAAGGATACGGAGCAGCATTTGGTACTCAAATACCACGGCTGCCTGCACAAGTACATCCAGGAAGAAATAGAATTCCTGAACATCTCCTCGCTTGGCACGGCATATCGATCTACCATCAAGGTCGAGAAAAAGTTTAAACAGAAGAAGCAAGACCTTGGATCTGAATCCGAACGAAGGGAAAGGTGCCCCTAAACCGCAGAACAAAGGACAAAGCCAAGTCAGGGCGACCGAAGACAACCCGCCAAAGCCGCAAGCAAAGAAAAGCATCGTGAAGCCGAAAAAGGACACAGGAAAGTGGTGTGAGTTCCATAAGAGCTCCACTCACAACACAAGTGAGTGTTGGGTCAAGCAGTCACTCGTGGTTGAGCTAAAGGTTTCAGAATCAGATGCATGTTCTAACTTTGAGTCAGAACCTGACAAGGGGAATGACAAAGGGAAGCAGATTATCGATGTGGAGCCCAATGCCACTGTTGCCACCACGAAGATCCAGAAGGAGGAACCCGAAGATCCAGAGGAGGAGGAGCGTCTCTTCCACTACCAGATGTGGGTAAAGGGCTCCCCGATACAGTTCATTGTCAATAGTGGGAGCCAAAAGAACCTCATTTCGACAGAGGTCATAAAGCGGTTGGACTTACCGACCACAGCACA
This sequence comes from Pinus tabuliformis, assembly GCA_031772625.1. Lineage (NCBI taxonomy): Eukaryota > Viridiplantae > Streptophyta > Pinopsida > Pinales > Pinaceae > Pinus > Pinus tabuliformis. The sequence continues at coordinate 1,492,464,293 of CM062819.1, read as the reverse complement.
TCCACAACCATACACCATCGGGTCGCTTCACCAAGGATGGGATCTTCACGTGAGCCAACAGTTTCGCCTTCCATACAACATCAAGCCCTTCACGGATGAGGTATTGTGTGACATTTCTCCCCTTGAAGTTTGTGATGTATTATTAGGAAAACCATACTTGTGGAAGCAACATGATGTGTATGAATCAAGGCCCTGTGCTTTTATTGTTACTTTGGGAAGTAAGTTGTATATAATACCAGAGGTATCACCGGCTACCACCATCTCTTTGGTTACTGCAAAACAATGCAATAAGCTCATTTCCAAAACTGGGAAATTTGATTTCTTGATGATACTCCCTCAAGGAAAGAAGAACATGGTGACCACGACCTCCAAACAGGGCCCCTCCACATGACAACTACAGATGGACAAGGTCGTGGAGGAGTACGAGCACATCTTCACCTCCCCCGCAGGGGTTCCTCTACATTGTCAAGTCAAGCACTCCATCGATCTAACCCTAGGTGCGTTGCTGCCCAATGGACCAATCTATCAGCTCTCTGTTCTGGAGAACGATGAAATCAATAGGCAGATTCAGGAGCTGCTGCAAAAAGGTCACATCCATCCAAGTTCATCGCCCTGTGGGAGCCCAATCGTGTTGGTACAAAAGAAGGATGGGACTTGGAGACTCTGTATTGACTATCGGGCATTGAACAAGATCACTATCCATAATAGGTACCCGATCCCACAGATTGATGACCTCCTGGACCAACTGAAGGGGGGAAAATATTTCAGCAAGATCGATTTGAAGTCAGGATATCACTAGGTACCAATCGAACCCTCTGATGTGTGGAAGACTGCCTTCAAAGCCAAGGAGGGCCTTTTCGAATGGTTGGTTATGCCTTTTGGATTGACGAATGCTCCTGCAACCTTCATGAGGCTAATGGATGACATCTTGCGGCCATTCACCAACTCATTTATAGTGGTATACTTGGATGACATCTTGATCTTCAGCCAGAGTTGGGAAGAGCACCTCCACCACATCCGACAGTTTCTCCAAACACTGCGGCAACACAAGTTATGTGCCAATTTGGAGAAATGCACTTTTGGCATGACCCAAGTTCAATATCTAGGATATATTATTGATGAACAAGGGGTGCATGTGGATCCTGCCAAGATCCAAGTCATTCGGGATTTTCCATCTCCAACCACTCTAATAGAGCTTTGCAACTTTCTAGGTCTTGCCAACTTCTACCACAGGTTTGTGTTGGGATTTTCTCACATCACCTGGCCCTTGAGTCAAGTCACCAAGGGAGGAGCGAAAGCAAAATTCTTTTGGTCTGAATCTCAATAGAAGGCATTCACAGAGTTGAAAGATCGCCTCTGTTTGGCACCAGTGCTCGCATTACCAGACTTGCAACAACCATTTGAGGTCGAGACGGATGCTTCTGACTATGCTATTGGGGCAATCCTTACTCGACACGGGCATCCAGTGGCATATCACAGTGAGACAATTTCAGACATAGTCTGGAAGTATCCCACTTATGACAAAGAGATATATTCCATTGTGCAGGCCTGCCGAAAATGGAAGCATAACATTTTGGGGAAGGAAATGGTCATCCACACAGACAACCGACCCCTGCAGTTCATGCAAACCCAAGGGAAATTTCAGAATGATCGCCATCAGAAGTGGTCCACATACCTGCAACAGTTCCATTTGAATATGAAGTATAAGAAGGGCAGCACCAATAATGTTGCAGATTGCCTCAATCGACCACTGATCATGGTGTTAACCACCATGCACAACTCTTATGGGCACGAGACTTCTGATTGTTCACCTCTCTACAAAAGCGACCCAGAATTTGACCACACATACCAGACACTCCTGGAGGATCAGCATGTTCCAGATTTTCACCTCTAGGATGCCTTGTTATGCCACTTGGGTCACCTTTGTGTTCCTTCAAGCGAGCATGCCAAGATGATTTGGGAAGCACACTATAGTCGAGCTGCTAGGAATTTCGGGGTCAAGAAAATGGTGGCAGCACTGTAGAAGTATTTCGATTGGCCAAATCTTCAACAGGATATTGGGAAGTACATCACATCATGCATAGTCTGTGCCATTGCTAAAGCAACCATCAAGAAGCAAGGCCTCTATACCCCGCTGCCTACCCCTAGTCAACCTTGGGAATCCATCTCCATGGATTACATGTCAGGCCTCCCTTCCACTAAGCATGGAAATGACTGTGTTTTTGTGGTCGTCGACAGGTTATCGAAGATGGCCATTATGGCGGCCTGCAAAAAGAATATCACAGCAGAAGCCACTGCTAAAATCTTCTTTGAATGAGTGTGGGTACACTTTGGGATCCCACAGTCTATCATCTCAGATCGAGACAGCGGGTTCCTTAGTACATTTTGGTCCAGTCTCTGGTCGATGCTAGACACCAAACTCACTAAGTCCACAACCTTCCATCCTCAAACTGATGGCCAGACAGAGGTTGTCAACAGGATGATTGTACACATACTATGCATGTACAAGTCAAAGAATCCACGCACATGGGACGAGAGCCTCCCCTATGTTCAACACAGCTACAACCGGGCTCTCCACAACTCAACTGGCCACAACCCTTTTCAGGTGGGCTTAGGATTCCAGCCACTATGTCCATGTCCAGTCCGAAATAGATAAGGAAAATAGCTTCATTGAGCACATCCAACATATTCGCCAGCAGGTCCATGACATTCTGTAGAAATAAAATGCCAAGTATAAGCAGCAGCATGATCAACATCGGGTGCCACACAAGTTTCAAGTGGGCAACAAAGTCTGGTTGCATTTGTAAAAGGAACGCCTTAACAGAGCCTATTGGAAACTCAGACCACTCCGATATGGTCCTTACACCATTACCAAGGTTGTGGGAGACAATGCATTTGAGCTCAGCATTCCCCCATTCCTTGGTCTGCACCCAATGTTCAATGTGGACTGCCTTCAGCCATACTTTCCACCATTACTAGACACATCCGACATTGCAGAATAGCTCACACCCACAAAGTTAAATCCAGATTGCATGGAACAAGCTGCAACTGATCGGATCATGGACACACAGGTCAAGCACACTCGCTAGCAGAATATCCAACTATATCGAGTTGTCAAAGCAGGCCAACTCCTTCACTAAGGCAAGTGGCTCACCAGGGACCAAGTTCAGTAGAAGTTCCCTCATCTCATGGAGGAACTCAACGCAATGGGGAACATTGCTTCCTAAGGGGGGAGGAATGATCCAGGTGGATATTGGTGGCCACCCACCAATTCCACTTGGACCCCCACCATTGCTTCTTTCAATTTTTCAGTTTCCTTAATTGTAGCACAGTTTACTATTTTTAGCAGTTTTTCGGGTCCTAAACTTCTGGAGCCGTTTTGAGGCCGTAAACAATGTTTTTTTGGAAATCTACCGCCAACAATTTTGTAAACAAAATCATCTTTTTTGTTTTAGTCCTCGAAGAGATCTTTCCAATGGGCTATCATGCACGTCAAACGAAGATAATATGACCAAGTCGCGACCCCGGGAAGTTGGTTGTCCAACTCACCCCAACGGGGCCCATAAACTCTTGGTGTTACATCTCCTTGGGTTAGGGTTTTCTCTTATTGTTCAATAATAAAAAGGCCCTTGAGCCTCATTGTAATACAGTTCAGAGGCATGTAGCCGCCACATCTCTTCTCAGAGATAAACTACCATCGCCCTAGCTGGTTTATTTCCATTCGTGTTTGTAAGCATATTTCAATATTTTACATTAATGAAATGAAGTATTATTTCCATAGCATCTCTGTGTTTATGGTTATCTCTGTAATTTGTTTCATTCTTGTTTAAATCCGGATCAATCACTCTTGTAGAAAAGATAGGATTTTCTGAAGCCCTAAATTACTTGAAGTATTTGAAAGGACACCTAGAGGAACTGGACACGATGAATTTAAATATGATATGGAGTAGTGAGCAAGTGTTATCCCCAGAACTCTCCTTCTCATAGATTGATTGAGAACTCTATAGGGTTGGACAGGCTTGAAACTTTATTCTTGAGGTGCATTTTTAATGAAAATGAAGTAAATTGCGCAAAATTTATGCTCGCATTTAAAATTGAAACATGGCAAAAAAAGGTCTCAGAAAATATAATTTCCAAGCATCAAATGCCAGCATTGCCAAATCCAAAAGATCCAATGGAAGCACTAACAACCCCATATTCAGATCATATGATCGAAAACCATGGTGATACATCCAATCTAATAACGAAAACAGGATGAGATTTAGCATGAAAACCAAAGAGAAAATAGTAATTAGAAGAATGAGTATTTAGAGCACTGCGCAAACAAATCAAACTAGTGGTATCAAAATCTTAAGATATAATGCAAATAAAACATATTATATATGACAAGGTTAATGAATGGACATAGGTGATAGGGTAATGAAAATGACTCAGCACATCAGAAGGTAGAGGATCCATGGTCTTATGATGGTAATGCATACATCTGCTTAAGCCATTCCAAAATGACAGTAAAGCAGAGATGAAATGGATCTAGAGAGTTGAATTTTTTATGACTTGCTTAGAAAATGCAAGAAATGAATACGTTAAAACTTGAAATTGAATAAGAATGAAGAGAAATTGTGGAGTAGGTATTTTTCTCTTCTTAATATTACGAATCCATTAAATAAGATTACATTGGGGACATCAGTAATAACTGACTGCAGTGAAACTGAACTCACTGAAATTGAACTAGGACACTTGGAGTAACATCTATGAAACCTAGAAGGCGGTTGGAATTAGATTCTCCAATACTCCCCCTTAATTACAACCACATAAAAATTCAATTAAGAGGTCTGGTGGTCTATGTCTCGGTTAGGCTTACAATTTAAAATTTTAAGATCATCTAGATTTTCTTTTCTTTTTATTTTCTTCCATTTTCTATAGCCTCTAAATTTTTTTAGCTTTTTCTTTTTGTTGTATCCTTCAAACCTCAATTTCATTATTTGTTGGTGTAGGTCTTCCATTTTTCCAGGTTGTCTAAGTATATCATGGGCTTGCTCAAAAATAAAATTGTATGTGGACTACTACCACATGTCATCTTTTATAGTGTGCTTTACATCATCAATATGTTGCAACATAAGATGAGAACAAAATTTCATCTCTTCAACACTCCAGTACCTGAAAAGTTCATTAATGTTTTCATCATCAAAGTTGTCTTCAAGGTTCATTGCTACAAACTCTACGCAGACCTCATTTAGACATGGTGTTTCAAGCCATGATTTTAAGGAAATTAACTCTTCTTCATAATTGGCATGTTTACTTGCACAGTGGAAATCAATGGTAAGTGTAAAAGCATTTGCAGAACCACATTGGTTATGTTCCTTCTGCTCTGCAATGAGAACTTTCTCTGGTTGTGCTTCCTTTTGTGCCTCTTCCTCTGTCTTTGTATCTTCGACTTCTTTACTTACTTGTGCTACTGCAAACGGGCTATCTTCCACTTGGTTTCCAAAATCAAGTCGACTTCTCTTACCGATAACATCATGTCTATATGATGTTTTTGTTGCATCATCTACAACCATTCATCAAATTTAACATCAACAAATTGAATTGTTGGATTAAACATAACAATGTTTGCTCCAATGGCAACTTCAATGTCATCAACAACCTCTCTTGTTGGATTCACCAAATTGTCATCAACAAGCTTTGTTGTTGGATTCACCAAATTGTCTTCAACAAGCTCTATTGCTAGAATCACCAAGTTGTTATCAACAAGATCTATTGTCGAAATCATCAAATTGTCATTTGCAAGGTTTGTTGCTGGAATCACTAAATTTTCGTCTACTTGTGGTTGTGCATAGTTGGGTTCATGAGCATCTATGTGCTCTTTCTCTACTTCTTCGACAAATTATTCACTCATCATCCACTCGTGGCTAAGAACAGTAAGATTTACCAAATTATTCATCCTCAAATGGATTACTCACCCTTACACAAAAACACCTCTAAAGGGTATCCCAGGATTTCGTGGTTGTTTTTTCTTCATTCAATCTAGTTGTTGCTTCTCATCATAAAAAAAATCTCAAACATCTTCTAGTGTCGCTTTGACTTTCTTACCCTCTTGGCTTCTCCCATTTGTTTAGTTTTGGATCATTAGAACTCAACAAGCAAAACAAACTATCTATTAGAAGATAGAGAGAAAGCAAAGAGATCCATTAAACACGACACCAAACACAGTATATCTTTTACTGATCTCAAGGATTACATATTTATAGTATCTAGATCACTAACAACTACACACCTAGATAGCTATTACAACTCACACATAGGAAACTGACTACTTTTAGATTGACACCTAGGGACTCACAATGACAACTCACACATTACATGGAAGCATTACTTCCAACACCCTCCCTTAATGCTTACATGTAGAAAATATAAAAAACCCTTATTATAAAAATAAATAAATCTTTTTCAGATTTGTTTGATATGGTCATCATCAGCACCCACATCTACTCTGCAATATTACAAACATCGTTCTTTCACCACCACATCTTCGAGTTGTCACTTGACCTCCATTTAAAATGTAACTGCCTCTAACCATCCTTGATGAAATTTGCAGAATTTACGCTTCTTAACCTCCCAGAGCGCAACAGGTTAGTCTCGATACTGAACCATCCTATGGAACTGCCGCCATTTGTGAATCCACGGCCCTCCGCAGCCTTCATCAGTTATCTAGGATAGCATTCTAGATACATAATGTCTTTAGCAAACAATTATACAACTTGACCTTATAAAATAACTTATACTGACAATCCCGGAGCACGATGGGTCACACTAGCTTGACCTTATTAAGAACTATTTGTGACTAATGCTCCTAGAGCACGACAGGTTACATTAATCTGTTGAATAGTTGGCCTGTTCTTTGTGGTTCTACTTCATTTGGCCTTTTTTATTTTTTTATTTTACTCCCTTTTTCCATTAAAATTTCTACCAGCAACCTTTTTCATTTTCTAACTTCTAGACAAACCATTATTATAAAATAAAAATAACATCAACAAATACTTCTATGGAGAAAGAGATTGGAACATGAAGACCCCAAATAAGATAGATGTCACAATAACATGCCTCATCTCATTACAATTGTTTATATTTTGAAAATCGATTTCAACGAGCCTGACCTATCAAGGATTTTCAAAATTGGGCATGCCACCAGAAACTTACGAGGACAGTCCCATCATCATATTAAAAGAAACGGACATCACAATCAGTGTTTGCATAGTGTTTGTTGAAGAGCCACAACACGTTGTGGAAATTTGCGGCAGGGCTGGACATGGCTCCATTAATCCGTTGTTTGCAAACCAAACAAGAAGACTAGCAATGTAATGACCTCTACAAATGAGATCTCAGGTACAGGAGCCAGAAATTCATCTTCTTGTTCGCGAATCCTCACTCTGATATTCACATGTGTATCACTCAAATATATCAATGGACAATTGGGGCATTGAAAAAAAACACTTTGTAGATCCCTCAAATTGTAGATCTCGTAAAAACATGTAGCAGAATTCTAGCTTATGATCTAGTCTAGATCTAGAAGACCATAGAAAAACACACTCACACATAGATATATATAGGGAGAAATAAATCTCACAACAGAAATCAACGGTAATATACTTATATTAATCTATCTATGTAAAAAACAATAATACTCAAGACTGTTTCAAATCTTCATGGCTTTCTCGCGAGGGAATCAAGCCAAATCTAGCTATGATACCATATTAGAAAATAGAGAGAAAGCAAAGAGATTCATTAAACACAACACCAAACACAGTATATCTTTTATTGATCTCAAGGGTTACATATTTATAGTATCTAGATCACTGACAACTACACATCTAGATAGCTATTACAACTCACACATAGGAAATTGACTACTTCTAGATTGACACCTAGGGACTCACAATGACAACTCACACATTACATGGAAGCATTACTTCCAACACTATAGACATCACATCCAATTGCAATAAAAACAGCGTTGTTGTTTGACTTCCACAAATAAACAAGTCTACAAATGCTCTACAAAGACCTTGCTTCCAAAAAATTTCCAAAAACAACACATTCACAAAGCTTTCACAAAAATATCGTAATCCCTGCAACTGATTAGAACAATAACATTTTTTTAAATCTGCTTTCAAAAGTTTAATTTCTTTTTTTTAATGCAGCGCTCCTCTTTTTAATATAATTCAAGTTCTGATTTAAAAGACACTTTGAATAAAAATAAATAAATGAAAACCCCTTCTTTTTTTTAACGTGTAGCCTATTTACATGCGACCAATATCCATATAAGACGAATCCCTTGAATTACATTTCCAAAAATAACGAAAAGGTAAATACCTTGTTTTAAAAAAAAATCACCCAATTTGAAAAAAAGACATTTAAAAGAACATTTTTTTCCGTACGAAAAAAAGCATGATTTATATTCAATATAGAAGATATCTACATAGAGGAAAAACTTGATAAGTGCTATAGCAGATATATGTAGGATTTTTGCCGTAAACAGAGCACAGCAGGAAGCTGTAAACACGAGCATTGACTTTAGGTTAACGCATTTTTATTTTTGTCACGGGGTCCATCCTTTTTTTAAGAAACAAATTTGGCTGGTCGATTGTGCAGCTCCGATGTGTTTTTCTGAGCAATGTTGCGCACTCCTTCATCGACGGGATGCGTGAATCTTAAAAATTTCACGATTTCATAACTTTACAATTCTTTTGCGTATTTTTCGTTTTGGCGGGGGTGCGAAACTAGAGAAGAACTCTTAGGTTAGAGAGCAACATCTCAATGGTTTTTTAGCAACTGTCATCAGAGTGGACCCAGGAGAAAGTGCGAAAGCAACTACCTTAAAAATTTCACGATTTCCTAACTTTATTATTTTTTGGGTACCTTTTTTTCCTTGGGGTGTGAAACTGACCCACTTTTCTTTCTTTATGGTAGTGAAATTCACTTTGTTTTCTTTCTAGAGTGTTATGCAACTTGACCACGATTTTTCTCTTTTCTGCTCTCAAGGAATCCTACACAACCTAAGCTCGGATACCATGACATAGATTTAAGCGAAATCGTGGAGCAGAGATTTTGATATTCTCAATATTACGAATTACTTAAATAAGATTATAGTAAAGATATAGTAATAAATTATTGCAATGAAATTAAAGTAAGACACTTGGAATAACAACGTCTATGACACCTAACCAGTGGATGGGATTAGATTCTGTAACAGAAATGAGATGCAATTCAGCCTTTGTATATCAAATATATTCCTAAATGTATTGAATAATTATGGAGCAGTTTCAAAAGAATGGTCATGGGTGACTGAGACATGACAGATATTGCAGAGCTTACAAGGACGTTATGGTGAGTTATAATTATGGGCGTTAATGGTTGTTAGTGAATTTACATATGGTTGCTCTGTGTTAAGATATGATATGGCGTGTATATGATATGGCATGACTAATATTGGAGTGTGGCATTATATCGTTGAGTTATTGGTAGCATTACATATATTACAATGCGTTGGCATTGTTAATAACATATATACCTCGGTTAATACATTTATATGAGTTGGTTGACACAATGCATATGGTATTCAATGCATTGGCGTTGATATATTCATATGGTATTCATTGGTTAATACAATGCATTGGTTGATACAATATGTTGGCATTGATAAATCCGTATGTAGAAAGCGTTGGTTAACACAATGCATTGGTATTCATATATTCATTCTATTCGTTAGTGCTAATATATTGTGTCATCAGGTTTTAATATATTGTGGCAGCAGCATTAGTATATTGTGGCAGCGTTGGATATTGCGAGTCGGATGACATCTTATGTGAAACCAAAATGTCATCTTTGTTTCATCTAATGAGATTCAACGATGATTTCCGTACTCATTATCGTATAATCAATCTAGCAAAGAGTGTTCTGGAGCTGTTGTATCATTTCTCTCCCTCTCTCGTACATAAATTGCGCCTGAAAAATGTCTCATATTTGTCCAATATTTCATGAATCTAAGGATGAACGTCTTATCCCTAAACTTTTTGGTCCTGAGAATAGCAGTGAGTAGATGTCATCGATTGTATGAATGAGGACATTAGGATTGATATCATGCAACACTTCCATCGAGGGTTGAATAGTTTCCAACGCTTATGAACAGTTTCCAAGCAAATGAAAATTTGATGAACAGCGATATACATGGTCCAAATTATATCGCTCGACCTTTTAATATATGTGCATATATCGACTGCACAATTTCTGATCTGGCATGGCCTTTTATAATGATGCATTTCAAATAACCCCACACTTCTGATTAGTCAAAGTAGAAAAACTGAAACATGCTGGTTTATCCTATCTAATTTTTTTTTCGAGTCATCTATCAGTTTGTTTTTACCTGAGTGAATTACGCATCCAAATTTATTGGCTGGGTAAGAGAATTGGAACACTACTTATATCATCCGGTTGGTATGAAAGCTGGAATAAAATAAATTGGCATTTTTTATATATTTCTTTTAGCATTTTTTTGGTTGTGTTTTTAATATGTTCATTAATTATTTAACGATCTCCGAGAGCTCGTTTGTTTTGGGGAGGAGGGGTGGAATGCAATTCATATGTAATTTATAATTTCAAAAAAATATATGGCTCCATTTTGGGATTCTTTTATGTAATTTATAATTTAAAAAAATAAATGGCTACATAATTTTTTTGGCATGCTTTTATGTATGAGGGTATGATAGCTAATTATTTTTTATTAATTTATGTAAAGATTATAATATGGTTGTTTATGTTCTTCCAATCTTATTCTTACTGGATTTGTTATCGAAAAGAAAAGCATAAAACCTTATTACAGAGTACCAAAAGTTATTAAGAACACAAAATGGAAAGACCAAAATGCCTAAAATACTTTTAAAATGAGAGTTTTCCCTAGCTGGATTGTCCATTTAGTTACCCATTGAACTGGGACCTAACGTTGCCATGGACATGGAATTCTAAGTGAGTGAGTCTCCCTTCCAGATATTCCATTCGGTCAAATATTCTCCTCTATCCCCATGAAGTGTGATCCCACATATTACCATATTACATATTATCTGCAAATCATTCATAAAACCTATGACCTCATTAGGGTTATTATGGTGATTTTGTCCCAAGGATTCCAAAGATGGGTATTATCATATTACATATTATATGCAAATCATTCATTCGATGTTGTGTATATAGGGTGTTGTGTACATGTTATTTATGCAATGCTATGTATGTATGGTATTGTGTAAATATGATTCTGTGTGCTTGTTCTATATATGGTGTTGTGTGTATATTACATATAAAGTGATGGCTATAGATGGTACTATGTACATGTTGGATATGCAGTGTTGTGTACATATTGTACTTTGTGGATGATGGATACATGGCGTTGTGTGCATATGGTGTTGTGCGCATGTTGGATATGCAGTGTTGTGTACATATGGTGCTATGTACATGTTGTATATGCAGTGTTATGTACATATGGTGTTGTGTTCATGTTGTACATGTAGTGCTATGTACATTTGGTATTGGGTGCATGATTGTACATGTGTTGTTGTGTGCATGTGGTGTTGTATACATGTTGTACATGTGGTGTTGTGTGCAGGTAGTGTTGTGTACATGCAATGCATGTGGCGTTGTGTACATGTCGTGTCATGTACATGTCATGCATGTGTTGTTGTGTACATTTGGTATTGTGTACACACTGTACATGTAGTGTATTATGCATGTGGTGCTATGTAAAAGTTGCGCAGGTGATGTCATGAACATGTGTTGTGCACATGTTGTGCAGCTGATGTTGTATACAAGTGGTACTGTGTACATGTTATACATATGGTATTCGTGTACATGCTGTATTGTGTGCATGGCATACATGATTTGTTGTGTGCATGTGGTACTATGTATGTTCATTGTGTAGTTGTGGTATCATAACATGTGTATTCATTGTGTTGTACTTTGTGTAGTATATGTATTCTATGGTGTTGTACATCGAGTATAGATGTATTTTTTGTGTTTTACATTGGGTGCAAGTGTATGTATTGTGTGGTATTGTATGCCATGTGTGGATGTACATGTTTTGATGTACACTATGTGTATGTTATGTGATTAAGGAGAAGAAAAGGGATTGTGTGCTTCCCAGGTGTGGAAATTGATCCGGTGCGTATACAGAAAGAACAAAGGTAGAAGAGGAGGATCGATTAAAGGATAAGTATCAGTATTTTATTTCATTTTTAATTACGCATGTGATCTATGAATTTGATTTATGATAGTTACTTGTGATCTATGATTTTGATTATGATGGTTGTGCTTCGAGCTAACTGGATGTGATATGTTCATACATGATGATTTGATCAAAAAACTAGTTTGACTTCTTATGATAGGAAGTGAACATAATTACAAGTGTACCTTATTGATGGGCCACTGATGATCTATGATTTGAATTCATTTCAATCTATTTTATATCTAATGGAAATTATGTGGTTGGTACAAAAATGCATGAACATGCCTGGTTGGGTGGCTGAAATTGACTGCAAGAATTAGCAGCGCTTGTGAAAAGAATTGGAACATGGAAGAATAGGTTCATAAAGCACTTCAGGTGTAGGGCCATTGTGGGACACTGCTACCCAATAATGTACATTGATTTCCATGAGCATGCTACAATCGGTATGATGATCTTAAGGTCAGGATATGCCTTAGTTTTTGGACTTCTGATGTTAGGAAACCTTGCCAAGAAAGGGGTCACCTAAGGGACTGTGTAGTAGAGAATGGGATGATCGACAAAACTTGGAAGTTTTGTGACTATACGAAAGGGGGTGACCATATTTCTCGAGGGACTGTGTAGAAGAGAAGGGAAGGTTGGGGATGGATTGTTTCGATCATTAGCATTTCCAGATGGAATCAGATGCACATTGGGAGTGTTCCCTGAAACAATGAGCTGGTAATTGTTCACTGAAAATAAAAGTGACACAGGATTGTAGCGCTAGGAATTGGATGCAGTTTGATATTGGTAATGGATTATTGACTTCCTGGGAAGGAGGTGAATCCTGGTACTACTTTTGAGGGTGGAGATGTAAGCCTCTGGATTCCCTTATTGTGGATGCAGGCATTGTATCCTTTATTTGTTGGTTGAGAAAATGTGCATATGTGTATATGTGTATATTATTGTAAATACTATATCAAGTTATATTTATAAATCTCCATAGATAGTAGGATTTTTTTTGGTTGAACCAAATGTGAATATGAGTATATGTGTTTGTTATATACTGCAACGATCTTTGTTATATAGATACATGGGCAGTATGTTTTTCTTTTCGACGGTCTTGTAAGTTGTGGGTGTCATTGAACATCGAGGACGGTGTTCCCCCAAGGGGGAGGGTTTTGCAATAGCCCCAGTTAAAAATTCATGTAAAAAAATATAAGACCAAGGTCATGGGACACATATTCCAAACTGAATGGTGGGAAACACATCAAAGTAGGTGGTTGTTTCGGTTATTATGCCTAAAGGAAAATGGAAAGGGAAATGGCAAAGGCTTTGGAAAGGAAAAATGACAGTTTTGGAAATTTATTTATGAAAATAAAGGAAGTTAGGAGAAAGGGAAGTTGAAAGGTCATAGGTTGCATATGAGGAGGAAAATGAAGGAAGATAATGGACAAATGAAGAAATTAGAGGCCTCATTGATAAAAGTTCTTCTGAAGATCAGTTGGTAGTTTTTGTGAGTTTAGTTTTGTAGCTCTCTCTCTATTCTCTCTCTCTCACCCTCTTTGACACTTAGAGTTTTATTGGAGCTCTTTAGAATTGGATCAAGAAAAGAAAAGAAGGCAAAGGAAAGGAAGGATCAAGCAAGGAAGAGCAGTATCAAGCAGCTACAACAAGATTATTTCCCGGTATTGATTGCATGTATGATATCCTTGCTAGATATAACATGCATGGTTATGCATATGTGTTCTTGGTTCTCTTGTTGTCATAGGAATGGGTTTTTATAGGTGTGATAATGTTCTTCATCCTTGCTTTGCCATTTCTAGATAGTTATGGTGTGATGGGGTGCTCATGTTTTCATTGAGATATATTATCAAATGCATTCAAAGCTAAGTGAGGTGGATCTCTCAAAGAAGGAAAACATTCCTAGTGATCCCTAAATTGAACTCTAGATTATGACAGAGCCATGGCCGAGTAACCCCTAAACGAGATTGTGGGTTGTGGTAAAGACGAATTTTTTGTTGCCTCGGTGGGCCTTGGAATCCTCGATCAGTGAATGGCGGGATATAAGGTAAATCCAAGAGGTGGGTGCCCTTGATCAAGCCTACGAATCCTTGGATGGTGAATGGAAAAATATATGGTAAATCCTGGAGGGTGTCGTCTCGATTATGGCCTAGTGATCCCTGAATCAGACTGTGGATTGTGATAAAGCCTAGAGACTAGGAGATAGTAAAATTTCTCACGGTGTAGGTGGAGAAATCCGATGGCATCCATGCTTATTTTGTTTTTTTTTATGAGTCCCACATTCATGCTTGGAATATGGCACGAGGTTGATTGGTTGAAAGAAAGATTTGGTTCAGCCAATCTATGGTCAGATGGTACATGGAAGTCTCAAACCCGGTTGGCCTATTCATTTATTAATAATAGTTTCTTCTCCTTGGTATTTCATGTGAAAATGTGATGGTTCATATTTGGTATATATGGTTGTTGTATCCTTGTTAATTCTATTGGTTATATGTTGGTTATGAGCATGTTTTATGACAACGATGATGTATGGATCTCATCATTTTTTTATTTGTAAATATGATCAATGAATATATGACTTAATAGATGATAATTCATCTAATGTGATAAGGAAACAATGCTTCTTAGTGATTCTCAGATAAGTATGAGAGCCCTGTACTCATATCTATTCTTATAACCTATTAAATGCACTTTTGTGACATGTTTGACAAAATTCCTGTCATGGTTGAGCTTGGTTAGGTCAAGTCCTTGCTATATATTTGTGTTAGAGGCTTTGTCTTGGTGTCATTTATTGTCTCATAAAGTCTCATCAATTTCTGGGAAGTGTTTTGGAGACTGTCCACGAAAAAGTGGCTTAAATCTCGCAGTCTCTGGCACAATGATCTAGGTCCGGGTGTGACAAAGGACCCTTCCAAGACCTTTTACTTTTGTGATGTGTTAAATTGCATTTTTAAAATAACATTAATGAATACATCTACATGTTGTAAAGAAGAGGAACATGACAATCATTAGCACATGAAAACATAAGTCGTTGATAACGAAGTTCGTCCAGGAGGGACTACGTCTCTGGGCCCTGATGTTAAGATGGTGTAAGCTGCTGCATTAAGTGATTTCAATAGTGATGATGTACATAAGATATGGTGTTGCTATCTACAAGGAAAATTCCCTCACGCAGGAGTGGCTCCAAGAGATGTTCCACTACAGGAAGTCTCAGTCAAAAGGATTCCTATTAGTATGACACAAACTCATGCATGATGAGCATCCCACCAACATGGCATAAAATGGATCTCAATGCAAACATACATGGCGACAACATGAGTATCCCGTCAACATGACGACAAAGGGATCTCGAACAAAACATGATGAATCATTACAACAAGTACATCACACATATGATTCTGCATCACACCAAGCAGGAATTATGAAATCAAGTAAGAAAAAGGATCTAACATCAAACATCAAACAGGGATCTGTGCAGTGCAATGCATCACAAAAAGAATTACATGAACACACTGCATATACCTCACATCCTGGGGCCATCTGAATAAGAGGATGTTAAACTGTTGAAGCTGGTTGTACCATCGATCTCACAACATCGACTCGCATGGAAATGATTGCTTGCACATGAATGCTGACACCTACATTCCACTTAGAAAAGTGGTTGGAAAATGAAATGAGCAAATAGAAAATATGAACACACCATCAGATTTGTGGCGTCGAATAGTGCAAAATTGACTGTCAAATTTCTGAATTCTGAGAAATTAAAAATCGGGGGCTCAAGGAATCCTTTAGATCCCCCTAGATTCCTCAAAGATTCCCTCCTCTGGGTCCTCTGGAAATCAACTACTCATATCAGGAAACTGACTGTGCCATCGGGTTCATGTTGTCGAGAGGTGTAGGATCGACATAAAATTTGTTCAATTTGGACACTGCAAAAATTTCACCCTCGTGGAAACTTTTCTCATTCATGGTTCCACCTACATTAAAGATTAATTAAAATAATGCCATCTCGATTTTCATGCCCACTCCTGGTTCCTCCATGCTGCCTGGGTGCACTATGCAAAATGAGGTTTACATAAATTTTGAGGGCGGAGTTTACAAAAAATTGTTTGATGGATTGGTATAACATCGAATTAGGTGGAGGAGGTCGGGTGGTCAAACCCTGCCCCCTCCATGTTTAACCCTTTTTTTCCATTTTATGAAACTGTGGAATTTTATTTCAAAGGGGGGTCGGGTCCGCATTGGGCGGCCTGCCCCATAACTCCTGTAAACATACTCTAAACGGGGGTGGCATGTTAAACATGGCGCATTAAATGGTAAATGGTTTGGTTCGTTTGGTTGTTCATGGTACGTATCATGGGGCCGCCCGATGGGGGCCGACCCACATGGGCCGGGCGGGTTCAATCCCCATCAACTTCACATAAATGTCATATGGTTATGTTAAGAGGTTTTGGGGTGTTATGGAGAGGCGTGGGGTGGTAGAGGTGGTGGCCCACCACCTCCCCTTTTTTTATATTTTTTTTTAATGTTTAATAATAATAAGGCAATTTTGAAAATCCAGATTTTTTACCGAAGGAGTCATTTTAACGAGGCGAGAATTTTGCCTGGAATCTGGCTGGAGTTGGCTGGATTCCTTTCATTGTGTCTCCAATAATCCTACCTAGTGACTAAAAGTCAACCTAACTTTGACTGCCTCTATCTCCTTCATCCGGACTCGGAATGAACCGTTCACACCAACACAATCACGATGAGGTTATCTTTAATGTGAACCTAGTTCGAGCATAATCCAAAAACTTTGATTTTTGACCCTACCTAAGTCCTCCTGGACTTCTAAATGTGTCTGGAGCCACCTGGAACAATCCTCCCCACTGAGGAGCTTTTGGTCCTCCAAAAGCATAAAAAATACCCTGCAACTTCTCTATACCTTGTCTGCATCACAAGTGTCCTGAAAGGCCTCGCTTCAATCTCCTTCACCTTTGTTCTTCGGAGCCTTAAGCCATGAGCCGACACCTGCAACATCATACATGCAAATTACATGCTTGACTTTCATGACCAACTAATGACCCAAGCATCCCATACTTGCCACGAGTTTATAACACATACTTGGTGGTCAAGTTTACATCAATATGGACACAATACCCCAGCTACGAAAACAAGGCCAACATATCATTGTTGCTCCAACAAGTGATGGAAAAAACATCATCACTACAACACATGATTTACAAAGATAAGGCCAAACACTATTTTCTTTGACAAGTGATGGAAACACGACATCACTTTCACAGTTTATCATGCAACTCAAAATAAGACCAGACATCATTGTTTCTTTACAAGTGATGGAACACACATCATCACTTTTACATTTTAAAGTGCAACAAATGATTTACAAAAGCACGACTGTGACATGCTAAGATATCTAGAAAGCATTTTTCGCTTATCAAGGTGAATGGCTCGCCTCCTTGTGTCGCATTCAATGGTTGAACAACTGCTTGACCTGGTTCATGCACCGACACTTTTTCATTAAGGTGCTGATCTGTATGGAGCCTCCAACAATTGGCTCTTTGATGGCCACTTCTATCGCAATGACTGCAATAGCTTTTCTTCCTCCAGATCTGCTTAACATGTTTCTTTACCTACTATTGAGAGCGTCTTTCATGCCTCTTATTTTTTGTGCTGCTATTCTTTTCCAACACCTAGAAAATGTATGGTTATCTAATCCAAAAAAAGGTACATGTTTTTCGATTCCATGTTTTATGTTCATCTCTAACAACATGATTGTAACCAAAATGAACATTCGAATATCGAAACTAGTTATACCTTTCCTTGCCATCTCTGGTGTAAGTATGGTGATGAGATCTTGCCTCAACTCTTTCCTTGCCATGGGATGATGGGGATGTGTTCCCATCATTCTCTTTCCTCGACGATTTCGACGATGTCGCGAAAGAACCTGACACCTTCAAGCATTCTCCCTCAGTGTATCCCAAACCTCCAAATCAAGGTCTCTACTTAACCTCCAATGGTTCAATTATGTTTTGGTTATTAATGCCAAGTTATTTTTCATCTTCATGCCTCACCCTGGTAAGGAGCCTCATGTTTGTCCCTGTAATTGGGATCTCCAAATCTCCAACAGAGATCATACTATGTGAAGATGAAACTGAAAGGAAATCAACATCTTTTACCTCCTCTATCAATTTGGAAAGAACTGATGAGTGCTTCTCATCATCTGTTGTTGGTGGTTCGCTAACTATCTCAGCACATTCCCCAACTTCCTTTCTGACATACCCAAGTCCTTCTTGATGGGGTAATTCTTCTACTTTGATGGGGTTGACAATGCCTTCGCCATTAACGCCCAAGCCTTTTCCTTCATACCCCATTCTCTTCAACAGTTTGGAGCCAATTCCTGTGGTATGATTTTCAAAAACAAAAAAATCATCATCAGGAAACATACATGAAGACGGGGAACTACTTTTTACCTCACATGTGTCACGCTACAACTTTTCCAAGGCTTTTTCCTTTGCTTGTAGTTGTCATATCAAACTTTGTTTCTCCTCTTTTTGTTCATGTAGGTGCATCTTCAATTCGACATTCTCTGTTTGAAGACTTTGGTTGTTGTGCTTCAGTTTTTCCAGGTCCTCTCCCATGGCTCGTAACTGAATCTGTGATCGATTCTTTTCCTCTATCTCTTTCTATAGAGTTTCATACATTATTTCCACCCTTTTGGAAATCTTGAGCATGGTCTCGTACATCTCTTTTTCATCCTCTGTCACTACACATTCCATTGTTCACGCTTGCAATTCACATCCACTCAAACACCACTCTAATACCACTTGATCCAGGTCCAGGTGTGACAAAGGACTATTCCAGGACCTTTTACTTTTGTGATGTGTTAAATTGCATTTTTAAAAGAACATTCATGAATACATCTGCATGTTGTAAAGAAGAGGAACATGACAATCTTCAGCACATGAAAGCATAAGCCATTGATAATGGAGTTCGTCTAGGAGGGACTACGTCTCCAGGCCTCGGTGTCAAGATGGTGTAGGTCATTGCATTAAGTGCTATCAATAGTGATGATGTACGTAAGAGATGACGTTGTTATCATACAAGGAAAATTCCCTCATGCAGGAGTGGCTCCAAGAGATGTTCCGCTACAGGAACTCTCAGTTAAAAGGACTCCTATTAGTATGACACAAACTCGTGCATGATGAGCATCCTGCCAACATGGCATAAAAGGCATCTCAATGCAAACATACATGGCGACAACATGAGTATCCCATAAACATGACGAAAAAGGGATCTCGAACAAAACATGACGAATCATGACAACAAGTACATCACACAGATGATTCTGCATCACACCAAGCAGGAATCATGAAATCAAGTAAGAAATAGGATCCCACATCAAACATCAAACAGGGATCTGTGCAGCACAATGCATCGCAAAAAGAAGTACATGAACACACTGCATATACCTCACATCCTGGGGCCATCTGAAGAAGAGGATGTCAAACTGCTGAAGCTGGCTGTACCATTGATCTCACAACATCAAATCGCATGGAAATGATTACTTGCACATGAATGTTGATACCTACATTCCACTTAGAAAAGTGGCCGAAAAATGAAATGAGCAAATAGAAAATCTGAACACACCATCAGATTTGAATAGTACGACATTGACTGTCAAATTTCTGAATTCTGAGAAATTGAAAATCTGAGGCTCAAGGAATCTTTTAGATCCCCCTAGATTCCTCAAAGATTCCCTCCTCCGAGTCCTCTGCAAATCAGCTGCTCAGATTAGGAAACTGACTACGCCATCGGCTTCGTGTCACCAAGAGGTGTAGGATTGACATAAAATTTGTCCAATTTGGACACTGCAAAAATTTCACCCTCCCGGAAATTTTGCTCCTTCATGGTTCCACCTGCATTAAAAATTAATTAAAATAATGTCGTCGTGATTTCCGTGCCCACTCCTGGTTCCTCCATGCTACCTGGGCACACTGTGCAAAATGAGGTTTGTATAAATTTTGAGGGCAGAGTTTACAAAAATTCGTTTGGTAGATTGGTATAAAGCCAAATTAGGTGGAGGAGGTTGGGTGGTCAAACCCCGCCCCCTCCATGTTTAACCTTGTTTTTGTTTTATGAAACTGTGGCATTTTATTTTAGAGGGGGGTTGGGCCCACATTGGGTGGCCCACCCCATAACTCCTGTAACCATACTCTAAATGGGGGTGGCATGTTAAACATGGCACATTAAATGATAAATGGTTTGGTTTGTTTGCTTGTTCATGGTATGTATCATGAGGCCGCCTGGTGGGGGTCGGCCCACGTGGGTCAGGTGGGTTTCATCCCCGCCAGCCTCACATAAATATCATAGGGTTATGTTAAGAGGTTTTGTGGTGTTATGGAGAGGCGTGGAGTGGTGAGGGTGGTGGCCCACCACCTCCCCTTTTTTTATATATATTTTAATGTTTAATAATAATAAGGAAATTTTGAAAATCTGGATTTTTGACCAAAGGAGTCATTTTAACGAGGTGAAAATTTTACTTGGAATCTGGCTAGAGTTGGCTATATTCCATTTGCTGGAAAAATTCCAAATTGTGTCTCCATTAACTCTGCCCAGTCAGTGAAAGCCAACCAAAATTTGACTGCCTCTATCTCCTTCATCTGGAATCAGATTGACGAACCTTTTTCATCACCACAATCACGTCGACGAGATATTTAACATGAACCTGGTCCGAGCATAATCCAAACACTTTGATTTTTGACCCTTCCTGAGTCCTCCTAGACTTCTGCATGTGTCTGGAGCCACCTGGATCACACAAAATGGGATGAAAAATATTGGAATCTCTCCCTTGCAGGAATTGTGGGAGCGACTGAATGGTCCCAGTCGCATGCATGCCCATTTCATGGGAGTGAATGGGGGTTTAACTCATTGAAAGGCTAGGTTAACTCAGGTTTTTGACACCTGGAGTGGTGGATTAGCTCTTGAGCATCCTACAATACCTCAGGGAGGTCTATAATGTGTTGGTTTGCGAGTTCCACTTCCTTAACTACACTTAGGGAGTTAAATCATATCATACTAACTCTTCGTCACATGTTTACCTCAATGGACTGGTTAGCTTGGGTAAATGTGGGAGGAGGGTGTTACAATGTACACAACACTACATATCCAATATGCACACAACACTACATATCCAATATGCACACAACATCACATATCCATCATGTGCACAATACAATATGTACATAGCACCAGATATCCAATATGTACATAGTACCATCTATACCCAACACTGCATATGCAATATGCATAAAACACCATATATACAATAGGCACTCAACACAATAGGTACAATCAATAAATATACAATATGCACAATATATACACAATAGTAGCACTACACATCCAAAAACACAACGTCTCTACCAAGAAACCTTTATTCTAGTGTCTCTCTTCCATCCATGCTTATCCTAGCATGTCATGAATCATGTTGTTTTCATTCTGCTGATGTATCTCTCAGCAATACCTATCCATAATGTAAACATAGTAATAATTTAAAAGCATCATATGCACTTGATATTGACCTCATAAATTTGTTGAGGCTACTCTTCCCACTTGTTTTCCCATAAGACCACGAACCTCTTTCATGCCCTTCACCTGCGTAAGAAATCATTCCTCCAGATAATGATCCCTGACAACCTTTTCAGACAATGATGTAGGTACATACATACATACCTATTATAAGCATTTGCATAAAACAATCATGATCCCATCAGAAAATGATATACATACATACATATATACATATAAATATTAGCATTAAATAATCATGATTTGTGATGATCCTATCAGATAGTGACATATATACATACATGTATACATATATAGACATCAGCACAATCATGATCAAAACATTATTACTAAATAGCATAAGGTCAAGGTCAAGATAAATTCCTTTATCTGAGCACAACATGCACAACATTAAGAACAACAGTTCCCAACTTAGCAAAGGCATCTAACACCTCAAATCTATTCACTTTACCTTTACTGGTTACCTTCCTCATGACTCTCTTACCATCGTCCATTTACCTCAATAGACCCAACTAATCCAACCAATTATCACATTCTTACCTTCAACTACCCTTACTCATGTAGCGAGATTTATGTGAGTCTTGCATTACCAATTGGGTTTCATTCGGCTCTCCCCGAGCTCCACTAACATTCCTCTTTTCCCAACCAATTCCCAGGACCCCCAAAACATAAAAGGAAAGAACAAAGACAAACAAGAACAAAACCATGAAAACTAACATCAATATGACACCACAAACAAAGTGTTATGCCCATACACTAGACATAAAAAAATCTACCAATCAAGGGAAAACAAATCTCAAAATACCAAAAGCACAAAAACTAACAACAAACACCATGACTCAACCCCATGGTTCCCGATTCTTCCAAGGGAAAGCTAAGCCTGAGTATCCTTAAATATTACATGGAAATCTCTTGCCATGCAATCCCTACAGCATACTACCATACACACATAATTGTCAGTATATAAGTAAATATACGATATACTAGCTATCTTACCTTGCTGCAACTGAGTCTTACTATGTATCGTCACATCACCCAACTGTTATTTATATAAAGACATCAACTATTACCTTGTCACACTAATACAAAGCATGCTTCCCTGCAACTACTCACACATGTCAGTCATATGTTCCAAAGATCAAGAAAACATATCTATTAATCTAAAATCAATCTTTACCAAGTCTATCAACCATGTCATAATCAACAATCAACTCACATTCCTCAGCCATAGTACATAATGTTACAACTATGACCTACTTAGATTGAAGTACATATCAGTTGTCTCAACACATATGTATTAGTATAACCATCTTAAAACAATATCATTTCTTCATGAAATCTTATAGACACATACTCATATCATGTAATTAATCGAACATTCAAGAAACATACAGACAACATAATAGACACCAAACACTCAAACAACAAATAGATGACATAATCAAACATTCAAGCACCAAGTAGTCGACATAAGAAACTCATACCTTAATATATCTCAGGGGAGGCTATCTTGTTTGCACAATCAACCCAGATTAGCATGATATAACTTCACAACATATGAACTCAAACATAAATAAGGTCATGATATCCATAACAGTAGCTAGCTAACATTTTCACATCATGAGCTCATAAACAATTATCATTCATGTGTAACAATAACATATTCAGAATTAGTCTAGATTAGTACAATACATTATCATAATTAGGCCCACTCATACTTGAATTTCATAACCGTACCCGTCTACATAGGCCAATCCAAATTAGCATGATACATATAATATCAAGATCTTAGTTGCAATGACCATAACCATCATGCATATGACCATAATGCATATAACAACAAGTTACTATCCTTCATGACTAACCGACACATGTATATATGATCACACTAATTAACTAACATATATCATACATGCAACTATAAAAAAAATAGACTAATAGACATGTACATAACCCTAATTCTTATAACAACCATTAACCAACATACTTGCATACCCACCATACAAACCTATATGATGATCTTCTCTTACCCCGACATTTAGTGCTGCAACCTCACTTTGATGATCTACATCTCCTGCTCTATCTCAACCAACACATCAGCGTCATCACATACCATCAACATCATGATGACCTAAAATTCCTATGATGACCTCATGCATGACAATTATAACCATGACAGTGAATGCATAACAACATATAGACACTAACATGCATAACAAACGCATATACAACTGACATGCATTCATGACAAATGCATCCCAACAACAACATCATCAACTTCGACATGGTGACACAACACCAACCATGCATACACAAAAAACACATAAACCAAAATCACAAATAGCACATATGCAATCGACATATATGCATGACCGACACACTGCCCATATAGTCTAAGGGGTGAATCGTGCTCTGATACCACTCTGTAACCACCCTCCTCCCACATTTACCCAAGTTAACTGATTAGTTGGGGTAAACATGTGACGAGAGGCTACTATGATATGATTCAACTCCCCATGTATAGTTAAGGAAATCGAACCGACACAACACCACCAATCTAAATGTCTACACAGGTTACAGAACCTGCAAGAGCCAACCAATCTTTCGAGGTGACCAGCCCCTAAGGAAACTTAACATTTTACTAACCTAGAGCCTCGGTCACAACCACAATATGGGAATTCATTCGACCTGGACCCTCGAGTTGCTCTCACAACAAGGGCATGCAAGAAACTGGGGCCTTTTTCACTTAGTTTGGAGCTAGCGACCCCAGATTGTCTGCCATGTTTTCAGGGCCAGGACTTAGGAAAATGCCCAAAACTCCATGATACATTCCCGCATGAAAACTAATAGCGAAACAATGATAATAATGCAAATACTTTAACAAATACTTGACTGGACCCCTACTAGCCATGAAGGGAATTTCATCAAACATGTCATATATACGCACTCTACAAATCATAACAACAGATCTAAGAATAGGGATCTCATACTTATTTGAGAATCACTAAGAAGCATTAATTCCTAATCACGGTAGCTGAATTATCATCTATTAGTTCATATATTCATTTTTCATTAATTTACAAATCAAAACATGATGAGAGCCATACATCATCACTGTCATTAAACATGCTCAAAACCAATATATAACCAATAGAAATAACAAGGATATAACAACCATAAAAAACACATATAAACAAGTATATTTACCCATAAAATAGAAGGAGAAAGAAGCTCTTATTAACATATGAAAAATGTAACCAAGTCTAGGACTTCCACAAACAACTTGACGATGGAATAGGCTGAAACAAATCTCTCTTTCATCCAGTTACCCCCATGCTATATTCCATGCACGATTATGGGATCTCATGGAACAAATCCAACAAAATTAAATCACGACTTCCAGAGGCCAAGCCACCTTAACCCTCAACCAGTAATTCCACCTCACAATCGAACATCACTAACCATCAACACATTGGTCTCCACCTAATTTTTACAGGGCTGCGGAGCATTTGTTCCAACCAAGTCTTTCAGGACAAGTAACTCAACACATAATTGTTTTCGGGCTCTAGATCGTTTATCCAACCAAGGCTCCAGGACTAGCAACTCAACCCAAGTTGTTATAGGGCTCTAGATATTTTGTCCAAAAAGGGCTCCAAGAACTCATAACTCATCCCACAGCCAAAGGAATATGAGAACCAACTAAAGAAAAAAAAGGAAATAAACCCAAAACACCATGGGTATCCATGCAGTGGAAATTCTAGGAAAAACCACTATTAATTGAGGCAATCCTTCATGCTAATGACATATCATAACCAAGAAACCACATGCATGTGCCATCTACACCAAAAATAACAAGGAAATCATACATGCAACTCGGTACCTACAAGCCAAACCCATTGGAGCCTTTGATCCCGCTCTTCCTTTCTTGATATTTGGTTCCTTTTGCATTCTTGCTCCAAATCCCAAGTATGCCACACTCTTCCAAGAGTGCCCCAAGAAAACTCTAAGTGTCCAAAATTATGAGAGCGAGATAATAGAGAGAGAGCTCTAAACTAACACTAAGAAAGGATTACCAACTGATCGTCAAAAGCCTTTTTATTAATGAGGCCTCTATTTCTTGATTTTCCATTATTTTCCTTCGTTTTCCTCCTCACATGGAACATGTGACCTTTCAACTTCCTTTTCTCTTAATTTCTTATATTTTCGTAAATAAAAGTCCAATTAATGTCTCATGCCTTTCTAAAGCATTTTCCTTTTCCAATTTACTTAGCCATTAGTAAACCAAAGTGACACCCCACTAGGATGTTTTCCCACCATTCAGATTGGAATACGTGTCCCATGACCTTGGCATTATATTTTTTACATGGATTTTTAACCCGATCTGTTACATATATGTACCATAATTTGATCAAAGAGAAGAGTATTGTGTGTGTGTTCAATATTTATGTGTTCATATCAAAGCCTAGCCTAGGCTAACTCCCTCGTGGGAGGGCCCAAGGATATGGAATAATTGACAGTGGCTGTGATTTTCTCTAGTATGCTTACTTTTCCACCTCAATCTTCCATTTGGTGTGGTGGTTTAAGACCCAACATTGAATATAATAATCCATTGTGAGAGTTTTTGTCGTGAAGTGTTTGAGAAGAATATGCATGACCTCCATGAAGAGAAAGCAAGGACACATAAATCCTTCATGAAGAGAAAGTGACTGACAGCATGGTGAAAATCAGGAAACTAGTGTGGAAGCATGATATGATCATAGGTATGGTAGCTTCGTTTCCAATATAAGCATGTTTTATTTCAATTTTTTATAAGAATATATATTTCATGATCTGACCAAAGATCGAAAGAAGAAATATACACAATTTTCATTGCAATTATAGTCTATATACATGTTCCAACAACACAGGGAATGGTGAACCAATATTATAAGAGAAATGCAAGGTTAATACCCTCTAAGAGTAAAGAAAATTTTTGTTGAGTGTGCTTGTATTGCTATCTCAGACTAACCCCTTCGCTATAAGCCATGAGATGTTATCTCCTAGCAAGAGATCATTGTTACATACAACTGCATTCTTGAGTAGTATGTTAAAAATTAAATAAATAAATAAAAGGATCCTTGACCATGGTCGTGACTTTCTAGAGGAGGATGCCCTGTGAAAGATCCTAGACATAATAAATGTTGGAGGTTGGAATATTTAATTCCTACGAAGGTTCGATTGTGACTAGATTGTGACTACAAGAGCAACACCATTCTCTGAGGGTCACCATGTTCTTTTTTTAGGCTTTGATCTATTAATTCACATTGTGTCATTCAATATTTAATGATAGATACCAGTGAATTATACAATAGTTTAACATCATCTAGTTCAATCCATAGTTCTTGATTCCCATCTTTTACTCAAACAAGTGGTAAGGGAATTTATTTTTTTTATAAAAATGCTCGCATCAAGAATTCATGAAAGAGGTTGCAATGGCCAAGGCTACTACTGTGAAGGAATCAAGACAACTGAAGAAGGATTTGGCTCATGAGAATGGTGGAATTGAATCTTACTATGAAATCTAGGAGAAAACATATCTTATACTCTAGATAATAAACCATTATTAGTGTGTTGGTCTAGTGCTTGTGTATGTTTTTGAATATCCTTGATTATGATGAAAAGGGCTCTGATTCTTTTTCAATATTTATATTTTTTGTTTAGGTCATGTTTTGGAACGTAATAGACGTATTTAGTGTAGCAAACTTGGTACAAAACATAGTTGTTTGTTAGAACTTGATACTCTAACAATTCACATGTAAGTATGGAAATTCATGACACATACTAAACATAAATGTTGAAGATATAAAATACTAAGGCACCAAATTTATGCATAATTTCTGAGAAGGAGGAGGTAAAGGAACAGTAGAAAGTGATGCATTTTGATGAAGTTTTAGTGGGCTTATATGTTTGGCAAGATGATTGTCATATACGAATATTAATAATATTTTTTTTGTTTAAATTATTGTTGTACCTAAATAGGTATTTTTGTAACACGTGTAAGTTCGGTTGTACCCAACAGCCCAAAATATTGGTCCAAATTGATTTCCCCATGTGTATTGTAAAATCTATTGAGATAGGTATGTGGTGTTATACAATTAACCACTATGTAGACCGTACAAGGGTGGTAGGTGTAGTGTCGTTGTGTCTAAGCTTGACGTTTAATCAAAGAAGTTGGTCTTCGATTAAAATGGGCGAAATTTGAGATGGACTCATAATGTAAGGGTGAAAGTCAGAAAGTTTAAGATGATTGATGAATCATGTAGGAGAAAAGGATTCCTAAATAAATAGCGAGTACACTAATCGATACCCATGTACCTCGATAGATGGATTTCTTCTTATATGGACATCAATAATCAATTGTGTGAGAGAAAAGAAGAATTCATGTTGTAAAGAAATGACAAGGGAATATAAGAAAAACTCAAGAAAATGCTTTTGGAGGCACTATAAAAGTAGAGGTTGGAGCAACAAATCAAATTGGATGGTGGACAAATGTAGGTAAAGGTTTGTTGAATAATAGAAAACTCATTATAGTATGTTCCATACATGTTTATAAGAAAGTATATGGAGTTTTGATTGAATTTATAGAGTACTTGGTATCTCCATGAATGGATATTCTAATTATACCTAATTCATACCCCCCCAAACAAGTTTTTAGTGCAGGTTTCTGGTCATCCTAAAACCACTTGAGTGGGGGTCAACTGAGAAGACCCTAAGCATGGTTGAGGGTGAACTGATAAAACCATAGGTATGAGATGATGATGATGATGATGGAGGGGGAGAGATAGGTATAAAGACATGTATGATGAATGAATCATGTATGTGAAGGGACATTCTAGTAGACTAACAATTGCAGTGGTTGGGAACCCATGCATTTTGGTGGATGCATTTTTTCTTTATATGGACATCAACAATATGATATTATTTATAAACAAGAGGTTGTACTAAATTTATACTCTCTTATTATTTCTATTGAGACAACTAGTCACTAAAGGGGAGTTTTAGAATGACAATTCCCACTTGTCTCAATGTGATTTTTTTCATATTATCTAGGAGTTTGTTTTGGCCTAGTTGGATGGTTGAGAGATTATGTCGAACTAGTAGTCTTATATTAGTGTTTGATTGGGATATTCTCTCAAATAAGTGCTTATGTGTCCAAGTTAGTTTGACTATATTTAGACAACACTTCTTGTATTTATATATACCATCATTTGATCAATGAGAAGCGTACTCTAGATGTTCATTATCCCTGTGAGGGAGCTAGCCCATGTACCTAGGCTCGGATACCAAATTAATTTTTCTAAGCAAACTCTATATTAATTAAATAATCTTACATGTAGTGTTGTCTCAATATAGAAACACTATTATGGACACACAATCACTTGGTTAAGAGAATATCTCAAGCACAAACCAAACAAGGAAACATCTAGTTCTAAACAACTCTTAAAAGATAGGAACATACTCCTTTACTTAGAAATCATCAAACGTAAGACAAACATGAATTATATTTTCAAAGTGTTTTTAAACACATAAAATGTGGATAAAGGAAAGCTTTACACCAGGTTCTAATGTTATAATTTAATCTACTCTAGATGTAAAATATTGATTTCAACATCCTATCTGAAAATGATCAAAGGATTCTAATGTCATCTTTTCAAATTATGACCACTTTTTGTACATATTTAGCAAGAGAAATTCTACTTCTCTGGTATTTTCTAACTTCATATCTTGTGTTATTTGTCAAAATTACGTCAAACAAGAAAGGTAGGCGAGTATCTCTAATTATTCAAACTCCATGACCAGTTAAGAGACTGAAATTTGATAACAGAAAGTCAGGTTTCTATCTTTAATGTGACAAAGTGACAAGAACTATATGATAAATTCATGTCTTGTGAAGGGAGAAATCAAACAAATGGTGAAATGAAATTGCAGATGTGTGAATTGGCAAAATCGTTAGTTGAGATATAATCTATATTCAAACCATAATATAGAATTTGTTTGTGTGGTTGAACTTAAAAATGTGACCATCTCTCAAATCACCTTTGATAAGATATGTATGATGTAATGTCCATGAAGGTTGTCTTTTCTTATGAAACAATTACAAGATGGGTTAATTTTCATCTCCATGCAATTAAATTTCCCACTTAGAAATAATTTTGCATATTCAATGTCACAGGGTTTGCCAAATTTGAACCTTGAGATTGAAATTTGGCGAACCTCAAGAATACCTTCAAATTCAGATTAAGTTCGATAATGCTATTCTAGTTTTGATGTTCTAATCTCTTTGAATTTGAAGGGATTATTCAAAGGCTTGTTTAGATTCAAATTAAGTCACCACACTAACTTGATTTGGGTCATGAAACAAGCAGATGAAGGGTTTTCAATAGTTATTTATATTCAAATTTTACCACTACGATAAAAAAGTACGCAAACATCTAGTGTATGTTGTATGAGGGCCATCGTGCCTCCAAGACCATCAATGGAGGTACAGTCATGAACAAAGGAATGGCACTGTGATAGGTTATAAACTAGTGAAGAGAAATATGACACTTTAGTAGGTGAGGCGATAATATTTATTTCTTTTTAAATTTGAATTGCATATATATATATATATATATATATATAGAGAGAGAGAGAGAGAGAGAGAGAGAGAGAGAGAGAGATATAATATAAAATTTATTGATTTTTACATTCAATATCTTATTTCAATTAGATAGTTTTATAATATATATATATATATAGATATATTAAATTTAATTCAATTTTATGTTAAATTTAATGATGTTTATACATATAAAGGAGAAACTCCAATTATATTATAGACATTAAAAATTTAATGTATTAATATTATATTTAGTTATATCTTAAATTTAATAAAATTTAAAATTATATATATATATATATAATGATGAACCTCATAGAGAGTTTGAATTTGAATCAAACTTAATTATTTTGGAACTCGTGATGCCATTGTTGTCAATGATGGCAAAAGAGTCACAAACGAAAAGGAGCAACAAAGTGGAGGAAAACATAAAGGCAAAATAAAGGAGCGACAAGAAGTGTGGTCATCATATATGTTCAAGGAAGTACAATTGAGCATGTTACTTGTCAAATAATAGCTTATAGAGATGTTGATGCATTGAGGTAGACTCGCGTTGATGCATGTGTTGTTTCATATATTGTTGACTAATTTGTTATTAAGAAGCTCATGTGAAGGAAAATTCATGAAGGAACTTCTTATTATTGCATATATTTCTATGTTGTTGGCTATGGTGCAAAGGTTGCTAAGATTGCAGAGAAATATACATATGTTGAACTACTTGCATATGCACATATTGTGTTGCTTTCATATTGTTGATCATTGTTGTGATGATGTTGATTATAGTTATGGTTGTACTTATTAAATTGTTTATTGAGAAATGTTGCAAAGATAAGTGTTGCAAAGATACAAAGGAAAAGTGTGTGATATGTCACAAGATATATTGCAAAGGGCTATGTTTTTGAGTTGGAATGTTGCAGAGAAAAAATATATGGCATTGGAGAGTGAATGTTTTATGTTTAAGCTTTGCATATGTTTTATGTGTGAGGTTGATTTGAAGGCTAATGTGTACATTGTGTTGCAAGGTTGATTGTGCATTGTAGGTGTTGTTGATGAAGGAGTTGATTGATGTATGATGTTGATGCTTGGTATGGCTTGATGCATTATGGTTCTGTGAGATGTAGTATGTTGCAGAGATTGTTGTGATGCATGTAAAATACATGACGCAAGGCAAAGACAAAGACAAAGACAAAGGAAAAGTCAAAGGTATGAAGAATATTGTGATTCAAGGTTATGGCGAAGGAAAATGTGTGCAGAACATAATTGTGAAGATGTTGGCTTGCATATGTTTTACATACAAAGCTCATTAAAATATGATTAGAACTTTGGCTATTGTAAATTTTAAGGGTGTATTTTATTAATATTTGAAATTTCATCTTATGTATTTTAATATTTTAATGTTGAGAGAATTTGGAAACGAATGAGTGGAATGCAATGACACAAAGTTGTTCATTTCATATTCTTTTGTGGAATACTAACAACCATCAAAGTTAATTTATAAAAATGTGTGAGGTTGGAAGGTAAGAAGTTATAGAATTTGAGAATGAAGAGCTAATTTGAAATGTTTATTATTGGCACATATAGAGAAGAAGTAAAGAATATTTTTGAAGAAGAAAAAGCAAAGACAAACATGGAGGTATGTAGATTTATAGACCATGTAACTAGAACATTTTTTATTTATGCATGATGGGATTGTAGTCTCCTTTAATGTTGTATCTTTATAAATAACAAGTTGGATCTTGTTGAGGTAGGAGCCTCCCGTAGGTTGTAGCTTGTAGAAAATTAATGGGAGTTGGAGCTTCCTTGCAAGTTGAAACTTGCAAAAGAAATTGAAGTAACAACCTCATGTAGGTTGGAGGCTACAAAAAAACATATGTAATAAGGGAGGAGTTTTCCTTTTCATCACAACAATAACAAATTCCTAGTTTTCTCCCTTTATGGGTTTCCACTTATATATGGTGTCTGTCAGTGTTGATGTAATTTTTTGATTTACATATTACTTCTTGTTAACATATTAAAACTTCTATTCGTAATGTGTTAATTTTATCAATTAATTATTCAGTCAACCATTGAAAATAAATTTATGTCCATAAATGTAATAAACTAATTCCCACCCCCCTCTCTCAGTTAAGTCAATTTTTAATCAATTGGTATCAAAGTCGGTTCTTTCTGTTTAATCGTAACAACTGTAAAGTAGACCTCATTTATTCATGGACAATCAAAGTGTACTTGTGCTTAATACAAAAAACTTTCATGAATGGAAATTTAAGGTAAAATCATAATTGATAGGTTATGGACCTGGTCTATGGAAGCTTGTATGTGATGGATATAGTAAAGGTGATCCTTCTGATAATCAATAACAAAAGTGGAATGCTAAGGAAAAATGTGCAATATATATCAATATTCATAATAAGGATCTTGATATAGTAATGCATTTAAATTATGCAAAGGAAATCTAAGATAGATTCATGCATGAAGGAGATGCTAGTAGCAACAATGAAGAAAAGGAGAAGAAAAATAAGAAAAAGAAAAAGCCTTCCCAAAAATAAAGTGGTTAATCAAATGAGACATGTTCTACTAGTGTAAATGTACCTTATTCTCATGAAGAAAAGACAGATGAACATCAAGCTAAGATTTACTCTATCTTGGCTTAAATAGAGAGACATGCGAATGAGAAAAGGGACCAAAAGAAGTTTTAAAAGATAAGTGATGAAAGGGAGCATGAGAACAAGGAGGAAATCATTATCCTAAGGACACACCTTGAAGAATTAAGGAGAATAGAAGACGTGATTAATAGTCAACTCAAGGACAAAGAAGAACAATGTGAAAGATTAGAGGCTGAGATTGTTGGAAAAAATAGACTTTATAAAAACATAGAAGAGGATATTGTATCCATGAACAACTCAAAGAGGCCACCCATTAAAGAGGAAACGTAAGCCTTGAACAACCTACAGGAGAAGGGACAAGTAGTGTGATTAACAAGGAAAAAAATAAAGGTAAGCACCAAAATCAAGATGAAAAGAATGAGTTGAAGAAAATTTCCTTTGTAAAAGGTCCATTTGCTCCCAAAGATGAATTGAGAAAATTTGGATGATCTCAAAGGAGATTCTTTGCTCACTTTAAAGATGTCAATTTGTTTTCTTTCCATGGACCTGGACATGTAGCAACAAATTATAAGAGAAAGAAAATCAAGACTATTCAAACAAATATGTAGCAAACAAGAAGGTATTATCCTACAAGAAAACAAAGCAGACCATCAGCGGCTAGGTACACAAACTCTTTCTATGGTTACTGCTATTTGTGCAATGGTTGTGGACATAAATATGTTGAATAAAAATTGTATGCAAAGAAGAATATGAGATCAAGAAGAAACACTCCATTTCCTCCATTTCGTGGCCACAAAGAATGTTCTGTGTGTGATAATGATGCAACCATATGGCTGCCACACCCTAACTCTTTATTGGGATTATTTCACCCTGATAATCCTTCTAAGCTTATGCCATATATATATATATATATATATATATATATATATATATATATAATATATATATATATATATATATATATATATCGGGAGCGTTATATCGATGTTTTTTCCTCAAAAACGAGACCACTTGAACTATCAGAACCATTACCCCATCGGAAATGTTTTATATCGCTTAAGCCTTAAAACCCCGATCAACACTTTTTATCGCAATACATAGAAACACAGAAATACATGGGAAAATCCACTCCACACATATACCTGAATCTCAAATATTTTACATATGCGTTAATATATATCGGCGGATCCGTCTTTTGGTACATCGCTTTTCCGCTATCATTCCATATCTCCGATCTTCGATCGGCTAATCTCTGTCGTCTGATTCATCTCCGATCTAATGGTCAGCATTGATTCCAAACATTTAAACTGATGCCAATTCTCCACCGTCGATCTGTGCGTAGCGGATTCGACGGTCCACATCTATTTCAGGCGGACAATTAACATGGGGTTTAACTGCCTAATAAAGCAGTTTCCCTATTCACCCTCGCTGCTACATGTCGAAGGGTGAATGGGATTGGGTGACCACTACTCAATACCGCTTATAGTCCTTCTACCACCTGAAATACCATGCATTGTTTTGAAACTACCTTCGCGATCCAACAGTCACGGTTGATCATGATCCAATGGCCATAATTGAGTCGGCCAATCACAAGTCACGATGCCCGCTGTCTAGAGTCCTTCTACATCAAAGCGCCGATCTGATATCGGTCTAAAGGACTCGATAAACTATAAATGGTTCAAGTCCGGATTCCAAATCTGACTATGTTTTGCGTCCATTTTTAGTGTAAACTAGGTTTTTCGCTTGCAGGACCAAAACTAAGTAATTAGACTTCGCCGACCCGGAATCAACAATGATATTTAATAAAGCCTCTGACTGCTATCAATCACACGATTTAGGCGTTAAACATAACAAAACAAAGGGATAATCAATCTACCTGAATACAAAGGAAACAAAAGCACAACGAGGGTTTCCGTAGGTTCGATAATTGATCACACACACACAATATCATTCATTCAACATAAAACGATTACAGAGTCTCGCCTTGGCCAATTTCAAAAACTAAAATACCTCTATTTCAATTACAATCCACACACTATTATTCTCTCCTGAATCTTTCCTATTTGGTCTGATTCTTCAATTAGTGGCCTCTATTCCTCATCTCCTTGTAGGCTTACAATTACCTCGTGAATCCTATCTCTTTGTCCCCTCTCTCTCTCTTTCAGAAAATAAAGGAAACACATATATGCTCTGTCTAACCATCTCCTTCCACAAATTAAGGAATTCACTATATTCTTAGAAATCATATCCTACCCTAACTAATCAATATAGCTAATTGGCTTGATCTCCACGTAGGGAGGATCACTTGCCACTTATTTCCCAATTCTGTTTAGAATTAGGCAATAATTAACTACTTACATGCTTTACAATTAATAAAATTAAACAACCAAGTTTTCCTCCAAACTTTCATTAGCCACAACATGTGAACACACCATCACATTGCTGGCTAGGGCTAGATGCTCCTGCATCATACTCCCAAGGTTAAAAATAATCATGATCTCCTGATCATGTGCTTCTGATCTGTGTCCTCCTGGATCCCATAATTTGTTTGATAGTCTGTCCTTGGTTACTGCTGTTGTTTATTGTCGTTCTTCAGGTCTCCATACTTTATGTTGTATTGCCTCATTAGCTATGCTCTCACTGTCTGCTGTTGTCTTCTTCATATAACTTACTACTTTTGGTTCATCATCATAATTTATGTCAGGCTTCCACACTTTAATTTGCAACTTACCATTACCTTTACTTGTTCCATTATTTCCAGCCAATATTCCTTCCTTCTTTTGTCCTCTATTTAGTTTATTGGAATGTTGTTGTATGAGTCTCCACAACTCATCAATTTCTTTGTCCACTTCACTTCTCAGATGATGAATACTATCCTCCTACAACTAGATGTGTTCTTGCATAAGAACATCATAATCCCTGTGCCAATACCTTCTCCATTGATCCCCTACAACAATTCCAGTTCCTTCTTCTGGTTTCTCATTCATAGCTTCACCTCTTCTTACTTCAATTCTCAGTATACCTGCAACTCCACAAATTTCTTGAAAACTAAGAATTCTTCCTGCTTGCTTAGATACTTGGAATACTCCTTCTTCTAGTAACTTAATTTCTACACCCTTAAGGATCATGGCATCATACTTGTTTGCTTCTGAAATGTCATCTTCAGCCTCTTCTTCATCAATAACTCCCTGTAGCACAATAGTAATCATTTTACTATCATCTCTTGAACTCATCTCCAGTTCAACAATTCCATACTGTAGATTCAACATCATTCCATCTTTCTGAGACATTCTGATCTCATCCTTCCTTACTTCGATATGATCTTCAGAATCAACTCCTTGTTTCGAATTCACTTCACCTTGTCTTATTCCTGCATATAAATCTTCACCAGAATCAATAAATTCATTAAACACAATTGCTTTACCCTGCTTCCTCATTATGCCAACATTTCTGGCAACTTCTTTTCCATATTTGTCATCCATGATAACTTCATTCTCATTTAGTTTTGGTTGTGCAGTCTGATCATTTATTCTTTTGTTTTCTTGCCTCTCCTCCAACAGACTTGACTCATGCCACAAATCTATCATCTCATTTGTAATTTCTCCCAAGAGCTCAGCATGATCTTCACTAACTTCATTGTCTGCATCATCTATATTTAGTCCTTCTTTACTCTGGCATTCTTCAAGGTCAATAATCTTCAATAACTATTTAATATCTACAAATTCTTCTATATCAACCTTCAGTAGCTGCTTTCCTTTGGTTTCAGTCCTCAATAGTTGTCCAATATCTGCATAATTCACTACAGTTATGTTTAACAGCTGCCCTTTCCTCTGCATCACAAGACTATGTGAATTTCCTTCTCCTAACTTCTAAAAATCATATCTTTACCTTTCCTTTCCCTTATGACAACATTAAACAGTTGCCTTACTTCAGTGTATCCTGCATTTACACACAAAATATTAGTTTCAAAACTATGAGACACCAAGGTCTTCATAAGATTCTTCATTTGGTTTGTAATAGCTTCATCATTTCTCCTAAGAAAACTCTTTGTTTAATGTTCATATGAATGGATCTTTCCTTTCCAAAAATTCCTTTGATCTCAATAATTCCTTTGCCATCCTCCTTTTGACTTATCCTTTAGATGTCACTTGACTGGACATCCTCCTTCACTTGACTGTAACTTTTCTCTTTATTCTTCATATGACTATGGATAGTCATATTCCCACCTGTTGATTTGATAGTTTCCAATAACTGCTTGTCTTCCCTCAAGTTTACATGACCTGCAAACATACAACAATCATCAGTTTTTAAAATACAAGATCATTTATCCTCTTTTGATGCTTCAAGCACCAATCTTCCATCAGATATTTTCTGGATTTCAGCAGATCCTTCTGGTTGTGACTCCATTTTTTTGAGTCTCTCCTTCTCTAACAAATCAATCAGAATTTGTTCAAGTTCCCTGAACTCGTTCATCAACTTGCCATTCCACCTCTGTTGTAATAGCTTCCACTTGACCCTTTTCTCCATTCTCCATCTGTATCTTTGGTCTTCCTTTGTACTTTTTTGTACTGCCAGACTAATCTCTTGTTCTTCACTCTGTTGTCAGTTGCTATACTTCTGCAATCTAATGTCTTCCTCAAATTTACTCTCATGTAGCTGATCATCTCTTTTAAATTGTTGGTTTCTTCCATCTTTATCCCGCTGAATTAATTCTTATGTCTCCTTCATGTCTCTAAGGACATAACTTCATTTTTTTTCATGATCTTCCATTTCACCTTCAAATAATCTCTGCTCAATTTCTCTAATTTCAGCATCATATTTATTAATGTTGTCTTCCATACCTGCAGTCACATCATTAACTGAAGAGTCTAAACATTTACTTAACTCTATAAATGTTAGAGACATTTCATCCTTATCATGCATAGTAACCATTTCCTTTTCTTTATTAGGTTTTGAAAGCTTCATTTCTCCTTCAGGTTCCTTGAGCAATCTTTCCAAGAATTCTATTTCCATATGAAATCTTTCCAGCAGTTCATCACAACTTCCATTCTCAGCTTCATTCTTTTCCTGGCAATCCCCTTGAGTTATCCTATTTTCTGCACTATCATATTGCAAAGTTATTTCATCAATTTCATTAAACAAATTCATTTGTTTACCTTCTTGGAATACCACTATGGCATTTTCATTAGACTTCTGGTCTATATCAACTTCATCTAACTATCTTACACCAAACAAAATTTCATCTATGAACTCTTTCTGCTGCAATAAATCAACACCTTCTTCCTCTAAAAGGCATTCTCCATCATACTTCACCTCAAGAGCTTCATTCCTGTTTGTGATAGTTTCACCAGACTATCCATCATCCTTTGCATATCCTGCAAACATACACAAACTATGAGAGTTAAAATCACAAGGCTTCATTGCCTCATCTGTTTCCCTTGTCATCATGTCTTCTAATTGTTCTAAACTATTCCAATAGTTCATGAGATCGTCAGCTGATCTCCCATTATCCTCTTCACCCAACATTTCACCCTGTTCTGGTCTACAGATGGAAACTTCCATTTCTACTTTTGCTTCACTGAGGTTCTTCATCAACCACTTTACCTGTTCTTGTTGCAGCCTTCTCTGCAACTTAGGCCACTTCATTGGCTTCCTCTTCAAGACCCAACCTTGTCTTTGGTTCTCCTCTAGCAGCATTACCAACGCATCGAGTTCTTCTCTTATCTTAGCTATTTCCTTGTCAAGTTTTTCTTGACTCATCTATTTCCTATGGATTGTTCTTCTCTTATCTTAGCTATTTCCTTATCAAGTTCTGCTTGACTCATCAATTTCCTATGGATTGTTTGAGCACCCTTCTCATTCATCTTGTAGCCTTCTTCTGAACCTTCCATATGACTTTCCATAGCCATCTTCTCTTCTATGTGAGCTTTACACCTGCAACCAATCAACTTCCTTCTAAGTTGATCTTCTCACCAAGCTTCTCCTCTGCCTGGTCTCCAAGTCCTCTTTCCTTAGAACTTGCACTAAGCAATATTGCTCTCTCTCTCTCTCCGGTTGCTACACTCACTACTCTTAAGGACTCCTTTGTCCCTATCTATTCCAAGCCTCAGCTGGAATGAGGTTCTGCTACAATCTCTAAGAACTTCCAAAAGTCCTTCTACGGTCTTACTACTGTAGTCCTATGCCCAACATTTCCATTCAACTGCTGCAATTGTCATACCTTTTGTATCATAAATCTCGATAAGAAAGACATCCTTCTCGCAGGAAATTTCCTTCCTTTCCCCTGCTCTGTTGCCAAAATGATGCAACCATATGGCTGCCACACCCTAACTCTTTGTCGGCATTATTTCACCCTGGTAAACCTTCTAAGCTTCATGCCATATATATATATATATATATATATATATATATATATATATATATATATATATATATATATATATCTATATATATATATATATATATATATATAGATATATATATATATATATATATATATATATATATATATATATATATATATATATATATGTATATATATATATATATATATATATATATGTATATATATATATATATATATATATATATGTATATATATATATATATATATATATATATATATCGGGAGCGTTATATCGATGTTTTTTTCTTCAAAAATGGGACCACTTGAACTATCGAAACCATTACCCTATCAGAAATGTTTTATATCGCTTAAGCCTTAAAACCCTGATCAACACTTTTTATCGCAATACATAAAAATGTGGAAATACATAGGAAACTCTGCTCCACACATATACTCGGATCTCAAATATTTTACATCCGCGTTAATATATATCGGCAGATCCGTCTTTTGGTCCATCGCTTTTCTGCTGTCATTCCATATCTCTGATTAGTTGATCTCCGTTGTCTGATTCATCTCCGATCTAACGGTCAACATTTTTTCCAAACATTTAAAGTGACGCCAATTCTCCACCGTCGATCTGCGCATAGTGGATCCGAAGGTCCACATCTATTTTGTGCAGATAATTAACACAGGTTTAACTACCTAATAAAGTGGTTTTCCTATTCACCCTCGCTGCTACATGTCGAAGGGTGAATGGGATCGGGTGACCACCACTCAATACTGCTTACAGTCCTTCCACCACCTGAAATACCATGCACTATTTCGAAACTACCTTCACAATCCAATGGTCACAGTTGATCACGATCCAACGGCCATGATTGAGTCAGCCAATCGCAAGTCGCGATGCCCACTGTCTAGAGTCCTTCTACTTCAAAGCGCTGATCCGATATCAATCTAATGGACCCGATAAAGTATAGAGCCTCGTCTATAAATGGTTCAAGTCCGGATTCCAAATCCGACTATGTTTTGCGCCCATTATTAGTGTAAACTGGGTTTTTCGCTTGCGGGACCAAAACTAAGTAATTAGACTTCGATGACCCGACATCAACAATGATATTTAAAATAAAGCCTCTGACTGTTATCAATCACACGATTTAGGCATTAAACATAACAAAACAAAGGGATAATCAATCTACCCAAATACAAAGGAAACAAAAGCACAACAAGGGTTCCGCAGGTTCGATAATTGATCACACACACACACACAATATCATTCATTCAACATATAATGATTACAAAGTCTCACCTTGGCCAATTTCACAAATTAAAAGACCTTTGTTTCAATTACAATCCACACACTATTCTTCTCTCTTGAATCTTTCTTCTTTGGCCTGATTCTTCAATTAGTGGCCTCTGTTCCTCATCAATCCTATCTCTCTGTCCCCTCTCTCTCTCTTTCAGAAAAGAAAGGAAACACCTATATGCTCTATCTAACCATCTCCTTCCACAAATGAAGGAATTCACTATATTCTTAGAAATCATATCCTACCCTAACTAATCAATA
The DNA here is from genome assembly GCA_031772625.1 of Pinus tabuliformis. Classification (NCBI taxonomy): domain Eukaryota; kingdom Viridiplantae; phylum Streptophyta; class Pinopsida; order Pinales; family Pinaceae; genus Pinus; species Pinus tabuliformis. The sequence continues at coordinate 1,492,423,283 of CM062819.1, read as the reverse complement.
TAGCTAATTGGATTGATCTCCACGCAGGGAGGATAACTTGCCACTTATTTCCCAATTCTGTTTAGAATTAGGCAATAATTAACTACTTACATACTTTACAATTAATAAAAATTAAACAACCAAGTCTTCCTCCAAACTTTCATTAGCCACAACATGTGACCACACCATCACATTGCTGGCTAGGCCTAGATGCTCCTGCATCAGATAACCTTGGACATAAACCCAAAGACTTCAAGCTACCATATACCCTAAAGAGCTCTAGGCAGAAAATGGAAGCAAATCCAATCGGACCAAATAATGAAGGAAATGTATACAAAAGGATGTAACCCACTAAATTGTGGAAGAGGAAGAAAAATTAGCATCATCTGACTTCAATGGAAAAATGAAGTCATCGTGGCCTTAGGGGTAGATGCTCAAGAAATTAAAAGAAGAATTTAGTGAGTGTTAGAGGAGCAACATCATCTTAAGGGGAGAGAAACCCAAATAATGTTTTGAAAAAGATAAAAGATACGAGAAGATCAAACTTAAAAATAAGGTGTGGCAGAATTTATTATGATAGTTTTTGAGGCAGTAAGTGTTGTTAGGATTAGTTTGTTATTGAGTGTAGATCATCTCTAGCAATGACAAAAGAGACATAGTAATATAAGGGGGAATTGAATTTATAATTAAGTCAAAGAGAGAATGGTTCAATTTTTTTATTATAACACTGTTGATGTCTAAAATTTAGCAACAATAACTAAATACTCATAATCATCCAGAAATTTATGTGATGTAACAATGCAAATAATTGTGTAAATCAAAGCATATCTCATTCTATTCAATGCCATTCTACCGTAACCATCTATTTTTTTTTTTTTTTTTGTGTGTGTGTGTGTGTGTGTGTGTGTGTGTGTGTGTGTGTATATTCGATCTCAACTCCTTGAATATAGAAATCTACTTAACGAAACAAAAGAGAGATGTGGCATAATAATGACGAAGATCATTTAGTGAAATGATGTCATAAACTTGATCTAAAATGGATTTCACATTAAATGCTTGACTCGGGTCATAATAACTCAGGCACACATGATTCTATTTTACATAACTTACAACATAATATTTAAGATTATCATCATTAGCAGAAAATTAAACATTCTGACATCCTAGATTTGTGAATCCAACAATAGAGCAACTTCAATCAAATTTTATAATAGGTAGTAGTAATCCAAAAACTCTGAGTGATAAAAAACAAAGTTCAAGGTAATGGACAGGTTATATAAGGTAACTGGAGTAGGAAATGCAGTGGGTACCAATGGTATGGCATGAAGATATCTATTAGACATCTTGGACTGTCAATAATCCAACAAGTGCAACATGTTTGTAGCGATTACAGAGGAATAGTTGAAACTATAAATGAAAAAGAAAGATGCCCACAATGCAAGAGTGAAATGCAAAATGGTCTTGTGGGAGAAGAAGATGTTAGTGGTCACAATTGGGAAGGAGATGAAAAATGGTCAAATGATCAATGTGAATTATCAATAAGCATAGTAGGACTATCCTCAAAGAGGGAAAATCACTTTCGTAGACAAGATAGGATTTTCTGAAGCCCTAAATTACTTGAATTATTTGAAAGGACACCAAGGGGAACTGGACACGATGAATTTAAATATGATATGGAGTAGTGAGCAGGTGTTATCCCCAGAAATCTCCTTTCTCATAGACTGATTGAGAACTCTATAGGGTTGTACGGGCTTGAAACTTTATTCTTGAGGTGCATTTTTAATGAAAATGAAGTAAATTGATTAAAATTTATGCTCACATTTAAAATTGAAACAGGCCAACAAAAGGTCTCGGAAAATATAATTTCCAAGCATCAAATGCCAGCATCGCCAAATCCACAAGGTCCAATCGAAGCACTAACAACCCCATATTTAGACCGTATGATCGAAAACCATGGTGATATATCCAATCTGGTAATGAAAATGGGATGGGATTTATCTTGAAAACCAAAGAGAAAATAGTAATTGGAAAAACAAATCAAACTAGTGGTATCAAAATCTTAAGACTTAATGCAAAGAAAACATATTATATATGACAAGGCTAATGAATGGATATAGGTGATAGGGTAATGAAAATGACTCAACACATCAGAAGGTAGAGGATCCATGGTCTTATGATGGTAATGCATACATCTTCTTAAGTCATTCCAAAATGACAGTAAAGCAGAGATGAAATGGATCTAGAGAGTTGAATTTTTTATGACTTGCTCAGAAAATACAAGAAATGAATACATTATAAATTGAAATTGAATAAGAATGAAGAGAAATTGTGGAGCAAATATTTTCCTCTTCTTAATATTATGAATCCATTAAATAAGATTACATTGGAGACATCAGTAATAACTAACTGCAATGAAATTGAACTAACGGAAATTGAAATAGGACACTGGAGTAACATCTATTACACCTAGTAGGCGGTTGGAATTAGATTCTCCAATACTCCCCCTTAATTACAACCACATAAAAAATTCAATTAAGAGATCTGGTGGTCTATGTTTGGGCTAGGCTTACAATTTAAAATTTTAAGATCATCTCGATTTTCTTTTCCTTTTATTTTCTTCCATATTCTATAGCCTCTAAATTGTTTTATCTTTTTATTTTGTTGTATCCTTCAAACCTCAATTTCATTATTTGTTGGTGCAGGTCTTCCATTGTTCCAAGTTGTCTAAGTATATCATGGACTTGTTCAAAAATCGACTTGTATGTGGGCTACTACCACATGTCATCTTTTATAGTGTGCTCTACATCATCAATATGTTGCAACATAAGATGAGAATAAAATTTTATCTCTTAAACACTCCAATACCTAAAAATTTCATTAATGCTTTCATCATCAAAGTTCTCTTAAAGGTTCATTGCTACAAACAATACGCAGACCTCATTTAGACATGGTGTTGCAAGCCATGCTTTTAAGGAAATTAACTCTTCTTCATAATTGGCATGTTTACTTGCACATTGGAAATCAATGTAAGTGTAAAAACATTTGCAAAACCACATTGGTTATGTTCCTTCTACTCTGCAATGAAAACTTTCTCCTGTTGTGCTTCCTTTTGTGCCTCTTCCTATGTCTTTGTACCTTTGACTTCTTTACTAACTTGTGCTACTGAAAATAGGTTGTCTTCCACTTGGTTTCCAAAATCAAGTCAGCTTCTTTAACTGATAACATCATGGCTATATGATGTTTTTGTTGCATCATCTGTAACCATTCATTAAATTTAACACCAACAAATTGAAATGTTGGATTAAACATAACTATGTTTTCTCCAATGGAAACTTCAATGTCATCAACAAGCTCTCTTGTTGGATTCACCAAATTTTCATCAACAAGCTCTGTTGTTGGATTCACCAAATTGTCATCAACAAGCTCTATTACTAGAATCACCAAGTTTTCATCAACAAGCTCTATTGTCGGAATCATCAAATTGTCATTTGCAAGGTTTGTTGTTGGAATCACTAAATTTTCATCCACTTGTGGTTGTGCACAGTTGGGTTCATGAGCATCTATGTGCTCTCTCTCTGCTTCTTCGGTAAATTATTCACTCATCATCCACTCATGCCTAAGAACAGTAGGATTTACCAAATTCCTCATCTTCAAATGGATTACTCACCCTTACATAAAAACACCTCTAAAGGGTATCCCAGGCTTTCATGGTTGTCTTTGTTTTATTCAATCTAGTTGTTGCTTCTCATCATAAAAAAAGATCTCAAACATCTTCTAGTGTCGCTTTGAATTTCTTAGCCTCTTGGCTTCTCCCATTTGTTGAGTGTTGGCTCACTAGAACTCAACAAGCAAAACAAACTATATATTAGAAAATAGAGAGAAAGAAAAGAGATTCATTAAACACGACACCAAACACAGTATATCTTTTATTGATCTCAAGGATTACATATTTATAGTATCTAGATCACTAACAACTACACATCTAGATAGCTATTACAACTCACACATAGGAAACTGACTTTTAGATTGACACCTAGGGACTCACAATTACAACTCACACATTACATGGAAGCATTACTTCCAACACCCTCCCTTAATGCTTACATGTAGAAAATATTAAAAAACCCTTATTATAACAATAAATAAATCCTTTTCAGATTTGTTTGATATGGTCATCATCAACACCCACATCCACTCTGCAATCTTACAAACACCGCTCTTTCACCACCACATCTTTGAGTTGTCACTTGACCTCCATTTAAAGCATAACCGCCTCTGACCATCCTTGATGAACTTTGCAGAATTGATGCTTCTTAACCTCCTGGAGCGCAGCGGGTCACTCTCGATACTAAACCATCCTATGGAACTGCCACCATTTGTGAATCCACGACCCTCCGCAGCCTTCATCAGTTATCTAGGATAGCGTTCTAGATACATAATGTCTTCAGCAGACAATTATACAAGTTGACCTTATAGAATAACTTGTGTTGAAGCTCCCGGAGCATGACGGGTCACACTAGCTTGACCTTATCAAGAACTATTTGTGACTAATGCTCCTGGAGCACGACAGGTCACATTAATCTATTGAATAGTTGGCATGTTCTTTGTGGTTCTACTTCATTTGACTTTTTTATTTTTTTACTTTACTCCCTTTTTCCATTAAAATTTCTACCAGCAACCTTTTTCGTTTTCTAACTTCTCGACAAACCATTATTATAAAATCAAAATAAGACCAACAAATACTTCTATGGAGAAAGAGATTGGAACATGAAGATCCCAAATAAGATAGATGTCACAATAACATGCCTCGTCTCATTACAATTGTTTATATTTTGAAAGTCGATTTCAACGAACCTGACCTATCAAGGATTTTCAAAATTGGGCATGCCACTAGAAACTTACGAGGAAAGGCCCATCATCATATTAAAACAAATGGACATCACAATCAATGTTTGCATAGTATTCATTGAAGAGACACAACACGCTGTGGAAATTTGCGGCAGGGATGGACTTGGCTCCATTAATCTATTGTTTGCAAACCAAACAAGAAGACCAGCAATGTAATGACCTATGCAAATGAGATCTCAAGTACAGGAGCCATAAATTCATCTTCTTGTTCTCGAATCCTCACTCTGATATTCACATTTGTATCACTCAAATTTATCAATGGACAATTGGGGCATTGAAAAACAACACTTTGTAAATACTTGGAATTGTAGATCTCCTAAAAAAATGGAGCAGAATTCTAGCTTATGATCCAATCTAGATCTAGAAAACCATAGAAAATCACACTCACACATAGATATAAATAAGGAGAAATAAATCTCACAACAGAAATCAATGGTAATATACTTATATTAATCTATCTATGTACAAAAACAATAATACTCAACATTGTTTCATGTCTTCCTGAATTTCCCGCGAGGGAATCAAGCCAGATCTAGCTCTGATACCATATTAGAAAATAGAGAGAAAGCAAAGAGATTCATTAAACACAACACCAAACACAGTATATCTTTTATTGATCTCAAGGGTTACATATTTATAGTATCTAGATCATTGACAACTACACATCTAGATAGCTATTACAACTCACACATAGAAAACGGACTACTTCTAGATTGACACCTAGGGACTCACAATGACAACTCACACATTACATGGAAGCATTACTTCCAACACTATAGACATCACACATCTAGATAGCTATTACAAGTCGCACATAAGAAACTGACTACTTCTAGATTAACACCTAGGGACTCACAATGACAACTCACACATTATATGGAAGCATTACTTCCAACACTATAGACATCACATCCAACTGCAATAAAAACATCATTGTTGTTTGGCTTCCATAAATAAACAAGTCTACAAATGCTCTACAAAACCTTGCTTCCAAAAAATTTCTAAAAACATGCACAAAGCTTTCACAAAAATATCATAATGCCGCGAACGGATTATAACAATAACATTTTTTTTTTTTTTTTTAATGCAGTGTTTTTTTTTAATATGATTCAAATTCTGATTTAAAAGACACTTTGAATTTAAAATAAAATTAAAAAAAAAACAAACTTACCTTTTTTTTAAATGAAAACCCGCCCCCCTTTTTTTTTAATGTGGAGCCTATTTACATGGGACCAATGTCCATATAAGACGAAACCCTTGAATTACATTTCCAAAAATAAAGAAAAGTTAAATACTTTTTTTAAAAGAAAATTACCCAATTTGAAAAAAGACATTTAAAAGAACTTGCCTCCAATGAAACAAAGAACACATTGAAGACTTTACACGAGCATTGACTTTACCGTAACGCATTTTTATTTTTGTCACGGGGTCCATCCTTTTTTTAAAAAACAAATTTGGCTGGTCGATTATGCAGCTCCGATGTGCTTTTATGAGCAATGTTGCGCACTCCTTCCATTGATGGGATGTGTGAATCTTAAAAATCTCACGATTTCATAACTTTACAATTCTTTTGCGTATTTTTCTTTTTGGCGGGGTGCGAAACTAGAGAACTGTTAGGTTAGAGAGCAACATCTCAATGTTTTTTAGCAACTGTCATCAGAGTGGACCCAGGAGAAAGTGCGAAAGCAACTGCCTTAAAAATTTCACGATTTCCTAACTTTACGACTCTTTTGCGCACCCTTTATTTTCTGGGGTGCGAAACTGCTGCACTTTTCTTTCTTTACAGGAGTGAAATTCACCTTGTTTATTTCTAGAGTCTTATGCAATTTGACTATTTTTCTCTATTTTTCTTTCTTACGCCCCTTAAGGAGTCTTACCCAACTTAAGCTCGGATTCCATGACATAGATTAAGATTTAAGCCTCAATAGAGATTTTGAATTTTGAATTTTTCAATATTACAAATCAGTTAAATAAGATTATGATAAAGACATCATTAATAAATTACTGCAATGAAACTAAACTGATTAAAACTGAATTAAAACACTAAGAATAATGTCTATAACACCTAACAAGTAATTAGAATTAAATTCTGCAACAGAAATGAATGCCACTTCACCCTATGTATATCAAATTGTTAGAATTAGTGCCACTTCAGCCCATGTATATCAAATTGTTAGAATTAGATTCTGCAACAGAAATGAAGTGCCACTTCAGCCTATGTGTATCAAATATATTCCTAAATGTATTGAATAATTATCGAGCAGTTTCAAAAGAATGGTCATGGGTGACTGAGACATGACAGGTATTGCAGACCTGACAAGGACGTTATGGAGAGTTATAATTATGGGCGTTAATGGTTGTTAGATAATTTACATATGGTTGCTCTGTGTAAAGATATGATATGGCACGACTAATATTGGAGTGTGGCATTATATCGTTGAGTTATTGGTAGCATTACATATATTACAATGCGTTGGCATTAATAACATATATACCTCGGTTAATACATTTATATGAGTTGGTTGACACAATGCATATGGTATTCAATATGTTGGCGTTGATATATTCATATGGTATTCATTGATTAATACAATGCATTGGTTGATACAATATGTTGGCATTGATATATCCATATACACAAAGCGTTGGTTAACACAATGCATTGGTGTTCATATATTCATTTATTCGTTAGTGCTAATATATTGTGGCAGCAGGTTTTAATATATTGTCGCAGCAGCATTAGTATATTGTGGCAGCGTTAAATGCATATTACGGTGGCAGCGTTGGATATTGCGAGTCGGATGACATCTTATGTGAAACCAGCATGTCATCTTTGTTTCATCTAATAAGATTGAGCAATGATTTTTGTACTCATAATCGTATAATTAATCTAGCAAAGAGTGTTCTGGAGCTGCTGTATCATTTCTCTCCCTCTCTCTGCATAAATTGCGCCTGAAAAATGTCTCATATTTGTCCAATATTTCATGAATCTAAGGATGAACGTCTTATCCCTAAAACTTTTTGGTCCTGAGAATAGCAGTGAGTAGATGTCATCGATTGTATTATGAATGAAGATATTAGGATTGAAATTGGATATCATGCAACTCTTCCATCGAGGATTGAATAGTTTCCAACGCTTATGAACAGTTTCCAAGCAAATGAAAATTTGATGAACAGCGATATACATGGTCCAAATTATATCGCTCGACCTTTTAATATATGTGCATATATCGACTGCACAATTTCTGATCTGGCATGGCCTTTTATAAGGATAAATTTCAAATCACCCCACACTTCTGATTAGACAAAAGTAGAAAGACTGAAACATACTGGTTTATCCTATTTAATTTTTTTTTCGAGTCATCTATCAGTTTGTTTCAACCGGAGTGAATTACGCATCCAAATTTATTGGCTGGGTAAGAGAATTGGCACACTAATATCATCCGGTTGGTATGAAAGCTGGAATAAAATAAATTGGCATTTTATTTATTTTCTTTTAGTTTTTTAATATGTTCATTATGTTCATTAATTATTTAACGATCTCCGAGAGCTCGTTTCTTTTGGGGAGGAGGGGTGGAATGCAATTCATATGTAATTTATAATTTCAAAAAAATAAATGGCTCCATAAATTTTTTTGGGGATTCTTTTATGTAATTTATAATTTAAAAAAATAAATGGCTTCATAAATTTTTTGGCATTCTTTTATGTATAAGGGTATGATAGCTAATTATTTTTTAGTAATTTATGTAAAGATTATAATATGGTTGTTCATGTTCTTATGATCTTATTCTCACTGGATTTGTTATCTAAAAGAAAAGCATAAAATCTTATTACAGAGTACCAAAAGCTATTAAGAACACAAAATGGAAAGACCAAAATGCCTAAAATACTTTTAAAATGACAGTTTTCCCTAGCTGGATTGTCCATTTAGTTACCCATTGAATCTGGGACCTAACGTCGCCATGGACATGGAATTCTAAGTGAGTGAGTCTCCCTTCTAGATATTCCATTCAGTCAAATATTCTCCTCTATCCCCATGAAGTGTGATCCTACATATTACCATATTACATATTATCTGCAAATCATTCATAAAACCTATGACCTCATTAGGGTTATTATGGTGATTTTGTCCCAAGGATTCCAAAGATGGGTATTATCATATTACATCATTCATAAAACCTATTACGTCATTAGGGTTATCATGGTGATTTTGTCCCAACGATTCCAAAGATGGATATTATATGCAAATCATTCATAAAACCTATTACCTCATTAGGGTTATCATGGTGATTTTGTCCTAGTCATTCCAAAGATGGGTAACTTGGAGAATCCAAGGATTAAAAAAAAAAAGATAAACAACACATCTAATAGGAGAAGCACGATTGTGAACCACCTTATTCTCTAACTCCACTTCCACTCCACCTTCTCTTTCCATTTCCGCAACTTCCCCTTTGTGCTCAGCTCTTTCCCCTCTAGTTCCTGCCCCTCTCTACCCTCTACCACGCTACCTTTACATTTTCACTCCAATCCCGCTCACAGAAACCAACATTGTACATCCAACAATGCACGAAGAGCTGGCCACAACTCCAAACCTTAGTGCCCAAGTATAAAATTCCAATAGTACCTAACCCAAGAAAAAAATGGCCACCTTTCCTTTCCACTCGACTTTTTAATTAGTGGAAGGCTCCCTTATTTCAACCCATAATTAATGGAAGGCTCCTCTATTTCAACCCCACTAAAACCAACCTTGTACATCCAACAATGCATCGAGAGCCAGCCACAACTCCACATCTTAGTGCCCAGCTATAAAATTCCAATAGTACCTAACCCAAGAAAAAAACTGCCACCTTTCCTTTCCTCTCAACTTTTTAATTAGGGGAAGGCTCCCTTATATCGACTCTAGGTGGATGAATTAGTGTTGACTTTTTTATTTTATTTTTAATCCACTACCGAAATTGTATGTGAAGTGAATATGCTTCAAAGATCCTTTGTCTGAATCCCAAATCCATGGCTACTGCATAAGGGACAGCGAAGCTTCGTCTGAGTCGCAAATCTGAGTCCCAAATCCACGGCTATTACACGAGGGACAACGAAGAAATAGGAAAAAATATATTTAAGAATGACTGCTGTGAAATTTGGTTTCCACATAGCCTTATGAAGTCGAAGAGCCACCACTTTGAATTTGTTGAAAAGGAAGAGAAGACAAAACATAAAGTTCATACACAAAAACATGAGTTGCTGCTCTTCTATTGATCACACAAAACATGATGCTTACAATGAACCCGGTGGAAGGTATTTATCCTTTTTCAACTAGCTACTTGCCTTGACATGCAACCACATGCAATCACACACTCAAAGTCATATTTCACTTAACTCAACTTGACTCAACACTCAATCACTCAATCACTCAGTTAACTCACTCTCTATGTTTTAACAAACTCCACATGCGGGAGTAATTACAATTTCTAACACTCCCCTTTATTACAACCGTATGACTCAACCTGACTCAACATGACTTAACTATGCCTGTTAGGCTTACAATAGAAATTGACTCAATTATCACTCAAACATGCCTGCTAGTCTATGTCTCAGCTAAGCATACAATGACTCAAGACTTTATTTTCTTTCTCTCTTCTTCCAAATTTTAAATCCTTGAAATTGCTTCATTTTCTGTTGCATTTTCTTGTTGTAGGCTTTATTCACTTGCTGCTGCTGCAATTTTTCTTTGACTTGTCTTGAACTTATTCTGAAAAACAATTGGATCATGTATTTTAAAACTTCCTCTTCAAATATTCGTTCAACTATGGATTTTTCCCATAAAATTTCATCTTCGAATTGTCTTCTTTGCTTTTCTTTGTGTTTTATATTCTTGATTTTCTAGATCATTATTTTCACTTTCATCATCAAGTACTACTACTTTTTTCCTGTAATATGCACACTCAAGATCATTATTCACCATTTCATTCAATTCTTTTATTCCAGCTGCTGCTTTAAGACTCACATCAATTTGTTCTATTGGTTTCTGAATCCATTCTTCAATAAGCTTCAAATCTGCATCAAATTTATTAACAACCTTGCTTTCAATTTCTTCTCCCATACTATTTTGAACACCTGCATATTCAAAAACAATGTTAAGAACATCTTTAATATGAATCTCTTTAGAGAGAGCTTCTTGCTCTACATCTGCCTTCTTTTCAACTATGTGGAGGTTGTTTTCGACTCTTATGTTGTTAGTGGATATTCTCACAAAAAACTATTCAATCACTTTATCCTGTTCTTAATCATTCACTGTTGTTAGATGACATACTACTTCATATCTTGCTGCTACAGTGGCAACTTCACCCTTCAATGCTTCATCAAACATGGTTCTTACCATATTTCCATAATCAATACATGTTTCAAAAAAGAAACCACACATATCATCAACATAATGTTCATCCACAATATGGTGGGATATCTGAGCATGCATGTGCTCATTGTCAATTCCATTGACAATTTTAACTTCATCAAACCCATCAGCTACGGTTGGATTCACCAATTCACATATAACTTTGCAGTCATCATCCACATGTGTCTCATCACAGTGAGATTCACCATCATCTGTATCATCCACATTATAGTGGAGTCCTTGAGCATTATATGTTCTTGCTCTGCTTCACATACAAAGGCTACTTCTTCTCTCTCTGCAAACTTTGTTGCATCTTCTTCATCCATATGCATGCTTGCATAATGGGTTTCAATTTTATGGTCTTGACAACCATCATCCACTTTTAAGTGGGATTCTCCAAGCTCTGTTTTCCTCTTAAAGTCTTTCTCATCTACTCTCAGATCTGCAGCTGACTTCTTTTCTTGTGACATAACCTGTTGTTGCATGTCGCTCTCTTTTGTGCCAAACTCTGCTTCCAAGAACTTCCATGTTTCCTTGGAAGTTGTAGCTTTTGCTACCTTGCACAAACACTTCTCATCCAATGCATGTTTTATAAAATTCAACACTAAAGCATCGCATACTTCATCATATGGGTTATTAGACTCATACTCAATTAACTCTTTAGCTCGAAGAAAAGTTAACATTTTCATAACCAAATGATCAAAATATTTACCTGTAAACATAGGAGGTGGTAGCAAATCAAAGCTACACCAATCACCCTCGTTTTCTTCTTTGTCTTCTGCTAGACTTCTCAGTTCCTCAACTGCGGCTTGAACCTCTCTAACTACGGCAACAATCTCTGTCTCTTCTTTTTGTTTTCTTTTCATAGACTTCTTTCATCACGCTTTGCGACCCATCACTATTGCCATTCCTTTTCTTATAACTGCTTTGCTGATTGCATGAGGCTATCTTCCATATCGCCCCTGAAAAAAATATAATTTTCAATAAGCGCTACCATAAGGCACAATCTTCACCAAAAAACCTGTCATACTTAACAAAACACGCCCTAAATTCTCTTTACTAAAAAAACATATTTTCAAAAACCATAAGATTTCACCTTTAACCCCAAAACATTTTTCCCTTAAAAAACAAAAAAATAATAAATAAAACTTCTCAAAAAAACAACTTTCCTTTATAAAGTTTCCAAAACCTCTATAAAAAAAGATACCTTTTAAAAGATAACTTTTCAAAGGGATTCAGGTTATATGAACCTTCATCATAAAGCTTCGGAATAAATTTTTTCAAAGCCGTTGAACTTTAACATGTGTTCTCGTGCTCCTTTTTAAAATTTGTAAACCTTAGGCGACGTCATACCAAGAAATCTTTTGAATTTTTGCGGGCTATCTGCAACAGCGTTGGCTGCGGCTTATGGCGGATTTCTCCTTTGCACGCTCTTTTCGGATGCAACGATGGTTCTTAATGGCTGACTGTTAGAATTTTTGAGCTACTACACGGCCCTTTCAATTATCAGCTCTTCAGACCGGAGGCTACGATCTCTTTATGGTTTATCTTTTTGCTCTTATACTAATTTGTTGAAAAGACAAAACATAAAGTTTATACACAAAAATACTATCTGTTGCTCTTCTATTGATCACACAAAATATGATATTTGCAATGAACTAAGTAAAAGGTATTTATCAGGTTGCTAACCTTGGCATGCAATCACACACTCAAAGTCATCTATCACTAACTTGACTCAACACAAAAACATTCAATAACTCAATCACACTCTCTATGTTTAGCCAACTCCACATACAGAGTAATTACAATTTCTAATATTTAACTGATAGCTAATTGTTATGGGACAGCTGGGTACGCTGGTAATGCAGGGCCCTAGGTATCTCCCGTTGATCTTCTGCATTCTCCTTGGGCTCTAAGGCTCATACTACATCCCTAACAGCCTAAAGTTTCCTGCAATCAATGACTTGCCGGTGATATATTTTTCTCTCGGGTCATGGTGAAGAGTAAATTTTCTGCGATATTATTATGAAATAGGCTTTCTTGTTTTTTTGGAAACCTAATTGTGGTTCTACTGATCGTATACTAAATGAAATTGACAATTCGACCAGTTGAATTTTTTTGTGTTTGTTTTCTAAGTAAACAACAAAATTACCTGCAATGCATTTCCTGTAGGAGTAGGTCAGGATGATTATTACTGAATTTAATTGTTTTTAATGGGGTGTTTTGGAAAAAAAAATTAATGATTTTTTCAGTTTAATTTGTAAATTTTCGTAGGAATTGATTGAAATCACAAGTTTGATGGGTAAGTCTGCACAATCTAAGTGTACTAAGAGTTTTCCAGGATACTGATCCAAATTCATATATACAGTAAAAAAACAACTTTAAATAACACAAATCAAGATTTCATCTCAATTTTTTCCATAAATTCTTATACCTAAAGTCCAAAAAAACAAATTAAATCCAACTCCCTATTTAATCCACAATCATTAACCACTATTAGCATAAAATGAATTTGCAATAAATTCATAAAATGAATGTGCAATAAATTCAGACCTTCATAGATTGTTTTCCACCTGTCTAAATTTCATGCTATAACTTTTTTTGATTGCTCTGAATTTTCTATATCGATAGGTTAGAATGAGTATTAAATAATCAGCGAGAACTGACAGGTCTCAGAATTAAAAGAATGTGCAGTAAATTCATATCCAGATACGTATGTTCTCTTTAACCGAAATTCTTTCGACATCCTTTTTTGTTTCGCTGAATTTCATGTAGAGTGGTTTCGAATGTGTACCGAAGCTTCCGCGAGTTATAACCTAAATAAATCATTAGAGAAAAGTTTAATAATGAAATACCTAAAAACTGATGAACAATAAATTCATATAATCAGACATGTTTTTTTCTATCCACCTCACAAATCATTATTTTAGTTTTATTAATAATTAAAAATATAAAAATCTAAAAATTTAATCTAAAATGTATGGTAATAAAACAATATATCGATTAAAATTTTATGTATGAACATCATCAGTATATGTGTTATAAATAACATATATGTAATTCACACAAAATTTGTACAGAAGTACTGCTATTCACGTATTCTAGGAGTTGAAACACTCATTCATGATATGAGAATTACCCACTCCATAATGTTTGCATGCTCAAAAAGTTTCACCAATCCTTCACCGTTCGCCACCAAACAGTAATGAATTCCCTGCACTGTTTTGTGTACAATTCATGGTACAGAGGGCAATCAAGCGTTTGGTCTCATATCCTATACAAAGCGAAGATTGAAACGAAATGATTAAGAATTCCAACGGCTTAGCTCACAATGAGGAAATTGAAGATTGAAAGGAAACCATTCCAATTTCCAATGGGATTAATCGGTGTCCAAAAAAAATGATTTTTAATTTTGATGATTATTAATAGTAATAAAGTTTAATTTTTAATAATAAATTTAAAATTGAAAATTCCTAAATTTGTATTGTTTAAATTAAATTAATAATAAAATAAAATTTTATTTGATCGAAAATAAAATTTTAAAGTTCAGAAAATAATAATAATTAAATGAACTTAAAAAGAGAAGAGAAATGTTTTAATATTATTAATAATAGTATTAATAATCATAATAATTAAGAGTAACATTAATATTAATTACCAAGTTTAATAATAAAAGTTAAATTTAAAATTACATTTATTATTAATATTAAAAAATAAATATAATTTTAAGTTTTTAAGTTTGGGATTTTAATATTAATTTATTGGGTTTATTATTCCCTTGGATTTATAATATCAATCTCTTGGGTTTAGTAATCTAGGGTTTCATATTTCTAGGGTATAATATTATTCATACGGTTCATACTATTAATCCTAGGGTTTAATATAAATCCCTTGAGTTTATAATCATGGTCAACCGTGTTATAATATCACATTGTGACAAAGATAGTCTTAATATGAAAATCGACCATGGTCAACCATCATCAACCTTCACCAAGCATGGTCAACCATGGTCCAACATCACATTCTGATAATGTCTCAATATGAAAATCAACCATGGTTAATCATGGTTAACCATGGTCCAACATTGCATTGTGATTAAGATGTTCTCAATATGAAAATCAACCATGGTCCAATGTCGAATTGTGAGAAATATTGTCTCAATATGAAAATCGATCATGGTCAATAACCATGGTGACATTGAGACAAAGATTGTCTCATGATCCAACATCACATATGACAAGTAGGGTCAACCATGGTCAACCATGGTACATTGTGACAAAGATTGTCTTAATATGGAAGTCAACCATGGTCAATCATGGTCCAACTTCTCATTTCAACTTCAGAGTGGATCGAGCAGGGTTCACTTTTGAATGAATGAGCAGCTAATCATGGTCAATAATGGTCGACAGTGACTAACCATGGTCCAACGTTGCATTGTGATAAAGATTGTCTCAATATGAAAATCAACCTAGGTCAACCATGGTCCAACATCAAATTTCGAGAAATATTGTCTCAATATGAATATCAATCATGGTCAACCATGGTCAATAACCATGATCACATTGTGACAAAGATTGTCTAATGGTCCAAAGTCACATTGTGACAAACAAGGCTAGCCATGGTCAACCATGGTCTAACATCTATGGTTGACCATGGTTTACCATGGTTTATAATACCTTGGGTTTATAATATTAATCCCTTGCATTTATAGTCTCTTGGGTTTTTAGTATTAATCCCTTGGGTTTATAGTATCAACCATGGTCAATAACCATTATCAACCATGGTCAACAATGGTCAACGATGATCAATAACCATGGTTACATTATGACAAAGATTGTCTCATGGTCCAACGTCGCATCATGGCAAGCATTGCCAGCTATGGTCAATCATGGTCAATCATGGTCAATCATGGTCAATCATGTTCAACCATGGTCAACCATGTTTAATAAAATCAATCATGTTCAACCATGGTCAACCATGTTTAATAAAATCAATCATGTTCAACCATGGTCAATCATGCTCAACCATGGTGCAAAATTGCATTATGACAAAAATTGTCTTAATCTAAAAATCAACCTTGGTCAAACATAGGCCAACATTGCATTATGACAAAGATTGTCTTGATATGAAAATTAATCATGGTTAATCATGATCTAACATCGCATTGTGATAGTGATTGTCTCTATGAAAATCAACCATGGTCAACTATGGTCAACATCGTTTTTTTTTAGGGTTTATAATATTAATCCTTTGGGTTTAATATTATTCCCTCTGGTTCATAATCCCTTGGGGTTTTAGTATTAATCCCCTGGGTTTATTATTTCCTTGAGTTTATAATATTAATCACTTGGGTTTATTAATGTAAGGGTCCATATTCCTAGGGTTTAATATTATTCGCTTGGGTTTAATATTATTTCCTTGGGTCTATAATCCCTTGGGCTTTTAGTATTAATCATTTGGGTTGATAATATCAATCATGGTCAACCATGGTTCAACGTTACATTGTGACAAGCATTATCTCAATATGAACAACGTTGCATTGTGACAAAGATTTTCTTGACATGAAAATCAATTATACGTAAGCATGGTTAGGCATGGTCTAACATCCCATTGTGACATTGATTGTATCAATATGAAAGTCAACCATGGTCAACCATGCTTATTTTAGGGTTTATAATATTTGGGGTTTATATACCTTGGGTTTATAATATTATTCCCTTGGGTTGATAATCCAATGGGGTTTTAGTATTAATCCTTTGGGTTTATTATTCTATTGGTTTTATAATATCAAACACTTGGATTTATTAATCTAAGTGTTCAACCATGGTTGAGTATGGCCCGACTTTGCATTGTGACAACGATTCTCTCAATATGAAAATAAATCATCGTCAACGAAGGTCAATCATGGTCATTCATGGTCAACCATGGTTAATCACAATCGATATGAAAATTAATCATGGTCACATTGTGACAAACATTGTCTCAATATGAAAATCAACCATGGTCCAACATCGCATTGTGACAAAGATTGTCTCAATATGAAAATCAATGATGCTCAAGCATGGTCAAACATGGTCCAGCGTTGCATTGTGACATTGATTGTCTCAATATGAAAAATAACCACGGTCAACCATGATTATTTTAGGGTTCATAATATTTATCTTAGTGTTTATATACCTTGGGTTTATAATATTGATCGCTTTGTCAACCATGGTCAATCATATTCAACCATGGTGCAACATCACATTGTGACAAAGATTGTCTCAATATGAAAATACCTCTTGGTCAACAATGGTCCAAATTTTCATTGTAACGAAGATTGTCTTGATATTAAAATCAATCATGGCCAACCATGGTCCAATGTCGCATTATGACAAGGATTGTCTCTATGAAAATCGACCATGTTCAACTATGGTCAACATTGCTTATTGTGACAACCATGGTTAACCATGGTCTAGCATTGCGTTGTGACAAAGAATGTCTCAATATGAAAATCAATCTTAGTCAACCATGGTCCAACATTCCTTTGTGACAAAGTTTCTCACAGTATGAGAATCAATAGTGGTCAACCATGGTCCAACGTCACATTGTGACATAGATTGTCTCAATATGAAAATCAGTGATGGTCATTAATGGTCAACCAAGTTTATTTTAGGGTTTATATAAATGGTAGGGAATATAAACCCTAGGGTTTTTAATATTAATCCCTTGGGTTTATTATCTCTTGAATTAATATTATTCCCTTGGGGTTTTAGTATTAACCTCTTGAGTTTATGATATCAATTTCTTGGGTTTATTAATCTAAGAGTTCATATTCTCGGGGTATAATATTATTCATAGAGTTTGTAATTAATATTAATCCCTAAGTTTTAATATTATTCCCTAGAGTTTATAATTCCGTCAGTTTTTAGTATTAAACGTAAGGGATTATAAACCCAAAGGAATAATATTAAACCTAAGGAATTAATATTATAAAACGAAGGTATATAAACCCTAAGATAAATATTATAAACCTTAGAATAAAGATGGTTGACCATGGTTAACCATGGTCCAACGTCGCATTATGACAAGGATCGCCTCAACCATGTTTATTTTAGGGTTTATAATATTTATCTTAAGGTTTATATACCTTGGGTTTATAATATTAATCCCTAGGGTTTAATATTATTCCCTTGGTTTTATAATTCCTTGGTTTTTTAGTATTAATCCCTTTGGTTTATTATCCCTTAGGTTAATATTATTGCCTTGGGTTTATAATCCATTGGGGTTTTAGTATTAAACCCTAGGAATATGAACCCTTACATTAAACCCAATGGATTGATATTATAGACCCAAGGGTTAATACTAAAACCCTAAGGTTTTATAAACCCAAGGGACTCATATTATTAAGCCCAAGGGATAAATATTATAAATCCAATGTATATAAACCCTTGGATGACAATGATTTATATTGAACCTAAAGGATTAATATTTTAAACCTATTAATAATATTATACCCTGTGAATATGAATCCTTAGATTAATATACCAAATTGATTTATATTATAAATCGAGGGTTTTAATACTAAAAACCCAAGTGAATATAAACCATAGGGTTTTTAGTATTAATCCCTTGGATTTATTATCCCTCGGGTTAGTATTATTCTTTTGGGGTTTTAATATTAACCCTGTGGATTTTTTAATAAGAACCCCTTAAGTTTATTCTCTTTTAAATTTATAATATCAATCCCCGGGTTTTATTAATCTAAAGATTCATATTCCTAGAGTTCATATTTATATTATATAATTTAAAATTAAATAATAATAAATAACATTCAATATTTAATAATTGTTATTAATTATATAGGAATAATTATTATTAATTATATTAATAATAATAATAATATATTTTTATTGGAGAATTTTTTTATATTATTATTTTTATTAAAACTTTTGATTATATCAACTATATTTAAAAAATTTAATGCAGTTGTGTATGTATATATATCGACCCCACTCTTTCTAATGTAGCCTCGCCTTTTTATAATGTAATAACTTTCAAATAACCTTACACTTTTGATTAGTCAAGGTAGAAAAAGAAACTGATTTATCCTTTTTAGAAAAGAAAAAAATCGAGTGGCCTCTCAATTTGTTTGAACCGTATCCAATTAGGCATCCAAATTTATTGTTTGCAGGGCAAGAGAATTTAAAACTACTTATTATATGATAAGGTTGGTATGAAAGCTGGAATAAAGTAAATTGCCAGTTTTTTAATTTTATTTTAACATCTTTTTTTAACTTTTAATATGGTTATTATTTATTTGAGGATCTCCGAGAGTACTTTTTTTTTTTCGGGTAATGTGATTCATTTTTATTGGATCTTATGGTGTGATATTGACGTTTAATCAAAAGGATGAAGTGCTTATGAATTATTACTATATATTAAGACTTCAAAATTAAATAGTATTTATGTTATTAATTGAATATATTAAGAAGTTTCAATATATATATATTACGATTTCAAAATTGAATAATGTTTTTCGATATCCCTTTAAGATAGAGATAGATGCAAAGGTTACATTCAATAAAAAAATGGTGATATTGATAATGAATATCCTAAAACAAACATAATTATTAATAAAACATTCTTCATTATTTAAATCTCTTTAATTATTTTTATTATTTTAACTAAAGGAAATTTGTAATTTAAATTTTATGGTTTAACTTCTAATGGGTGTCTTTCAATATTTATCGAAGTGTTGTGATGTGTGCCTTTCAGCATTTATCTCAAGCTTGGTGATGGTAGGGTTCAATGCGGCATTAGTTTTTAGCTTTAAATGTTCAAGCATGAGACACTCGTTGATGTGCGAGCTCTTTGTGGGGAGAGGTAAGGATTTCTCTTGGCCCGCCAATTCTGTTTACCTCCTGGTACCATATTATTATATTTTATGTCTGCGACAAAGGCTTTTCTGGACCTTTCTTTCTGATTGGACCGGGGTCTTCCTTTATCAACTGGTGAGTATCGTGGTTTCAAAGTTCATTGCATGGGATCAATGTTCTGAAGGTAGCCTACCTACCATTTTATTGTTTCAGTTCTTGTTCAATTTTTTGTTTTGCTTAGTAGGTGTGCTTCGTTTACGGTGTGCGTTTTGATGATTGTTTGTTTGTCTTTTTAACTCTCCTGCATCACTGAGTAATTTTATATTTCGTTGGTGGGTGTTTATAGACACTGGGGCTATATTGTTTTACAAGATTTTAGATTTGGACGTGCTAGGACATGTATTTCTCTGTCTATTTTGTTTGAGGCAACCATTTTAGTGGCAGGGATTTATTACGAAATTCCCATGTCTAATTCACATTTTGGTCTTTGCTTGTAGTATTGTTGGGGAATCTCTTTCTCTTAGGTGTTTTTGTTAGCGGTTTCCATATCATGTTATGTTATTAAACTGTGGTAGCTTGAATTATTGGTTGGATTTGGGTCTGGCTATGTGCGCTGTGGATGATGACATTGTTGTTTTCAAATCTGGTTTTAGTAGTCCTTTGTCTCATTATTTTCATAGTCTTTTTGGTAGATGTTTTTCTTGTTCTTGTCCTCACTACTCCTTGGTGTCATTTCTCATGCCTCTGAGGAAAATAATGACCTCCAGAAGGGGGGTTGTAGAAATATTGGGCATAAAAGGGTTCTCCCTTTGTCCTACAATTTTGTGGAAACTTTTTCTAATGTTGTGCCTTTGGAGGTGCATAAAGAACTTTTGTTGTTGCAGGCAAAATAATCTAGAGATAAACTGTATCACTCATATGTTGAATTGAAAGAGAAGGATATGCAACGGGTCCATAACCCTAGTCATTTTCATATGTGGAAACTACATTTTTTGAGTTCTTTGGCACTCCATCAGCAAATGGCCACTCTCTTGCACCTTATTTTCAAAGGAAAGTAGGTAGAGAACTATAATGTTTTTTCTTCTTTGGTGGACATCAAGCGTATGTTAAGAAATATATGATTTTTTTTTGGATAATGTCGATCAACATCTAGCTAAAGTGGAAGGATTTTTTGTGAGCGGTTATGCTTTCGGAGACCTTACCGCTAGTAGAAAATGAGAAATTAGTTACAAGGCGACTAGAAAAGCTAGGCACTGTATATTTTCCACGTGAAATACTACAAAAAATGAGCAATATTAAGTGACACAACTAAAAATGACTAACATAAATGACTAATTTAGTCACAGGTTAAAATATATGACTAGCTAATAAGTAATACAAGTAAAAACCACTAACATGAATGACTAAGTTAGTCTGGGAACAAAAATATGACTATCTAAGAAGTACTACAATAATATAAATCAGTTTTTTATGTTAGTCATTTTAATTGTGTCACTTCAACAATCTAAACTTACAAGTGAATGTACCTCATTTGCACACTATTTTTTTTCCCACTGACATAAATATAGTTTAACAATGTCAATTTCTCTCCATCTTGACATATCTCTTCATGATGTAATCAAAATACTATTCATATTCCTCCTTTAAATTTATGAGTATTATGTTGACACTTAACACCTTTACAATGAACTCTCCTAGTTTCATATACACAATTAGAGTTCCATTACTTTAAGCTCATTCATTGTATATCCATGTCTATGTTCTAATTAAAGACATAATTAATAGGTAATGTCCTTGTAATAGCCTTTTGCTACTGGAAGTATTAGTAATGCTATTGTGTTGCTAAAACTGAACTATGATGACAAAAAAGTCATGAAATGTGATGACATAATCATGTAAATAAATGTTTTATTGATAAATGAGTAATAAATTGGAAACACTTGAAAATTAGACACTTGCAGATGAGATTCTATATATAAGATAATCTTTCCATGATAAGAATTCTAGAAATAATTCTGGATAAACTTAATGGATGGGAGAGAAATATCCATTAAGTGCTTAGCTGGAGATAAATCATAAGTTGGGACTAGCATAAAGCATTACTGTTGTCTTGATGGGCCCTGACCCAAGTTCAGCGTTAAGCAGCCAAGTAAATCCCTACACTACTGGCCCTTTTGGCATCAATCCATGAAGTGTGGACTGAAGTCTCACTCGAAGCACTATGGGGGGATGCAGGAACCAAGTTTCCGCACCCTGAGATGGTTGTGATGTCGGTTATTTTCCCTAAACTTCCTTCGTGCAGATCGATAATCACTTTAGGGCTTATCAAAGTACTTCTCTTATTCGTCCTTGAAGCCTCTGCGAAAGTCTTCATTCATCCTTCTTGGGCCCTAAATAGATAGATCAGGAACTTACACACCTCTGTAATTATTCCTACTCCTGTATTTACTCATATTCGCTTAAATATTGGTTAACTTTATCATGCATTATGATTATCTTCGCGTAAATATATATCTCTACTTGCGTTCATATAAAACAGAGAAACATATAGATTCGCGCATCAGAGTAACATTAAAACATAAACCCAGTATTCAACATAACATAATCACATGCAAGGAACATAAGTAAAATACACAAGTAATTTCACAATACTCTTCTTTATTATTAATCCAGATTTCCAGTATAGACTTTGACTACCCTGTGCACACAGTTGCGGGGGTCCACACACTCAACTGTGGACTTCCACCCTAGCCCTCTATGCACTCAGCTGCAGAGCCTCTTCCTACGCTAAGAATCTTCTCTCTTAGCTCTCACAGACCGATACATTAACATCAAGTATCAACTATGAACTAAACTATTTTAGACTCCTCTAAGACTCACTTTTTATACATTCCCATGGTCTACGATCCATGGGTAGATATTTAAAGCTGACATGCTTTTACACAAAAGAAGGGCGAAAACCCTTTATTGACTCTTGACATCTTCGTGCTCCACGACCACAAAATGTGGAGAGTTTACATTCGTTTACAAAATTTGTGCCTTTAGCCCCAAAATTGACCCTAGAGGACCCATTCCCAACAGACCCTCAACACAAATCTAGTGACTTACCCTCGAGTCACTCTGTTGGTGCAGAGATATTGTCATGAAGACCTCCCAGCTCCACCTATACCACTGCAACTTCGACAGTGCACTGTGTTGCCGCTTGCTTCATCTCTTCAACAAGCTGCTCCATCGTTGGCCTTGCACCATCTACCTGTACCTTTTGCTGCATTCCCTACAGACTAGCCAGTTTTCCTTTGATGGTGGTTGTGAGCGCATAGGCTTCATCAAGCCAAGGCCCTTTTCTGGCCTTGAGGACACTCTCTTTGCGCTGCGCGACATCCACCTGCTCCTTGAGCACCTTTGCCTCCTGCAGTTTTGGTAGCGTCTGTGTAAGGGCGACAGTGTGCACCATCACTTTGCCTTCATCATATCACTGCTGCAGCTCTCGGGCCTCCATTTCCAACCTTTGCAAGGTGGGATCCTCCTGCAAATTGGTAACCACTTCGAGTGCCTGCTCGAAGAGCGTTGTCCACTCCTTCACTACACTATCTATAGTGGCTACTACATCTGTGACAGCGGCCTCACACTGCTCCTTTACCTCTGGTGGAGTCGAGGGATGGTCCCTTAATTCAAGTTCTGTGATCTTAAGGTTGAGGTCCAACTGAACCTTGGTCATCTCTGATCTCGCTTCGTGCACTCCGGCAGTGAGCTTCCAAATTCGTTCATCTACTGGTGCATCTTCAAGAATATCCAAATTGGGGACACACCTGCATGCCTCTGCCAGTACCTTGGTAGTGTGCTCATTCTTCAACGTGATGGCCTTAAAGAGATCAATGGAAGAAGTCTTCTCAGAAAACATTTGGGCATTGTTCACCTTCTGCACACTGATGACATTCAATGCTCGTTGTTCTCGAGTCCAAAGTTCTGCGATCACACAATCATGCAGGGTGTGAAGGGCTTCTCTTGGAAGCACAGTGAAGTGTAGCCCGACCTTTCGGAGGGCACAGAAAGTGGCTCAATCATCTTCTGCTTCTGCGGTCAGCGCTCCATCTGGGAGTGCGATAAACTGGGGGTCCATGGGGCAGACCATTTTTGTTGCTTCAACTATCCCAGGTTCCAAGCTACTTGACGCTGCGCTACTTCGACCCACACTAGTCTGCACTTGTGACACCTAGATATGCAGCTCATACAAACCCATCTGAATGGTGCTCGAGGCCTGCTTCTGTTGCTGCTCGAACTGTTGTAGCAGCTCCACGGTGGCATTCCTCACCATATCACCAATGTCATTCAAATCACCTTTTGTCAAGGTGATTGGGTTGAGGGAAGTCTTGTTGGCCTTGGACGTCTTCTACAGCCCTATTTTCTCTGATTCCCTGTTGCGCCTAATCTGGAACAGAGTAGTATCTGGGTCCTCTCCTCCCTGCCCTATTTGTTGCTCCTCCTCTTATGTTTCTGGGGAAGGTGACTTTTGTCTCCAGTCAGAGTTGTGCTCCTCTTCTTCCTTTATCTGTTTGTCGGCAGCGCGCTATGCCCTAGCTTTGTCCTCAGCCTCCTTATTCCTCTTTTCTGTTAGTTGTTCCATCTTCTATTTAGCCTCTTCCTTCTTTCGCTGCGTTGGACTCTTGCTATACCCAGCTGTCAAGTCCGAAGCGGTGTGCCAATATGCCATCTAGCGATTAAGGACCATTGTGATCGCGTTGTCTCTGGCTAGGTATGGAAGGTCATACCAATTTTTTTCAGGATCCTTCTACGCGCACATGGAGACCCGGTGGAAGTCCACCTTGAACTCCACATACTCTACTAGTTGATCATAAACAGTCGGTGACAACCGCGGTTTGTAGTTTATGGTCAGGTGGATATTCATCTCCATCAAAATACAAAATACCTTGCTATCCTTGACCCTTTGCGGGTCCTTCGTATCCCGGAGTGAAGTGAACTTTGCCGCTTCTGGTAGGTCTTGCGCGACCAGAGGAAACTGACTATCCTCTGGTAACTTCCACGTGACCAGCACTATGGACAACATCAACCATGCATAGTGAAACGTTTTTCTTTGATCCTGCGCCTATCTTCAGCTCGTGAGGAACTCACTGTAGAGATAGTGTGCCCAGTTGAACTGTACACCCTCCGCGCACTGGGCCACTAAAGACACTACTGGTGCCAGCACTTCATCTGCGCGACACTTCCGCATAATCTTGCCTGCTAGGATCTAAGCGGCTACCTTGATCGCGAGGTTGGTTATGCTAGTGATAGAGCAGCCACACGACTTCTTTACAAGCTTAAATTTATCCTTCATTTCTTCGGCGAGGTCGTGCTCACCTGCCTTACCTCCAAATGCCATGGCCGAATTTTCTCCTGCGTGCGACAGCCAAGTGATCCTATGGATCAGCATGTCAGTGATCGGTATCGGCTCCTCTAGCCACAAGAACCCATCATGCACCAAGCTAAGCAGATGCTTGATCACTATCATGGTTATGGGTGTGCGGTTGTACTACGGTACCCACAACATGTTTAACAGACCAGCCTTATCCACCCTTTTACCTACTTTCCTGGCTCCAGCTTGGTCACACCAGAGTCTTTGTAGAAGACGTGGTGCATGAGTTGATCTATGGCTAAGTGGGGAAAGCACTCTGTATCAGCCAAATCCAAATCCTCCAATTTTAACAAGGGAACACGTCCCATGCGCAGTTCTTCAAAGGAAACTTTTTCTGGCAGTAAGGGTGTATGTAATGCGACCTTGTTTTCATCAATCTCCTTTGGAACCTTTGTCTTGCCTCTGCACAGAGGAATGTACTCGGGCAGCTTAGAGATATGGTCGGACCCCTCAACGTCAACATCCTCCGCCCCCATGTGAATGTCTTCCACATCCATAGGGATCTCCTCAACATCATCTTTAGGTTAAAGGTTAATTAGCTTTCCCTTCTCCTGCACGGTGGGCTTTTCCTTCTGTGGGTGCCTTCTGGGTGATGCATGCACTGACTGTGGCATTTTCTTCTTATCTTTCTTTGATTTTGGACCCTTTTGGGTTTGTGTAGGCCTTAGCCTGGGCATCCTCAGTGATTTAGGCACTTCTTTTGGTACTTCAACACTCTCAACCTCCAAGGCAGCTCCCTCAATTGCCATTGCTACCTCCGAGGCAATTCCCTTAGCTGTCATTGCTTCTCCTCCACTCATGGTTTCTGCTAGCGCCGACATAATACTGGACAACAAATCCTACGTCTCTTTTGGCAAGCTCTCAAACACTGAACTCGCTATTAAAGCTTCAAAGTTCTCACGGTTCATGCACTCCTTAGTGCTCAACACCTCAATTCTCAAAATGCCAAGTTTTTTTCGCTAGGAAGCCACCTATAATTTATAAGCATTTTCGAATTCAAATACGATTGTTCCCCCCAAAATTCGTTCATAAATGTTGGATTGGCGCATATTTTCACAGATCTTTCCCTTAAATTTTGACTTAAATGTCACCCCCTGCTCCATTTGGCCATTTTCCCACTATCAAGTCATGAACAGTGACCATAACGGTCACTTTCCAGCTACCCTACGTGGTCCCTGCTTGGATAGCGATTCCTATGCGTTTTTGCTGATACTATGACATTCCTTCATTCTGTGTAGTTCCCCAACCACGCAGCTCCCCAAGCTGGGCAATGTTGTTTATAGTCCCATGCTTCCTTTCAGCTTCCTAGAGCGCTAAGATTGTGCTTCCACCATGTAGTCATCCAGTCAGATCGCTGGTGTATGGCTTCAATCGGCTACCAATTCACCCGCCCTGGGAATGGTTCTCCATTCAACTTTACCAACTAAACTGCTCCACCATCGGTAATCTCCTTTATGACATATGGCCCAAGCCAATGCATACGAAATTTTCCTAGAAATTTATCAAACTTGCTATCATATAATAGAAATAAATCATTTATCTTGGAGGTGCATAGTTT
The DNA here is from genome assembly GCA_031772625.1 of Pinus tabuliformis. Lineage (NCBI taxonomy): Eukaryota > Viridiplantae > Streptophyta > Pinopsida > Pinales > Pinaceae > Pinus > Pinus tabuliformis. The sequence continues at coordinate 1,492,396,179 of CM062819.1, read as the reverse complement.
GATGTGCTGATCGTGCCATGCCTTTTTGCACTCTTTTTCAACTTGTTGATGGAATCCAACTAGAAATCTATCTTCTTTGATCTCTGTTAGCTGCATGAGCCTCTCCTCTAGGGCTCCGCGATCCGCCATTCCTGTGAATGCCACTATACGCAAACTAGGTACTATGTACTCCATCGACATCACAACTTCCACGCCATAAACCAGTCTGAGTGGTGTTTTTCCAATCAACTTATTACAAGCCATTCTATAAGCCCATAGCACCACGGGCATGTGAACATCCTAGTTATTTCTTTAAGCATTGCAAACCTTTATGAGCATGCTCTCCAATATTTTATTAAATGCTTCCACCGTCCCATTAGCCTGTGGATGATATGGCGTGCTCTTTTGATGGTAAACCTGAAACTCTTCCATCATTGCGCTGATCGTTTCATTAAGAAAGTGTGTACCGTGATCACTCATTAAATTTTTTGGACAACAAAACCTTCTCACCGGTACTCAAAGATAAATTTTGTTGTTGTTGTGCTTGTACAATCCTTCACAGGCTGTGCCTCCACCCATATGGTTAAGTACTCAGTCATGGTGATGATGTACCGCACACCTGTCTTCTTCCCTGGAGGCTGAATTGGTCCTACAAAGTCAATCGCCCACTTCTCGAAGGGCTGTAGCAATATCTGCGGATTCAGCAGCAGCTCATCCCTGCGCGAGGGTCTTCCCATCCTTTAGTATGTGCTGCACGCCCTACAATATGATTTTGAATCCTTATGCAAGGTCGGCCACCATAACCCAGTGTGTAGAATCTTCTGTGCTGTTTCTTTTCCTGCATAATGACCTCCCGCGGCTCCGCCATGAGCCTCAACGAGGATGCTATTTCTTTCAAACTCTGGCACATAATGTCACAATATTTCATCTGATCCCATTTTGTACAAGTGCCCTGTAATGACAGAAAATTATGTCACGCGCACCACCAGTTCCTTCTTCTATTTCAATACACGACAGATGATCTGGTCTAGCATTCAAGCATCTTGGTTTCACAATAACTTCAAAATCATACTCCTGGAACAACAACAACCACCTGCATATCTTCCCCCCCAACATAGGCTTGTTGACTAGGTATTTTAACGTTGAATGGTCTGTATACATCTGAAAATGTCCACCCAACAAATAATGCCTGAACTTCTGGAGTGCGTACACCATAGCTAGTCCTTCACGCTCTGTCGTGGAATAGTTTTTTTCAGCTTTGGAAAGCTTCCTACTTGTGAACGCTATAGGGTGATCCAAGTCCCCTTAACCATCCTATGTCAGTACTACTCCCAACACAATACATGATGCATCCACATTCACATGAAATTCCTTCTTCCAATCTGGGAAGACTAGGATCGGCGTGAGACCATTTTCTCCTTCAGCACATCCAATCTCTTCTAGAATTCTTCATTCCAACATAACGTAACATCCTTCTGTAATAGTTTTTCCATCGTCGTTGGTTAGGATACTTGTCTCTCACCTGAGAGACCCGGGTTCAAGTCTCGGCAACAAAAACATTTTTTAGCTTGATGGGCCCTGACCCAGGTTCAACATTAAACAGCCAAGCAAATCACTACACTACTGGCCCTTTCGACATCAATCCGTAGAGTGCAAAATGAAGTCTCACCTAAAACATTATGGGGGGATTTATGAACCAAGTTTCCGCACCCTAAGATGGTTGTGATGTCTGTTATTTTCCCTAACCTTCCTTCGCTTAGATCGATAAGACATTTAGTGCTTATCAAAGTAATTCTCTTATTCGTCCTCAAAGCCTCTGTGAAAGTCTCCATTCATCCTTCGTGGGCCCTAAATAGATAGATGAGGCACTTACACACCTCTGTAATTGCTCTTACTTCTGTATTTACTCAAATTCGCTTAAATATTGGTTAACTTTATCATGCATTACGATTATCTTCGTGTAAACATATATCTCTACTTGCAGTCATATAAAACAGAGAAACATATAGATTCGCACATTAGAGTAGCATTAAAACATAAAACCAGTATTGAACATAACATAATCGCATGCAATGAATAGAAGTAAAATACACAGGTAATTTCAGAATACTCTTCTTTATTATTAATCCATATTTCCAGTATAGACTCTTACTACCTTGTGCACATAGCTACAGGGGTCGACACACTTAGCTACGGACTTCTACCCTAGGCCTTTGCGCGCTCATTTTCACAACCTCTTCCTATTGTAATAATCTTTGCTCTTAGCTCTCACAGACCCATACATTAACGTTAAGTATCAACTATGAACTGAACTATCTTAGACTCCTCTAAGACTCCATTTTTATGAATTCCCATGGTCCACGGGCCATGGGTAGATCTCTAAAGCCAACATGCTTTTACACAAAAGAAGGGAAAAAACCCTTTATTGACTCTTGACATCTTCATGCTTCGAAACCACAAAATGCGGAGACTTTACATTCCTTTACAAAACTTGGGCCTTTAGCCCTAAAATTGATGCCAGGGGACCCGTTCCCAACAATCATTTAGGATAAAAGTGAGCTTTTGTAAGAAAAGAGGCTAGGCCAATGGTTTGAAGAAAACCACAAAAGTGGGACACCGCTAGAGGAAAAATCCTGCATGGAAGGAAGGCATAAAATGCCTATTGCAAGGGTCAACAAGGTTTTTGATGGCTTGGCAAATGAATGTTTTATCAGGGGTCAACTGAGGAAAAATAGTTCTATGGTTGGGAGGGGAACAATGTTCCATTTTCAAGTGTGTCCAATCTTCGTATTACTAGTTAGACTATGATCTTCTTTTCTACAACGTTGAAGGTTTGTGAAGGTTGTTTTGTTTTCTATGCAGCAATGATTTAGAATGGCATGCAGAAATTGATGTTGTGATGAGAATATGTATGCTATCTATGTTCGTATTAAGGAAGAGTGTTTATTGTTACTCTAGAATTTTAGACAAAAACAATTATGTATTTCGATGGATAAATTATTCTTTTATGTTAGTTGTACTTTGGAATTGTAGAAAATTATAATTTTGTACTCCTACAGTTCACATTCTTTTCCATATGTTAAGGAACCCTGATCTTAGGGTAAATATTTTGCAATGTGAGAATAGTAGAATAATTGATATATACTAATAGAGAATTATCAGCTTGCCTATAGTCAACATGGAATATATGAATTGCATTCAAGGAAGAGGTCACTTTTCGGATCTATACTCAGTAGGATTCTTCTCACTTTTATCCTTAATATTTAAATTTCGAGCGAGATCCCCTACTAGTGGTAGCAATTTAGTATAACGTTTGGTATTTTCTGTAAGGTGACTATAGTAATGGAGGAGAAAATAAAAAAAATTAATACGAGTCTGTTGGTTGCGAAGAGGTGAAATTGAGGTAACTCCCCATCCCCCATAGCCAATCAGACAAGAACACTCTGAAGAATAGGAGTAATATAAAAATTAGTTTCTGGGGGGCGAGGAATCACACTATCCTTAAAGCAACATGCAAACAAAATATTGCGATAATTATAGGAATTTGAGAAGAAAATTTTGCACAAGAGGGTAAATTTATAGACTATACCAGTAGATGGAGAGGGTAAGTTAACAACTAAAGAACACTGATTAACCACTGTGACTTAGTCTATCTGAAACTGAAATAAAGAGTTTATTTCTCATTACTAACGACAACCCATATAATTCAAAAAAAGAACTGTAAATATGTGAACATGAATGTTGGAAGCTAACAGTGAACCAATATGACATGTAATGTAAATCATTCATAGATTATTATCCAAACAAAGAGGATAATTTAAGGCATAACATAGTACCATAAAATTTGAGACACAACATGAGAGAAAGAAATCACATCGATACTAATATCAGTTAAACTACAAGGAATATGTTTCATAAAGGCAATATACATATATACAGTTTGTTAAATAAATATAGTTCCAAGAATTTGTACTCTGTCCTCATGAGGATAAATATTCAAGAACTCAAAATACAACGCAGCATAGATGATGGAGTTAGGAAACATTTCAGTGCCACATTACAACAAGAGGTCGGTTATAAACTACCATTTAGAGGTAAAGGAAACAACATAGACTGGGGTAATTCCCAGGGTGTAAGCGACAACCCAGCGCCTAGCCTTGAGGGCTGTCAATGAAATCATTGAATCTAGTTACATGAAACTATCTTAGAAAAAGAAATTATAGTATTCCTCAACACCCAAGTACCATCAAAATGAAGGAGTTCAACTGCCCTGGAGAATGACACAGAATTGCAACTAGTTAACAGGATAATGGAACCCTATGAGCAACAAACTTGAACCATAACTTAAAGAGTCTCGGGGTACCTGTGCTAAAAAAAATAGGAAAGAGAATAGACCCAAAATTAGAATGAGTATGGTCTTCTAGTCGAGTAATCATTGAATTCAATAGGTGGAAATTAGGAAACAAATTTACCTGTTGGAAAAAAAGAAGGGAAAGTGGGGATAAAGCCTTGTTCCGACAATAGTCATGAACAAAGCAAGGAAAAAAGGGTCAGTATAAAAACCTTGTACCAGAAAACGATTTCCTTGACGAAACCACAAAGATATAAAGGAACGAATGGCTACCTTGAGACGTCTAACGCAAAACTTATGTGAAATTTGAGCAATCCAGTAAATGGACAACGCAATGAGGCACCAAGAAACCTTCCAACCTTACAGACCATGAAAAAATTGTGAACTGCACCCCTGTACACAGAGAAATCGGAATAATAAATAATATGGAAGCAACCCATATGAATTTTTTAAATATGAACTAAAAAATGGCAGGGAAACCACATTACCTGAAGTAGCTCACCATGCTCAACCTTATCCCACGATGGAAGAAAACCTCCCCAGGATATGTCACCCTGCACACGGGGCATCAATTCAGAATAGTTCTTAACTTGAAAAAAAGCACGAAGATTTCATGGATAACCATGTGAAATGCATAGACACGCATTTAAAAAACCATTGAAGAGGGAGGGAGTTACTTGTGAGCAATAGGACATGCAAGATGGGATTGTGATTGCACCCAATGACAACACACGACAAGCGGAAAAGGTTACAGGAATGGCTCCCACAAAATACAAGTAGAGGTGCTTTGTTAGCTTCTACACCCAGAATGCGGCGGTAATTGTGACTAAATTCAAATGGGTTTAGGGTGGATAAGTTTAGGGTTACAAAATCTAATCCAACCGTTGATTCCTCAGCAGGACCATCGCCACTGTTGAATGTAAAAAAAGAAAATTTTGAGTGCATCATATGAACCCCCTCATCCCATCATGTGGAGGCGGTGAGGTGGCAGGGTAGGAGTGGTGTGTCCAGTTCCTCCAATTTGAAACGCTAATCATAGAGTACATGAAGTTAAGTCTTATAAACATGTACTACGTTAATATACATAATACTACCATGAATAACCCCTAATTCCCTCTACTTAGGCGATTGACCAAGCTGGATTAATTATGGGTAAATAAAAATGGTAGGGGGTACAAAAACAAATTAAAACACATAGATATAAAGAGGTGTTAACTTATGTCTGGACCCCAAAAACAAAACTAATGCATACATGTCCCGATGCACACAGAGTAGGGTGTCCTAACTACATTAGAAATAGGCTTGACACCTAATTCCAAACATAGGGTGGAGTAGCCAACTATACCCATAAAACATATATGTAAAGTATAAGGTGATTTTAAAGACAAAGGTGTTAGAAAAGAGAGTGTATGTCAAAATGGTAATGACAATTTGCTGCAAAAATTGAGTTAATTAGATTTAACTAGTAATATTGAATGAAGTAGGTTAGGCTTGGTCAGTAGATGAATAGAAAATAAAAATAAAAAAACCTTGTGTTGTTATATTTGGAATGGGAGATATGACAGATGGTATCAGAATCCATGTTCTCCATTGGGCCTTAATGAACCATGACAAAGAAAAATAATAATAACAAAAAAAATAAAAATAAAAAGCGAAGTCTAATAAACTAACAAGTGATTTTTCTATCTAAATATTAAGGTAATTAAGCTAAGGACATACTCAACAACATGGCTGAAGAAACACCTATCATTCCAACATTGGATGGTCTATATGTGGAACTGGTGGAGGGATCTACCCAAACCACTAATCCATTTATTAAACCATACAAAATCTGTAATGATAATTAGGACATTTGATAGACGACAATGAATGTCTGATACGACCAACGAGGAGCAAGAAAGGATGATTAGAAGTTTGATGAAGAAATCAAGTCAAAAAATGGTGGAACCAGAGGTATTGAAGGAAGGAGAGACAAGACCCGAAAAAATTGAGAGTGAAGAGGACTCAGATAGAACTTATTCTCGAAAATCTAAGCGAAGAGACAAAAAAAACTCCAAGGAGAATTCTGGAAGATTAATCCCCCTACTTTTGATGGGGAGAAGGAGGAGGATGTGGAAGCCTGGTTATTGAATATGACCAAGTAATTTCAGGTTTATAATTATGAAACAAATCTGAAATCCAGATTATTTATTTATCAATTATAAGGCAAAGTTTCCTTATGGTGGGAAGAGGCGAAGAGTGTACATTTTCTAGAGGAAAAAATAGTATTATGGGATGAATTCCGTAAACAGTTTAAAAATCGCTACTTAAGTGAGTGATATTATGATGACCGCGCCAAAGAGTTTCATGAGTTAATATTGGGACAACTCACCATGGATGAGTTTGTATCAAAATTTACAAACTTACTAAGATACATCCCATATCTTAAGGAGGAAAAAGCTAAAGTACAGCGGTTCGTAAACTGCTTGCCTATAGTTTACAAGGAACGAATCGAGTTTGATAACCCAAAAAAAATGGATGAGGCTATGAGGAAAGAAAGGTTATGCTACCAACAGTTTAAAATCAAGGGGGAAGGTTCCAATATTTGGAAGAATAAGGATAGGATCAAGGCCAAAATGGGAGGTAGACGACAAAAACTAGGATATCTTAAGAATTTTGGAAGGGATCACCAGTGGAAAATTTTTGATATCAACAAGCACATTCCTAGGCGAGGTCAAAAATCATAGATTTGAATGTAAAAAGAAGTAATGGGGACAAGGAGAAAGGATCACTGAAATTTTGGGGGTGTGGCGAACCTCATTTATTGAGGGATTTCACACACAACCCCAGGTCTGTGCAAAACATACAAGTTGTACATGAAGCTACTAGAGTGAATGACCTTGATAGAAGCATTCTGAGAATAAGCACAACATTGGAGGATATACAAGTGGAACATCAATCCACAATGATTGAGCTAGAAGGTACTCTCACCAACCAATTTGTTTCTATTTTAATTGATCTTGGGGCTAGTCTAAGCTATGTTGGACTACAAATAGTGGAAAAATGTAAACTGAAAACTAAAAAATATAGAACAGCTTGGTTGGTGAAATTAGCAATAGGTACCAAGAGAAGAGTCACTAGACGAGTGAAATAATGTCAACAAAATTTAAATGGTTACTTGAAAATAGTAGATTTAAATGTACTCCCCCTTGGCTCTTATGATATATTAATTGGGATGGATTGGTTGGAATAGAAAGCAACACTTATAAACTACCTATCAAAATAAGCGACCTATGTAAAACTACAAGGAAAAAATCAAGCCATTCAAGGTGTGCCAAAACCAATATTTGTTAGGAAAATTACAACTCTGCAAATGAAGAAGAGTGGTTGTAAATGACGTCAAGTATTCATGGTCCATCTAGAAGAAAGTGAACAACAAAGCAAAGAGCTAAAATTAGATGTTATACCAATCATTAATGAATTCCTAAATGTCTTTCCAGAGGAAATTCCCAGTTTACCACCCCATAAAGATATAGAATTCTCCATAGACTTGGTACCTGGTGCAGCCCCAGTGTCTAGAGCACCTTACAGGATGAGTCCACCAGAGTTGTTAGAGCTAAAGATGCAACTAGAGGAGCTGCTAGATAAAGGATATATTAGGCCTAGTGTGTCACCATGGGGAGCACCTGTACTTTTCATTAAAAAGAAAGATGGCACATTTAGAATGTGCATTGATTATCGCCAGCTAAACAAGCTAACTATAAAAAATAAGTATCCCCTACCTTACATTGATGATTTATTTGATCAAGTAAGGGGAGCCACCATCTTTTCCAAAATTGATCTAAGAATAGGATATCATCAATTGAGAATTAAAAATGAGGACATCTATAAAACAACATTTAGGACCCGATATGGGCACTACGAGTTTGTAGTGTTATCGTTTGGCCTTACGAATGCCCTGACAACTTTCATGTGTTTAATGAACAACGTACTCAGTAAATATCTAGATAAATTTGCGCTAGTATTTATTGATGATATTTTGGTATATTCTAGAAATGAAGAAGAACATAAGGAACACCTAAGGCTGGTGCTGCAAACCTTAAGGGAAAATAAATTGTATGCCAATTTTAGTAAGTGTGAGTTCTATAAAACCAAAATACAATACCTAGGCCGTGTTATCTCAAAGGAAGGGTTAGCAGTTGATCTAGAAAAGGTGAAGGCCATGGTTAACTAGCCTATACCCAAAGATGTAGTTGTTGTCTAGTCATTTATGGGACTTGTTGGATATTGCTAGGAAGGAATTGATAAATTAAAGCATTTACTCACCACAACTCCTATTTTAAAGCTTGTAGATCCAAACAAGGAATTTACAGTTTGTACGAATGCATGTATGGAAGGGCTAGGAGGAGTTTTGTTACAGGATAATTTTGTAATAGCATATGAATCAAGGAAGTTGAAGAACCATGAAAGGAATTATGTTGTATACGATCTGGAACTAGCTGTTGTTATACATGCCTTGAAAATGTGGAGGCACTATTTGTTAGGCAAGAAATTCACTTTAATAACATATCATTTCAACTTAAAGTATCTATTCAGTCAACGAGACCTTAATGCAAGATATGCTAGGTGGATGGCATTTCTCAGCGAATTTGAGTTTGACATTAAGCACATAAAAGGGAAAGAAAACAAAATAGTTGATGCTTTAAGCATGCATGCTTACAATTTAATGGAGGTAACTGTCAGTATTATTAGAACAATGTTCCTGGAGAAAATTAAAATTTCTATGCATAAGGATCCAAAATACCTAGATATGTAACAAAAATTGTAACAAGTCAATGTTCTGGGTTATGCAGAAAATGTTGAAAAACTGTTGACTTACAGAGGGAAATTGTATGTACCCAATGTACCGGAGTTGAAAGAGATGATACTTGATGAGTATAATAAGAATCTATTTGCGGGACATCCTAGATACCAGAAGATGATCACGACATTGATAAAAAATCTCTTTTGTCCAGGTATGAAAAAGAGGTGGAATTTTTTTATCAAAATGTATAGAGTGTCAATAGGTTAAGGTCGAACATCAACACCTTATTGGTCTGCTAAGTCAACTACCTATTTTGGAATGGAAATGGGAAATAATATCCTTATATTTTATCACAAGATTACTAGGAACAAAAAGACAAGAAGACTATTTTATGGTAGTAGTGGATACATTAAGTAAGGCAACCCATTTCATACCAGTACAATCTACCTATGGCACATCACAAATTGCTAATATATTTATGAAAGAAATTTTTCGACTACATGGAGTGCCTAAAATGATAGTATCAAACAGAGATGCCAAATTCACCTCAACCTTTTGGAGGGAATTATTTGGAAACATGGGTACTAAGTTAAATTTCAACATAGCATACCATCCTCAAACGAATGGACAAACTGAAAGGGTCAACTAAATTTTGGAGGATATTCTTAGAATGTATGTGATGGATAGACCTACCAAGTGGGAAGACTTCCTACATTTAGCTGAATTTTCATATAATAACAACTATCAAACCTCTATTAAAATGAGCCCCTTCGAGGCTTTGTATGGTAGGAAATTCCATACACCCCTCAGTTGGAGTCAACCAGAGGATAGATTGATTTTGGGGCCAAAATTATTGAAAGAAATGGAACAGACCATGCAGAGAATTCAGTAGAATGTTAAAGCAACGTAAGACCAACAAAAGAGTTATGCAGACAATAAAATAACATACAAGGAATTTAAAGTCGATGATCATGTTTATCTGAGGGTGAAACCCAGGAAAAGCACTTGCGTATAGGGACTTGTTCAAAATTAGCCCCACGGTTTTGTGGACCATTTGAAATTTTGGATCGAGTCAGACCTATAGCCTACAAGTTAGCTTTGCCCTGATACATTAAATTTCATAATGTCTTTCATATATCTTTACTTAAAAAATATGTACATGGTAGTACTCATATTATTGATTATAAAATGCTACAGGTGGATCCCGGAGGTGACTTCCTCGCAAAACCACTCTTTATTATAGACATGAAAGAGATTTGGCTTCAAAATTGATCCATCGCTCAGGTTAAGGTGCAATGGAGGCATTTTACTCCTGAGGAGGCCACCTGGGAACTTGAGGAAGAAATGTAGAAAACGTACCCAACATTGTTTCAACAAACAAGAGTTGGAACATAAAACACCGAAGACGGTGTAAATAAAAGGGAGGGAGAATTTAATAACCCTTCGTTAGTGGAAGTATTAATAATGTTATTGTGTTGCTAAAACCAAACTTTGATGACAGAAAAGTCATGAAATGTGATGAAAGAATCATGTAAATAAACGTTTTATTGATAAATGATTAATAAATTGGAAACACTTGAAAATTAAACACTTGCAGATGAGATTCTATATAGAAGATCATCTTTCAATGATAAGATTCTTGAAATAATTTTGGATAAACTTAATGGATGGGAGGGAAATATCTATTAAGTGCATAGCTGGAGATAAATGCTAAGATGGGACTGGGATAAATCATCGCTGAGGATAAAAGTGATATTTTGTAAAAAAGTGCATATGCCAATGGTTTGAAAAAGACCACAAAAGCGTGATGCCACTAGAGGAAAATCCCACATGGAAGGAAGGAATAAAATGCCTATTGCAAGGATCAACAAGCTTTTTGATGGCCTGGCAAATGAATCTTTTCTCAAGGATGAACCGAGGAGAAACAATTCTATGGTTGGGAGGAGAACAATGTTCCATTTTCAATTTTGTCCTATATGCATATCACTAGTTAGAATGTGATTTGATTTCATATAAAGTTGAAGGTTTCTAAAGGTTGTTTTGTTTTCTGTGCAATAATCATTTCAAATGGCATGCAAAAATTGATGTCGTGATGAGAATCTGTATGATATCTATGTTCATATTTAGGAAGAGGGTTTATTGTTACTCTGAAATCTTAGATAAAAATAATTCTTTATTTCCATAAATAAATTATTTTGTTATGTTAATTTTACTCTATAATTCTTGAAAAAGATAATACTCCTACAGTTCACATTCTTTTCCATATGTTAAGGAAGCTTGATCCTAAGGTAAATATTTTTCAATGTGAGAATAGTAAAGGATAACTGATACATATATGATAGAATTATCGGCTTACACACAGTAGACCTGGAGTATATGAATTTCATACAAGGAAGAGGTTAGTTTTTGGATCTATACTCAGTATGATTCTTCTCACTTTTACGCTTAAGATTCAAATTTCGAGCGAGGTGCCCTACTGGTGGTAGTAGTTTAGTATAAATTTTGGTATTCTCTGTAAGGTGACTATCGTAATGATGGAGAAAATCAATAAAATTAATACGAGTATATTGGTTGCTAAGAGGATAAATTGAGGTATCTCCTCATCTCCCGTAGTCAATCAAACGATAACACTCTGGAAAATAGGAGTAATATAGTAATTAGTTTCTGGGGGGTGAGGAATCACGCTATCCTCAATGCAGCATGAAGATAGAAGTTTTTGATAATTATAGGAAGTCGAGAAGAAAATTCTGCACAAGAGGGTAAATTTATAGACTGTACCAGTAGATGGATAAGGTAAGTTAACAACTAAATAAAACTAATTAACCAGTATGACTTAGCTTGTCTAAAACTAAAATAAAGTGTTTCTTTCTCATTGCTAATGACAACCTAGATAATTTTAAAAACAATTGTAAATATGAGAACAAGAATTTTGGAAGCTAATAGTGAGCCAATATGCCATGCAACGTAAACCATTCAAAGATTATTATCCAAACAAAGGGGATAATTTAAGGCATAACATAGTACCATAAAATTTGAGACATAATGTGAGAGAAAGAAATCAAATTGACACTAATATCAGTTAAACTGTAAGGAATATGTGTCATAAAGGAAATATACATATATATAGTTCATTAAAAAAATGCAGTTGAAAGAACCTCTACTCTATTCCCTTAAGGATAAATATTTAACAACTCAAATTACAACGCAGATTAGATGATTGAGTTGGGAAACATTTTATTTCCAAATTACAATAAGAGGCAAGTTATAAACCACAATTTAGATGTAAAGGAAACAACATAAACTAGGGTAATTCCCACAGTGTAGGCGGCGGCCCAGTGCTTGGCCTGAGGGTTGTAAACGAAATCATTGAATCTCATTATGGCAGCTATATTAGAAAAAGAAATTACTGTGTTCCTCAGCACCCAAGTCCCATCGAAATGAAGGACTTCTGCTGACCTGGAGAATGGAACATAATTGATTGCAACTATTTAGTAGGAGAATGGAACCCTGTGAGAAAAAAACCTTAATCATAACCTAACGAGTCTTGGAGTACCTGCGGTAAAAGAAACAAGGAAACAGTAGACACCTGGAATTAGAATGAGTAACATCTACTAGTAGAATAATCATTGAATTCAATAAGTGGAAATTAGGAAACAAATTTACCTGTTGGTAAAAAAAAGGGAAAGTGGGGATAAATCCTAGTTCTGGCAACAGTCATCAACAGAACAAGGAAAAGAGGGTCAGTATAAAATCCTTCTACTAGAACATGATTTTGTTGATTAAACCACAAAGATATAAAGGAATGAATGGCTACCTGGAGGATGTCTAGCACAACACTTATTTCAAATTCGAGAAACGCAGTAAATGAATTGCCAAAGAACCTTCCAAGCTTATAGACCATGAAAAGATTGTGAACTACACCCTTGTACATAGAGAAACCGGAATAAGAAATAATGTGGAATCAACCCGTATGAATTTTTAAAATAGAAACAACCACATGGCAAGGAAACCACATTACCTGAAGCAGCTCACCATGCTCAACCCTGTGCCGCGATGGAAGAAAACTTCCCTAGGAGATGTTTCCTTACACATGGGTTATCAATTCAGAATAGTTCTTAACTGGAAAAAAACACAAGGGTTTCATGGATAACCTTGTGAACTGAATAGACACGTGTTTACAAAACCATTGAACAGGGAGGGAGTTACCTGTGAGCAACATGACATGCAAACAAGGTTGTGAATGTTCCCAACGACAACACATGATGAGCGGTGTTAGCTACCTATACCAATAGGTTTCATATTTCATGATTGGCTATGAAAAGGTCCAAATATGCTCTGCTTTGATGATTCAAAGATCACATATTTCCAAGAGAACCCAAGCTGTGCTTATGGATTAGTAAGGACTTAAATTTTGATGGATGGTCCAACAGTCTAATCTGGATCATGTCATGTTTTAATTTTTTAGTTGTAGAATAGAGAAAGGAGTCTGTCCAAACTGTTTAATCTTGGCAGACAAGTAGTTCAGGTAGAGAAGAAAAGGCTCCCAACAACTTAATCTGGGACCTTGGAAGAAATAAGGGTAGAAGTAGATAGAAAAACAAAAGAAAAGCCAAAGAAAAGAAAAGGCAAGTAAGGGTCTGCAAGTCCAAGTGCACCCTCCAAGAAGAAATAAAAAATGCTAGGCAAATAGATGGGTAAGTAGTTGGGGTTGCAGAAAGGTTATCTTTACCATTGCAGGTGTGTTAACTTTGTTTACCAAGGCAAAGTCAATCAATTAAGAAGGTATTCTTCTTCATCAAGTTGCAGCAAGCATGAAGCATGTCTAACCTCCCTTCTTCCCCTTTTCATGTCATTTACTAACATTCCCTTCTGAGTTGAGATTCATGAAACTAATTGTGGTATTATGATTGATTTCTTATCTTTAGAAGCCACATTTCTTGTGTAAAAATCTTTTCATTTTGATCTACTCTTTAAGCCAAGTGTTTCACAAAAAGCTTAGTATTTTCTCCATTCATCCCCCCCTCATCCATATTAACTCTAACTCTACTACATAAATCCCCTATATCACCTTTCCCCTACTAATATTAACACCATGGTGTATAAACCCCAAATTTTGTATAAATATCCCTCCCCTTGGCATTATAGCCATATGTTCTCTAAAAAAGGAATCAAAATGACATCTGGTCACTTTGATGAACCTATACCTCATCTCTCCCCCTTGCTTCAAGTCATTCCACTCATTAAACCATCATTTGCAAAGAAAAACCCTATACAAACCCCTTTCTACCCATAACCCCTTTGAAATCATAAAAAAAAAAAAAAAACCCAAAAAACCCACTTCTGCCGCTTAACCAAAGTTGGCGCATGCATTTGATTTCTTCGAAATACATTGAAAAACCTTATAAAAAACCCATATCCGAAGGCTTCCGCCGGGCGCTGCTTCCTAAAACAAATATTAAATAAATACCCGCCCGCATCCATATCCAGCGATCATATCGCCCTCCCGTCAACCGTCGGATCGGACCCAAGTGATCCGACGGTCCTCATTAATATCGGAGCGGCCCCCACGACAGAGATTTAGCGCCCGAGAAAATGACGTTGCGTTACGTCAGTGCTTGGCCACGCGTCACCCGATCAGGGCTCTCGGAGCGGCCTCTGACAAAATCAGGGCCGTATCATAACCGCCCCGAGAAACCGTAACCGCTGGCGCTTAACCGTAACCGCGGGCACCTACCGCCCGGTTTGCTGGTCCCACGTCCTGCCCACGTCATTGCCGCCCTGCCATCGCATCAACACTTTTGTCCGCATTTGTGCCAACGTGCCTGCCACCGCATCACCCCGTGGACCAATAGTAGCTTGCCACCTCACCCGATGATGTCATGCTGACGTCATCCGAGCTTGACCCCACCCTATGACGTCATGCTGACGTCATCAGAGAAAAGGCGCCAAATTGCCAAAAAGTCCATATTATGGCCAAAAATTGCATTTTTCATACTTTCTGCTTATTCGCTACTGCTTTTTCTGCATGGTGTTTGACGTTCAAAACTACGCCACCCCGCTGGAATCGACCTGAAGACCTCCAGAGCACCAATTCCACCCACATTCACGACCACTGCTTGCTGTTTGCCAGGTATTTCTCGTCGTTCATCCTCCATACGCCTAAATTGACTGTAAAATTACTCGAAGGGCCTAAACAACACTAAACTCACAATCTCACCCGCAAAATCCCTCTGTAAAGCCTCTATTTCCAATTACAAGCTTGAAAACCACTAGCTGAGCCTTAATTTCCCGAATTCTTATCAAAAAACTGTAAATTGCTCGCGCAATCGTGAGACAGCTGGTTAACACATTAAAAAACCTGCTACAAAGGACAGAGGGAGACCAGACATTTGGCCTTATTCATAAATCAAACAGTATTTCAAGTGCTGTGTGCCCATTTCACCCTCTGGTCCCTGAAATTCACAATTTCATTGCAAGAAATCACCTCTGTATTGTTCTGCCTACTTTGGCCAGCTCACCAGCAAGACAGAAACTTAATAGACTATGGAGACTCCAATTGCACTGAACATCAAACCTCTCAATGCCCCTCATAGGGAGTTGGAATGGAAAGCCCTGGGAGATATGGATTATCAAATGTTAGACTGGTTTCCATTAGGCTCCAAATACAATATTCAGATGCTAAATGAGTTGAAAGCCCAGCACCTTAGTGGAGCTGATATCCTAGGGATTTGGGATTCAAACTTGCCCATCTACAACCTCCCCCAGGTAAATTCTATGCCAGAGTTGATCTACAGATGCCAGGAGTGCTATGATCCAGGCCAAAGAGCCGTCCTCAGCCCTACAGGCTCAATTCTGTTCCATATCACCCCAGAGAGCATAAATGAGATGCTGCATTTCCACACAGCAAAACCATTGACCCCCCTCCACATGCAGAACTTGATAAAGAAGGGGAATAAGTTGTCAAATGACCAAGTCATCAAAATCAACCAGCTGTTTGTACAATCAGGCTCTGAAGCCATCAGAAATTCTCCTATTGGATATCATTACTTGAATGAATTGGGCAGAATGCTAGTGGATTTGATTAGCTATGTCCTAGGGTTCAAGGGAATGGAGGATGTGGATGAAATCATAATGGCAATGCTGTCTATATTCTCTCCTGGAAAGCCTCCAGCTGTACATTATGATTATGCCACATATATTGCAGATAGGATCCATGACCAGCTGATGGATCTGCAGAGGGAAAGACTGTTCAGATATACTTCATTCATTTACCATCTATTCTTGTTTAATCAACCAGGCAGCTTCTCCATTCCCCTGAAACAAGTTAATGCCCAGGGGAATCCAAGATCAGTTGTGTTTTGGACCTCTCTCTTTCACTGCACCTCTGTGTCACCATACACATACTGTGAGTTTATAGACTTATTCATACATCCAGCTATGACATTATTGTACGGTGTTCCTCCTCCAAGATTGACTGATGACATGAAGAGAATTCTCCATCTGAACAAAACCTACAGCATTGGTAATTGGTACCTTTACCAAAACCACACAGTCATCAGAGTATATGGCTGTGAGTTGAAGCCTTTTAGGCTGCCAAGGTATGTCCCCATGAGGCTTTTTGCCCTTGAATACTTCAGGAAATTTGGGAATGCCGACTACCTCCACTTCCAAAGCAAGAACAAGAAGGCACAGTTGAAGGTAAGGAGCCAGCTGGGCCCTTTCCTATACAACAGAAAAGAGGAGGGGTGGAAAGAGGCAAACAGTATCCTAGAGGCCCTCAAACTGCAAACTAGCTTTGAATGGATACCCTATGACCCCAATCACTTTGTTTCCCTCAGGAGGATAAGATACAAATTGGGTACCTATTCTCACATAAGGCAGCCTGAGATTGAGCAGTATGCCAATGCATTAACCTAGGAAGAGGGCACCTTAGAAGAGGAAATCACTAGAGAAGAGTTGCTAGAAAGAGAGGCCAGAAATATTAAAAAGGAAACTGACTTAGAAACTTGTGGACATGTCCCCCTCTCATACAAAAGACAACTTGGAGCAGCTTCTTCAGCTTCAACAACACATCAGCAAGCTGCTATGAATACTCCACAGACAACCGGCAAAGGTAAAGAAAAGCAGGTGGAACAGCCACCCCCTATGACCAAGGAACAAATGGAAACACTAGTGCAGCAACAAGAAGAAATGGAGCAGCAGGGAGAAGGGCAGCAGGGAGAAGAACAGCAGCAACCGGAAGAACAAAGGCAGGAACAACCTGTCCAGCAAGAGCAAACAGTGGAAGCCCCTAAATCCACTGAACACACTGTGCCTCCAAGGCAAGAAACTTCAGCTGAGGCATCAATCCTCCAAACTCCACAAAAGGAGGATATAAGCAGGAAAAGGGATAGAGAGACCCCCATTACAACATCAGCATCTCGTGGGGAGAAAAGACAGAGAATTAATCCCTTCTCAGAGGAAGAAATGCCAATAGGACAGTCCTTGGGTATACCCAGCAGGGAAGCATCAGCAAGCTCCTTTCAACAGGAGCAGGATAGAGCAATAGGAGGAGAAGTCAGTTCCTCCAATCAGCAAAGGGAAGGTGGACCCAGCATTAAGCATCAATTCATAGATATTAAGAGGAGAAATGAGCCCATCAAGATACAACTATATAACCATCTGCTGAACATGGCTCCCACCAATCAACAAAGAATCATGTCTGCATATGATGTGCAGGAAGGCAAAATGATCATGAGTCATTTTATGCCAACAACAATGCAGCCCAAATCTGCCTCTGATTACTTAAGGACTAACCTGGAAGTCCTTGCCAAAGATATCCACCCAATGGATAAGATAGAACTGCATAAGCAAACGGGTGAGATGGTCTATGCTTCCTTGGCAGACCAAACATTGGACAACTACAGGCTACAAAATAGCCTCAACAATACAGCCTCTCAGCTAGAGTTGGAGAGAGCATCATCCCAGGCAAAGGACAACAGAATAAGGTCCTTGGAGGACATCATCATAGAGATGGGACATGATCCCAAAGACATCAAGGGCATACAAGAGATCTTAAAATTGAGAGATGCAGACATGGCAGCCTTGAGGAGAAAGATCAAACTCCCAGCCACAATTCACCCTCAAACAGATGATGTTGCCCAGCAAAGACATGATCAACAGGCCACAACCTTGTTGATATCTTTGTATAAGCAGCTAATCCAAACTCAGGAACAGCTGGGAGAATCAGAGGCTGCAAAAACAGCACTACAGGCAGCCTTAAAACAGAGAGAAGAAGGGCAGACCTCTCAGGCTCCTCCTCAAATCATAAACCTTGAGGAAGCTGCCCCAGCTATTGTTCCTCCTCCCCAACAAACTGATCAAGCTGCACCACTTACTTCAGCACCTCCACCAACGGAACAGGCCCCTAGCTTGGACATGCAAAAGCTAAAAAATGAGATTCAAGCCCTGGAAGCTCAAATGGCAGAGCTAAATGAGACCAGGGATAAATTGGCCAAGGTAAATGACAGGTATGACAAATCCAAACAAGCTGTGGCAGAGAAGGGCAGGGAGGTGAAAGCCCTCAAAGACAGGATAAAAGAGCTAGAAAATGAGCTCAAATTAGACAAAGTGACAGCAGAGCTCAAGGCAGTCCTTTGGGCCAATATTGGCCAGTCCATTACTAATCAATGGCAGTACATTGAGACCATAGATGAACAATCAGCTCTCATTGCAAAGGCAAATAAGGAAATACACAGAGCTAGAGCAAGCCTTGGCAACATGCCTGATGCTGCCAACAGAATGATCAACATTTTGAATAACAGAACAAGCTCTCAACTGGCCACCATGGGAATTGCTCACAGGACTGAGACAATCTCAATGGTTAAAAGGGTCCTGACACTAAGAAACCTGGTCGGAACATTGGAAAGGAGAACCCAAGATATGCAGACTGAAATCAACAAGTTCATGGACAGGTTTCAGGTATTGCAAAACAGAGGCCTCCCCAGCATACTAAGCAGTGTGGGAAGACTGCTTACCCTTGAAAATTATACTAAAAGGGTCAATGCCTATGCTGCAGGACAAATTGCAGGACAGCCCAACACTTCAGCAGAATCAGGGCCAGCATCAGGGCAAACTTTATATAATAGGGTGGACAACCTATTTTTTATCATGAACGAGATCAATCATCTGTTTGATGTGCCTCCAAATTTTTATAAATATACAGAAGCAGATGAAACCATAGAGGCAATTGTCAAGCACCAATTGCCCACACAGGAAGTCTGGAACAAATTGACACAAATGATATTATCAAGCCAGAACCTGTAAATGTTAATTTTTGTCCAATTTATAAGTGATCATACACAGGCAGAATTTTGATAGATAAGCATACAGAGGAAAGATGAAAGGCTGAGCCAACTCAGCAGAGCCATTCAGTCACCACAGCAGCAAGCACAGTCACAGGTGGCAGGGCCGAGAAGATACAGCGCAGAAAAAAGTAAAGACGCATTTTCCAGCATCAAAGCAAAGCGGTTAAACCGACTCAATGACCTCCAAAGGTCAAATTATCCTCTGACACACTTAAAGAGCATTTATGCTGCTTTCAAAGCCGTAATAACTTCTTTTCTACTTTCTGTACGAAGTTATGAAGATATTTTCTCTCTCAGATGACTCAATGCCTGAGATATTTTGTATACACACTTCTATAAATTCCCCTTCGCATGAGTTTGCAAGGGTTGTTGTTGATTTCTCCTGAAGAAGTTCTTATGCTGTAATCCTTTCAGAAGTTTAATAAAGAAAGTGATGGAATTTCTCGGATTTCTGAGGTGTTGAATGCGTTCTGGTGTCTGTTGAAAACTGCTGGATTCCTGTGTATCACACAATACAATAAGTCTCTGTAACTCTCTCTGTTATGTAATTTTGATTTGTTAAAATCCATATATGTTTTCTAACTTTGAATATTTAGCAACAAGGAAAAAGGATAACTTTCAGGATTTATTCAATGAATACCTTGAGTTCAATCTGTGTTGTTAATGAATGTTTTCTTCAGCTGTAATCTTGATAAGTGTAATTCTTAATTGCTGCACTTTCAAAATACATCTTTCACAGTGACCTTTGTCACAGGAATTCAAGTTTGCTCCTGTGCAGCGTGTTTCACTTTCACCTCACCAGCTTAATAGAAAATTCTTAATTGCTTTTTGTTGGCTGACATGCATCACCATTCAAGTTAAATTTGTTTGTCCGAGATACACAATTGGCCCTACAGTTTGAGCACCACCAATCCTGCATATCAAAGCATTTCACAACTCCAGACTCCATTGCCCAATGATACTTTACTCTCTAAACACTACATCTTAAGACCTGAAAGAAATCCTTCAACCAAAACATAAACCAAAACCTGAGCATAATAGCTAGCCTAAAACACCATCACAACAGAGACAAATCATAAAGAGAGAGCCCTCTCTGATTACAATTTGGCTAGAAACTGTAATCCAAAGATTGGTTAGTGGTTACCCCGGCCGTATTCCCTTGGGAGTCATAGGGAACAACCTGGGTGTTAACAAGCGGGAAAGGTTACATGCATGGCTCCCACATTATACATGCAGAGGTACTCTGTGGGCTTCTACACCTAGAGTGCGACAACAATTGTGACTGAATGCAAATGGGGTTAGGGTATATAAGTTTAGGGTTACAAAAGCTAATTCAACCCTTGATTCGTCAACAGGACCATCACCACTATTGAACACAAAACAAGACATCTGAGCGCATCACATGAACCCCCTCAGCCCATCACGTTGAGGCGGTGAGGTGGTAGGGCAGGAGTGTTGTGTACAATGCCTCCAAGTTGAAATGCTAATTGCAGAGTACATGAAGTTAAGCATTAAGACCATGTTTTGTGTTAATATACATTTTACAACCATGAATAACCCCTAATTCCCTCTCCTTAGACGATTGACCAAGCTGGATTAAGTGTGGGTAAATAAAATGGTAGGGCGTACCAAAAAAAAATAAAATGCATATATATAAAGAGGTGTTAAGCTATGCCTAGGCCCCAAAAAGAAAATTAATGCATACATGTCCTGGAGCGCATAGAATAGGGTGTCATAACTACATTAGAAACATGCTAGACAACTAATTCCAAACATAGGGTGGAGTATCCAACTATACCCATAAAACATATATGTAAACTATAAGGTGATTTTAGAGACAAAGGGGTTAGAAGAGAGAATGTATGCCATCATGGTAATGAGGAATTTACTGAATAATATTTAATGAAGTAGGTTAGGCTGTGTCAGTAGATGAATAAAAAGAATTAAATAAATCTTGCGTTGTTATATTTGGAATGGGAGATATTATAGTCCTAATTAATACCACTTTGTCCCCTCTTGTTCACCCAACTCCTACCTCTACATACTACACCACAATAATATTATGCCACTTAAAATTATTGGTGTCATTTACATTATGTACATATTAGAATTTATAATATATGTATCTTATGTTTTATATATACTACACCATAGGATTGTTGTCTCCCTTCAATCCTATCACAAGATATATATATGGCATATATTTATTTAAACATTTGAACTATACATATGCCCACATGGGCTTGAGGTTGTTGGTTTGTTTTGATACCCATGTGACTGTTACCACTTGGAAACTTATCAATGGGCCAATTCACCTTGTTCACTTGTCATCCATGTTCTACGGTGGTGATGAACCAAGGTGATTCGACTGATATGATTAAAGGAGGGTTATACGACTATGGTATGGTCATTTTACCTCTGTTTATTTGTGTTTTTTTATGTTTCTTTCACCTCCACCATGATTTTTCTCTGTAGAGGTCCAAATGATGTTTCAAACCTTCACATTTCACTCATGATAGGTGTTATTTGTCACTTTTAGCCATTTGGGGTTCAGATTGTTCCTTTCTAGTTCAACATTTTTCTCCCCACAAGGCCAAATGCATGGCATTCAAAGGCAATGTCATGTCCATTCTTTTCATTTTAACAGGGTTTATATTTGATGTTTTCTTCTATCCCAATTAATTTGTCTAACTTGTTCCAATGTTCTTCATTTGTAGGCTCTGTGAGGGTTCATGTCTTCCACCCTAGTAAATACCATTTTCAAGGATTCTATTGATTTTTTTTTTTTTTTGTAAATTAGTAGATGTATATTATATCACAAAATTACAAAAGATACAAAAGGTCTGTATAACCATACAGAACATTGAGCAACAAGCTTGATCGACCAAAATGGCTACACTCGGAGCTATTAGGAACTAGGCCTGCAACTTAAGAACAGAGCCTATCGTTGACACTAACGAGCTAAAAACATTATCTTTCACACTTATACCAAAAGGTAGAAGAGGCTAACCACGCAGGGCTGCCTGACATAGGAAGCAAAAGCATAGAGGGTCTAGGAAAGCCCATTGTGCTCAAGATAGATTCCGACATGAAAAAAAAACAACAAAGGATGGGTGGAAAAGAGCAGAGAGCGATGAAGCAATTACAGATCCAATTCCCCATAATCCTTACTGGTAGCACTTGGGCTGGCTACTACATTGTCAAGTTCTAGCTTTGGAATCCTCTAGGATTTATGGCGCTTTACTGTGCGAGTGTCATTGTCCTCTGCTGGAACGTCAACCACCATGTTCATCCCCTGTCGGATAGAGAGCTTAAAGAGCCTAATGAAGGCTCCCAGATTTTCAAACAACATCTTGAGTTCCTTTGTTAAAGACTTCATACAGACTTCCAGTGAATCTAGCCTTGCAGAGTTCTTGGCTGAGGTGAGCGATGTGGCATAGTACGCATCTTTCATGGCTACTCCCTGCATACTAAGAGCTTTGGCTAGCATGGTTTTCATGTGCCAGACTTCACTTTGGGTTCTCACGAACTGAGTGGCTCTGGTAGCTGGATTTCCTGGGTCCGAGATCCACTCAATCTCCTCCTCCATGGTGTGCATGTCCAACCTCTCCTGTTCCTCATTTACCTCTGCTTCTAGTTCCTCAATTTTCTTTTTCCCTTTAGCAGAGACCGAAGAATCATAGGCCTCCTGGGCTTTTTTTAGTTCTTTGTTCGCAGAAGCATTAAAACTACCTTCGTTTGTCATTGTGTTGTTGCAGGTATTAGCAGGATTCAAACAAGCTTCAAGAAACCAGACAGAGCGCATAGGGCTTAGAACCGGGATATGGGAATGATATGTTTGAGCCCTTTGGTGGATCATCGTAATTATAATTGAGGGTTGAAAGTGATGTATCACGCTCTTCAGCGAAGCCTTCATAGATCTATGGTTTCTGACATAATTACTCCCTTTTAGATTTTCGAATGCCTTCCCATGATTCCGATCCGAAGCCACTAAGTTGCCACGCTTGTAGCTGTTGGTCATGGGCCACGTGTCCTCAGCTGCACCTTGCATAATCTGACGTTCATTCTTCTGCAATATTTCCCTCCCCTTCCGATGTGAGTGATGGCACCTTCCCTTACAATTCCAATTTGGGGCATAATGAGCCGAGGAATGAACATTAATGGCTGTCCTCATTCGTTGTTGATGAATGGTACCAAGGTACTGCTTAACCCCTCTCCCCTGTTCAGAATGTCTTTCCTTGAAAGTTGTAAACACTTGGCCCAAAGCTCTTCACACGTTACATCTTGCCAACAGGTGTCCAGGTAGGTATTTCGATTATTTACCCCGTAGTTCGCTAGGCAGTCCGCTATCACACTTGCAGTCCATCTCACTGCCTGCATAATGACTCCATCGAGGATTGAGAGGTGCTCTTCAATGATCTCTGTAACTTTGGCCAACCTCCAGTGCTTCGTAACCTTTCCAGGTCTCGATCGCTTCTGTAATTTCCTTGCTGCATTAATTGCCAGTAGTGAATCCCCTTCTACAACAGTAGCCCCTGTTCCTAAGAGCATTAGTATCTGGAGTCCCTACTCTAATGCTGCGAATTCCATTTCATTGTTGGTAGCCTCTTCCATAGATTGACTGATGATATGTAGAATTTCGCCTTTGTTGTTACGAAGGACACCTCCTAGGCCCACAGGGCCAGGGTTTCCCCGAGAGACCCCATAAAAGTTCAGTTTGTGAAAACCTGGTTGAGGGTGTTACCAAGAGGTTATGGAGGGGGCTTGTTGAGGTCGTTGTGCAGATGAAATAGATGAAGTACTTGCATCTATTCCAAACACCTACATACTTTATATGTCAGTAACAGATGGTTCGGTATCCTGTTCGGCTTTACACCTGGTAAGAGCCGTTTCCCTCATGTTTTGCAGGATATTAGCTTTAATAATCTCTATAGATCTGGCTTCGTTTTGAAAAACTCTTCTGTTCCATTCTTTCCACGCTGACCAAACTAAGAAACCAGGGGTTAATTTCCATAAAGTGTTAACTACTTGAGACTTGGAATAATTGATTCTCCAATTTGCTATGCTTTCCTGTATTGAATTTCTGTTCCTGTTCGTGCTCTTAAAGATTGTCTCCATCCAATTCCACAGTCTGTTGGTCCATTCACATTCATTAAGGAGGTGATTCATTGATTCCTCCTCATTTTCACAGAGGGGGCAGTGTGAGGGGCCTATGAATCCTTTTTCTGTAGGTTTTCCCAGGTGAGGGTTCTACGGTGCATCAGGAGCCACAGAAAGGTTTTTATCTTCAGCCAAAGATCTGCATCCTAGATGCTGTTGTTCCAATTAACTTTTTCTTCTTGGTCCCTTTCTTCTATGTAAGATCTTGCCTCTTTTAGTGTGAAGGTTCCCCCTTCGAGCTTGCCCCATCGTATCTAATCTGCATCCTGAGTGCTGCGGATTTTCCTTTTAGCAAGATTTGTTTGCAAAGAAATCAAGTTGTTATCCATTTCTACTAATTGAAGAGTGTCGTTGAAGATCCATTGTTTCCATGGCTGGTTCTTTGTGTTAGGTCTCCAGTAATGATCCACTATTAGCTTTCCTTGATCTTGGTGTCTTCTTTGTATTGTGAGATAATTAGGGCATTCAAGTTTGGGCAATTTTTGCCAGGAACCTCGCAAAAAAGAGCAGTTTGACCATTACGGACTTCCCAAAAAGTATGCTCCTGTATTATGCTTCGATTGGCTCTCGCTTGGTTCCAGATTGGGGAGCCTTCTAGAGGTTCCTGAATTCCAATTAGATTTTGAGGGCTACAATTGTCCACATACTTCGCTTTCCAATACTTGGCCTAGGGGGTGTTTGGTTCCTTCACCCAGCGCCACCATAGCTTGGCTCCACAAGCTCTGTTGATGGTGTATGGGTCTTGTAGGCCTAACCCACCTAGGAGCTTGGGTTTGCATATTTTCTCCCAAGACACTAAGGACCATTTCTGCTTGTCAAAGTTTCCTGACCAATGGAAGGCTTTTTGGATGAGTCTTATTTTCTGAAGAACTCCTTTAGGGGCCGGGAGAGTGGAGAGCATGTACTAAGGGATGGCCTAAAGGACAGCTTTAGTGAGGACAAGGCAGCTTGCAAAGTTAAGGGCTCTGTGGGTCCAATGCTCGCTGTGTTTCTCCAAATTGGATAGCATTTTCTCCCAATGACTCTTTTGCCATGGTTTGTCAGTAAGATATATTCCTAGGTATCTGGAAGGAAGGTTTTTCCTCTTGAACCCTAGGATTCTGGAGAGATTTTTTTGGACTGCAAGGTGAGTGTTGAAAAAGAAAATGGAGGATTTAGTGAGATTTAGGTCCATACCTAAGGCTTTGCTGAAACGCTTGAGAATGGATTTGAAGCCTTGAGCCTCTCAAATCATGCCGGTGCCATGAAGCATAGTATCATCAACAAACTGCTGGTGGGTGGTAGCAGGGCAGGAGGGCAAGGGTTGGAGGCCCTGAATTAAGTTTTCCTCTTTCACACTTTTGATAATACGGCTTATACCTTCCATTAATATAACAAACAGAAAGGGGGATAAGGGATCCCCTTGACAAATACCTCTGGAGGGAGTGAACGGGGCTGTGGGAGCTTCGTTTACCAAGATGGAGAATTTGGTAGACATGATTAGGGCTAGAATCCATTTTATCCAGCACTTAGCAAAACCAAGGGCCTCTAGTATGGCCTCCAAGTAGCCCCAGCTGACTTTATCATAAGCTTCTGAAAGGTCCAACTGCGTGAGCATGCTTGCTTTTTTCCAAGATTGAAGAGTATGAATCATCTCTTGAGCTAGCAGTATATTATCCATTATTTGTCGTCCCTCCACATAGCCTGATTGCTCTTCTGATATTATTCCAGGAAGAATTGGCTTCAGCCTGTTGGCTATGACTTTAGAGATAATCTTGTAAAGAACATTGCACAATGCAATTGGGAAAAACTTCAAGGGTGTGTTTACTTCCTCCTCTTTTGGTATAAGGGTTATGAAGGTTGAGTTGAGGGATTTGAGGATGGACGATGATTTTCGGGAACCTTCCACCACCTCCCAGACTTCCACACTGACTATCTCCCAACAGGGTTTATAAAAATCGATGGTAAAGCCATTCGGTCCTCGAGCCTTTCCATTGGGCATATCTCACACTGCTTCTTCCACCTCTTCCATGGTGATTGGGTGATTCAAAGATTTTTTTTCTCTTCTGTTATTAGCTTGGGAATGGAGGTCATTATATCTCTTATAGCTTCCTCTCTGTCGATGTCCAGCTCCAAAGTGATCTAGCTAAAATGATTTATGAGGAGGGCTGAGATGTCCTGATGTGTTTGTAAAGAGGTGCCTTGTTCATTCTTCATCCTGATGATTTTATTTGCACATATGTGATCAATGGCCGAGTGATGGAAAAATTTTGTATTCTTCTCTCCTTCTTTGAGCCATTGGATTCAGGATTTTTGCTTCCACAAGGTTTCCTCCTAGTGGCATATGGCCTGCCACTTCTGCATGAGTATCTATTCTGTGTTCATTGTTTCCTGGTTGATATCCCCCTAGAGCCACTCCTTATGAATCTATTCTAACTGCTCCTCCAGTAGCTTCTTATCTTTGAATATGTTTCCGAAGACCTCTTGGTTCCAGGAATTTAACCTAGTTTTGATATGTTTGAGTTTGTCTTGGAGTTTGTACATCTTGGTTCCCCTGGTTTCTGGCGGTTCATTCCACCATTGTTTTATTTCTAAGATGAACTCCGAATGGCTGAACCAAAACTTCTCAAATATGAAGGGTTTGTTCCTTGGGGTGCTGAGGATGGCTGTGTTCATAGTTATAGTCCAGTTATCAGAACCTCCACTTGGTATAATATCTAAATCCACTGTGATCCCTTCAAGAAGAATGTTTTTTGTTACTAAGAATCTGTCAAGTCTAGAGGCAATTTGCCTATCACTTCCCCTTTTGTTGTTCTAGGTATATGCGCCGCTCTTGGGGATGATGTCTACAAGCTTCGTTGTTTTGATAAAATTATTGAAAGCTTCTGCATCCCAATTGAGCATCCTGATGCCTCCTTTCTTTTCTGTGAGCGAAGTGATCATATTAAAATCTCCTCCATAAATCATTTTTGTTAGGGGATATCTATGCTGTAGGTTGGAGAGACTTCTAAGCATTGTCAGTTTTTCCTCTAGTTTCTAAGGGCTATACACATTAGTGCACAGATAAGTGTCTGAATTTCCAATGATTTAGATTTCTATGGAAATGGACGATCTAGAAGCCTTTGCATAAATAAGATGTAGGACTTGAGGATTCCAGAGAGTGGCTACGCCACCCTCCATTCGAATCCTTTCCACCTCGATGCATTCCATTCTTTTGCCAACTTTTTTACTTATAACTTTCATTATCTAGCTAGAACATTTTGTTGCTTCCAAAAAAATCATATCAGGTTGTTCATTTATGAATTTTTTCCTTAATAATTGCTATTTCTTTTGGCTGTTCAACCCTCTAGCATTCCATGAAAGTATTTTCATAATTGACAGATTTTTTAGGAGGTAAGTGTGAAAGCCTCAAGGGATTTCATCTTACTTGAGTTAAGGAGCATTTGACCAAGCTATTGGAGTGCCTCTTTGATTGTCCTTCTGCCTCGTTTTTTCGATGCTTGGTATTTGTGGTGGCTTGATGCAGTCCTTGAGCTTTTACCCCCAGTCCTTTTGTTGCTCCAAAGCTTTTTTCCTGCATATCCATTTCAGCTTTTTGTCTTGCTATGAATAATGAGTTTACTCTGTTCACCTCCTCCTTAGGTATGTGTTCTATGCCTTTCTTCTTCCATTGCTCTACCATGTTCATTAGATCCATACCTTCTTGTTATAGAATGTCACTAAGATGCATCTCCTCTATACCTATTTCGTTGGTTATCATTTCTGAGTCTTCTCCCAGTTCTTCTGTTAGT
Organism: Pinus tabuliformis; assembly: GCA_031772625.1. Taxonomy (NCBI): domain Eukaryota; kingdom Viridiplantae; phylum Streptophyta; class Pinopsida; order Pinales; family Pinaceae; genus Pinus; species Pinus tabuliformis. Next base: position 1,492,367,790 of record CM062819.1, on the reverse strand, counting down.
ACTGGAAATTGTGGGATGTTATTTGAAGGGATGGGACTGGGATCTTGTGTCCTCTGTGTCGTAATGTTCTGGCTAACCTGCAATGGATCTTGCCCTTGATTGGCCTCCTATGCTTCCATTTCTGATTTCAACACCTCAAAGGTGTTGCCTATACTTTTGATGGATGTGCTTGCTTTATGTTGTTGTCCCCTGTTGGCTCTCTATCAACCAGGAGGTCGGGTGAAAGCTTCCTTATTTTTCCCTATATTATCCTTGGTTTTTTCCATTCTTTTGTTCATTGGGCATTCCCTAAATAGGTGTCCATGTTCATGGCATTTCCTACAGCGAAATGGGATCTGCTCATAGTCTATAGCTTGAAAGTAAACTTCATCCCTGTATTCCAACCACAGACCCTCATGCAGAGCCCCTAAAACATCCATCTTGACACAGATTCTAGCACAGGAGGTATACCTCTTTTGTAGCGTTTCTTCCGAAGCTTTGATGAAGGTACCTAACTTATTTCCTATCTGTTCTAGTGCTACATGTCTCCAATAGTCAATCGGGAGAGAGAACAGGCGGATCCAGATAGGTACCTGTTTGAATGTTTCCTGTTTTGGCGCAAAGTTGGGCTTCCATGGTCTCATGTATAGTCCTGCTGAGGTGAAAAAATATGGTCCTCCATCGAAGATGCGATCCTTGTCATCTAGATTTGTGAAAACCACCATGAAGAAGCCTTTGGCTCCCAGGTGAAGCCTCACATCCCCTTTTGGCTTCCATTGTTGCTTGATCCACAAGCATAGGGCTCATTCTATCAGCCAAAAACCCATAAACTTGCAGTTCACCGTGTGTTCTGCCTTATGATCTCGGTAAGCCTGTAGTTCCGGGTTGAAGATTATTACCCATAGTTTTTCTGTGGTTTTAGGCTTACAATGCCCCTAGTTCTCCTTCGTTCTGGCTCCCGTGGTTGTTCCTTCCTGATCTATCCCAGACTGGTGCAGATCTTCAGTGTTTCCTGTTATCTTGTCCTCAAGCTCCTTCTCTTGTGTTATCTGTTCTGGAAAAGGTTTTTTCTTGTCTTTGCCTATTGTACTGTTGCTGTTATTGGTTTCTTTTCACCTATGGGTAGTCTTGGGCTCCTCGCTTAGTTTCCCTTTTTTGCTTAGTTCCTCCTTTCCTGTCTTCTCAGATCCTGAGATTTGCACCCCGTCCAGTGGGGCTTTATCATTTTGCATCATTTCGTATTTGTAAGATGGGGTCCCATTGGACCCCAAGCTTTTCATTTGTTGAGTCAGAACCTACCCTCTTCTGCGAAGTTCTGCACCCCTGGCACTGTCCTCCTCTAGAGTTTGGTACTGTGATCATAGGTTGAACAGTTTCCTGCAAACCCTAGCTCTCTCCCTCAAAGCACCAGCTTCGTCTCTGGAAAACCATACAATAAAATCTTAATTTGACTCACATAAAGTTTCTCACCGCTGAGTATTAAGAACACCAAGTTTCTGAGAAGGATAGTGGTGGGAGCTAGCCATTCTATTGATTTTAATAGAGAAATATTTCCTAATACTTTGATGGAATTTGGGGTTTTTGTATCTACATGCACCTTGAGGTATTACTCTCCTAATCTTATGCCTAATTTCTTGAACCTCACAATTTAAGTTGTCATATTTTCATTATTTTTTATTTCTAGAGTTATGGTTAAGGTTCTCACATATGGATATATAATAATACCATAAACCATCTCTATCTAACTCATACTTGAAAATGAGAAACATTTTTTTTATCATAATTTTTATAATTTATACTTTTAAAATAAAATCATATTTATTAAAATATAGTATGATATACTAATATAATATTCAATAAATAAATAAAAAATCGACCCTTAATTTTAATATATTCTTCAAAATATAAATTAATCAATTGGGCCTGGAGTATGCCCTGAAATAGCTTTCTTTTGCTTGGCTAAGAGCTCGTCTTCCTCAAAAGTAATAAAATTGGCTAACGACCCAAGACATGGAGGCATCTAGTAGAAGTGAAACCCTGCACGTTTACACCACCAATGGTTCACTCCAGGTTGCTTGGTTTCCTTGAATAATGTTGATGAGACAACTTGCATTTATGGATAATAGCTAGAGAGGGTTGTCCTCGCTACTAGTTTGACAACCGAATTATGATAGGTTTTCCTACTATTGAAAAATATAAATTAATCAATTTGAACATGGTTTAGTTTTTATTAAATTAAATTTCACAAAGATAAATTGAAGATGGAAATTAAATTGAAAGAGTAGATGTTTCAAAATAAATAAATAAGAATTTACAACAAAATTATTGTTAATACATTAATTGGTTTTCTTTCTAAATTACACGATTTTAAGTTTAATGTCAAGATAAATTCATCCCGGGAAAATGTAATCCCTCCAAGCACATTAAATTTGAATGAGATTTGTCAAGTACAAAAAATCCATGTTAACTTTGGACTCCCACTTGGACAACACTTCCTTGCGAGTTCAGTTTTCCTCTTTTCTCCCAAAACCCCATTGATCTATTTTTCAAAGTTTGCAATGGCTTCAATGTGTGAGTCAATCTGAGTCTTCTAAAAGAAGTGGTATTCATTAATTTAATTAAGCATTATGGCACCACCTAGAAGAGTTGGGTAAGTCATTGCACTTTTAGGTATGCAACAACAACAACATCAACAGGGTGGTGCGGGGTAGACATTGTTTGTGGTTTTGAGAATGGTCGTCTTTTGGTACTTCGCCATGTAGATTTTCTTCTTGAAGAATCTTGTTGATCTGGTGCTTCATATATCAAATATGTTTTATAAGGGTGAAAACCTTGTAACTACATCGTAAACCTTGGTCATGCTTAGGGTTTGATTATGTGTTTGTGCCCTATTTTTTATGCCATTTGATTTTTAATCATATATAACCATATGAGTTTTGAACCCTAGTGAAACTCATCAAGTTTTAGACACTATAGGAATATTGCAAGGAAAATAAAAGGTAAAACAATTACTTGGTTTCCTTTGGGTTCATAGTTAATATGAAATTTTTATTGGTACATTTCGCTTTTTGATTGATCAGTGATACGTGGGAATTCTTCAACATTGTCGAAGATATTTTTGAACCTGCACTTCTTCATAGAATTCATTAACAATGTGTTTTTCAATACACTATTAGATCATCCATCGATATAGGGTGTGTGGAAGACAGTTTGGATATCTGGATAAGTCTTTCAATACATGCTTTGGATGCAAATGCTACTTTTTGTTTTCCTCTCCTCCTATGAGACAATCATAATGCCTAGATAATTTATTAGTAGCTATGAACACCAATATCTACTTTATCAAGGATGGAGAGAGTTTGAACCATGTATCTCCCTAGAATTAGTAATGCCTCATCAATACACAAGGGTTATCCTTGAATTCGGGGTTCATACAAAGACGCTTTCGAATAAATCCTTTTGCAAGGAAATTCCATTGCTAGTATATTTTTCTCTCTCTTTCTTATTTGAAAATTTTTGGTTTTCAAATTTGATGGCCAAGAATCAACTTCCCAAATTAGTGGAAAGCAAAGGTTGTCGATTCACCAAAGGGGATCTACTATCGCAGTTCCACCTCTTGTTTTTGGGCCTCAAATCAACACAAAACTAAACGTTTTGCATCATTTATCAGACACAACTAAGCCTCTCCTAATGTTTACTATGCACACAACTAATCCTTGTTATGTTAATTGCATTTATTAATATGACATCTCAGAGAACATACACTGATACACTTAATGGGCATTAATTTCATTTAGATATATAGAACTAGATTATTTATCTGGAATGGGACAATATTTGAGTTTACTTCTTTTTATTATTATTATTTTAAGAGTCATAATCATTAGAGGGTGCCTTATTATGCTTTTATGGTAACAATTTAAAAACACAACTACCATTATTGGGGATTTATTTTATGTACTATCTCATGGTTCACATTGTGGTTGTCATGATTTTGTGATCTCCAACCTATTTTTTTGTACTTTGTAAATGATTAAGGATATGTGGCTCTATCTCTTTGAGAATGAGAGGTTATGTGTTTTTAAAAATGAAGCAACTCTTGTCTAGGAAGAAACCAATGTATCTTTTGCAGTTTGGGGCCCAAACAATGTTTGAACACATAGAATAGTTTACCATCCTTCACAGCTATTTGGCATAATTCATTGTAAACTCTAGTTTTGGTATATATAGTTTTTTTTTAATAGTTTAATGTGATATTACTTTCTACCATATTATATTTTCCATTATTGGACTTGAATATTAGTTGGCATCTATGTTGTTAATATAAGACAAATGGGTTGATTGACATACTTTGTGAAGGCCATAACAAGTTTTAGTATAATGAAGTATAATCGTGTCACTTTTGTATCTATTTCCAGGATGTAAAGAACAATAGGAGTGTCTATGCTCATGTCCTCTTTTCCCATTCAAGATATGCTCCAGATCCTAGTGAACCTAAGCATGATCCATCAGCTAGTCTTAGGAAAACTTGCCATAATTTTACATGTGCGTGAATTATACTTGGGGATTTACAAATTTGTGGGCTATAACTACACCATTTGAAAGATGTTGTTGAGTACTGAATTGAAAATATAACAAGCATGGTGTATATTTTCTTTGTTGAATTGTGTAGCTATTGTTACATATCTTCCAAAGCTGAAGGTAGATAAGCGTAAGAGCCTATAGAGTGGTAGTGTAGTTGAAGACCAGGATGGATCAGAAATTGAGGTAAAGATATTTTTTTCTTACCAGAACTTTGTTGCTTGGAATATTTATTTTTATCAATATATGTTACCAAATTCTAAGCACTTTCTGAAGAATACGTCTTGAATGTTAAAGTATAATTACTTTTTTTATTCATGGTTCAAAATATACTATTTGATAGTTTGTTTAGAAGGCTAGAATTAAAATTTATGATCATTAATATTTTCCAGGTTATAGGATCTCCTTCTTATTCTAATAACTTTTTTTATAAGCTAGATGGATGGTCGCTTTGTTGCTTACCTATAGTAAGAATATTGAGTTGTTAATACATATTAATTTTTGTGTTGCATTACCTTTGTTTTCTACAACAATTGGTAGGAGTATTAAGTGTATATATTCACTAAATATAGTATATTTTAATTATTTTTGGGATGTTAGGTGAATCATCTCTCTTTGTTAGGATTTTAACTTAATTTTTCTTGGCAAGGTTCATATGTCAATAGTTGGTAGGCTGATCAGAAATTTTGTTCTAAGAAACTAGAAAAACGCTAGATTTTATGTTTCTGTATTTTTTTTCTTATGATTAGTTTCTCTTTCTGTTGATGTTTTTGTCAACTTTTGATGGTTTGATTGTACTTGGATTTTACAGGAAAACACAGTTGAATTAAATGATGATAGCTCCTCAGATTGGGGTTTTATTCTAGAAACCAAATATAGTTATAAATCTGGTTGATGATTTTACACAGTATGTTTATGATGCACTGTATTTGAGCTTGGTAACACACTAAGTCACCTGACTTGGGTATCACAGTGCCCGACACAGACACATGGATACCCCAAAACAAGATACATATGACACACACATACATAATTTTTTATTAAATTATAGAAACAATATATAGACCGAAATGTAAATCGTGTTTTTAAATTAAAACATAAATGTAACAATTTCCATTAAATTCATCAGTATTAATGTTTAATTAAAATGTATTCACATTTACCCCCATAAAGGAGTTCCTCCACTGATGGCTCATTGTATCCTTTAGCTAGATGTTATAATTTTAAGTTTTATGTGCATGAAAATGTACTACTGAAATTGTTAGTCTTGTATTTGAAACCTGAGCAATAATTTTAATTTGATTGCTAGCTAAGGTATGGAACTTCATGCTTTGATTGTACATTATTTGTATTATCATCTTCAAGGAGAGTAAGAAGGTCAAAAAAAATCCCCCAGGTTCCTTTTAGAGAGATTCAAAGTACCTCATAAAGTTGGAGATAGATTCAATTTTGCAAACTGATAAACATTTATATTTATAGGAGCTTCATCCATTGTGTGAAGATAAGTATATTTATGATACCAAATCCCTTGAAATGGAATTGGATATAGAGTGGTGGTCTCACACTAATGACAAAGTATTCACAACTGCACACGAAAAGTCAATAGAAATCTTTAGTTGTGTAAGAAAGGCCTCTTGTCTTACATATTTGCAGCTGAATGCATTAAAAGCGTGGACGACTGTGTTAGCCTCGTCAATATTCAACAAAAATGTTGTAATTTCATTCATGCTTCAGAACTATCATACTTATCCAAGACACTTTATGTGTTTGTTATGTTTCTAGACTCCACCTACATTCCTTGTTTCTAGTATAACATTTTTGGATTAATCTATTTTGGTGCTTATCCTTTTATTTATAGGACCTCATACTGTGTCTTGTTGAATAGGGGATAAATTTGGGATTAATAACCCTAAATGTAGCCTAGTCAGAAGAATCAATAGGGTTTTTTGTTGAATACATTTCCAACTATATATTGGAATCGATGCAGGTACAAAGCCCTTTTGGCGATCCACCAAATTACATGCAAAATTTTCTCTTAGAAAAGGCCCAAATTTTGCTTATTTTTTGGGAGATGGATGTCTAGTTGTATAATATCAACAAAAAATAGGATGAAAACTTGGACACATTATACAAAGGAGATCAAAACAGTGATCAGAAGACTAAGATCATTGATGGATATCAAGCCATTTATTCCAGATGGATTTGAAACACTGCTTGGATGTCTCCTGGAAGTGTTTCTAACATTATTAGAGCTTATTCATTCTCAACTTAAAAAGTACCAGGAAAATGGAGAATCAATGATAGACAAGAAAAATGTGGGAGATGCGCTTTATGATGTTTCTCTTATGAGTTTAAGTTTTCTTCCTCTTATTTTAGTTTTGTTGAAAAAAATAATGTTACAAACCTACCTTTAGCTGTAATTGATATGCACTTAAAAGGTTTCCTAGAAACTAATACCTAAATGCCCATTTTTCAAAAGCATTTTCCCACACAGTGTGTAATTATTTAGCTTCGAAATGATAGTTGGAGAGATTCAACTTATGTGATCTTGAATTTTTGTTTATATTTAGAATATTTTAGAGGAGGTGCTGAGATGCTACAGTCTACTAGGATTTTTTCAATATTGTCAACATTTAGTCACTTCCTATGGGATGAACTCTCATCAAGCTCTAGACATTGTTAGGTCCCTGTAATACTAGTGTATCCCCTTATCATTATTGTCATTGTAGACCCTTATTGTTATTGTTGTTCCCATGTTGTCCCCATATTGTTATTATTGTTCCCTATAGAAGCCCACTATTGTTATTGTTGTGCCCTTACATTATTATTGTTATGTCGGCTCTGATTATATTGTGACCCATTAGACTCCTATATATAGAAAGGAGGTCTTGTCATTTGTATCATCCAAGAATTGTTCATTTGTGTAATGTAAAGGAGGTTGCCTCCTCGAAGAGGCTACGTTTTAAGTTGTTGATCTATCTCTTTCTTCTATTTTGTGAGCTGGTTGGATAACATTTCGTATCAGAGCTTTGGATTCTAGGGTTTCATTGCTTCAAACAAGTCATCGTGGCATTTTCGTTATAACTTTTTCTTTTACGAAGTTTCAGAAGCTAAAATTAAAACTCATTTGAACCAAAATCTTGATGAACCTCTGGTATGAATTTCAGATCTTGTCTCGCTATATTTTTGGAGATATGATCCAAGGAAGTTAGAGTTTTTGCAGTCTCCCAAAGTATATCTCAAATAGGTGACCTGGGGACAATCGTCATAACTTTCTCTCTGAGCGTCAAATTGAAATTTCATTAAAAGGTACAAAAAGAAGAGGGAATTTAGTCTTATGTATATTGTTTCCAGGTCCGAAGTTCGAAACAGTCACACGTGGCACTTCGTACAAGTTCGCTCTACTAAACTAGTCTATAATCAGGTCATCATGGTAGATTTGGAATAACTCTTTCTTGGAGAATCCAATATTGATTATACTTGAGGGTTTTGAAAGTGGACTTATAGGGATACCTTGGGATAGAATTGCAAACCTTGGAGATCCAAAATTACAGATATACAACATATTCAATATTGAGGTCCTACAAAGTGAAAAAAGGTGTGTAGTCTTTTTAAAATTTTTCATAAGTTTGGTTTGAAAAATTAGTTTGAAGGAGTTCAAAGGGCATAGTGAAGCATAATTATCATTAATTGATGCCCTGAAGAAAGAAAATGGAAACATCTAGTAAGAAACCTGAAATCTCTAGCATGACTCATGAAGAAGAGGAAGAAATTCAACATGATATATCAAAATTATGAGACCAAGTGCAACAAATTTGACTCTCACAAACATTAACAGAAGCTAAGATGGATGGTTTAAAGAAAGGCATGGAAGATAATATGAATGGCATGGAAGCTAAGATGAATGGCGTGGAAGCTAAGATAGATGGCGTATAAGTTAATATGAATGGTTTAGAAGTAAACATTGAAGATTTGAAGAAATACATGGAAGGTTTGAAAGGAGGTTTGGCAAAGTTGCTACAAGAAATTCTTCCTAATGGTGAAAAGGTAGTAGAGGAAACTCATAATGAGAACAAAAGAAATGTTAGTCATGATTTCATAGACTCTAATGTTGGATTGAAGACCCACCATGTTCCAAAGATCAATATGAGGAAGTTTGATGGAAAGGATCCCGTAACTTGGATACTACAGATGGAGAAACATTTCGATCTCCATAATGTGAAAAACACACAAAAGGTACGCATTGTGACTTTATATTTGGAACCCAATTAGTTTGTATGGTATTGATGGCTTTTCTCTCATAAAAAAATTGTCACTTGGGAATTTTTTATGGAAGAAATGATAGCACATTATGAGGACACAAAAAGCAACACCTTTTTTATCCAATTGATAAATATCAAGCAAAAGGGTTCAATGGTGGAGCAGATTGAGGACTTCCAAAAATTGGATATAAGGGTAAAATATATTTCAGAAGAGCATAGGATTGATGTGTTCATAGGGATTTTAAAGGATAGCATCCAACATGAGGTGTGCCTTTGGGAACCTGATCCATTGGAGAAGGAGATTAGGTTGGCAAAGAAAAAATGAAAGAAAAATTACGGCAACAAGGAAGCCTACCAATCATAACTATAAATATGGAATTGTTGTTTCACCTAGCCTTCCACAACCTACAAGGTTGACACCACAACAATTGGAAGAGAAAAGAGCAAAAAAGCTTTGTCATAGTTGTGATAGAAAATACACTAAAGATCATAAGCGTGCTGAGAAGAAATTATTTTACATAGATTGTGAAGAGGAATAAGAAAAGAAACAAGAAACATAAAAAGAAGAAGATACACACCAAGAAAAACCCTAGATAAAGAAGAAATGAATCTGACCATATATTGTAATGCATTCAACAGAATTACCACTCCTCAAACTATCAAGATAGAAGGACATATCAAGAAGAAAAAGGTAATAGTGTTGATTGATTTGGGCAGTCCCCTTAATTTTATTCAATGTAAGATAGAGAAGGAATTGAATTTCTTCCTATCTCCAACGCCAGAGTGTCAAGCGATGGTTGCAAATGGAGGAACCATAAATTTCTCTAGAAAGTGTCATAACATCAAGTTATCCATGGGAGAATATGTGTTGAACGGTCCAATTCTTTCCATTCCAATGGGTGGTGTTGATGTTGTACTAGGAGTCCAATGGCTACAATCTTTGGGTACGATAGCTTTTAATTTTCAAGAACTTTTCTTGAAAAGAATTTCAGAAGGAAAGGAAGATGAATTAAGGGGTGTCACAGGGAAACATGGAAATATAATCAGCTCTAACGCCATGAAAAATCTTCTAAATAAAGAACAACATGGCATAATTGCACAATTATGTTCGTTAGAGATTACCACATTGAAATCATATATTTATCCAGATCTCCAAAAAGCCTTGGACAATCATTCCAATGTATTTGAGACTCCCAAAGGCCTCCCACCTATTCGTGATCATGATCATGTTATTCATTTGATTCGAGGAAGTGTCCCTACAAACATCAGGCCTTACAGATATCCCTATGCCCAAAAAAGTCAAATTGAACGTATCATTGCAAAAATGCTAGAGGCTGGTATAATTCAACCTAGTCAAAGTTATTTTTCTACTCCAATAGTATTGGTTCATAAGAAGGATGGATCATGGCGCATGTGTCCGGATTATAGGGAGCTCAACAAGCTCACTATTAAAGATAAATTTCCCATTCATGTCATTGATGAATTATTGGATGAATTGCATGGAGAAACCAACTTCACCAAGTTGGACCTTCGTTCAGGATATCGTCAAATCAGAATGAAGACTGAAGAAATTTTGAAAACAACATTTAGAACCCATGAGGGTCATTATGAATTTTTTGTCATGCCTTTTTGCCTTACCAATGCACCTTCTATATTTCAAGGTTTGATGAATTCCATTTTCAAACCCTTCCTTAGAAAATTCTTGTTAGTATTTTTTGATGATAAACTAATCTACAACAAGTCTTGGAAGGATCATGTTCAACATGTTGATAGAGTGCTCAAACTATTGGAGGAGAAAAAAATATATGCAAAAACCTCCAAATGTTTCTTTGGAGTACAAGAGGTGGAATATTTGGGTCATATTGTATCTCATGAAGGTGCTAAGGTAGACCCTAGAAAAATTAAATCCATTAAGGAATGGAAAATCCCCACATCCATAAAGCATTTGTGAGGATTTCTCGGGTTGGCGGGGTATTATCTGAAGTTTGTTAAGAATTATGGGAGAATAGAAGCACCTCTAACAACATTACTGAAGAAAGATTCATTTTCTTGGACACCAGAAGCAACAAAAGCCTTTGAACATCTTAAAAAGGAAATGTGTCAAGCACCATTCTTAGCTATGCTAGACTTCACAAAAACCTTTATTGTGGAATGTGATGCCTCAGGAAATGGAATTGGTGTTGTTCTAATGCAAGAAGAAAGACCCATTTCTTTTGAAAGTCGTCTGATCAAAGGAAAGTATTTACACAAAGCTATTTATGAGAAGGAAATGTTGGAAATACTACACACACTTAAGAAATGACAACCTTACCTAATGGGAAGACACTTCAAGGTAAAAACAGATCATGATAGTCCTAAACATTTTTTAGAACAGATATTATCTTCAGAAGACCAGCAAAAATGGGTCACAAAGATGTTTGGTTATGACTTTGAAATCATCTACAAAAAAGGAAAGCAAAATGTTATTGGAGATGCACCCTCAAGAAAGGATGAGGATGTGGAAGCATTGCTTTGTGCCATTTCTATTATCCAGCTAGATTGGATAAATGAAGCCAGGGCTGAATGGAAGAATGACGAAGAAGTGTGGGAACTCATTCAAAAGTTACAAAAATATCCTATTACATATTATACATTTAGCTGGAAAAATGATTCGTTATTGTATAAATATCACTTATACCTCTGTAAGAATTGCCAACTAAAACAAAAGATTCTTCTGGAATTGCACACCTGTTCCTTAGGAGGAAATTCATGATTTTTAAAAACTTACCATAGGGTTAAGAAGGAATTTTTTTGGGATGGCCTTAAATCTGATATTCAAAAGTTTGTAGCAGAATGTTTGGTTTTCTAACAAAATAAAGTTGAGAAAATTAGGACCCCATGTATATTACAACCTTTATCCATTCCAAGTCAACATTGGGAGGAGGTTTCAATGGATTTTATCACAGGTTTACCCAAGTCCGAAGGAAAGAGTGTCATCATTGTGGTATTTGATAGACTTACCAACTATGCACACTTTTGTGCATTATCTCATCCATTTAAAGCCAACACAGTTGCTACTGCATTTATAGAAACAATTCAAAAGCTTCGTGGAAACCCAAAGATTATTGTAAGCAACAGAGATCCTATTTTCACTGGAAATTTTTGGACAAATTATTTTCTTCTCTAGGTACTCAGTTAGCTCATAACTCATCTTATCATCGTCAATCTGATGGGAAAACTAGGATAGTGAAGAAATGTTTGGAAGGATACCTTTGTTGCTTTTTATATGATAAACAAACACAATGGGTCAAATGGTTGGCGCTGGCTGAATGGTGGTATAACACTTCCTTCCATATTGCAGCAAAAATGACCCCATTTATGGCACTTTATGGATGTCATCTACCATCCATAAGATGATATTTAAGAGAAAATTCTAAGGTTCAAGCAATGGAAGATCACATCGAGCATCAAGAAAAAGTTCTCCAACTCTTAAAGGATTTCCTAACTTTGGCGCAGAATAGAATGAAACAACAGGCATATCAACATCATAGCGAAATAATTTTTGATGTAGGTGACTGGGTATTTCTACGACTACAACCATACAAAAAACTGTCCCTCAAGCAAGCTCAGAAGGATAATAAATTATCACCAAAATATTATGTTCCCTACAAGGTGTTGCAAAAGATTGCTACTATGGCATACAAATTGGAAATTCCTGCATCTTCCTGAGTGCACCCAATTTTCCATGATTCATGCTTAAAGAAGGTTACATGTGACAAGCTCCCATTTCAAGCAATATTTATAGAACTTGACGAGGAAGGAAAAATCATATTGGAACCTAAAGCAGCCACTGAAACAAGAACTCGATAGCTACGAAATCGATCAATTTCAGAGTACTCATCAAGTGGAAGAAGTTACCCGCTGAAAATTCAACATGGGAGGATGAGAATTTTATATAGAAGCATCTAGAAAATTATTCATGTGTATAATGTAAAGGAGGTTTCCCCCTCGAAGAGGCTGATTTTGAAGTCGCTTATCTATCTTTTATTCTATTTTGTGAGTTGGTTGTATAACAAAGACAGAGAGGGTCCATTCTCTATGTGGCATAAAGATAGACAATGTGATCAGTTACAGGGTATAGGGATAGTAGTTGTAACAATGATGGTGAATTCTCTTGGAGAAAATTCTATTGGTGATTCAATTACTTGTGGAAGTTATAATGTAACAATGATTATCTTTTTAATTTTAAGAAACATATTAGATATATTTTTTATTGAGTCAAATAGACACTAATTTTTTGGATAGAAGTTGCAACACATTCTTTTGTGAGTAATTTGAGGAAGTCACCTTTGGAGAGAAACGTGATTATTGTGAAATAAGCATTGCACATTTTTAATCTTTGACATTTGAACCATGCACATAGTTGGATATTTTATCCACTTGTTAGATTTTTAGTTGGCGTTAAACCAATATGTATAACTCCACTGGATGATTGACGATTTCTATTAATGTGCAATCGAATTTATATAGACTAAGTGACTCTTCACTTCATTTTCCCTCAAAATGATAAAAAATGGACCCTTGTTTAGCATAAAGTCCCTGTGGTCATGGTGGCATAGTAAAATACCCATTTGTGGTACCTTTTACATACCCATTTAACAAGACATTACCAGGGTATTCAATGCAACAAAATGGGTGTCCAGAAAGGGTTAAACATCCCGTAAACTAGACTACTCCCATTACCAACACACCTGGATATTCTCATGATGCAAGGAATCCCTCAACTACAGTCCATTCTTGTGTAAACCATTTCCTAGGAGGGCACTTCACTACCATGTTATTCCATTTTGCAATATGAAACTACCTCTCCAGTCATGTTCATTTTCTTTCAATGCATTTTCACCAACCATGATGTACCATGCCACATCCTCTATAGTATTTTCACCTTGCATATCATTGATCCTTCCAACTCCACCTTTCTTTGTGGGACAATATTAGCATTAATGTCCATGCCCTTCCCCTGGCATCTAGAACTGATCACATCAATTTCATCTCCCTAACATGCATTAGAAAGTGCCTTATAATCATGTAAGCATGGTTGGTATTGGCCATGACAGAAGGATTAAGGGTGTAACCTTTTTGACATATACATATTTCCTTTCTTCTTATTTTCCTAAGTTCTCGCATACACAATAAAGGAAGATTCATCTAAAGCATATGAAAAGTATACCAGATCCTATAACAATGGAATCTAGTGGTGTAGCTCAGAATGGCCACCTACTCACATTCTAATAAAAAAATTCCCTAGGCGGTTGTTAATGACATGTTGCACATATTAAGTCACCACAGGGCATTCAATTATATTAATTCTACCTATAATATTAACTCATTTTGTAGCACTGGTGGATAGATATTCTCCTTAATTTAGTGAAATAGGTTTTGGTGGACCTGGAATGAGATAATAACGTCATAATATCATCGAAAGCCTCCATCATCCACATGTATGTTTTGGAAGAGGAATTGTTTTAGGTTCCTTTGATTGGTGTTCATTTTGGTAGAGGTTCCTTTAATTTTTCCATTAATGGCTAGTTTTATTGACGCCTAATATGTTTCCTTTTTATTCACTAAAAACTGGTATTTAGAGCCATAAGAAGTGGTTTTGGAGTGGGTTTGTCCTATAAAAAGAAGGTCCTATTGTAGAGGCCACAATCGTTTACTTGAGAGCCATGTTTATGTGACGTTATTGAATTGGAAAGTATAGACTGAGAGCTATGCAACAAGGGATGACATGGCATACTCTTGATCATTGATGCTACAAGATTTGCAAAATTAAAGAAAATAAAAATAATGATCTAGTAGTAAAGGTTCAAATAGGGTTAAATTATTATAACAGAGACAAAATTTAGATACAATTATAAAAGAGAATTTGATTGAAGAACAATGTCAATTGAAATCTACTAACAAAATCAATTGAAGTAATGTCTATAATACATGATTACTATTATTTACATTTAATAATTATTCTATAGAGTTGTGTCTATTAGGATATTCATGTCTCTTATTTCTTGTATATTTGAGAATGTGTCTTTTCCTTTTCATTGGACCATTATGCCTTTTGGTTTTATCTAAGAGTGGCTACAACCAACTAAGAATGGCTATAGCTAGTTGCCCTTCATATCTACAAATTTTGGAATGTAGTCACTAATAAAATGTAGACATTGTAGCAAGCACTGAGGTGATTGGGTTTGTAACTGCATTAGTGTGGAGACCCATATTCGAAACCTCCTAAGTCTGTGCAGATGAGGTCAGGTTCACGTTCCAAGTGACCTTGACTACATAGATACACTCCTCATAGTGGGGCATTTCAGCTAAAGATACTCTTGAAGCATTTCTTAAGAGAAATGTAGATAGTTCCATGGCTATGAAATAACATTGCAAAGGTTGTGGTCCCGAGGATGTGGTATAACGATTGGATGGGGAAGTCCCCACAAGGCTCATTGTCCAATCCTAGGTAAGACTATGTACACCTGATACCTACTGCAGGCGTGATTTTTTTGGTTGATTATAATAATAATAATAATAACAATAAAACATTGTATTTGTGGAAGTTTATTGTAAACCAATTTTTTTTTCAAATATAGGAGGAATTTGTTTTATACGAATATTTCACCATGGTGCCTCGGAAAAAACCTACAAGTGTAGATTTTGTTCACTTACTCGGAGTGGAATTGGATCTTTCATTGAGGTGTATGTGCACATTACTTTTCAAATAATATAGCTTTCGTAAAAGAAAAGAAGTAAAGAAACAATAAAATTCAATAAAAAGTAGTTCTTCTACCTTATATATATCATTTAAAAGTTTAAACCCTACTATAAGGCACTCCACACTTGTGTCATTCTTAACCCTATCATGTATATATCATCCTTCTCTTAATTTAAAATTCCTATGTGTTTGTTATTTCATTGGAAAATTTTATATTTTTCAAAAACTTAATATATATTTTTTGTTCATTGAAACTTGAAAGCTTTGGGTGTGTTTTCAACTCTGAAGACACCTGTCCTCACATTCCTTCCCCACCTATTTTGGAAAATCATGAAACATAGCTATTGACCATTATCAAGGATGAAACATCACAAACATTTCCAAGCTTCCATCTTTTGTGTTGAACTCATTTCGTCATTGGAACAATAATCTTCGGAGTCCAAACAATTCATACAAATTTTCCAACCTTTTATTATGAATATCATAAAATTTAGTGCCATATTTTAAAATATATTAGGATCAGAACTTGTTATGACTACATTAATAATTTTTCACTTATGAACTAGTAAGTGATGGTAGCATGATTGTTGTTACCTTTAAGAATGTTGCTAATAATGTGCAATCTTATTAATGATTGCAGATATTTTGATTGAGTAAACTACATTAAAAAGAGAAATTGGAGTTGTTTACTCTTCCATCATACCAAAGGCATCGAAACCTTTTATTTATATGTCTATATTGCTGCCACTTGAACATGTGGATGTGAATGTCTGTCCTATAAAAAGGGAGGTATTGTTGTTGTATATAGCAAGAGTCTTTAGTTACACTTATCTTGAGATTTCTATTTGGATATATTTGTTGGTTTCATGTCATTATGCTATAGAAAAAATCACAAATTATATTTTCACACTAAAGAAGGACCTCTGTTTTATTTTTTTCGCAGATTAATAACTTGATTACATTTTTAGCTTCATATGATGGTTGAAAAAAAAAATTGTTACTTGTTGCAACAAATACAAAATATTTGAACTATTTTCCAATGTGTGTATTGTGTTCTTTTTGAAGTTAATCATATAATACATTCCAATTTTAACCTGTATTCTTTTAGGTCAGTCTGTTGAATCCGAAGAGTGTTGTGGATAACATACAAAATGTCGTCGAGGTAAAGTTTATGTAGTCCAACACAACAAGGACATATTACATACAAGTAATGACAGTGGAAAACAGTAGTTGGTGTTTAGAAGATAAATAAATATATTCTACTTCAGTTTTATTTGCTCACAAATAAATAAAAGTTCGGTGGTCATATGTAAATGCATGATATAATGAGAGCTATAAATTAATTCACCCTACAAGTAAATTATAACAAATTTATGAAAGCTAAACTTTGATTTGGCATTCTAATGCTTGAATCTGTAGTTTAATTTTTGTTTTCATGCATTTAATGGCAGGAATTTGACTACTTTCTGAGATTTCAGTGAGCATATTTTGCAGGTTTGAAGCCCTTTGCAAAAGGTAATTGAATATTTTTGGCTCTAAATCACTATAGACCCATTGAGGCTAGCAAGAACTGGCTTGAAGTGAGAGAGATTGTTGTAGATGACATTGGTACTAATGTCCATTTGACTCCTAGTTCAAGTGATAACACTTCAAGTTTCCAACCATGTTTCTGCCTCTATTTCTTTTTGAAAGGGTCCTTCCTACAACTTTAATTTTTGTGTTTAAAGGTTAGGAACAAATGAATTCATTTCATGTTAGATACAACTTGTTCCATTATATTGTTGAGGATGAGTTTATACATTTTTAATCTATATTGAAATTTTAAAGTAGGAATTGCTTTGATGTTCCTTCTATTTTTGTTAAGTAATGTAGCAGAGGAATTGTTGTCGACTCGTAGGGAACTTGTACCCATGGTTATCCTATTTTAGGGAACTTGGGTGTAGGAGTGAAACATCTTGGATTTGGAAAGAATTCCATTGCAAATGTTCCTAATGTTCCCATTCATATATCGCCTATTTGAAAACTTTATCAAGATCCTCCCATTTGTAAAGGATAAGTCCCATAGAAACAAGACAGGTAAAGGTGACCATTGCAGCCTCTACTACTCAGAAAAATATTTATGCTATGACTGTGAGTATAATTTTTCTTTTCAGTTGTTAATATGTCTATCTACTCTATTAACAAAAACTCAAGCATTTAGATATAACATAGTAGAACTGTAAATATATCTCTATTATTGCGAATCTAGAAATATGAGTTTCAAATTCGTTAGAGAGGTGATGGAAAACTCGAGTGAATTATATACTTGTATTGATGGAAACTAGGTTGATAAGGGTTTGTCACTATCAAGTATCAATTTATAAAAACTTCAAGAACAGTAGATTCAAAATGGAACTCTAAATATGCATAAACTTCTAGAATTAATATGCAATAATACTTAGAGACATAAAGTGATTGCTCAAGCCTAAAGGGAAAGGAGCTGAAACATTGTAACTAGAAACCTGGAGGAATCGGATTGGATGAATCATTTGTTGAGAGATTAATGGGTTAGTTCTATGAACCAACTAATATTGATGGGGCCATAACATTATTGTGCTTCTTTTCTAACCACGAATAGAGAGTAAGGAACTTACCTTGATTTTCAAGTCTATATAGATGACCTTGGAGCTCCATACATTCCTCCTCCTACCCTAAGAGTGTGTGAGCTACAAAGGACTTTGTATGCACGTAGAATTCCAACATTTTTGAGAAATTGTGATAAAAATGTTATTAGAACCTAAATACGAGATGAAGTTATCCATTGGAGTTTTGATATCCTCAGAGTGGAGCAGAGCTCTTTCCTTTTGGCCATCATCCTCCAATAACCTTAAGTGTTTGTGACAAATTGGGGATACCTTGTAATGGAAGGAGCAAGCAACATCAAGAGTGGAAGATTTAGAATGTGTGCAACACAATGGCAGTTGGATCTGATGGCTTGAGAGAGGTTCCATTGGAGTGAAGAGGGATTCGAAGTACAAATTGTTGTGACAACAAGGAAAGGGACTGCCTAGTAGAGTGAAGAATTGGAGAAGGAGAGGACAAGCCAATAGAGTGAGAGACAGGAACAAGAAAACCAATGCATACACCCAATGTTCCATAACCCATGCAGTGAAATTGATACCCCATAAAACCCGAATGCTTCCATAATGGCTATGGCTTGTTCAAAGAATCACTACCACCAGTACGCGATGCTAAGGACAAGATGTTGCCGAAACCAAGAGATCAATGTTAGCTTAGAATTTCTCAGAGTCTACATGTCAGAGTAGATGTTGGTGATGACATGTGGCCAAAGGTGATGATCCAACCATCTCTCCCACATTTAATTTGATCACTTGATCTGGGGGTCTAATGGTGATAGTTATCTTCCTTTTCTTATTCAAATATGTGGGTCGCTAGAGAAGTTGAAGAAGAGATACATGATGTTGTATATATCATCCTTTTCTTGTTGAAAGGCCATAAGAAACTCCCACTCCAATGATGATCAAATTACTAGTTGAGTCAAGAGAATTGGCAAGGTAATCAAGCCACAAAATGGGACTTGCACTTGTGCTAAGATTGGCATGCGGGTGAAGGGTGAAATTTGTGATTTCTTCACAAACTAAATCAAAATATCAATTGATCTACTTGTAAAGGAGTGACTACCACATAATTTTCTTTGCATAGTGCATATTTCCCTTTAAATTTCATCAATTTAATATATGTCATTAGTATTTGAATTATTATTATGATTTCTCCAATTATTTTAGGCATTATTGTATTTGTGGAAGTTTATTTTAAATCAAATATTTTTTTCAAATAAAGAAGAATTTATTTTATATCAATAGTTCACCATGGTTCCTTGGAAAACACTGACAAGTGTAGATTTTGTTCACTTACTGGGAGTGGAATTTGATTTTTCATTGAGGTTTATGTGCACATTCCTTTGCAAATAATATAACTTTCGTTAAAAATAAGAAGTAAAGAAAAAATAAAATTCAAGAAAAAATAGTTCTTCTACCTTATATCTATCATTTAAAGTTTAAACCCTACTCTAAGGCACTCCACACTTGTGTCCTTCCTAACCCTATCATGTATGTATCATCCTTTTTTTAATTTAAAATTCCTAGGTATGTTTGTTTATTTTGTTGGATAATTTTATATTTGCAAAATTTTAATATATTTTTTTCCTTGAAAATTGAAAGCTTGGGGTGAGTTTGAAACTTTTCTAGACACCTATCCTCAAGTTCCCTGGCCCCCTATTCTGGAAAGTCATGCAACATAGCTATTGGACCATTATCGAGGATGAAACATCACAAATATTTCCAAGCTTCCATATTTTATGCTAAAATCATTTGGCCATTGGAGCAATAATCTTCAGAGTCCAAATAATTCATATCAATTTTCCATGTTTTTTTTATGAATATCTTCAAATTTTGTGCCAGATTTTTAAATCGATTAGGATTAGTGCTTGTTATGACTATTGCGATACTTTTTCACTCATGAACTAGTATGTGAAGATAGCATTCTTGTTGTTACGTTTAATAATGTTGTTAATAAAGAAAAATCCTTATTAATAATTGCAGATACGCTATTTGAGTGCACTACATTGAAAAGAGCAAGTTGTTTACTTTGCCATCTTACCAAAGGCATCAAAACATTTTATCTATGTCTATGTATTTGCCACTTGAACATATGGATGTGAACGTTCATCCTACAAAAGGGAGGCATTGTTGTTGTCTATAGCAAGAGTCTTCAGTTACACTTATCTTTAGATTTATGTTTTCATATATTTTTTGGTTTCATGTCGTTAATGTTAGTGTCCAACACTAACCCCTTTATCTATGTAATAAGCCCAGTGGCTCGATTCAGAGTCATAGTTAGTTAGAGCATCAATAAATCCCACATTAATAACTATAAGTGGTTGACCCACATTAGAGAAAAGGGACCATAGTTAGTTCTAAAGGTGCCATAGTTAATAAATAAAGTGGTTAACTCATGTTATGCAAGGGACCATTTGTAGTTAGGTTTTGGATCTCATTTAGCTATAAATAGTCTTATTTAGTAAGGAAAATATCATCATGTCTTATTTTAATCGAGCTCTGATTTGTTGGAGGTTGCCCCCTCAAAGAGGGAAGTGAACATTGAATCTGTTTCTAAATAATAAAATACTTTGCATTTTTTCTCATTTCATGTGATAATTCTGTGTTCTGGGCTATATTTCTTCGTATTTCTCGTATTCTGGATATCTCGTAGGTCAAGAGCATAACAAGTGGTACCAAAACAGTTTCCAGGGCCAACTAGACCTCCAATTTTCGTAGAATTGTTTTTAGGCTAGAGACGTGTTCCAACATCTTTAAACCATGAGATTTGTTGTTCAGTGCATAAACTTGCAGATTTGGGGAGGCATGCATGAACGAACTACAAGAGGTGGCCAAGCTTGTTAGACTCGCTTGTAAACCCTGTGGGTACCACTTCGACTAGTAGCACATTATAGAGAACCACACATGGAATGCACTTCCACGTACTTTTGGGTATATCGGAAGCCCCCTAGGATCTCCTGAAACATAACCTTAGATAATTCGTCGGCCATCTGACTACTACAGTACACTGAGAACAACACTTCAGGAGATTACTCTCACATACAATAGGGTATTCGAGCAGTATGGGTAAGGGCACAATTAATCCTCCTTAGTTAGCACCTTGAAAGATTGGGCTAAGTACTTTTATTGGACCAGTATGTATATTGCGATCTGTAGCACCTTACACACTTTTGCGACCATATTTCCCTCTCCTATCTAAAGATCACCCTCTACTTTATCTTCCAAATCATATCCAAGAGTTGGGGTTTTGCCACCGTCGCACAATGCAAATTTAGTAGTTGGGGTTTTCACAGTGCAAACAAAACTCTTTGTTTAGTGAGGATTTTGGCCACCATAGTCCAGATTAGATTATCGCAACACATTCAATAGTACCAAGACCTTGGGGTTTTGTTACCACAGTCGAGGCTCAATTTTCTCAAGACATTGGGCAGTATCAAGCTTTTTGGAGTTTGGCCACTACCGTATTGATCAGTGGGGAGTAGAACTCCTTTCAGAGTAAAAATAAAAACAAAACGAGTTTGAAACCATCTAGGGACTCTTGCAAGAGACTTAGCCCATAATCTTAAGGATGACGAGTTGGTCTAAGTGGTACCATTCAATTGTAAGCCCCCAATTTTTTAGCAATCCCAATTTGTTTTGTGACGTGACTTCAAGTGACCCACACCATTAGACTCATGAGCTCGCCCTCTTAAGTAATTTACCAGGGTTGTTGTATGTTGGGTATCAAATCTCAGTTTATGGCTGCTGAGAAGATAGACCACCTTAAAAAAAGGTTCGACAAATTCCAGGACCATAATACCAAACAGATCTCACAACTAGAAGACCTTATAGTAAAGTCTCATCAGGAGGAGCCTAGTGTTGATGCACACATCGAAAGAGAATACAACCACCATATTCACTTCCATGGAAATCACCACCATTCCAACCACCGGACAGCCAATATGGACATGTACAAATTTTATGGTTCTAACCTTTTAGTATGGGTATTACAAATGGAACAATATTTCTCCCTTAATAATAACTATGAAGATGAAACTAAACTACATGTGGAGCCCTTTACTTGGACCAAGTGAGATGTTAGTGGTGGTAGTGGCATCAGAAATGTTATCCAGGGAGAGAAACTTGGAGCATGTTCTCAAAATCCATACGTAATCACTTTGACAAGGAATCTAATTTTTTGGGTCATCTCCCTAAGCTCGAAAAAACATGAATAGTAAAGGACTACATTCCAGCCTTTGAGCAATTGGATATCAGAACTGAAGATCTAAGAGATGACTTCTACTTGGATTGTTTCATTAGTGGCCTAGAAAAAGCCATCCAATCCCATGTCTGGAAGCACCACCAAGCTACTTGGTTGGGCGCATGTTGCAAGGTCTTAGATGTGGAAATCACGTAAAATGTTGAATCCAATCGTTCTAATTTCATCAAAAAGGCATGTCCCACCCAGGCTAAGGTCCCCACCCAAACAATTAAGGTTCAAAAGGTGTCACCAACAGGAATGGCCAAAAGGAGAAAACAAGGATTGTGCTACTACTGTGATGAAAAGTACTCCCCTGGACATAAATGTAAGGAACCAAAATTATTTCAAATTGATGGCATTGATAACAGCTCAGCAGATGAAGCTCCATCCCTTGAGGTTCTTGAGGAAGAAGCAGGGGAAACTCAAATTGAAAATGATATCACAACTACGCGAGATGAGTCAGTTATATCACTACATGCCTTAGCTGGCAGTTCTTCACCTCAAACTCTGAAAATCTAAGACTTAATTAAAAATAAACCAGTAGTGGTATTTATTTATAGTGTAAAAACTCATAAATTTATCCATAAGAGAGTCGCAGAAGTTGTTCATTACTTTTTGTGGACGGTATCTAATTTCAAAGTCCTTATCTCTGATGGGGGGACCATGAAATGTGAAGGCTGTTGTGAAAATATTAAGCTTGAGATGAGAGACTACCACCTAAAGACCCACATGTTCTCTATTGAAATGGATGGCTACGACATTGTCCTGGATGCAGAATGTCTTCGCACATTGGGCCTTATCACCATGGATTTCCAGGAGTTATATATGAGTTTTAATTAGAACAACCACATTCATACATTAAGGGGACTCTAGGCAGGTGCTCCAACTATCATCAACTCGCATCGAATGGAGAAGCTTTTAAAAAAGGGCCATCATGGAGTAGTCACCTAGTTTAATTCAATCCAGGCCATTGAATCCACTACTCGTCATATTCATCCTGAGACGCAACAAGTATTAGATTCCCACCAGCGGGTCTTTGAAAAAGCCTAAAGAGATTCCACCCTCTAGGGGTGAACATGATCATATCATCACATTGGTCCCATGTTCCCAACCGCCTAATTTCCGCCCATATCAATATCCTTTTTCCCAAAAGAATGAAATTAAAAAAATCATCAAGGAACTCATCAAATTTGGTGTTATCCGTCCCAAAATAAACCCTTATTCATCTCTAGTGGTCATTGTGCTAAAGAAAGATTGAGAATGGTGCATTTGTCTGGACTTTCAAGCCCTTAACAAGCTCAATATCAAGGACAAATTTCCTATTCCGGTTGTTAATGATCTGCTTGATGAACTGCATGGTGCTCAATTCTTTACCAAGTTATATCTCCGCTCAGGATATCACCAAATACACATGAAGGAAGTAAACATTCCCAAGGCTACCTTCTGAACTCATGAAGGCCATTATGAATTCCTGGTGATGCCATTTGGTCTTTGTAATCCTCCATATACTTTTTAAAGACTCATGAACAACCTGATGAAACCATATCTCCGAAAATGTTTCCTCGTCTTCTTCGATGACATTCTCATCTACAAAATCACCTAGTTCAAACATATTCAACATGTAGACCAGATATTGCAACTACTCCAAGATCACAAATTATTTTTCAAATTATCCAAGTGCTCTTTTGCCGTGGAAGAAGTTGAGTATTTGGAACACATTGTGGGTTGTGAAGGAGTGAGGGTTGAGTCGAAAAAGATTCAAGAAATGCAATAGTGGACCCAACCAAAAACCTTGAAGAGTTTGAGGGGATTTTTGGGTCTCACTAGCTACTATCACAAACTTGTCCACAATTATGGACGCATTGTTATATCCCTCACTAATATTCTCAAGAAAAATTCATTTCCTTGGACTAATGTAGCTCAACTGGCCTTCTTGGCTCTCAAGCAGGCCATGTGCTCCACTCCAGTGTTGGCCCTACTCGAATTCACCAAATCTTTTGTGATTGAATGTGATGCTTCAGGTACAAGTATTGGCACTGTATTAAGGTAGGAAGGTAGACCATTGGCATTCACCAGTCAACAACTCAGTGGAAAACATCTGGGTCAATCTACGTATGACAAATAAATCTTGCCAATCTTACACGTAGTAGACACCTGGAGGCCATACTTGTAGGGGCGATGTTTCCAAATCTGCATGTCCCATCATAGCCTAAAATATTTTCTAGAGTAGCGTCTATTGTTAGCACAACAAAATAATTGGTTTGCCAAAATGCTAGCATAATATTATGAGATAATCTACAAGAAAGGGCATGACAATGTAGTGGTTGATGTCTTATCGCGCCAATTTGAGGATGAGATCACCATGCTATCAATCTCTCTACCCATACTAGATTGGAATGAAGAGACCCGTAAGGAATGGTTCTCCCACCCTTCTCTTTCCCAACTCATTAATAACTTAATAGAAGATCCTAATTCCTCAACAAACTAATCTTAGAAGGATGACATTCTTCACTACAAGGATCAAGTAGTTATATCACCAGCTTCCACCCTCAAAACTCGCATCTTAGACAAGCTGCACTCATATCCAATTGTAGGACATTCAAGCTTTTAGAATACTTATTCTCGCGCACGTCGTTCTTTCTTTCTGAATGGCATGAAAAATGGCAGTCTTACTTTTGTAGCTGAATGTGATGTGTGACAACGTAACAAAGGGGAAACAATCAAGTTACTAGGAACCTTAGAACCATTGCCACTCCCTACTTTTGTCTGGACTGATGTTTCCATGGATTTCATCACTGGTCTCCCAATGTCAAGCAACAAATCAGGAATCATGGTGGTTGTGGCCAAACTCTCTAAATATGATCATTTTTGCACTGTACCATGCCCATTTACCCATAGTTTGGTGGCTCAAGTTTTCTTGGACTAAATATTCAAACTACATGGCATGTCGACCTCCATTATGTATGATCGTGACCCCACTTTCACCAGCAAATTTTGTAGGAAATTTTCAATCTGCGAGGCATGTAACTCAAACTAAGTACAACCTATCATCACCAAACCAATGGTCAAATAGAAGTAGTCAACAAATTTTTGGAGACCTATCTGAGGTGCTTCACCTCAGAGAAGAAACATCAATGGTACAATGGTGAACCTTAGCTAAATGGTGGTATAATACTAACTATCATGACGCCATTAAGATGACTCCATATGAGGTAGTGCATGGCCAACTCCCACCTTCACGTATTTCTTATATCCATGAATGCCCTAAAGTACAGAAAGTTGATCAACTCCTACAAAACCGTGTGGCCATGATCACTCATCTCAAAGATAATCTACATCTAGCTTAGAATCAAATGAAGAAATAGCCTGATCAACATCGTTCTAAGTGCTCACTTCAAGAAGGGGATCAGGTACTCTTGCGACTCCAACCATATAAGAAAACATGTCTCAAAGAAAAGAGTTGTCAGAAACTAGCACCATAAATCTATGGGCCTTATCCAATCCTACAATGCATAGGAGTAGTTGCCTACAAACTGGCCTTGCCACCTACTTCAAAAATCCATCCGGTCTTCCCTGTATCATGCCTCAAGATAGTGGTGGGGAAAAATTTTAGAGTTCAAACAAGTCTACCCAAATTGGATGAGGAAGGCTCACTTTGGCTTCGACTAGAACAAACCCTCGATACTTATGAACGAAATCTCCACAGTCGTACGATCAAGGAAGTCCTCATCAAGTGGAAAGACACCTCTCTAGAATATGCGACATGAGAACCAACCACTATTCTTCATCAGTTTCTGTAGCTTCAGCCTTGAGCACAAGGTTTCTATTGATGGGGGAGGGCATGTTAGGGTCCAACACTAACCCCTTAATTTAGGTAATAATCCCAATGGTCTGAGTTAGAGTCATAGTTAGCTAGAGAGTCAATAAATATCGCATTAATAATTGTAAATGGTTGACCCGCATTAGAGAAAAGGGACCACATTTATTTGTAAATGGGCCATAGTTAATAAATAAAGTGGTTAACTTGTGTTAAGCAAGGGACAACTAGTAGTTAGGGTTTTGGATGTCATTTAGCTATAAATAGTCTTAGTTAGTAAGGAAAATATCATGGTGTCTTATTGTAATCAAGCTCTGCTCTGTTGGAGGTTGCCCGCTTGAAGAGGCAAGTGAACATTGAATTTTTTTGTAAATAATAAATTACTTTGCAGTTTTTCTCATTTCATGTGATAATTCTATGTTCTAGGATATATTTCTTCATATTCATAGTATTCTGGATTTCTCACATGTCAAGAGCATAAAGGTTACGCTATACAACAAATCACACATTGTATTTTCACACTAAAGAATGAACTCTTCTATTGTTTTTTTATTCACATTAATAACTTGATTACATTTTTTGCTTCATATGATCCTTGAAAAAAAATGTTTCTTACCTATTGCAACAAATACAAAATATTTGAACTATTTTCCAATGCATGTATTGTGTCCTTTTTGAAGCAAATCATATAATACATTTCAATTTTAACTCGTGTACTTTTAGCTGAGCCTTTCGAATCAAGAGAGTGTTATGGACAACATACAGAATGTTGTCGAGGTAAAATTGATGCATTCCACACAAAAATGACATATTACATACATGTCATCATAGTGGGAAACAATAACTGGTGTTTAGAAGATAAATAAATATATTTTGCTTCAGATTTATTTATTCACAAATAAATAAAAGTTTTGTGGTCATGTGTAAATGCATGCTATAATGAGAAACTATATCTCAACCTCCACTTTGAAAATAATGTTCTTTTTAAATGTGAGTTGTCATATATTATTTATTATATGTTGTC
Source organism: Pinus tabuliformis (assembly GCA_031772625.1). Lineage (NCBI taxonomy): Eukaryota > Viridiplantae > Streptophyta > Pinopsida > Pinales > Pinaceae > Pinus > Pinus tabuliformis. Next base: position 1,492,340,527 of record CM062819.1, on the reverse strand, counting down.
TTTTTCTTTCCATTTGTTTTCACAAGTTATCTACAACCTAAGATTTTTAGCATGTGACTTAATTGGAATGATTGTGCCTAATATTTTCTTGAAGGTTGAATACTAAGTTCTTAAGGTGTTCTTTTCTACGGTGATATTTTATTTCTTTGTTTATACATGTCATCTGGCCACACATAGTGGTCAATATCCTCCAACTAAAAAAAAAAAAAAAACAAAAAAAAACAAACAAACATAAACAAACACAAACAAACAAACAAACAAACTTGTTTTGAGTTTCTTTTTTTTCTAGGGAAAATTGACATTGACATCAATTATGTTGAGGTATATGTCATATAAATTATTTATAATCTACTTTAGTTTATATTCTGTTGTTCATTGTCTTTCATGTCTTATACTTTGCATTGTATCTTCTTTCATTTCCAGAAGAGGAACTCAATATTGATGGTAAGAAGCAGGAATTGAAGAAAGAGGAGAACAATAACACTGAAGTGACGTCAAATGTAGAGAGAGAAGAGATCCAGTTTAGAGATACCCTTAAAGATAATATCTCACATGAGACACACACATACATATTGATAGTGAAGTCTTTAGAGTTGGTGAATTCACCTACAAAGCCTTGGCAAGACAATGATAATGTTTTGAAGTGATAAAACAATATTTCATTTGTATATTGTAGTCCAAGAAATATTAAGTTGGAAACTCATATTGTAATACTTGACATTTCATATAATATAATTTAAGTGGTTGAAATTATTTACATTTCTACTTGATAATATTTAGTATTGTAATTAAAATATGTAACTGTGTTTTCAAATTAGATGAACATGCATATTGTATGACTTTTTAAATCTAGTCACAATTGATTTATAATGAACACATAAAATCAATCTAAAACTACTAAATTAGAAGTTTGTATTGATTAATGATGAACATCAATAAAATGAATATATGACGACTAAATTAGTTGTTTATAATGATCATTAATGAAAGAAATTGAAATGAATATAAATTACTAAATCAGACATTTATATAATGAATATGAAGCCACCAAAAAAAGATAAATGACTACTGTAAATGATAAATGTGTGTTTACAAATGACGACTAAATTTTGCATATATATGATTATTAGTAGCTAATTTACGATATCTTATAACAGGACCAACATTTTGGCCATATTTATTTGGTCATTAATTAGTTTTCTCAGGTGATGATGTAGTAGTATATTTTGTTGTGTATTTGGTCATTAATTGTGAAAATTAATGAATAAATCAATGACTAAATATACTATTAGACAATAAAATTGAGACAACCAATTAATGAGTAAGTTAAATACGACTAAAAGTTGGTCACATTATAAGATATTGTGAATTAGCCATTATTGGTCTCCTACTGAAAAATGGTCGTTTATATGTAAAATTTAGTCATTTTTTAGTAAGTAATTAGCCATTTTGTACTAGTGTACTGCCGCTCCTCCAAATGAGGGAAAGGAGCCGAATGTTTCCATTTTTTCAAACCATGATCAGTGATGGTGGTATCTTCAAGTGTTTTTTTATTAGTCTTCATATGTTATAACTTGGTTTGTATAAGATAGTGTGCTTTTTATCTTTATTATGGGGCATCATATGATTTGGTTTTTGTGTGCACCATATATTTTCCTTTCTCTGGAAAGTAGGGATATTTGAATTTTGATAAGGGAAAAGAACCTATGTCAAATGGTTTTTGTGTTTTATTTCTCTCCGCAACTATAGTTGTCACGTTTCTTAGTGGTCTGTTGTAGTGGCTACAACCACCCTCCAAAATTTGGCCTACACCAATTTCGAAGCCTCCCTTGAAGAGTTCACTTGATGACTGAACACACTCGGGTTCACTCCGTGAGCTCGCATGAGTCCTTACATTTGCCTTGCTTGTTTCTGCATGCTGATGTCTGAGTCATGCTTGCGACTATGTTCTGGTTATGCTTAAAGTCTTCGCTTCATATGTTCTTGTTGTATTCACTATGAAAGCATCTATCACACTCACACATGGAGTCACATTCACTTTTGCGCAAGAGTTATCTCGATCAATGAACGAGCAATCATGAGTGACACACTTGTTTCTTACACCTTCAGACAGTCTTGTTGAACATATGTGTCTGGATGGTTTGGTTGTTTCATCATCAAGTGATGCGAGTGTGTGTCGTATGTTCACCTATGCATATTTCGATTGTTCACACACTTAGCCATTTTTGCTCAAAGTTCTGACGACCAGACTCCTCACTAATAGCCGGACCATCACCCTGCTTTCGACTCGATCGACTGTTAACCAGAACAATATAGAAGCACTAAGTTATTCCTTCCAATTTGCATTGCCCGCAAGCAACTCAATCAACACTCATGCTGGCCACTTGGACAATGGGACCCAGTCGTCACCCTAGGATTAAATCCCCTCAAAAATTGTGTAGAGGCCATTGACCTTACTTGCTCAACTAACTGAGGATATTGCGCAGATAGTCCGGACAGACACCAAGGGCTCGTCCGTGTCTCCTTCAGAAAATTGCGCAATCTTCCCAGTCAGCCATCTGAACAGTCGATTGGCTGCTCATCCGAGAAATTGCGCAAGATTCATGAGAAGGCCTTCTATTGTCCAGTAGTCTGCTCAGCCCATAAATTGTACAAAGATGATCAACAAGCCGAATTCCTAGCTTCAATGAAATTTCCCCTCTAGCAGCTCCTAGCAGCAAACTGCCAGTTCCCACCAGGAATTGTGCAGTTTCTGCTGCCAGTGATTGAGCAGCCAACTGTCAATTCCCTCTAGAAATTGTGCAGTGTTGGACGCCAGTGACCCCAGCATCCAACTAGAAGTTCCCTTTGGGAATTGTGTAGTTCTGGCTGACAGTCTCCCGGGCAGTTGCCCCATAAAACTGCATAATCCCTGCCTGCTGACCCATCATGCAGCCCAACCCGTTCCTTTGGAAAATTGTGCAAATCTAGTTGTCTAGCCCCCACTGACTGTTCATTCCAGAAAATTTGCAAAGCATGCATACCTTTCCCTCCTGCAGCCCGAACCGTCCCTCCCAAAATTTTCACAATTTTGCCTCCCAACCGCGCCAGACCTTGCAGAAAGTCACTGTCAACTCAGGTCACCTATCTCCATCTCTCAGTGACTCTTACCCAGTTTCATCAACAGTTTCCCAGAGCCATCATCCCACATCACAACCCTACTACCTCTCATGGTCACCTGCATCTGGATTATCATGTGTCATGGTAGACTAGGAGGTTTTGGATTTGATGTCGTCTCCTCATGGGTGAATGCAGGTACAGGTACACCAATCAACATGGTAAGACAACAAACTGGATGAATGAAGGGGGCACATGTAGAAGGACAGGTTCAACAACGGATGAATGAATGAATCATGTGAAGCAGACGAACATGACAAACATGCACCTTCGTGAACAGATGAGCCTATCAAGCCTTCCAGCATGCAAGCAAGGAACAACATGCTAAAGCTTCATCAAGCGAACCAAGTACCATTGAAGACACTGCACACTTCACCATGCAGAGGTGAAGCTATGATACACCATGAAGACATCCATGACTCAACAACACTATAGCTCACCATGCACTCTAGCAACAACACGAGTGTACCAGCATTGTCATGTCAAGTCATCTCGATTCAAGTCATGAGTCATGTTGCCCACATATCCACCATGGGCTTGTTGTCAATCAATTTGATTTAATGTGGAAGTTCAAGAGAACCATTTATTGAACATAAAGTCATGTAAGTCGAAAAGTCATGGAAGTTGAACGATGATGAGGGTATTCGAACAACCACAAGGGTCAGTTTCACCCTTGGCTATAAATACCCTCTCATTTGTACATGAAAGGAATTTTCACCTCAGCTCCTCCCACATAGCTAAGAGAGTTTGTAATATTTTCTTTGAGGATTAAGTAGTGGCTCCAATGCTCCGCTAACGACATTAGTGATGTATGGTGTAACAATGTGTCTTGGAACTTTCACACATGTAATGTATTTGTTGTAATACTGATCTTTAACACTTGTAATGCATGTTTCTTTAACCTATGTTCTACATCTAACCTAATTCATTTGTTGTAATGCATAATCTATTCATGGAAATGTGTTGTATATGTTGTTAATGTTGTCCCGTCTGTGTCGATTTCTCTACTGGACATCAGACAAAACTTTCACATGAACCTTGTTGTAACAACCATTGCACTCGTTCGGACTGATCCGTGAGTGTTGTGAATGTTATCTTACCTTGTACGTTGTGACTGCCGCATCCGAGTGGACTGCTCTGCCGAAAGCTGTGTATGTCCTTTGTGTTGTGTGTTCCTAGCCGAGTTGGGACTGATCCCTTTCAACTTGGAACTCACCTTCACTCTCTTCCCCTCACAGTGAAAGAACCATTGACAAAAGTACACTTACACTCACCAGGCATGCAAACCTCACTTCCCGAAGAGAATGCATACCACTCTCCTCTGCTAACAGGCAAGATTTGAGGCAAATCCTTAAGACAATGGCAACTGGGCCATCATACCGAATGGGACTCCAACACGAAACGGTGTGAGGTCTGGCTGGGACTTCATACTAGGGTGATCCCCTAAATGTTGGTGGTTCGAGGACTGTCAAAATTTCTAGCGCTAGAAGGAGAGTAGCCAGTTGTACATGGCTGAAATTCCCCTCACACTCACTCATCAACCATCTAGTCAAGGCAGTAACTCGCAACCCCTCTCTCACGACTCTACAATTGGTTACTTCTCACCTCCCAGAATTGAACACGAGATTTCATATCAACACCTTTGCTCATCCGTCCCATCACTCGCCAGTTCGCGAAAGCAGTCAGATTGATCCCAGGCATACAACATCTTCCACATACATCTAAGAAGCCAAAAGCCACTCCCACGGGGGTTGTTGTATCATCGGTGGAAGAAGCAATCCTCGCTACTCTTAAAGGTTTGGAAGAAGATATTGAAGACAGAGAGGAACCTCCAATCTTCTTTGAAGATGAATAAGGCACTCTTGTGGTCTTGGGATCGAACTCTGATATAGGAGGCAGAGGGGAAGGTAGCGAAGGCAGTGGAGGTGGAGACGAACTGACAAACTCAGATCCAGAACCATCGGATTCCGAAGGAGAGGAAGAAGACGAAGAGGATGAATAAGACAAAGAGATGGATGACCCAAATCTTGAATGGATGACTCAGGGACCATTGGCTCTCCCTTTTGTTCTGCACAAGATGCCAAAGTGATCAGAGAGAATGAACATCAAGTTTAACCATGATAGCTTGGTGAAGGCAGAAGATCACTTAGAAGCTTCTACCAACGTTTGCAGACCCTTGAGGTACGTTATGATGATGTAGCATGTATATTATTTCCATGTACCTTGGACGGCCATGCAACTTCTTGGTACCACAACCTTCCACCCAACTCCATACAGAACTAGGGTTCTTTTAAATGTATGTCCCTTGAAAAGTTTGTTGATGACAAGACCCCACCCATGCTACTCAAATAATTGGGAAGCCTCAAGATGGAGGGAAAAGAGAAAGTGAAAGAATTCAATCAGAGGTTTATGCCTATTTTGAACAAGTTTACAATAGACACCAAACCTCATGACTCCATCACTATCAATTATTACACGTCTGCACTGCCAACCACAATTGCACAATTCGTTAAGCGAGCTGCGAAGCCAACACTTTTAGAAAGCTACGAAGAGGCTATTGCTGCTGAAAAGGACTTGCGCACCATTGGAGTCATCAAGGATGATGAATTAATGAAAGACTCCAAGGATGCAAGAAGAAAGCCCCAAGCAACAACGAGCAAGGGTAGAGACAAGGAAACAACTAATATTGAGACCATCACTTGCCTTGTCAAGGACTTGACCACCGAAATGTCCAAACTCAAACAATGAAAGACAGACACATTCGCGAGCATTCATCTGCCCAAAAAGAGACAAGCAAGCAGTTCATCAATTAGCTCATCAAGAAACAACCAGTTCGGTTCCAAATTTACACAGAATCTTGTGTTCCAACTCGATCAATGCACTGATCCTAATTTTTGTTCCTTCCACGAAGAGTTTCATCTCGAGAACTCTTGCTCAGATTGGAAGCAAGTTGTTACCTCTGTCTACAATAATACACTTGATGTTGATGGCGACATAAAGGAGTAGCTGGAAGACTCAGATGATAACGAATACGTTTCACCTAATGAAGCACCAAGTTCTGGGCACGTGGTGAACACATACCAGTGCTCGCAAGTAATCGCGAAGATGAACACTAAGAAACAACCCAAAAAAAAAATTGATCGTTACAATCTTACAAGTAAAGGGGCTCCCCCTACACTTGGGGAAATGCAGGATAAGTGAGACAACTAACAAATAAGGTTGATACACTGGCTGCCTCCAAGAAACAAATACAAAGCAAGTCCGGGAAGACAACGGTGGATAAGAATACATCCATGAGCAGCAAGTTGCAGAACACTCCGTTGGACAGCACGAACATCCGTTCCACCCTGGACACCTCGGTGAGTCTACCACCTCTGGATTATAACATAGTCGATGACATGAAGAAAACTCAAGTGAACATCAGTTTCTTTGAGTTAGCCAAAGTCCAGAGTAAGCGAGATATCTTGCTATGCACATTGGGACAAACAACAATAGACAACGCGGCCTCCACCAGCAAGGGAGCAAGCACACCTACCAAATCACTACCTACTCTGCTCAATACACTCCGAATGGAAGAAGAAAGCTCAAGTTACCCCCCATTCCTACTTTCATTCGAAGTTTTCAGCTACAATGTTCACAACTGCTTGGTTGATTCTGGTGCAACAGCCAACGTCATGCCACTCGCCATTGCTAAGAAGATGAATGCACGATGGAGTGAAACATCTATGAGAATCATCCAACTTGACAAAACATCAGTACCAACCATTGGTGAACTTCAATATGTGATCATCCGATTATCTCACACAAGCTGAGTTCATCAATGCATCAACATAGTTGTTGTGGACATGCCAGAAGCATATGGCATGCTACTCAACAGAGACTAGTCAAACAAGCTAGATGGATATTTTGCTATGGACTTGTCTCACATGTGGCTTCCGTACAAGGGAAGATACAACCAAATCTGAGTGTTATTCAAGAGGTATATGAAACATAATGTCACTCCCCTTAACGATGAGAAAGAACCATTGGCCTTTGCAGAACTCATGTTTTGCAACTACCTCCTGGAAAAGACATTGGAGCGTTATCTCGCATGGCCAGCTCCAACCTCGTCGGACAAGCAGTTCGGACTCCTTCCTCGCCCAACTGATGATAATGAAACTTGTATAGTTTGTTTTTCTGATAGTAGCAGTAGTAGCAACAACGGTAGTAGCAACAATACTAGTACACGAAACAATCCATGTACAGACAAGTTTTGGGCTATGAGCCTTAACAAGTCAGGGACACATGATGGCCAAAAGACCAAGTGTATCTCAATCATCCAAAATAATGGAAAATGCATGATTTCACACTTTCTGAAGTTCGAAGGCACAAATAACGATGTTGAGTATGACGCATTCATACTGAACACACAAAGGACCAACACTAAGAACGAATAGAGAAACCTAGGAATCCACCATGATCTGAAGATGGCCAAACTTGGTAAAAGTTACACACTGCAGCAACAACCAATCATTGACCACTTGATCGAACAGTACCTGGATGGGTCTGCACGAGTAGATGATGACCTGAGTACCCATTGCATGCTAGCAATCCAACATGAGATTCCAGGTAAAGGAGTATACAAGCCTTTGCAGTAAATAACAAGTAACACATACATGTTGTTTGTACTCCTTTCACCGAAAAGATTGACTAACATTTTAAGTGTTTGGATTACTTTCAAAGTTCGTCATCATATTTGGTTTTCTAATTTAAATCCTGCACGTAAGAAATCTGGGAAGATCCACTTACGCATTGACTTCAGAAACTTGAACCCTTCCCGGAATAAAAACAACTACCCTGTGCCATCATCCGAGCCCATGTTGCACATAACACTTGAAATAGTGGTGTTGTCTTCACTTGAAGGTCTTTTGGAATGCCACCCGGTTTCGGTAGAGGAGCCCAATGAATCGGCAGTGGTCCATGAGAAACTTTGCTCACACACGTATCATTTGCAATCACTTGACGGGAGGATTGATAATCTTCTTGTCAATGACCAAGTTCTCAAACATTATTTTCAATATGACAGACCATGCCTATGCCATGTACATAGTTTGCTTACTGCTTGTCGTTTCATTTGATTTGTTTTGCTTATTATATTTGCTTTCAATTTGTTTGATTATTCTTACTATTTTTGTTCACATTCATTTTATTTGTTTGATATATTACTATTTTTGTTTTTGGAAATAATTGCTGCCAACTACTATGCTATGGCTTTTGAATAGAGTATGTGGCTGAAATTTGAAGATACTTGTGACACTGCAACACTTGGCCAATCTTGTGTTCACCTTATCTGTGCTTGGTTGTAACTTTTGGCTGATGAAGTCTTTACGGAAAATACAAATCGTCTGCAAGGGAAGTTTTGGTTCAACCGTGAATCTATGTCCACACTGGGAATCCCCACGCCTGTACTCACCCTTCTACTCTTGTGTTCGAGCTCATCCAACTAGTAGAAATGGAGAAGGGGAAAATCTAAACTAGCAAACCTATGTCAAATGTCTTAAATGATTCTCTAAAGGAACAACCTCTTCTGCTATCAATAAGTCGAGATCCCTCTTCCACCCCAAAAATAAAATAAGTGCATATGCACAATCCTCTTGAAAAATACAAAGGTGAAACAAGAGAAAGGCTTCTTGCACAGAGAGGTCAAGCATGCAACTCCACCAGGGTACTGACCAGGCTTGCTAGCGGTGGAGCAATGTGTGTGTTCTTGCATGACTCTGCCGGGGTATGTTCCAAGCCTACTAGCAGCAGAGAAACAACAGAGATGAAAATGTATACTATGAAAATCTTCAACTCGCGAGCTAAACTACCCTTCCTGGATTTGAAACACTGAGATCTAAGCTGAACCTTTGATTGTGTTTAACTGAGTTGCCAAAGGGTGAACCACATATGTCCATGGGGTAAGTGGGAAAACTGAAGTAACCGCACAAGAATTCAATACTCCCTGAAAGACCAAGGCCCTGTGCTAGCAATGAACCAGAATAGAGAATCTAGAGTTCTACAAGTGTGTCACCAAGTGTTGTAGCGGCTACAACCACCCTCCAAAATTTGGCCTGCACCAATTTCAATGCCTCCCTTGAAGAGTTCACTTGATGACTGCACACACTCGGGTTCACTCCATAAGCTCGCATGAGTCCTTACATCCACCTTGCTTGTTTATGCATGCTAATGTCTGAGTCATGCTTGCGACCATGTTCTAGTTATACTTAAAGTTTTCACTTCGTATGTGCTTGTTGTATTGACTATGAAAGCATCTATCGCACTCACACATGGAGTCACATTCACTGTTGTGCAAGCATCATCTCGATCAATGAACGAGCAATCATGAGTGTCGTGCTTGTTGCTTACACTGTCGGCCACTCTTGTTGAACATATATGTCTGGATGGTTTGGTCGTTTCGTCTTCAAGTCATGCAAGTGTGTGTCGTATGTTCACCTATGCATCTTTCGATTATTCACACACTTAGCCATTTTTGCTGAAAGTTATGATGACCAAACTCCTCACTGATAGCCAGACCATCACCCTGCTTTCGAATCGATCAACTGTCAACCAGAATAGTGCAGAAGCACTAACCTAGCCCTTCCAAGTCCCGCTACTCGCAAGCAACTCAATCAACACTCATGCTAGCCACTCAGACAATCAGACCCGGTAGTCACCCTGAGACTAACTCCCCTGAAAAATTTCACAGAGGCCATTGACCTTACCTACTCAACTAACTGAGGATATTGCACAGAAAATCCGGACAGAAACCAAGTGCCCGTCTTTGTCTCCTTAAGAAAATTGTGCAGTTTTCCCAGTCAGTCATCCGAATAGTCGACTAGCTGCTCATCTGAGAAATTGTGCAAGATTCATGAGTAGGCCTTCTGTTGTCCAGCAGTTTTCTTAGCCCAGAAATTGCACAGAGATGATCAACAAGCCGACTTCCTAGATTCAGTGCAAGTTCCTCACCAGCAGCTCCTAGCAGCAAACTGCCAGTTCCCTCCACGAATTGTGCAGTTTATGCTACTAGTGACTAAGCATCCAAATGCCAGTTCCCTTTTGGAATTGCGTAGTTTTGGCTGCCAGTGACCCCAGTAGCCAACTGGCAGTTCCCTCCGGGAATTTCATAGTTCTGGCTGACAATCTCCTGGGAGTTCCCCTAGAAAACTACCCAAACCCTACCTGCTGACCCATCATGCAGCCCAGCCCATTCCTCTGGAAAATTTCACAAATTTGGTTGTCCAATCCCCACTTACTATTCGTTCCAGAAAATTCAGAAAGCATGTCTACCTAGCCCTCCTGCAGCCCGCACTATCCCTTCAAAAATTTGTGCAATTTTGCCTCCCAACCGATCCAAACCTTGCAAACAGTCACTGTCGACTCATATCACCTGTCTCCATCTCTGAGTGACTCTTGTGCACTTTTCATCAGCAATTTCTCGGAGCCATCATCCTGCATCACAACCTTGCCACCTATCCTGACCACTTGCAACTGAATGATCATGTGTCATGGTATACTAGGAGGTTTTGGATTTGATGTCTTCTCGTCATGAGTGACTACAGGTACAGGTACACCGACCAACATGGCAAGACGACGAACGGGATGAATGAAGGGGGCACATGCAGAAGGACAAGTTCACCAATAGACAAATGAGTGAAGCATGTGAAGCAGACGAATGTGATGACCATGCACCTTCACGAACAGATGAGTCTGTCAAGCCTTCCAGCATGCAAGCAAGGAACAAAATTCTAAAGCTTCATCAAGTGAACCAAGTACTATCGAAGACTCCGCGCACTTCTCCATGTGGAGGTGAAGCTATGATACACCATGAAGACATCCATCACTCAACAACACTGTAGCTTGACATGAACTCCAACAACAACAGGACTGTACCAGCATTGTCATGTCAAGTCATGAGTCATTCCACCCACATCTCCACCATGGGCTTGTTGTCAATCAATGTGATGTAACGTGGAAGTTCAAGAGACCCACTTGTTGAACATAGAGTCATGTAAGTCGAAGTCATGGAAGTCGAATGGTCATGAGGGTTTTTACTATGGGTTCTCCGAAAACTAAGTCAAAAAATATAAACCACAGATGTCTAAAATCCAGAATCATTTCCCTATACGGAGGGGATACATGGAGTGAAATCATTTTACTCGAGAAATTTAGAGTGAAGATAGCAAGAAAAGTTGCAGCTCTTATTTAGCTCTTCTACTATCAACATTCAAGAAGTCCTGATGATGGTTCCCTATTGGGATTTGAAACATTGAAGAAAATGGTTGTTACTATGGGTTCTCCGGAAACTAAGTCAAAAAATATAAACCACAGATATCTAAAATCCAGAATCATTTCCCTATACGAAGGGGATACATGAAGTGAAATCATTTTACTTGAGAAATTTAGAGTGAAGATAGCAAGAAGAGTTGCAGCTCTCATTTAGCTCTTCTACTATCAAGAAGTCTTGATGATGGATCCCCATTGGGATTTTCAACGCTGACAAAAATGGTTTTTACTGTGGGTTCTCCGAAAACTAAGTCAAAAAATATAAACCACAGATGTCTAAAATCCATAATCATTTCCCTATACGGAGGGGATACATGGAGTGAAATCATTTTACTCGAGAAATTTAGAGTGAAGATAGTAAGAAGAGCTGCAACTCTTATTTAGCTCTTCTATTATCAACATTCAAGAAGTCCTGATGATGGATCCCTGTTGGGATTTGAAATGTTGACGAAAATGGTTTGACTGTGGGTTCTATGGAAACTAAGTCAAAAAATATAAACCACAGAAGTCTAAAATCCAGAATCATTTCCCTATACGGAGGGGATACATGGAGTGAAATCATTTTACTCTAGAAATTTAGAGTGAAGATAGTAAGAAGAGATGCAGAACTCTCATTTAGCTCTTCTACTATCAACATTCAAGAAGTCCTGATGATGGATCCCTGTTGGGATTTGAAATGTTGACGAAAATGGTTTTTACTGTGGGTTCTCTGGAAACTAAGTCAAAAGATATAAACCACAGATGTCTAAAATCCAGAATCATTTCCCTATACGGAGGGGATACATGGAGTGAAATCATTTTACTCGAAAAATTTAGAGTGAAGATAGAAAGAAGAGCTATAGATCTCATTTAGCTCTTCTACTATCAACATTAAAGAATTCATGATGATGGATCCCTATTTGGATTTGAAACGTTGACGAAAATGGTTTTTACTGTGGGTTCTCCAGAAACTAAGTCAAAAAATATAAGCCACAGATGTCTAAAATCCGGAAACATTTCCCTATACGGAGGGGATACATGGAGTGAAATCATTTTACTCGAAAAATTTAGAGTGAATATAGCAAGAAGAGCTGCAGATCTCTCATTTAGCTCTTCTACTATCAACATTCAATAAGTCCTGATGATGGATCCCTGTTGGGATTTGAAACATTGACGAAAATGGTTTTTACTATGGGTTCTCTAGAAACTACGTCAAAAGATATAAACCACAGATGTCTAAAATCCAAAATCATTTCCCTATACGGAGGGGATACATGGAGTGAAATCATTTTATTTGAGAAATTTAGAGTGAAGATAGAAAGAAGAGCTGCAGCTCTCATTTATCTCTTCTACTATCAACATTCAAGAAGTCCTGATGATGGATCCCTGTTGGGATTTGAAACATTGATGAAAATGGTTTTTACTGTGGGTTCTCCAGAAACTAAGTCAAAAGATATAAACCACAGATGTCTAAAATCCAGAATCATTTCCCTATACGGAGGGGATACATGGAGTGAAATAATTTTACTCGAGAAATTTAGAGTGAATATAGCAAGAAGAGCTGCAGCTCTCATTTAGCTCTTCTAATATCAACATTCAAGAAGTCCTGATCATGGATCCCTATTGGGATTTCAAACGTTGACGAAAATGGTTTTTACAGTGGGTTCTTCGGAAACTAAGTCAAAAAATATTAACCACAGATGTCTAAAATCCAGAATCATTTCCCTATACAGAGGGGATACATGGAGTGAAATCATTTTACTCGAAAAATTTAGAGTGAAGATAGCAAGAAGAGCTGCAACTCTCATTTAGCTCTTCTACTATCAACATTCAAGAAGTCTTGATGATGGATCATTGTTGGGATTTGAAACATTGACGAAAATGGTTTTTACTATGGGTTCTCCGAAAACTAAGTCAAAAAATATAAACCGCAGATGTCTAAAGTCCATAATCATTTCCCTATACGGAGGGGATACATGGAGTGAAATCATTTTACTCGAGAAATTTAGAGTGAAGATAGAAAGAAGAGCTGCAACTCTCATTTAGTTCTTCTACAATCAACATTCAAGAAGTCCTAATGATGGATCCCTGTTGGTATTTGAAACGTTAACAAAAATGGTTTTTACTGTGGGTTCTCTAGAAACTAAGTCAAAAAATATAAACCACAGATGTCTAAAATCCATAATCATTTCCCTATACGGAGGGGATACATGGAGTGAAATCATTTTACTCAAGTAATTTAGAGTGAAGATAGCAAGAAGAGTTGCAGCTCTCATTTAGCTCTTCTAATATCAACATTCAAGAAGTCCTGATGATGGATCCCTGTTGGGATTTGAAATGTTGACGAAAAAGGTTTTTATAGTGGGTTCTTTGGAAACTAAGTCAAAAAATATAAACCGCAGATATCTAAAATCCAGAATCATTTCCCTATACGAAGGGGATACATGGAGTGAAATCATTTTACTCAAGAAATTTAGAGTGAAGATAGCAAGAAGAGTTGCAAATCTCATTTAGCTCTTCTACTATCAACATTCAAGAAGTCCTGATGATGGATCCCTATTGGGATTTGAAACGTTGACGAAAATGGTTTTTACTGTGGGTTCTTCAGAAACTAAGTCAAAAGATATAAACCACAGATTTCTAAAATCCAGAATCATTTCCCTATATGGAGGGGATACATGGAGTGAAATCATTTTACTCAAAAAATTTAGAGTGAAGATAGCAAGAAGAGCTGCAGATCTCTCATTTAGCTCTTCTACTATCAACATTCAAGAAGTCCTGATGATGGATCCCTATTGGGATTTGAAACATTGACGAAAATGGTTTTTACTGTGGGTTCTCCATAAACTAAGTCAAAAAATATAAACAACCAATGTCTAAAATCCAGGGTCATGAGGGTATTCGAATAGCCACAAGGGTCAGTTTCTCCCTTGGCTATAAATACCCCATCATTTGTACATGAAAGGATTTTTCACCTCAGCTCCTCTGATATAGCCAAGGAAGTTTGTAATATTTTATTTGAGAAGTAAGTAGTGGCTCCAATGCCCCGCTGATGGGGTTAGTGATGTATGGTGTAACGATGTTTCTTGGAACTTTTGCTTAATTCATAAACCTGTTAACAGGCCAGCACGTTTCCACACATGTATTGTATTTGTTGTAAGATTGATCTTTAACACTTGTAATGGATGTTTCTTTAACTTGTGTTCTACATATGAACTTATTCATTTGTTGTAATGCATAATATATTAATGGAAATGTGTTGTATATGTTATTAATGTTGTCCCATCCATGTCAACTGCTCTTCCCGACATTAGACAGACCTTTCACATGAACCTTGCTGTAACAAATGTTGCACTCGTTGAAACTGATCCATGAGTGTTTTATGTGTTATCTTACCTTGTACGTTGTGACTATTGCATCCGAGTGGACTGCTCCACCGAAAGTTGTGTATGTCCTTTTGTGTTGTGTGTTCCTAGCTGAGATGGGACTAATCCCTTTGAACCTGGAACTCACCTTCACTCTCTTCCCCTCACAATTAAAGAACCATTGACACAAGTACACTTACACTCACCAGGCATGTGAACCTCACTTGCTGAAGACGAAGCAAACCCATCTCTTGTGCTGACAAGCAAGAGTTGAGGCAAATCCTTAAGACAATGACAACCGGGCCATCATAACGGATGGGACTCCAACACCAAATGGTGTGAGGTCTAGTTGGGACTTCATACTAGGGTGATCCCCTGAATGTTGGTGGGTCCAGCACTGTCAACATGGTCGAAGGGACATAGTGCATTTTTGTTGCGAACTTTGGTGTCTTGTAGTGTTTTGGAATTTTTTTAATTGTAGATTTATATGGTTTCAGATGTGGTTTTTCCTTTTGATCTGTGCTCGAAAACAACAAGGATCACTTTTGTGAAGGTCCTTTGGCAAAGGCAATGATCTCTTCTTCATGAATGTGTGATTGCTTGGGGACTGGTTTTTCTTCGAATGCCTTTCATAATACATGGAGAATTGTTTGCACATTATAAAAAAAAAAAATGGAGTCAGAATGTCCAAAACAGGATGTTTTTTGCTATAGTTTTTTTTGTGGAAATACACTATTTCTTTACTAGGGTCTTGGGTTTTCATCCTGCAAGGGTTGTGCTAAGTTTAAATGATCAGATCATGAGCCTTTCACTTTGTGTCTATGGGATTGGATCTCGAGATTTCTATGCCAACCTTGACATCATATGTAAACTCTTTTTATTATGAACATGAATGCTAGAAATTTATAAAATATATATACCTATATGTTATGGTTTACATAATAATTCGTAAGACAATTATATTAATTAAATTATGCCCCTATTGTTTTTTAAATTCAATTAAATATATTATTTATGAAATACCATATATCTATAGTATATTTTTTTAAATCATTTTTTTGAAAAATAATTGATTTCAAAAACTCATAATCATGTGATTAATAAATATGTAAATTAATAATTAGTGATGTAATTGAGTAGTATTTTTATGGTATGAATGTTGTAAAAATATATGGTAGAATCATGATGTTGGTTTAAGTTATTGATGATTTAATTAACAAGGATAATAACTTCAATGCAGCATAGTCCCTACCTCTATCGCTAATTAATTGATTAAAGGTTGTGTGGAGTGTAGAGAAAACTATGCACAATGAAATCTCTCTGCACAAAACTCTTTGCACTATCAAAGTTATCCACATAAAGCTCTCCACACAATGAAAGCTCTCTACATAATGAAAGAGCTAAGTTCATTGTATGGACATATTCATACCCACACAATGAACTTCCTCTACATTGTTTATTTTAAAACCTAAATTAATTAGACAAATAAATAAAAATAAGCAATAATCAATAAGTGGTTGGAATGAACAAAATTTATGTTCAAATCATTATCTGGAGCTCCACACTCCTGCACAAATCAACTTCCTATACATTTGTACATTTTAAAACATAAATTAATTATCCAAATAAATAAAAATAAAAGTAAAATAATTATAAAATGGAATCAACAAAAATTATGTTCAAACGATATTGTTTTCAATGGAATGTGTCGTGAAGTGGCCACATGCAT
This sequence comes from Pinus tabuliformis, assembly GCA_031772625.1. Classification (NCBI taxonomy): domain Eukaryota; kingdom Viridiplantae; phylum Streptophyta; class Pinopsida; order Pinales; family Pinaceae; genus Pinus; species Pinus tabuliformis. The sequence continues at coordinate 1,492,323,994 of CM062819.1, read as the reverse complement.
TGGAAGTTGGAATGATAAAAAATGAACTCTAACTTCTTAAATTCAAAATACTAAAGGGATATGTTCCAATATTGTTAGATGACGACTCATTATTGATTGTGTTTGGGAAAAGAATCCATAATTGCTGACTATTTCATTTAATTGACGTAGAATGATTTTTGTAGTGGTGTTGACGGTGGACCCACCAACATCAAGGGATCTCCTTGGTATGAAGTCCCAACTAGACCTCACATTGTTTGGTGTAGGAGTCCCATTTGGTACGATGACTTGGTTGCCATTATCTTAAAGATATTCCTTAACTCTTGCTTGTTAGCAAGTGAGAGTTGTCTGCTTTGTCTTTGAACAACAAGGTTCACGTGCCTGGTGAGTGCTAGTGTTACTTGTGTCAACACTCTTTCACCACAGAGAGAGAGGGTGGGAATGAGTCTCAAGTCAGAAGGGAGGAAGTCCCAACTCTGTCAGAGACACACAACACAACAAGACATGTGTATCTTCCAGAGGAGAAATCCACACATATGCGGCAGTCATAACACACAAGGGAAGGTAGCACATACAACACCCAGTGGGACAGTCCACGCGAGTGCAATAGTTGTTAGAATATGTTTACGTGAAAGGTTTTATTTGATGTCCGGGGAGGTAACCAACATAGGCAAGACAACATTAACAACTTATACAACAAATTTTCATAAATATATGTATTAGAACAGCTGAATGAGTTCAATTTTTTAACAAAGGTTAAAGTAACATGTATTACAAGTGTTCAAGATAAATCTTAAAAACAATTACAACACATGTGTGAAAACGTGTTGGCCTATTAGTAGGCTTATGAATTAAGTGAAAGTTCCAAGACACATTGGTACACCGTTACATCACTAACCCCGTGGGTAGGGCGTTGGAGCCACTACACACTCCTCAAAGAAAATATTACAAACTCTCAAGGCTATGTGGGAGGAGCCAAGGTGAAAATTCATTTACATGTACAAATGAGGGCTATTTATAGCCAAGGGTAAAACTGACCCTTGTGACTATTCGACTTCCCTCATGACTATTTGACTATCACGACTTTTCAACTTTATATTACTCTTCAGATTACAAGTGAGTCTCTTGGAATTTCACGTTACATTAAATTGATTGACATTGTATGGCCCATAGTAGTGATGTGGCCGAAACGAATCATGACACAAAACGACATGACAATACTGGTACCCTCGTGCTGCTTCTGGTGTGCATGTCAAGCTGCAATGCTACTGAGTGATGTATGTCCTCATGATGTATCACAACTTCACCTCCACATGGCAAGGTGTGTAGAGTCTTCGATGGTAATTGGGTTCGCTTGATGTTGCGTTCATGCGCTGCTCCTTGATTATACTTTGGCATGCTTGAGATCTTCATCCACTCGCGAAAATTTCATGTTTGTCCGTTTGTCTGTCCACGAACACGTGTTCGCACGTTCATTCGTCCATCCATCCGTGAACACATCTTCACATTTCCATTCATCTATGAACACATCTTCACATGGTCGTCTGTTTGCGAACACATCTCCTTGCATGGATTGTTAGTTCATTCATTCGTGAACATGTCCTTTTGCATGTACTCTCCTTGTTCATCCCATATGTTGTCATGTCATGTCTATTCATGTCCCTGTATCTGCAATCATTCATGACAAGACAACATAAAATCCATAAACCTCCTAGTCTACCATGATGCATGATTGTTTTTAGATGCAAGTGACCGAGAGAGAGGAAAAGGTTACGAAACCGTGCGAGGCAAGTTTCGAGTTGGGATGTGGGCTCTGGGCACTATTGTTGAAAATTGCACAGAAATCACTGAGAGGCAGAGACAGGCATTTTGGATCGATAGTCACTATCCACAAGATTTGGTTTGGCTGGAGGAAAAATATGCGCAATTTTTGGGAGAAGTAGTGTGGGTTGCAGGAGGACTGGGTAGGTGGGATCTACACAATTTCTGGAGTGAGTGGGCAGCGGGAGCTTGGCAGCAAAAACTGCGCAGTTCCTAGAGGGAGATGGCAGCAGGTTGCTGGGAGTTCTTGGCAGGAAAAATTGCACAGTTGCTGGGAGGCTGACCTACTGACGACCTCCATGCAGTTTCTGAGCTAAGCAGACTAATAAGCTGCAGAGGGATTTCTCATGAAATATGCGCAGTTTTCCAGGTGAGAAGTTGGTCGGCTGATTGGTGACTAGTTCGGAAAAGTGCACAATTTTATGAGGGAGACAGGGACGGGCACTAGATGTTTGTCTGACCTTTCGGCGCAATTTTCTCAATCAGTTGAACGAGCATGGTCCCCAGCCTCTGCGCAATTTTTGAGGTGATTCAGTACCGTGCTGACTGCTCGGTCAAACTCTTCGGTTGACCAACAATAGGGTTGATTGATGAGCTTGGTGGCAGCACAGCTTGAGATGGCTTGTTAAGGGCTTCTATGTTGTTATGGTGAGAGTCAATCGATTTTATGATGGGGTGATGGTTCGATTATGAGAGGGTCATCTGGTCGTCAGAATTTCAGCAAAAATGACTAAGTGTGTGAGCAAGTGAAATGGTGCATATGCGACCTTGCAAGCACACACTCACATGACTTGATGACAAGATGTATCAAAACATCAAGACACACATGCTCAACATGACTGACCGATGGTGCAAGTGACAAGCGCGATGGTTGTGATCGATCGTTGAATGACTGCAACGATGCTTGCGTGATAGTGCATACGACTTTACGTGTGAATCTGACATATGTTTACCTAGTGAACACAACATGTACAAATGAAATGAAGACCTTGTGAATGACCAGAACATGATCGCAAGTGAGACATTGATACCAACATACAAAAGTTGTCCGTTGAATGATCAAGAAAGGTGGGTGCAAAGAGTCACACGAGCTCACGTGGTGGACTCGAGTGCGTGCAAACATCAAGTAAAAATCTCAAAGGAGGCTCCGAAATTTGATGCGGGTCAAAATTTTTGAGGGTGTTGCAACCACTACAACACTTGGCGACACGCTGGTAGAACTCTAGCTTCTCTGTTTTGGTTCATTGAAAGCACAGGGCCTTGGTATTTCAAGGAGTATTGAATGGTTTTGCGGGTTTCTTTGGTTTCCCCACTTACCCCATGGACAGGCACAGTTCACTATTTGCCAACTCAGTAAAACATAACAAAAATTTCAGCTTGATCGCAGTGTTTCGAAATCATGGAGGCTAATTTGGCTCGCGAGTTGAAAATTTTCAGAGCATAAGTTTTCATCTCTATTGTTGCTCCGCTGCCAACAGGCCTAGACAGTACCCCAGAGGATTCACGCAGGAACACACACATTTCTCAACTTCCATCGAGCCTGGTCAGTATCCCGGTGTAGTTGCATGCTTCACCTCTCTGTGTAGGAAGCCTTTCTCTTCTTTCGCCTTTGTATATTTTGAAGAGGATTGTACATTGGCACTTATTTGTTTTTGGGTGGAAGAGGGATCCTGACTTATTGAGAGTAGAAGAGGTTGTTCCTTCAGAGAAGCATATAATCCCTCTGACATATGTTTCATTGTTTAAATATTTCCCCTTCTCCATTTCTACTAGTTGGATGAGCTTGAATACATAGAGCAGAAGGTTGAGTACATGCATGGGATTTCCTAGTGTGGACACAAGTTCATGGTTGGACAAAGTTACCCTTGCAGACGACTTGTATTTTCCGTCAAGACTTCATTGGCCGACTGTTACAACTAAGCACAGAGAAGACAAACGCAAGATTAGCCAAGTGCTGTAGTGTCACAAGTCTCTTAGATTTCACCCACATACTCATTCAAAAGCCAGAACTAAGTAGATGGCATCACTTATTTCCAGAAAACAAAAATAGCAAGGTATTAATCAAACAAAACAAAACAAAACAAAAAGAGTAAGAATAGGCAATAAAACAACAAGCAAGCAAAGCAAACAAGCACAAAAACTAAATCAAGTCAGCAGGAAAATAAACATGAAAACGACAAAGCAAAGACAAGCGAAAAAGCAAACACTACTCCTACTCCTATGCTAAATGGTCGGGGTTATGTGAAACAAAATTTCCAGTGAAACCAACGTAGGCATACCTCACCTGCAGTCACAAAGATACGAGCGATTAAAACAGATAAAAATTGTGTGCAACAAAAAATGAAAAAACTTGACAAACTTGCACACGAGAGAGAAGTTCTCACCTATGGATGGAAGAATGTGTCACAACCACCCAACACACATGCTTATCTCTTCCATGAATATCATTTTTTAACAAACCTCAGAGGCCTCTTGCAAGTGTGTGTTGTTCTTCACCAAGTTTCTTAGCGAGTGTGAGGAAGGACTGAAGCTTGTTACCTCCAACACGACTCGCCAAGTAAGATTTTTCCAGTCATTCAATGATTGGATCATAAAATTCATGATGGTCGTTTTGAAATATTCGTGATCTTTCAGAATATGAGTTCCTAATTTGATAGAGGGGATCACGATGGGAATCTGATACAGATAGAAAGATCTAGTCATTCTCGTCAGTCATGTCAAGACAGTGAGGGCCTGCCATAGCCATCAGCGCAGGCCAAAGTGCCTCACTTGCTTAACAGAAGTCTAAGAAGAAAGATGTTACATGGTGAAGATCATAGTGTACGAAGCGACTGTCATTGGATTTACTGTTGGGAAAATGATAAAATTCATGACAGCACCAAAGATAGAAGAAAAATTAGACCGGTAGGTCGAGATGCCAGATTCCCAGTTTTACATGAACAAATAATTTTTTTGAACAATCATGCGAACGCTCTGAATGAGGGAACCAAGTTCATTATGCACTAGACATGATAAAACACCCACCTGCAACTGGTGAAAAAGTGCGCAGGCATCATCGTCATCACAGAAATGTAGAAAGGATGCCAGCACTATCAATGTGTGAAACCAGTTGGGGTGTGGTGAAATAAGAGTAACTTGATTCGCACAATAGGTTGTGCATTCACCATCACATAGGAAGATTGCTGGTGTGATGAGTGCACAGATTTGACGTGAAAATTTTGGAAAAATACAAAGGAGATGATTACGAGAGAGAACATTTGATAAGTATGATTCTGGATAAAGATAGTCTTTGAGATGATCAACTTTGCTGTCCCATGATTACATGAGGGATAGATACTCCCAACCCGAATTGGATGTAAGAGTGGTGCATGAAGATAGACATGCTATAACGGACTCGTGGATTCGATGATTAGCAAAAATATGAAATTTTGAAATATCACACCCCAACTAGTAACTATTCTTTACACAAGGATCCACATCGAGTGCAACCATGCATATAGACAAATTTTGCTTGAGAAACAAGATCTGATTTGGTTTGACGGGCTTACCAGAGTCGAGAGGTCCTGACATAACCATCGACGAACGTTGAAGTGCCTCGACTCCTTGGCACATCTCGAAACTTTCTAGAATTGAAAATTTTCATTTTGAGATGTTAACTAAATCATGCAGTGCTTGAGGATGGTTGTTGTCACTGATTTCAAAACTGCTCTTAGGATGACAGCCATCTCTGTCATAGGCTTCATCAAAATTTTCAGCAACCTGACTTGACAATGCAACACACAAGATGATGACGAGTGGGAAGAGTCCTGTGTCTTGAGACTATTTTCATCATGGACAACCTCATTGCCTTGTGTCAATCGAGGAGATAACTCATAAGATGAAGAAGCAAGAGAACACGGAGTATCTTCAACGCATGTTGATGCGCTGTGAATGATAGGACACACGGGCAAGTGAGGTGCAGAGGAAGCTTCAATATGGATGTGTCATTTTACCGGTGTGCATTCCATATCTGAGTTAGAGTGTACACGAGATGACAATAGATCATATGATGTGCTTGGGTGTTCATCACAATATACGAAAGCGTGGGAGTGATGACAACCCAAGGCTGGAGGTTGATTGAAATAATTGATTATGCATGATGGTTCACCATGATTCAGAGATCGAGAATCGATCAAGAATGGAATCTTAATGTTTTGAGAGGAATTGATTGTGTCTTCACTATCCTACTCCTCCGCTTGTATGATGATATTTCCTTGCACATGACTGCAACTTGAGCAAGAAGCTCGAGAATCAAGAGAGTTCGCATAGCTAGTTTGTGCAATAGATTACTCAAGCGGTCATGGTGCAAGGAGTCATGGCTTGTAGATGATGGAGGATGGCAGAGATGCATATTAGACTCAAGGCTTGGGTTATGAACGGTGATGTCCTCTTGTGGAATGGAGGGATGATTTTTCGCCGTAGGATTTCTTAACAATTCTGGAATTTCCTCTGTTGGAGCAGAGGATAGCCGAGTAGATGGGTTGCGAACATTCTATGCAGATTTCTCAGCTTTGCAACTGCTACGAGGGGGTACCCGCTGCATAGATTTCTTAGCTTTGCGGTCGTTGTGAGGGGGAACCCTCTTCGAGACATTAGGTGTCTCGTGATCCACAAGAGTCGAGGAAGTAGGGAAATCAAGAGGTTCACCATTTCAGGAGACATGAACCAAGTGTTTCATCTCTTGGCTCATGAAGTGAAGGTCCACAAACCATTTAGGAATTTCATGACAGAGGTGAAGGAAGCAGGTAGCAAAGTCCTCAACTGATTCACCAGGCTTCATTCTTAAATGAGAGATTATTTCATAGACATCTTAGTGGTCACACTCGTCTAAGGCTTGATGGAGCTCCTTTAGGAAAGTGAAGGGAATGGATGGAAGCAAGTGGCAGGGTATGACACCACCGATTAGCACGACCTTCAAGGGTGACAAAGAAGAGTACACAAGAAAGCTCATCACTATCAATTTCATGAGATTCACATAAATGAAGAAAATCATAAATGTGCTCGATTACAAACATTGTGTCCTCACTGTCAAACTTTAACAAGGACAAGTGATCTAGAAGCTCATCGGGGATTGATAGTTGATTAAGGGAGAAATGAGAGAAACACCCCGGGAGCACAAATTGTGTATGATTCATTGGGTAAGAGATTCAACCCAGATGTATGGGCTCAACTTGTCATCTGGCCCTCCTTCTAGTGCCAAAATGTTGACGGTGCTGGACCTGCCAACATCAGGGGATCTCCTTAGTATGAAGTCCCAACTAGACCTCACACCGTTTGGTGTAGCAGTCCCATCCGATACGATGGCCTGGTTTCCATTATATTAAATATATGCCTTACCTCTTGCTTGTCAACACGTGAGAGTGGTCTGCTTTGTCTTTGAACGGCGAGGTTCGCATGCCTGGTGAGTGCTAGTGTTACTTGTGTCAAGGCTCTTTCACCACAGAGAGAGAGGGTGGGAGTGAGTCTCAAGTCGGAAGGGAGGAAGTCCCAACTCTCTCAGGGACACACAACCCAACAGGACATGTGCAATTTCCAAAGGAGGAATCCACACGGATGCGAAACTTACAACGCACAAGGGAATGTAGCATGTACAACACCCGGTGGGACAATCCGCATGAGTGCAATAGTCGTTATAAAAATTTTACGTGAAAGGTTATGTTTGATGTCCAGGCATGACCGTGTTAACAACTTATACAACAAATTTTCATAAATATGTGTATTAGAGCAGAGGAATGAGTTCAATTTTTAACACATGTTAAAGAAACATGTATTACAAGTGTTCAAGATAAATCTTACAAACAATTAAAACACGTGTGAAAACGTGTTGACCTATTAGCATGCTTCTGAATTAAGCGAAAGTTCCAAGACACATTGGTACATTATTACATGACTAAACCCATGGGCGGGGCGTTGGAGCCACTGATCGCTCCTCAAAGAAAAGATTACAGACTCTCAAGGCTATGTGGGAGGATCCAAGGTGAAAAGTCCTTTGCATGTAAAAATGAGGGTTATTTATAGCCAAGGGTAAAAATTTCCCTTCTGACTGTTCGACTTCTCTCATGATTGTTTGACTTTCATGACTTTTCAACTTTACATGACTCTTCTAATTACAAGTGAGTCTCTTGGACTTCCACATTATACTACATTGATTAACACAGTATGGCCCACAGTAGTGATATGGATGCCATAACTCATGACACGACTCGACATGACAGTGTTGGTACATTCGTGCTACTGCTGGTGTGCATGTCAAGCTATAGTGCTATTGAGTGATGGATGTCCTCATGGTGTATCACAACTTCACCTCAACATGGAAAGGTGTTCAGAGTCTTTGATGGTCATTGTGTTCACTTGATGTTGCGTTCAAACATTGCTCCTTTCTTGTACTTTGGAATGCTTGACATGTTTGTCCATTCATGAAAATTGCATGTTCGTCTGTTCGTCCCTCTGCGAACACATCTTTGCATGTTCGTCTGTCCGTCCATCTGCGAACACATCTTCGCATGTTCGTCCGTCCGCGAACACATCTTCACATGGTCTTCTATTTGTGAACACATCTCCTTCCATGGATCATTTGTTCATTCGTACGTGAACATGTCCTTTTGCATGTACTCTCCTTGTTCATCCCATATGTCGTCACGTCATGTCTATTCATGTACCTGTATCTGAAATCACTCATGACGAGAAGACATCAAATACATAAGCCTCCTAGTCTACCATGATGCAATATCGTATTCAAATGCAAGTGACCGAGAGAAAGGACAAGGTTACGAAATGGCGCGAGGCAATTTTTGAGATGGGATGCAGACTCTGGGCATTGTTGGTTAAAATTGCGCAGAAGTCACTGGGAGGCGGAGACAGGCATTCTAGATCGGTAGTGACTGTTTGCAGGATCTAGCTCAGCTGGAGGACAAATATACACAATTTTTGGGAGAAGCAATGCGGGCTGCAAGAGGACTGGACAGGCAGGATCTGCGTAATTTCTGGAGTGAGTGGGCAGAGGGAGCTTGGCAGCAAAAACTGCGCAGTTCGTAGAGGTCACTGACAACAGGTTGTTGCGAGATGCTGGCGGGAAAAAATGCGTAGTTGCTGGGAGGCTGAATTGTTGACCACCTCTACACAGTTTTTTAGCTAAGCGGACTGTTGGACTGCAAAGGGCTTGCTCAGGAAATCTGTGCAGTTTTCCAAGTGAGACGTCAGCTGGCTAACTGGTGACTGGCTGGGAAAACTACACAATTTTCTGAGGGAGACATGGATGGGCACTGGGTGTCTGTTTTCCCTATCTACGCAATTTTCTCACTAAGTGAAGCAGGCATGGCTTGCAGCCTCTGCGCAATTTTTGAGGGGAGTCAGTCCCGGGCTGACTGCCTAGTCAAACTCTCTAGTTGACGAACAAGAGGGTTGATTGATGAGCTTGCGAGCAACGCGGCTTAAGATGGCTTGTTGGGTACTTCTACACCGTTCTGGTGACAGTCGATTAAGTCAATGATGGGGTGATGGTCCGATTGTGAGAGGGTGATGTGGTAATCAGAATTTCAACAAAAATGACTAAGTGTGTGAGCGAGTGAAATGGTGCATACGCGACCTTGGAAACACACACTCACATGACTTGAAGACAAGATGCCTCAAAACATCAAAACACACAAGCTCAACATGATTGACCGACGATGCGAGCGACAAGCACAACGCTTGTGACCGATCGTTGGAAGACCGCGACGATGCTTGTGCGACAGTGCATACGACTCTGTGTGTGAATGCGATGGACGTTTACCTAGGGAACGCAAAACGTACACATGAAGTGAAGACCTTGTACACGACCAGAACATGGTCACAGACGAGACATTGATACCAACATACAAAAGTTGTCCGTTGAATGACCAAGAAAGGTGGGTGCAAAGACTCACACGAGCTCATGAGGTGGACCCGCGTGCGTGCAAACATAAGGTAAAACTCTCAAAGGATGCTCCAAAATTGGGTGCGGGCCAAAATTTTGGAGGGTGTTGTAGTCGCTACAACAAGTGGGCAAAGAACACTCTCTTGTAAACAAATTTGAGCTAGTAGGGCAACAAAATGAGAAGAATGCATAACTTGATAAAATGTTTTCATTTGACTGTTTTATTTTGTTCTATGTAATTCGATAACATGTTTCATTTAATTTTTGTCTTTTGTTGTATGGATTAAATTCAAATAAAGGTAAAAAAAAAATTGTAACACTTAATTGGGAGGAAGTTCATTGTGCAGGAGTGTGAAGTTCTACGCAATGAGCTATGTTCGTTGTGTCAAGCTACTCACTCCTGCACAATGAGCTTCCTCTACAATCATTCATCTTAAAACCTAGATTAATTAGCCAAATCAATAATAATATGCAACAATTAATTCGTGACTGGAATCAACAAAATTATGTTCAAATCATTGTGTGGAGTTCCACACTCCCGCACAATGAGGTTCCTCTGCATTCATTTATTTTAAAACCTAAATTAATTAGTCAAAGAAATAACCACAAGTAACAATTAATTAGCAACTAGAATCAATGAAATCAATGTTCAAATGAGAATGTTTTCAATGGAACATGTTGTGAAGTGGTCACATGCATTAGAAGTGTGTCAAATAAAAATGAACTCTAACCTCTTAAATTTGTTCCAATATTGTTAGACAACAATTCATTATTGATTCACCCGGATGCGGGTGCACTCTCCAGATAACCATGTTAAACATCACCGATACAACAGCTGGCATATGTGCTGGCAGACGGGCGTGCTGTAAGGTACAGGAGGTTGATGGCATTTATACGCTCAAGGCATTCACATTTAATATGGAGCTGTATCGAAACCAGTTATACTTCACCTCACGCATGGTAGCAATGAAGGCGCAGGGGCTCTGGGTACTGTTACCAAGCTATGGCATTAATGCTCCTTGGCTCTTAAATACAATGCAGCTCCCGTCTTGCCGCAGTATGTTGTATGTCTGGTTTGGTAGGCTCCAGGAGTTCCATAGTATTCCCTCCTTGTTAAGTCATCGAAGCTCTCTCTACCTGTATAAGCTCTCTGTGCCCGCAGGTATAATGCGCAGGCGAGGCATTCCACGGCGAGGCAGCAACTATGGTAACAGAGGAGGCCGAGCATCTCCGACTCCCTCGAATGTTAATCCGATTTCGGCAATTCCGCCTTCTCCTCAGTCGCTGGAAGTCGAGGGAGCTCATCCGAACAGTTCTCTTCAGACTTCTAGTTTTTCATTCCGGAGTGAGGTAAATAGGCCTATCATTACTATCAATTTTACAGTTTCGGTGGCAGAAGAGGAAAGGAATTCCTCCAGTTCGGCTCCCTCTGACAACGATCCCTCTCAAGATGACAGCATCCTGCTTGGGGATCTGTCAGGGCATGTGTATCGCGCGGGTAGTCAGCATGAAGACCAGCCGGCTTCTGAGCATATTCAGCTACCGCATTTCGTCAAAGAGAATGTCTTGGTCCAGGAACAGAACCCAAATTTGACTCCAGCTTGGATAGAGGGACCTTCTGGTGGTCCTTCTCATGGATACACTCGAATCATGCACCTGGTAACTCATCCCAACGGCGAGCCAGTGCTTGACAACGATGGCGGTGTAACCTGGTTAGCTTCGCCAAGTCCGGAAAGGGAGAAGGCGCCTTCATCCCCGAAGCATGCTAGTTCAGATCAGTAATCTCTGGCTGTGTGGCCATCCTGCTTTCATGTTTTGTATTTTTGGTTTTAAAGTCTGGGATAGGAAGTTAAGTGCTAAATATTGGCATGCCCAGTTATCTGTTTTTGTCCACCTCAGAAACTTTTTGGTTTTAGTTGTCAATATAGGTCCAGACTTCCTCAGATATGTACTATCTAGTATGCAGGACCTCATTGTAATCGAGACTGAAGTGTTATTTGGTAAAAACCATGTTTTTCCAGCTGAGGACTGGCTGAGGCCTCCTCTCGAATTGTAACCACTTTGTACATATTTTTATTTTCTTAATAGAATTAGACTTTACCGAGAAAAAAAAAACAATTCATTATTGATTCTATTTGGGGAAAAGAATCCATAATTGGTGATTATTTCATTTGATTAATTAATGTAGATTGATTTCCATAGTGGACAAAGTGTGCTCTCCTATTAAAAAAAAAAAATTAAGCTAGTAAGGCTACAAAATGAGAAGAATTTGTACCTTTATAAAATGTTTTCATTTAATTGCTTTAATTTGTTCTATGTAATATGATAACATGATTTTATTTATTTGTTTTCATTTGTTGTATACATTAAGTTTAAATAAGGGTAGATTTTTTCTTGGAACAAATAATTGGAAGGAAATTCATTGTGCAGAGTGCAGAGCTCCACACAATGAGCTAAGTTCATCATGTGGAGCTCCACACTTCCACACAATGAGGTTCCTCCACATTCTTTCCTTCTGAAACCTAAATTAATTTGCTAAAATATAACAATAAGCAATAATTAATTAGTGACTGGAATCAACAAAATTTATGTTCAAATAATTGTATGGAGCTCTGCACTCTGGCACAACGAACTTCCTCCACATTCGTACATTTTAAAGCCTAAATTAAGTAACCAAAGAAATAACAATAAGCAATAAATAATTAGTGAATGGAAACAACAAAATTTATGTTCGAAGGAAATTATTTTAAATGGAATGTGTTGTGAAGTGGCGACATGCATTGGAGGTTGGTCTAATTCTAACTTCTTAAATTCATTTCAATATTGTTAGACGGTGACCCATTATTGATTGTGTTTGGGAAATGAATCCATAATTGATGATTATTTCATTTAATTAATTAATGTAGACTTTTCTGTAGTGGAAAAACGTGCTTTTCTATAAACAAATTTGAACTAGTAAGGCTACAAAATGAGAACAATCCATAATTTGATAAAATGTTCTCATTTAATTGTTTTAATTTGTTCTATGTAATTTGATGACATGATTTCATCTAATTGTTTTCGTTTGTTGTATGGAATAAGTTTAAATAAACCTATATCTCTTTTCTCAAAATACGTAATTGGTCAAATTAATTATGCACAAATTATGTTATTTTCGAAACGTTATGTGTAAAGGGGAAGTTGATTGTGTAGAAATGCGGAAAAAAGTGTTTTCTCAAGCACTCCCTCACAATCATCATTCCCCACAACTCTGAAATGGTGCAAATCCCATTGAATAAAACAACTCGAAGGTAGTAGCAGAGTAAATCATATGCATTCATAAAGGATGCCATGCAATCGATTTCAGTTGCCTCGAGAGTACTTTTCCCTATAATGATTTATAACGGAAAAAGCATTGGCTTATCTCGTTTTCTACCCTAGCTATTCTCGATAAGGTGCCTATAGCCACTCGCTCGCCCGATTCGCAAGTGAGGTTTGTACTCGGGCATTTAAAGGTCTCCATTCAAAAGCTTCAAATAACACCTATAAGGGAGGACAAGCATCTATATGAAATTTGATGGGAAATGAACTCTAACTTCTTAAATTCAAGGTACTGAAGATATTTGTTTCAATATTGTTAGAATCTATAATTGGTGATTATTTCATTCATTTAATGTAGATCGATTCCATAGTAACCAAAGTGCGCTCCTGTAAACAAATTTAAGTTGGTAGGGCTACAAAATGAGAAGAAGAATCCATACGTTGATAAAATGTTTTTATTTAATTGTTTTAATTTGTTCTATGTAATTTGATAAGATGATTTCATTTAATTGTTTTCGTTTGTTCTATGGATTAAGTTTAAATAAGGATAGATATTTCCTCAAGACACATAAATGGTCAAAATAAGTTTGCACAAATTATGTTATTCTTAAAAAATGTGTAATGAGGAAGTTGCTTGTGCAGGAGTGCAAAGAAAGGTTTTTTCTCTGCACTCCAGCAAAATCCACTACCTTCACAAAAGTGCAAATCCCATTAAATAAAACACTTCGAACGAAGTAGCAGAGTGATTCATATGCATACGCGAGGGATGTCATGTAATTGATTTCAGTTGCTTCCATATGTCAAAATTCAACAACGATGGTTAGTATTTACGTTGGGAGTCAAGGAATTGTCTGGAAGACTAAAAGTGATTGGAATTTGGGTAAGAAAATTTAAAAAATCTTGTAGAGATAGTGTTTGAATCATTTTTTTATGGTGGAAATGAATACAGCACTATCAAAAATGTCTAGATCACTTAAAATTTTGAATTTTAACAAGGGTAACTTGGATTTACAAAACTCCCTGCCAAATTTTCTCAAAATTTAACCAGAATTTCCATGACTTTCAAAACAAAAAAATTCTAATTAGACTACAGCTTTACTTCATTGAAAATACAAAAACACCGCCCTGTAAGTGTGACAAGATCCATCAAACTTCAACATTTAACTCAATCCATTAGTAATGAACAATATAATTCTTCGCTATCACCCTCTGAAAGCTCATCTTTCTCAATCAATTTTCACTCAGAAAAATCAAACTTCAACATTTAACTCAATCCATTAGTACTGAACAATATAATTCTTAGCTATCACCCTCTGAAAGCAAGCATCTTTCTCAATCAATTTTTACTCAGAAAATTCAAGCTTTGAAAAACAGAAACAAGAGCATACGACATGAATTTAATGTTGAGATAAATAGAATGTCACCGAAACCATGAACTACCTCTTTCCTTGCGGGTTTCTCCTGCTCCTGCCAAAAAATCAGATATGAACTGGGGCCCCACCTTTTCATTCAATGATGGCGTGCTTTCTTTGTTTATGTCAGGAGTTGTATTAGGAGCAGAGTAATTATGGATACTTCGACGAATCTTGTGAATGTCTCTTGCTTTCAACTAGCTTGGAAGTCAATCAATGTATATACTACTTCTGCTGCCACAACAAAATGGTGGACGAAATGTCTATAAAGTGTGCCCGCAACAAAAGAACCAACAAAGTATTTAACATTAAACAATTAAATGAGACAATTAAAACTTAAGACAGAGAAACATTGGGGGAGAGGTTGGGGTTGCGTTGCTGACAAGTAGTTGATGGTGGGAAGCCCTGTCACTGCGTAGGACGTCACCCAAGTTTTGTGGAAAAACATGTTAAATATGACATTTTCCAATGGCCTACGACACTAAGCCAATTGGTTTTCTCTCCTTCCCAAACTATTCCCATTCCTTCACCTTGATTATATTACTAAGTAACGTTTGTAATCGAAACAAATGCCAAATTTATTTTGAAGTATTTTACATTAGAAGTCGCGATTCACCAAAACAGGGTAGGATTCGAACTGAGTGGTAGGTAGTCATTGGTCATTATTAGAGGTCGTCAAAAGCCTTTTTATGACCATGCAAGAGGAATTCTCCAACTGCAACGAAAAGATGCATATTTTGTTTACCGTAAGCGGAAAATAATTAGTAAAAGCACAGTGGACATTGTCAATATTCTTATAGTTGGCGATACTTCGATAATGAAATTATAACCCTGAAACGTTAATACATTGTGCATAGTGCGAAGGAGCTTTGGGAGTGGGGCTCCTTTACACTAGCCCAGTGTAACCATATTATGTTTTTTCTTGCATACTTAAAGGAATTGGAACTCCGTCAATTTTGGTATTATTGGGAATAGTAGTATTAGTGTCCAGCATAACACTGTTAGCGTTAGAGAATTTGCCCACAAAATGATCACATAGAAAATTAGTTTTTTCTTATTTTAAAATTGTTTTACTAGGAGAATTATATCCATCATAGCTTTGAAAATCAGAAATAAGATTTCTAGAAAATTAGAAAACTATTTTTGAATTTACAAGAAAATAGAAATATTCGGGAAAAACTTTGGTTAAAATTCAAATTCAATGCACTTTTACCACAAGGTAAATGCTATAGTCCCTATAGTTATTTAAACCAACTTTATCTAGTGAATGTTGGAAAGCTCATGTATATATGCATGGAAGGTTTTTAAGAATGCCTCCTGAGTTATTTTTGTGATTGATTTGTTTTAAAAAGGAAAAATATAAAAAATATAAAAAATAATTAGATTATTATTAATTTAGTTATATAAATTAAATAATTAGTAAATGTAGAGAAGTACAAATTTATTATAAAATTATAATACTTATTTCTTAATACATTTTACATTGTTATAATTAATTTATTATTTTATAAAAATTAACTAAATTATAACATTATTATTATTATTAAAAAATAATATATAAGTCATATATATATATTTAAAAAGTAATATATAAGTCATATATACATATATATAGTTTATATGGAAATTCATTCTATTTTATCATGGAGATTTTAACAAGTAAATAGACTTTGCTACAATACTATGGACCAATATCATTCTTTATCAATACCACATGCCTAACCCCCTACACCTTCTTAATTTCAAAAACCCCTACTTTCACTAGATATTCCATGTATCATTTTTTTCATTAACATTTTTAATACTCTTTTATATTTTTTCATCAACTTTGAGCTCTATTTTTCACAACTGCCAATATAAAAACCCTTTACCCCCTATTATATGGCCAATATATTATGTCACATTTTCCTCAATATATATCCCCCAATATGAACCCACGGGTATCGTATTGCTCCCTCAGTGAAGCCCTCATGCTAAAAAACCATAACTCATTTCATACTACACTTGTTCATATGATATTTTTTAATTAATCAATTTAATTAAAAAAGCAGAAATAGCATAATTAATTTTGAGAAAAAATTTAGCCTTTGATTTGTGATGACTATTAACTAATAAACATGCTTATCAACCTAATAGAAAACATAAAATAATTTGAAACTAAAAATATTTATTAATAATAATCAAATTGTTTCTTTTATCAATCACTTTTAATACGAAATGTTTTATGAATTCTTAAATACTAATAAATAGAGGTAGCTTTACTATAAACGAGTCGAGAGGGATGATTTGACTCAATGCCATTTTGCTTACTATGACTCTAAATATGAAAATTAGTAAGGAAAGTCCATCATGCTATAATTTTCATTAATAACTTATTGCTAAGATCACAAAATGAGAGAATTGGGGGTGTTTAAATAAATCGTTGTTGCGATGCCACTAGTAAGGAAAAAAATATATTTGGATTCTTTCTGTTTTTAAATAGGTTAAATTAGATATGAATATCATGGGAAGAATCATGTGCTATTATAAACTTCAAGCTCGAAAATTGCTGGTAACTTGGCCGAGTTTACGCAAACCACATTAAAAAATCCCCCCCTTAAACTTGACTCAGAGAGGTTAACTTGATCTCATCCATTCATCAACCATCTCACCTAGGTTACTCGTTCACCTACCACCCTAGTACATATCCATGTGGTCCATTCTGCAACTTTATGACTCCATCTACAACTGCACTAGATGTATTACTGATCAAAGTATTAAGGCCTTACAACAATCTGTGCTCCTACGCAACATGTATGCTTGAACAATAGGTCTTACAACTTCTTGGGAAATTACACCTTCCTTGGACCAAATCCCTTAGGGTGTTTACACACCACTATTGTTATCACACCATCGTGGCTCAGATCACACGTTCGTTCCTTCACTATCCTTAAATCGTTGAGTACTCGATCTCCATTTTCATGTCCATACAACAACTCTCTCATTGCATCTCTTTCTTTGTTGAGCAATACCTTGACCTATCCTTTCTCGCTACTTTACCTCTCTCTCCAACCCATGTTATTCATCCTTATTATCACAAAGTATTGTTTTCCTAATTTTTCTTTCTACTGTCAAAACTACAACACACTTACCTCCTTACATAACTATCTATCAATTTCATCATAGGCTCATCCACTAACACATTGTCCTCATTTTTCAACTCAATATCTTTACTCAAGTTTCTGCTATTAAACCTCGTCATTTCCATCTTGATTCTCTCCTTGGCTCAGCCTTCCATGCTATTCACTATAACACATCATACAATCACTTTTAGGACATAGCCTCAAACAATTATGGCCACCATTCTATGAATTTTTCCATTACATGAATGTACCACCGAGCTAGTTTGTCTGTTGTTAACCTTTTAATGACCTTAGTGCTCCTGATCATGGTTTGTCTCTAACTCTGCCACTTAGCAACTGCTCTGCATCCTAACCATATTCTTTCACTATATCTCCATGTTTTTTAAGCACAAATTTGAGGATCTCTGCAAGCTCATCTTTGTTGAAACTTCCCAATATTTTCTCAGCCTCTTCTTTGGTGAAAACATGGTCATCAACAAATTCATTTTTGGGCTCCATTGTTTTATTTTTCTTCCACACATTCCGTCTCTTATTCACATTATTCTTTCATCGCCTACAACAAAACTTTCTTTAGAGTTGCATCCACCTACTCCCCCTCTCCCCTGTAACTGATATCATTCTCTCGGATTTCTTTGCTCCATGGACATGAACATCTACTCTGCCATGTGATCTCTCTACTCTCCATACATTGACATCTCTTTCACGCACTATCTCTCTTTCATGTACTCCTCCTACTCTTTCATGTGCACCTTTTTCTCTCTGGTATGTTTCTAGTTCATCTTCATCATCATAAAGCTCCTCCTTTGATTCTTTCAGCTCTGTCTATCTCGGTTTCCCTGTTGACATGCCACTCACAACCTCCAACTGTTGTTGCATCATTTAGTTGTAGTCGCTCATTGTGATTACTCATATCTATAATGTTGAGCCACTACCTCAACAACATCGCTTGCTCTCCAACTTTGTTGGATGCTTCTTTGATATATATGAGATGATATCATTCACATTCTTAGGACTCAAAAGCGAAATAGTTTGTCACTTTCCAAATATTTCATCTCCCTTTATACTTACTATCTCATGTGATTCACATCTGGATTCCTTGGCATTAGGACATGTCTTATGGACTCCATTGTGTCCTGCATCTTCCTGAGTCTTTTTTCCTAATCATCGACTTCAATCTCACCTCATTGATTTGATATTTATTAGGATCTAATACCAATTGTTAAGATCATGAAACACTGAAAAAAGTAAATAATGTTCTTTTAATTCCACTGATCATAAAGATCAATTTACTTAGAGTTTTTCTGATTTTAAATAAATTACATTACAGATAATTATCATGAGAAAAACCATGTGTTCTCATAAACCTAGAATTTAAAAACTAATAATAATTTAACCAATTCAATATTAAACAAACCACCCTAAAGAAACCATAATTTAATAAATTATTATTTTATTATAGAAAAATATTTTAAATTAATCGTAACTATTTTGCTGCAGAAATGGAGCGCGGCGGTTTCGGTTAAAAATAAGGGTTTCTGTTTACACTGCTGCGGTTCGCGAATGATTACCCTCCCGGTTACTCTCATCGTTCCCCGGTCGCCGTTCACTTACTAGGCCGCATTTGGGCTCGGGCTCCCCCCTGCACCCCTGTTCATCTACCGCCTCCTCCGCTATCATTACCGGATCGCCATTAACCGTTTACGGCAGATACTGCCCTAACCCTAACTTCTCTGCGGTTAACTGCAACCGAGGTGTCCGCTGTTCCGAGGTTTGTCGCTGTCAATATGGAGGATCAGGATGTTGTCGACTACTCTGAGGACCCACTGGAGGGCGTCTCCATCTGGCGTACACCTTACTCCACATCACAAGGTATGCTTCAAACAGATCTCCCGGAAAATTTGGTTACATTTTCCGCTGGGTTTTCGCCGCATCACTACCCCGTGATTCTCCCAGATTCCCCCCCCCCACCTAGCCGGCTTTGTCTACACCTCCTCACTCTCCGGCCACCCTGGGTTTTGTGGCGGGCTGTATAAACCCTAACCCTAGTTCCGCCCCTTTTCATACCTCGGTACCCTGGTCAACTAATGTCACTCCGCCTTCCGCTCCCCCCTTAACCGCCTCCTCATCTGCCGGTGCTCTATCTGGTAGCTTCACCGGGATCCCGCCACTCTCTGGACCTCTCTCCTCCACCGGTATCAACCCCCTGCCCCCCGCATCCAGCGTTCCTCCCCCCAGGGTTTCGGCCCCGACCCGGTATCAAACCCCCCGTCGAGATCTGGTCACAAACAGAAGTACCGATGTTTCAAATCCAGGGCGGAGGATACTTTTCTCAGGCTTGAAGAGGACATACAGTGGGGCGAGATCATGGATTTTGCAGACAGAGTCCTTGTGGGTCGCATCAGAGGCAGGAATTACTCGGCAGCTCGACTAAAGACCTGGGCTACTGAAGTTTGGGGCCATCATCTGGTTGACATCCCCTTCGTGCAAACCTTTGTGAGAGGATGGTTCGCATTTAGATTCGCTCGTGCCGACCACACAAATTGGGTCCTATCCTCGTTTTGGCACTTCGAACACGCCCCGGTCCTTCTCAAACGATGGACCCCGTTATTCGACCCGGCAACTGAGCAGATTGGGATAGGACCTGTATGGATCAGGCTTCCCGGTCTTCCCCTGCAGTACTGGTCAGAAGACATATTCAGGAGAATTGGAAACGCCATTGGCGGCTTCATGGACTATGACAAGTCGTATCTTCACACGGGCATGATGGCTTACGCGCGCCTTCTCATCAACCTGGACACTAGGGGAGGTCTACAGGAATACATCACGATTCAGTGGAGGGACTCATCCAGGAGGCAGATCATTGATTACGAAGGGATCCCATACAGATGCCGCAGATGCCACAAAGTTGGGCATCTTTATCGGGATTGCCCTCTTCTCCGTAAAGGAATGGTACAAGACCATGAAGATACACCGGCTAGACCCCCCCCATCACCTGCTCATCCACTATCAGGGGAGCCCGGGGACACTCAGGGGCAGGTTGATGGATCTCCTCCAGATCCTCCGAGTTCCTCGACTGGGGTCCGGACCCGCACATCGTCTGCCTCAGCTCCCGCAGACACTGCTCCGATGGGGGACGATATGCCGGGTATGTCTGTCCCATCTTCATCTTTCATTTTATCACCTCTGATTGATCATCATGTTTCTGCATCTGCACATATGCATCACTTGCATCCTCCCCCTCATACTGCACTTACTTCATCTTCTATATCATCCATCGCTCCTTTCCCTCCCTCACTTATCTGCCCTATCCCTCCCCCTCCACTGGTCTCCTCCACATGCTCGCCGACTCTTCCCCCTACTACTTCTGATGTGCTCCCGGCCCCATCTTCCCCTGCTCCCCCCCGATACTCCCTCCGCCCCAGATCTAAAGATAGCGGTCCGGATGTTATTGGACTTGCCCTGGATTCTGTGCCTACCTCTCTCAAGCACTCTCGGGGCAGGCCATCTCGCATATCGAAAGCTAGACATACTGCAGATGCTGAAGTCGCCATTGGACGACAGCAGACCATCTTTAGGGCCCTTAGAGCACAGACAGGCCCTGCCTCCCATCCGTCATGAAGATTCTATCCTATAACTGCAGAGGGTTTGCTAGTAACCCCAAAAAACTAGCACTCAGGAGATTACTCTCCCTCGCGCAATTGGATATTATTTTTCTGCAAGAGACTCTTTGTCCTGCTGATACTCTTATGCCTATATTCAAAACCTGGTTACCCAACTGGACCTTCTTCGCTTTAGATGCCTCCGGGAGATCTGGCGGATTGGCTATAGGTATCAATAATAAAGCGCTGAGGCTTAAGAATACTTGGGGTGGTCGAGGGTATATTGGTATAGATGCATACGTTCGCTCCATGGAATTAGACCTTCGCCTCATCAATGTATATGGCCCTTGCTCTGATAGGGCAACCTTCTGGAGCTCCCTTCTGGGATCAGCCCTATTACGCGAAGATAACATCATAATGGGAGGAGACCTTAACTTCACCATGGGTTTCTGTGAATCCTGGGGACATGCAGCCAGGGTGGACCCTTTTTCGGAAACGATATCTACTCTACTGGAAGATCACCACTGGATAGACACTCCTATGGCAAAACTTCAACACACCTGGTCAAACAATCGATGCGGTGATCAGAGCTTAGCCAGGAGACTTGACAGATTCCTGATTAAAGAATCCCTACACAATAGAATTGCTCACATCAGACAATGGATTGGATCAGGGGGCATCTCGGATCATCGTGCAATCTATCTGGAGATCTCCGACATCCACAACAAAATTAAGAGCCCTTTCAAGTTTAACTCCTCCTGGTTGTAGGACCCATCCTTCACCCAGGTGGTCACCAAGTATTGGCAGAATAACTCCATCAGGGACGGTGAAAACCTTATTGAAGGCTTCACTAGGAAATTATTTGAGCTCAAAAGAATTTCTAAGCTCTAGGCCCATCAGAAGCGTCTCCGTGATGACCACACATTGAGTGAGGCTGAAAGGATCATCGCAACGCATGAGGAAGATGAAGGAGGCATCTTCCCTTCTCAAGAAAGCAAGGATCTACACTTCTCTCATTGCCAAACGGTCACAGATCCTGAAAGAAAGAGAAGAAAGTTGGAGGCTGAGAAGCAGAGCCATATGGCTCTCAGTAGGGGATGCAACACCAAATTCTACCACAATTTTGCTAACGGCAGGAAGGCCATCAACACAATCTAGGAATTAAAGGATGATCAGGAACATATCGTTACTTCTCAGAGGCACCTGGAAAAGCTAGCGACTGATCATTTCAAAAGCATCTTCAAGGCACCCAGGGAGGCCAACATCCTCGAAATCATGAGGGTGGCCGAGAAATTCCCCAGATTCGTCTCTCAAGAGGAACATGACAACCTCACTCAGGAAGTGACCATGGAGGAACTAGAAGCGACCATTAAATGGTTTAAGAAAGATAAGAGCCCTGGCCCGGATGGTTGGTCCATTGAGTTCTATATCGCTTTCTTTGACATCCTGGCAAATGATCTCCTGAAAGTCATCGAACTATGCAGGCAGGACGGTAGAGTTTCCTCGGCCCTAAAATCTACCTTCATCGCCCTCATCCCTAAAGCCGACCACCCTGCATCATTCAATGACTTCAGACCCATATCCCTCTGCAATTGTCTATACAAAATTGTTGCTAAAATCATTGCCAACCGTCTGAAGCCTATATTATCTCGCCACATTTCATCGGAACAATTCTCTTTCCTAAACCACCCTCAGATCCATGAAGCCATAGCTACTGCTCAAGAACTCCTTCATACTCTCCACACTAAAAAGCAAAAAGGAATGATTTTGAAGGTGGACCTATCCAAAGCTTTTGATAGAGTCAATTGGCTCTACATCAGATTGCTTCTGAATCACCTCGGCTTTCCATACCACTTCACTAAATGGGTCATGAGCTGTATTAAGGATGTGCCTTACAGTGTTCTACTCAACGGGGAAGCCACTCCGTTCTTCACATCGGAAAGAGGGCTCAGGCAGGGCTGCCCTCTTTCCCCTCTCCTCTTCCTTCTAGTCATGGAAGGGCTAAGCAGGCTTATCATTGCCTCCAGGGACAAGAATCAGATTACTGGAATTAATATATCGGAAAATTTTTTCCTCTCGCATCTACTGTTTGTGGATGATATTCTCATATTCCTAAATGGAGGCATAGGAGATGTCACTGCCCTCCACAATAATTTTCTCCTATTTCAGCAAGCAACGGGGATGATGGTTAACGATAGTAAATCCACTATCACAACGGTTGGTTGCTCTAGACATGAAGTTGCTTATGCCACACATGGCTTCCCCTTTATCTCATCTACCCTTGCTAACGGTATCAAATATTTGGGGTACAGACTAAAACCTCTTGGCTACAAAATTGCTGACTGGACTTGGCTGATAGCCAAGGTGGAAAAAAGACTTCAGATATGGTATCACAAATTCCTCTCTCGAGCGGGTCGGCTGATTCTCATTAAAACAGTCATCGAGGCTACGCCAGTCTACTAGATGACCCTTGCTTGGATACCACGTGGCGTACTCAACAGAATTCAGAGTATATGCTCTAGATTTCTATGGAAAGGACAGCACCCTGGGAAGATTTTTGCATGGGTGAAATGGGACACCATTGCTAGGCCAAAACGTTGGGGAGGCTGGGGCATCAAAAGGCTTGATCTCTTTGCAAATGCTCTAGCAGCAAAACTCGGATGGCAGCTACTGACCTCCGACAGCCTTTGGTCCCGTGTCGCCCAAGCAAAATACATCAGACCTGCTCATCTTATGGACTGGTTCCGACAGCATCAAGAGCCTGGGCATAACATATCCAACATTTGGAAGGCAGTGTTGCGCTCCCTTCCTCTTTTGAGGGAGGGTATTACCTGGCGCATCAAGAGTGGGCAAAGCGTTAGAATTGGGAAGGACCCATGGGTCGGGTGTGGTAATATACACAGACTTTCGGAAGGCCTCATCAGATATCTACATAGCAGAGGCATCACACATATCAATCAAATTGGAGACGGTGAAAACTCAAATTTCCTACAACAGGCTTGGCTTTCATCCGAGACACTGGGTATTCCTGAGCAATGGCAGGACGAATGGGGTAACTTCACCGACGCTCTCACCCAGGCTCACATCAGACTGACTGATGGACCGGACGAGCTCATTTGGGCCATTGCAAAACATGGATTGTACTCTCCCAAAATGGGGTACCTGAAATTAATGGAGCCACATATGCCCCCGAATATCCTCCCTCTCTGGAAAAATTTATGGAAGCTTCAAGCTGCCCCCCGCTGCCGATTATTAATGTGGAACATCATATTTGATAAGGTTCCCACCGGAAAAAATCTCTTGAAAAGATCTTTCCACGGGCCATACAGATGTCACCTCTGCTGTAACGACGAGGAGAGCACGGATCACCTCTTCTTACACTGTTCAGTCACTAGAGAGTTCTGGCACAGAATAACATCATATTATACCTCCCTTACAGCGTGGCATGGTGCGAACATCCAGGAGGCTTGGAGCTTTTGGATTCGAGAACACTCAGGGAAGACCATTAACATGCCGCTCTTGGTATGCAGAGCTATTTGGATAGCTCGGAATCATATCATCTTCAACAATAAAGCTCCCCACTGGCCTACAATCCTGAATCATACTATAGCAGACTACAATCTAATACCTGAAACAGTCTCCAACCCCCCACCCCGCACTATTAATCCCATTGCTATTGATAAGTCAAAGCCCTGGGCCTTCTTCGATGGATCCGCACAAGATGCGGGCTGTGGTGGTGGAGCTGTATTATACATCAATGAATCGCACTGCTACAAGATCCAGATCAAACTTGAAAATGGCACAAACAATTTCGCCGAATTAAGCACAGCAAAACACATCATTCATTTTGCTCACCAAAAACATTGCAGACACCTGCAATTGTTTGGAGACTCACAGATTGTTTGCAATTGGCTAAATTCTGCATCTCATTGTCATGCATATTCTTTGAGACACATACTGGATGAAGCCAAAAGACTGACAACATCTTTTGAATCCTTTGTCTGTCGTCATATATACAGGGAACAGAATACAGAAGCGGACCAACTTTCCAAAGAAGCGGCGCACAGCCATCTAGATCAATGGCTGATCCAGGAGAAGATTGATGGAACCTTCCATCAATACTATCACAGGCCTTTTGTGGACCTCAATAGAACGGGTCATTGACCCGCCTAAAAACAGTCACAGCTATTTTTGGCAAATTTTGATACATGGACTTATATTGTATATTTCTAGTTTCTGTAACGGCCTATATCAGTGCTCTTAGAGCAGAGCAGTATTTTTGTAAAAAACTGTGGGTGTTATAGACAACCAACTATATGACTCCCTGCGTGGAGATCCAGCTCTTTCAGGTTATTTTTGTATATACAGACAGGCCATTGGCCTCATATGAATATGCGACCAGCATCTACAAAATGTAATTTCCTTTTATTAATAGAAATTACGACTTTTTCCTTAAGGGAAAAAAAAAATCGTAACTATTTTATTGTTACATAAAGGTAATATGAATTGGTTGTAGTTTCTTACTTGGTTAGGATATACATTTAAGAAATTGTATGCTAACATGATTTCGTGGAGTAGGCATAAGAAACTCTGGTGGCACGGAAGAAGGTTTGAACTAGCAAGGTGTGAAATTTTGTGGTTGATAATAGTTAATAAATAAGAAACGACTAACAAATTTGTTTCTCATGCTATAGAAATATTTGGGAAGATGGATTTTTTTGTTCATAACTTTATACAAGCACAACGGATTTTTCAAAGCGAAATTAGGAACAACTTAGTGGAAGGATCAATATTTATCTAGTTAGTAAAGAATAATAAAGAACTTCGTGTTTCTTTCAAGTTAGCGATTGCTTATACTTATAGGTTATGAATGGCATGATATTATATATATAGTTTGATGTTTAACTATAAACTAAAAACTATATATATTATAAAGAATCCTAATCTGATCGATAAAAGATGTTAAAAAAAATTATACTAAAAAAGTTTAATCCTAGGGATGAAATGGAGTTGAAAAAGATGAATTAGTTGTGTGTTGTGAAAGATGGAGGATTACATTGATATTTTTTATTATAATAATTTACATAAAGAATATGAGCAAGGGTGAGAAATTAAAGACATTGGCTTTGGATGTTTTTTTTAGTTGAGAAAGTAATTGTATCTTACAATTAATGGAGAAATTTAGCTTTTCTATATTAATGTATTTGGTTCGTTGTTGTACGTGAGGATTGAGATACTCTATTTAGGTCTAAGATTCTATTATTTAGGTAGTGGTTCAAACCATCCAGCTAATGTATGATTTTATATGTACGAGATTTTGGTTGAATGAATAGTGTGGAGTGCTTAGGCATTCTCCAAGTGAAGGTTGACTCACTTGGAGAGCCTCTTGATTTAATCTTATATTATGTCTTCCCATTTTTAACGTGGTATCGGAGTCGATCGATAGCTCAACAGTGTTGTGTGGGGCCAAGGTGAACTAGGTCAACTATTTTGCTGTGAAAGAGGCGAGGAGTTGTACTACAGAAGGTTAGTCGTTGGAGTTGTGAGGCAGTTTTATTTGCGCAAAATTGTTGTCGCATCAGGAGGTGTGTGTGGAGTCTCGGAAAGGAATTTGGAGTGAAATAAGTGGTGTTATCAATATGTCTATATTTTCAGACGTCTTTGACATGGATCTTTTCGATGATGTCTTTTTCATGTGGCCATTTGGAGGCATTTCTGGCTTGGGTAGTATTTTTGAGTCAGAAGAATTTTCCGAAAAACAATATGGTTTTATTGATAATGATCATGAGCCTCAATATGTTCAACAAGACCTTGTAGTCGAAGAGCTATCAATTGTTTATGAGGAAGGGCGTAAATACTTAGTCATGAACATATTGTTCAAGATCTAGATGATGACGAGGGAAACACAGAACTAAGAACACAACAGAAGAAAAAAAGAAACAAGGTGCCTTCAATGTAACTAACAATTCTTATCAAAACCAATCATTATCTCAAGCTTTTCCATCTCAAAGCTCCAAACTAATCTACAGGGGATAAAATAAATTATATTATACATCCTTAATAATAAGGAAAATGGAATATATGGAATCAGATAAAACTGTGTGGGTGGAAAGATTCTCACGCTCAGAGGATTGATACTAGAAGTAGTGCTTCAAGTAAGCCTACATTTCGTGAAGAGTTATCTATCACCAATGATCAAGAAAAACCACATCAAGTGGCCTATGTTAAGCCAAGGAAGGAAAAATATGACTTTGGGTGAATTTCTCCATTAAGGGGGAGTGTTGAAATTAATGGAGAAATCTAGACTTTTCTATATTAATGTATTTGGTTGTTTGTTGTTGTACGTGAGGATTGAGATCCTCTATTTAGGTCTAAGATCCTATTATTTAGGGAGTGGTTCAAACCACCCAGCTAATGTATGATTTTATATGTACAAGACTTTTATTGAATGAATAGTGTGAAGTGCTTAGGCATTCTCCAGGTGAAAGTTGACTCCCCTAGAAAGCCTCTTGATTTTATCTCATATTCTGTCTTCTAGTTTTTAACATTGCACACCAAAAACATATTTTACTTTAGATTAATCGCATATATAAATATATCAATTGTTGGTTGAAGATAAAAAATCTATCATAACCACACAATCGCTCAACCAAACATTAATCTAGAAACTATTTTAATTAGAGTAAATATCACCTATCAAACTAATTAACAAATATATTTAATCATGAAAAACATTCATTTAATATACACAAGATAAGTAAAAATTAATTATTCAAATTTACCTTGCTCGCATGTATAAACTAATCCTCCTTTAAGTAAACTTATATTCATGACATCATAACACGTGTATTTTTAGTAGAAAGTGGATAGGAAAAAAATTTAATTAATTAATTTCATAGATATGTCAGTGATTTGTTAATTAATTAATTTCATAGATACGTCAGTGATTTGTCTATTTATAAGGGAAGATTTTCCAAACAAAGTACGGAAGAAAAGCATATTTATACTCTATTGATATTTTTTATTAAAGTAGTGTTAATTGTGAATGTTATCTAACCTACTTTTTACGGTTGCCTTTTCTTTTTATTTAAGGCTTACATGATAGATAAACTCCAATAAGATAGCAAAGGGACAATTTTAATAGCAAGAATAGGATTATTGTAAACATTCTAGTCTAAAATGCAAGTTCTTGTTTTACGTTTTATTTTAGAGGCTAGTTTGACACTAATATAATGTTAATAAGAAACTTTATTTTTCATGTAGCCAGCCTAGGTATCTCCGTCCCTTTGGATTATTGGTTTTGACACACCCTCTTTCGTTCCCTTCGACTCTTTGCAGAAGTTTTAAACCATTCTGCAACAATGCGTGTATAAACCCCAAATCTGAAGACTCTTAGCTTTTGAGCTTCCTAACACTTAAGCATATGACCAAGGTGTTAGAACCAAAGCTTAAGCCAAGGTGCTTAGCGTAAAGCTTAAGCCAAGGTGCTTAGCCTTTAACTCCTTGTTGGTTTTTTTACGTTATAAATGTTAAAGTATTAAATTATAAGTCAATGGTTTTTAGATTAGTTGTTTGGGATTGTGGCTTGCCATCTCACCCACCCAAATTCAAATCCATCCAAATTCAAGTGCCATGAAGCATATTATAACTTGTATTGATTATTGATTAGGCTCAAAGAATAAGTGACCCAGAATTACTACAACTCCTGGTACTTTGGGTCAGATTCAACTTATTTACATAACTCTATTTGCTTGGTCCACCTCATATATAAATTGTGCTAACTTTGATATGTTGGATGTGTATAACACTCAGTCTTACATCGGATTTCACACTTGTTCTTGATTGGAAATTTGGAATCTAGGTTGAGTCTAGTGGTCGCATTGTTGTGTGGCCCAGATAGCTGGACTACCGGATACACAGATTCTTGCTACAAAACAAATGGACTTGGATGGAACCTTGAGTTGACAGAAATTTTACCTTAGTTTACGAGAAATTCTATGATAGGTGTTCTAGTTAACTATTTGATATGTTTTCCTCGGCTCTATCAAAGGCCGAACTCTTCCTTCCCCATAGTCAAGAGAGTTACACTGGACTTAATGAAACCAGATAGATTCAGGGTAAATGAGATCATGGTCGCTCAATTTCATCTCCAGAATCTCTGCAAAGTATGTCTGTCGATTGTCCTTGAGCTTATCTTGATTGTCAAGTCCCTGAATATTCACAATCGGACGGATGTGAGCGTGGTCTAAAATTTCATTGCGCCCATGTCCATCTGATTACCGAATATTTAGGAAGTTGGCAATCGTGATAAAGATGTCAGTTCCCTGAATATTCGCAATCATACGGATATGGGCATGGTCTAAAATTTGACTGCGCCATGTCCGTCTAATTACCCAATATTTAGGAAGTCGGCAATCGAGATAAATATGCTCTTCGATTCAACCACAATGATCTCATGCTTGATACAAACATGTAAACCAACCTGAATATTCAACTCTATAGTTAACATTCAAACATAGACGATTAACACAGTCACAGAGATAGAGGATTCAACAATCCATACAATGTATTAACTCAAAACCCAGATACAAATTATAGACATGGAGGATAATTACAGAAACTGTTTCACATATTTGACCTTATTATAGAATCCTTATTATAGAATCATTACAGAATATTAACTCCAAACCCAAATACCAATTATACACATGGAGGATAATTACAAAAACTGTTTCACACATATTTAGCCTAATTATATAATTATTATCGGCACTCTCTCCTCCCTCATACCTATCTCATTCTCTTTCCACCTTCCCTAGTTCTCTGGCCTCTCCTCTCTGTGAATTCTGCTCTAAAGCTATTTTTTCTTTTCACTAATTATTTCTTTAAGGCTCTCAAACCGATAGAATTCTTATATATATATATATATATATATATATATTAATTAGCCAATAGAATCCTAATTATATATATATAACTCTATTAATTAGAAAATATCCCAATAAAAAGACAATTTTCAAATGTCCTTACAACCTGACATCTCAACCTATCACTTGATAAATTTATAAAGACTCATTTGACTATAACATGATCGAACTAACAATCTCCGTTTTTTTAAGGGGTTTAGACACTTGTAACTGCAGGCAATTTCCTAATCTTATACAAATTAAAATTGAGAGAATTTTACCTATTTAGAAATATAAAGACTCATTTGGCTATAGCACCATCAAACTAACGATCTCCATTTTTTTTAAGGATCTAGACACTTGTAACGGCAAGCGATTTCCTAATCTTATACAAATTGAAATTGAGAGAATTTTACCTATTTAGAAAAAAATTAATCCTGTTGGGTATAATCATAAGTAGTTTGTCTAAAATTGATGCTCTGCATAAATTTGGCTCAATAATACTACCTCAATAATACTGTTAAGAGTTTAAAGTAAATAAATAAAAATGAAATTTAATCATCTAAAGAACTAACTTTTAAAGAATTTAAAAATATTTTCTAAATAAAGGAATTTAATATTTTGATCACCATATTGTGAATGGTGATAAAGGATGACTACCAAGCATAAGTAGCTTCAAAAATATATACTTAGAACCAGTTTGGCGGAGCTGCCATTTTGATAAAGGTATTCATAAAATATCTTTTTGTGTTTTTAGTGAAGTGTAGGGAGCAAATCATAGAGCAAATAAACCATGTTATTAATCTCATTTACAGTTTATTAAGAAAATTTACTACAAGAATAAAAATATATGCTTCGGTTGATGATTAAAGTTTTATTGAAATGAGTAAATTATATAAGATAAGATATAACATCTTATTGATGTCTTGATTATGCATACCGAATTTTAATGAAAAATCATAATAAAGAAACAATTAATATTTAAATGA
The DNA here is from genome assembly GCA_031772625.1 of Pinus tabuliformis. Classification (NCBI taxonomy): domain Eukaryota; kingdom Viridiplantae; phylum Streptophyta; class Pinopsida; order Pinales; family Pinaceae; genus Pinus; species Pinus tabuliformis. The sequence continues at coordinate 1,492,292,933 of CM062819.1, read as the reverse complement.
TACTACATAATATTTTTAGTATTTCATGAGAATATCACATAACTTTTTATACGAGTGATCCTAAACTAATAAAACTAAAAAGAGAATACCCATGTACTAGATGAGTTGTTTAATGGTCTTTCGGGCCTGCAAAATGTAATATTTGTTAATGATTTCTTATGTATTTGTTAATGTATTCTAGCGATTTTTTTCGTCTCTGGTTTGCTAGTAACTCTAGGATTCATTTCAGGGTCAAAGTGTATTAAATTTTCATTATTTTGTTATGTTTTTATAATTAGGATTCATGTATTAAATTTTTATTGTTTTGTTATGTTTTTATAATTTTAATTAGAATTTAGAGAAAATGTTAAATATTTTTATTTTTTCTGTAAATTAAAAAATATTTTTCAAATTTTTTGGAAATATTATTTTTTATTGGGTAAGTGAGTTTTGATAAGACATAATTTTGATATTGGATGGTGTTTTATTTGAGTATTTTTTAGTGGTTGATAAATAATTTTAAAATAAAAAAAAGGTTAACATTCTTAGTGGTCATTCTGTCGATGAGTGCTCGACACTCACATTGTTATGTTTGACACTGCTACTGTTGTGACCAATGATACCAAAACTAACGGAGTTCCATGTCCCTTACGTAGGAGAGGGGGAGAGATACATAACATTGATACATTGTGCGAAGTGTAGAGGTGCGAAAGAGACCCTACTCTTAAAGCTCCTCCTCACTTTTATACTCCACACAATATATTAATGTTTCAGGTTTAATTAACAAGTATTAGACAACAAAAAGCATTATAGAAGTTGTGGCAATTAAGGGTCTTGACAAACAAAGTAAAGAGGAGGAAGACGATCATGATGCGATTTGTTCAAGTTTTGGCATCTTTGAGCTGGAGAATTTGACGAAAATTAACATGAATACGAGCTTGTACCAAAAAGAGCTTCCCGCATATGAGACTACTCATTTGTGGGCCAATAGAGCCATTGCAAGGGGATTGAATGTATGATGAAGCAATAGTGCTTTGTAACCCCTAATACAATAATATTCTCTTTGGTAATGTAGTGTCCGATAAGGTTGCAAGTTTTATGAAAATTTCAAATTTTTAGAAACTCGTATGCATAAATTGCATAAGCTTGGTAAATAAAGGCTTTTAGAGACGACCGTGGATTTGTGCACCGAGTATGTAAGATATGAATAAAAAACATACGCTTCTTATTAGTGGATGACATTTAGCCATCTAAGCTCGTGGAACTTGCCATAGTCTTATGGCTGGTCTGAGGTAAGGTTGCTTATTTCTAAGCTAACAAAGGGTCTGGAAGGTCATCGAACCCTGGGGTTCATGGAAAATTGGTATTTCCATCAAATATATCATAATTCGCACAATGGGTAGCACCACCATCGACATTGCCACCATCATCCCAGAAATCAATCTTTATCTTATGCCCTGCGTTATGCAATTTATAATTCAACTAAAGATGAGGGAGGAATTATGGCGCAAAAAAATGAGTAGAAATTGACAAGATACGATAAATATGGTGGCTGATAATTATACACTTATGAATAATTATACTTATAAACACATTGTTGAAATCGAAAGCCAATAGGACAAGGGCCCATGGTGGAATAGGGTGAACTCTGTGTGGGAGATCTTACAAGATGGGCACTTATAATGTTGAAATAAATGAAGTTGAGAGCTTGATATTTTAGTTAATTTTGCGGGAGTGTTTAAACAATGATTTAAGTTCATTGTGCAGAGCTCCTCGCTCTCACACAATGAGCTTCCTTCGCATTAAAAAAATAATATTGAACAGATTAAATGAAGTGACACTAACCTAATATTTGTCATACTTTAATATTGTGCGAGAGTGTGGATATTCACACAATGATCTAAGTTCTTTGTGTGGATCTACGCACTCCCGCATAATCATAACCGAGAAGGATGATCAAAGAAGGTGGAGTATGAAGATCCACCTCATACTATACTTTTAGACACAAATGAATTTTATCTTTGGTCATTGTAGAGAGCCATCATAACGGAGTTGATGGCCATGCTTTTGTTTTTGTATGTGATAGTACAAGAAAAATGGAGGAGCAGACATAGTGCACAGATTGCTTAAAAAAAATTGTATTCTTCATACAAAGCCAAATTAAAAGTCACATAAATAGTGCTCATGAGATCCAACAGATTCCAAACAAGGAGAATATTGTTGAGAAAATCTCTCAACAAAACTCCAACAACCAACAACCCAATCCTACCTATATACTAATGTAAGGATTATTCCAAGTCCCCCCTTTAATGTTGACATTACATTATTACAAAAATGTGAGATTACAATTCACATGTTACATTTGTCTAACTGCTCTTCCTCGACACTTATCCCCACTTTGAAGTCTCCCAGCCAACGCTCTTTTCACCACCACAATATTCAAGCTTCCCATTCAACTCATTTAAGACATAATCACCTCTAACCATCTTTGATGAACTTTTTATAATTGACGTTTCTCGATCTCCCGAAGGACAATCTCAATATTGGACTGTATCCAACACTAAATTATGCATCTGACCTTTCTACGCATATGGATATCATAACATAACCTGTAACTAATGTTTTTGAAGCCTGAAGCACAACAAGACCATCAACATATAATAGACTCACACGATTAAATTAGTGATATGTTCTCTCGACACCGAAGAACGTCGAGAACAACTAATTTAATTATATTCCTCCATTCGTTAATTGGTTCTACACCTTTTTTTACAAAGGTTTACAAAATGCAGCAACAAACTATTTAACAAAGTAAGACAACATAACCCATAACAACAAAACCAATAACTACTCTCCACTAAATAGAAATGAATCTTCCATGCAATCTATCATATGGATTACCTGCTTCTCCTCCACTACCATAAGAATCCATGCAGAGTCATTTGTATAGTAATTTTTCTGGCCCATAGTTGAACACTGAATCAAAATGTTAAGGGTGGCCATAATCTTTTCAAAGTGCTTCCCTCTATGTCTAGAACTCTTAAATTTGTCATCAGAATCCAGTGAGGCAAGGAAGAGTGGGAATATCCTTATCAAGTACCTCCAGTAAGACCCACCCATACCTCACATCTTCAAAAGAATTGTTGACATAAGTATCAGTACCAAGACTATTCATCCAAAAGCGGAAAGCTCTTTCCTCCCTAGAGACTTCATCATGTTTCATAGTCTCTGCAATTGATTCCTTTCTAGAATCCAATGATAATCCTTTCTTTTGGTGGAAAATATGAGCAACAAAAGCAATCTTCAAATTGGTAGAGCCCTGGATAATGTCCTTTTGCGTCGAATATCTTTTACAATTTCCTTTTCTGCTTGCAACAAAATCAATTTGGACCTTTCCATGACGTCCTTGGACTCCAGAGGGGAAAGATTACAACACTTTGGTGCAAGGGTATTTAGCAAAACAACATATCCTCTCCATCCTTCAGACCTTAATAAAAATTTGAAACAAATTCCTTAAAACTTGCTTCCTCAATATGTCTTCTAATGATCTTCTTTAGTTACAACAAGTTGCAACTTACTAAAATCAAAATTAGAATTATGGAATAGACGTATGATTTCTGAACTTTTGATCCATGATATTTTTGAACTCGTGTTACTTGACGGGTTAGAATTTTTATCCCTGAACAAATCGAGGGAGGAACTCACCATACTAATTCCACAAACTCTAGGTGTTCTAGGCGACGATTACTACTGCAAACCATCATTGGTGCATTTAGGAGTGTCCGAATGTGTTGTTCTTGACATAAGACAATCATTTAGAAGCGAATGATTTAATTTTTAGTCCAATTCTTCTAACTTATTCATTACCCACAAAGAGATAGCAACATTCACTGTCGCAGTATAGGAGCAATTATGGACCTTCATGATTCTCCTTTGCTCACAACACCACAAATTTTCTCGACAACCTGGCAATGATGAAAATTCTTTGTTGCAGTTACACAGTGAAACACACAAGAAATTATGAAATTCAACACTCCAACGGAAAATAAACACTCTCATATACTACCTAAACTATGTACAAATGATTTAGAAATTTACAACTTGCCATCTCGTGGTTCCTCCCTTGAGGGAGTAAGACCCATATGGGCTCTGATACCAACAAAAAAAATGGAGGACCAGACATAATGAACAAATTTATTAAAAACCAATTCGTATTCTTTATACAAAGCCAAATTACATGCCACATAAATAGTGTTCATGAGATCCAATAGATTCCAAAAAAGGAGAATATTCTTGAGAAAATCTCTCAACAAAACTCCAACAACCAACAACCCAAACCTACCTATATATTAATGTAAGCATTACTCCAATTATATTTCCACCGTCATAAAAAATGATAACGATAAGAGTCCATGTGAAGGTGTGGGGACCCTAGGTATCGACTAATTCTTAAGAAACATGATCTTTTTCCTCGTGTATTTCAACACTCGCATTTCAAGGGATCATATTATTATATTTATTTGTGAATTTTTCTTCCCTAAATTCAACGATATTTGATTTGAGAAAACCATATAATTTTGGTGTAGGTTGGCATATAAGTGTCGAAGTCTTATCCCTAATATCCTAAACAATTTGGGAAAGCGAAAGTGCAAACATTATAAATTGCATCTCCATGTTTGTGATTTCTAGATGAAAAGCAAGAGTGCGAAAGATACCTTATTCACATTGGTGTCACTCTTTGTTGATGGGCTTCTTTCATGATTGCACTCCATAACACCCTTCTATACATGAACTACAATAATGAGGAGGTTGATGGAATTGACATTAGGATAGAAGTCAGAGGCATTTTCAGTAGCGATCAAAGGGATACTTAACATCATCAACATGTCATTCTTAGGACCTACAATCAGAAGGGACGAGATCATAATAAAGAGTACCATTATATTTCTGTTCATCACAAATTTTAGTGAGAGAAGAGAAACAATATTATACAGGAACAAAGTACACTATTAGCCAATGATCAATTTGATATCTGATGGGTTTGGGAAGTAGAGAAATTCAGTATAGAAAAGAGATAAATTTGAGATATTTGAGGAGTTCGAATGGTGAAGGTTATGAGGAAATGTGAGTAATTATAAAGAAATGAAAAGTATGAATCAAAACACTCATTGTTCGATCCTCAATCACTAGAATCTCCATCTTTCGTGTGTTTTGACTACACTATTACATACCCAAAGCATTGCTTTGATATCTGATGTTTGAAATTTCTTATTTTTTCCACAAGTTGATAGCTCTAAGGAGTGTTGAGCTATTGCAATCATTTTCCCATGTTTGAAATAATGATTAGGTTCCTAGTGGAAAATTTTGATATCTTAATGTCAACAAATCCATAGTTAGAACTCCCATTGTCAACATTAACTTGGTGGTGAGAAATTTACCATGGGTATTTGACAAACAGTTAGTGAATTTATTCTTAGACAAGTACACACATGTAGTGCTCATAAAGGCTTCTTGAATATCAACTTTATTAACTCGACTATAACATGGATGTAAATGTTTCCATCTTTGGGTGATCTAGAATTTTTTTTGTGTATCCTCTCAAACGAAAATCTCCATTTGCAGAACCTTTTATGGACACTTATATTTGCATGTGAAACGCGAGAAATCGATTCTCTAAATAGTACTTCAACAATATATCAAGATAAACAAGAATCAAATAGATATGAAGCAATCATAAAAAAACACGTGATAGTGGAGTTTGTCCAGTGTGGACTACATCTCCGTTGTTTGGGTCAAGAGTGGGGAAGTCGCTTCATTAGTCTCTGTAGAAGATGATGAGTACATGAAAAAGTCTCTGTCAACACAAGGATGAAACTATTATCTCAAGTGGAATTTCTCTCCAAAGAGTCGTTCTCCTACAAAGAACTCTCACTCACAAGACATGCTCCCTCAGTATGACAAAGAAATGATTTCTCACAAAAAGTGGCATAAATGGACTTTCTCACATAAGTGGAAATAGGTCCTCTAGAATCTATTGATTAGATTCAAATCATACTCATCATCATCATCATTTCAAAATTCTGAGATCAATGGTTGTAAACATGACTACTTTCCGGAAAAGTGTCAACATGGCCTTCTTTCAGCGTTGCACCATTTCGGTTTACGAGCAAAGGATAAGGAGATGAATTTCCTACAATGATTTAGATCTTGCTATCCTACTGCAGCATGCATATATCACCATAACCTGAAGCATACATCCATATTTTTGCCAAAACAAAAACACGAGAAATGGCCAAAATATATCATTATACCACCAAAACTGGCCATGGTCTAAAAATCGACTACTCAAATGCCAAAACGGTCCACACCATCATGATCCTTATGAAAAATCATTTAATTTCAGCATAAAATCAACCCCATTTTGAAACTATCAAATATGGGCCTCCATGGAATCTAAAAAATTCTTTGCACATTCCTACATCAGGTTTCAAGCTCAAAGTTTTGCATCTAGAAAAATGGTTTCTCAAATTAAAAAATTGGTTTGCACCATCAAACTCCTAGAGAAATTCTGAACTATTTGACTATAAAGTTGACCACATTTTCGTAACTATGAATTTTGGGCCTCCAAGGAATCTAAAAGGTTCTTCCATGATTCCTCCAAATCATGTTTCCCATGGTCATATCTGCATAGCTCATTGTTTTTTCAACCTATGTCGAGGTTCCACTCGACATTTTTCCTTGTGATCTTATCTGTCTCTATGTTCCACTCATATGGAAACAAGGGTTTAAATATTTTTTGGTGGCGAAGTTAACTTAAGCACTCCACAGTGGTTAATATGGTTGAGCATAGGTCCCATGGTCAAGCTCACTGGCCTCCCCCATATGGCTATTTGTTGGCATTTTTTATTAAAATTCAGTTGTCGTTGGGCAACACGAGATTGAATCCCGTCGACCCATTTAATAGTGTTCCACTATTTCGAGGTTGGGTTGGCAATTCTGCCAATGGTGGCCTACCCCCATATATATAATGAGGTTATACGATGGTTGGAGGGTTGGCCCACCCACCCAAAATTTTATATATATATATATATATATATATATATATATATATATATATATATATATATATATATATATATATATATATATATATATATATATATATATATGTATGTATATGTATAGATATATATATATATATATATATGTATATACATATATATATATATACATATATATATACATATATATATATATATATATATATATATATATATATACATATATATATATATAAAATTGAGCAATACCGTGGGAATTTAGTTCCAAATTGTCTCTTGGTTAGTTTCCGCCAAATTTAACGGTTCTTCTAGATTTAACGAGATTGCAAATTTTAGTGAGCCTCTAAATTTAGCTAGTGACAAAAGTCTTGCTTCGTTGACTTAAAACTTTGGCTGCCAATAACTTGCACGTATGAAGTCAAATTTGGGTGTTTCACTTTTGGATTCAAAATGACGAGCTCTTCTATATAGTCCTCATTTCTATGAAATCCAAAGAATTTGATCTTTAAACCTCTCAAGAACCACCTAGATCATTGGGCGGTTGGTGTGATAATACGAATGGTAATCAAATTTATGATGATAATGTTACCATAGTAAGGCCAACTAATCCAAAACAACTTGTTGCTGCAGAGTCAAACAAAACAATTTCTACTCCAAGTAAAACAAGCAAAACTTCTTCGGACATGACTCTTGAGAAGACTGTATTTTCGTTGCCTCGTAGACCATCAATATCATTTTTTCCATTCAAAGGCAATTTCCAAATTATAGTTCTACTAATTGATTTAGTGTTAACACAAAAAAGGAAATTTATTAAAATGGAAAGAGGAAGGAAAAAAAGTTTTCATATAACTTGGAAGAAAGCACTATAATTTCAAACTGTCATAATAGGGCAACAGAGAAAAATCTGAAATTTGAAACTCATATGTATAGATTGCGTAAGCTTGGTAAATATAGGTTTTTAACGACAACCATTGATTATATTATGCACCCATTAGGTAAGATATGAATAAACAGCATTTGCTTGTTATTATTAGATGACATTCATGCATCGAAGCTCATGGAAATCGACATAATCTTATGGCTGGTCTGAGGGAAGTCTGGTTATTTCTAAGCTAACATTGAAAGTGTCTGGCAGGTGACTGAAGCTTGGAGTTCATGGAAAACTAGGATTTCCATCGAATGAATCATAATTCACACAATGGGCATCATCCAAGAAATCGATCTGTCTGGTATGCCCTGCTTATGCAATTTGTAACTCAACTGAAGACAAGGGAGGAATTATTGCACACAAAGAGAGTAGAATTCGACCAGATACGAGAAGTTTGAAGGCTGAGAATTTTACTATCATTGATAATTCTACTTATAAACGCGTTGTCGAAATCGAAAGCCAATGGGACAAGGTTCCATGGCAAAACAAGGAGAACTCTATGCGTGGGATATCAGCAAAGATGAGTGTTTTCAAAGCTGAAAGAAATGAATCTGATGTTGAAATTGTAATTTCAACTGCCGTGCAGCGCCAGAGACCATAACAAGTTTTTGGAAACCACCTGATTTCCCCGCACTACTCTTTGCCGGACAATAGTAATTTTGGAAAGGCAGCAATAACAATCATCGATTGACACGTGCACAACAGTTTTGTCAGAGCAGTTTTTTTCCCGGAGCATAAAGTTCAGCAAGAAAAGTCTGTGCGATATTGCTGACAGCCGTTCGATTGATAACAACGCTGACCACTGTCGATTGAAACCAAAGTCGATGTACAGGTCTGCAGCAAATGAATTTGACGTGCAGTAAAAGTTTTTGTTTGACCACCAGTTTCAGTAAAGTAATTAATGTATTTACTTCGGTTGGTAAACATTGGTAAAACCTTTTAATTTTATTATTTTTTAATTAACGGGAAGTATGGAAAGTAAAACAAATAGTTATGTTTTGTTGTTCATTGGATAAGAAATGAAATGTAATGAAAAGAATACGCAGTAGCGTAGAAGTGTGAATGCAAGGGTAATGCGCAGCAACGCGAATGTATTTCTTTTGTGGTTGTTCATTTGAGAAATGAGTGGGATCACGCAGCAGCGTGAGTATAGTTTCTGTTGGTGAATATTGATGAGCCCCGAATTGGGTAACTTATTGGGCTCATTTTGCCTAATTGTTCTTGATCAATCCACCATTTTTCATAGTTTATGCATGTTTTTGAGTATGTTTATGTTAATTGAACGAATAAGGTTGGTCACTTTACCAAGATGGCTAATACGTGGTTGTTTCAGGTCTTTTGGACAAATTTTGGAACAAAGCCGAGCAATTATGAGCCAGGTGACAGCCAAGCATGAAGGAACAGGGGTGAGGATTCGTAGGGAGGTTGTCTCTTGCATTAAATAGCCCTTCCTCGAAATCTCCACCCTCAACTCGGAGCTCAGCAGGCCACCTAAACGAATCTTATAGGCAGCCGAGCAGCTTTATGGAGAGTGACTGTTTACTAGTAGTTTGAACAGCCGAGTCCCTTGAGTCAAGGAGGGCTGCTGAGGACCCTCGTAGGCATAAATAGGAAGGCCTTCAGCCTTCATAGTTTACTTTTTGAACTGTTTTTTTTGCACTATAGTGCTGTCATCTTCTTAGCTCGTTTTTGTAGCTACTGTTGTATAACTTTCTTATGAACCTGGTTATTTTTTAGTAATGGAAAGCAGCTTTAGTTGGCATCAGTTCTGAGTTTCGTTAGGAGCCTGCAGCTCTTGGGGTTGGGCCCAACCCAGGAGCCAAGGTTTCCTCTATGTACTCTTATTTTTTGTTTTATGTCTTTGCAAAATAATTTCTGTTAAGTAGATTAACATCTTGCTAGTTACATAGGTCATGGTTGATGATTAGATAAGCTTTTCATGTTCAGATTGAGTTGAAAAGTTAATCACAGGGAATATCTTCAGAAAAAGGCTGTCAAACACTTCTGATTCCACCTCTCCCTCAGTGGGAACATGAGCTGGGACAGAGGTGACCTTGCTGCCAACAAAAACAAATGTCTTTGACTCACCATGCAATCATTAATGGTACATTCTCATCTGCAGAAAGTGATACCAGTTATGGTTATGTGTGTAGGTTCATGATTGCTTAGTTGCATAGTTATTTCATGTGATTTCATTGCAAATAGACTTTTGTTCATTTCCTTTGCTCTACTCCTCTTTGACCAAATCCAACCATCCCTGCCACTCCTCAACTCCATTCCCCAAGTCCTGGACCTCCTCGCACCCCTATCTCACCTCCATACCCACTCATTCATCTTTCTTCCTCCATCCATCCTCCAAAATCCCATTTCTGAACATCCTATAGAGAATTACAGACATCCTGTAGAAAATCCAGAACATCCTGTAGAAACCCTGCAGACTTCCTGTAGAAGCTCACGAATGAGGTTTCCTGATAGCCAAACTCTGTGAAACTCTATGGAAGGATGTTAGGGACCCCTTAGGCCCTCTCTTAACCTTCCCGACCTCCTCCAAGCATTTCCTCACCATTTCCTGCCATCAATCAATCTCTGCACAGTCAAACCAGTTAGGCACATGCATAATAATTTTCCAAAATTAATCAAAAATACAAAAAGATGGTTCTTCCAGATTCTATTGTAGAAATAGCTTGGACACATGCATCTCACATTCTTAGAAGTCAATGGCATCTCTTTCAGTAGCTTTTGTCCTCTTTCTTGCATCAGTAGGACTAGCTGGTAACATTAGGGTTTACTAGGGTTTACATCTCCTTTCAGCTTTTCAATTTCTTTCTGCAAGTAAGTTAGCCTCCTTTGAGTTAGCTTCCATCCATCAGTTAAAAAGCTTCTTCTCAGAGCTCATAGAAGTTGGCTTAAGCTCCTAGCGGACTTGTGCCAGCTGACCAAGTGACAACTGCGGCAAGAGCTAGTACTTGTGCATACAGCACTGTCGCTTCCAAGTTTGTTGCAAACTACCGGGTTGATAAGAGTAAAGAAGGGAGTCCCAGGAGTTGCAGCATTATTTCTGCAATACTGGAACCCACCATCTTTTTGGCGCCATTGACGGGGAAGCGTCAGAGTATTAGAGATTACTACTTTTCTTCTATTTTCTACTACAACCTTCTGCTAAGTAGTTTATTTCAGCAAGCGTAGAGTAGATTATTTCATTTCCATTCTGTAATTTCATTTCCACAAAAGTAGATTAGCATTTCCTGCTTTCATAGATTAGCATTTCCATTCCGCAATTTCAATTCTGCAAGCTTAGATTAGCATTTCAATTCTGCAATTTCAATGTTGCAAGCGTAACCTAGCATTTCATTCCTGCAATTTCATTTCAACAAAATAGACTAGTCCTTTCCTGCTTTCATCTCAATTCTGCATTTTCATTTCAGCAAGATAGCTTCTAGTTAGTTGCAATTCAAGTTATTTCAGTTTTACAAGTACAAGCAGAGAGAAAAAAAAAACAAAAGCAAGCAAAAATATTTCATTTCATGCCTTGTAGGAACAGAGACAATACTAGAAAATTCCTACCCAACACCGCCACCACATCACTGGGTCACCCTTCTCTCTTCTTTGGTGGTACTGATCCAGAAGACCCTATAGGTGAACCTCCAGAAATATACGAAGATCCTATAACAGAAGAAGAGCCAGAAACCATTCCTTTTGAGACCATGGTTGAAAACAGAAATGGTAGAGAAAATGGGGAGAGAATAGAAGGTGCCTTTCCCATCCGAGAGACCAACGGGGACATGAAAATGAAAAACATAAGTCCCTCAGCCTTACCTCACTTTCATGGATTGACCACTGAAGACCCTGATACCTTCCTATTTGAGTTTGCTGTCCTTTGCCGAACTTATGACTATGCAGAAGACGAGCAAAAGTTGAAACTCTTTCCTTCTACCCTCAAGGATGCAGCACTACGCTAGTTCATGGGGTTACCTGGAAACAATATCACCACTTGGGCTCAGATGCAACAAGCCTTTAACAACAAATACCGGGACTACTGTAGGTCAAAAGAAACGAAGGGGGAGATCTTTCGGATGACCATGGGTAATGATGAGTCTTTAGAAGACTACGAGGAAAGGTTCCAACTCAGTTACAAACAGGCCAGGTGCACACTTGACCCTGAATCTCTGAAGTTGGTTCTACTCCAAGGAGTCCCTGAAGACCTTCTAGATACCCTCCATATGCTAGCCGGGGGAGACATCTACCAACTACCTTATGAGGACATAAAGACTGTGTTTAGAAACCATTCTAGGGCAGCCCAAAAAAGAGGTAGGGGGAATCCACTTTCAGCTAATACCACCCTCTCCAAACATGAGTTTGCCAATCAGATGGAAGACCTCAAAAGTGAAATGAGACAGACCCTTGCCATGCAACTTGATACTTTCCGAATCCAACAAAAGAAAGAGGAAGATGAGAGGGATTTGGCCATTTTCTGTCCCAGATGTACGAGGAAGCACCCTAAAAACGAGTGTCCATTGCACTCAATAGAGGTATGTTTCGTTTGTGAGGAAGACCACCCCACAAACCAATGCCCAACCTTACCCGGATTTAAAGCCATGTACCAAGGGATTGAGGAAACCACTAAACCTCTCTACTTCCTCAACCAAAGGAGGCCGCATGGGCCGAGACCTTACCAGCAGGGGATGCAAGGGACATCCCAAGCTTATTATGGCCCCAACCAAACTATTCATATACCTTCTTGGGCCCCCCCTACTCATCCTTCCTGGTCCGCACCTCCTCCTTGGTCTTATCCATCTCAATACCATACTCAACCTGCTGCTCATTCGTTTCACTCCCATGTCCAGCCGCAACCTCAATGGAATGCACCTCAACCAGGGTGGAGGCCCCAATACAACTCTCCTCCCGCCATTTTGCCTCCACCACCGGCTCAACCACAACCATTACCTCCTGCTCCTCCAAGACAACCCCAGATGCCTACTCAACCGAACCCGAACCCCAACAACCGACAGGCCCAACAGGTATATAATGGGGAAACAACATGCCCTACCTATGTTGTGGAGATCTAGGAGATCAACCTGCGATCTGGGAAGGTCCTTCCAGAACGCCAACCTCCTCCCCAAGAAGACAAGGAAGAGAAACAGGAAAGTGAACCTAAAGCCATTCCACCCTTTCCTGAGCGACTAAGAATAACCACGCAACCAAACCCAGAGGAGAGTGAACTTCTGGGAGAACTTAAACAGTTGTGTGTGAAAATACCACTTCTCCAGGCCATAAAAGATGTACCAATATACAAGAAATTGATTAAGGAGAAGTGTTTCAGGCACCCAGGCAGGCGGAAGAGAGATGCCTCAACTATCAATGTCATAAGACACCTGTCCGATCAGATGTTGGGGCAAGTAATCTGTCCAAAACATTTGGACCCTGGGAGTCCTGTAGTTGATGTCCACATCAATGGCACCATAATCCCCCATACCTTGATTGATCTAGGGGCTGCCATTAATGTGATGAACAGGGACACTATGCTTAAACTCAACCTTCAGAGTTCCTTAAGGAAAACCTCGACAGTACTGCAGTTAGCAGACCGCTCCACCGTGACTCCCGAAGGGATTGTGGAAGATGTCCTGGTCTCTGTTGACTCTTGGGAGTACCCTGCGGACTTCTTGGTCCTTCAGCCAAAGGAAAAACTCACTGGATACCCCCTCATCTTAGGAAGGCCTTGGTTAGCTACTGTGGATGCTTACATCAGTTGTCGAGCTGGGAGCATGACCATCAAGAATGGGCCTATGCCCAAACAGCTAGTCCTATACCCTCCTGCCCAAGCTCTGCTAGAACATGACTTACCACTTTGGTTGGAAGAAGGAGATGAGGATGAGGTCTACTCTGCACCATTGTGCACAGTAGAAGCCACCAGGGGAGGCCCTCAAACCGAGGATGACTTGATTGAGAATTTGATTCAAAATCCTCCTCCTAGTGCACTGTCCTTAGAGGAGTTGGTGGAAGATACCCAAGCTAGTGCTTTCGTGGACCTCTGTGTGACTGATCCGACCTCTCCCAGAATTAAGAATGTGGAATTTGGCCCTGAAAGAACTTTAAAGATCAGCTCCTCCCTATCTCCCTCTCAGGGAAAGGAGCTATGTAGCCTTTTGAAACGCCATTTGGAGGTTTTTCCCTGGAGCTATAAGGAAATGAAAGGAGTCCATCCGTCAATCTGTACCCATCACATTTACAGTAAAGAGGATTGTAAACCAGTCAGGCAACATCAGAGGAGAATGAATCCAGCCCTTAAGGACATCGTTAAAGAAGAATTGCAAAAGTTGTTGGATGCAGGATTCATCTACCCCATCTCGGATAGTGAATGGGTTTCTCCTCTGGTGCTTGTACCCAAGAAAAATGGGAAGTGGAGAATCTGTGTAGATTACCGAGAACTTAACAAAGCCACCAAGAAAGACCATTTCCCTTTGCCTTTCATAGATCAAGTGTTGGATGGACTGGCATGGAAGAAGTTCTTCTCTTTCCTAGATGGGTTCAGCGGGTATAGTCAGATCCAAATCAGCCCGAAGGACCAAGATAAGACCACCTTCACTTGTCCATGGGGTACCTTTTCCTACCGTGTCCTTCCCTTTGGGCTATGCAACGCTCCTGCCACTTTCCAGAGAGCAGTATTGAGCATATTTGCTGAGTTGGTTCATGATTCGGTGGAAATCTATATGGATGACTTTACTCCTTATGGGTCCAACTTCCAAGAAGCTTTGTCCAACCTGGGAAAAGTTTTAAACAAGTGCATTGAGATGAACCTGTCCCTCAGTCCTGAAAAATGTGAATTCCTGATGACTGAAGGGACCGTGTTAGGTCATACCATTTCTCAGCAAGGATTACAGGTGGATCCTAACAAAAATTTTATCATCCAAAAGGTTCCACCTCCTCAAAAGGTAAGAGATGTTCGAAGTTTTCTAGGCTTAGCAGGATATTACAGAAGATTCATTAAAGATTTCAGTAAGCTAGCCTCGCCATTATTTGGCATCTTAGGGAAAGATTTTGAGTTTAAATGGACTGACGGCTGTCAAGGGGCTCTGGATGAGTTGAAAGATAAGCTGGTGTCCGCCCCGATCTTGAGAGGTCCAAACTGGGCCCTACCTTTCCACATCCACACCGATGCATCGAACAAAGCCATAGGGGCAGCCTTAGGACAAGTTGAGGAGAAACTTCCATATGCTATATACTTTGTCAGCAAAAACCTGTCCAAGGCAAAGATGAACTATACTGTAACTGAGAAAGAGTTCCTGGCTATAGTCCATTCCTCAAACAAGTTCAGACACTACATCACTGGTTATCAAACATTCGTACACACTGATCATGCTGTGATTAGATATTTAATGAATAAGCCTGATGTAAATGCTCGTATCATTAGATGGTTACTTTTGTTGCAACAATTCGATTTGACAATTGTCGACAAGCCAGGTAAGGAAAATGTTGTTCCTGACTTTTTGTCTAGATTGGATTTGCCTGCAGGTGAAGAAGGAACAGTGGATGACCACATGCCAGACGAACACTCGTTTGCTATTTCAGTACTCTCTCCATGGTTTGCTCATATAGCAAATTACTTGGTCTCATCACAGTTCCCTCCGCATCTATCCTCAAAGGAGAAGAGCAGAATTGTGAGGAAGAGTGCCCCATTCACTTGGATCGGGGAAAACCTGTTTAAACTTGGCCCAGATCAGATCTTGAGGCGTTGTGTTAGGGAGGAGGAAGTCTTTGACATCCTCTTGACCTGTCACGATGGTCCCTGTGGAGGCCACTTTGCAGTAAAGAGGACTGCCTTCAAAATTCTATAGGTAGGCTACTATTGGCCCACTCTTCATCAAGATGTCAGAAGATACATCAGCCAGTGTGACCGATGTCAAAGGATGGGGAAACCGACTCCCAGGGATGAAATGGTCCTCCAACCTCAAGTGACCTTCGAGCCATTTGAGAAGTGGGGCATGGATTTTGTGGGTCCTATCAACCCTCCTTCAAAGCAAAGGTCTTACATCATTGTGTGCACAAACTACCTGACAAAGTGGGCAGAAACAAAGGCAATCAAGGCAACGACAGAAGAAAAGGTGGCTGAGTTCTTAAGGGAAAATATTTTCTACAAGTTTGGCTACCCAAGAGAGTTAGTCACCGATCAAGGAAGCCAGTTCACCTCTAACCTGATTGAAGACTTGCTCGCTCATCACAATATCAAGCACAGAACTTCCACCCCGTATCATCCACAAGAAAATGGGCAGGTGGAAGTCACTAATAAGGCATTGGAAGGGATTTTGACTAAGGTGGTGAACTGCAGCAAAAAGGATTGGGCAGATCGCCTGGTTGAGGCCACCTGGGCCTACAACACCACTTGGAAGACTACAACAGGTTTCACACCTTATGAGCTGGTCTACGGGAAGAAAGCTTTGTTATCCATAGAGTTCGAGTACAACACATTGAGGCTGGCAGCCTAGCTGGACCTAGATCTCAACCATGCTCAACATGACAGATTA
Organism: Pinus tabuliformis; assembly: GCA_031772625.1. Taxonomy (NCBI): domain Eukaryota; kingdom Viridiplantae; phylum Streptophyta; class Pinopsida; order Pinales; family Pinaceae; genus Pinus; species Pinus tabuliformis. The sequence goes on along the minus strand of CM062819.1, from coordinate 1,492,276,446 downwards.
CTGCAGCTGAACGGATTAGATGAACAGAAAATGCAGGCCCTCCTCCACTCAGAAGTAGTTCAACTCCAGAGGAAGATATGGCACGACCGGCACCTTAATGAAAAGGAATTCCAGCCAGGAGATTGGGAGCTGCTGTATGACTCAAGATACAAGGATTTCAAAGGGAAGCCGAGGACAAGATGGTTAGGACCATATACATTGGAGAAATGTAATGACAATGGTTCAGTCCTTATCAGGATCATTGATGAAGAAGCCATCCCCATGCTTGTCAATTGGCATCGATTGAAAATCTACAGGAAACCCCTTTCAAGACAAGAGTTCATTGAAACTTTGGAAAAATCGGTGCTGGTAGTGGAGCAGGGCTTTGCCTCTATTCCACCCACACCTTGATCAAAAAAAAAAAAAAGGAGAATAAAAAAGATCCCTGGGTGAAAACCTCTCTAAGGTGCCCAGGGCAGATAGTGGGGGTGAAAACCTCATGGAGGCGCTCCTGCTGTCCCTCAGAAAATAAAAGAAATGGAATAAAAAAGATCCTTGGGTGAAAACCTTTTTGAGGAACCCAGGGCAGATAGTGGGGGTGAAAACCTCATGGAGGCGCCCCTGCTGTCTCTTAAGAAAAAAAAAAGAAAAAAAGAAAAGGAAACAAGTCTAATCTCTGTAAAAATTATTACAGGTTGCAAGGAATACATTGCAGATAAAGAAGGTCACGCAAAACGAGGACAGGGGTCCATACCAGGCTACAGGACATCCTTACAGACACTCCCTCCATGGCCACTCGCCTTTCCTAGGATTTGAACACATTTCGGGTCGAGATTCCACTTTCTACAGGAAGTTATGGGCTTTCTACAGGAAGTTCTGTATTTCTACAGGAAACATCCTGTAGAACCTTTGGGCGAGCTACATTTGATTTTGAAAGGGAATCTGATGGTTGGGATCAGTTTTCTAGGCCTGCAACCACCCCTCTATTCAATCCATCACCATATGCCACCATTGTTTCATCTCTTTCCGCCTCCATTACACCCACCAGGGTATGTATTCCTGCACAATCATACAAAGAGCCAGATTGAAATTTTTTCCAAGTGACAAATCAAGCAGCGAAGGCTCGCACACTCTACCTGTCAAAGCTCCATCAGGACTCTTCATCCGCGAATACAACCTTGCTCATTTAAGCATGCATCCCAGGAGGAGAAGCAGCTACAAGATGTCCTACAGGAATCCTGTAGTAGCTGATCCGTCTGGAGCACAAACTCTAGAGTCAGTGGCAGTTGAAATCAACACAGGGGACATGTAAAAAGGCTTTGCTTGGACGTGAGCACATCCTCGACAGCTGAACCAGACACAACCGGTGCATGCAGCGTTTAAATCCAAAGGATCGGGTTCCAAAGCCGTGCAAACAACATCAGCAAATGAAAGAATGGTCTCTAGCACCCGTGCACGAGGCAGTGGTTCCAGGTCCCGAAATCTAAATAACGCGTCCATGGCCACGCAGGAAAGTGTCTAACCTCGTTCGTCAATTGCATGAACTATATTTCAAAAATTGCATGTTTGTGAAAATGGTTGGATTGGACGAATTCGGTGGCCAGTCAACTGGCCACCCTCAGCCAGTTACACCGCTTCGTGGGATCCGAACAAGTTCAGTTACGTTCAAACTCGCCAAAAAAATGTGCAGCCGACACATGTGGAGTGTCCAGTTGGGGAAAATCGGCGGACTGGTAGTGGTGGCGGCGGTTAATGGCAGAGGGGAGATAATGGTGGCCAGGGACACGCAGGGAAATGATGAACGTGACATTGGCTAACGGATCAGTCCGGCCACCTTACCCCCTCACCACGGATTGCGCCGTAATTCAAAAATGATGGGCTGAAGTCTCGCATTACCCGCTATTCATTTACACTTGCAAACCTCCTCGGTCGAAGTATGCGTCCTCTGCCTCTGTGTTCTATTAAACCGACGTCCTTCGCCAAGTTTTTCGGCCTGTTCAAAATTCTCCCGCGTACCAAGGTCGTTCAAGGCACAGAGACACCCTACAGAAGCTGGCCAGCGTTCTACAGGAAGACGTTCTACAGGAAATACAGCATAGCCTCCCGGAGCAGAGAAACCTGGACTTTCTGCGTCGAAATTGGAGTTTCGAAGAGAGGTAGGCTCGAAAACACCATTCCCATGCATGGTATATGTCGAAAGGTGGTGAATTGAACTGTCTGGAGTAGGAGAATTAGAGGCAAGTCTACCTGTGGGTGAAGAATAGTAGTTTGCCCGTGTGTTACACGGAATTTTTCAGTTGGTTCTTTGTCAAATTCTCCTCCACAGTGCCTGTTAAAAATTCCTCCTGTAGAAACGCTAAACCACTGTGAGGGCTAACCTGTGCATGAAGAATGTGAATTTTACATGGTTGTATGCATGTTGGGGATGAAAAGTGAACTCTGCACTCTGTCTGTGGAAGCCTAATTCTCCTTTTGACAGTCGAGTTTTGGGCAGCAAAAACAGTAGAACCAGGGAATGGGTGCAAATTGAAATCTAAACACCCGAGAGATCCTTTCCTGAAGTTCAAAGGAGGAAACCATAAAACAACAGCCCCTTTTTGCTCAGAGCATTGAAATAGGGCACTCTCACCATGCGAGGAGGGTTTATCAGGAAGGAACCCTCGGATTCCAAAAAATTGCGTGAAACTCCCGAGGTGGTGAACCTATTCACCTGTGCCAATTGGATGACCTTTTGTGACAGAATTCAAGGTCATGACGATGAGATTACAGAGGAGATCTTAATGTCCCTGCATCTGAAATCAAAGACACTGGCCAATGTAAATTTCAAAGGGTTGAACTTAAAGCTTACCCCACAACTCATTAGTCGAGTCACTGATCTGCCATTGGGGATACCCTGGAGCAAAGAGGAGAGGGCATTTGGCCAAAAAGCCAAGAAAGAATTCTTCCTACCAGAGGAACAGTTTTCAGAAGATAAGAATGGGGTCCGGAGAGCCAGCCTACATCCTTTTTGGAGCGAGGTCAATCTTTAGATCATGAAATACATTACCTGTGAGGGGCGGTTCAGTATTGTATACGGTTATCACTTCCAGTTGCTAAGTGAACTCAGACATGGGATGGATTTACCCCCAGAACAGAAGTTAAGCATCCCCTATTTCCTCCTACAATCATTAATTGAGTGTGGAAAAAAATTGAAGGAAGGGACACCGGATCAGTTAGCCCATCATGGGCTTATCAAGCTTCTAGTGGAAGATGCCCTCCATACCTACACTGTCCCCATCTCCTGGGAGATTTTCCGCAACATGTCCAGTGATGATGACATAAGAATTCTGGCCGAGGAACTCACCTCATCCGGCAGTGAAGAAAGGGAACACACTGAGGCAAAAGAGAAAGTCAGTGGTAAGGAAACCCCGGACAGACCACCACAGAAAGAACAAGAAGAGAAATGAGGGAAAGGTCAAGCTGTTGAACCCAAAACTGTAGATGGAACAAAGGCACCAACACCACGGGAGAAACGATTGCAGAGCAGGGCAGAGAGGACTGAAAAAGTCCAAGAAAGTGAGGACACAACCAAGACAACCACACCAAAATTAAAAGGGAAGGCACCCCCAGCCAAGAAGACCAAAATAGTGAAGACAATTTCTACAGGAAGCCAGAAAAGAGTTTCTACAGGAAGCCAGAAAACAGTCAACACAGGACTTTTTACAGGAAATCTGCAAACAAGGCAAGAAAAGGAAAAATCGCCTGAGATTTTAGCCAGGGAGGCAACAGCTATGCTGGCTACCCTGAGCACATCTTCAAAGCAAAAAGGTAAGCGAAAGAGGGCGCCTTCCATGTATTTTAAGGCAAGAAGGAGCATGCGGATAATAACTGGCAGACCCCAGCCACCGTCAAAAGAGCCAATCACGATTTTAGACACCCCAGCTACACAAAAGGAGAGGTCTCCCTCAAAGGCATCCATCACCTATGAATGGGGAAGCCCGAAGACATCCACCTGGAGAGAAAGAATGAAAATGTTGGACATAAAGGCCTCTCTACAGGATGCTGAGACTGTTCTACAGGAAACACTGGCTAGGCTAAAGGAGACCGAAGGAATGGAAGGAGAGGCAACTAAATCACCACAGGAGGAAGAAAAGGTGGAGAACATTGTGGAACCTAGCCCCCAGCCCAGCTTGGGCTCCTACTATAACTTGTTAGAGGCCGGAAAGATCATTCCCCAAAAATTCGCAGTGCCACTTTTCCTTGCACTAGAAGAAGAGAGAGTGAGGACCCACACCTGGATGAAGATCGCCAAGACCAAGGGGGTGGTAGATATAGGTGCTGTTTAGGAACAAATCAAGGAGTCAAGGGGAGAAGTGGCCATGGTAAAGCATGTGGAGAGCATTAAGCGGTCCAAGCTATAGGAAGAAAACAAGCTGCTTAAGCAGCAGCTACAGTTACAGCACCACACCTTGGGAGAACAACGACAACAGGAGGAGCCCAAAACAAACAAAGAAACCCCTGATGAACAACAGAGAAGAGATGGGCTGCAGGTTGAAATTGAGACACTCACCAGACAGCTACAGGAGAAGGACTTGCAAGCAGCACAGGAGATACAGTCCCTGAGACAACAGGTGCAAGAAAAAGAGGCCCAACTGGCCTGCATGGCCAGCAAGGCGATGGAAGCTCTGCAGTGTAGGAAACCTGCCAAATCCTACGCCCTATATCTTAGGGATCAGTGGTTGTAGTTTCAGATCAACACCTTGGCCCAAAGGGGCATCACTCCATTCCAAAACTACCAACAATTCATGGCTTTATGTGACAACAGTTCATCAAAGGACAAGGCCAAACTATCAGAGTTCTACCTACACAATTTGGCCCTTCCCAACATGAACTTGTGGGACCCCAACACTGCGGTAGGAGACATACAACTTATGGCCATGGCCTCTTGGCTAAATCATGAAGAAAAGAGAGCAACAGAGGTCAGAAATGTTATGGACAGGGAACTAAAGGAACCACTATTGATCAGAGCAGAGCCAGAGGATCCCACAGCATTAATCTCCACCCACCAGCACTTGGCCAATGACCCTCAGGCCCTACCAGATTACATGGATCGACAAGCTCAAGCCATAGCCCATTTTGAGGACATGGAGAGACTGTTGGGGGAGAACTGTGTAACTTATTGGGCTCATTTTCCCTAATTGTTCTTGATCAATCCACCAATTTTCACAATTTATGCATGTTTTTGAGTATGTTTATGTTAATTGAATGAATAAGGTTGGTCACTTTACCAAGATGGCTAATACGTGGTTGTTTTAGGTCTTTTGGACAAATTTTGGAACAAAGCCGAGCAATTATGAGCCAGGTGATAGCCAAGCACGAAGGAACAGGGGTGAGGATTCGTAGGGAGGTGGTCTCTTGCATTAAATAGCCCTTCCTCGAAATATCCACCCTCAAATCGGAGCTCAGCAGGCCACCTAAACGAATCTTATAGGTAGACGAGCAGCTTTATGGAGAGTGAGTGTTTACTAGCAGTTTGAACAGCCGAGTCCCTTGAGTCAAGGAGGGCTGCTGAGGACCCTCGTAGGCATAAATAGGAAGGCCTTTAGCCTTCGTAGTTTACTTTTTGAACTGTTGTTTTTCCACTATAGTGCTGTCATCTTCTTAGCTCGTTTTTGTAGCTATTGTTGTATAACTTATGAACCTGGTTATTTTTGAGTAATGGAAAGCAGCTTTAGTTGGCATCAGTTCTGAGTTTCGTTCGGAGCCTGTAGCTCTTAGGGTTGGGCCCAACCCAGGAGCCAAGGTTTCCTTTGTGTACTGTTATTTGTTGTTTTATGTCTTTGCAAAATAATTTCTGTTAAGTAGATTAACATCTTGGCTGTTACATAGGACATGGTTGATGATTAGATAAGCTTTTCATGTTCATATTGAGTTGACAAGTTAATCACAGGGAAGATCTTCAGAAAAAGGCTATCAAACACTTCTGATTCCACCTCTCCCTCAGTGGGAACGTGAGCTGGGACAGAGGTGACCTTGCTGCCAACAAAAACAAATGTCTTTGCCTCACCATGCAATCATTAATGGTAGATTCTCATCTGCAGAAAGTGATACCAGTTATGGTTATGTGTGTAGGTTCATGATTGCTTAGTTGCATAGTTATTTCACGTGATTTCATTGCAAATAGACTTCTGTTCATTTCCTTTTCTGTTACTTAGGTTAGACTAGAGTAAAATGGCTAGGTCATTGGTTTTCCAAGTCATTGTTTGTTCAGTTTGAGAAACAACTTGCAGAGAACTTGTAATACCTCTCCATCTACCTGTAATCCATCAATCCCATCTGCTCCATCTCCTAACTCGGGTTCTTACCTCACGTTCGCCACATTCACTTGCATAACCCTAATTTTTGTGCAAACATTGCTTTACTCCTCCTTGAACAAATCCAACCATCCCTGCCACTCCTCAGCTCCATACCCCAAGTCCTGGACCTCCTCGCACCCCTATCTCACCTCCATACCCACTCAGTCATCTTTCTTCCTCCATCCATCCTCCAAAATCCCATTTCTGAACATCATGTAGAAAATTACAGACATCCTGTAGAAAATCCAGAACATCCTGTAGAACCCCTGCAGACTTCCTGTAGAAGCTCACGAATGAGGTTTCTTGATAGCCAAACTCTGTGAAACTCTATGGAAGGGTGTTAGGGACCCCTTAGGCCCTCTCTGAACCTTCCCGACCTCGTCCAAGCATTTCCTCACCATTTCCTGCCATCAATCAATCTCTGCACAGTCAAACCAGTTAGGCACATGCATAATAATTTTCCAAAATCAATCAAAAATAAAAAAAGATGGTTCTTCTAGATTCTACTATAGAAATAGCTTGGACACATGCATCTCACATTCTTAGAAGTCAATGGAATCTCTTTCAGTAGCTTTTGTCCTCTTTCTTGCATCAGTAGGACTAGCTGGTAACATTAGGGTTTACTAGGGTTTACATCTCCTTTCAGCTTTTCAGTTTCTTTCTGCAAGTAAGTTAGCCTCCTTTGAGTTAGCTTCCATCCATCAGTTAAAAAGCTTCTTCTCAGAACTCATAGAAGTTGGCTTAAGCTCCTAGAAGACTTGTGCCAGCTGACCAAGTGACAACTGCGGCAAGAACTAATACGTGTGCATACAGCACTGTCGCTTCCAAGTTTGTTACAAACTACCGGGTTGATAAGAGTAAAGAAGGGAGTCCCAGTAGTTGCAGCATTATTGCTGCAATACTGGAACCCACCAAATATGAAAACGCAGCACACAACAGTGTGAATATGTTTTAGTTGTTGTTCATTGAGAACTTGCAAGGGAGCACGCAGTGCGAATGTAATTGTTGTTCGTTGAAGAAAAAGAATATGCAGCAGCGTAGAAGAGCAATGTAAGAGAATGCGCAGCAGCTCAAGTGAAATGTATTTTTTTTTTGTGTTGATTGAACTTGAAATGTGAAACGCAGCAGCGTGGGAGTAAGCAGTGAATGTAATGAAGAGATTTTTACACACAACAGTGTAAACTCTCAAGGAGAGACAGAGAATTTTTTTTGTATTGCACAGCAGTGCAGAAATGATCTAAATTTTTTTTTTGTTGTTTTTATTTAGAAGAATCCAGTGAGGCAAGGAAGAGTGGGAATATCCTTATCAAGTATATCCAGTAAGACCCACCCATACCTCACATCTTCAAAAGAATTGTTGATATAAGTATCAGTACCAAGACTATTCATCCAAAAGCGGAAAGCTCTTTCCTCCATAGAGACTTCATCATATTTCACAGTATCTGCAATTTATTCCGTTCTAGAATCCAATGATAATCCTTTCCTTTGGTGGAAAATATGAGCAACAAAAGCAATCTTCAAATTGGTGGAGCCCTCGATAATGTCCTTTGGCATCGAATATCTTTTACAATTTCTTTTTCTGCTTGCAACAAAATCAATTTGGACCTTTCCATGACGTCCTTGGACTCCATAGGGGAAAGATTACAACACTTTGGTGCAAGGGTATTTAGTAAAACAACATATCCTCTCCATCCTTCAGGACTTAATAAAAATTTGAAACAAATTCCTTGAAACCTGCTTCCTCAATATGTCTTCTAAATGATCTTCTTTAGTTACAACAAGTTGCAACTTACTAAAATCGAAATTAGAATTATGGAATAGACGTCTGATTTCTGAACTTTTGATCCATGATATTTTTGAACTCGTGTTACTTGACAGGTTAGAATTTTTATCCCTGAACAAATCGATGGAGGAACTCACCATACTAATTCCACAAACTCTAGGTGTTCTCGGCGACGATTACTACTGCAAATCATCATTGGTGCGTTTGGGAGTGTCCGAATGTGCGGTGCTTCACATAAGACAATCATTTAGAAGCGAATGATTTAATTTGTAGTCCAATTCTTCTAACTTATTCATTACCCACAAAGAGATAGCAACATTCACTGTCGCAGTACAGGAGCAATTATGGACCTTCATGATTCTCCTTTGCTCACAACGCCACAAATTTTCTCGACAACCTAGCAACGATGACAATTCTTTGTTGCAGTTACACAGTGAAACACACAAGAAATTATGAAATTCAACACTCCAACGGAAAATAAACACTCTCATATACTACCTAAACTATGTACAAATGATTTAGAAATTTACAACTTGCCATCTCGTGGTTCCTCCCTTGAGGGAGTCAGACCCATATGGGCTCTGATACCAACAAAAAAAATGGAGGACCAAACATAATGAACAAATTTATTAAAAACCAAATCGTATTCTTTATACAAAGCCAAATTACATGCTACATAAATAGTGTTCATGAGATCCAATAGATTCCAAAAATGGAGAATATTGTTGAGAAAATCTCTCAACAAAACTCCAACAACCAACAACCCAAACCTACCTATATATTAATGTAAGAATTACTCCAATTATATTTCCACCGTCATAAAAATTCTAACGATAAGTGTCCATGTGAAGGTGTGGGGACCCTAGGTATCGACTAATTCTTAAGAAACATGATCTTTTTCCTCCTGTATTTCAACACTCGCATTTCAGGTGATCATATTATTATATTTATTTGTGAATTTTTCTTCCCTAAATTCAATGATATTTGATTTGAGAAAACCATATAATGTTGGTGCAGGTTGGCACATAAGTGTCGAAGTCTTATCCCTAATATCCTAAACAATTTGGGAAAGCGAAAGTGCAAACATTATAAATTGCATCTCCATGTTTGTGATCGCTAGATGAAAAGCAAGAGTGCATAAGATACCTTATTCACATTGGTGTCACTCTTTGTTGATGGGCTTCTTTCATGATCGCACTCCATAACACCCTTCTCTACATGAACTACAATAATGAGGAGGTTGATGGAATTGACATTAGGATAGAAGTTAGAGGCATTTTCAGTAGTGATCAAAGGGATATTTAACATCATCAACATGTCATTGTTAGGACCTGCAATCAGAAGGAACAAGATCATAATAAAGAGTACCATATTCTCTTCATCACAAATTTTAGTGAGAGAAGAGAAACGATATTATACAGGAACAAAGTACACTATTAGCCAATGATCAATTTGATATCTGATGGGTTTGGGAAGTAGAGAAATTCAGTATAGAAAAGAGATAAATTTGAGATATTTGAGGAGTTCGAATGGTGAAGGTTATGAGGAAATGTGAGTAATTATAGAGAAATGAAAAGTATGAATCAAAACACTCATTGTTCAATCCTCAATCACTAGAATCTCCATCTTTCGTGTGTTTTGACTACACTATTACATACCCAAAGCATTGCTTTGATATCTGATGTTTGAAATTTCTTATTTTTTCCACAAGTTGATAGCTCTAAGGAGTGTTGAGCTATTGCAATCATTTTCCCATGTTTGAATTAATGATTAGGTTCCTAGCGGAAAATTTTGATATCTTAATGTCAACAAATCCATAGTTAGAACTCCCATTGTCAACATTAACTTGGTGGTGAGAAATTTACCATGGGTATTTGACAGACAGTTAGTGACTTTATTCTTAGACAGGTACACACATGTAGTGGTCATCAAGGCTTCTTGAATATCAACTTTATTAACTCGACTATAACATGGATGTAAATGTTTCCATCTTTGGGTGATCTAGAAATTTTTTTGTGTATCCTCTCAAACGAAAATCTCCATTTGCAGAACCTTTTATGGACACTTATATTTGCATGTGAAACATGAGAAATAGATTCTCTAAATAGTACTTCAACAATATATCAAGATAAACAAGAATCAAATAGATATGAAGCAATCATAAAAAAACACGTGATAGTGGAGTTTGTCCAGTGTGGACAACGTGTCCGACGTTTGGGTCAAGAGTGGGGAAGTCACTTCATTAGTCTCTGTAGAAGATGATGAGTACATGAAAAAGTCTCTGTCAACACAAGGATGAAACTATTATCTCAAGTGGAATTTCTCTCCAAAGAGTCGTTCTCCTACAAAGAACTCTCACTCACAAGACATGCTCCCTCAGTATGACAAAGAAATGATTTCTCACAAAAAGTGGCATAAATGGACTTTCTCACATAAGTGAAAATAGGTCCTCTAGAATCTATTAATTAGATTCATACCATACTCATCATCATCATCATTTCAAAATTCTGAGATCAATGGTTGTAAACATGACTACTTTCCGGAAAAGTGTCAACATGGCCTTCTTTCAGCGTTGCACCATTTTGGTTTACGAGCAAAGGATAAGGAGATGAATTTCCTACAATGATTTAGATCTTGCTATCCTACTGTAGCATGCATATATCACCATAACCTGAAGCATACATCCATATTTTTTCCAAAAAAAAAACACGAGAAATGGCCAAAATATATCATTATACCACCAAAACTGGCAATGGTCTAAAAATCGACTACTCAAATGCCAAAACGGTCCACACCATCATGATCCTTATGAAAAATCGTTTAATTTGAGCATAAAATCAATCCCATTTTGAAACTATCAAATATGGGCCTCCAGGGAATCTAAAAATTTCTTTGCACATTCCTACATCAGGTTTCACGCTCAAAGTTTTGCATCTAGAAAATTGGTTTCTCAAATTAAAAAATTGGTTTGCACCATCAAACTCCTAGAGAAATTCTGAACAATTTGACTATAAAGTTGACCACATTTTCGTAACTATGAATTTTGGGCCTCCAAGGAATCTAAAAGGTTCCTCCATGATTCCTCCAAATCATGTTTCCCATGGTCATAGCTCCATAGCTCATTGTTTTTTCCACCTGTGTCAAGGTTCCACTCGACATTTTTCCTTGTGATCTTATATGTCTCCGTGTTCCACTCATATGGAAACAAGGGTTTAAATAATTTTTGGTGGCGAAGTTAACTTAAGCACTCCACGGTGGTTAATATGGTTGAGCATAGGTCCCATGGTCAAGCTCACTAGCCTCCCCCATATGGCTATTTGTTGGCGTTTTTTATTAAAATGCAGTTGTCGTTGGGCAACACGAGATTGAATCCCGCCAACCCATTTAATAGTGTTCCACTGTTTCGAGGTTGGGTTGGCAATTCTGCCAATGGTGGCCTACCCCCATATATATAATGTGGTTATACGATGGTTGGAGGGTTGGCCCACCCACCCAAAATTATATATATATAACAAAAACAAACCAGAGAAACCGTTCGTGGGATTTTTTAAGGGTCGCTGGAAAAATTAAATAGATTGAAAACTGAGTAGTACCAGTGGGAATTTAGTTCCAAATTGTCTCTTGGTTAGTTTCCGCCAAATTTAACGGTTCTTCTAGATTTAATGAGATTGCAAATTTTAGTGAGCCTCTAAATTTAGCTAGTGACAAAAGTCTTGCTTCGTTGACTTAAAACTTTGGCTGCCAATAACTTGCACGTATGAAGTCAAATTTGGGTGTTTCACTTTTGGATTCAAAATGACGAGCTCTTCTATATAGTCCTCATTTCTATGAAATCCAAAGAATTTGATCTTTAAACCTCTCAAGAACCACCTAGATCATTGGGCAGTTGGTGTGATAATACGAATGGTAATCAAATTTATGATGATAATGTTACCATAGTAAGGCCAACTAATCCAAAACAACTTCTTGTTGCAGAGTCAAACAAAACAATCTCTACTCCAAGTAAAACAAGCAAAACTTCTTCGGACATGACTCTTGAGAAGACTGTATTTTTGTTGCCTCGTAGACCATCAATATCATTTTTTCCATTCAAAGGCAATTTCCAAATTATAGTTCTACTAATTGATTTAGTGTTAAGACAAAAAAGGAAATTTATTAAAATGGAAAGAGGAAGGAAAAAAAGTTTTCATATAACTTGGAAGAAAGCACTATAATTTCAAACTGTCATAATGGGGCAACAGAGAAAAATGTGAACTTTGAAACTCATATGTATAGATTGCGTAAGCTTGGTAAATAGAGGTTTTTAGCGACAACCATTGATTATATTATGCACCCATTATGTAAGATATGAATAAACAACAGTTGCTTGTTATTATTGGATGACATTTATGCATCGAAGCTCATGGAAATCAACATAATCTTTTGTTTGACCACCAGTTTTAGTAAAGTAATTAATCTATTTACTTCGGTTGGTAAACATTGGTAAAACCTTTTAATTTTATTATTTTTTAATTAACGGGAAGTATGGCAAGTAAAACAAATAGTTATGTTTTGTTGTTCATTGGATAAGCAATGAAATGTAATGAAAAGAATACGCAGCATCGTAGAAGTGTGAATGCAAGGGTAATGCGCAGCAGCGCGAATGTCTTTCTTTTGTGGTTGTTCATTTGAGAAATGAGTGGGATCACGCAACAACACGAGTATAGTTTCTGTTGGTGAATATGAAAACGCAGCACACGGCAGTGTGAATATGTTCTAGTTGTTGTTCGTTGAGAACTTGCAAGGGAGCATGCAGTGTGAATGTAATTGTTGTTCGCTGAAGAAAAAGAATATGCAGCAGCGTAGAAGAGCAATGTAAGGGAATGCACAGCAGCGCAAGTGAAATGTAATTTTTTTTGTGTTGATTGAACTTGAAATGTGAAACGTAGCAGTGTGTGAGTAAGCAGTGAATGTAATGAATAGATTTTTACACACAGCAGTGTAAACTCTCAAGGAGAGAAAGAGTATTTTTTTTTGTATTGCACAGCAGTGCAGAAATGATCTAAAGTTTTTTTTTGTTGTTTTTATTTAGAAGAATCCCTCTGGCAGAGGAAGAACTTTTGTAACAGTTGTTTTTTATCAATGAATACAAGTTTCTCTGTGCTTGTATGAAACTTTGTTCTCCCAAACAATTTTAGTTTCTGCTGTGTTGAAAAACAGAGCATTCCGTTCTGTTCAGTTTTTGTTTGGAATTACCAGAAATTCCCAACATGGTATCGGAGCTTGTCCAGGCTCTTTGAAGGTGTCAAAGAAGCTGAAGGAAGGATTTCTTGCTGCAGCAGCTTCTCCAGCAGAGTGAAGACTCAGTCAAGAAAAAATCCAAGGTATTTTTCAAGTTAGTTGTTGTATTACTGTTGAAGACAGTCAGTTATTTTAAATACACAGTCAAATATTTTAAAGCATAGTTAAGAGTGCAAGAATGGCTGGAGCCAGCACTAGCATGGGTATCTGTAATACCCAGCTTCCATAATTTAATGGAAAAAACTATGACTATTGGGCAATAACTATGAGAGCTTTGCTTGCTTCCCAAGATTTATGGGAATTAGTTGAAGATGGTTTTGGAACCAGCAGATGAAGATGATTTTAATAACTTGACTCAGGCAGAGAAAGAACTGTTGAAGAGCAATAAGAAGAAGGATTGTAAAGCCCTCTACTTCTTGTATCGAGCAGTGGATGAGAGTGTGTTTGAAAGGATAGCAGCAGCCGAGAGATCCAAAGAAGCATGGAAAACTCTCAAGATAGCCTATCAAGGCATGGAGAAAGTGAAGATAGCAAAACCACGGTTCATTGAGGAGGAAGCTTGGGATGGAAGCATAGAGAAAACAGTGAATGTTAAAAACTCTTTGTCACATGATGAAGATGATGAGGAGATGGGTGAAATACATCCCCAAACAGCAGCACCAACATAAGGGCAGCAAGAGACACCCTTGAGGAGAAATGAAAGTGCTTTTCCAAGCACACCACAAGCAGGGAATTCAAGTGCTTCCTCAAGCACTTGTACACCAAATGAAAGAGGTAAGAAGTTCAGAAATTTAAGTGACATTTATGAACAAGAGGCAGCAAATGAAGGTATGAACTCTTTGTTTGCTTTATATTGTCATGTTGATGACCCTGTTCATTTCGAAGAAGCAATTAAGGATAGGAAATGGATAGAACCCATGAATGGGAGAAAGGAATTGAAGTTCCTTGAAGATCTATTTAAAGAGTATGGAGTTCGATACGTAACTCTTGCCAAGATGGCCGAGATGGGCTTCACTGCCAACACCCTTGTCAATATGACAGAGGAAGAGATTGAAGATTTGATGAAGACCCTGGTAGAACTCTATCATATGGATCTTCTTATAGGGGAGAGATATGGAATTAAATCTGTCATAAGAGTAGAGAAGGAGCAGGTTGCTGATATTCTGACCAAACCATTGGGACATAAAAGTTTTGAGTTTTTGATGAAATGTCTGGGTATGACTGAAAAACCAGCAGTTGAAATTAAAGGGGAGTGTTGAAATTGTAATTTCAACTGTCGTGCAGCGCCAGCGACCATAAACAGTTTTTGGAAACCGCCTGATTTCCCCGCACCACTCTTTGCCGGACAGCAGTAATTTTGGAAAGGCAGCGATAACAATCATCGATTGACACGTGCAGAGTAGTTTTGTCAGAGTAGTTTTTTTCCCGGAGCATAAAGTTCGGCAAGAAAAGTCTGTGCAATATTGCTGACAGTCGTTCGATTGATAACAAGGCTGACCATCGTCGATTGAAACCAAAGTCGATGTACAGGCCTGCAGCAAATGAATTTGACGTGAAGTAAAAGTTTTTTGTTTGACCGCCAGTTTCAGTGAAGTAATTAATGTATTTACTCCGGTTGGTAAACGTTGGTAAAACCTTTTAATTTTATTATTTTTAATTAACGGGAAGTATGGCAAGTAAAACAAATAGTTATGTTTTGTTGTTCATTGTATAAGCAATGTAATGTAATGAAAAGAATACACAGCAGCGTAGAAGTGTGAATGCAAGGGTAATGCGCAGCAGCGCGAATGTCTTTCTTTTGTGGTTGTTCATTTGAGAAATGAGTGGGAGCACGCAGCAGCGTGAGTATAGTTTCTGTTGGTGAATATGAAAACGCAGCACACAGCAGTGTGAATATGTTTTAGTTGTTGTTCGTTGAGAACTTGCAAGGGAGCACGCAGTGCGAATGTAATTGTTGTTCGCTGAAGAAAAAGAATACGCAGCAGCGTAGAAGAGCAATGTAAGGGAATGTGCAGCAACGCAAGTGAAATGTAATTTTTTTGTGTTGATTGAACTTGAAATGTGAAACGCAGCAGCGTGTGAGTAAGCAGTGAATGTAATGAAGAGATTTTTACACACAACAGTGTAAACTCTCAAGGAGAGACAGATTATTTTTTTTATATTGCACAGCAGTGCAGAAATGATCTAAAGTTTTTTATTGTTGTTTTTATTTAGAAGAATCCCTCTGACAGAGGAAGAACTTTTGTAACAGTTGTTTTTTATCAATGAATACAATTTTATCTGTACTTGTATGAAACTCTGTTCTCCCAAATAATTTAAGTTTCTGTTGTGTTGAAAAACAGAGCATTCTGTTCTGTTCAGTTTTTGTTTGGAATTACCAGAAATTCCCAACATCTGAGAGTGAGAGTGAGATTTCGATGCAAGTGCAATCAATTACAAGATTCACAACACGACTAATTGCAAAGCTAAAAACCCATGTGTTGCATACCTGCTAAATAAAAACGAGATTGATATCATCGTTCATTGTACGGGAGTGCGGAGCTCCCGACAATGAGCTAAGTTCACTAACACACCGCTCAAACAAAAACGAGTTTGATATTATTGTTATTTTGCGGGAGTGCGGAGCTCCCCACAATGAACTAAGTTCACTGTGCAAAGCTCCACATATCGCTTAAACAAAAATGAGTTTGATATTATCGTTTATCGTGGGGGGAGTGCTGAGCTCCACACTCTTGTACAATAAGCTTCTATTAGATTAAAAAATTAATATTGAAATTTTCATATATTAATATTGTGTGGGAGTGCACAATGAGTTATTGTCTATATTCTGATTAAAATTCATATCATAATTGGTAACTAAATTGTTAAGGTCGGATTATATGGTTAATTTAATTATTTGCCTAGTGTTCCAATATGTGGAGGTAGCTTTGAAATGGTGTATTGTGTGCAAACAACAAATATGGGAACTGAATTGTTAAGGCCGGAGCATATGGTTAATTTAATTATTTTTCAAGTGTTTCAAATATGTGCAGGTAGTGTTGAAATGGTGTATTTGTGTGCGGACAATAAATATGTGTGGAGAAAAAGGAGTATAGAAAAGCACTTTGTACAATAAAAATTTCAATTTTATCTTTGCACTATGCAATAACAAGAAAGTATTGTGTGTAGGGATAATAGAGTATGGAGAATCACTTTACATAATAAAAACTTCGACTTTATTTTCACACTTTGCAGTAACGACTATAGCATTTCTCTTGTGGTCAAAGTCTCTTGATTTTGAATTATTTTGATGTGTTTCTGAAATTTTAACCCAAATTTAGGAATATGCTAAATATTTATATTTTCCGGTAAATTCAAAATTAATTTTCAAATTTTTCTGGAAATCTTAATTCTGATTTCCAATTCGTTATCCCTGTGGACATAATTTCCCTGGTATAGAGCATTTTATCCAAATAATTTTAAAATAAAAGAAAAGCTAATTTTATGAATGTGGATTGTAAGTGAGTGCTCCGACAGTAACACTACTATGCCTAACACTGACATTGCTGTTCCCAATAATTCCGTAACTGATAGAGTTGCTCTTCCCAGTGATTCGGTAACTGATAGAGTTCGAAGTCGCTTACATAGGTGAGGGGAATAACATTAATACATTGTGAGGAGTCCCGGCTTCCCATTCCTCCTCACCTCTGGACTTTGCACAACGTATTAATGTTTCATGTTTAATTAGCAAATATTAGAAAACAAAGAGCATTATGGAAGCTCTGGCAGTTAAGGGTCTTGATAAACAAGGAAAAGTAGAGGAAGACGACGATGATGCGACTTGTTCAAGTTACGACTTGTTTGAGCTGGAGAATTTGGCAGAAATTGGCATGAACATGAGCGTGTTCCAAAAATACCTTCTAGTATATAAAAGTCGAGACTACTCATTTGGAGATCAATAAAGCCATTGCAAGGGGATCGATCGATTGTTTGATGAAGCAATAATACTATGTAACCCCTCTTACTTTAGTAATTTAGTGTCCAATATAGTTGCAGGTTCTATAGAAATTTCAGATTTTTAGAAACTGATATTCATAAATTACGTAAGCTTCGTAAATAGACGCTTTTAGTGACAACCACTGATTATACTACGCACCCATTATGCAAGATATGAAAAAACAGTATATGCCTGTTGTTAATGGATGAAATTTAGTCATCTGAGCTCTTGGAACTTGCCATAATATTATGGCTAGTTTGAGGGAAGGCTACTTAATTTGAAGCCGACACTGAAAGTGTCTGGTAGGTGACCGAAGCCTGGAGTTCATTTTAAACGAGGATTGCCATCGTCCCAGAAATTAGTCTTTCTCCTATGCCCTGTTTTATGCAATTTGTAACTCAACTGAAGATGAGGGAGGAACTATGGCCCACAAAAAGAGTAGCAGTTGGCAAGATATGAGAAATATGGATGAAAATTATATAGTCATGAACAATTCTAGCTATAAGTGCGCTGTCGAAGTCGAAAGCCAATAGGAAGAGGGTCCATGGTAGAATAGGGAGAACTATATGCATGGTAGATCTTTCAAGATGGGCATTTTCAATGCTGAAACAAAAGGAAGTTGAGAGCAAGATTTCGATGCGATTCCAATCAATTACAAGATTCGCAACACAGCTACTTGCAAAGCGGAACACCCATATGTGTTGCATACCGCTCAAACCACAACCAGTTCGATATTGTTGGTGTACATGCATTTAGACTAGCTGTGTTGGTGTGCATGCATCTAGATTAGCTCCAGTTAACTTATTGCTTGCATGTGGCACATGTACACATTAACATAAGATAAAGCACACTTAGCTTTAGTTAGCTTTAGTTATTGCATGTACAACTAAGCTTAACTTAGTTGCTTTTATGTATTTATTCTAAAACTAATATTGTAGAATCAATTTTCATTTCTTTATTTGGAGTTGAACATGATTCAACATGAAATAGCAGTTCCCGAGAAATAGATAAACATAGGATGCCGTCCATGCGATTGAAATATCTTGTTTTCTCCATTGGCGATGTTGGTTCAACCTCCGTTGCCATGGTTATTCGAAATAAGCCTCTACTTTTGAGATGAAGTTGAATCTTTGACTTCCATTCGAAATATTATATGGAGTGAGAATTGCCGATTGTGGAAACTCCAATTTAGACTCCATTCTTTGTTGTTGCTTCAATCTTCTGAACCTGCAAATAAAATTGCTTGTGCACTGATTACAAATCCCTGTGCTCTGATACCATGTAAGATTTTTGAGATACACAGATCTAGATCTGCAAAACAATAAACAAGCTTGCAAGAGAAGGAAGGAAGCGAGCAAGAATTGAGAAAAGAAATGAAAATTGATTCTACAATATTAGTTTTAAAATAAATACATAAAAGCAACTAAGTTAAGCTTACTTGTACATGCAATAACTAAAGCTAACTAAAGCTAAGTGTGCTTTATCTTATATTAATGTGTACATGTGCCACATGCAAACAATAAGTTAACTGGAGCTAATCTAAGTGCATGTACACCAACAGATATTATCGTTCATTCTGCGAGAGTGCGCAGCTAAATTCATTGTGCGGAGCTCCGAACTCCCGTACAATGAGTTCCCCACGTTAAAAAATTAATATTAATTAATTAGTTTAAATAAAATGACACTAACCTGATATTTGTCATAAATTAATATTGTGTGGGAGTACGGAGCTTTCCCAAAGAGCTAAGGTCCATTGTGTATCTCCGCACTCCCTCACAGTCCTATCATAGTTGAAAAGGAAGATCAGAGAAGGCGGACTATGACGATCCCCATATTTCTTCGCTTTTAGATGCAAAAGAATTCTCTCTGCTCGTGCTACAAAGCCATGTTAGCCAAGTTCGTGGCCACGCTTTTGTTTCTGTATGTGACAGTTCTTTTTCCTCGTGTATTGCACCGTTGGAATTTTAGGGGGTCATATTATTATATTGACTCGTGATTTTTTCTTCCCTGAATTCATTGATATTTGATGTGAGAAAACCATATAATGTTGGTGCAGGTGGGCATATAAGTGTCGAAGTCTTACCCTTAATATCCTAAACCTTTTGGGAAAGCAGAAGTGCCAACATTATAGATTACGTCTCCGTGTTTGTCATCGCTTGATGAAAAGCAAGATTACCAATGATACTTGTTTGCATGGGTGGCCCTCTTTGCCGATGTGCTTCTTTCTTGATCACACTCCATACCACCCTTCTCCACATGAACTTCAGTAGTGTGGAGGCCAATGGAACTGACATTAGGATCAAAGTCAAAGGGAATTTCAGTAGCGATCAAAGGACTATTCAACATCATCAAAATGTCATTACTATGGCATGCAATCAGCAGGAACGAGATCATAATCAAGAGTACCATTATAGTGCTCTTCATCACAAATTTCAGTAAGAGAAGATAAATAATATTGTAGGGGAACGAATTTACGAAGTACACTATTAGCAGATGAGCGATATGATATCTGATGGAGTTAAGCAGTAGAGAAAGTCGGTATAGCAAAGAGATAACTCTTAGTTTTGAGGAGTTCGAATGGTGAAGGTTGCGAGGCAATGCAGGTACCTATAAAGCAGTGAAGAGTACGAGTAAATGTGCTCACCGTTCAATCCTTGGGTACACCACAATCTCCATCATTCGCGCGCTTTGACTACAATATTGCATACCCAAAGCACTGCTTTGATATTTGAAGTTTGAACTCTCTTGTTTTTTTCCACAAGTTGATAACTCTGAGTGCTGAGGTGTTGCAATGGTTTCCATAGGTTTGAGCACTATCAGATAGGTTTGATCACTATAATATGTATTTCTATTGTCAACATTGTAAGATGTATGATTTTATTTTTTATTGAGTACATATTTGTATTACTCATATTGATTTAATATGTGCTGAGAGATCAAATTTTTTCACGTGCAATTTTCTTAGAGTGCAAAATACAATGTGTTATTTTTCATTGTTTAAATTGTATTTTTGAATACTAAATAGAATATATATAAAACCAAATAAAAATTTGAACAGTATAAACTTAATTTTTTTTCTATATATAAATATATATGAAGTTGAAATAGTTTATTTAAATCTTTTGTTGAAATATTTTCGTAAAGTATAAGATTTAAACGTTTAATTCACACTTAAACACTTTTTTTACTTTTAATTACTTTACAATATATATATATATATATATATATTTTAATTATATGTCACATTATTTTTCTCTTTATAACATAATTTTTTATTTTTATTTTTATTTCAAAGGAACACAGAGTGACAAAAACTTACATATCCCCGGTTGATATTAGACTGTAGAATAAGCTTCTCAGCTCAATCAAAGATTCACCCACTTCAACATTATTAACCTGGCTATTACATAGATATAAGAGCTGCCATGTTTGGTAGGCCATCGGCATAGTGCTAGTCGTAGTCAAATTTATAATGATAACGTTACCATGGCACTGCCAGGTAATCTAGAATAGCTTGTTGATGCAGAGTTAACTAAAACAATTTCTACTCCAAGTAAGACAAGAGGAAACTTCTTCGGACACGACTATTGACAAGACTATTTTCGTTTCTGAAATACCATCAATATCATTTTTCCATTCGGAGTCAATTTCCAAATTATAGTTCTATGAATTGATTCAATGTTAAGACCAAACACAAAATTTATTAAAATGGAAAGAGGAATGAACAAATGTTCTCATATGAGTTGGAAGAAAGAACTATAATTTCAATTTGTCATGATTGGGCGGCAGAGAAAAATGTGAAAGTCGAATCATATGAATAGATTGTGTAACATTGGTAAATAGAGGCTTTTAATGACAACCATCGATTATATTATGCACCCATTGTGTAAGATACGAATAAACAGCATTTGCTTCTTGTTAGTGGATGACATTTATCGATTATTGTATGCACCCATTGTGTAAGATATGAATAAACAACATTTGCTTCTTGTTAGTGGATGACATTTATCGATCTGAGCTCATGGAACTTGCCATAATCGTATGGCTGGTCTGGGGGAGGCTAGTTATTTCTAAGATGATACTGAAATTGTCTGGCAGGTGACCGAAGTTTGGAGTTCATGGAAAACTGGGATTTCCATCGAACGGATTATAATTCTTACAAAAGACATCATCGCCATGCCACCATCATCCAAGGAATCGGTTTCTCATGCCCTGCTTGATGCAATTCGTAACTCAGTTGAAGCCAAGGGACGAATTATGGCACACAAAAAGAGTAGCCATCGACCAGCTATGAGAAATACGGAGGCTGAGAATTATAATGACTGGGAATTGCACAGAAATCTTTCAGTATTCAATGCAACGAGGATGACACTATTGGCAATCTCAGGAAGCTCGCGATTTCTTAGGCTGGAACTCGCGCCGATAATATCAATGGAGGTTTCCGTGGCTTTCTCTCGACTACAACAGACCTTCAATCTTTAATTGAGGCAGAGGGTTTTACTACAGCAGAGGTTGAGTCTTTAATTGAGGCAGAGGGTTCTACAAGAGAAAGCGTAGATTCAAATGGGTGCTGCCGAAAGCTCTCTGTTTACAATCCTCAGATAAGGGGACCACTGATCTGGTGTCTGAGAGGGGTGTCTGAGTGGGTGCAGATTCCTATCTCTGACGCAAAATTTTAGCTTGGCCAGTGTCCTCTACCAAGTTTGACTAATTTCTATAAAAGGAGTTTTTTCCATTTTTAATCACTTGGTAGATGGTGACTCCCATGGTTGGTTCCTTTTCGAACGACGTACTCGGATAAGCTGCACTGTGTAAAAAAATAGAAGAATCAAGCCTGAAATCTACAGGTACGTATACACAATATTACTGTGCAATTATCCTTGGCTTTAACCTGATAAACTTTTAAATCTGGAGAAATTTTTCCATTTGCTTGTTGGGTTTGCTTGTTGGTTTCTGGTCTTCGATGCTATTACTTTAAATATCAGCCAGATCTTGCTATTGCAGGTGTCAATTGTACACATCTCCAGATGCTATTACTTTAAATATCAGCCACATCTTGCTATTGGCAAGAGCTATTTCCAACTCTATTGATACATTAATGCCCTCTTAAGAGACTCTAAGGACCGTCTTGGGACAGGAGTTCTGACATCGGCTCCGTTCTCCGGCTAACAGAGTCCGATTCCATAGTGATTGAGATATGCACGATGCCATCATCCATGTCGTTGTTTGTATTATGCCCATTGAAACGAGCGGCATGTGTATCATGGCATGTCGTGTATCATATGCTATCTACCATCTGATATTAATTGCCACCAAATTTTGAATTGTATAATGGCACTCCAAATTGGAATTTTGAATCTCAGAACCCGCGCTGCCATATTTTGTTGAAATTGAAAGAAGCTTTGGTCGGTTATAGTTTCTTTGCTCAGCATGAGCTTCCGGATGAGTTTGGTGCTAATCGCGATTGCGGTGGTTCTGGCTATCGTTGCCTCTGTTGGGGAGAAAACTCATTTTAGCGTTGCCATTGGGATATTGGGATTCTGGGTTTATGTATCACATGATAGGCTGTTGCTCTAGAAGATGGGAAGGCATAGTTTCTTTGCTCAGCATGAGCTTCTGGACGAGGTCGGTGTTGATCGCAATTGCGGTGGTTCTGGCTATCGTTGCCTCTGCTGGTGAGAAAACTCATTTTAGCATTGCCATTGGGATATTGGGATTCTGGGTTTATGTATCACATGACAGGTTGTTGCTCTGGAAGATGGGAAGGTGTGCATGCCTCCCGGCATCATCAACCTACCATAGCTGATTCCAATAACAATTCTCATGCATTTTATTTGGCCTCTGTGAGTCTCACGTTTATCAACAAGGGTGTGAACAGGGGATTGGAATTCTAACATAATTACTCTTACCAGTTTGGCTTAGTGTATTTACTTTTGTAAATTTCTGAGTCAACATTTTCCACCCATACACTAGCCATAATTCCGATCGTCCCCTACCCTAGCTCTTATGGTGCTCGCTGACCTCCCAGCCTGGTGGCTTCTTTTCATAATGTCCCTCGTTGGAATCCCCTCCGGGGTACTTGCTTTTGATCGCTTCAGTGAAGTCCAACATTTGGGCATTTTAAACTCCAATAGGACTCATTTTGATGGGAAAAATTTAACAGAAGTCGGGGGTTAGAGCAAACAAGAAGATAACACATGGTGTGTTGCAAGATATGGTACTGACCCCATTAGTTTGCAAGCAGCTCTGGATTGGGCCTGTGGCCCTGGTTATGCAGATTGTGGCCCTATACAACCTAGTGGGTCTTGCTATGTGCCCAATACTTTATTCGCCCATTCCTCATTTGCATTCAACAGGTATTAGCAAAAAAACATGAAGGCACCGGGGTCTTGTGATTTCCAGGGTGCTGCAATGCTAATAGATGTCAGCCCAAGTAAGCCCAATAATATTAATATTCCCCCTTCCCCAATCTGAAACTCCAATGTAAAAAAATGGAATGTATGTTCATTTTATTGTATAGTTTGTTTATTGTTTGAGCAGTTGATTTTTCTGCAGGCTTCTTCTAAAATGCTTGTGCTTCTGTCACTGGCCACGCAGGTTATCCTGACTGCTTCTACGCATTCAGGTAAATTCCCACGCTCAAGTTTTATTGATATAAACCATTTAGCGTTCTCTGTCAAGGTACAGAGTACTTCACTGGAACGGCTCCTGTAATTCTGCATGCATGACAGTATATTTTGCAACCCAAGAACAACTGGTTTTAGGGTGCAAAATAATGTGTTCGGTATTTTCTTGTGTTTTTCAAGGTCTGGAGGGCCAAAAAAGAAATCCTGCACTTCTGCGCTCGCGCTGCCTTTGTTTCTATGGTTGTCTCTTATTATCACTCTTCTTGTGCCTTAAGAGACTAGACTTCCATGAATGCAACTTGGTTGCAGATTTTATGCTAAATTTGTTAAAAGCAGTTGGCAAAACAACCTGGTTGAAGATGTTATGGTAAATCTGTTTGCTAGCAAGTGTGGTATTTTGGAAATACTGGCTTGCTCAAATTTTGATTGTGATTATCAGGCTATTATACCAATGAGGTGATAAAATTTGGAAGGAAATGAATATTGTAAAATATTAGGCTTGATTTTCTTCTTGTAGTATGGCCTATATGAGAGTCAAGCATGCCCAAGGCTTCAAATTCAAATGAATTCGACTGTAACTTTAATCATTAAATATTGTACTTTTTCCTTCCTTTCACCTCTACAACTTTTGATGTCTTTTAAATGATAGTAGCAGTTCTCTGTTCTCATCAACTTTGCAAAATTATAAATCACTCATAATTCAAAATGGTTTTAGAAGACAATGCAAACAACAATATTCTGGGCACATTATGAATTTAATTTTTGTGAGCACCTATCCTTATGAAAGAGAAGGGCCTTGAATCAGGGATCAGTGCAAAATATTTACACTGGGTTTCAGGAAATGATATCTCATTTTTCACAACTTTTAAGAACTAGGGATATATTATTGTTATCCTATAATTTTAATACCAGGTAAGAAATGGTGAGCCAAAATCTTATGTGAGGTGAGCCAAAAAGTTATTGAAGTGTTATGAATTTTTTCCTATGTTGTTGTGAATAATATAAAATTGCAATGAATTGATAAATATGTTTGAATGGGAGAGATGCATCTCAATGGTTATAACCTATTGGTACGTTGCCTGTAAAAGGTGCAAGGCCTATACACAAACCCTTAGACTGGGAATGAGTTGATCACTTCACTAATTGGTTTTAAAAAGCAATTCAACTTTTTTATTTGGACTGGGAATGAGTTGATCACTTCACTAATTGGTTTTAAAAAGCAATTCAACTTTTTTACTTGGACTGGGAATGAGTTGATCACTTCACTTTTTGGTTTTAAAAAGCAATTCAACTTTTCTTCCTTGTCAAGTAAAAAGTAAAAGATAAAAGATTCTGCATAGATGTTATTAGAAGTATGGATAAATGTTGTTAAGAGCATAGACATGGTGTATCAAAACTTTTAATAGGATATAACTTTTAATACTTTTAATATATGGCTCTTAAATTTTATTATTATTATGCCAAGCTTTTATTAAAAATGAATTATAGGTTGCATTTTTTTTATATTTTATTAATAAAATTCATATTAAAAAAAAAAATGTTTTTCATGACATTGTTTTCAATTATATATATATTATATATATATATATATATATATATATATATATATATATATAATTTTATTTAATTTATTTTTTATTATGTAAAAAATTAATTTAAAAATAAGCTATATATTATTACTATTATAAATTAAATCCCTTCGCTAATTAGTTTTGAAAACAATTTAACCTTTATATTATTTTTAATTAATTTTTTAATATTTGTGATATTATTTTTAATTAATTTTTTTAAAAGTTGTGTGTTTAGTTTGGAGGAGATATACATATTAGTTTTGAAAAGCAATTTAATCTTTGTATTATTTTTAATTAAATTTTTTAATATCTCTGTGTTCTGTGTTTAGTTTGGAGGAGATATAATATTTATAAATAAAACAATAGTTTGGAAGAGATATAGTATTTGTAAAATGAAACAATGTTATTTTGGTTTGAAATGTGTAGGCTTAAATTTATCAATGTGATTTCTTCCAAAATTGTTTTCAAACATTATTAAAAAATTAAATTAAAAAACTATAAAACATATTAGAAAAAGTTCTTGGGTATTTAAAAAAATGTGAAATTTTATTATTAAGGTTTAAAAAATTAAAAATAAGAATGTTTTGTATTATCAAGATTTAATATATATTCAAATGTGAAATTTATATAAATATAAATAATATTATTAAAAATTAATATAGATTTATTTAAACTTTAGAGTTCCAATTGTTTGGAGGAATCAAATGTCTCTAAATAAAAACCTTTCTACAAGTTTTGCATTCAAAAAAGGTTAGTGACCATAAAATATTTTATAATACACTATTGAATAGATATTATAGTAACAATAAAATGGAGTATCAAATAAATAAAAATAATAAAACATAATGTCAACACAATTAAAAATTAATAACAAGTAAAAGTAGCAGTAATAATAAATTGATTGAACTCAATTTGTTATATTGTAATCTTGTTTTTATTAATAAAATTAAAACAATTTTTCACAATACATATCATTGTAAAATAAACTTAAATAATAATGATTCATACAAAACATATAATCAATAAACATATAAAAACTTAATAAATTTAACTGATATAATTAGAAATAAAATTATTTTTAAATATCTAATTGTGAAATATATAAATATAAATAATAGTTATAAATTAATATCCATTTTATCATATAAATTAAAATAATTA
Source organism: Pinus tabuliformis (assembly GCA_031772625.1). Classification (NCBI taxonomy): domain Eukaryota; kingdom Viridiplantae; phylum Streptophyta; class Pinopsida; order Pinales; family Pinaceae; genus Pinus; species Pinus tabuliformis. The sequence continues at coordinate 1,492,249,735 of CM062819.1, read as the reverse complement.
TCCATATTCACTTTAATGGAGTGTTGGAGCATATATATAAAGAGGAAGGAGTGAAGAATTCTCACTTAGCTGCCATCTGAGGCATTAAATAGGGAGCTAATTATCCCATGCAATCACATATTTTTATTATTATGACTATATAAAACATTAAACTAGAAATTTATCCCTAATATTGTTAGAGTTGCCTTATTGTTTTCTAAAGACTAAGAGTTTCCCTATTGTTTTCTAAAGACTTCATTACAACCTACTTGTGGGATATTTCTTACGTTGCATCCCCAATTGTGTTATGCTTGTGAAGGCCTAAGCCCCCTTGGTCGAGATTTCCAATGTTCTTCCATTACAGTTGATTGGATTCTTTGCATAGTTCAAATGCCCATGAGTGTGAATGTGGTTGGTAAGAGCAATGGTTGGTGGGAGGGCCGACACTAAGATTCCATTGTGGTCTTCTGGAATGCATTTACACCAACACTGTTTGTAAATTTGTTAAATTTCTAATACTCTTTAGTATTATTATTACAATGTTATGGTTTTGGTTTAGGAAATTGGTCTTGTTATCCTAGTTAGAGGCTTCTTTCATATGTTGTTGTTTGTGGGGAGAGTATTTGGTTCTTCTTTAGTTTAAGAAGGACCTCTGCCAAATGCAGTTCCCTATCCATTTTCACATTTTTTATAAACTTTATAGAGCTTAAGAATATGTACTTATTCATAAGAGGTTATTGTTCAAATTTAGAGGGGGTAGAATATGGACACCTCCACTGAAATCCTTGCAATTTGGTGTTTGTTGTAACTTTAATATTAGATTATTATTATTATTTATAAAATTTTGAAATATATATTTTTTCTTATTATATCCAAAAAATAGCTCAATCACATAATCAATACAATAATTAAATTAATTAAAAAATATTTTATATTAAAATAGATTTGTTACTTAAAACTTACAATAATATTATTTAAGTAAATACATCTTATACACCACCGATTTGGTGTGCATCCTTGCAACTTTAAAATATGATTATACTCTTTTACCTGGTTTTAAATCTTGGGGTCCCTATTGAGTGACATCTTTATTCTGTGTGATAAGGCTCAAAGAGTAAGCTCTCGTGCGAGTCTAGACTTTTGCTAAGTCATAAATTCCTAATATATTTAGCTTACAGTTATTGGATATACTCTAGCATTATAGTGACAATTTCTAAATTTAGCATTTATTTTTTATAATTAACAAGTATGAAACTCAACTCATTTAATTGATATTTTTATATTCATTTTTTTTTATCTTTTTTCATTTGAGTACTTTTTTGCTTTTGCCATATAATGAGACACATTAACATGCTTTTACTTTTAAAACATGTTTCTTCTTTTCTAAGTAAGAATAGTCAAATGTTGACTTGGAAAAATGCACGGCTTACAGTGTAAGGGCATCTTTCCGGTATGAGATCATCTCATTCTTTTTATCTTATTAATATTATTTTTAACATGTTTCTTCCTTTCTAGGTAAGAATAGCCAAATGTTGACTTGGAAAAATGCACGGCTTACAGTGTAAGGGCATCTTTCCGGTATGATGTCCCAATTAGACTTACACCGTCTCATTTTGGATGGGATTCTAGTCCCAAACAATGTGAAGTCCAATTGGGACATCATATTTTTTTAGTATGATGTTCCAATTAGACATTACATCGTCCCATTCCGAAGGGGACTCTAGTCCCAAATAGTGTGAAGTCTAATTGGGACATCATATTTTTCGAGTATGATGTCCCAATTAGACTTCACACTGTTTGGGACTAAAGTCCCATCCGAAATGGGACAGTGTCCCATTTCGGATGGGACTTTAGTCCCAAACAGTGTGAAGTCTAATTAGGACATCATACCAGAGAGATCCCCTTAGACTGTAAGCAGTGTATTTCACCTAGTCAACACCAACTGACAAGGATTTTCTCTTGGTTAGAAGAAGTAACTCACATGGGTTGATATATGAAAATGTAAGATGGGAACAATCAAGAAATCATAGGATGAATGGTTATGTGAGTGTGTAGAAATAGGAGGTAAAAAACAAAAAGCACTTTCTCATGCAATATGTGACATACTTAGAAAGGTGCATATTAAAGACTATGACTCAATATTTTGGAAGAAACTAGTAATGGGAATGGGGGAAAGTACCATTTTTGAAACACTTGGAAGACCCAAATTTGAAAAAATAAAAATAAAAAAAATTAGCATGTGTGCATGGGGAGAGGGCAAGAGGAGAGAGACTTTGGGTACATAATTTTGTAAATACAAGAAGGACAACCAATTTAGATACCCAATGGAATCCTATGTGAAATTCATCCAAGAAATTGCAATTGGGCCCTGAATGGAAATATCTGTAAACATGTATTGAAAGTTGAGATGTTAGTGAGTAACACTATTTTGGGTGAAAATGTAGCACCTAGTGTCAGTGATCCCACTACAGAAAGGCCTAGAATTTTATTTGATTTGAATGAAACACCTATATTGGGCCCAGAAATCCAAACAGAGATTTCGCCATGCTTTGATTCTCCTCCCAATCTGAATTATCATAATGAAACAAGCATTGATAATTTAGAGAATTTCTCATATAATGTTGAATCAACCAATGTACGACAAGATAGTGCATTCTCTGAAGATGATGAGATGAAACGTGTTAACTCATCAACTCATGAGAAATTGAGATCCATAATACCTACAAATTTGGAACAGGCATATGCATTGAACAACTTGGTAGACAAAGCATGTCAAGAATACAACAAAATGTTTTTCAATACTATAACTCCATCCAAGATCACTACCAAGAGAAAACATAGTTTCTTGAGTCTAGTAAATAAAAAGAGGCGATGTGGTCGCAAGTCAAAATCAGGGACAGATAAACTACAATTTGAAAGGGTTGGACGAGTTCATGCAAGGAAAAAAAGAATGGATGAACAATTGGAGTCATCTTCTCAAAAACAAAGAAATGTGGACCACGCGCCTGAGATAATGCAAGATTCTATTATACCCAATATTGGTATGGAAATTTCATGCTATGCATTGTTTTACGTTAAATGCGATATATTATCATGTTCAACACATTTGCATAACTATATGAACTATTTTTATTGTTACAGCTGAGGGACCCACATCTCACAACATTCCAAATTGTCAAATTCGTTTATTTGATGAACATGCTATTGAAAAAAGATCTAGCATTGGGAACACTGCTTCAACCATTAACATCCCAATATCCTCCCCAAGGGTGCTCCCCCCTATTGTAGAACCAATTAGGATGTATCATCACCCACACCCACCACCTTTTTCCTTCATAAATTCTTCCATGCCTATAACCACCTCTGTAATACCTTCCCAATGCTCACCCCTACCCTTCAGTCATCCATCATTCTCATTTTTCAATCGTCCACCCTTAACATTCCAATTTCCCCCCTAGGTTAATTCCCCGGCCTACAGTGATTCCCACTATTGTACAACCGGTGGGGGTGTATCGTCGCCCACACCCACTACCTTTTCCCTATTTCACTTCCACCATGCCTTTATCCAGCACCCCTGAACCATGCCTATATCCGTCACCAAGTGCTCCACCATCTACCTAGGAAGGGTTGTCTTCTCCATTGCCTCAGATCCTCACGGTGAGAATGAGTATTTGATCAAAATATCATCATGAATTAATGAAATTGATTATATGCCTTTCAATTTTTACAACTAATTGATTATTGTAATTTTTGCAGAGATATCAATTTGGAAATCCACCTGGGAGTGCCAAGAGGGACGAGGGTGACTTATAGACCCATACTTTAGATCGAGCATGATGTTTTTTTTCCATTATGTCATTTATGGGCATGAGATTCCATTATCTATGTTGGAAATGAAGTTCTATTTTGTAAAAAAGAAACATGTATAGTTGGACCTATTTTGAATAAAAATACATAAATTTAGACTTGTGTTTATGACAACATCTTCATTGAATTTTAAATCCTTATGTGGATGCGATGTTATATTCTATCAATGTTACATTACTTTTGATGAATGTAGTTGTAATGGATTTTGCTTTTATTATTTACAAATTATCAAGTTTACAAGTTAAGTTACTTTTATATTTATATCTTATTTCTGTATATGCGCAATTTTTGTATATGGAAGTTGCGCATATACGGTAGATGCACATACATAAAAGACGTGCATACACGGAAAATATGCACATATAAGAAATTTACACATATACGGAAGATATGTGAATATACGGAAGTTGTCCATATATGGAAGATATGTGCATATGCGGAAGTTGCGCATATACGAAAGATATGCGCATATATTGCGTATATGCACAATTTCCGTATATGCATAATTTCCGTATATGGAATTTGCGCATATACGAAAGCTATGTATATACAGAAGATATGTGCATGTCTTCCGTATATGCACAATATCCGTATATGCGCAATTTCTGTATATGGAATTTGCACATATATGATGCAGATACATAAACGACGTGCATATATGGAAGATATGCACATATAAGAAAGTTAGGGATATACGGGAGATATGCGCATATCTTCCGTATACGCACAATTTCCGTATATGCGCAATTTCTGCATATGGAAATTGCGCATATATGGAAATTGTGCATATACGGAAGATATGTGCATATCTTCCGTATATACATAACTTTCTTATATGTGCACATTTCCGTATACGTGCAATTTCTGTATATGGAAGTTGCGCATATACTGTAGATTCACATATATAAAAGACATGCATATACGGCCAACTCCAGATCGTAGGTAGAGTAGCGTTGCTCATAATCCTTCAGTTTACGTGATTCATAAGCTATGACCTTCCCTTCCTGTGTTAATACTCCATCGACACCCTCCTTACTTGCATCTGTACATACTACAAAGGATTTTTCTAGATCTGCTACTTTTAGCACCAGGGCGGTAATAAGAAGTTGCTTTAGTTGCTCAAAACTTTGTTGACATTCCACTATCTAGTGGAAAGCAGGCCCCTTTTTCTGAAGTGAAGTCATTGGAAAAGCTATTTTTGAAAAGCCTTTAATAAATCGGCAATAATACCCTGCCAGGCCCAAGAAGGATCTTATGTCGACAACATTTTTCGGTGTGATCCATTCCATAATAGTTTTGATCTTTTCTTGATCCAAAATCTTTTGCTTATAGATGTGTTAAAGAATTACATGCATAAATTGTAGCTTAACATAGAAAACTTAATGTGCACATGAGACAAGAGGAGAAACACATAAAGCATGAAAGAAGACAACAAGACTTGATAACAGAGTTCGTCTGACTTGGATTACGTCTTCGGGCCTTGCTCAATCAATGGGGAGGCCTTTATTCATTAAGTGGCATGAGAAAGAAGAGTACAAGTATCAATTAGAAAAAGGAGTCTTATACCTCCATACTGAAAATGGCCAAAAAATGCATAACTCTGATGGAGAAACAAACAGTGCCATTGTGTTCGTGGCATCGAGAAGAGCTAAAACCATATAAAATTTGTCAAATTCTAACAAAGTGAAAATTCGGCCCTCCTGCAAAATTTTGCCTCGAACTGCGTGCACTTCCTCCTCTACCTAGGCACACTGACAAACTCCGTTTAAGTATAATATGGGTGGAATATTTCTCAATAATTCTATTGGTGGAGTTGGTTTGATATCTGTTTAATAAGGAGGAGGTCGGGCAGTCAAACCCTGCCTCCTCCTTTTTTAATACACCGAATCTCTTTAAAATTTTAAAAACCTTTTTTTTTTAAACTATGGATTGGTTCGGGCCCACCTTGGGCAGCCCACCCAGCTTACCCACCTTTGCCTTTGCAATAATTTTTAATGATCTATTGTTTTGTTTGTTCAGAGTGGGTGTGGTTGGGTCTATGCCCCAAGGATCGGCCCACCACCCGTTGTTGGTTACAGTGTCAAGGTGTGGGGTGGCGGGCTCATGGTTGCCCACCCCGTGTTAATTGTTGCATGCCGTGGGTTGTGGGGAGGGGTTGGGGGTCATGGCCCGCCCCTCCATATTTAACATTGCAGTTACGTTGGGGTGGCGGGGTTGGTGGCCTGCCACCCCCTTTTTTTAATTTTTTTTTTTGTTAAATAAAAACAAAATGGCATGTTTTTGAAAATTTGGTTTTGGACCGTATGAGTCTTTTTAACTAGGCCACGATTTCACTCAGAATCTAGCCGGAGTTGGTTGGATTCCATCTGCCAGAAAAGTGCAAATTGTGTCCTCGTTAAACCTGCCCAGTCATCAAAAGTCAACCCAACTTTGACTGCTTCTATCTCCTTCAGCCAGACTTGGATTGGAGTGTCGTTCACACTGTTGGAATCAGGGCAACAAGCACTTCGATTTGATGTCAAGTTCATCACCTTTCCACCACTTTGAATTTTGAGCTTTTCCCATGCCAATGTGTCTGAAGATCCACCTAGATCAATCCTCCCCATTGAGGAGCTTTTGGACTGCCAAAAGCTTTATCAGTCAACTGGCAAGTGAGGGAATTGTTCCCTCACTCTTTCTTTTTCCATCCATTTTTCCTTGCTAGGGTGCATCCCCTTGAGACCAACTCGAAGGTATTCCACGTCTCCCCGTCATGAAGTCCTAGTTCTTCTGTCAAGGGTGATGTCTTGAGGTAACTCATCGAGATACTCTGGTAAAAAGTCATCAACTGTAGGAACTGTGCCCACCTCTTCAATGTCCATAATCAATGGTGGCTCATACAGCTTTAAGTTCTCCACATTCACTATGGAGTACGTCTTCATATATATCGGCAAATCGAGATGAAAGGCATTATTTCCAATCTTCTCCAAGATGTTGAATGAACCATACTGGATTGATCGCAACTTCTTCCCTTCTCCCTTCATCCTATCCTTGCTGATGTGGAACCACACTTTGTCGTCCACTTGAAATTGATGGTCAACTCAGTGTTTGTCATGTCGAGCCTTGTAACGCGCTTGACTTTTCTCCAACTGCTCTTGTACTGCTTGGTGAATAAACTGGATCCGCTGGATGAACTACTGTGCTTTGTCCCTATCATTACATCCACTAGAGTCATCTTCCCTTCCAAATACCATATCAAAAGGGTCCTTTGGCAGGTAACCAAAACATGTCTCAAATGGTGAATGTTGCGTAGATGAGTGCACTGCTCGGTTGTAGGAATGTTGCACATATGGAAGATTCTCATCCCACAACTTAGGATGTTTTCCACAATAGCCTCGCAACAAGTGTACCACAGGGCGGTTGACAACCTTTGTCTGTCCGTCAGTCTGTGGATGGAATGTCGTGCTTCTTTTCAACTTGGTGTCCATCATCTTCCACAAGCTGGTCCAAAACTCTTCGAGAAAGCGAGAGTCCCGATCTGACACAATCGATGTGGGCAACCCAAAATGGACCCAAACATGCTGAAGGAAAAGATAAGCAGTTTGCTCTACAGTGATCTGCTTTTTACAAGGCATTAAAATACACATCTTACTAAAACGTTCAACGACAACATACAAATAGTCGTGACTTTTTCTAGACAAAGGCAAACCTCCTACAAAATCCATCGACACACTTTCCCATGGACGACTCAGAATAGGGAGTGGTGTGTAGAGCCCGAGTTTTCTATTAGAGGGATTTGAAACAGAACACATCACACACCCCTTTACATAGCGAGTCATAATGTTTTTCATATGAGGTCAAAAACAAAATCTTTGTACATGAAACAAATATTTTTCAATACCAAAATGACCAGACACAAGGGAGGTGTGGGCCTCCTGGATTACATGTACCCTTTCTCCTATGGGTATGCACAATTTTCCAATGTGAGACAAAAGTTTCTCCTGCAAGTGATAGTTCTCCGCCTATGAAGCATGGGTTAGTTTTGCATAAATCTCCTTAAAGTCATCATCGTTAGCATATTGTTCAACATAACTTTCAAAAGATAACGAAGCATTATGCAAAATAACATAAGCAGAAATAGGAGGGCGAGATAACATATCGACAACTTTGTTACTAGTGCCCTTCTTATACTTTATTACCATATAAAACTGCTGAAGAGAACCCATCCACCTGAAATGACGAGATCACTGCAACTTGGTTTGGGACTGAAGATATTGCAAGGGTTGATGATTCATATGGATGATGATCTCCTTACCGATCAGGTAGTGTTTCCACTTTTTCACACTCTGGACCAAGGCATATAATTCCTTGTCATAAGTGGGATAGTTTATCACAGCCTGAGATAACTTCTCTGAATGGTAACATATCGAATTCTTTTGCTGCATCAGTACAGTTCTGTTATAGACATTTTTGTGCCTTGCAACACAGAGCATGGAATGTCCATAAACCAAGGGCTCCTAAGTCCCTAAAAGTGTTGTTCCAACCCCTAAAGGAACAAGGTCAACAAATTACAGCTTCTCCCAGAAGTTCTCCACTAGAAAAAGCTCAGAATCAGTCAAATCAGGATCATTTCAGCTGCTCCACTGGCTAGCTACGTTGCATAGCACCTAAATACACTAGCTAGGTGCGTTGCAACGCACCTAAATGCACTATCAGGGTGCGTTGAGCGGGAAATGACAAATGGAAGTGCCATTCCGCGAGGTGGAAAGACAATGGAAGCTTCCAGAATCTTCTCCAATGACACTTGCCTCACTGAATTCGACCAAGGATGAGTAAGAGGCTCTCAGTCTCCAAGTGGAAGCAAGAACTGACAGAGAGAAGACACTAGTCAAATCATAAGTTGACTCATCCTCCTTGCATACATCTATATATGGATCCCTCATCCCAGAGATCCGGAGGCTGGAATTTTTTACATTGCAAAGAATTGCTGTTGGTTTTGAGATAGATATCAGAGTATTGGGTGATTTATGCTTTGTTGGAGGTGAAGAAGGGCCTTCTTTGCTGGGAGGTTGATGCTGGATCAGGAATCATCGGTTGTAACTCCTCCTGAATCTTCTTGTTATATCAATAAAACTATTTGAGTTTCTCCTACATGCTTGTGTATCATTGATGCTTGTTACATTTGTATGTTTAGCTTAAATCTGATCCTAAGCTTTTTATGAATATAGATCCATGTCTTTGTGTAGTTTTCTTCTTCTGTGATCTTACAGGAACTTGGTGAAGCTAGGCAAGTAAGGGAGCAGGTAGCTAGAAGCTGTCAAAGAAGAGAGGGATTGGATCAAAGGACTAGCGCAAGACACAGGTCGGTTCTTTCTATCCCCTTCTATCTTTAATTCATAAAGGAAATACAAAAGTAGTTTTCTCTGTTTGTTTCTAAGGCAGCTGTCACACCTTAGTGGGATAGAGAAGTTCTAAATAGACACTTTTCCCGGTAACAAAATGGCGACTCCACTGGGGACGATTGTCTAATTAGTTTGTTTGTGTATATTTTTGTTGTTTGTTTCATAAGCTTATAAGTAGCATTCGAACTGCATTTGCCATAACAAATGCAAAGTAGACATCTGCTACTTCAATCCATTCACTGGATCTGTTTATGATTTGAACAGCTGATTCACAAATGATCTGATTGCCCTTTGTGATAGCTCTTAGACCCTCCTTAGATCTACCCTCTGATTGTGCATTACTGATTGCTTTTACTCGGCCAAAAACCAAAGACTAAACTGTAAACCGTGACCCAGAACCTGGATAGAATTCTCGTTTCTGCCCCAGCGTAGGTACTGTGAAGAGTTCCTGCATTTCAGCACAGATCCCATGAGGGCAACCTGCGCTGCAATCCAGTTTCTCTGTGTTACAGGTGCGCTGATCAGACTAGCCCTGTGCAGCTGAGGTTCTTGTGCTTCATTCTTTCCAGTTTTGTCTCTGATTTTTGCAGCCTGTGATCAGTGTATGTGTCTGTTTAAAAACCCCTTTTCCTTGCTGTAATTCCGCCTCCTTTGTACAAAAGAACTGTAGATGTTTTTATGTGTTTGTTGAGTCATTTACAGTTTTCCATTGCAATAGTAGAATAGTCGTACTGTCGTCCTTTGATTTAGATCTTTTGCAAGTGTCCATTTCGATCATAGGAGAAAGTTTGATTGCTGATGATAGTTGACTATACTTTTACTTTTGCCTTTGGTCTGAATTTGTGATTTTCTAGTGTCAAAAACAAGTATTTATTTCTAAATCGTAAAACGTCGTAATCGTCTTTATCTTTTGATTTCGAAAAGAAGCTTGTTTGTGTTTGTCGCTTGAAAGCAAATTCAGATTTGTACATCAACTTTCCTTTTAGCATCAATATTAAGAAAGTCGAAAACAAATACATGCACATGTGCATTTGCATATTGACAGTCTGTTTGGCTTGATTTAGGAAAGTGCATTTACAGTGTGCTCTTTGCTCTTTGTGAAAAGATTGTGTCTTTCTTTTCCACTAGTGGCTAGGATTTTCATTGCTGAAAAGAGATAAAAGTTTGCTTATCATCTTTAGATTGCATTTTAGGAATTACATCTACATCTCGTGGTGAACCCAAAAGGCAAACTTCGTAACAAAGATCAACTTAAAATAAATTCAATGAATCTAACAACGCTTTGGAACTTAACGCACAACATTTAGAGGTCTAGGCTAGAGACGTATTCTGGTGTCGTAAAGCCTGGTAACTATTGTCCTCACTGATGGTTGGGTGATTCCTCCACTTTGAGACGATAAGTGCCAGTACGGACTTGTGCTCCCACGTACCGTCGAGTATATATTGGGAGACCCCTATAAGGTTAAATCCTTTATCCATAGGAAGCCGTGTTTGCCGCCCTATCGATCGCAATGCACTGAACACACCATTCGGGAAGATTGACTGTCGTACCGTAAAAAGTATTCTGCAGTTTTGCGATTGGTTTGGTACTCCCTCACCTAGATCTCCAGAGCAGTCCCTTTCGTTCCTTTTGAGACTCCTTAATGGAAAAGGTCCATCTGAGCACTTGTCACTTCAGGCTCATTAAAGATCGAAGGAGACTAGAGTCATCTTTTGTTTTTTCTCGACTCTTAAAAACTGAAAAAACAAGTTGTGTCAAAGCGTCTAAAATTTATTTTAAATGGAATAATCGTCACCATTCCCTCGCTGGTCTTCGAAGTTAGTCTCTTTTCATCACAAGTTCTTGTAGAATCGCTAGAAAATATTTTGGATAGACTACATATGTCTGAACAACCGTCGACATCCAGGACTGTGTCATCCGACGCAGTAGCAGCAGAGCCTCCTGCTGCTACTCCAACGATGTTCGCTGGTGTACCATATGTCCCGGCAAGTTATCAACAACAAGCCGGAGTCCAATTAGAGACTGTTTCGACGACATGGTCAGTTCCTATTTCTTCATCCAGATTATCATCTGGTATTTCTTATGTTGAAACTCAACAAATCGATCCAATGTGTCTTCAAAGGCCAATATACCCTTTAAGTACTGGATTTCCACCATATGGAGGGCAGTATGCCTTTTCATTGTTCCCTCCTGGAGAACAACTATATGGGAGTTTACAACAAAGTTAAGGTCAAATTGGAATTACATCCAGCGGTTGGGTACCAATACTGCCTCAGCAACCAAGGGTTGTATATTCAATGCAACCAGTCCACCCTGTGTCGAATATTCCCACTATACCTGCTATGGTGACTGCATTGCAAGTACAAGCGCTACCTGTTGTATGTCAAACCCAACAGCCTCAAGTTGCAATACAACAGCCTCTTGTCTCAACGACTCAATCACAACCTCAGGTTAGTGCCTCCTTATTTGGAGTGACTCAGGCTCAAACAAGTACTATGACTTCTCATCTTGGTCAATCATCCAGTACTGGACAACAGCCAATGGTCCAACAACCATGGCTGATTCAATCTCAACAACCGCCATTCCAACAATCATATCAAGGACCTGAGCAACAAGTCTTTGTAAGTAACGGGAAACCGCATTTCCAAAGCGGTTATCAACAACCATATTATAATTGTTATGCCCATCAACCTTGTCAAAGTTGCCAGCATCAAATACATTATGCTGGTATGCAAAGACCCACTGCTCAGGTGATTCCATCTTATCCTGGGTATGCTTCACCTAACCTGAATCAACAGTTGCCCTTTGTAGCAACTCTAGAATTACCAAATCTAAACCAGCTGACGAATGATCCAATTGCTTACGCCCCTTGGTGGCCGACGATTCCACATAAACTTCCGTCAGATATTCCTAAATTTAATGGAAATCCGGGTGAAGACCTGTCGAATCATGTGATGACATTTCATCTATGGTGCTCATCAAACACCCTAAATGATGATTCGATATGACTTCACCTCTTTCAGAAGACGTTAACGGGCCCGACGGCAAAATGGTACATCGAATTGCCTAGAGCTTCGTTCGACAACTTCAGTACCTTAGCCACAACCTTTTTAAATACATTTTCAATTACCGATAAGGTATGAAACGGGAACAGAACTTCTTACCAATTTCAAACAGACAACGGCCACTCACATATCTGATTATATACATGAGTGGCGACGTCGTCGTAGAATGGTAAAAACATATGCCCGATCAGCTTTTAGCTGAATGGTTTATCAAGTCATTACTACCTTCCATCACGGAAGATGTGGCAAAAGGGGGAGTCGTCACTGAAGAGCAAGATATTGCTCATGCACAATATCTAGACTTGATCTATACTCAGTCTGGCACGCTCTATGATAAAATACCTGATGCTCCTAGACCAGAATTTTCCGTTCCTCCTCTCCTAAATCAAACAATGAATCTCATGCCGACGATGGCGTGATTGGCACAACAGACACGAAATCGACAAAGGCTACATCTAAAAAGGTCTGTAAGATTTCCAGTCAAAATGCAAATGAGGAACTTCTTGCCTCGGAAGTAAATGTTGTGTCGACCGACAAGCGCAAACAACTGAAGCAACCAGCGGGCAAGAAGAAAAAGAAAGGGAGAAAAAAGAAGCAGGATGAGTCATCTCCTGAAAAACCTTCTACAAACCCTTTTGGGCAAAGGAAACCCCCTGCGGGGTGTCATATATGCGATGAGGACCATTGGACGAGAGATTGTCCACATAAAGCTGAAGTTAAGAAACTCTTTAAGAGTTCAAAAACCTCAACAGTATTGATTGATCCGTTTCCAAACCCGGGAACCAAACTGGTTGCTAATCAAAATGCTTCCCGATCCCAAGTGCTTATGTTGTCTATCTCAAAGCAGCAAAATGATGCTTTGACAAGGAATAAAGATTACGGGAATCTGCAGCTGTCGAATAACAAGGCTAATGAACAACCTAGTAGTTCGACAACAACTTTGACCGAAGTTGTGCCACCCATCATTCCTGAACAAATGATAAAGTTGCCAAAGGGAGTAGTACACAAATCGACATTTAATCCTCATGCAAAAGTAGCACAGAATTATAATATAATAGAGGACCTGGCCCAATCGCCGTCCGCTATGTCGACACTTGAGGTACCACAAAATTTCCCCTCCCAAAAGCAAGATTTATTATCAGCAATAGGTGGGATTGGCCCAATGGATTCCAATCTTGTGGCCTTTGATCATAAAGGATATGACCCTCAGTTACCAGCTCAACTAGCTTTCCTTATTCAAGTGAAAGCCCTCAACAAAACTGTTCATCGAACAATTATTGATGAGGGGGCATCTACATGTATTATGTCGATGAGTTGCTGGAAAAATTTAGGCTCACCACCCTTGTCGAGATTGTCAACGACGTTAAAAGCATTTGATGGACGATCATACACTCCATACGGGATTTTAAGTAACTTGCAAGTTGAACTGGGGGGCAAGACAGTAGAAATTGATGTTGAAGTAATCGACGGAAACCTCGATTACAACATCCTACTAGGAAGGCCCTGGATATATGCCATGGCCGCAGTTGTGTCGACCTACTTCAAGAAGATTGCATTTCCCTTTCAAGGAGGAATTACAATCGTCGACCAACAAACATTTCTCCCCAACAGTTCACAAGTTACGAGAAGCATTCCAATGATCCATGGAAGCAATCATACGCTTCAAAATATTGGAGTAGGCCTCCTAAAAGACCCTGCCTTAATGGGTACTTTTGCCCTACCGCCTCAAAGTAATCTGGCGGAAGTGGCCATAGTGGAAACCTACAATATGAAATCTTCTATATCTAATGGATTTAGAAGATTCCTAAACATTTTGTCAGCATGGATCATCGCCATTTTAGAAATATTCTAGCAATCAATTTTCTTGGCCTGGGGGTCAAACCCAAATCAACGCTCATCGAGTGTTTGGATAGATAGGTCTAAGGAATATGGCACCTCTTCAGATCCTTGGTCACATGTACATTCTACAGACAAAGGAATCATTCAGTCAATGATGTTAGGGGAGGCACCATGGGAAGATTACCACAATCGTTCCCATCTCCCGGATTACAATAAAGATTATTCCAATGACCTTATTCATCCTTTAGTTTTTGATTTTCTATCAAATACTATAAATACAGTGGATTCTGAGGATAGTTCTTTTACTGTGTCAACCTCATTAAAAAATGGAACAAATCCCCTTTCCAAATCTCAAAGGTAAGCCTTCATTCCAACCACCGAGTTGAATGCAACGAAGCTTGAGGGGCATGCACCTCGATTTGCGTTATTATGCTGGGGGCATACAAACTTATCTCGAGCAGTGTTTACCGCGAGGTTCAAGCTCGTTAAAAAATAAACTCGGACCGAGCAAATGTTTCCACCCGCATTTAAGCTCGTTAAAAAATGAACTATTCCCCAGTAAATAACCACCGTGAATGTAGTACTTCAGCCATTAAAGCCTTGGTCGTGTTTGCACCGTCACCTCCACTTTTCCATTGGCCGATCATTCACCTCCATTTGATTGTTTACCCATTTTGAGGAACAGTTGCGAAGAGTGATTTCACTAGCCATCCTTGTGACACTATCGTGATTGGAAAATTCCAAACCTTACCTGGAATCAGCTGCTACCCATTTTATCACTCGTTCCTCAAAAGACGAGTCTCCTTTAAGCTCTTTTCAACTAACTCGTAAAATATGAAAAGATTGCCGAGTCCTTGGCCTTCCAACTCGTTAAAGGGATAGGAAGTGCTATCCCTCCTCTGGATTTTAATCTTTTTGGACCTGAGGGATTATTGCACAAAAAGATCGAGCGCTTGTTTTCTTCGGCCCGTTAAAACTATCGAAAATTCATACCTTCTGTATTGTTTTATACTTTTTCGGACTTAAGGGATTAGATGACGAAAAAGGAATTTTGGAGTTACCTTTATGTACCTTTTCAGACTCTCTAAAAATGAAAATGACCGAGTTATCTTTGTCGTTAAACTCGTTAAAAAGATTAATAGCGACAAACTTGTGTTTAGACGAGAACGAGTTTCACTATCGCTAGGCTCGTTAAAACATAGCGATGGGTTTGCCCGAAGGGAAAATTATAGAACAAGCATATGTTATCCTCCTCAAGCTTGACAAAAATAAAGAGGTACTGGTCAGCAATGACTGGGGAAAAATTGGGAAGAAAAGTCAAAGAATCTTTATTAGTAGCAAGTCGCTCTTGAACATGACACTTCCACTCCGTGTCCAAGTCGGGTTGGGTTGTTTCATTCACCGGTCACATCACCATGGTCATGCCATACCATCCACATTTGGGGTAAATGCTACCAATCCATCACATAAGTGTCGCCGCCATGTTCAAGAGAAGTCATCCAGAGAGGTCACCTGTGTCCCATCCACTACCATACATTATACTTCATTCTTTCATGACCGCCATCCTGAACCGTATATCATCAGTTTGTTTTCACCTCCATCAAAATCATTTGCTCCGTTCCGTGTCATTGATGTGGGATTCATTAAGGCCCTCCTTTGACGGATCGCTTCTTGTTGACATCAGCTCATTATCCAAGAAGTTGATCTAGGAACACCCCATTCAGTACTTTGAAGCTTGCATGCCTTAATGGCAAGTTTCTCACTTTCGGCGACAGGTTTACATCAATGGCTTTCGACCGAAAGATTTTGCGTGGTGTTCGACGCCATGTCCTTTATTCACACCACGTGAATTGTACTGTAGTACCTTGAGGGTCTTTATCATTATCGGTGATTCCTCTCGCGCTTGTTAACAGTTTACATCATTGACTGGTAATCAAGCGATGTCTTTCCATGTTCGACTTCAGAACATTTCTCACATGGATCGACTTGTACTTTGAGTGAAGATCGGACGAGACTGAAGACCCCGGATCTAATTTCATCCATCCGGCCTGCGATATATATTCAGGAAAATAAAGACATTAAATGTACAACATTGCAGCACAGATAATCATCCTACCAAAAGGATGATGGCTCTATCAGAATCATCAGTCTACACTCAGACGATTGTCTGTCCTATGTACATGAAAATGAATTTATAAAGCTGAACATGGGAATGCCCACCTCAGCTAGATCATAATGTATTGTATTGTATCTTATTACAGGTCTCCTCCGAGCATTGAAAGAACTTCGGATCCTCATAATAAAGCATTTCACCCGATTAACGACCTCATACTTTAGGGGGCAACTGTTATAGACATTTTTGTGCCTTGCAGGACCGAGCATGAAATGTCCATAAACCAAGGGCTCCTAAGTCCCTAAAAGTGTTGTTCCAACCCCTAAAGGAACAAGGTCAACAAATTACAGCTTCTCCCAGAAGTTCTCCACCAGAAACTGCTCAGAATCAGTCAAATCAGGATCATTTCAGCTACTCCACTGGCTAGCTGCGTTGCATAGCACCTAAATACACTAGCTAGGTGCGTTGCAACTCACCTAAATGCACTATCAGGGTGCGTTGAGCGGGAAATGACAAATGGAAGTGCCATTCCGCGAGGTGGAAAGACAATGGAAGCTTCCAGAATCTTCTCCAATGACACTTGCCTTACTGAATTCGACCAAGGATGAGTAAGAGGCTCTCAGTCTCCAAGTGGAAGCAAGAACTGATAGAGAGAAGACACTAGTCAAATCATAAGCTGACTCATCCTCCTTGCATACATCTATATATGGATCCCTCATCCCAGAGATCCGGAGGCTGGAATTTTGTACATTGCAAAGAATTGCTATTGGTTTTGAGATAGATATCAGAGTATTGGGTGATTTATGCTTTGTTGGAGGTGAAGAAGGTGCTTCTTTGCTGGGAGGTTGATGCTGGATCAGGAATCATCGGTTGTAACTCCTCCTGGATCTTCTTGTTATATCAATAAAACTATTTGAGTTTCTCCTACATGCTTGTGTATCATTGATGCTTGTTACATTTGTATGTTTAACTTAAATCTGATCCTAAGCTTTTTATGAATATAGATCCATGTCTTTGTGTAGTTTTCTTCTTCTGTGATCTTACAGGAACTTGGTGAAGCTGGGCAAGTAAGGGAGCAGGTAGCTGGAAGCTATCAAAGAAGAGAGGGATTGGATCAAAGGACTAGCGCAAGACACAGGTCGGTTCTTTCTATCCCCTTCTATCTTTAATTCATAAAGGAAATACAAAAGTAGTTTTCTCTGTTTGTTTCTAAGGCAGCTGTCACACCCTAGTGGGATAGAGTAGTTCTAAATAGACACTTTTCCCGGTAACAAGTTTCCAGGCATATCTACTGGCATTCGTCACGATCTCGAATCGCTGTTGGAGATCTGGTAAGGCCAAGACTGGTGCGGTGCTGATCTTTTCTTTCAATGTTTCGAAGGACTTATGCTACTTTCCTCCCCATTGAAAGACTTGCTTTACACTTGTCAATGCGTGTAAAGGTGCTAAAATAATAGAGAAATTGATAATAAATCTCCTCCAGTACTATACTGCACCCAAAAAGCTGCGAACCTCGGTTACACTTGTAGGTTTAGGCCAATTTACAATTGCTTCAACTTTAGAAGGATCAATTTTTAATTGACCATGACCAACAATATGACCTAGGTAAACCAAAGAGGTTTTCCTAAACTCACACTTTGACAATTTTACATAGAGTTTTTCGTTTTTCAATACATCAAACACTTTCTTCACATGACATACATGTTCATTCCAACTTTTGCTAAAGACAAGGATATCTTCTAGATATACAAGAACAAATTCATTAATGAAAGGCCTAAAAAGATCATTCATGACCCTCATGGAAGTGGTTGGAGCGTTGTAAAGTCTGAATGGCATCACCATCCATTCGAAAAACCCATGTTTGGTCTTGAAGGTGGTTTTCCACACATCCTGCTCTCCAATTTAGACCTAGTGATAACCACTACGCAAATCCAATTTGGTGAAATAAATAGCATTCTTTAACTGATCTAATAAGTCATCAATGCGTGGAAGAGGGTAACGATTTTTCACCGTGATTTTGTTTAGTGCTCAATAATCCACGCACATCCGTATATACATAATTTCCGTATATGCGCAATTTCTGTATATGGAATTTGCGCATATACGATGTAGATACATAAACGACGTGCATATACGGAAGATATGCACATATAAGAAAGTTAGGGATATATGGAAGATATTCGCGCATATCTTCCGTATATACATAACTTTCGTATATGCGCAAATTCTATATACAGAAATTACGCATATACAGAAATTGTGCATATATGCAATATATACGCATATCATTCGTATATGTGCAACTTTCATATATTGTATATGTGCATCTACCGTATATGCACATATCTTCCGTATATGCGCAACTTCCATATATTCACATATCTTCCGTATATGCATAAATTTCTTATATGTGCATATCTTCCGTGTATGCACGTCTTTTATATATGTGCATCTACCATATATGCACAACTTCCATATACAAAAATTGCGCATATACGGAAATTGTGCATATACGAAAGATATGTGCATATCTTCCGTATATGCGTAACTTTCTTATATATGCATATCTTCCATATATGTACATCTTTTATGTGTGTGCATCTACCGTACATGTGCAGCTTCCATATATGAAAATTTTTCATATACGGAAATTGTGCATATACGGAAGATATGCGCATATCTTTTGTATATGCGAAATTTTTCTATATGCACATATCTTCCAGGTATATGTGCAACTTCCGTATATACACATAACCTCCATGTATGTGAAACTTTAGTATATATAACTTTTGTATATATGCATCTTTTGTATATGCGCAACTTTCGTATATGCACATATCTTCCGTATATGCGCAACTTCTGTATATTCGCATATCTTCCGTATATGCATGTCTTTTATATATGTGAATCTACAGTATATACGCAACTTCCATATATACACATATCTTCCGTATATTCACAATTTCAATATACATAAATTGCGCATATACGGAAACTTTGCATATACGGAAGATATACGCATATCTTCAGTATATCTCTAACTTTCTTATATGTGGATATCTTCTGTATATGCGTGTCGTTTATGTATCTGCATCGTATATGCGCAAATTCCATATACAAAAATTGCGCATATACGGAAATTGTGCATATACGGAAGATATGCACATCTTCCGTATATGCACAATTTCCGTATATGCGCAATTTCTGTATATGGAATTTGCGCATATACGATGCAGATGCATAAACGACGTGTATATACGAAAGATATGCACATATAAGAAATTTAGGGATATATGGAAGATATTTAGGTATATCTTCCGTATATGCATAACTTTTGTATATGCGCAAATTTTTTATACAAAAATTACGCATATACGGAAATTGTGCATATACGCAATATATGCGCATGTCATTCGTATATGCGCAACTTCCGTATATTGTATATTTGCATCTACCGTATATGCGCAACTTTCGTATATGTGCAGCTTCCATATTTTCGCATATCTTCCGTATATGCGTAAATTTCTTATATGTGCATATCTTCCGTGTATGCACGTCTTTTATGTATGTGCATCTACCGTATATACGCAACTTCCATATACAAAAATTGTGCATATACGGAGATTGTGCATATACGAAAGATATGTGCATATCTTCCGTATATGCGTAACTTTTTTATATATGCACATCTTCCATATATGTACATCTTTTATGTGTGTGCATCTACCGTACATGTGCAGCGTCCATATATGGAAATTTTTCATATACCGAAATTGTGCATATACGGAAGATATGCGCATCTCTTTTGTATATGCGAAATTTTTCTATATGCACATATCTTCTAGGTATATGTGCAACTTCCGTATATACACATAACCTCTATGTATGTGAAACTTTAGTATATATAACTTTTGTATATATGCATCTACCGTATATTTGCAACTTCTGTATATGCGCAACTTCTGTATATTCGCATATCTTCCGTATATGCATGTCTTTTATATATGTGAATCTATAATATATGCGTAACTTCCATATAATAAAATTGCACATATACGGAAATGTGCACATATAAGAAAGTTATGTATATACGGAAGATATGCACAGATCTTTCGTATATGCACAATTTCTGTATATGCGCAATTTTCATATACAGAAATTACGCATATATGGAAACTGTACATATACGGAAGATATGCGCATATCTTCTGTATATCCTTAACTTTCTTATATGTGCATATTTTCCGTATATGCACGTCGTTTATGTATCTGCATCGTATATGCGCAAATTCCATATACAGAAATTGCGCATATACGGAAATTGTGCATATACGGAAGATATGCGCATATCTTCCGTATATGCACAATTTCTGTATATGCGCAATTTCTGTATATGGAATTTGCGCATATACGATGCAGATACATAAACGACGTGCATATATGGAAGATATGCACATATAAGAAAGTTAGGGATATACAGAAGATATTCGCGCATATCTTCCATATATACATAACTTTCGTATATGCGCAAATTCCATATACAGAAATTACGCATATACGGAAATTGTGCATATATGCAATATATGCACAACTTCCTTATATTGTATATGTGCATCTACCGTATATGCGCAACTTCCGTATATACACATATCTTTTGTATATGCGCAACTTCCGTATATTCGCATATCTTCCGTATATGCGTAAATTTCTTATATGTGCATATCTTCCGTGTATGTACGTCTTTTATATATGTGCATCTACCATATATGCGCAACTTCCATATAAAAAATTTGTACATATACGGAAATTGTGCATATACTGAAGATATGCGCATATCTTCCGTATATGCGTAATTTTCTTATATATGCATATCTTCCATATATGTACATCTTTTATGTATGTGCATCTACCGTACATGTGTAATTTCTATATATGGAAATTTTTCATATATGGAAATTGTGCATATACGGAAAATATGCGCATCTCTTTTGTATATGCGAAATTTTTCTCTATGCACATCGCTTTTGGAGAAGGACTCTGACATCAGTTTTGACTGTCAATTCGTGGACATAATTTCTCCGGCAAATACTTTCCGGGGATTGGGTTGATGTCTTTGTAAATCATCCATCCATGACTTATGCCAATGCGAGATGCATCATCCCCATGTGCATGATACATGTGAACTGATCCATGACTTATGCCAATGCAAGATGCATCATCCCCATGCGCATGATACATGTGAATTGAATTAATTTAAACCACTACCGAGATTTGAATTTTCCCAACAAGTTTTGAAATTTTCCCGCCCACATTATTTTGAATTTGGCCGTGGATGAAGCGGCTGAATCCACAAATCGATGCCTGCCCACATTATTTTGAATTTGGCCGTGGATGAAGCGGCTGAATCCACAAATCGATGGGGTTACCAGCCAGGAGTCGAATCCCATATCCACCACTGATCCCAATTCTGCGAGTCTTTTCTTCAAAGACGAGGCAGAGTATGTGGATCCGGATCTGGGGCACTCGTTTCAGGCCATACGAGACCAGATTTTTGGCTCCGAGAACACCTCCGCGGATCCTGCACCCATGAACAGATTCCTTGGGGGGTCCCAACATGTCTCAGACTGTCATGAATGGCTTCAGACCCGAGGTTGTTCCCGTATATAACACTCTCGTAAGTGAGTTCGCAGTATTCGATCGGTGGTTTGCTTCGGTACCGGCCTCGACTCAACCCAACAGACTCTACGTTCATTCTACGACTTCCCATGGAGCCACCAGCAATATCCCCAAGTTGTTGGCCAACGGATACCCACAGAAAACCATCTTTGAATCAATAGACGAGTCGGGTTTGTCGTTCGGGATTTATTACCAGAACATCCCGGCCACTCTGTTCTACAGAAATCTCAGAAAACTCAAGTATATTGGCGATTTCCACTCCTACTCGGCTCAATTCAAGGCCCATGCCAGGAATGGGAAGTTGCCCAATTATGTGGTTGTGGAGCAGCGCTACATGGATTCCAAGCTCTTCCCTGCCAACGATGACCATCCTTCGCACGATGTAGCCGAGGGCCAGAAATTCATGAAGGAGGTGTACGAGACGCTCAGATCCAGCCCTCAGTGGAATGAGACGTTGTTCCTTATAACTTATGACGAGCACGGCAGATTCTTCGATCACATTCCCACGACATTATCGACCCTGACCCCTTCTTTTTCAAATTCGACAGGTTAGGGGTTCGAGTCCCCACTATCATGATTTCGCCATGGATTGACAAAGGAACAGGTTTCGACTCTCTTGGCGCTATCTTCTTCCCTTCATCCATAATTCGATTATTTTCCATAACATTGAGTATTATATTAAATAAATTGTTGTTGTAGTGGTACATGGGGCTAACGGACCATATCCATCGTCTCAGTTTGAGCATTCATCCATTGCTGCAACAGTCAAGAAGTTATTCAATCTACAGTCCGATTTCCTGAGCAAGAGAGACGCCTGGGTTGGAACTTTCGAAGTTGTCGTACAGAAGCGCAGCAGCCCAAGAACAAACTGCCCAGGTACTCTAGGACCTAACAAATCTTCTTCTCACCATAACTAATTGTTGATCGAATTAGGCTCTGCCCAAACTTAGTAGTTTCGATCTAGTTTTTTATGGCCTTGCAGAGACACTGTCGGACCCTCCAAAGATAAGGCAGAGCGAAGCGAACGAGGAAGTGAAGTTAAGTGAGTTTTAGGAGGAACTGCTGCAGCTGGCAGCTCAATTGAATGGAGATTATACTCTCAGGAGTCATCTAGAGGAGATCAGGAAGAAAATGAATGTGAGAGAGGGTAACAAATACATTGAGTATTCTTCCGTATATGCACATATCTTCCGTATATGCACAATTTCCATATATGTGCAATTTTTGTATATGTGTTATAGACATTTTTGTGCCTTACAGCATTGAGCATGAAATGTCCATAATCTAAGGGATCCAAAGTCCCTAAACATGTTGTTCCTACTCCTAGAGGAACAAGGCTAACAAACCACAGCAATTCACAGAAGTTCCCCACCTGAAACTGCTAAAAAAAAAGTCAATTCAGGATCATTTCAGTCGCTACACTAGCTGTTTGCACTGAATGTGAAAGCCAACATTGGCTACCTGCGTTGAATGTCAACTGGAACAAAGGCTACCTGCGCTGAACGAGAATGGACAAGTGGCAGGCTCATTTCTCAAGGTGTCAAAACCCAGGAAGCTTCCAAAATGACACTTGCCTCAGGGAATTCGACTGGTGATGAGTAAGAGGTTCCAAATCTCCAAGTGGAAGCAAGAACCTCCAAGTGGACTCAAGAACTGATAGAGGGAGAGGACACTAGTCAGATCTCAAGCAGACTCATCCTCTCTCCAAACATCTATATATGGATCTCTCCTCCATGAGATCCAGAGGCTGGAATTTTGTTATTGCAAAGAATTGCTGTTGATTTGAGACTGGAATCATTGGGTGCTTAATGCTTTGAAGGGGCTGAAGATAGGAATTCCATTTGCTGGGAAGGAGATGCTGGATTGGAGCCCTCTGGGTTGTATCTCTTCTTGAACCTTGTTATTCATCAATAAAGCTATCTTGGTTTCTCCTATATGCTGATGTATTTTGATGTATGAATGTATTAGTGTATTTGGTTTATTTCGAATCCTAAACTAGTTATGAATGTGAACATCTGTCTTTGTGTAGTGTTCTTCTCTTGTCTCAAGTAGCTGTTCTCTTGTCGCAAGTAGCTGTTCTCTTGTGATCTTGCAGGAAGTTGTAGCTGGAGAAGCAAGAAGGCAAGTAGCTGTGAACACCCAAAGAGAAGGGAGATTGGATCGAGGGACAAACGGAAGACACCGGTAAGTCTATTGATCTCTCTTCTTTCACATTTCATAAAGGAAGAAACCAGTATAGCTGTACTCGTTTGTTGCTAAGGCACTGTCACACCTTAGGTGGATAGGATCGTCCTGCGTAGGCATTTTTCCCCACAACAAATTGGCGACTCAACTGGGGAAGATCTATTTAGTCATTTTATTTGTGTTTCTATCATTTGTTTGTTTCATAGACTTGACAGTAACAATCGAATTGCATCTTTCCCGGATGCAAAGTAGACAATTGCTGCTTTGATCCAATTGTTAGACTTGTCTATGATCTTAACAATGGATTCACAAATGATTTGATGATCCTTGTGATAGATCTTAGTAGCCCCTCAAAGCATCCCTTTGATTGTACCTTGCTTGTTGCTTTTATTTGGCCTAAAACAGTGAATTAAATAGAAATTTGTGACCCAGAACCTGAGAGAAATGAGAGTTTCTCCTTCAGCGCAGACCCAGTGAAGGGATTCTGCATTTCAATGCAGGTCCCGTGAAGGCTACCTGCGCTGAATGTCAAAACCCCTGTGTTAAGGTTGCGTTGAACCAGTTTGTCCTTGTGCAGCTGGGGTTATCTGTTCTGTTTTGCCTTGTTTTGATCTCTGATTTTTGCAGCCTGTAACCAGCATAGGTACCAGTCTGATAACTCCTTTTCTCTGCTTAGATTCCGCCTCCTTTTGTACAAAAAGACTGTGAGTGTTTTTATGTGTTTGTGGCATCATTTACAGTTTTCCTTTACATGAGTGAAATAGTCATCCTGTAGCCTTTGATTCAGATCTGTTGATTGTGATCTTAGAAGAGAGTTCATTGGCTGTTTGCAGATTGATTATACATTAGCTTTTGCTTATTGGTTTGAATTTGTCTCTTTTAAGTGTTGAAACAAGTCTTTATTTCGAAAATCGTTAAGTGTTGTAATCTCTTCTATCTTCTCTGATTTCGAAAAAGTAAACTTGTTTGTATTGATAATTTAAAAGCAAATTCAAAGTTGTACAAAAAGCTTTCTTTGTAGGCATCAATACTAAGAAGGCGGAAAACAAACACCTGCATTGTGCATTTTTCATTTGATAGTTTGCATGTTGGATTTAGGAAAAGTGCATTAGAGTGTGCTGATTGCTCTTTGAGAAAAGATGGTTTCTTTCTTTTCCCTTAGTAGCTAGGATTTTCAAAGTTGAAAAGATATAAAGCTTGCTTATCATCTTTAGACTGCATTTAGGAATTTGTATCATACATCTCGTGGTGAACCTTGAAAGGCAAACTTTAAAAAGATCAACCTAAAATAAATTGAATGAACTTAACAACGCTTTGCAACATAACGCACAACATAGAGGTCTAGGCTAGAGACGTGTTCCGGCGTCGTTAAGCCTGGTGACTGTCGATCTCATGGATGGTGGGTGATTCCTCCTGAGGGACGATAGCGCCAGTACGGATTGTGCTCCCACGTACCGTCGCATATATATTGGGAGACCCTTATAGGCATAAAACCTTTATCCTTAGGAAGCCGTGTCGGCCGCCCTACTGATCGCAATGCACTGAACACAGCATTCAGGAAGATCGACCGCCCGTACCCTAAAAAGTATTCTGCGGTTTTGCGAAAAGTTTGGCACACCCTCTACCTAGAACTCCAGAGCAGTTCCTTTTGGCCTTTTTCAGACTCTATAACGGAAAAAGTCCATCCGAGCATTTGTCACTTCGGGCTCATTAAAACATCGAAGGAGACTAGAGTCATCTTTAGCTTTTTCTCGACTCTTTAAAATTGAGAAAGCAAGTTGTGTCTAAGCGTCGTTAAAATTTATTTTAAACGGAACAATCACCCTTTAATTCCTGCGTTGATCTTTAGGTTGAAAAAATGGAGCACACCAACCAAGGAATTCCCCTTGGTGGAAATCCTAGTCCCTTCTCCTCTTGGGGAGATGTTGGTGCGCCCCACATGGCTACATTGTCGCTTCCAGGACTGACAATTGGCCTGCCAGTCTGGCTCTTTTCGACCAATGTCGTTCAGAACACCACCATTCCTGAACAGTCGAGTCAACAGTTAGACCAGACCAGAGTTGCCCTCCAGCCTTCTACTTCATCTTCCTCTCCTCCTTCCTCTTCTCTTGACGGAACTGGTAAAACAAAAAACCAAGTTCCTAAGGAGAAGAAGGAAAAGAAGAAGAAAGAAAAGAAGAAGAAGGAGCCAAAGGCGACTGGGGGAAAACAAGTGTCGTCTGACAAAAATCCACACACAGCACTGACCAGGCCTAAATCGCCATGTGTCATATGCAAGGGAGACCATTTCCACAAAGATTGTCCCTGTATCCCTCGAATACTAAGGGATTGGTCTCCCCGTTTGCACAATTCGGTAGCGTCGACCTCTGATAGCCATGTTGACAGCTCACCGTCGACTAGTGAAAGTGAAGTCCCAGGACAGAGAGGGAAAGCTAGATTTCCCTGCAAACTGTGTGAAGGCGATCACGCCATCCACCATTGTCCCTTCTTAGACGAGGCTAAAAGATTTCTAGAAGATCACCCGATTTTACGAGCGCAACTTCCTCCTGGATATCAAAAACTCCTGCCAAGTCCTTCACTAGTTGAGAACCCGGCTGACCCACCCAGGTGGTCAGCCGAAGCACCTATCATTGAAGATGAACCGTCTGGATCCATGCCTGACGAAAGTCAAAAGGTTGATACGGCAGTTGACCCGGTTTTGCCTTCAGAGGCTCTATCTTCGAATGATACCATCACAGAGGAGAATAAAGACGACACCGTCCAAATTCTCTTCATCAACACTGACCCTGATGAACAAGGGGGAAATGCCCCCATTCCTTTATCGCAGGAAGGAAGTTTGTCAGAGCGATATCCGGCCGTTTATTCGGTCCCACAACCAAGCAACCTAGTTTTATCCTTTGACTGGAACCAACTAGGCAGACCCCGGTTGCCAGCAAGCATACCATTCAGAATTATCGTTCAAATATACAGAATGGTAATGGCTAGCACTATTATTGATGAGGGGGCATCTGTGAGTATCCTTTCCTCTATTGCTTGGAAAGCGCTTGGCTCGCCAGCGCTTTTGCCTGAAATGAGAAATCTATCAGGCTTTGATAAAGTAACCAGTCGACCTTTAGGGATCCTCCCCAATGTGCCCATAACATTGAAAGGGAAGACCGTTCAAATGAACGTGGTGGTCGTTCAAGGACCCTTGGATTATAACCTACTCCTTGGACGAGACTATATATTGCATTGGAGCCATCATCTCCTCACTCTTTAGAGTAATGTGTTTTCCGCATGAAGGAAGAGTGCTCAAGCTCGTGGACCAACTTTCATTTCCTGGATCACGCATCGCAAATAGTCATGTACCATCCCTAAATGGTCTATTCACGCAAGAAGTGTCTCAACCCACGGTCCGTCCTCCTGATGAGCGCGAGTAATCCGGGAGGATATGACTGGAACCCAGGGGGCATGCGTCCTGGTCTGCTTCGGCAGGGAAGCTTTGGGTATAGAGTAGGTTTCCGCGGGAGAATATGACTAGTCTGTACCCCCTCCGTCTAGGAAGAGGGTTATTCTAGAATAAGATTCTTTTGTCAAAGTTATGTGAGTTGGCGGGCTACGTCGCTCACCTTTTTCTATTTCGGTAGCCATTGCCGAGGAAGTGTTTTGTTTGAAAGATTAACGAGACAATCTTTGGGTAACCTGAAAGAGGTAAGCCTCTCTCGTTAAAACGAATGTTTTGGCGGAAGAGAAGTAGAGGTAACCTTGAAACTCTGTTTTATACCTGGGGGCATGCAAACCTTTTGGAGTGCAAGCAAGGGGTGGCTATTTATTTTTTAAATTTTTAGGACCTCTAACCCTTTAAACTCGTAGGATTAGTCGTTTCTGAAATTGCATAAAGAAAGGATCCGGGGCAAAGCTTCGTGAGATGAAGCTCCATAAAAAATAGAATCTCAATGAGACACTCTTATCATATGACTGGTATATTGAGCAGTTTTAGCACAAAGTTCATGCTCGTTAAAAAATTAATGCAAGATCCGAGCAGTTTTAACGCGGACTTCATGCTCGTTAAAAAATAAACATAAGCAATGAGCAAGTGTTTCCACCAGCGTTTAAGCTCATTTTAAAATAAAAAATGAACCTACCCGGTAAATAACCACTGTGAATGTAATATCATCAGCCATTAAAGCCTTGGTCGTGTTTGCACCGTCACCTCCACTTTTCATTTTGCCGATCGTTCACCTCCATATGATTGTTTACCCATTTTGAGGAACAGCTGCGAAGACTGATTTCACCTAGCCATCCTTGTGACACTGCCGTGATTGGAAAATTCCAACCTGTACCTGGAATCAGCTGCTAACCCTGTTTATCACTCGTTCCTGAAAAGACGAGTCTTCTTTAAGCTCTTTTCAACTGACTCGTAAAATATGAAAAGATTGCCGAGTTTTGGCCTTCCAGCTCGATAAAGCGATCGGAAGAGCTATCCCTCCTCTAGATTTTAATCTTTTTGGACCTGGGGGATTATTGCACAAAAAGATCGAGCGCTTGTTTTGTTCGGCTCATTAAAACTATCGAAAACTCATCCCTTCTGTATTGTTTTATACTTTTTCGGACTTAAGGGATTAGATGACGAAAAAGAACTTTTGGAGTTAACTTTATGTACCTTTTCAGACTCTCTAAAAATGAAAAGGACCGAGTTATCCTTGTCGTTAGACTCGTTAAAATCATTAAATAGCGACAAACTTGTCTTTAGACGAGAACGAGTTTCACTATCGCTAGGCTCGTTA
The DNA here is from genome assembly GCA_031772625.1 of Pinus tabuliformis. Lineage (NCBI taxonomy): Eukaryota > Viridiplantae > Streptophyta > Pinopsida > Pinales > Pinaceae > Pinus > Pinus tabuliformis. Next base: position 1,492,220,864 of record CM062819.1, on the reverse strand, counting down.
AAACATAGCGATGGGCTTGCCCGAAGGGCAGGTTATAGAACAAGCATATGTTATCCTCCTCAAGCTTGACAAAAATAAAGAGGTACTGGTCAGCAATGACTGGGGAAAAATTGGGAGAAACTAAAGAAAACTTTGATGGTAGCAAGTCGCTCTTGAACATGACACTTTTCCTCTGTACCACAATCGGGTTGGGTTCTTTCATTCACCGGTCACATCCATGGTCTCGCCATACCATCCATATTTGGGGTAATGCTACCGATCCATCGTATCAGTGTCGCCATATGTTCAAGAGAAGTCGTTTAGAAAAGTCAACCGTGTCCCATCCACTGCCATACATTATCCTTCATCCTTTCATGACCGCCACCCTGAATCATATGTCACAGATCGTTTTCACCTCCATTAAAATCATTAGCTCCGTTCCGTGTCACTGATGTGGGATTCATCAAGGCCCTCCTTTGACGGATCGCTTCTTGTCGACATCAGCTCATTATCCGAGAAGTTGATCTAGGAACAACCCCTTCAGTACTTTGAAGCTTGCATGCCACAATGGCAAGTTTCTCACTTCCGGCGACAGGTATACATCAATGACCGTCGACCGAAAGATTTTGCGTGGTGTTCGATGCCAAGTCCTTTATTCACACCATGTGAATTGTACTGCAGTACCTTGAGGGTCATTATCATTATCGGTGATTCCTCTCGCGCTTGTTAACGGTTTTCATCATTGACCGGTAATCAAGCGATGTCTTTCCATGTTCGACTTCAGAACATTTCTCACATGGATCGACTTGTACCTAGAGTGAAGATCGAACGAGTTTGAAGACCCCGGATCTAGTTTCATCCATCCGGGCTGCGATATATATTCAGGAAAGATAAAGACATTGACATGTACATCATTGCAGCAGATAATCATCCTACTCAAAGGATGATAATTTCATCAAAATTATCAGTCTACCATCAGACGATTGTCTGTTCTATGTACGGGAAAATGTATTTGTAAAGCTGAGCATGGGAATGCCCGCCTTAGCTAGATCATGAAAGCAGTATGAAAAATAATGTATTGTATTGTATCTTATTACAGGTCTCCTCCCAGCATTGGATGAACTTTGGATCCCCCTGATAAAGCATTTCGCCCGATAAATAACCTCATACTTTAGGGGGCAACTGTTATAGACATTTTTGTGCCTTACAACATTGAGCATGAAATGTCCATAATCTAAGGGATCCAAAGTCCCTAAACATGTTGTTCCTACCCCTAGAGGAACAAGGCTAACAAACCACAAAAATTCACAGAAGTTCTCCACCTGAAACTGCTCAAAAACAAGTCAATTCAGGATCATTTCAGTGGCTACACTAGCTGTTTGCACTGAATGTCAAAGCCAACACTGGCTACCTGCGTTGAATGTCAACTGGAACAAAGGCTACCTGCACTGAACGAGAATGGACAAGTGGCAAGCTCATTTCTCAAGGTGTCAAAACCCAGGAAGCTTCCAAAATGACACTTGCCTCAGGGAATTCGACTGGTGATGAGTAAGAGGTTCCAAATCTCCAAGTGGAAGCAAGAACCTCCAAGTGGACTCAAGAACTGATAGAGGGAGAGGACACTAGTCAGATCTCAAGCTGACTCATCCTCTCTCCAAACATCTATATATGGATCTTTCCTCCATGAGATCCAGAGGCTGGAATTTTGTTATTGCAAAGAATTGATGTTGGTTTGAGACTGGAATCATTGGGTGCTTAATGCTTTGAAGGGGCTGAAGATAGGAATTCCATTTGCTGGGAAGGAGATGCTGGATTGGAGCCCTCTAGGTTGTATCTCTTCCTGAACCTTGTTATTCATCAATAAAGCTATCTTGGTTTCTCCTATATGCTGATGTATTTTGATGTATGAATGTATTAGTGTATTTGGTTTATTTCTAATCCTAAACTAGTTATGAATGTGAACATTTGTCTTTGTGTAGTGTTCTTCTCTTGTCTCAAGTAGTTGTTCTCTTGTCGCAAGTAGTTGTTCTCTTGTGATCTTGCAGGAAGTTGTAGCTGGAGAAGCAAGAAGGCAAGTAGCTGTGAACACCCAAAGAGAAGGGAGATTGGATCGAGGGACAAACGAAAGACATCGGTAAGTCTATTGATCTCTCTTATTTCACATTTCATAAAGGAAGAAACCAGTATAGCTGTACTCGTTTGTTGCTAAGGCACTGTCACACCTTAGGTGGATAGGATCGTCCTGCGTAGGCATTTTTCCGCACAACAATATGAAAGTTGCACATATACGGTAGATGCACATATATAAAAGACGTGCATACACGGAAGATATGCACATATAAGAAATTTATGCATATACAGAAGATATGCGAATATACGGAAGTTGCGCATATACGAATGATGTGCGCATATATTGTGTATATGCACAATTTCCGTATATGCGTAATTTCTGTATATGGAATTTGTGCATATACGAAAGTTATGTATATACGAAAGATATGCGCGAATATCTTCCGTATATCCCTAACTTTCTTATATGTGCATATCTTCCGTATATGCACGTCGTTTATGTATCTGCATCGTATATGCACAAATTCCATATACAGAAATTGCGCATATACGGAAATTATGTATATACGGAAGATATGCGCATATCTTCCGTATATGCACAATTTCCGTATATGCGCAATTTCTGTATATGGAATTTGTGCATATACGATGCAGATACATAAACGACGTGCATATATGGAAGATATGCACATATAAGAAAGTTAGGGATATACGGAAGATATGCGCATATCTTCCGTATATGCACAGTTTCCATATATGCGCAATTTCTGTATATGGAAATTGCGCATATACGGAAATTGTGCATATACGGAAGATATGTGCATATCTTCCGTATATACATAACTTTCTTATATGTGCACATTTCCGTATACGTGCAATTTCAGTATATGGAAGTTGCACATATACTGTAGATTCACATATATAAAAGACATGCATATACGGAAGATATGCGAATATACGGAAGTTGCGCATATACGGAAGATATGTGCATATACGGAAGTTGCGCATATACAAAAGATGCATATATACAAAAGTTATATATACTAAAGTTTCACATACATGGAGGTTATGTGTATATACGGAAGTTGCACATATACCTGGAAGATATGTGCATATAGAAAAATTTCGCATATACAAAAGATATGCGCATATCTTCCGTATATGCACGTCGTTTATGTATCTTCATCGTATATGCGAAAATTCCATATACAGAAATTGCGCATATACGGAAACTATGTATATACGGAAGATATGCGCATATCTTCCGTATATGCACAATTTTCGTATATGCGCAATTTCTGTATATGGAATTTGCGCATATACGATGCATATACATAAACGACGTGTATATACAGAAGATATGCACATATAAGAAAGTTAGGGATATACGAAAGATATGCGCATATCTTCCGTATATGCACAATTTCCGTATATGCGCAATTTCTGTATATGGAAATTGCGCATATACAGAAATTGTGCATATACGGAAGATATGTGCATATCTTCTGTATATACATAACTTTCTTATATGTGCACATTTCCGTATACGTGCAATTTCAGTATATGGAAGTTGCGCATATACTGTAGATTCACATATATAAAAGACATGCATATACGGAAGATATGCAAATATACGAAAGTTGCGCATATATGGAAGATATGTGCATATACAGAAGTTGCGCATATACAAAAGATACATATATACAAAAGTTATATATACTAAAGTTTCACATACATGGAGGTTATGTGTATATACGGAAGTTGCACATATACCTGGAAGATATGTGCATATAGAAAAAATTCGCATATACAAAAGATATGCGCATATCTTTCGTATATGCACAATTTCCGTATATGAAAAATTTCCATATATGGAAGCTGCACATGTACGGTAGATGCACACACATAAAAGATGTACATATATGGAAGATATGCATATATAAGAAAGTTACGCATATACGGAAGATATGCACATATCTTCCGTATATGCACAATTTTTGTATATGGAAGTTGCGCATATACAGTAGATGCACATATATAAAAGACGTGCATACACGGAAGATATGTACATATAAGAAATTTACGCATATACGGAAGATATGCGAATATACGGAAGTTGCGCATAAATGGAAAATATGCACCATATACGGTAGATGCACATATACAATATACGGAATTTGTGCATATACGAATGATATTGTGTATATGCACAATTTCCGTATATGCGTAATTTTTGTATATGAAATTTGCGCATCTACGAAAGTTATGTATATACGGAAGATATGCGCGAATATTTTCCGTATATCCCTAACTTTCTTATATATGCATATCTTCCGTATATGCACGTCGTTTATGTATCTGCATCATATATGTGCAAATTCCATATACAGAAATTGCGCATATACAGAAATTATGTATATACGGAAGATATGCTAGAAAAAATATTTTTATAATAAATTTGGAAGAGATTTTAAAATATAATTTAATAAAAACTTTGAAAATTGAGTATAAAAAACCGTGCTATTTTTAAAATTTAATTAGAAATGAATCTCCACCCCACAATTTTTTATGAGATTCTTTTAAAATTTAAATAGAAATGAATCTTTGCCCTACAATTTATGTGACTCTCTATATTTTATGGATGATGGAGTCAACCATTTGACAATGTGTAGATGTTTTTGATAGGGAAGCAGGCAGAAAACTTAGGAGAGAATAGCTTCAAGGCCCACAAACATTAAAATTATTTTTTTTAAACAATTTTCCAATGAAATGGAATGATTTTTTTTTTTGAAATTTCATTCTTGTTCAAATTTCAATGTCAGCATTGTGGTAATATATGCACTACTCTGGTTCACTAGGATTTGTTATTTGATCTACTATGATTTTTTGAGAATAGGTAAAGTCTTATATAAGTGGTTTGTTATAGCTATATCGTGAATGGTTAAATTCATTCCATATAATTTTTTCTTACTAAGCATTTATATGATGAATATTTCTTGTTCTTTTGAATGGATTTGGAAGATATTTCCCCCATAAAAAATTATATAAATAGAATGAATTTATATCAATTTTTTCAACACTCACATGATTACTTCATATATTCCCTTTATATATTAACATTATAATAAAAATTTATTTATATTTGATAATATATTGATAATAAATAATAAATTATTAACTATGCATACACATACTTTATATTAATAAAAATATTGATAATAGGGATGTAATTGTGTAATTCATTAATGTTTTAACAATAATTACCATTATATAAAATTTATAGTATAATATTATACATTTATGTATAAATGGTTTGTTATAGCTATATGGTGAATGGTTAAATTCATTCCATATAATTTTTTCTTACTAAGCATTTATATGATGAATATTTCTTGTTCTTTTGAATGAATTTCGAAGATAGTTCCCTCATAAAAAACTTATATAAATAGAATGAATTTATATCAATTTTTTCAACACTCACGTGATTACTTCATATATTCCCTTTATATATTAACATTATAGTAAAAATGTATTTATATTTGATAATATATTGATAATAAATAATAAATTATTAACTATGCATACACATACTTTATGTTAATAAGATATTGATAATAGGGATGTAATTGTGTAATACATTAAGGTATTAACAACAATTACCATTATATAAAATTTATAGTATAATATTATACATTTATGTATTCCTGTTTATTTATCAAATTTTAATTTGGTTTGATATTTAAGTATTTATATTAAAAAAATGCTACTTGGTTGTATTTAGTTGGAGTGGTAAAGATAAACTACCAAAATTATTCTAAAATGATTCATCTTTATATGTTGGAATAAAATAACATAATAAAAAACTTAATATAAACATAAAAATAATAAAAATTTCTATTTAATAGAAGGTTTAAGGTGAAATTCAATTCATATGAAATTTCTAAAGATGATAGTTCATTTTATTTATAACACTTTTGAAAAAAATAACAATCGTTTTTATATATAAAGTTTACATTCAAATAAATAAAAAATGGATACATTTTTATCTTTATAATCATAATTATAAGGAAATTTTATAATCTAAAGATAAAAATATTTTTCACGTATTAACATATAAATTTAATTGAACAATTATTAACACTTTTTATGTAAAGTAATGCATTCAAGAAATATATGCATCTTTAAATACATGAATTGTATATAATATTTCGTAAATAAAAGTCATATCTTTTTGCATTTTTTTATCACTAGCTCTTCAATGAATCAAATTCTATCTTGAATATCATAGATTTATACCCATCCATAGTGCATAGAAACACCAACAAAAATGTGACTAAACTATATATAATATTCCAAAGATTGATAACCTTTTAAATAACATTTGTTATAAAACAAATTTTACTTAACCCAAGATCAAATTTAGCAAGATTTTGTCAAAACTTTTGATGTTAAAAACTGATAAAGATATATGCCTGATTGGAGGGAGCACATGTAATATTACACAAACAAAAACTCATACTTTATATATCTAAATAAAACGAGTTCTCATTAAACAAAATGTACCTTTTGTGTTTTAGGTGCCAAAAGTATTGGTATTCAAAACATTTAAAACAAAATAAAAGAAAGTTAATATATTAAAACTGTCCTTGTAGCCCCTTTATAGACAAAACAATGGCTAAAGTTCTATTTTTGTAGCCTAAGTCATTTAAACTTGGAATGTTTAGACTTCAAAGTAGCAAACCTAGTGGGTTTAGTGAGAGCAATGCTAGTTGAGCATATATGCTCTATGTATTGTTTGCGTGACTTGAACCCACATGCTTTCAAGTCCTTTGGCATGATTTTGGTCCTTTTAACCATAGCATCAACATTTATCTTTTTTGTTTTCTGTGGAAATTAAAACATTATCAATAAATATCAAAATCCACATAGATATAATGAAAATATGGGGACCATGTAACGAATATGAAAAGACAATGCATTAACTAGCTATCAATAAATATCAAAATCCATATAGATATAATGAAAATATGGGGAACATGTAACGAATATGAAAAGACAATGCATTAACTAGTCATAAAAAATATGTCAATGTTATTATGAGGTAAGATATATAGTTTATAACTTACCTCTCTTAAATTATCTTTAAGTCTAGATGAATGTCGCAATGGTTGAGGAGAATGTGATTTTTGCTGACTATCATGTCCACCATCATACATGTGCAAAGGTGTTTTAGGAGATGTATATTCATTACTTTGAACATTAGATTATACATAGATATAAGTGTGTGATGCAAATAGAATTAAATGTAAAAATATGATAAAATTATAGGAGTATAAATAAATATAATCTTACTTTGCATTGTGACATTGGATGTGAAGATGGTTGTAGAATTTGAACCATTTCATTTCCATTCTTCTTAAGGCTCCAACAATCTTCACGGGTTTTCGTTGATTGCAATGGTTCCAAAGGGAACACCTGCACCGTAAATAAGAAATAACACACACACACATATATAATAAAAACAAATCAAGGATAACAATACAGAATATAGAACATCCATTTCTCATCCCATCATTATGGTAAAACATAACAATTTATATATTAATGTTTTTTGTGGAATAGGTTATATCGATTAAAAACTTACTGGCCAATAACCCCTTGAAAACCTTGAAATCTAGGCAAGCGTCGTAATAGTTGGTAGCTTGAATTTAGGGAATTTTGTTGATTAGGCTATGCATATCAATAACAACGAGAAATTAGTATACAATTATAATAAATATAAATATTATTTAATGTTAAAATGTCTAAAAAATTAATATATGCAAAAAATAATTAGAGTCTAAAGAATTAATATATTCACCCTAGGGCTACCCCCCTTGACTTGTCTATGAGAGAGTCTAAACAGAGTGAGTAAGGATTAGAGTGACAACGCTTACTCTGAGTGTTGTCGCGGTGCCTAGACACTTTGTGTGACAACAGAGCTCACAAGAAGAAGCAATACAAGGTTGACTTAAAAGTCTGATGGCGAACTTTGGTAATTGTGGTGCCTCTGTGCCACAATCTATACACCAATGAGCTATAAAAAAATAACAAAAAAATTTATCAGTTTGCAATGCCAAACATATAAAAGAGAACTAGCAAAATTACAAGCTAAGCTCTAACAATTTGCACTTACGAGGCATTTTCTTGCCTTCAGACGTTGGCTTGAGCTGAATCCAGATATCACAGATGCTTCTTTGTACATATCTTGTTGTATGTTGATTTTGTCTTGAATATCTTGATCCGGAAACATCTTCTCAATGCAAATCATGACACCTCTTATCACCCTTGGGATCTTCGTGAATGTTAGATCCCTCATTATGGAATAATCTCAGATTTAGATATACTCCTACTACATGCAATGGTGAATGTACTTTCCTATCCCACCTGGAATCAATAATTTGTCATAAGGGAGATATTTAGATTCATTTCCCTTATAGAAAGTCTTGATGGCCTCTTTGGCCCTGTCCATGCCCTCATAAATATATCCCATTGCGAGTTTCTCTCCAACCATAAATCTCAAGAATTTCATAAGGGGCTCAATGAAGCTAACAATCTCAGTGACTTGTTCCACAATCTATCACCAAAGACTGATGCTTTTGATGAAAAGAGATTTTGGGGTAAGGCCAAAACCCCTTTTCTTTACAATATTCGATCCTGGGACCTATGGGTTATGAGCCCATTACTTATCGGAAGCGTTTCATAAGGCTTTAAGCCTTTAAAACCTGTGGACCATACAACTATCGGAAATACATAGGAATGCATAGAAACACATGGAAAATCTGCTCTGAACCCTTTGTTCGGACTTCAAAAACAATTCACCTGGATCTATATATCCGTCGGGTCCGCTCTTCGCTCCGACCCTTTCCGCTGCTCCGATCTCCTGAACTCCGATCACCGATTTATCGCTATCGGCGTATCGGCGTTCCACCACATCGGCACTATCACAACATCCATTACTGTTAGCCCTTTGACCTCTCCGATTGTGATCAATGATTAGATTTGGACTGTCGATCTGGCTTCCGATCCGACGGTCCATGTTCCATCGCATCATCGCGATCGCAATTATTCAAGACCCATTCCAATTAGTTCAATGCATCGGTCCGATATGTCTATAAAATTTCAGGTCCGGATCTCAAACTCGGACTATGTTTTTGCTGTTTCTTAGTGTAACTGGAATTCGGCTTGCCTTCGATGGATTTATGCACTTAACACAGTTTCTGCCATACTCTGCTATGACACGCACAACATTCATTAATATATATCTTTGAATCGCCATCGATCCTACAGTGATCAATGGTCGATCAACACGCATACAAACGGGATTCAAGACACCAATGCATATATACACAGTATAACTGGAAAAGGCGTAAAATACACAGACACGCGTAAATCCACACAACACACATATTTCTATTATACATATACAGACTTCTATTACAGCCTAAGGCATTTCAGCCTTGGAACAAGTCCCCCTTCAACTACATTGTGTCGATCTTTGTTTCTACAAATCTTTATCAATCGCTCTATATCCTCTCTGTCTCTGTCTCATTACATATATATAGAACACGTAGGTTCATCAGTTTCTAAGAAACATTGGAATGGATCACTGAAAGGATCCGATCAATCCTCTCCTTAATCTTCTCTAACAAATCACTAACAACTCCCTAATCTTCCGTTATGCACACATATGGCAGATTACCTTAAGTCTCCTCGAGACTTTTATCCATTCCATCATTTACTCTGTTTTGAACAGAATTGTCCCCTGTTTTTCTCGATGGTCCACATCTCCTCCTTCTCCGCTTTGGATTCCTCCTTTAATTAAGGGGGGTTAGATGCTCCTGCATCAGACTCCCGAGGCACAAAAATTTATGACCTCCTGGTCATATGCTTCTCCTTGTCCTTAGCAATTCTACCCACTTTTCAGTGGAATTGCCTTCATCTTCTGTGAGCTACAACTGACCTCTGCAGTAACAGTCTTCCTCTATTACATGATACCTCACCAAGCTCTCATCGCTCAATCTTTTGGCATCCTTCTAGTTCTCTTCTCTGGAACCAATTGAGCACACCTTGCTCTAGGTTGTTGCAAGTCTTCTCACCTTCCACTGCCACTATCTGCACGACAGTAAGATCACAAACTCTCCAGATTTCAACAACTCTACCTCCTTTCCCTTCTTCCTTATCGCAGGAAAACTTTCCCTGCTGTGATACCACTTGATGAAAAGAAATTTTGGGGTAAGGCCAAAACCCCTTTCCTTTACAATATTCGATCCTGGGACCTATGGGTTATGAGCCCATTACTTATCGGAAGCGTTTCATAAGGCTTTAAGCCTTTAAAACCCGCAGACCATACAACTATCGGAAATACACGGGAATGCAGAGAAACACATGGAAACTCCGCTCTAAACCCTTTGTTCGGACTTCAAAAACAATTCACCCAGATCTATATATTCGTCGGGTTTACTCTTCGCTTCGACCCTTTCTTCTACTCCGATCTCTCGACCTTCGATCAACGATTTATCACTATCGGCGTATCGGCGTTCCACCACTATTTCTGCATTTTCACCTCCTCATCATTCCATACTTCTACTAGAACTTGTTGCTTAGGATTCTGTGTTGTATCTAGCCCTTTGCATCAAATTCCCCCCATTCTTTCCTCCTCTTCATTTTTACTACAACGCCAATATTTAAGTTTCCTATTGTTGTGTCAGCCACCAGAACCAAGACCTTTCTCTTTGAGATTAGCCATATTTTCCCCCTGAGTATTTAGATCTATGAGTTTGCTTGAGTTTACCTTGTTGGAGGACAATTGAACCAAGCCCTTGAATTATCTCTTTTAAATTACGTGACATATGGAGTGCAGCAGAAATCCCTCAGATAATCTTCAAAAGAACTCCTCTCTTTAAGATGCCCTAGGCACTGGTCTGCTATCAACCCAGAGGTTGTCTCTAGGAGGCTTCTATATCTTCTGAAGAAATTGAGCGACAGGTGATAGAAAAAGTGACAACAGTACTTGCATGCAATTTTGTGTAACCACGACCTCTGGATATTAACATACACCTTCTGGTCTTCCATATTTTCTTTCAAGGTCCTTGCTGAGAAAATTTTATTCACCTTCTGCCATGTGAGATATGATTCCTTTTCTACATATAGTTGAGTGTCTGAGCATACTGGAAAGTAAACTAGTGTAATCTCAACTGCCTCCCTGGTACTTCTCTTTGTGGTATCTTTTGAAGCAACTCTCTTAGGTGCCATGATAACAGTGAATGATGAAGAGAAATGGCCAACACCTGTAATACCCAAGAGAGGAAAAAGCACTCATGGCAGACAATAAATTAGCTTCAACAAAACAACTTACAAAGCAAGATCAGGCACAACCACATGCATTGACTAGGAAAATTGTGCAATTCTAGAAGTGAAGGGAGGGAGATTGTTTGTGGGAACTACACATTGTGCAATCTCAATAGCCAGTGATGCAGCTTGAGGCTAGAGATGGAACAATTCACAGTCCAACCTAGGCAGATTGTGGGAGAGCCTATGCATCTCAAAGTCTCAGTGGCCAAGGTGGTAGACCCGAGCCTTGGAATATGCATTATTTTCGTATATGCGCAATTTCTATATATGGAATTTGCACATATACGATGCAGATACATAAAAGACATGTACATATGGAAGATATGCACATATAAGAAAGTGACAGATATATAGAAGATATGCGCATATCTTCCGTATATGCACAATTTCCATATGTGCACAAAAATGCAGCCTCTATATAGGCGCAACCTCTGTATATACACATCTTCTATATATACGCAACTTCCGTATATGCACATATCTTCTATATATGGATAAACTTTTGTATTTGCACATATATGAAAGTTGTGCATATACAAAAGAGATGCACATATATGGAAGTTGCACATATACAAAAGATATGTGATACAGAATATGTGCACATCTTTAGTATATGCGTAACTTTTGTATATGTGTATATCTTCCATATATGCACTTATTTAGTATATGTTCATTTCTTCCGTATATGTTCATATTTGGAAGTTTCACATTTATAATAGATGTGCATATACAATAGATGTGCATATACAGAAGAGATGTGCATATACGAAAGTTGCGCATATACGGAAGAGATGTGCATATATGGAAGTAATCTCTGCTTCCCTTGCGTCTTGTAGGCGAACCTGGGCTAGCATATGAAAGTCTTCTTACACACTTGTGTTTTCCACCTCCCTTTAGTCACACATAATGTAGTAGGAGAAAGAGTAAGCGGCCCATTATCCGCACATCATTTCTTTTTCATGCAAGGAACAATTGAAATATAGTGTAATTAGGAAGATCTCTCATTCTTGGACTTTGATACATCCCTTCAGATTAAGGGGGGAATGTTAGATATCTAATCCTCTGCTGATGGTTTGTGTAGTTTCCATCATCAAGGTTGGGTTGTCATCTAGAACTGTGCAGTTCTCAAGCTTAAGGTTGGCCTGCCAAGAGGGATTGCGCAATTTCTGGAGGCAAGGTTGGCCTGCCTCCCAAGATTGTGCAATTTCTGGAGGCAATCTCAGCAATGTTGCAAGGTGTAGTCAAAAGGTTGCTTGTAGCTGTAAAAGTTCAGATCAAGGTCGAAACAAAGAGTCACAATTACCATATAAAAAGATAAGTCTTGAACATACCATGAATACTTGACGACAATAGAAGATAAGCTTCTGTGGATAGAAATAAGGCTCCAAAATCAAAGCACAGGAAAAATTTTGGAGGATGGTTGTAGCAGCTACAATAGTCAGACATCACTAACACCAACCAGATCGGTCTCTACCCAAGTTTTCCAGGGCTCCAGAGCATTTGTCCCAACTATGGCTCCAGGAACTAATAACTCAACCCATAACCTTCCAGGGCTCCAGAGCGTTTGTCCAACCAAGGCTCCAGGACTAGTAACTCAACCCAAGTTGTTCCAAGGCTCCAGATCATTTGTTCCAACCAACGGCTCGAGGAACTAGTAACTCAACCCACAGCTATAAGGAACCTAGGCACCAATCAGAAACATGTGGAAAAACCCACAATACCATGGTTATCCAAGAAATGGAAAGGCTAGGAAAAAACACTATCAATCCAGGTAATCCTCCATGTCAATGACATATTATAACTAAATAACCAAATGCATATACCATGCATGCCAAAACTAACAAGGAAATCATACATGAAACTCGATACTTGCAAGGCAATCCCGTTGTAGTTGTTGATCCTTCTATCCCCTTGCCCTTTCTTACTTTTCCTTTGCCTTCTTTCTCCAAATCCATGAAAACTAGAGTGCTCCAAGCATGCTCCAAGATTTCTCTAAGTGTGCAAGATTATGAGAGAGAGAGAAAAAATAATGAGAGTGTCAAAGACTGAACTCACAAAACCCGTGAACTAATCCTCGGAATCCTTTTTATCATTGAGGCCTCTATTTTCTTCATTTTCCTTTATTTTTCCTTGAATTTTCCTCACATGCAATTCTATGACCTTTCATCTCCCTTTTCTCCTATTTTCCATTATTTTCATAAATAAATTCCAATTAATTCCACTTTGTCTTTGCCAATTCCCATAGTCATTAATTAATCACCAATGATCCCCATCACTATGTTTTACCAAAGATTCTGTTTGCAATATGTGTCGCGTGACCTTGGTTATTAGTTTTATTTATTTGCATAGGAAATCAACCAGGGGTTGTTACAGGAGCTCGGTCATAAGGTTAAATTACCCAAAGGATAAGACAATGGAGGTATGGTTAAGACGATAGTCAAAATCTATGAGGGGTTGGGTCAATGATTTGGAGAGATGTGGCCTGAGGGATACATGTTATGGAAAAATGGAACAAGTGGAAATTGGAAATGGCAGGAACATATTAATTGGACAATATCCATGGATTGGGTGTGATGGTAGGCATAGGATGTCTGCAGATCTAGTGGAATTTCTAAATTCTCACGATGTTTATTATATTGTAGTTGTGGCTAGATATGATCCCTCAGATGTTGATAATCATTTATGGGTGTCTACTCAAGATTTAAAGATCTTCCCTGTTTTTATAGGTGAATGGAATATTTTTTTTTATGAATTTGGGGAAAGCAGGTATTTTTTTAAATAGGGATGAAGAAGATAGTCTTTCTTGGTCTAAAAACAAGAAATGTGGGGTTATTTCAGCAAAGCATGGATACCATGCTTTGATTAAGCAAAATATGTCTTGTAATTCACAATGGTGGTTTGATTTAGTTTGGAAATGTCAAGGACTCCAGAAATGTCGTCTTGTTTATCGCTTCTCCTTGAAATGAATATTCTTAGTTGGGATTTTAAAAAGATGGGAAGGTCACGGATTTTGTATTTTATGTTGTCAGAACAGTGAATCTATTGACCATTTATTTGTTTTTTCCCTTTTGTTAAGACTATTTGGAAAGAGGTTTTGTTAGTCCTTAAAACAAAAGGTTGGTGGTTTGGAAATTCTGTTAAAGAAAGTTTGTGGCTTTAGGTTCAGAGATTTAGTTTGTCCTCTTTTAAATTTATCCCCACATTTATGATGTGGGGCATTTGATTAGGGATAAATAGTTTTTTTTTAGAATGATGTTGTATGCTCAACAATAATTGCACATAATTCTAGAGTTTCATTTTTGGAATATGTCAAGCCCTTGAAATCAAAGAAGATAAGAATTATAAGGGAGCTAGTGTTATTTGAAGGAAATGTATGGGGTTTCTTTGATGGTTGTTATCAAAGGGAGAATTGTGGGGTTGATGTTTCCATTCTATTCCCTAAGAATGTGGTTCTATAATGTTAGTTGGGCATTGGAAATGGAACGAACTTTGTTGCTGAGTTGATTGCTCTGTGGTGTGCTTTAAGGTTAGATTTGTGGAAGTAGGTGAAGGTTTTCAAACTAATTGGTGATTCTAAAATAATAGTGAGTTGGTTCAATGGAAAGGTGGATCTCCGAATCCTTCGCTTGGAATCATGGAAAAGGAAGATCCAGTTATTACAACAACGGTTTGAAGATCTTAAGATCCTTCACGATTACAAGGAGCATATTGTTCTTATAGATCTACTCTCAAAGGAAGCTTTAATTTTGGATGTTGGCATTTGTACCTGTTCTAAATTCCACAATAGTGTTATATTGTTAATTTTTTCCTTTAATCTCTTTAATCTTTCTTTTCCAATGACTAATTAGTCTTTTTTCTTTAAGTATAACTGAAACATAATTTAGATGTTAAAATAAAAATGTCTCATAAAAAAATCAAATAAACTACCATGTAACCAAAAACTTACACTTTTTTATTTCTATTCTAAAAATATAAAAAAAAACATATTTTTCCTTTTATAAAAACATAAATACATATTTGAATTTTAATTTCATTATTTTCATATATTAATTTTTAAATTTTTACATGGTAAAAGTGTTAAAGCTTATCTATTTCATATGGTTTGAAATATGGATATAACACCTAAGTTAAAATGCAATATACACCTATAGCAACTTACATACATTTTGAATTTTAAAAATGATCAAAAGAAGTTTTAATTTCTTTCCCTAGCTCAAAGTAAGGAGAAGAGATAATGAGCCCATGAGGCTGTGAAGAAATAATAACACTCACTGTAATTGAAATTTATTATTTTTTAAATTTAGTTACATAAATGCTTACATGTATTTCTATTGTTAAATAGAAGTTTCATTAACTTGACGTTAATGAACTCAAAGTTGTTATAGAATATCCAAGCTTATAAAAAATAAGAAATAAGTCTTCTCAAATCTATTTTAGGTAATTTTTCCGATCTTATTCCATTCAATGTATTTGGTATTTTTGTAACCTTCAAATTATTATATTATATTATATTTTTTATTTAATGAGATAACTTTCATATTTTTTTATTTTTAATTTGTTGTAAATATGATATATAAATATATTAAAATTTTTAATTGCAGTTATCAATAATTAGAAATATAAAATTAAAATAAATTATTTATATAATTAAGAGTTATTTTTATTTAGTTAAGACTTAAGTTAATGGTCCAAGAATCAAGGGTATCTGAGAGGAGTGAAAGCCTATCCTTTATGGACCACGAGTAAGTGGGTAATCCACGTGGTGTGGTTTTCCTTGAATAACAATGATGAGCTAGCTTGCATTCGTGGATAGCAAATAGTAACGGTTGTCCTCATTCTTGGTTTGACAATTCAGCTATAATAGGTTTTTCCACTATTTAAAAAGAAAAAATAAGAACAATAGAAATATGGGCTTGGAGTATTGTGCTGAAATTATTTTTTCTTGACTAAGAGCTACTCCGAACAATGATGAGTCAGCTTGCATTCATGGATAGCAAATAGTGATGGTTGTCCTCATTCTCAGTTTGACAATTCAGTTATAATAGATTTTTACACTATTTAAAAAAAAGGAACAATAAAAATATGGGCTTGGAGTATTGCCGTGAATTTTTTTTTCTTGGCTAAGAGCTAGACTTTTTCGGACGTAAGGAAATAAATTAAATGCCCAAGACCCAGAGGAAAGCCTAACCCTTTAAGGGCCACAAGTGGGTACTTACAAGTGGTGCGGTTTTCCTTGAATAATAGTGATGAGTCAACTAACATTTGAAGATAGCAACTAGTGATGATTGTCTCTATTACTGGTTTGACAACTAAATTAAGATAAATTTTTCCATTATTTAAAGAAAAAACACCAATAAAAATAATACAACAAAAATGATAATATCTCCATTTATGACTCATGTAAATATAAACTCATAATATTATCTGTTGCATAAAATTTGACACTTAAATTTCTGAATATGTACATGATTAGTTGAAAATCTATTTGTACACGACATAGTTTACAATCGAAGTAGACAGTAGTATCTAAAAGCAAAAAGACAAGCCCTGACTGCCAATATGACTCATATGTAAATATGAACTCAAAGATTTCGAATGTTATTGATACTGCCACTCATGATCTGGTTTGGAAAAGATTTAAAAATACAACTGAAGTGTGTAACAAGTACGAGGACAACAGGCCATCTTAACTTGATTGAACTTGTATAAATGATATTTGTGACGTAAAAAGCATATAAATCATAATTCTATTCGTACTACTAAAACATGAGTTTGCTGAATATGAAGTGATATAAACAATTATTCATTAGTCTCATAACATGAGTTTGCTGAAAATGAAGTGATATAAACAATTGTTCATTAGTCTCGTAGTGTCTCTTTCATGGATATAAATAATGCAGTTTTTTAGAAGTGTTTTTTAATTTTAAAAAACAACTCAACAATTAAATCCATAATCCATGGGATCGAGCGAAAGGATTTTAATTTTAAAAAGCAACTCAACAATTAAATCCATGGATCAAGAGAAAGGGTAAGAGGTACTGGAAATCTGCTATGTGCAACAAAATTTCTGATTGTTTTTGTACATGTCCACAATATTCATACAATTGACAATCAACGTGCTAATCACTACAACTAAAGCCCATTCATGATTTCATTGCCAAACCCAAAGGCAGCAAAAACAGTTTGAATAAAATATTCAAAAGAACTTATCGTACACTTTAACTCATCCTCTACATTTTGTACTTGTTATAGCCATCAACATGCAAATCACTTAATAAGCAGAAAAGCGCCGGATCTGCACGGATCCCCTGTTTTTCTTGCTTTCTGGCTCTTCTCAGGTTGAAAAACTGTTCTGTGGACGATCTTCTTCTTTGAAGTGTTGATCCGTAGATTTCAATGTTATCTTCTTAGTACGATCTGATATAATCCATGAAAATATGTAACTTTCTATGTTAAGGACGATCTGATATAATCCATGAAAATATGTGACTTTCTATGTTAAGGAATGAAAGTCTGTTTTTTTCGTCTGAAAAAATAAATAGAAAGCGTCAGATCACATACTATTGTAATGCAGTGATTTGAAAAAGAAAAATCATTTGAAAGGCCACCTGAGATCATGGTTTATATACTGAGAATATTGAGAAGAGGGTTTGCACAGTGGTAAGCAACACTACAATAATTGCCGCCGCCAGAGCTAAACTTCTCCACGGCGATGAGAAATGCTCCTTCATGAGCTCGGCAAACCAAACCTTGAATTTACTTCTGTACTGAACATTCACTTGTCGTTTCAGTTGCCTGAGTACATCTACCCGGCTAACGGTGACTCCCTTACATAGACCATTGAAGAGATCGGCAACCTCTGCGTCGCTCCCAAGGTAATTTGTAACGATGTTACTTCTTCTCATCACAGCCACGTCTTCATCAGAGTCGATCAGCTCGTCCATCAAACTCAGGTAACACGTCACATAATTGATTTTAGATGCCTTGCACACCTCAAATGCTACTAGGTTACGGAAGAGTACCTCTGTCTGGTCTGTGATATTGATCGGCGGAAGACAAATTGTGGCTCTCTTAGCCTCAAATCTAATCTTCTTGATGCCTCCATCCGATTGCTCAAATTTGATCCCAGCATTTCTTAATTCCACTGCATGAGGGATGCGTTTGACGTCATTTTCTGCTCCTTCGCCTAGGCCGTTGGTGTAAGGCCTCCGAGCGATGGTGCGACGGGCGTTGGGTGAAGTCGCTGTGCACGAGAGCGCGGGCGCGCTGGCAGGCACACGATGGGCGCGCGTCGAACGGACGTGCGACAATGTTGCGGAGGAAATGCGACGTTTGTACGAGTTCTATGCGACGAAAGAAGTGGCGACTTGCGACACTTATGAAATGCATGGAACGAATGGAGCTTTTATACTACGACTTGGAGGAGGCTTGCGTTGAGGCATGGCCGACTGTAAAAGGAGTGCTTTATGGGTGTGTTTGCCATGGTTTGGGGGTCGGCTGGAGTGCCACTGCCCAATATGGCCCCACATTATAATGTGTATATATAAGTGAGTGTTGGAGCTCATTTGCATCAATTCATCTCAAGCTACTTCGCTCTAAGGTAGTGCGCAAGTCTAGAGTGCGCAGATTTACAGGGGTAAAGCGCATAGCTCATGCGCTAGGCTTGTAGAACGCACAGAGCTACTTTGCACTTGATGGTTTAGATGAAGGTTGGGCAAGGTGTGCCCGGGGTTGATTCTGAGGTGCAAATTTTGTGTAGGACTTGGCAAGGGTGTTAGGTGGCTCGGGTGAGCACCGCCCTTCGTGCAAGAGGTGCACAATGTTGTAAAAAGGCAGGGTTGCCTCTCTTTGTAAATTTGGCTAAGTGTGAGACTTGGTTTGGCTAAGACACACTTGTATATTGTAACTGATATTCTTAATATATTATCGGGCAGACTCACATTACGGGGAGTTGCCCCTCCCCTTTATACTTGTTGCAATTGTTGATGTTCTTGTTATAATTTCTATGGATAATGAATGAGTATGGGCTTCATTGAGTATAAAGGATAAATGCATGTTTACTTGGTTGCGAAACACAAGCTAAGTAACGTTAAAGTGAAAGTAGGCGTAGTCCATGAATGTTAGTATTGGTGAAAAGAAAGCATTCGGTGGTGCCGCACTTCGCTATAAGCGGTTGGAAGACTACCGCAGGTGTAGGGGCGTGACAGTTGGTATCAGAGCAACTGATTCAGAGTATTGAAGGTGTAAGTTGCTACACACCTTAACTAAAGTGAAGGTGGTATCAGAGCAGGTTTGAAGACTTGGAGAAGTCTTGCAGGAAGCTAGGTGAAGCAAGTGTGCATACACTTGGAAGTTGATGACAGGTTATATTGAGACTTGAACAGGTTCAGGTGTTGAAGCATTTGAAGGTAGTTTCAAGACTCGGTTTGAGCAGGGTTGCTCGTGACAGCGAAAGCAGGTTTAGCAAGAGTGAAGCCTAGTGCTTGGGCCAAGCTGAACGACAAGGCATGGCAAGTTTGGGAGAAGTTGAAGGGAAGCTCTTGCTTACCTTGGATAGGTTAAAGAGGTTGAAAGAAGAGATTCCCTGGATTTGAGAGAAGCTTGCAGACTTGGAAAAGAATGTTGAGGACGAGCTTCTTCAACTTGGATGGACAATGGAGAAAGGTGAAGTTGCAGATTGTGCTATCAAGGAAGAGGAAGCCGTGATAATCGAAGATGTTGCAGACATGACAATGATGGAGGATGAACTTGAGATTGATCAAGTTGGACCAGGATCGTGCGGTTTGCAGACATGGATGGATGAGGAGACTCACATGGAGGAGCCTCATGATGATGATGGTGATGTAAGTATTATTGGTACTTGTGTTTCATTTGAGCATTTGGTAGATGGACCGTATGCAGAGAAGGGCAAAGCCAGTTTGCCAATGCTAGGGAGGATCTTACCATGGATGACTATGATGAGACCTTGTATGGAGAAGCAAGGATTGTTGATTGTTGCAGGACTTGTTGGGGTTGTTTGTGACCTTATGGTAGAAGGTGCAAAGGCCCTTGACAAGGGAGGAACATGATGATCGTTGTGGAGGAATGGGTCATGCTTTAGCCATGTGGAAGATTGGCTAAGTGCCCGGCATGACTCATGGACATATTGAGGAGGGCACACATTTGAGGTATGATGATGATGCTTGGGTGGACTTCTCATGGCCGAGACCGAGAGCAAGTCTTGGTGGACACTTTGGTGGAGGAGCTATGATGGAGGGACTCATGACATGATGATATGGTTGGGTGACCGAGTTCACTAAACCGAAGGTTGTAGACTTGGATAAGGATGATCGATTGTTGTGATGGGTCTACTTGGTTGGACTACATGGACAACTTAGTCATGGACATCAGGTTGGAGACATGGAGCAGGGAAGTCTTATGCAGGGACATTATGTGGGAGTACTTGTAGAGGTGTCACTTAGGGGCATCCAATGAAGAGTGCCAAAGAAGAGATGTTGTGCAGAGGGGTTTGCTAGTGTGACATGGAGACTTATTACTTATGAGCCGATGGAGAGGTTGTGCACTCTTGTACAACAAGGCCATGGACTTGGGTGAGCAGATTATGGAGCTCATGATGACATGAGATTGTTGTGACTTTTAGGGACTTCATACATGGTGGACTTGGAGGATCTGATGCATTGAGGAGCTGAGGTCAAGAGACTTTGATGCAGTATGGGATGCATACTTTCAAAGTACATGTATGGGCATGGCTTGGAAGAGTGACTTGATGTGGAGGATCGATATGAGACACTTTGGAGTGATAGAGTTACGATGATGATGATGCCTTGACTTGGGCATGGGTTGAGCCAAGACTCAACTACTTTGACACATGGGAGCTGATTGATCTATGATCATGGGAAGCACATGGATAGATGAGACAAGTGCATACTTGTTTCTATGGATGACTTGAGGGATGGCACATTGCGGATATGATGGAGGTTGCTTCATGCACCTGGATGTGGCAATTCGAGAGTCGATTTTTGAAGAGAGGGTATCTTCATATGGAGGAGACACACATGTGGGTGATGATGTTGGGATAGATGTGGCTGATTTCATATAGCACATTGACACCAAACATCATGGACAACATGTTGCAGATGGGATGGATGGAGTTCCATGGACCTGAGCATGGATTATGGAGATAGATTCTTGATGAGTCGAGGATGTGGCAGATGTTTGAGGAACAACTGATGATGGCATGAGGATGTTCACTCTCATGGTTTGAGCGTGATAGTTGGACTGATCACCTGACTAGTTCAGACATGAGGTCCGGAAGTGTACAGAGATGTGTTAGCATTATGTTGGAGTATCATGACAGAGGTTCACATGGGGACACATGATGAGGACAACATGAGATGTTGCAATGGAGATTGTGACATGGGGTCGGTAATCATCGATCGAGATGACATCTGATGGAGGTGCATACCTTGGTATGGTGAGCTTGGTGGCAATTGGTCACTAAGTCGAAGCATGATGGAGATGAGGCTCTACATATGTTGCAAGCATGTTTGCTTTATGTGGCGGGGTCAACATCATGGATAGGGATGATCTTGGTGGATGGCTACTAGGATGGTATGTTTTCGAGGACGACAACGATTTCAGATGGAGGAGAATGTAAGGCCTACGAGCGATGGTGCGACGGGCGCCAGGCGAAGTCGCCGTGCACGAGGGCACGGGCGAGCGCGCGGGGGCACGGGCGGGCGCGTGGGCGCACGACGGGCACACGCCGAACGAACGTGCGACAATGTTATGGAGGAAATGCAACATTTGTACGAGTTCTATGCGACGAAAGAAGTGGCGACTTGCGACACTTAGGAAATGCGTGGAACCAATGGAGCTTTTATACTACGACTTGGAGGAGGCTTGCGTTGAGGCATGGCCGACTGTAAAAGGAGTGCTTTATGGGTGCGTTTGCCATGGTTTGGGGGTCGGCTGGAGTGCCACCGCCCAATATGGCCCCACGTTATAATGTGTATATATAAGTGAGCGTTGGAGCTCATTTGCATCAATTCATCTCAAGCTACTTCGCTTTAAGGTAGTGCGCAAGTCTAGAGTGCGCAGATTTACAGGGGTAAAGCGCATAGCTCATGCGCTAGGCTTGTAGAACGCATAGAGGTACTTCGTGATGGTTTAGACGAAGGTTGGGCAAGGTGTGCCCGGGGTTGGTTCTGAGGTGCAGATTTTGTGTAGGATTTGGCAAGGGTGTTAGGTGGCTCGGGTGAGCACCACCCTTCACGCAAGAGGTGCACAATGTTGGAAAAAGGCAGGGTTGCCTCTCTTTGTAAATTTGGCTAAGTGTGAGACTTGGTTTGGCCAAGACACACTTGTATATTGTAACTGATATTCTTAATATATTATCGAGCAGACTCACATTACGGGGAGTTGCCCCTCCCCTTTATACTTGTTGCAATTGTTGATGTTCTTGTTATAATTGCTATGGATAATGAATGATTATGGGCTTCATTGAGTATAAAGGATGAATGCATGTTTACTTGGTTGCGAAACACAAGCTAAGTAACGTTAAAGTGAAAGTAGGTATAGTCCATGAATGTTAGTATTGGTGAAAAGAAAGCATTCGGTGGTGCCGCACCTCGCTATAAGTGGTTGGAAGATTACCGCAGGTGTAGGGGCGTGACAGTTGGGGTTGATTTGATCATCTGCATAGACAATCAGCCCGTACAACAAGCCCAGAAGATGCTGAACATGTTTATCTGGCTGCGGCCATGACCAATTACTCATATTTTAATTGAAAGGATAAAACTTGGACCTTGTAGCTTTTACCAACACTTTGAAAAGCTTTCTCTGGACCTCAACAATAGGGACTGAGTCGAGCTCCAGTTGTAGCAGCTTTCGGAGAATGGTTACGGGGATTTGATTCTCGAGCATCAAAATGTCATTCAGTATATCGAACCCAATGTAATCAATCTTATTTCTCTCAAAAATAGGTTCATAGTAATTACTCGCGCCCGCTACTGGGAATTTGTCGCCGCCCAGAGTCCTCAATACCTCTAAAATGAAGCAACCAGTCGAAACTGAGCATCATAGCGAGGTTCTCTCCGTCGCAATCGATTTTTTCTTCGTAGCCCTCCCTGATTTCGTCCTCCACCTGCAGGATCACATTCTTTGCTTCGGGAGAAATTCATATTATTTGGAACGTTGGCGAGGTTCCTTTTGATATTAAACTGCGTCGTCATTCTACGCAGGGCTCTTCCTTTGTGATTATCCATGGAAGGGAGCTCTGCTTTCCTGTGATGATACAGACCCAACGAAACTATTTTAGGAACATATGCTTCTTTTTTTTTAGTCTTTCAGGAAGTTGGGAACTTTAAATATCGACACAGCGGACGGCGATCGCAGGCAATCAACATCGCAATTCTGTTGAATAGTGATAGTCCATTCTTCCTCGCTGATCCATTCTCGGTGGCGATTGCCGCGACATCGATCTATCATCGTCACTCTCGGAACCAGATTCAGCTGGCAGAACAGAGAGAGGTCCGGCTATAATTAAGCATTCACCCATGATTGATTTATGGCTACAAACACAGGTTTCAGTTTCAGAAGAACACTAGTAGAGGGCAACCAATATTTCCGACCCCATTAATACATCGGTACAAGTTCAAATTTCGAATTTGGGCGGGGCGGGTCTTGTGTTTCGTATGAGGCCATTTCATGGCTATCAATATCAGAGGAATGGATGGGCCTATCTTATGCATGCTTCTGTGTTTCATGGCCATTAATACAAACAACCAGATGGATGGATGATCATATCATGAACATCTCCATAACTATTAACCAGAAAGTGTTCACCTGAAAATTAAGTATATCGATTGACTGGTAAATAGATGTCAGAGTTCCCATGTACCGATGTACTTAGAAGGTGCATTAATGGATCTATAGAGGTGGAAATAGGCTTTGCCCTTGCTACTTCAGGTGTCATTTGTACACATCTCCCTAACTACCCTGATGGGTTTATTTCTATAGCGAAAATAACTGTGTTTTTCCTATCTTCTCAATATCTGGTGCCGTTGCATAGAATGAACAACCTTATTCTTACTTCCCTCGAATTCCCACTCTGGGAAATCTTACACATTTTCATTATTTTTGTATCTCGATATACATACTTAAATGCATCATTAAGCTCCATTTCTTCCCCACATCCAATAGTCCAGTTGCACATTTGGAGTGATTCTAGCTGTTCCAATTCATCTTACTCTGAATGTTTACAGATGACTGATTATAGTTCTCTCTTCCTCCGCTGGAAAAACTCCTTCATAATATCTCGACCTTGCAGCTCTATCAGCTTCAAATTCTGTTCTTGCTGGTGGATTCTCCCAGGATGCTTTTGTTGTTGCTGTTGCGATGACATATTACATTCTCAAGCATATTAATTCTATCACAGCGTCTCCGCTCTCTACAAATCCACCATTAACCTACTTCCCTCCTTCGAGTTTTCTCTGGCGTCACCCGCCCGGATTCTGGCATCCTTCGAAAAATTCCGACATTCGAATTTTTTGCAGTGCATTGGAACTCTCAATAAACTCTATTTTGTCAGAGGTGACCCTATCTCTGGGGATCTCAGATCTTTCCCTTCTGACAGTCTTAACCATATTTTATTCTCCGGTTTCAAATCTCGTCTTAATGACCTGATCTGGCTCTCAACTGGTGGCGTCCGTTTAGGTTTTATTATTAATTTGTCAACCTTCTCGAGGTACTTTGATGCCCCCCCTTTACTATCCTGGGGAATTCCTAGACTTCCCCTTATTTGGAAGGATCCTAATCTTAACACTACGGGACACATAGTACATACCGTGTCCCTTTCTTATGGTTGCATTCTCCACAGCCATTTTCCTCATTCATAATGGGGATGTCAAACTCTGACCCCGCATATAAATATGGCCCTATATAAGAAACTCTGGAAGCTGAACGGTCATTTGGAATGACCACTCCTGCCTATTTTGTTGATGACTCGACAAGTGACACATCCGCTGACCTGGAAAACTACGCGGCAACCAGGGGTTCGGAGGGGACCACTAACTATGCCACGGGGAATGGCTCCCTTCCTACAAAAAGGCTGCCACATGGACAACATGCACCTCCCCCTCTGCATGCGCACCCACAATTGGGACAAAACTGACGTCCTCATCACCCTGCACATGCCATCAAAATATCTGAACCTGCCCCAAGCTTGTCTTTTGGCTATGAAGACCTCTCTTACAGAATCACCAGTCTGCAAGATCGCGCACTAGTCGGAAAATGGTATTTTTCTAAGATGGATGAACAGACTATGCGAGCTTGGTTAAAAACTAAATGGCATGCTCTCCTAGACTATATGCCAACAGTGGACAAGCTGCTTAATGGTTGGTATAGTTTTCATTTTTTATGCCACGAAGAGCTGGAGCTTATCTGCAACTCTCCATGGGTAAACGAACACAGCTTCCTTGCCCTGTATTCATGGTACTTTGGTTTTGATCCCTCAAGGGACACTCCTCAAAAAAATTTAATCTGGGTCAAACTACCAGGTCTTCCTATTGAATATTGGGCTCCCAAAACTCTACAAGATATCAGAGAATTGGAAAATTTGTTTATGTGGATCCCAACTACCTAGGAGCTCTGGACAAGAGAGTTGCTTGGATTCTCATAGAAAAGAACTACAGGGGTGGATTTCCCAACCACATATCTATCAGCTGGAATGACTCGATACTCACTTAGCGTCTGGACTATTGGGGAGTCCCATTCTGTTGCATAAACTGCCACCGAACTGGTCATCTACTGGCACAATGCCCCCGCCGATGGAGAGCCCGTCCTATAGTAGAAAATAAATCGCACAATTGCTCTCTAAATCGGAACATCTTTCAAAGCTCTAATGGTTCTTCTCTCGGTGGTTCGAAGACCCCTCCACGTGGGAGAAATCCCCCATTCCACTCAGGTACTCCGAATCCACACTCTTCTATTTTATCATTAAAAAATCATCCAAAATCATCGCAAATTCCTTCCACATCCTTCCCTCCTTTGGATGACGTGGACCTACTAACTACCTCCATGCCTTCTGTTTTTCCCTTCCACACCCCCGACTTTCCTTCCCCTCCAAAAAATGTGCCTCCTCAGCCTTCCATAAAATACCCTCTGACAACAAACCATATCTGTCATACGCAATCAATATCATCACCCCATACTACCCCTTCAAAATCGACCACCATCAACCCAAATCCTACCTCCCAATCCCCTCCAATCACATCGCCCTTTTTTTCGGTGGATAGTGATGTGGAATTCCTTCTGCAAAAGAAATCTCTGGACCTCCGATCCCTCACCATTCATAAACCTACAAGCCCCACCTCCCCCCATATTAGCCCAACATCTAGGGGCAATATCATTGTGAGAAAAAAGAAGTCTAAGGACAACCAACACTTCCGTGGCCATCTTCATAATACATTTGTCCCTCGTCACCCGAAATCATCCACTCCCATTGATATCCCCATTGCCAAAACAACAACATCTAGGGCCCTTGGAGCACAGCTGCCCAACAAGCGCCCCATATGACATTTATTCTTTCTCTTAATATGCGGGGGCTTGGGGCGGCTCCGAAATTTCTTGCCCTGAAGGAATTAATCTCCATCCACCGTCCATTCATCATTCTTATTCAAGAAACTATGCATCCCGTTGTCCAATCGACTGTTTATTTTCGTCGAATGTTTCCAACTTGGCACATGGCCGCCATAGACGCAGCTGGATTTTCTGGAGGTCTGATTGCCATCTGGGATCCAAACCGGGCTCAGCTTCGGGCTTTCTCTTGTTTTGCTGGCATATTTCTTGCTGGTAACTTGTGCGAGTTCCTGGGTAACATACATATTCTTAATATATATGCTCTGTGCCGAAATAGAAAGAAATTTTGGCATCATTTGGTGGACTCGGATGTACTGCTCCTGCCATCTATCATCTTGGCTAGAGACTTAAACTGTACATTTGGGGATCATGAATCTTGGGGGAAAAATTGTTGTGGCGATCAAATGGCTGACTCCCTTAAAGCCATCATTCTGGATCACAATTTGGTTGACATTTTCCCTAACCACAGTGCTCCCACCTAGGACAATGGAAGATCAGGGGACTCATATATAGGTAAAAGACTTGATAGGTTTCTCATCCACGATATGCTCATCGACAGACTCAGATTGGTATCATCAGAAATTATCAGCTGTTACATCTCGGATCATCGTCTGATCATTCTTCATTGGAGGCAACTAGATTTTAGAAGGGGATTGCCCTTCAAATTCAATCGTGTCTGGTTAGAAGACCCTTCCTATGTTAACCTTGTTAAAGATATTTGGACCTCCATTCCAAATTCCTCTACATCCTATATAGGTCTGTTCCTTGACAAACTAAAAGCTCTCCGAAATGCAACAAAAAAGTGGGAACGAGAGAAGAAAATACAACTCAGAAGTGAGCTCAGAGAGATTGATTTGGAGCTGGATACTATCAACAGAACAATGACAACTCACTCTCTTAATCCAAATGCTCGATCCAGAAATCTGTCCCTTGAAAAAAGAAAAGCACAAATTTTGCTTATTAAAGAAACGACTTGGAAGCTCAAAAATCAAGTCACTTGGCTAAAGGAAGGGGATCAAAATACAAAAATCTTTCACAGGTATGCAAACTCCCATCGACAAAATAACTCCATCTGGGAGATTTATGATTCGGATGGTACTAAATTACAATCACAGGAGGTGATTAGTAGGGCTGCCTTTTCATACTTTGAATCGGGTTTTGCTCAAACACCTTCGGGAGACCCGGAAGACTTATTATGGGGAGTTTCTCACTTTCCACTGATGTTCGAGGAAGAGGCAAACAACGATCTAATCCAGCCTGTCACTTCTGAGGAAATTCATGCTGTCATTCTTTCTTTCCAGAAAGACAAAAGTCCGGGCCCTGATGGCTGGACTGTGGAAATCTTTACACACTTCTTTGACTTATTTAAGCTTGATTTAGTCAACTTGGTTGAAGAATCACGCTACCTGGGCTCGGTCCACCCTCTCTTAAATTCCTCATTTATAGCTCTTATCCCCAGAAACAAATCCCCTCACACATTCTCTGACTTCCGCCCCATATCGTTGTCTAATGTTGTTTACAAAATAATATCCAAGACTATTGCAAATCGCCTGAAGCCAATTTTGTCTAATTACATCTCCCCCCAACAATATGGCTTTCTTAAAAACAAACAAATTCATGACGTTGTTGCCACAACACAGGAATGCATACATTCCATTCAGTCGAAGAATCTTAATGCTGCTATAATGAAAGTCGATCTTACAAAAGCTTTCGACTGTCTGAATTGGGCTTACCTGAGGCTGGTCCTTCATAAGATCGGTGTACAATCCCAGGCTATAAATTGGATCATGGCCTGTGTCACCTTTGTCCAGTACGTTGTTATCATAAATGGACTCCCGACCACCTTTTTTCGAGCAGGCAGGGGTCTTAGACAGGGTTTTTCTCTATCACCCCTCTTATTCATCCTTGCAATGGATGGTCTGAGTCTCCATATATCTGAAGTTGTGACCATGGGGCTCTTCTCTCCTCTCAAACTCGGCAGAAATATTCAGATCTCACATAGTTTCTTCGTGGACGACGTCCTCATTCTTGGGCTTCTTAACAGGTTTGCTTGGTGTTATTTATTTCAAATCTTTCATAAATTTGGAATTGTATCGAGCCTCAAAATGAATCATTCCAAATCGGTTATTATGTATAATTTGGAAATATCTGATACCATCGTTTATATTGATAACCTATTTGAAATTTCTTCAAAATGCTTCTCATCTGGTCCAAAATATCTTGGCTTCCATTTGAAACCATGCGAGTACAGGAATTTGGATTGGAATTGGCTTGTAGACAAAAATTTCTTGAAAATATCAGCTTGGGAGAATAAATGTCTCTCTTTGGGAGGACGATACACTCTCGTCCAAGCTGTTACAACACAAATTAGTGTGTACTGGGCACACTTGTATTATCTCCCAATTGCCATAATTAAAAAGTTGAACAGAATCATAGCCATCTTTATATGGTCCAGCATGAAGAATCGACAGAAGTACCACTTAACAAAACTGTACCACATCACCCTCCCAAAATCTATGGATGGATGGGGCATTCTCGACCTTCGACGTTTTGGATAGGCACTTCTCCTTAAATCCATTTGGAGGGGAATTTTTGGGATAGGAATCTGGAGTAACATCATCAACAGTAAATACCTAAACAATATCGACTTTAAAGTCTGGATGAGAAGTAGAGTTATAGGGAGAACTTCTGACTCTGCGATCTGGAGAAGTTTCCTTAAAATACAAAGAACTTTTTTAAATATGCTGGCTTGGAACCTGGGCTCGGGTCACCATATAATATTGGGTTGTGACCACATCAAAGGACTGTCCGACCATATCCTCATCCCGGATCACTTCATTGAGACTCTACATCGCTGTGGCATCCTCATTTGGCATCAATTAATTTCTACATGGACAAACGACAGACCGATTTGGAAAGAGGCTACTCAGATTAATCTTTTCGGAGCTGCTGCTGTTGAGTGGAAGCTCGTTTGCTCACAATTAAATCTGGCGGGTCTTTACAGAAATGAACTTGTGTATTCTATTACATGGTCAGGGTTATTTCTATTGCAGTTGTGGCGATTGTCGCGCAGCATAAATGGAAGGTGTAGACGTAAAATCAACGTTCTTGAATGGAGTGTTGAAAGAGGAAGTGTATGTTGCGCAACCGCCTGGTTATGAGGTTGAAGGCCAAGAAGACAAAGTGTATCGGTTTAGGAAAGATCTCTATGGGTTAAAGCAAGCATGCGTGCATGGTACAACAGGATAGATACGTACTTGTTGGACAATGGTTTCGATAAATTTGACGGTGAACCCACTCTCTACATCAAAGAGAGCGAAGGTAAGATTCTCATTGTCTTCTTATATGTAGATGATTGGATTTTTATAGGCAGTGATGATTTCCTCATCGCTGATTCCAAACAAGTCATGAAGAGTGAATTTGAAATGACTGATTGGGATTGCTAAGATATCTTTTGGGCATAGAAGTGAAGTAAACAGAAAATGACATTTTTATCTCTCAAGTGAAGTATGTGGTAGACATTTTGGAGAGGTTTAAAATGTAGAACAACAAGTCCGCACCAACTCCAACTGTCATAGGGTTGAAGTTGAGCAAAGAAGATTGCAGCAACAATGTCAATTTGACATTATACAAAAGTATGATAGGCAGCTTGATGTATTTGACCGCCACTATGCCAGATATAATGTATGCAGTAAGTTTGGTGTCAAGGTTGGAGTCACCCAAGGAGACACATTGGCAAGCAACGAAAAGGATTTTAAGGTATGTCAATGGAACAAAACAGTATGGTGTTTTGTACACAACAAAAAGTGATTTTAGGATGGTTGGTGACACTATTAGTAATTGGGCAGGTAGTGTCGACGACAGAAAGAGCACGTCAAGATATGCTTTTCATTTGGGTTCTGGAGCCATTTCATGGGCCTCCAAGAAGTAGCCAATAGTGTCACTGTCAACAGAAGAAGTTGAAGATGTCGCAGCAACAGGAGCAGCCTGTCAGGCAGTTTGGATGAGAAGGATGTTTTGGATGAGAAGGATTTTGAGGGATCTTCGTCGTGACCAAGAGGGAGCGACAACTATTTTCTACGACAACACCTCAGCAATTGCATTATCAAAGAATTTTGTCTTCCACAAGAGGACCAAGCATATTGATGCTAAATATCATTTTATTAGAGATTTGATTAACAATGATGAAATTGTGTTGCAGCATTGCAGGTCACAAGAACAATTCGCTGATATCTTCACAAAGCCATTGGCATGTGAAAGTTTTGTTTATCTCATAAAATATTTGGGAATTGTCAATGGCGGCAATTGTGATTAAGGGGGAGTGTTGGAAATAATAATCCCAACCAACGGAATAAACACTCTGACAACAGCCATACTTATCAGAAGTATTTTTGCAAGTTGCGTCTTTGTTTAAGATGGAAGGATTGAAGCCAGGCGTCAACCATTCTGAAACACAACAAGGAATTTAAAGCATTTAATGTATTTTTCTAAATAGATATAGGCAAGCATTCATTCAACGACGATTGCCCACACTCCACAAACACCTGCGTGATTCTGATCACACTCAATAGTGACATCATATTAATTATTTTGCTCTGTCATGAATTAGATGTAAAATCATATGTTGAGTTAAATATGAATGTAAAATTCATTTTGAAAAACAGAGGGTAAGAGAGTTAAAGAGAGAAAAGGAGTGAGGGTCTCCGAGGAAAAAATAGTGGAGTAAATTTTGGTGGGTGCGTGAAAACAACAGTTACTGTGTTTTAATGTGTGTTATTTCGTATAAGTGTAAATCACTGTAAAACCTTTGTTTTACTTGGTGAATGAGCCGCAGTCTCATGTGAATGTATTTTCAGTTTTAGAATTCAATACTAGTTTTTTAGTGTGTTGCTCCAAACCTACTTTGTTCTATTTTTCCGGTGAGTGAATATTTTTCTTAAGTCTTTGTATAGCTTCGTGAAGAGTCATAGAGCTGTGCGAAATTACCTCTGCGGTGCACGAAAGTGAGCTGCGGTAAAGAAGCTTCGCGAAAGTCATAGCCCTATGCCTCTCCGCGTAAATTCTCTGCACGTAAATTCTGTCAATTTTTTTAACATGTCTGACGGGACTACACAAAGACAGGGTCGGCTCCGTTTACAACATGTTGAACCACGCAAATGCAAAGGAGAGTTATTTTAGTGGTGGCTACCCTCTATGTGAGCCTTCTCCTTCTGGAATTGAAGTCGAACTTCATTTTGTTTCAACGAAAGTTCAACTCAACAAATTGATTATGCACCGAATCAGTCTCATTCAATTTTCGCACTATCCCTCGGTTGATAAGAACCTAGACGACTAAGCATTCACTTCATCGAAACAGCATTAATATATGGTCCTTAAACTAAGTATGTGGTGTTTTTTTAACAATACAAAGAAACAAAACACACAAAATAAACTTCAACAACAGTTCCAAAAGAAAACTGACACACAGAAATGACCCAATGCACAAAAATTAATAAATCCATTCCTTCATTCTAGCCTTCGTGCCCACGAAGCCTGTGTGTACATATTTATATACAATATTAAGGTAGAAATATCATTTAACAGAACATAGACATGCTGGCAACAGTAACCTTCCTAATTTTGACAAGCAGCCTGATTCTAGAACCGGAACATTAACAAATAGGACATTTGTCCAAAAAGGAAAACATCATTTAACAGTGAAAAGATATAAACTAATCTAGTTGTCCCTCCGGGACACATAAACGAAATCGTCTATGAGATATTTGCAGAATCGGTGTTAGAACAAATAGTGGAGTGATGCTCCTGCATCAAACTCCCTTGGAACAAGAGATTTCATGGACTCCGGTCGATGAGATCTGCAATAGTGTTTTGCAGAATCGGTGTTAGAACAAATAGTGGAGTGATGCTCCTACATCAAACTCCCTTGGAACAAGAGATTTCATGGACTCCAGTCGATGAGATCTGCAATAGTGTTGCCACTTTTCATGGTCTCCACTTCCATTTGTAGATTCTGAGTTGTAGGTAATTGTGTCTGCCACTGAATCTTATCTTCGTCATTTTATGTCTCTGCTTCACGTTCCTGATAAGGATACAAGTCTGCAACATTAAATAAAGGGGAAATTCTTATATTCAGAGGTAATTCAATCTTAAAAGTATTTGCTAAAAACTTCCTCAAGACCTTGCAGGGGCCAATATTTTTCAACTTTAGCTTATTTTACTCACTCTTTGGTAACCCCTCCTTCCTTAAATCAGATAAAACCAGATCCCCAACTTCAAAATTTACCTCCCTTCACATGAGATCAACCCTCTACTTATATTTAAGATTACAAGAATCAACCCTCTACTTATATTTAAGATTACTTTCTTGTAGTTGTTCTTTAACTTGCTCATGTAGCATCTGCATTGTTGTAGTGAACTCCTCTTCATCGACACTTCGATTTTCTACACATTTAAATATCAAATAAAAAATAATAATATAAATATTATAAAATTATACGAACTACTATTTTAACGAAGTACGAATATTGATTGGACTAGAAAGAATTAATTATTGAAAATTAAAGTTAAAGTTGAACCATTCTCTTTACCTACGAATCCCGAAACTTGAAACAGAACTCAACCAAGCCAAAAATAAAAAGAATAAAAAGAAAAGAAAAAATCATTTCCGAAGTTTACATAACAATCCTTTCAGACAGAGAGGCAGCATCGCCCATGGCTCCTCCCCCAGGTTCGAACACAGAACGTCCGCAGTTCATTACAAGTTCGGGAATGGCCGAGGAGCGCAACACAAACACAATGCTTCTTATGGACAATGTCGAATCCGAATCGTGGTGTCAGAATTGTATGACAGTGAAATAATTGCAAAACAATTATATTGGAGAAAAATGATTTTAAACAATGAATCATGGTTAGTTAAATTAAGTATTGGCTAATAACATGTTTGAAATAAATAACTAATAAAATAAATCACATAAAATTAAAAAAATAGTTTTTAAAATTAAATTTCAAAAAATTAGATTAAAACATTTAGTATATTTAGACATTTAATATATTTGACTACATTAATGTCAAATCACTTGCAAACTGATTGCCTGGCCCTGCCAGGGGGCAGGGACAATAACATGCCCATATAAACATGGCTATGTTATGATACATATTAACATTGTATTTTAATAATCGTGGGTTGTTAATATAAAGAACCTCTCGCTAATTGTGTGGTAGTGCACCTCCTCCACTTGGGATTTCTCAATAAGCTTTCCTCATTTTATATTAAATTTAGAGTATTGGGATTTTATTGATGTTGTCTCTTTAAGTTTTGACTATGTCTTCATATATCCAAGTGAGGATTTATATACTCTATGCACTTAAGAGTTTTGGATCACTTTTGTAAAATTTTGGAACCCTTTAATCTAAATTGATTGAAGCGATTAAGTTATCCCAGGAATTATCACGATGGATTTGTTTAGTAACATTATTTCCATCGTTTTTTTGGGTTGTAAAAGTGATGATTTGTAGAACATTAAGATGAGAATTAAAGTATAAACAAAAGATTTCTAGGATATTTACTTGAATGAGTTTGCAAAATCTTGCTCTGGAGAAGTAAGAGAGGCCTATAATTTAAGGTAAAAAAAGACTCTTTCTATGCAAGAGTCTATAATTTAAGGTAAAAACGACTCTTTCTTTGCAAATAAGAATGATATGTAATGAGAAGCATGAGAAGCTGTAATTTAAGTTAAGAAAGACTTTTTCCTTGCAAATGAAAATGATATGTAATGTTATCATTTAAATGTTAAAACATTATAATGTTTTATTATTTGCAATGTTAATATTTAAATGTTAAAACATTATAATGTTATTGCAATATTATTATTATGCTAAGTTAATGAGAATGACAATTATTGATGAACTGAATGTAGAAGTAGAAGAACTAGAATATATCGATGCCATAGAAATAATTAGAGATAATTTTGAAGAGTATCCTGAAGTAGAAAAAGATAAACAAGACACATAGACTACAATTGTCCTAAATACTATAGAGAGGCTTGTTGAAGAAATTGTGGAAGAAAAATGTGACTTTTGTATGAGATTCAAAGTATGAACATGATGAAGAAAGTGATTCCCACTATGTAGATAAGCATGTGAAGGATGAAATTGAAAATGCTTTTATAGTATTAGCAAAATGTGAGGAGAATATAGCAATGATTGTTGAATTTGATTATGGGGTTGAATTCAAATGATCAAAGTTGTTGAAGCTATTGGCACAATGGCAGAGTCGAGGAAAGAAAACAAAGATATTGTTTTTGATCTTACATAGGTTGATAGAAAAGTGTAATCAATAGTAATAAAGGTACAATCGTATGTAATGGAAAAACTAAATGAAGATGACAATAAAGATCCTCGAATATTCAAGAAGCTGAAAACTAGAGTAAAGATTAAACCAAAGAAGAAGAAATTAGTATGTAGAATCTAAAATTTGGAGCAAAGAAGAAGAAAAATCTTGTAAAACATAGATCTTAGGTCATCTTGCAACAAAATGTATAAATAAAAGTTTTTTTTGAATTTATTTCAAGTATTGTAAGCTTAGCTGAGATGTTGACTAGTATACAATATTGGTTGTAATTAAAGGGGGATGTTGGAATATTTTAGTTACTCCCACTTTAGTGTTGTCTATATGTAAATGCACGTGTTCCATGTAGACTCTAACTTAGAAGAGTTTGGTGTGCATAAAAAATATATATGGTTATTATTAACATACAAAGATCATTTAACCTTCATAAAAATTCCATATCTATTTATTTTTTCATTCTCAAACAATTTAATAAAAATATAAATTTCAAAACTATAACCCTATTATAGAGCATTCTTGAGCTATTTATACTATTGCAACCATATAAATTAAATGGTTGGTAAATGCTTATAAGCATCAATTCATAATAAATTTCAAAACCCTTACTTCATCATACATCTCAAGTTGCTAACATTAAAAAAAGAGTAAGAATTAATAAAATTATATGTTTATTTAAAATAATAATAATTATTGTTAGTGATAAAAATAATAATATATAAACTAGATATATATATATTTTAAGAAAACATGTAACAAGGTTATTAAACATGAAGATTCGATCCCATTTTATCATGGAGATCATTAAGTTTTGTTACAATACCATGGGTCAATATGATAGGATCCTTAAACTTGGAATAGTAACATGGAGGGAGATTGCGAGATTTCTATGACTAGGTATCACAATAATACACATACTCAATGGAAGAAACACATACCTTAGGTCATAAGAAAGCCATATAGGGTAAACAAAGATGAATTAAACCATGAAAGGATACCTTTTGAGGGTATGTTCCACAACCAATGAATGCAAGTACCATTAGGTATTAGACATGGGATCCTTCACATGGTAGGGGGAAGAAAACTAGGTCTCATGCCTTTAATGGAGATTCTAGTAGTATAGGGATAATGACAACACCTTCAACCACCACATGTGACCCATTAGGGGTATTATGTGGCTTTGGTTTCTTAACATGTCGTCAGAAGAAACTTAGGCCTTAGTCCTGAAAGAAAGCTTATAGGAATTGCGGGTTAATACCAACACCTCAAACCACTATGCATGACCTCCCAAGGGTATCATTGCTCTCTAAGTGGCGATGTTTATAAAATTAGAAGGTTTTTCAATAATAGGTACGCATCTCAAGCCCTTGGACATGGATATGGGAGGAACTGTAAGGCTTAGGTCCTAAAGAAATCTCCTAAGTATCTAGGGATAAGAAGGATTACTTACACTACCATATACCACATTTAGAGGGAGTTTTTATATTTGGAATAACAATATTGGATAAATTATGATTTTTTTAGTAGTGGAAATGGGTCTAAAGGATTTTTACATGGTGTGGGGAGGAAACATTCATACAAGACCCTAAGGAAAGCTTCTTACCATCAATTTCCATAAACAACAACTCAAACCACCATATATATCCTCCCAAGTTCATGCCTACCTTTGAGAGGGTATTTGAATGCCATAAGGATATTTAGTATATTATGTATGAGTATTTGGGCCTTAAACATGGAATCATAAGTCTTATTCCCTAAATGAATCTTTTAAGCATTTAGGCCCAGTAACATCTCCGTAATAGATCACTCCCAACATATCCTTGGGCTCTATATGGGATATTGATTCCATTAGGATATTTTATACACCAGGTAAACAACTTTAGGCTCACATCATGGTTGGGGGATAAAACTAGACCTTTAGACACTAAACAAGAATTATATGATTTCAAACCAAAGAATCATGCCTTGAACCAAAACACATGAAAAATTGAGATGATATTAATCCTCTAAGTGGGGATATGGGCATCATTATGATGTTCCAAGCACAAGGAATGGTTCAAGGTGCCTTGAAAATGGTTGAGGAAGGAAATTTGTACCCTAGGTATAAATTAACATTTTAGACACCTAGGGCCAATAACAATTACTTGAACTAACCCACATGACCTCCAAAGGATATGCTTCACCTCTAACTGATAATATTAGTGGCATTATGGGTTTTCAAGAACTATGTATTATTCCCAAGGTATAAACTAAAGTCAAACTGTGAAACTCAAGAATTAAGCCTAAAATGTAGCTTATAAAGCTAAAGGGATAAGAGGAATGATTCTCGCTACTGTACATGACCTATTTTTATGTTATTTTTCCCCAAAGTGGTGAAAAGGGCACCATTAGTAGATTTTTAGTATTAAGGATAGGGAATTGGCCTTGGACATGGTTGAAGGTGGAAGCTAATCCATTTAAACTAATTCCAACTTCTAGGCATCCAACTTCAAGAGAAATTCCTCAAACTAGACCATATGAAACCCCAAGTGTAACAATTTCCTTTGAGGTTGAATATGAGTGCCATTTATGAGGTTTTGTGCATGAAGCTCAAGTTGCAATGCCTTAGCAATGGTTGGGGGAGAAAACTTGTTATTTAATCACTAAGGGTAGGTTTCAAGGATCAAGGGCCCTTAACAAGTACTTAACCAACATATAGGACTCTTAGTGGGATATTTGGCCTCTAAGGAAGGATATTATAAAGCTTTTAGCATTAGGAATAGGTCATGTGGCCTTGTACATGTTCAAGGATGGGAACATGACCCTTAGGTGCTAAAGGAAATTTTTAGGCATGTAGGATGAAAAATACCACCTTGAACTCATCCCTTGAGGGTATTGTTAGCATATTAATGGGATTATGGGCACCGCTAGAAGTTTTTGAATACCCAGTATAGGAATTGAAGTGCTAAACATGATCGATAGAGGAATCTCGCCTACTAGGCTCCAAAGGTGGCTCCTAGGGCTCAATCTCCCTAGATGATGCCTTAGACCACCATAAATAAGTTACTTAAGGGATATTTTAGCTTCAAGTGGAGATATAGTTGCCATTAAGATATTTTAAGCATTAGGTTTGTGTTTTGGAGCCCTACATAGGATAACTAAAGGAAACCCAAGCCCTAAGGCTCAAAGGATGTGTTTAGGTAGATAAAGACAATAATGACATATTGAAGAACCACAACATACCTTTCTAGGGTATCCTTTTCCTTTCCTTGGGGATATTTAGCGCATTAAAGATATTTTTAGCAAAAAGTTACTCTTCTAACTTATAAAATAAAATTACTATTTTAAAAATATTTAAATTTGAACTCATTAACATGACAGGAGGTATCAATATCTAAATATTAAATTAAAATATTACATTGTAAATATTTTTTAATGATACACTAATAACACATATAAAAATCTTTTATTTCTTATGATTTCTAATTTATTTAATAAAAATAATTTAAAAGCTTTTATCATATGGAAAATAAAATTATTATCTTAAAAATATTTAAATTCTAAATACAAACATTAATGTATAATAAATATAAATACTTAAATATCAAATAAAAATATTAATCATTTAAAATAACATATCGAAATTATAAATTACTCACATGTTACATATATAAATAAAACATAAATATCATATGAGTAAAAGTGTTAATTATTAGAAGCAACATATTCAAATTATAATTCACTACCCATTTATAAACATAAATATCAAGTTAGAACTACTATAAAAAAAAATTAATTGAATCCATGTTATATGCTACTAGTCATATTCCTTTTCTCACGTGGACAGATCTCTGAATTCAGTGGCAGACTCCTTATCAAAGAAAGGACTCTCAATAGCTTCTGGTATATGGAAATTGGAGGTACAAGTGCAAGACACTACATATTTGATAGAGGATTTCTCCATTCCCGGTATCTAGCTATCTCTCTGATTTCTGTTTCTCCATATATTCTGCTTATTGATGCTCCACAAATAGAGGTATGTTGTCATTTCCCTGTCTCCTTTTGGGTGCACGATATGGTTCGTTCTGGTAATCTGTTTTGGATCCTCTATCTGTATATCTTTTGATCTGGATCATATTCCTGAAAAATGAAGATGATATGCCTATCTGAAGACATGTTGGATATGATCAATATATATCTTCAGCCTTCTCTACTACATATAGAATATGATAAATGCTCTACAGAGCAGCTTTATATGTATATATTGCACATATTAATATAAATCTTGCTTTTTTTCGTACTGGAAAAAAACTATTTTGAAATGCAGTTTTAGGCATCATGATTAAGGGACGTACTTACAGTGATCGTCAAAAAATCTTAACCAAGTAATTATTTTAATTGGTGGAGATGAATTATTTCTCTCAAGTAGAATTGTTCATGCCATCACTTCTAATCCCCGTTAAAGAACTTCTCTGACCCATTCATCTTTAATTATTAGCCACAAAACAAGAAACAAGAGATAATCACTCAATGTAAAATATTGAGTCAACGGATTACATGATCAATGCTCGGCCGTTCCTATTTCCACTTACATATCAAAGTTAATGCTATGTCCTTACCCTCTCTGACAGCGGCAGATGGCCTCCTTGACGTCATGGCGCCCTTACATGCTCGACCATGGATCATGGCATGCATCCCTCTCGGGCGATTATAAGTTACATTGTTTCTGGCAGGTCCTTTCGTGGGATTTCCCGTCAGTCGGTTGCCTCCGCCTTGACTGCCACCACCAGACCGTATACTCATTTGAATTTGGAAACCCGCCAAAACAAGAACTTGAACCAAGCCATTCATTATTCTAAATTGATTTGAAATTTGAAATTGAAACTGCGCCATCTCAAGAATTCGGCGGTACATTTTCACTCAAGAAAGTTGAAGCTTCAGTCCAAAGACACCTTTGTCGAACACATCAGGGCCTGCTGAGCATTGTCCTGCAGGACATGTAGTTGAAGCTTTCTTTCTCCTCGGCTCCCGGCATGGTACTGCAAAATATATACGTTGGAAGCTGCCAAACGAAGGTTTTGGATGAATTCTGCACCGCCAAATTGGGGGATCTTTACGCCTAAGAAGACAAAGACATCATCATCGAGATTTTAAAATCTCACCCATCAAATATCGTTGAGCAAAAATGCTCCTTCAAGGATCGAGTATCGCAGCAAAAAATGTATGCCAAAGAACAGATTTTGATCATGCCTTGGGTTAACAGCATCCGCAGATGTCCCACGTCCGTCAGCCTCGAGGTCGAGAAGCGCAAGAGTAGAGTGCGCACTGAGCAAGCCATCACCGAGACTCATCAAACAACCAACTGCTAGTTTTTCCTTAACTCCACAAATTATTTTTATGGGATTTGTGATTTTTCTATGTTTAGAAAATATTTACAAGAATGTAAGCATTTCAGAGGTAAGTCGCTGCTCCTCCTCCGTTGTAGTAATGTACTGGAGGAGTGACTTGAAGACCTGTAGCCCGTCATCGATGCAGACAAGTAGTGATCAATATGTGATGATATTTACAGTCAAGCTTCACAAAAGCTTGATGGCTGGTTTTGGGTATTTTTTATTTCTCCCCAATGAAAACTATACGAATCTTAAATTTCTATTGCGGAGGTGTATCATGTATTTGTATCTGTAGGGAATGCCGCTATAACTTCAACCACTATAAATATCTCTGTTATAAAAACACTTATTTGAAAAAGAATCATAAACAAGCAGAAAAACTTTGATGTACATCTTCATTTTGGTGGTCATGTTAACCTGGATTTATGTTATTTTTTTTATATATATTTCTTTCATTTAGATTGAAGGTTGTGGTGAATATATATATATATATATATCTAGGATCGGATGTTTGCTAGAACTAGAACTATCAAGTGGAGACATAATTCTATAACATCCGATTTTCAATCAACATAACGTGTTACGTTAGAAATAAAGTTTTGATACGAGGAAAATTTATTTTAATATTTATAATTATTGAAAAACAAGTAAAAAAAAATCAAGATAATCTGTGATGGCAAGTTTTAATTATTAAAAAGGTACTCACTTGAAAGTGTTAC
Organism: Pinus tabuliformis; assembly: GCA_031772625.1. NCBI lineage: Eukaryota > Viridiplantae > Streptophyta > Pinopsida > Pinales > Pinaceae > Pinus > Pinus tabuliformis. The sequence continues at coordinate 1,492,179,351 of CM062819.1, read as the reverse complement.
TCGTTCATATGGAAATTTTGATATTTTAAAAATTATTCTAATATAACTACTTAAAGAAGAGTAAGAAAATGTTAATTAAAAAAATTATTTTTTTATTATTGATTTATTTTGTTACTATGAAATATCGATATGTATTAATATATCATTGTATATTAAAATGAAAAATTATTTTCTTTAGATGTTTAGATAAAAATGTTATAAAACTTATTTTAATATTTATATTATTAAAACAAGATATGAAATAATTACAAAATATTGTTGTCGGTTCAGAGAGTGTTGTTTTTTTCAATTATTTGGTTATTTAGTTAATAATTAGTCATTAGTCATTCACTTAATTAGAATCATTATTTTATATTGTGAAGACAAATTTTTCTTATCAATATCAATTTAAAATGTTAGATAAAATTGTTTTATATTACAAAATATTTTTTTCATAATAAATATATTTATCTTATTTAATAAGTTTATAAATAAAGTTATGAGAAAAGTATTATAAAGTTTTACAAGAATACTATAAAGCAATGTTAGGTATTCTAGAAAATTTCAAATTTTTTATGTTCACTTAGGCTCTTTTTCTTGAAGGATGATCTTATACATGGAGACAAGTATCTTTTAGATATCATGTACGTAAATAGATCTAACACCAAATTGTTATGTTCTCCTAATTGAATACTTGACTTTATTTATTTATTATTATTGTTTTTTAATTCGAGAATAATTTTATAAAGACATTTAGTAAGGTTTGTCTCAACATAAACACTAGCTTTATGTGCACAATCTAACCACCGCTCTCTCAATCTCACCATAGCTCTCTCAAGACATGATTTTATGTAGGTATCCAAAGTATTCCCACTGTTAAATATAAAATTGATAAATACTAGAAATGTAATGGCCAAATGGGGAGGAAAAATCAAATTGACATTCTAATAATTGACATAGAGTTAGAATTAAATTATTTAAACCAAGGGTTTATTAAAAGTTTTACTCCTACCAAAAAACATGGACTCTCCTCAAACACTTTCTCATGATTATCATGATTATAGAACTAACCAATACAAAAACCTTTGGAATAATGGAGGACCTCCCAATTGTTTGTCCAAGTTGAGTGGGTCCATTGGTACAAAGCCAATGAATTAGGTGAATACCCATTAAATATGCAAAAACCACATCGATTTTAAACATTGAATGTAGATGGGGGGATCTTTCATGCTCAGATCTCCACTTTTCTCCTCTTCATCTTTGTCAACTATATGTCCACCAACAAAAGAGGGGATTAATGAGTTAAAGTGGACTATTTTTCTCCTAACCACATCTTTAGAAGACATAGGTTTGGAGGTTGGAGGACCCCTAAAAATAGGCATTCCTCCACACAACCATAGCACCAAAAAGAGAGTTGAATATTTACCATGTAATAGATATAGAATGGATTTTGATCCTCAAGTTGTTTTCCTTCATAGAGAAAACATTGAGCCACATGAATTCCTTGTGGTAGCTCCAATTTGGGCTTGATATCCACCACAAAATCAATAGAAGTTACCCATAGATAAATGATTTTCCTAGAAAGTGTTTATCATTGGCTAAAATATTATTGTGGCATTAGAAACTAGTGCCTTGTTAGTATCCTTGAGAGCAAGCTAAATTGGCATATATTTTTCATATAGGCATTGCATCAAACACTTTGAATATAAATGTTTCATGAATCCCTTTGCATGGATCTTGAATACCAAATTGTATTACCACCACCAACACCAAAAAAGTGTTGAGAAACCATGGCCTCCTTCTATCCATGAGCACCTTCACAAACCTTGGTAGAAGAAACCCTCCACTGAACAAGAAGAGTACCTAGTACCAACCTCCTTGCAACTAAAAATTCATAAATGGTAACAACCTATGGAAAATAGATTATGTCTCAACCTTTGCCAAGACTTGTCCCGTTGTCACCTTTATGAGATATATAATGATTGATACTATCCCCTTTTGTTGGAAAAACTTGACCCTGTGCAAACCAATATGTAAGATCTCATTCATTTTAAAAACATTAGACACAATCTTAATTCATCGTAATAACCACCCTGTTATCACCACTAAGGCTCTCATCCTTTGAAAAGAGAATGGACTCATTATCAATCAATGGAAATACTCATCCTAGTATCACAAACCCTCCAACAAGTTCTTTTAATGGTTTTGTTTACCTATTTTAAACAGTTCTCATTCTAAAATGGTTATATGAGGCAATAAAATTTGCATCTAGTGGAATACATCCAAGGTATTAATTTTGAAAGGCTATTCCCCCACAACAGGTGCCCATTGTTGACAGATGTCAGCATGCATTCATGGCTGGAAGTGATTAGCATCCATGTGGACACAATGATATCCCTCTAACATGCTTGGAAGAACGTTGAAAGGACACACACAATGTTGAAATCTCGGCCATCGTACATTATCGTTCATTCGCCATGTGGGATCATAATGGTTGTTCATGATAGTTAGCAGTGGTTTCGTGTGATGGAGGATGAGGGTGGTGTCATGGCATGCTGACGCCCTCCCTCAAGTTTATTTCTATCCAACTCCACCTCAATTGGAAGCAAGTGATATGATCAAATGTTGGGTGTAAGTTTAATGTAGAACAAATATTCCTTTGATGTTGCTCCTTTCATCACACTCGGTCATTGGCCTGTTCCTGAGTATTTTATGGTTGTCTTGGAGGTGGAACTTTGTTATTGCAATTGGGTGGACTCTCATCCCTCCCAAACCTCCAGTTTTTGCAGGACGATTTTGGCACCTGCAATGGCCTCCTAGGCTTACAATATTTTTCCGACCCTCCAAAAACCTTATATGTTTCCTTATCCTACATGAGACGCAAGGAAAATTTTAAGGATGGAAAATTTTCTTGAAGTTTAAAACATTGGCGAATCTCACTAATCCCTAATATGCAAATTATAAATGTTTATTGATATATTTGTAAAATTAATCAAATTTATAATTATTTTATATATAGTCTCTATATAATGTTGGCGATTTTTAAGGTAAAATAATTTTATATTCTAAAATTTGGGCGAATTGTCTTTTATAAAATTGGAAATTGGCGAATCTTTTTTGTGGAAAAATCATGGAAAATTAGCCCACTGGGCGAACATTAGCCCCTAAAATTTTCCATGGTGAGACGTAGTTCCAGAGAGCCATGGCTCGATTTGGTTCATCAATTTCCCTACTTTTAAGTCTATGGAGAAATTTGATAAGAGACGGTGAAATGGGAGCAGAGTGATAGAGCTCCATGGGAGAAATTGGGATGAGCTCAATAACTCGGAAATATCATGTAAATTCATGGCTTTTGAATTCCACTCTCGGGCTCATAAACACACATGGTATGCACCACGACACGATCGATTTCAATTTACCATGTCTAGTTTTCTCATGGTACCATGATGGTGTTGGTTGGAACCACACAAAACACCCTCTCTGCACATAATTTGGAAAAACTACTTGTTGAACATCGGAAAAGCTATGTAATTACCACTTATTTCTTTATCTTTTCCTTTAATTCATAACTTCTTTACATTCTAAAGATGGTCATATGTTAAAGGATTATGATAAAATTAAGGGGATTTGTGATTGATGTAAAATGATTAATTACTGTCTTTTTCTATGCAGAAAGTGAAGAAAATGGAAAATCACTATTCCGGAGGAAAAGACAAAGAAAAACCAAATGTCGTCCCTTTGATAGGAAACCACATCCAGATGAGGAAATGAAGATCAGAGCTCATGGACCAGGAAAAGGAAGAAGAAACGCGGTATCAGTGCAAGAGGACGAAATAATAACTGAAGATTAAAGATATGGCAAATCCCTTAGGATCCTTTGATCTTGAGGGATCGCTACCTCAAGACTTATCTGTATTTCTGATATTTCCGCCTGGCCACTATAAAAAGGGACAGCGCTGCTAGCCTAAGGAGCGAATATATGGGTGTTGATTTGCAGAAATTACTGTTGTAATCTAAACTTTGATCATCGACTCTCTTTAAAGAGCGATAGCTGTAACTTTTCCTTTACGATTAGTATATAACTTCATTGCTGTTTCGTCATCTGATCTTGGAGTAACCGTAGCAGTGCGTCCCTGGTGGCTAAGGGCCTGGTCCTAGTGGATCACTTGCTTTCTGTATCATTATTTTCCGATTACAGTTGTGTGTGGTTTGGTTTCCTTTGCATTCCACGCATAACTAATGCAATTTTACAAATTACATGGATAACTAATGCAATTTTACAAATTAAATCGATTATAAATACTATAAGGCATTAATACATGATAGACATCAAAATACTTATTTCATGAGAGATCCCATATTGTTATAATTGGAAAAATCAACTAAACTACAAATTTATTTTCTACGAGAGTATATCCATCTTAACCTAGAATCAACCAAAAACCGAAAGGGATCAAATCTCTAAATGTGAAAAAATCTTGTTTAGTGCAAAGTTCTGAAAGTTTTGTTCCTCTCATAGATTGGTAGATCCTTACTTAAGATAGATCGATCTTGGTTTTTAATAATATTATTTATATTATATAAAGGTGTACCGGGTAAGTTTCGTTTCTTCTTCGGCTATCTTTATGAAGTACTTATGGATACTACATAGCCCTTATAATTTTATTGGAAATCAAATCAACAAAGACACTAGTAATTAGACAACTTACCTACTTTTTATAACTCAAAGCTCATTCTTTCTTGTGGTCTTAGTGGACTTTAATCATCATTGTTATCATATAATTAATTAATACAATGTCATGAATTAAGTGTTTGTTAAATATAGTGTTATGAATTAGATATTTGTTAAAATCTTCTTTGTTGTTGGTAATTAATTGATAAACATTTAAAAAACCATTAAGCTTAGGAGGTGATGAAACATAAATTTGAATAAAATGTATTATTTTTTTTAATAAATATTTTTTAATAAACCTAAAATAAAAATTAAACTTTTGATTAAGAATTATTGTTTTTATTATAATTTTTTTATATTTCAAAAATATACTCAAATAATTAGAAAAATATTTAAAAACATTTGAACTTTAAATTAATTTATTGTTGTAAACATTGAAAAGGGTTAGATTAAAGAAACCTAAAACCAATATTTCTCTTAAGCAACCAAAATTACAGTAAATTCAAAGTTGTAACGCGCGCGGCGCACACCCAGGGCAACCATATGAAGACACCAAGAGACCATTTTGCTAGGGTTGTGCAATTGTATTGTTGATGCCAAGGTCCCCTTTTCCCTTCCTTATCTTTTTCCCTTGTTCCCCTATGCCATTTTTCCTATCACCACTGCCCTAACACTACCAAAATCATATTCCCTTTCCCCTCCTATTGCTCAATAGAAACCCCAAACCCTACCCTATCAAAAATCCCAAACTCCTCCCACATCCCTAACAAATTTCTCCCTATAACCCCTATTCCCATTTCATCACTCCCTTCCTAACATTCCCTGTTTCATTTTTTCCCCTTGGTAACAGATACTACAAAGGCACCCAGCCTCACACCATCATCAAAGGGGCAGCCTAATCACAGCTCACCTTGCAGTCATGTCATCACAGCATTCATCCGAGTATGAGAGGGAGATATGCGCATATCTTCCGTATATTCCCAATTTCCGTATATGCGCATATCTTCCGTATATGCGCAATTCCTGTATATGGAATTTGCGCGTATACGATGCAGATACATAAACGAATATATGTACAAATTCCATATACAGAAATTGCACATATACGGAAACTGTGCATATACGGAAGATGTGTGCATATATGGAAATTGGGGATATACAGAAGATATGCGCATATCTTCCGTATATCCCTAACTTTCCTGTATATGTACGTCGTTTATGTATCTGCATCGTATATGCTCAAATTCAATATACAAAAATTGCGCATATACGGAAACTGTGCATATACGGAAGATGTGCGCATATACGGAAATTGAATATATACGGAAGATATGTGCATGTCTTCCGTATATCCCTAACTTTCCTGTATGTGCATATCTTCCGTATATGCACGTCGTTCATGTATCTGCATCGTATATGCGCAGATTCCATATACAAAAATTGTGCATATACGGAAATTGGGCATATACGGAAGATATGCGCATATCTTCCGTATATGCCCAATTTCTGTATATGCGCATATCTTTCGTATATGCACAGTTTCCGTATATGCACATACAGGAAAGTTAGGAATATACGGAATATATGCGCATATCTTCTGTATATGCCCAATTTTGGTATATGCGCACATCTTCCGTATATGCCCATTTTCCGTATATGTGCACATCTTCCGTATATGGAATTTGCGCATCTATGATGCAGATACATGAACGACGTGCATATACGGAAGATATACACATACAGGAAAGTTAGGGATATACGGAAGACATGCGCATATCTTCCGTATATGCACAGTTTCCGTATATGCGCAATTTCTGCATATTGAATTTGCGCATATACAATGCAGATAAATAAACGACGTGCATATACGGAAGATATGCACATACAGGAAAGTTAGGGATATACGGAAGATATGCTCATATCTTCCGTATATGCGCAATTTCCGTATATGCGCATATCTTCCGTATATGCACAGTTTCCGTATATGCGCAATTTCTGTATATTGAATTTGCGCATATACGATGCAGATACATAAACGAAGATATGTACAATTTCCATATACAGAAATTGAACATGTCTTCCGTATATCCCTAAATTTCTTGTATGTGCATATATTCCGTATATGCACGTCGTTCATGTATCTGCATCGTAGATGCGCAAATTCCAAATAGAAATTGCGCATATACGTAAATTGGGCATATACGAAAGATGTGCGCATATACGGAAGATATGCGTATATCTTTCGTATATTCCTAACTTCTCTGTAAATGCATATCTTCCGTATATGCACGTCGTTCATGTATCTGCATCGCAGATGCGCAAATTCCATATACAGAAATTGCGCATATACGGAAATTGGGCATATACGAAAGATAGGCACATATCTTCCGTATATGCGCAATTTTCGTATATGCACAGTTTCCGTATATGCACATACAGGAAAGTTGGAGATATACGGAAGATATGTGCATGTCCTCCGTATATGCGCACATCTTCCGTATATGCGCAGTTTCCGTATATGCGCAATTTTTGTATATGGAATTTGCGCATCTGCGATGCAGATATATGAATGACGTGTATATACGGAAGATATGCATATACAGGAAAGTTAGGGATATACGGAAGACATGCGCATATCTTCCGTATATGCGCAATTTCCATATATGCGCATATCTTCCGTATATGCACAGTTTCCGTATATGCGCAATTTCTGTATATTGAATTTATGCATATACGATGCAGATACATGAACGACGTGCATATATGGAAGATATGCACATACAGGAAAGTTAGGGATATACGAAAGACATGCGCATATCTTCCGTATATGCACATATCTTTCATATATGCACGGTTTCCGTAAATGCGCAATTTCTGTATATTGAATTTGCGCATATACGACGCAGATACATAAACGAAGATATGTACAATTTCCATATACAGAAATTGCGCATATACGGAAACTGTGCATATACGGAAATTGGGCATATACGGAAGATATGCGCATGTCTTCGGTATATCCCTAACTTTTCTGTATGTGCATATCTCCCGTATATGCACGTCGTTTATGTATCTGCATCGTAGATGCGCAAATTCCATATACAGAAATTGCGCATATACGAAAACTGTGCATATACGCAAGATATGGCACATATGTTGCGTATATGCACAGTTTCCGTATATCCGCAATTTCTGTATATGGAATTTGCGCATCTACGATGCAGATACATAAACGATGTGCATATATGGGAGATATGCACATACAGGAAAGTTAGGGATATACGAAAGATATGCGCATATCTTCTATATATCCCTAACTTTCCTGTATGTGCATATCTCCCGTATATGCACGTCGTTCATGTATATGCATCGTAGATGTGCAGATTCCATATACAGGAATTGCGCATATACAGAAATTGTGCATATACGTAAGATATGCGCATATATGGAAATTGGGCATATACAGAAGATATGCGCACATCTTCCATATATCCCTAACTTTCGTGTATGTGCATATCTTCCGTATATGCACTTCGTTCATGTATCTGCATCGTATATGCGCAGATTCCATATACAGAAATTGTGCATATACGGAAATTGGGCATATACGGAAGATATGTGCATATCTTCTGTATATGCCCAGTTTCCGTATATGCGTAATTCCTGTATATGGAATCTACGCATCTGTGATGCAGATACATGAACGACATGCATATACGGAAGATATGCACATACAGGAAAGTTAGGGATATACGGAAGACATGCGCATATCTTCCGTATATGCCCAATTTCCGTATATGCGCACATCTTCCGTATATGCACAATTTCCGTATATAAGCAATCCTGTATACGGAATCTGCGCATCTGCGATGTAGATACATGAATAACGTGCATATACAGAATATATGCACATACATGAAAGTTAGGGATATACGGAAGATATGCGCATATCTTCCGTATATGCACAGTTTCCGTATATGCACAATTTCTGTATATGGAAATTATACATATCTTCATTTATGTATTTGCGCATATATGGAAACTGTGCATATATGGAAGATGTGCGCATATACGGAAATTGGGCATATACGGAAGATATGCGCATGTCTTCCGTATATCCCTAACTTTCTTGTATGTGCATATCTTCCGTATATGCACGTCGTTCATGTATCTGTATCACAGATGCGCAGATTCCATATACAGGAATTGCGCATATACGGAAACTGTGCATATACGGAAGATGTGGGCATATATGGAAATTGGGCATGTACAGAAGATATGCGCATGTCTTCCATATATCCCTAACTTTATTGTATGTACATATCTTCCGTATCTGCACATCGTTCATGTATCTGCATCGCAGATGCGCAGATTCCGTATACAGGAATTGTGCATATACGGAAACTGTGCATATACGGAAGATGTGCGCATATACGGAAGATATGCGCATGTCTTCCATATATTCCTAACTTTCCTGTATGTGTATATATGCCATATATGCATGTCATTCATGTATCTACATCGTATATGTGCAGATTCCATATAAAGAAATTGCGCGTATACGGAAACTGTGCATATACGCAAAATATGGCACATATGTTGCGTATATGCACAATTTCCGTATATGCGCAATTCTTGTATATGGAATCTGCACATCTGCGATGCAAATACATGAACGACGTGCATATACGACAGATATGCACATACAGGAAAGTTAGGGATATACGGAAGACATGCGCATATCTTCCGTATATGCCCAATTTCCGTATATGCGCACATCTTCCGTATATGCACAGTTTCCGTATATGCACAATTCCTGTATACGGAATCTGCGCATCTGCGATGCAGATACATGAACGACGTGCATATACGGAAGATATGCACATACAGTAAAGTTAGGGATATACGGAAGACATGCGCATATCTTCTGTATATGCTCAATTTCCGTATATGCGCACATCTTCCGTATATGCACAGTTTCCGTATATGCGCAGATACATAAATGAAGATATGTACAATTTCCATATACAAAAATTGCGCATATACTGAAACTGTGCATATACGGAAGATGTGCGCATATACAGAAATTGCGCATATACGAAAGATATGCGCATATACGGAAATTGCGCATATACGGAAGATATGCGCATATCTTCTGTATATCCCTAACTTTCTTGTATGTGCATATCTCCCGTATATGCACGTCGTTCATGTATCTGCATCGTATATGCGCAGATTCCATATACAGAAATTGTGCATATACGGAAACTGGGCATATACGGAAGATATGTGCATATCTTCCGTATATGCCCAATTTCCGTATATCTGCATATCTTTCGTATATGCAAAATTTCCGTATATCCATAATTTCCGTGTACAGAAATTGCGCATATACGGAAACTGTGCATATACGGAAGATGTGCGCATATACGAAAATTGGGCATATACGAAAGATATGCGCACGTCTTCCGTATATCCCTAACTTTCATGTATGTGCATATCGTCCGTATATGCATGTCGTTCATGTATTTGCATCGCATATGTGCACATTCCATATATAGGAATTGCGCATATACGAAAATTGTGCATATACGGAAGATGTGCGCATATACGAAAATTGGGCATATACAGAAGATATGCGCATGTCTTCCGTATATCCCTAACTTTCCTGTATGTGCATATCTTCTGTATATGCACGTTGTTCATGTATCTGCATCGCAGATGCGCAGATTCCGTATACAGGTATTGCGCATATACGAAAGATGTGCGCATATACGAAAATTGGGTATATACGGAAGACATGCGCATATCTTCCGTATATCCCTAACTTTCCTGTATGTGCATATACGGAAATTGTGCATATAAGGAAGATATGCGCATATACGGAAGATATGCGCATATATGGAAATTGCACATATACGGAAGATATGTGCATATCTTCCGTATATGCCCAATTTCTGTATATGCGCAATTTCTGTATATGCATGTATCTGCATCGTATATGCGCAAATTCAATATACAGAAATTGCGCATATACGGAAACTGTGCATATACGGAACATATCCGCATATATGGAAATTGCGCATATACGGAAGAAATGCGCATATCTTCCGTATATCCATAACTTTCCTATGTATGCATATCTTCTATATATGCACGTCGTTCATGTATCTGCATCGCAGATGCGCAAATTTCTTATACAAAAATTGCGCAGATACGGAAACTGTGCAAATACGGAAGATGTGCGCATATACGGAAATTGGGCATATACGGAAGACATGCGTATATCTTCCGTATATTCCTAACTTTCCTGTATGTGCATATACGGAAACTGTGCATATATGGAAGATATGCGCATATACGGAAATTGCACATATACGGAAGATATGGCATATCTTCCGTATATGTCCAATTTCCGTATATGCGCAATTTCTGTATATGGAATTTGCGCATCTGCGATACAGATACATGAACGACGTTCATATACGGAAGATATGCACATACAGGAAAGTTAGGGATATACGGAAGATATACGCATATCTTCCGTATATGCGCACATCTTCAGTATATGCCCAATTTCCATATATGCGCAATTTTTGTATATGGAATTTGCGTATCTGCGATGCAGATACATAAACGACGTGCATATACGGAAGATATGCACATACAGGAAAGTTAGGGATATACGGAAGACATGTGCAATTTCTGTATATGGAAATTGTACATATCTTCGTTTATGTATCTGCATCGTATATGCGCAAATTCAATATACAGAAATTGCGCATATACGGATACTGTGCATATATGGAAGATATACGCATATACGGAAATTGCGCATATACGGAAGATATGAGCATATCTTCCGTATATTCCTAACTTTCCTGTATGTACATATTTTCCGTATATGCACGTCGTTTATTTATCTGCATGTATATGCGCAAATTTAATATGCAGAAATTGCGCATATACGGAAATTGTGCATATACGGAAGATATGCGCATGTTTTCCGTATATCCTTAACTTTCTTGTATGTGTATATCCTCCGTATATGCACGTCGTTCATGTATCTGCATTGTAGATGCGCAAATTCCATATACGGAAGATGTGCGCATATACAGAAATTGGGCATATACAGAAGATGTGCGCATATACAGAAATTGGACATATACGGAAGATATGCGCATATCTTCCGTATATCCCTAACTTTCCTGTATGTGCATATATGGAAACTATGCATATATAGAAGATATGCCCAATTTCCGTATATGCACAATTTTTGTATATGGAATCTGCGGATATACGATGCATATACATGAATGACGTGCATATACGGAAGATATGCACATACAGGAAAGTTAGGGATATACGGAAGACATGCGCATATCTTCCGTATATGTTCATTTTCCGTATATGCGCACATCTTCCGTATATGCACAGTTTCTGTATATGCGCAATTTCTGTATATTGAATTTGCGCATATACGATGTAGATACATAAACGACGTGCATATACAGAAGATATGTACATACAGGAAAGTTAGGGATATACGGAAGATATGCGCATATCTTCTGTATATCCTCAATTTCCGTATATGCGCACATATTCCGTATATGCACAGTTTCCGTATATGCGCAATTTTTGTATATGGAATTTGTACATATATTCGTTTATGTATCTGCATCGTATACACGCATATACAGGAATTGCGCATATACGCAAGATATGCACATATATGGAAATTGGGAATATACGGAAGATATGCGCATATCTCCCTCTCATACTCGGATGAATGTTGTGATGACATGACTGCAAGGTGAGCTGTGATTAGGCTGCCCCTTTGATGATGGTGTGAGGCTAGGTGCCTTTGTAATATGTGTTACCAAGGGGAAAAAATGAAACAGGGATTGTTAGGAAGGGAGTGATGAAATGGGAATAGGGGTTATAAGGAGAAATTTATTAGGGATGTGGGAGGAGTTTGGGATTTTTGATAGGGTAGCATTTGGGGTTTCTATTGAGCAATAGGAGGGGAAAGGGAATATGGTTTTGGTAGTGTTAGGGCAGTGGTGACAAGAAAAATGGCATAGGGGAACAAGGGAAAAAGATAAGGAAGGGAAAAGGGGACCTTGGCATCAACAATACAATTGCACAACCCTAGCAAAATGGTCTCTTGGTGTCTTCATATGGTTGCCCTGGGTGTGCGCCGCGCGCGTTACAACTTTGAATTTACTGTAATTTTGGTTGCTTAAGAGAAATATTGGTTTTAGGTTTCTTTAATCTAACCCTTTTCAACGTTTACAACAATAAATTAATTTAAAGTTCAAATGTTTTTAAATATTTTTCTAATTATTTGAGTATATTTTTGAAATATAAAAAAATTATAATAAAAATAATAATTCTTAATCAAAAGTTTAATTTTTATTTTAGGTTTATTAAAAAATATTTATTAAAAAAAAATACATTTTATTCAAATTTATGTTTCATCACCTCCTAAGCTTAATGGTTTTTTAAATTTTTATCAATTAATTACCAACAACAAAGAAGCTTTTAGCAAATATCTAATTCATAACACTATATTTAACAAAAAATTAATTCATGACATTGTATTAATTAATTATATGATAACAATGATGATTAAAGTCCACTAAGACCACAAGAAAGAATGAGCTTTGAGTTATAAAAAGTAGGTAAGTTGTCTAATTATTAGTGTCTGCCTTGATTTGATTTCCAATAAAATTATAAGGGCTATGTAGTATCCATAAGTACTTCATAAAGATAGCCGAAGAAGAAACGAAACTTACACGGTACACCTTTATATAATATAAATAATATTATTAAAAACCAAGATCGATCTATCTTAAGTAAGCATCTATCAATCTATGAGAGGAACAAAACTTTTAGAACTTTGCACTAAACAAGAGTTTTTCACATTTAGAGATTTGATCCCTTTCGGTTTTTGGTTGATTCTAGGTTAAGATGGATATACTCTCATAGAAAATAAATTTATAGTTTAGTTGATTTTTCCAATTATAACAATATGGGATCTCTCATGAAATAAGTATTTTGATGTTTATCATGTATTAATGCCTTATAGTATTTATAATCGATTTAATTTGTAAGATTGCATTAGTTATGTGTGGAATGCAAAGGAAACCAAACCACACACAACTGTAATCAGAAAATAATGATACAGAAAGCAAGTGATCCACTAGGACCGGGCCTTTAGCCACCAGGGACGCACTGCTATGGTTACTCCAAGATCAAATGACGAAACAACAACGAAGTTATATACTAATCGTAAAGGAAAAGTTACAGTTATCGCTCTTTAAAGACAGTCGATGATCAAAGTTTAGATTACAACAGTAATTTCTACAAATCAACACCCATATATTCGCTCCTTAGGCTAGCAGCGTTGTCCCTTTTTATAGTGGCCAGGCGGAAATATCAGAAATATAGATAAGTCTTGAGGTAGCGATCCCTCAAGATCAAAGGATCCTAAGGGATTCACCATATCTTTAATCTTTAGTTATTATTTCGTCCTCTTGTGGTGATACCATGTTTCTTCTTCCTTTTCCTAGTCCATGCGCTCTGATCTTGATTTCCTCATCTGGATGTGGTTTCCTATCAAAGGGACGACAGTTGGTTTTGCTTTGTCTTTTCCTCCGGAGTAGTGATTTTCCATTTTCTTCACTTTCTGCATAGAAAAAGACAGTAATTAATCATTTTACATCAATCACAAATCCCCTTAATTTTATCATAATCCTTTAACATATGACCATCTTTAGAATGTAAAGAAGTTATGAATTAAAGGAAAAGATAAAGAAATAAGTGGTAATTACATACCTTTTCCAATGTTCAACAAGTAGTTTTTCCAAATTATGTGCAGAGAGGTTCTTTTGTGTGGTTCCAACTAACACCATCATGGTACCATGAGAAAACTAGACATGGTAAATTGAAATCGCTCGTGTTGTGGTGCATACCATGTGTGTTTATGAGCCCGAGAGTGGAATTCAAAAGCCACGAATTTACATGATATTTCCGAGTTATTGAGCTCATTCCAATTTCTCCCATGGAGCTCTATCACTCTGCTCCCATTTCGCCGTCTCTTATCAAATTTCTCCATAGACTTAAAAGTAGGGAAATTGTGAACCAAATCAAGCCATGGCTCTCTGGAACTACATCTCACATAGGATAAGGAAACATATAAGGTTTTTGGAGGGTCGGAAAAATATTGTGAGCCTAGGAGGCCATTGCAGGTGCCAAAATCATCCTGCAAAAACTGGAGGTTTGGGATGAGACTCTGTTGGGTCCCTATAATACTAGTGATTACCCCATTACTATTGTAGTTATACCCCTTATTTATATTGATGTACCCATGTAGTGCCCATATTGTTACTATTGTGCCACATAGAAGCCCACTATTGTTATTGTTGTGCCCTACAATATTATTGTTATGTAGGCTTTGATTGTATTGGGACCACTTAGACTCCTATATATAGAAAGGAGGTATTTTCATTTGTATCATCCAAGAATTGTTCATTTATGTAAAGTAAAGGAGGTTGCCCCCTCGAAGAGGCTGAATTCTAAGGCGTGGATTTCTCTTTTCTATCTTTTTGTGAGCTGGTTTCATAACATTTGGTATCAGAGCTTTGGATTCTAGGGTTTCGCTGCTCCAAACAGGCCATCGTGGCATTTTCTCTATAACTTGTTTTCTGTGATGTTTCAGAAGTCGCAACAAAAACCCATTTGAGAAGAATTGGCGCTGAACCCTGGGTCCAAATTTCAGATCTTTTGGCGCAATATTTTCGGAGATATGATTTGCAGAAGTTGGTCTTTTTGCAGACTCCTGAATTACACTCAAAACAGGTGACCTGGGGAAAATCGTCATAACTTTCTTTCTGAGCATCGGATTGAAATTTCGTAAGAAGTTACAGAAAGAGGATGAACTTTAGTTTGCATTTATATATTTTTCAGAGTCAAGGGTTGAAACAGTGACACGTGGCACTTCATACAAGTTCGCTCTACTGAAACAGTCTATAATCAGGTCACTGCGGGAGATTGTGCATAACTCTTTCTTGGAGAATCCAATTTGGTTCAGACTAGTGGCATTGGAAAGAGGACACAAAAAGCTACTACATATTACAATTTCAGAATTGGATGATTCGAAATTACAGAGATACATCAGATTCAATATCAGGCTTCTACAAAGTAAAAAAAAGGTGTGTAGTTTTTATTTTTTATTTTTGCATAAGCTTGGTTTGAAGGAATTCAAAGGGCATAGTAAAGCATTATTATCGGTAACTGATGCCCCGAGGAAAGAAAATGCAAACACCTAGTAAGGAACCTGAAAGCTCTAGCATGACTCATGAAGAAGAGGAAGAAATGCTACATGATATATCAAAATTACAAGAACAAGTGCAACAAATGTCACGCTCACAAAAGCTAACAAATGCTAAGATAAAGGGCATGGAAGCTAAGATGGATGATTTGAAGACTGATTTGAAGACAGATTTGAAGAAAGACATGGCAAGTTTGAAGACAGATTTGAAGACAGACATGGCAGATTTGAAGACAGATTTGACAAATTTTCTACAAGAAATACTTACTAATGGTGAAAAGGTTGTAAAGGAAACTCATGATGTGAACAAAAGAAATGTTAATCATGATTCCATAGACTCTAATGTTGGATCGAAGACCCACCATATTCCAAAAATCGATATGAGGAAGTTTGATGGCAAGGATCCCGCCACATGGATATTACAGATGGAGCAATTCTTTGATCTCAATAATGTGCAAAACACACAAAAGGTACGTATGGCAACTTTATATTTGGAACCAAATCAGTTTGTATGGTATCAATGGCTTTGCTCTCGTAAACAATTTATCACTTGGGCAATTTTTACGGAAGAATTGATAGCACATTATGAGGATACAAAAAGCAACACTTTTTTTAGCCAATTGATAAGTCTCAAACAAAAGGGTTCAATAATGGAGCACATTGAGGAGTTCCAAAAATTGAACATAAGGGTAAAAGATATTCCAGAGGAGCATAGGATTGATGTGTTCATAGGGTCTTTAAAGGATAATATCCAACATGATGTTCGCCTTTGGGAACCTGATTCATTAGAGAAGGCATTCAGGTTAGCAAGAAAAATGGAAAGCAAAATTATGGCAACTAGGAAGCATACCATTCACAACTATAAAGATGGAAGTGTTGTTGCCCATAGTCTTCCACAACCTACAAGGTTGACACCACAACAATTGGAAGAAAAAAGAGCAAAAGGGCTTTGTTACAATTGTGATAGCAAATACACAAAGGTCATAAGTGTGCTGAGAAGAAATTATTCTACATAGATTGTGAAGAGGAAGAAGAAAAGGAGCAAGAAAGGTCAAAAGAAGAAGATATACTCCAGGAACAAAGCCTAGATGAAGAACAAATAAATCCGACCATATCTTGTAATGCATTGGCGGAATTACCACTCCTCAAACCATCAAGATAGAAGGACAAATCAAGAAGAAAAAGGTAATAGTGTTGATTGATTCAGGAAGCACCCACAATTTTATTCATTGTAGGGTAGCAAAAGAATTGAATTGCTTCCTATATCCAGCACCAGAGTGTCAAGTGATGATTGCAAATGGAGGAACAATAAATTGCTCTGGAAAGTGCCATAATATCAAGCTATCCATGGGAGAATATGTATTGACTAGCCCAATGCTTTCCATTCCAATGGGAGGTGCTGATGTTGTACTAGGAGTCCAATGGCTACAATCCTTGGGTACAATAGCTTTTAATTTTCAAGAACTTTTCATGAAATTTTCTGTGGAAGGAAAGGAAGTTGAATTAAGGGGTATTGCAGGGAAACCAGGAAAGATAATCAGCTCTAATGGTATGACAAAGCTTCTAAAAAAGGAGCAAAGGGGTGTAATTGCACAATTATGTTCGCTAGATGTTTCCACATTAGAATCATCTATTTCTCCAGATCTCCAAAAAGTCCTGGACAATCATTCCAAGGTATTTGAGACTCCCAAAGGTCTCCCACCTATGCGTGATCATGATCATGCTATTCATCTGATTCCAGGAAGTGTTCCTCCAAACATCAGGCCGTACAGATATCCCTATGTCCAAAAAAGTGAAATTGAACGTATGGTTGCAGAAATGCTAGAGGCTGGTATAATTCAACCGAGTCAAAGTTCTTTCTCTGCTCCAGTAGTATTGGTGCACAAGAAGGATGGATCATGGCGCATGTGTCCGGATTATAGGGAGCTCAACAAGCTCACTATTAAAGATAAGTTCCCCATTCCTGTCATTGATGAATTACTGGATGAATTGCATGGATCAATTTACTTCACCAAGTTGGATCTTCGTTCAGGATATCATCAAATCAGAATGAAGATTGAAGACATTCCGAAAACGGCATTTAGAACTCATGAGGGTCATTATGAATTTTTGGTCATGCCTTTTGGCCTTACCAATGCACCTTCAACATTTCAAGGTTTGATGAATTCAATTTTCAAACCATTCCTTAGAAAATTTGTGTTAGTATTTTTTGATGATATACTAATCTACAGCAAGTCTTGGAAGGATCATGTTGAACATGTTGACAGGGTGCTACAACTATTGGAGGAGAAACAATTATATGCAAAAAGATCCAAATGTTTCTTTGGAGTCCAGGAGGTGGAATATTTGGGTCATATTGTATCTCATGAAGGAGTTAAGGTAGACCCTAGCAAAATTAAAGCCATTAAGGAATGGAAAATCCCCACATCCATAAAGCATCTGCGAGGATTTCTTGGGTTGACAGGGTATTATCGCAAGTTTGTTAAGAATTATGGGAGAATAGCAGCACCTCTAACAACATTATTGAAGAAAGATGCATTTTCATGGACTCCGGAAGCAACAAAGGCCTTTGAACATCTTAAAGAGGCAATGTGCCAAGCACCGGTCTTAGCTACACCGGACTTCACAAAAACCTTTATTGTGGAATGTGATGCTTCAGGAAATGGAATTGGTGCTGTTCTAATGCAAGATGAAAGACCCATTGCTTTTGAAAGTCGTCCAATCAAGGGAAAGTTTTTAAGCAAAGCTATTTATGAGAAGGAAATGTTGGCAATACTCCATGCACTTAAGAAATGGCGACCCTACCTAATGGGAAGACACTTCAAGGTAAAAACAGATCATGATAGCCTTAAATACTTTTTAGAACAAAGATTATCCTCTGAAGAGCAACAAAAGTGGGTCACAAAGATGTTGGGTTATGACTTTGAAATCATCTACAAAAAAGGGAAGCAAAATGTGGTGGCAGATGCACTCTCAAGAAAGGATGAGGATGTGGAAGCATTGTTGTGCGCTATTTCTATTATCCAACCAGATTGGATAAATGAAGCAAGGGAGGAATGGAAGAATGACGAAGAAGTGTGGGCACTTATTCGAAAGCTACAACAAGATTCCAGTACGTCTGATACATTTAGCTGGAAAAATGATTCGTTATGGTACAAAGATCGCTTATACCTCTGTAAGAATTCCCAGCTAAAACAAAAGATTCTTATGGAATTGCACACTTCTCCCTTAGGAGGGCACTCAGGATTTTTAAAAACTTACCACAGGGTTAAGAAGGAATTTTTTTGGGATGGCCTTAAATCAGATATTCAAAAGTTTGTGGCAGAATGTTTGGTTTGCCAACAAAATAAAGTTGAAACAATTAAGACACCGGGTCTATTACAACCTTTATCCATTCCAAGCCAACGTTGGGAGGAGGTTTCAATGGATTTTATCACAGGTTTACCCAAGTCTGAGGGAAAGAGTGTCATCATGGTGGTAGTTGACAGACTTACCAAGTATGCACACTTTTGTGCATTATCACATCCATTTAAAGCCAGTACAGTTTCTACTGCATTTATGGAAACAATTCAAAAGCTACATGGAAACCCAAAGATTATTGTAAGTGACAGAGATCCCATTTTCACTGGAAATTTTTGGACAGAATTATTTTCTTGTCTTGGTACTCAGTTAGCTCATAGCTCATCTTATCATCCTCAATCTGATGGGCAAACTGAGATAGTAAACAAATGTTTGGAAGGATATCTTCGTTGCTTTGTATCTGATAAACAGACACAATGGGTCAAATGGTTGCCTCTGGCTGAATGGTGGTATAACACTTCCTTCATACAGCAACAAAAATGACCCCATTTATGGCACTTTATGGGTATCAACCACCATCCATCACATCATATTTAAGAGAAAATTCTAAGGTTCAGGCAGTGGAACATCACATCGAACATCAACAACAAGTCCTCCAACTCTTAAAGGATAACCTTGTGTTGGCACAGAATAGAATGAAACAACAGGCAGATCAACATCGCAGTGAAAGAAGTTTTGATGTAGGTGATTGGGTATTCCTACGGCTACAACCATATAAGCAAATGTCCCTCAAGCAAGCTAAGAAGGATAATAAATTATCACCAAAGTATTATGGTCCGTACAAGGTGTTGCAAAAGATTGGTACTATGGCATACAAATTGGAGCTTCCTGCAGCTTCTCGATTGCACCCAGTTTTCCATGTTTCATGCTTAAAGAAGGTTATAGGTGACAAGCTCCCAGTTCAAACAATATTGCCAGAACTTGACGAAGAAGGAAAAATTATATTGGAACTGGAAGCAGTTATAGAAACAAGAACTCGACAGCTACGAAATCGATCAATTTCAGAGTACCTTATCAAGTGGAAGAACTTATCCGCTGAAGATTCCACATGGGAGGATGAGAATTTTATGCAGAAGTATCCTGAACTACTCAAGCGTTGAGGACAACACTTTTTTGAAGGAGAGGGGCATGTTGGGTCCCTATAATACTAGTGATTACCCCATTACTATTGTAGTTATACCCCTTATTTATATTGATGTACCCATGTAGTACCCATATTGTTACTATTGTGCCACATAGAAGCCCACTATTGTTATTGTTGTGCCCTACAATATTATTGTTATGTAGGCTTTGATTGTATTGGGACCACTTAGACTCCTATATAGAGAAAGGAGGTATTTTCATTTGTATCATCCAAGAATTGTTCATTTATGTAATGTAAAGGAGGTTGCCCCCTCGAAGAGGCTGAATTCTAAGGCGTGGATCTCTCTTTTCTATCTTTTTGTGAGCTGGTTTCATAACAGACTCCACCCAATTGCAATACCAAAGTTCCACCTCCAAGACAACCATAAAATACTCAGGAACGGGCCAATGACCGAGTGTGATGAAAGGAGCAACATCAAAGGAATATTTGTTCTACATTAAACTTACACCCAACATTTGCTCATATCACTTGCTTCCAATTGAGGTGGAGTTGGATAGAAATAAACTTGAGGGAGGGCATTAGCATGCCATGACACCACCCTCATCCTCCATCAAACGAAACCACTGCTAACTATCATGAAAAACCATTATGATCCCACATGGCGAATGAACGATAATGTACGATGGCCAAGATTTCAACATTGTGGGTGTCATTTCAACGTTCTTCCAAGCATGTTAGAGGGATATCATTGTGTCCATATGGATGCTGATTAGTTACAGCCATGAATACATGCTGACATATGTCAGCAATGGGCACCCGTCGTGGGGGAATAGCCTTTCAAAATTAATACCTTGGATGTATTCCACTAGATGCAAATTTTATTGCCTCATATAACCATTTTAGAATGAGAACTGCTTAAAATAGCTAAATAAAACCATTAAAAGGAACTTGTTGGAGGGTTTGTGATACTAGGATGAGTATTTCCATTGATTGATAATGAGTCCATTCTTTTTTCAAAGGATGAGAGCCTTAGTGGTGATAGCGGGGTGGTTATTACGATGAATTAAGATTGTGTCTAATGTTTTTAAAATGAATGAGATCTTACATATTGGTTTGCACAGGGTCAAGTTTTTCCAACAAAAGGGGATAGTATCAATCATTATTTATCTCATAAAGGTGACAACGGGACAAGTCTTGTCAAAGGTTGAGACATAATCTATTTTCCATAGGTTGTTACCATTTATGAATTTTTAGTTGCAAGGAGGTTGGTACTAGGTACTCTTCATGTTCAGTGGAGGGTTTCTTCTACCAAGGTTTGTAAAGGTGCTCATGGATAGAAGGAGGCCATGGTTTCTCAACACTTTTTTGGTGTTGGTGGTGGTAATACAATTTGGTATTCAAGATCCATGCAAAGGGATTCATGAAACATTTATATTCAAAGTGTTTGATGCAATGCCTATATGAAAAATATATGCCATTTCAGCTTTCTCTCAAGGATACTAACAAGGCACTAGTTTCTAATGCCACAATAATATTTTAGCCAATGATAAACACTTTGTAGGAAAATCATTTATCTATGGGTAATTTCTATTGATTTTGTGGTGGAGATCAAGCCCAAATTGGAGCTACCACAAGGAATTCATGTGGCTCAATGTTTTCTCTATGAAGGAAAACAACTTGAGGATCAAAATCCATTCTATATCTATTACATGATAAATATTCAACTCTCTTTTTGGTGCTATGGTTGTGTGGAGGAATGCCTATTTTTAGGGGTCCTCCAACCTCCAAACCTATGTCTTCTAAAGATATGGTTAGGAAAAAAATAGTCAACTTTAACTCATTAATCCCCTCTTTTGTTGGTGCACATATAGTGGACAAAGATGAAGAGGAGAAAAGTGGAGATCTGAGCATGAAAGGTCCCCCCATCTACATTCAATGTTTAAAATCGATGTGGTTTTTGCATATTTAATGGGTATTCACCTACTTCATTGGCTTTGTACCAATGGACCCACTCAACTTGGACAAACAATTGGGAGGTCCTCCATTATTCCAAATGTTTTTGTATTGGTTAGTTCTATAATCATGATAATCATGAGAAAGTGTTTGAGGATGGTCCATGTTTTTTGGTAGGAGTAAAACTTTTAATAAACCCTTGGTTTACATAATTTAATTCTAACTCTATGTCACTTATTAGAATGTCAATTTGATTTTTCCTCCCCATTTGGCCATTACATTTCTAGTATTTATCAATTTTATTGAACAGTGGGAATACTTTGGATACCTACATAAAATCATGTCTTGAGAGAGCAATGGTGAGATTGAGAGAGCGGTGGTTAGATTGTGCACATAAAGCTAGTGTTTATGTTGAGACAAACCTTACTAAATGTCTTTATAAAATTATTCTCGAATTAAAAAACAATAATAATAAATAAATAAAGTCAAGTATTCAATTAGGATAACATAACAATTTGGTGTTAGATCTATTTACATACATGATATCTAAAAGATACTTGTCTCCATGTATAAGATCATCCTTCAAGAAAAAGAGCCTAAGTGAACATAAAAAATTTGAAATTTTCTAGAATACCTAACATTGCTTTATAATATTCTTGTAAAACTTTATAACACTTTTCTCATAAATTTATGTATATACTTATTAAATAAGATAAATATATTTATTATGAAAAAATTATTTTGTAATATAAAACAATTTTATCTAACATTTTAAATTGATATTGATAAGAAAAATTTGTCTTCACAATATAAAATAATGATTCTAATTAAGTGAATGACTAATGACTAATTATTAACTAAATAACCAAATAATTGAAAAAAACAACACTCTCTGAACTGACAACAATTTGTTGTAATGATTTCATATCTTGTTTTAATAATATAAATATTAAAATAAGTTTTATAACATTTTTATCTAAACATCTAAAGAAAATAATTTTTCATTTTAATATACAATGATATATTAATACATATTGATATTTCATAGTAACAAAATAAATCAATAATAAAAAAATAATTTTTTTAATTAACATTTTCTTACTCTTCTTTAACTAATTATACTAGAATAATTTTTAAAATATCAAAATTTCCATATGAAACAGTGACACTTTCAAGTGAGTACTTTTTTAATAATTAAAACTTGCCATCAAAGATTATCTTGATTTTATTTTACTTGTTTTTCAATAATTATAAATATTAAAATAAATTTTCCTCGTATCAAAACTTTATTTCTAACGTAACACCTTATGTTGATTGAAAATCAGATGTTATAGAATTATGTCTCCGCTTGACAGTTCTAGTTCTAGCAAACATCCGATCGGAGATATATATATATATATATATTCACCACAACATTCAATCTAAATGAAAGAAATAAATATAAAAAAAAATAACATAAATCCAGGTTAACGTTACCACCAAAATGAAGATGTACATCAAAGTTTTTCTACTTGTTTATGATTTTTTTTCAAATAAGTGTTTTTATAAGAGATATTTATAGTGGTTGAAGTTATAGCGGGGTTCCCTACAGATACAAATACATGATACACCTCTGTAATAGAAATTTAAGATTCGTATAGTTTTCATTGGGGAGAAATAAAAAATACCCAAAACCAGCCATCAAGCTTTTTTGAAGCTTGACTGTAAATATCATCACATATTGATCACCACTTGTCTGCATGGATGACAGGCTACAGGTCTTCAAGTCACTCCTCCAGTACATTACTACAACGGAGGAGGAGCAGCGACTTTCCTCTTAAATGCTTACATTCTTGTAAATATTTTCTAAACATAGAAAAATCACAAATCCCATAAAAATAATTTGTCGGAAAAACTAGCACTTGGTTGTTTGATGAGTCTCCGTGATGGCTTGCTCAGTGCGCTTCTCGACCTCGAGGCTGACGGACGTGGGACATCCGCGGATGCTGTTAACCAAACGCATGATCAGAATCTGTTCTTTGGCATACATTTTTTGCTGCGATACTGGATCCTTGAAGGAGCATTTTTGCTCAACGATATTTGATGGGTGAGATTTTAAAATCTCAATGATGATGTCTTTGTCTTCTTAGGCGTAAAGATCCCCCAATTTGGCGGTGCAGAATTCATCCAAAACCTTGGTTTGGCAGCTTCCAACGTGTATATTTTGCAGTACCATGCCGGGAGCCGAGGAGCAAGAAAGCTTCAACTACACGTCCTGCAGGACAACGCTCAGCAGGCCCCTGATGTGTTCGACGAAGGTGTCTTTGGACTGAAGCTTCAACTTTCTTGAATGAAAATGTACCACCGAATTCTTGAGATGGCGCGGTTTCACTTTCAAATTTCAAACCAATTTAGAATAATGAATGGCTGGGTTCAAGTTCTTGTTTCGGCGGGTTTCCAAATTCAAATGAGTGTACGGTCTGGTGGTGGCAGTCAAGGCGGAGGCAACCGACTGACGGGAAATCCCACGAGAGGAGCTGCCGGAAACAGTGTAACCTCTAATCGCCCGAGAGGGATGCATGCCATGATGGCAATTCCTATTTCGCACCCTATAGGAATTTTAATGCGGCCTGACATGGGGCCGGTACAAGGCGATACAACAGGCCGCTAGGTGATGAGAGAGAAAAAAAAATAGTGGCGTGTTGTATCACCTTGTACCGGCCCCATGTCAAGCCGCATTAAAATTCCTATAGGGTGCGAAATAGGAATTCCCTGCCATGATCCATGGTCGAGCATGTAAGGGCGCCATGACGTCAAGGAGATCGTCTGCCCCTGTCAGAGAGGGTAAGGACATAGCATTAACTTTGCTATGGAGGTGGAAATAGAAACTGCCATCAATGCTCAGTCCTGTCAATTGAGAGTTTCTTAAAAAAAAAAAAAGTGACATTAATGTTCATAGTTTCACACCAACATATTAATGGTCCAAACGCTTTCACTATTATTTATACTTTCACGTCAAAGGTTCTTATCCTAACTTCGTCTTTTAGTGCAAATGTTCTCCGATAAAAACGGCGATTGAATGCCCCTCTGGGAACAAATCGATCACTCAGAAGTCCAGTAGAACATGTTGCGTTCATCAGAAGCGACAACATGGCGTCACAGAATGAGTCGCGGCTGGTGTGGCATCCAATGAATAGTGACCGTCGTGGCATCTAGTTCCTTTTCGTCAAATCCCAGCCAATTCACGTTAGTGTATTTATATGAGTATTGGATAGTGCATATTTATACGGATGGAGGAAAATTTGTACCTAAATACATTAGAGTTGTAATAAGTATGTGAGCTTTAGTCTGATTTTTAGTTACTTCATCGGAGTTATTCTGTCAACAGGACCACATGGAAATAGAGTTTTAAATGTGAAAACTCTATTAAAATTTTAATATTAAATAAAATTTTCAGGGTATGTAGAATTGAATAATATTAATATAGATTTATTTTAAGTACAGATTTAATATGGGTCGAAAGTGATCAAATTTCTTTACATGATTTATTTTTAGATTAAATATAATGTGTTATTTTTGATTATTTAAATTGTATTTTTGAATTCTAAATAGAATATATATAGTACCAAATAAAATTTTAGTCATAAAAACTTAATTTAAATAATATTCACACATTTTTTAAGTTCTAATTACTTTACCACATATTCAGTTTTTTTAATTATAGTAGACATTATTTTTCTATTTAGAACATATTTTTTTTTTTTTGTAAGGTATAGACAGATAGACAAACTTAAACATCCCCTCATACTGGGTTGTAGAATGAGTCTCTTAGCTCGAGGAAGGTTTGAAGGAAAATTAATCGTAGTTATAGATTTTGTTCAAAAACCATCATATTCAAGTGTGAAGGCTCAGAAAAAATTTATCTGAGGTGAAGAAGACCCAAACATAGTTTACCATCATATTCAAGTGTGAAGGCTCAGAAAAAAATTATCTAAGGTGAAGGAGACCCAAACATAGTTTCCCTAACACTAGCATGTTGCAGATCCCCCAATTGTCTTAGGATGTCCAATTCATCATCCATCAATTGAATCAGTTGCAGCAGCTTAATCAAAATTTTCATGGAGGAAGTGTAGCTAATTTGAAGTAGATTGAAGGACTCTTACAACTCTGAAAGGATGCAACTAATTTGAAGTAGATTGAAACATTCTTACAACTCTGAAACCTCTAGAGTTGGATGATGAAAACCCCTTCCACCGGCCAAGGATGAAAAGCCACTACAATGAGGAGTGTTAAGAGAATATATTTTGAACATTAAGAGAAAAACTCTCAACAAATAAATGTGTTAACAAATATGCTATAAACTAAGGCAAATATGTAAACTAATGGCTCATATATTGCTATAGATATCAATCCACAATAAACATCAAATCACTTCATAATACATCTCATTGCTAAAATTAAAAAAAATCATAAAACTAAATAAATTACAACTCTACTTTAAAGTATTATTATTAATTACAACAAAAAATTAATATATAAGTTAAGCATATATATTTAAAAAAACATGCAACAAGTTTCTTATCCATGTAGAATTCCAAATTTCTAAATAATTTTTGTTATAATAATGTTGTTTATACCACATACCCAAAAAACATTACAAGAGCAAAAAAAAAACATAACTACTTTCAAAATAAATATTAACTTTCTATTTATATATACTAAATAATATTGTAAAATATTTCATAAAAATCAAATTCCTACTATCTATATAATAATTATTATTAATAATAAAATTAAAATTTTAAAGTTTGTATTTCAAAATAGACATACTTATCAATACAACAATAACTACATGATGAAATAAAAAAGACACAACAATAACTACATGCTTAAAAAACATAACTTCTCCTGGAAACCTCTTACGAGGAATCCAATAAATAGAATCATTAGCATTTCTACTATCTCAATCACATATACATATATTATCAAGCTAATTAGATCGAGGATAAGGATATGGTTAACTTTATAATTTTACCTAGTGAATTGGATATCTATAATTCACAAACTATATAAATATTTTGTTGATTAGATATTTATTATTCAATAATTATAATGGTATATTTAGTTTTAAAGAAAATTGAATTAATAAAAAATATAATTATAAAATATATATTATTTCAAATGTTTTTAAATAAATATTATATAGATTTTTTGGATCCCAAAATAAGAACGATCAATTTTTCATTATATTTATTTTGATGTTAGAATACATATATGGCAAAATATTCAAAAACCCCAATCCATAACCCTCATTAAAACATAATCATAGTTCTCTTGACTAGATCTACAAAATACCATAGGAAGAAAAACACCAAGACTAAAACCATGTGCAAATCTCATGCACAATCCATCCACCATCTTTGAGTCCACCTCCCATCCTTAAGTGGGACCAACTATTATTAAATCCATATAATTTTTTTTTTTTTTATCAAAACAACCCCTACAAAACCACTTTACACTAGTGATACAAATAATATAACACATCCAAAAAAATTTGAAAACATAACCATTTAATATATCTATCAAAATCCTATTTCCAAAATAAAAATACCTATTAAAAAAAAAAAAAATCAAAATCATTGGATCTTTATCTAAATCCATCTGGTTTTTATCATAATTTAGTAAATTTCCCTTCACCTTCAACATCAGTTTGAAGCAAAGGAGGAAGTCAGAGGGAGGAAGGGACCAGTGGTTCATTTTAGTTTCAAGCAAAGGAGGAAATCAGAGGGAGGAAGGGACCAGTCGTTGATTCCCGTATTCACATTTGACTAGGAACGACGTAGAATTATTAGCTACTCGGTGGGACATTTAACTCAGACATTGGCCATACATTTTTTTAGAAATTGTTGTTGAAATGATTATGTGGTAGGCAAACGCTATCTCCAAATCCTCCTTTTCACCTTTTACGTTTCTGTGTTTCAAAGTTAAATGATAAATGTTCTCTAACTGCTTGTCTTTCTCTGATACAACATGAACGAGTTGTTTTATTTATATTAATTATGCAGACAGAGATACGTATTTCGGAATAAGGGTGTCAGAGTTTTGATTTTGTAAAGAACAAAAGTTGTGTGGATTATCTAGATCTGAAAAACGCGGAAGAATTTTAACGCAGCGGTAGCGTGTTCTTTTTTTTTCCTTAAAGTTTTTAAACACAGGAAAACACTCAGGGATCATACCTCAGGTGTTCTCGGGTTTCTACACGTTCTAGCTTTACAAACCTTAGACAAGGTACAACCCTTTATATTCACATTTGTTTCCTTAAAAAAATAAACTGAATATTCAAGGAGCAATCACTGCACGGTTCCAAACCCATTCATAGTTACCAAGATATGTCGGGGTCGGGGTCTTTGTTCAACTCACCGAAAATAGCATCGCTCCCGACTATAATCGGACCCAACTTGAAATCGAGGTCGCTTACTCTCTTATTCGTTCAACTCTATGTCGTAGGCCCTATTTCCAACAGCCTGATGCGACCACACACAAAGACAAGGTCAGCTCCCTTTACAACGGTTGGAAATATTAATCCCAAGCACCACGTTAAAGACTTTCACCACAATCATACTTGTCAAGTGTATTTTTGCAGTTTGGGTCTCTGTTTGTAGATGGAAGGACTGCAGCGCATCACAGAAGTTAAGGAATTTAATGAAGTTTAGTAAATATGGGCAAGCATTTACTGCGAGACTATTGCCCATACTCCACATTTACTGCGAGACTATTGCCCATACTCCACAAACCCCTCGGCCAGACAACAACAACAACGTATCAAATTTTGGTGGGGGCCTGAAAGTGTTTTACTGTGTGTTATTCTACAACCCCTAGTGAAGTGTAAATCACTGTAAACCTTTGCTTTTTCTTGGTGAACCAACCCTCATATGAATGTATTTTCATGAATTATAATTTAATCCTAAGTTTTATTGTGTTGCTCCAAGATTTACTCTATTTTACTCTATGTTTTTGGCATAAGTGAATTTTGTGTGTTATTCTACAACCCCTAGTGAAGTGTAAATCACTGTAAACTTTTGTTTTTTCTTGGTGAACCAACTGCAGTCTCATATGAATGTATTTTCATGAATTATAATTTAATCCTAAGTTTTATTGTGTTGCTCCAAGATTTACTCTATTTTACTCTATGTTTTTGGCATAAGTGAATTTTGTGTTTTTATTAAGCCTCTGCTGCATGAAATCAAGCTTCCCTAAACAACTTCCCTCTACCTCTCCCCTCTTTTTATTTGGTGAATGAGCCGCAGTCTCATATGAATGTATTTTCATGAATTAGAATTTAATCCAAAGTTTTATTATGTTGCTCCAAGATTTACTCTATTCTCTTTTTATTTGTTGTTTCCCTCTACCTCTCCCCTCTTTTTATTTGGTGAATGAGCCGCAGTCTCATATGAATGTATTTTCATGAATTAGAATTTAATCCTAAGTTTTATTATGTTGCTCCAAGATTTACTCTATTTTACTCTGTGTTTTTTGCGTAAGTGAATTCTGTGTTCTTAACATGGTATAAGAGTGGGTTAAACTCTGTTAGTGTAAAAACAAGTGTTTTTACTAGCAGTGAACATTGTTTTGAGGGCAGATTGTTTTTAGCATATTTACCTAGAAAGTTTTTTTTCTTACACTCAGATACCTCAGTGTAATGGAAAAAATTACGATTATTGAGCTATTACAATGAAGACCCTGTTTTCTTCTCAAGACATTTGGGATTTGGTGGAGAATGGTTTTCAAGAACAAGCAGATGCAGCAACATACAATGTCCTGTCTCAAGCAGAAAGAGATTTGTTAAGAGACAACAGGTAGAATGACGCAAAATCCCTCTTATACATTTTTCAAGCAGTTCATGAAAGTGTTTTCCCAAGGGTTGCAGCAGCAACGAAGTCCAAGCAAGCATGGGACACCCTCTACACAACCTACGAAGGCATGGCAAAAGTCAAAACAACAAAGCTGCAAATGTTGAGAAGAGACTTTGAAACACTTTATATGAAAGAGTTTGAGAATGTAGACTCGTTTTTTGCACATGTAATTGGGTTGATTACTCAAATCAGGGCTCATGGTGAGACACTTGAGGAAAGAAGAATAATTGAAAAAGTTTTGAGAATTTTGACAGCAAGGTTTGATGCCATTGTTGTGGCCATAGAAGAGACAAAAGATCTCTCATAGTTCTCAGTGGATGAGCTTAATGTATCACTGATTTCTCATGAACATACACTGAATAGAGCAACAAGCTCCTCATTGGAGCATGCCTTCAAGACACAAGTATCATTTGGTCATGGTCGAGGCAGAGGAAGATCATATGCTAGAGGAAAAGGAAGAAGCTCACACAGAGGTGGAAGAAGCAGCCCTTCAAGCTCAAATGGAAGAGGCAGCAATCAAAATCCAATTCAAGGCCCAAGACAAAATCAAGCACAAGGTCAGAGGTATGATAAATCTCAAGTTCAATGTCATTACTATAAGAAGTATGGTCATTATGCAAATGAATGTAGAAAGAAGAAATATGACATTAGTAACAAACCAAGTGTAAATTTCACAAAAAAAAAGTGAGCACCATGATAACATGTTTTTAGCTTGTAATGTAGCACAAGAAAAACAAAGTGATATATGGTATCTAGATTCAGGGTGTAGCAACCACATGTCAAGAAACATAGAAATGTTTTCCAATCTAGATGAAAGTGTGAAATCTGAAGTGACATTAGGGACTGATAGCAAAGTCTCTATCATGGGAAAATGAAGAGTTAATATCCTAAAAAGGAAGGGGGAGAAGAAGTACATCTCAGATGTTTACTTTGTCTCTAGTCTGAAGCATAATCTCATGAGCATTGGACAATTCATACAAAAGGGCTACAATGTCTTTTTCAAAAATGATGTGTGCACAATTTTGGATAAACCTCCAAGAAGACAGTTGATTGCAAAGGTTCAGATGACAAACAATAGAATGTTTCCCTTAAAAATAAGATCATATTTGCAGAGAGAAGGTGCACAAGCACAACTCTCAATGAACTCACAAGAGGATGAAAGAAAATATGCAACTGTCATACAAGTAAACTTTCAAGCAGAGGTCAAAGATGAAAATTGGTTATGGCATTTGATATTTGGACATCTCAACTTTGGAGGTTTGAATTTGTTGCATAGGAAAGGCATGGTGAAGGGTCTACCACTCATAGAAAAACTGGACAACCTATGTGAAGGATGTATCTTGGGCAAGCAACATAGAGAGACATTTCTAGCAAGAAAGTCAGTAAGGGCAAAGGCACCTTTGGAGATTGTCCACTCAGATTTATGTGGACCAATGCAGACACCATCAATTGGTGGTAACCACTATTTATTGACCTTCATAGATGACTACACAAGGAAGACATGGGTCTATTTCTTAAAACAGAAAAGTGAAGTGTTTGAGCACTTTCGCCAATACAAAGCTCTTGTTGAGAAGCAAAGCAGACACTACATCAAAGTCCTTAGCACTGACAGAGGTGGCGAATACATCTCAAATGACTTCCTTCGATTTTGCAAGGAGCATGGAATTCACAAGCAATTTACAACAAGGTATACACCTCAACAAAATGGTGTGGCAGAAAGGAAGAATAGGACCATTATGGAAATGGCAAGGAGTATGATGAAGGCAAATCATTTGCCAAATGATTATTGGGCTAAAGTTGTCGCTTGTGCAACATATATCTTGAATAAATGTCTAACCAAAAGCATCCAGAACATAGTTCCTGAAGAGGCATGGAGTGGAAGAAAGCATAGTGTCACTCACATGAGAGTTTTTGGATGTGTGGCGTATGCACATGTTCCAGATGAGTTGAAGAAGAGGTTGGACAACAAGGGGGAGAAATGCATACTTTTTGGATACAATGATGAATCCAAGGCATACAAACTCTACAATCCATTAATCAAGAAAGTCATAATCAACAGAGATGTGCAGTTTATAGAAGAGGAAGCGTGGGATGGAAGTTTAGGGAAGACAGTGAATGTCAAAGCATGTATACCACATTAGGACAAAGAGGAATTAACAATGGCAAGTAATTCCTCAATAGTTACTCCCTCTACTCCTATTCAAGCGCAACAAAGCAACCAACAAGCATCACCATCAACAAATAATATGACAGTTTCACGCAGAAAACAAGTGCTTCTCCAAGCACGTCGCAAAGCGCAACACCAAGTGACATGTCAAGCCCATCTTCAGCAAGCACAAGACGACTAAAATTCAGAAATTAAATGAAATTTATGAGCAAGATGAAGTTGATAGTAGAGCTGGTATGAATTTCTTATTTGCCTTATTTTGTCATGTAGATGACCCAATCCATTTTTCACCCATTTTGAGGATGCAGTCAAGGAAGAAAAATGGGTTGCGGCAATGGAGGAAGAAATAGAAGCAATAGAAAGGAATGACACATGGAAGTTAGTGAACCTTTCGAAAGGAAAACATGTCATTAGAGTGAAGTGGGTCTATAAGACCAAAAGCAACATTGAGGGAAAGATTGGAATGCACAAAGCAACACTAATTGTTAAAGGATACAAGCAATAGCATGAAAGAGATTACATAGAGACATTCTCCCTAGTCGCGACGATGGAGACAGTGCCCGCAGTTGTGGCGATTTCCATGCAGCGTAATTGGAAAGTGTATCAAATGGACGTAAAATCAACGTTCTTGAATGGAGTGCTGAAAGAGGAAGTGTATGTTGCACAACCGCCTGGTTATGAGGTAGAAGGCCAAGAAGACAAAGTGTATCGGTTGAGGAAAGCTCTTTATGGGTTGAAGCAAGCACCGCGCGCATGGTATAGCAGGATAGATGCCTACTTGTTGGACAATGGTTTCGATAAATGTGACAGTGAGCCTACTCTCTACATCAAAGAGAGTGATAGTAAGATTCTTATTGTTGTCTTATATGTAGATGATTTGATTTTTACAGGCAGTGATGATTTCCTCATCGCTGATTTCAAACAAGTCATGAAGAGTGAATTTGAAATGATTGACTTGGGAATGTTAAGATATTTTTTGGGCATAGAAGTGAAGAAAACAAAAAATGGCATTTTTATCTCTCAAGCGAAGTATGTGGCAGACATTTTGGAGAGGTTTAAAATGCAGAACAGCAAGCCCGCACCAACTCCAACTGTCATGGGGTTGAAGTTGAGCAAAGAAGATTGCAACAGCAATGTCAATCCGACATTATACAAAAGCATGATAGGCAGCTTGATGTATTTGACCACCACTAGGCCAGATATAATGTATGTAGTAAGTTTGGTGTCGAGGTTCATGGAGACACCCAAGGAGACACATTGGCAAGTAGCGAAAAGGATTCTAAGGTATGTCAATGGGACAAAACAGTATGGCATTTTGTACACAACAACAAGTGATTTCAGGTTGGTTGGTTACACTGACAGTGATTGGGTAGGAAGTGTCGATGACAGAAAGAGCACGTCAGGATATGTTTTCCATTTGGGTTCCGGAGCCATTTCATGGGCCTCTAAGAAGCAACCAATAGTGTCATTGTCAACAGTAGAAGCTGAATATGTCGCAGCAACAACAACAGCGTGTCAGGCAGTTTGGATGAGAAGGATGTTGAGGGATCTTCGTCATGACCAAGAGGGAACGACAACTATTTTCTGCGACAACACCTCAGCGATTGCATTGTCAAAGAATTCAGTTTTTCACAAGAGGACCAAGCATATTGATGTTAAATATCATTTTATCAGAGGGTTGATTAACAATGATGAAATTGTGTTGCAACAATGCAGGTCATAGGAACAATTTGTTGATATCTTCATAAAGCCCTTGGAACATAAAAGTTTTGTTTGTCTCAGACACTGTTTGGGAATTGTCAATGGCGGTAATTGTGATTAAGGGGGAGTGTTGGAAATATTAATCCCAACCACCGTGTTAAACACCCTGACAGCAGCCATACTTGTCAGGACTATTTTTGCAGGTAGCGTCTTCGTTTGAAGATGTAAGAACTAAAGCCAGAACAGAAGTACTGCATGAACCATTCCGCAACACATCACAAAAGTTAAGGAATTTAATGAAGTTTAGTAAATACGAGCAAGCATTTACTGCGTGACTATTGCCCATACTCCACAAACACCTGCGTGATTACTGTCCACACTCAACAACAACAACGTATTAATTATTTGCTCTATCATGTATTAATGTAAAATTGTATGTTGAGATAAATATGGATGTAAAATTCATTTTGTGTTAGAGAGAAAGAGAGGTTGGGTAAGTTAGACAGCTAGAGTCTGTGAGGAGAAAATCGTGGAGCAAATTTTGGTGGGCGCATGAAAACAACAGTTACTGTGTTTTACTGTGTGTTATTCCGCAACCCCTGGTGAAGTGTAAATCACTATAAACCTTTGTTTTTACTTGGTGAATGAGTTATAGTCTCATATGAATGTATTTTCATGAATTAGAATTTAATCCTAAGTTTTATTGTGTTTCTCGAAGCTTTACTCTGTGTTTTTTCCATAAGTGAATTCTATGTTTTTATTAAGCCTTTGTATAGCTGTGCAAAATTTAGCTGCGTGAAATCAAGCTTCGCGAAACAACTTGCCTCTGCCTCTCCGCGTAAATCCTTTATTTTCTAACAACAACATGTTATGGCACATGTTGAACCACGCAAATGCAAAGGAGAGCTATTTTAGTGGCGACCACCCTCTCCGTGAGCCTTCTCCTTCTAGAATTGAAGTCGAACTTCATTTTGTTTCAATGAAAGTTCAACTCAACAAATCGATTACGTGCCGAATCAGTCTCATTCAATTTTTGCACTGTCCCTCAGTCGATAAGAACCTAGTCGACTAAGCATTCACTTCATCGAAACAACATTAGTGTATGGTCCTTCAACTCAATATATGGTTTCCTTTTTACAACAGAAAGAAACAAATCACACAAAATAAACTTCAACCAGAGTCCAAGAGCAAACTGGCACACAGTAAATTACCCAAGGCACAAAAAGAAAGAAATTCATTCCTTCATTCTAGCCTTCGCGCCCACGAAGCCTTTGTGTACATGTTTATATACAATATTAAGGAAAAAATATCATTTAACATAACATAGTCATGTTGACAATAACAACCTTTCTAATTTTGGCAACAAGCCTGATTCTAGAAGCTAAATATTAACAAGCATGACATCTATCCCCAAAAAGGAAGAAACCATTTAACAGTAAAAATATATAAACTAATCGAGTTGTCCCTCCGGGGACACATAAGCGAATTTGTCTATGAAATATTTGCAAAATCGGTGTTAGAACAAATCATGGAGTGATGCTCCTGCATCAAACTCCCTTGGAACAAAAGATTAGTCCATGAGATCTATAAAATTGTTGGCACGATTCACGATCTCCACTTCATCCATCCAAACTACTTCTTCAGCTGGATGACACTTCAATTTAACAAAGTACTCATAATAATTTGTGTTTCTAGTTCTTTTGATGAGCTTTTGGTCAAGAATCATTTCCATTTGTAGCTTCTGAGTTGTACGTATTTGTCTCCCACAGAATCTTCTCTTCTTCAGGTTCCTGATAAGGATATAGGTTTGCAACATTAAATAAAAGGGAAATTCCTATATTCGGAGGTAATTCAATGTTATAAGTATTTGCTAAAAACATCCTCAAGAGCTTGCAGTGGCCAATCTTTTTCAACTTTAGCTTATTTTACTCATGCTTTGGGAACCCCTCCTTCCTTAAACGAGATAAAATCAGATCCCCAACTTCAAAATTTACCTCCCTTCACATGAGATCAACCCTCTACTTATATTTAAGACTACTTTCCTGTAGTTTCTCTTTAACTTGCTCATGTATCATCTACATTGTTGTAGCGAACTCCTCTGCATTAACACTTCAATTTTCTCCTATCCCCAATTTCTCTGATGCATGTCATACACAATTTGAAAAGGATTTTTTCCTGTACTCCTATTACAAAAATCATTATAGGAAAATTCAGTGTGTGTTATGATTTCGTTCCATTGTTTATTATGCTCAAGAACTAGACACCTTAGTAAATTTATGAGGCTTTTATTAACCACTTCAATTTTCCCATATGTTTGGGGATGATAGGCTAAGTTCTAGGTCAAGTTTGTCCCAAATTTCCTCCATAAAGTTCTCCAGAAATATCCAACAAAATTGGTGTCTCAATATGGGCCAATTCTCTTATGCAGTCCATGTAGTCTCACTACTTCTAGGAAAAACAAATTTGCAATATGGGAAGCATCATTCGTTTTGGAACAAGGTATAAAATGTGTTATTTTAGAAAAAAATTCCACTACTACAAAAATTAAATCATGATTCCTTTCAGTTCATGGCAAACCTAGAACAAAATCTATACTAATGGCTTCCTATGGCCTACTTGGTATGGGAATTGGCTAATATAGTCTTGCATTCTCATACCTCCCTTTACCACGTTGACAAATTTTTTCCTCTATCCACAATTTTTTTTACATCTACCCTGTTGGGAAGCAGATCTCCCGCATAACGGTTTTTGGGCTTAAAGCCCACATTTTTGGGTACTGGTATTGTAAAATCTCCGCGAAGTGCACAGAGTGCGAATTGTAATGGGTCAAGTCTAAGGGTAGTCCACCCTAAAATATTGTAAAGTAATCTAGAATGTGTCGACCTACCCATGGTTTGCGGACCATGGGAATGTATAAATAAGAGCAAGGCTCTAAGTGTAAAAGGAAGTTTTTGTAATGTAAGAAGTAATATGGGTGTCTGAAGGTGATATTAGATCTGAGTCTGTAAGTCCGAAGTTTGGGTTGTAATAGGAGATAGAGGCTCCGCAGCTGTGTGTGCGGAGGCCTGGTTAGAGTTTGCAACTGAGTGTGCGGACCCCTACAGCTGTGTGCGCAGGGCAGGAAGTGGATTGTAACCGGATAAAGGCATTAATAAAGATAAGTTGGTTTTGAAATATCGTGTATCTATTCTAGATTCTTGTTTATGCATCTGTTTATGGTTTATGATTACGCGTATGTCTGTTGTGTTAATTGGTAACTGAAGCATTGCGCCGTCTTAAGTAATTTAAGATCTATAATAATATTAATCACAGTAAAGATAATTAGCACTCGCGCTCATATTCCCGCGAAAGG
The DNA here is from genome assembly GCA_031772625.1 of Pinus tabuliformis. Lineage (NCBI taxonomy): Eukaryota > Viridiplantae > Streptophyta > Pinopsida > Pinales > Pinaceae > Pinus > Pinus tabuliformis. Next base: position 1,492,141,856 of record CM062819.1, on the reverse strand, counting down.
TGATACTCTGAATAGACGGTTGTGCAAGAGTAGCACAACGCGTAGGATTGGTCCGCGAACATCCAGAACTCATCAAGACATCCCTAGGGTGTGGAAACTTGGTTCCAGCACCCTCTCATACTACCTCAGGTGAGACCTCAATCCGCGCTCCGCGAACTATTGCCGAAAGGGCCGGTAGTTTCAGGATTTGTTCGGCTAAACATTTCTAAACCTGGGTCAGACCCCAATAAGACAACAAATGGTTCCGTTGCTAGGAGCAGGATCTACCTAAGGGATGTCTGATGTCGGAACACTGGAACCCTACGAAGAAAGAAATTAAGGATTGGTTGGATCAGAAGCTGCACGAGTTCGTAATACAAGAAAACAAAACTCCACAGATATCCGAGAAGAGGTGGTTGGATTGATTCATATATAGAGAAATAAATGAGGTCCTCCTTGCGACCTTCTCTTCAGAACTATACGATTGGATTGCGAGGCTAGCAGACAGCCAGGGAAGGTGCAATCTTGATCAACCGATAGTGTGGACTTCGAAGTTGGTGTGCAATCTAGAGGCATCTGAAGATAAGATCACGCGGGCCGTAGATCATTGGCTGGATCAGATAATAGGAGGGTTTATAACTAAATTTGCAATAGACACAACTGTCAGCTACAGCGAAGCAGAAAGACGTTTTCTCAAAGGACCGCGAGGTAAGTACATCAAGTCTTTGAATACCTGGATTAAGATGCTATTATGTGAAAAACGGGTGATGCGCATACATTTATGAGCAGAGCGACACGGAGCGGAAGGGTATACAAAGGGATCAAATGGTTAGGAAACAGTCCTTCAACTTCACCACCGTGAGCAAGTGAGGAAGAGCGCGCTTGGGTTTCTTCGAGGAGTGCGGTCAGTTTGATCGGGCAGTGCATTCCGCAGTTATCATCTCCGCTAACACCACCACTCCCATCACCTTCTTCACCTCCAACTTCGCCCACTCCGCCTCCACCAAACCAGCATTTTAGCATGGTGAGCGCGATCAAGTTGCCTGTATTCAGAGGAGTAGGAAACGAAGACCCAGATCAGTTTTGGTTCGTAGTAAGAGCAGTGTGGGAAGCGCACGGGGTTACGGATGATAACATTAAGAAGGCCACATTGGTAAGTGCGCTGCAGGATCGCGCGCTGACTTGGTATATCAAGCACTCGAATGATCACCCGAATGTTGAAATAGCAGAGATTCAGATTGCATTGAACAGAGAATTTAGCTGACCGAAATCAGAGACGCAGTCGATCATCGGATTCAAGGAGATCACGATGCTTCCAGGTGAAACCCCCTGGGATCTGGATCAAAGGTTGAAAAGTACGATCCGTGAGGCTAATATGACACTGACAGACACACAGCACCGCGCGTGGTTTGTGGCGTCTTTGACACCACACCTGCGGACGACACTGTCAGAACAGAAGCTCTCAACCGAGGCAGAGGCATTGGAAATGGCAATGAGGTTGCACGAAACACCGATACATGACCCGGGGTTGGGAGTCCAACAAATCCATGCGCAACTGCAAAACCTATGCTTGGAGATGCAAAGTTTGAAGCAGGATAGGGCGCCCCAGCCAGAGGCACGCGAAGAAGTGTAGTGTATAAAATGTAAAGGCCAAAGTCACAATAAGGATCATTGTCCTGTATTTGCGAACTATTTGACGGAAGGAGGACCCATGCCATTGAGACCGGAGGCACAAGCAGGGCCGAGTGCACCCCCTGCACTTTGGTGCGCGATTTGTCAAGTGGGAGGAAAGCATGTGACAGACAACTGTCACGTGCTGCAGAAATATACCAAGACTCCACGGCAACTGTACTGTAATTTCTATAGATTAGTGGGTCACGACAAGTGGACATGTTGGAGCTATGAACTATCGATGGATAGGACCCCAACTTATTGAATGCAGACAGAAATGTGAGGCCTCGATCCAGCTGTAGCAATAGCGTGGGGTGGCTTCCAAGGGCGAGGTCAAGGTTGAGGAGGAATGGGGCCCAGAAGGGGCCGCAGACAGCTAATTTGTTACAATTGTGGAGGGCCTGGGCACTACGCTCGTGATTGTACCAACCCAACGAGACTATCTTGCCCGTACTGTGAACATTTTGATCATGAAATGATAGATTGTCTGACGCTGATTGCACAAATGCGCGAAAAAGGGGTGTTGTAGCCCACTCTGACACAAAATATCCAAATGATGAGGTCTGAACCGCGCGAAGAGGACCCCAACGTAAACATGATGCTCAGAAGTGGTGCGACCATGGGGGAAGATAAGGGGAAGCAGCGTGAAGAGGATACCTGGGTACGTAAGGCTCCTACAAAGGAACCTGAGTTTGACTTGGACCGCGCAAAAGAAACATTTATGGAAGCTAAGAAGAGCTTCGCGGAGGTCTCTACTTCAGGTAGTAGGGATCAACCAGAGATGGGCCTGGATCCTTCTATGCTAACTACCCTTTTAGAGACATGTATGAAACTGTTGCGTGACAATAAGGCAGTCAAAGGACTACAAGAGCTGATTGCTAGATGCGCAGGATCGGGTGAAGCGCGCATAGTTCGAAAAATGGGGAAGCATGCTTTGCGCACCAGAAGAGAAATGCGCTTGACAGCACAAATTGGTGAATATGAGATGGATCAGGTAATCCTAGACCTGGGTTCGGACGAAAATTTGTTACCGAAATAGACATGGGAATGCATGGGAAGGCCCATATTACAATGGTCTCCTATTCAATTACGGATGGCAAATCAACAAAAGATCTTGCCCATGGGAAGATTGAAAGTGATGATAGTGGATATCGAAGGTACAAGCTCGCAGATGGACTTCGAGGTAATAGAGATTGTAGATGACAGTAACCCTTACCCCGCATTGCTAGGAATAGGCTGGGCCACGGATATGAATGGAGTCATCAACCTGAAAAAGCGGAAAATGATTTTCAAGAAAAAGTCCCTACGCGTAGTAGTTCCACTGGATCCAGGCGAAGGAGCACGATACATGGAACCTGTGCACGAGAATGACAGTGACGATGAGCTGGATAGCATTTACCAGATAACGACGCAAGACCAGGATTGGGTGAACCCGACTGAAGATGGGAGAATATCATGGGAATGCGACAGTTCCTGTACGTTGGATTCCGATGAAGAAATAGAACGCTGGCAGAACTGGTTGCATGAAGTAACCACACTGAATTGAAACCTAATGATTTGCTCACTACGGCGCGTGACAACCGAAGCAAGGGAAATGCTAATAGATGAGGGGGTAACAAGATTGGATGAAGCCTTAGACAAAATCGAAAGTACCATACCAGAACGGATTGTTCAGGTGCGCGACAGTATTACAAGCGTAGGATCTAACAGGATGCAATGACAGATCACAGTACCAAGTGCGAAGGGGGGAGCGTTCGCCAAGGTATGCAAAGTCACGAATAAGGGTCGGTGGATACAACATAAAAAAAGGGATCTGCGCATCCCACGGGTTAGATGGGCGTGTCCAGCACTCTGCAAAAACATGGCCGCGAAGTCGAGGGTGCAGAATGGTACAAGAACTAAGGTCCCTGAAGCACCTCCGCAGAAGGTCATGGATGTAGTAATATCGGAGAAAAGAACAACATGTGAAGTCTGGGTTGAAGGGCTCATACAACCAGGGGAAGAGGAGTATGAAGGGATTCAGGAAGCCATTCAACAAGGAAATGCGCAACTTCGCGAATTGGAAAAAAACAAGGTACTACTCAGAAGAAGGCAAAATATGATGCTGGACATGGAGATTAAATAGTTGGAAAAAGAACTAAAGGAGGACTTTTTGAACGACAAACCTGGAAAGTTTCAGCTGGATATGTGCAAACCTAAGGATGAATTGAAGGAATGTGATCGCAAGGTAATTGGTCAAATACTGTGGTTAAGGCCGCGCCTCACTCTCAAGAGAAATCAGGAGAGCGCGCCGCAACCAACAGCGCGCATAGTGGTGACAACAGAAACCGTGTCGCGGGATGTTCGCCAGGACGCACTAGCAGTGCACCAAGAGGGTGCGACCACCTGACTAGCTGAAGAGGAGACAGTCTCAGTGCTCCAGACAGTTGAAAGAGAGTGCAGGACTATAAAACAGTCTGTTAGGAAGCTGCGCAACAACGAAGGTGTGCAGAGGGTCGGTACGTCCCAAGGATCGCGGTCGCGCAGAATGGGCTACGCTACTGCGTGGATAAACAAGGAAGTGACCGTTGGTGCCACTGTTCATGACAAGACGTCCAAATTAAGGCAAAAAGAAGTGGGTGGTGGGCATTTAAGACACAAAGTCAGAAATCGATTCGAAATGATCTACTGCCAGTATAGCATTAATGAGCTAGAAAATGGGGGGATGGTTGAGTTGGAATTACAACGGGCCTATAAATCACGGATGGCCCCCTATCAAAAAACCCTTGGCATGTTGCGAATACAGTTATTGTGTTATCAAGCGGGCATGCACCTGATGAATGAGGAGGTTGTAAGAGCGAGTCCGTGGTTTGAAGCCTTGCCGAAGGATACACAGGAGTCCCTGATCAGACTCATGTCAACAACCAAGGGAGCCCCGCAGAGTTCTACGCCACCGGTAGGGGATGCACCAGAAATCCCTAAATCACCACGGACGTCGAGGCCCAAGAAGGATCCGCAGGTAGCAGGACCGGTCCATATGTCTCCGCGAAACCCGCGATTCGACAAATTGTCGATGGAAGAAAAGGGAAAAACAGTTAATATTGAGAGCGACGATGAGGAGGAGGATCCTCCGACCTTTGTCGAAGAGATGGAACCAAAAGAAGAGACGGACGAAGACATCCAGCTAGTATGTGCCACAACAAAACTGCCCAAGTATGTCCCTCCCCGGAAAGGGAGGGTAAAGGTACCTAAAGATTTGGATGTCGTTAACAGCACATTTAACACTCCATCCCTCCCTGAAGGGGTTTTGTTTGAAGGAACGACTGTGGGCCTCATTCCCTCTATGAAATTTGGAGACTGGGACCTCGTGGACAGCGAGAAGTTTCACTAGCGAGCTGATGGAACAAAGCACGGAAGGGGTCATTACAACACTACAGCCATGGACATGGCTGCACGGGGTGGAGGAGGCCGGGCTACTCCACCTCCTATTGATTCCACACTTTCATCGGGCACCGATCACAATATTTGTCATCAGGCAACTGCTTTTCCTGGTGCATGATGGGTACTTATGGTTGGAAGAGCCCATTCCTATCACAGTGGAGCTCATTCATAGGATTTCTTGGCTTCCCTGTGCAGGAAGGGACCCTGTGGAAATAGCTGGCACAAGTGGAGACTTGATGCTTGCGGAGGCCATGAAAAAGAAATATAAGTTGGAGAAAAAGTAGAGGGGGTACGTTATTACTAGTATTCAGAACAAAGGGGTCCACTTCGCCACCCAGTTGTTGGTAGGAAAGGTGATGAGAAAATGCAGGGGCAACGAGGTACTAGCAACGGTCATTGCGCTAGCTGAGCAATGTGCAGACGAGGTACAGTTCAACTGGGTGCAGTTCCTTCGCGACGAGTTCCTGACAAACTGCAGGGAGGCCCAAGAATAGGGTAAGACCTTCCACTACACATGGTTTCTCTTATCCATACTATTGGTTACAGGTGAATTGCTTGAGGATAGTCAGTTTCCTCCCCTTGACTAGAACTGGCCAGAGGTAGCAAAATACGCATCGCTATGGGCGATGAAGGATGCCACGCAAATCCGCGAAACCAAGATCTTCTAGGTACTGATGGAGGCAAGCATACGGTTGTGGATCACTAAACGGCCATGCCTGTCTACCGCGGTCTACGACAGTGTGAAGAGTTTTGCAGACTTTAAAGCAGATATGCACCATGTGTATATTAGGGCATGGAAGGATCCAAAGAAGAAGCGGACCACACTCCCCTTCATCGTAATAAATGATGCTATGTTTGTGGTGCTCCATACGTTGCCACCGGAATGACACGCACCAGATTTGGTGGTGCGTGATGAGACAGAGATTCAAAGACAGAAGGCTGTTGTCAAGAGTCTGGCACAACAGAAGCGGAATGAACAGCTAGCCGAAGAAGTATGGGCGTCCCAGGAGGCAGCAAAGGCCGCCGTGGAAAAGACAGCAGCAATAGGGGATGCTTTGACACAGGAAGAAAGAGGCCCGAACTTGACCACAGGGCATGGGGTAGATGATACGATAGAAGGCACAGACCCGAGCACCACCTCTACACCCTTAAAACGGTCGCGTGTGACAGAATGAATAGGGCCTCGGAAGAAGACCAAGGCGTCCAAGTTGGATGGGGAGCCTATCACACTAACCGAGGGTGACCTATACGACATCGGTGATATAGTTCGCGAAGTCGCCTGGGAGGTGCTCCAGGAGGTAATGACGGAGCAACAGATTGTGTTGGGGGCACTCAAAACGCAACTTCAGGAACTTCAGGTGCGACCCCCACAGTAGGGAAGGATAGATGCCTATGGGGCTACGGGTACATCAGCAACCGAGCAGTTGCTACAGGCCAAAATGGCTAACACTGTCGCGCTACCGAAAGGAGCACTGACAGCAGACAATGCAAAGGACAGAGCCATAATAGGACGGCTCAAGGGACTTGGATTAAACTTGGCTGCCCTCCCACGAGAAATATTATACCAGCTACAGGATGGAGCGACGATAGAGCTCCGCACTAGGGAAGGACACGCAATACAGATGCTCAGCGAATAGTGAATCAATATCGAGCAACTCAGCCTCCAACGCGATGAAGCAGTAGCATAGACTCAGCAGTTGGAACAAATCGTTGAGGAAGCATGTCGCCGCGCCCCCGAGCTCGAGATTGCAGCAGACTTACCAGTAGGCATATGGATCCACAAATTGGCTAGTGGATTCCATGAGGCAAAGGAGGAAGCCACTCCAGTTGGACCTCAACTTACAAATCGCAGAGCTAAGGCTAAAGGCGCAGCCCTCTACGCCGTCAGAGGTCCGAGAGCAGCAGCACTAGGCCATTTAAGCAGGGTTGGAAACAATAGAGCGCGCCATACAGGAATGCACTAGTTTGCTAGATTAGTCACTTGTCACTCTCAGTTCACTCCAGGAAAACCTGACGCTCCAACGGCTAGAGATCGAAGCGTGGGAGTTGTAGTGGGCTTACGACAATGTCACGGGGACCGCGCAGATGGTTGCCCTTACTCATCGGTTAGCTAAGATGAAGGAGGCCCAGGCCCTAAAGGCCCAGGTGGACGCCGTGCGTCAAAAAGAGGCAGTGCTTAAAGAATGCATCTAGCCTTGGCTCGAGGAAGCATTCACAGTCACCGCCAAGATCGAGCGAAAGCTGGCACACATGCAAGATATATATGCACTCAGGCAAGGACTTGCACCTGCTAACGAAACATTGGAGATATGCGTACAACGGATACAGTAGATAGCGAAGGAATGTGTTGCGGACGTAAGCGAAGCGCAGAGATTGCTAGATGAACTTCATGCGAAGATTACTGCACCAGCCAGGTGACTCAGGACGAGTCATGATGATTGTGTTTGGGGCCTGTTGGGCAGCAGATCCCTCGCGTAATGGTTTTGGGGCTTAAAGCTTACATTTTTGGGTATCGGTATTGTAAAAGCTTTGCAAAGTGCGCAGAGCGCGAATTGTAATGGGTCAAGTCTAAGGGTAGTCCACCCTAAAATATTGTAAAGTAATCTAGAATGTGTCGACCTACCCATGGTCCGTGGACCATGGGAATGTATAAATAAGAGCGACACTCTAAGTGTAAAAGGCAGTTTTTGTAATGTAAGAAGTAATATGGGCGTCTGAAGGTGATATTAGATCTGAGTCTATAAGTCCGAACTTTGGGTTGTAATAGGAGATAGAGGCTCCACAGATGTGTGCACGGAGACCTGGTTAGAGTCCGCAGCTGAGTGCATGGACCCCTCTAGTTGTGTGCACGAGGTAGGAAGTGGATTATAACTGGATAAAGGCATTAATAAAGATAAGTTGGTTTTGAAATATTGTGTATTTGTTCTAGATTCTTGTTTATGCATCTAGTTATGGTTTATGATTGCGCGTATGTCTATTGCGTTAATTGGTAACTGAAGCATTGCATCGTCTTAAGTAATTTAAGATCTATAATAATATTAAGCACAGTAAAGATAATTAGCACTTGCGCTCGTATTCCCGTGAAAGGTGATACTCTGAACAGATGGTTGCGCAAGAGTAGCGCAACGCGTAGGATTGGTCCGCGAACATCCAGACCTCATTAAGACATCCCTAGGGTGCGGAAACTTGGTTCCATCACCCTCCCCTACTACCTCGGGTGAGACCTCAGTCCACGCTCTGTGGACTATTGCTAAAAGGGCCAGTAGTTTCAGGATTTGTTCGGTTAAACATTTATGAACCTAGGTCAGGCCCCAATAAGCCAACATACCCTTATACCGTTCCAATAATAAAAATAACTTAATTGTGCATAGGTTTTTTCATGGCCAAAACAACCATCAAGTCCCCCATTGTGTTTCTCTTTCAACAAATTATCCCTCATTGAGCCTCTTGGGATACACATCTTGTTGCGCTTAAACAACGATCCATCCTAAACCAAATATTCAAGCCATGGGCTTCAATCTCTGATCACAGGGTTTTCAAAGGCTTCATGGGTTTCTTTAAAATTTGAATCCTCCTTATACAACTATTGGAGATGCTCATATCCTAGAGCGTTAGCTTGGAACTCCTATAGAATTAAACATCGCCTTCTCAAACCATTAAAAACTTTGTTAGCACTTCCATTTTTATACTTTAAACCAAAAGAAAAAAATTTGCATGTACTCAACCCATTTTTCATGTCTTTGGTTCAACCTGCCTTGTTTACTAGTAAATTGCAATGTGTGGTTGTCAGTGTATAGGATGAACTACTTGGGCATAAGGTAATGTCTCCACTTCTTGAGAGGCTAATTTTTTTCATAAAACTCTTTTTCATAAGTAGAATACTTTTGTTTGGCTTCATTCATTTTTTCATTGAAATATGTAACCGATTTATCATCCTAGCTAAGGACAACTCCAATTGTTGTTCCACTGGAATCACATTGTACCTAAAAAGACTTATGGAAATCAAGAAAAACTAATACAAGTTGCTCAGTAATTTTCTTCTTCAACAATTGCAATGCCTCTTCTGCAACTATTATACATATAAAAATGTTATTGTTCCTTTCTAATTGTCTCTACTATTGGTGCACAAATGCAACTGAAATTTCGAATAAATTTTCTGTAAAAATTGGCCAATCCGTGGAAGCTTGTCACCTCATGTATGTCGGTTGAGGAAGGCCACTCTTTAATGGGTTTTTCCTTATCATGGTCCATTTCCATCCCTTTTGCAGAAATTACAAATCCTAGATTAAGCAGCTTTGTCATAAGAAAAGAACACTTCTTCAAAAAATTTAGAAGCTTTTCCTGTTGCAGCTTATTTAATATTAACATTAAAAATCTAAGGGGTTCTTCTTTGGTTCTGTTGTACACAAGGATATCATCTAAATAAGCAATCACAAACTTTCCAATAAATTCTTTAAGAACCTCATTCATGAGCCTCATAAAAGTGTTGGGTGTGTTAGTCAATCCAAAAGGCATAACCAACCATTCATACAAGTTGTCATTGGTTTTGAATGTTGTTTTCCATTCATTATCGTCTCTCATGTGAATCTGATGATACCCTCTCTTTAAATCAATTTTTGAAAAGTATCTATCCCCACTGAGCCAATCGATTATGTCATCCATGTGAGGTAAAGGAAACATGTACTTGATAGTTACCTTGTTAATAGCTCTAGAATCAATGCACATTCTCCAACCTCCATTTCTTTTTGGACTCAAGATAGCTGGCACAACACTCAGGCTCAAGCTCTCTCTAATTAGCCATATGTCCAACAGCTCTTGGACTTGCTTCTGATCTCCTCATTCACCTTAGGGGTCATTCTTAAGTTGCCTTGTTAGGTAGACTAGCTCCTAGAATTAAATCTATACGATGCCTAATGCTTCTTACAAGTGGTAAGGAATTTAACAACTCATTGATAGTAACATCAACAAATTCATCTAATAATGACTAAATTTTAGTAAGAAACTCTTTTAGATTTGTGTGTGAGGATAGTTTGAGGATTACCAATTACAATGAACTGCACCTCCTCATCTTGCTTGATTTTTTGTAGTAGCACCTTCCAAGTCATCACTACCACACTCGGGCCTACATCCTCTTTGGCTCCTTTCTCTTCCAATAGTAAAAAACATGTGCTTCTAGTTTTCCTTCTCAGAAGAGTAGGTGTTATTTCTCCCGTCATGAATATGACCTCTATCATACTAGCAGAACCTACTGATTAAGACATGGCAAATATCTATAGGCATTATGTCGCACAACACCTCATCCTTGTAGCTGGAAAATTGGAATTCTTCCTTGCTTTGTTGATTGACTAAAATATGATGTCCTTTTTGCAACCATGTCACCCGATAAGTAGTGGGATGTTCCATCATTTTCATCCCAAATTTTTCCGCCATATCCACATAAACCAAGTTGTTTGCACTACCACTATCAATAATTACTTTACAACCCTTTCCTTTAGATTTACAAATTGTTGTAAACTGATTTCTTCTCTAGGCTAGCTCTTCCTTCACCTTTTCTCCTTTAATTAGAATCCTCTTCAACATTAGGGACTCACCCAACTTAGGGGTTTACTCTTTTACTTCAGTTGTTGTTGCCTCAACCCTAACTTCTGCAACATGTAAGCCTATCTGGCAGGCTGATTTATTTTCAGGATAGTTCCATGACAAATGGCATGTCTTTCCACATATGTAACATCTAACTTCTCAGTCTCTACCTCTTCTTATTGGGAAAAATATCATACCCCTTCATTCTCCTCCTCTTTGATATTGACTACTTGAACTCCATGCTTATTCTCTTGGAGTTTGGACTCTTCACCTATGAGGATTCCCTTTCCCTCTAGCTAGACTCCTTCCTCTTCTATGTTGGCTCTGCGTCCTAGCCAACTTTTCTTCTACCCTCATTGTTGGTTGATAGGCATCATCCACAATCTTCAAGGATAAGAGGATAATTTCATCTTGAATATCTAATCTTAGGATATCTATGTACCTATACACCTTCTCCGCATCTTTTTCAATGTGATCTACTCTTATATTCAGCCCATAAAATTCCTTTATATATTCTTTCACTCTCATGATTTTTTGCTTCAGATTTTGTAACTGCATGAACAAATAGTAATTCTTGGGAATAAATTTTCTCTTGAATTTAGCCACCATCCTATCCCAACTTTTAATATTTGCCTTTCCTATTTGTCCTCCAATCCTCCTATAACTCATCCCACTATAGTGTTGCATGTCCTCTTTACCTGGTCACAACATACTTGGCCTTTCTGTCATCCTCAACATCCTCATCGTCAAAATACTTATCCAGAGTGTTGATTCAATCCAATAACTCTTCCACATTCAGATTGCCTTCATATATTGATACTTCCATTTTCAGTTTGGATCTAATCTTGGTGACCAGTTTAATCAACTGCTCATATGGTTCCTCTCTTCCTTGAGTTCTTTCAACCTCTTTCTGAGAAATTGTATCCTCACTCTCACGAATGTCTTTTGCATCAGGGTCTCATCTCTGGGTAGTTTCCACAACCTTCATCCTTGCCTGGATACACCTTAACTCTAGTCTCCAATCATCATCCATTCCATTCCCTTCTAAGCTTCCTCTCCTTGGTGGCATGTTAGCAACACCTTCGTAGAAGCTCTTTCAAATTCTCTTGCAATTATAGGCTTTGTTTCAGAGCTCAAAGCATGCTCTAAAACTTGAGAACACATTCTCGCTTTACAAACTTTTGACAAGGTACAACCCTTTAAGTTCAATTTTGTTTCCTTAAAAAGAAATAAACTAAATATGCGAGGAGAAATTATTGCACAGTTCTAAACTCATTCGCAGTTACCAAAATAAGTCAGGGTCGGGGCCTTTGTTTAGCTCACCCAAAATAGTGTTTCTCCTTACTATAATCAAACCCACCTTGAAATCAGGGTCACTTACTCTCTTATTCGTCCAAATCTATGTTATAGGCCCAATTATTGACTGCCTGATGTGACCACACACAAAGACGGGATCAGATCCATTTGCAACATGTTATGGCATGAAGAAAAATAAAAATAAATAAAATTAGAGGGTCGACGTCCGATCCTTGTTTGCCACATTGAACCACACAAATGCAAAGGAGAGCTATTTTTGTGGTGACTACCCTCTCTATGAGCCTTTTCCTTATGAAATTGATGTTGTACTTCGTTTTGTTTCAACGAAAGTTCAAGTCAACAAATATATTATGCATGGAATCAATCTCATTCAATTTTCACATTGTCCCCCGGTTGACAAGAACCTAGTTGGATGAACGTTCACTTCATCTTAACAATCTTAGTGTATTGTCCTTTAACTCAGTATATGGTTTTTTTTACAATACAAAGAAACAAAACACACAAAATAAACTTCAACAAGAGTTCTGAAAACAAACCGACGCATAGTAAATCAACCAAGGCACAAACAGAAAGCAATTCATTCCTTCATTCCGTCCTTCACTCCCGCGAAACCTCTGAGTACAATATCATTTAATAGAACATATGCATGCTGGAAACAACAACCTTCCTAATTTTGACGACGTGCCTGATTCTAGAAGAAGAATATTAACAAACAAGACATCTGTCCCAAAAGGGAACATGTCATTTAACAATAAAAAGGAATAAACTAATCTAGATGTCCCTCTGAGACACATAAGCAAAACCGTTTATGAGATATTTGCAGAATCGGTGTTAGAGAAAAACATGGAGTGATGCTCCTACATAAAATTTATTCATCATGTTTACAAAGGATTAAATTAGGAATTTAAAAATGGCACAGTTTTGCTTTTCAAAACATATGGCTAGGTGTGAAGGTGGCTACGTGAATTCGTCATTGCATTACCAGTTCACCAATTCATGGTAATGTATGTTTGGGATTCAGTGGTCAAGTGATCATTTTAATGAAATGATTCAATAGTCGAGGTATTCACCATTTCATGGTAATGTATGTTTGGTAGTCAATGGTCGGGTAATAATTCTAACGAAATAATCTAATGGTTGAGGTGATGATTTTAACGAAAAATTTACTGAGAGTTTAAGCATTGTAAATAGAAACCTTCCATTTCACTCTCATCTAAGATTTTCGAGCCCATGGTCTTTCTATAAGAGACGTTTTGGTTATGTTATAAGTAATATTGGAAGCCACATTTGACATATCTATGGTGGATTTTTATATGCAGTTAATTTTTTATTGGGATTTCTTGTTGATAATATCTTCTTCTTCTTGGGAAATTCTTATTTGTTTTATAGGTGGAAGGAATTGTTGATCAGGATGGGAGATGAGGGATAGTTTCTAAAATGGTTAAACATTCATACATAATTTGGAACAATATCACATAATAGCACATAATAGAGATGCAAGTTTGTAATTACAATTGATTGAATGACTTGACATTGAAACAAATGATAAAAACAAAAGTCTGTATTTTCAGAAGGATCTTTAGAATGATAATAATGGTTATGTTAATTTTAGCTCTTGCACATTGTAAGGCCTCCTCCCACATTTACTCACTTTTACAAACTCTCCAAGGTAGACATGAGATGAATGTCACTATGATGTCACCCAACCTCCAATTTCTAGTTATCGAAGTGGGGTCGACTAACAAACAACGTACATCCATCCCTCAGGGACTAAAGACAACTTAGGATCCTGCAAACCAACCTCCAAGTTCCAGTTATGGAAGTGGGTCCCACTAACGAATAACTTATAGGCATCCCTTAGGGACTACAGACCACTGAGGAGCCTGCAAACTACCGCAGGTGATCAATCCATGAGTTGGAACTCTTTTTCACAAGAGAAACTCCCCAACCGCACCCTTGACACTTATTGCATGTGGTTGGGAGGCTGCGGTTATGGCCCGAATTCGTTAGTTCAGAGCATGCGATTGTGAGATCTATGTCAATTATAAGAAAAGCCTCTAGACCATTTCCCATAACTTCCTGTAACTTTCTAGAATCATAAATAACTTGATGACAAGTCTAACCATACCAAACTTGAACAAGATCATGACCAGAACATGCATAGTACATGATAGACATTTTTTCAAACACATGATAAACAAATAAGCTATAAGTCATGAAAGCATATATGATCATAAACTTCTAAACTTCATCTGAAAAACAATAATAAGAATCAATTCTCTCTCAATCTAGTTGCAATAACACTTATTATCCCATGCATTCATCAACCAATCAGTAAACGAACAAGAGAAATAGTTAGATCACATCATAAAACAAAGCATCTAACTAGCATATAACCAGGATAAAACTATGACAAATAATCCATAAGATCACCATAATAACTAATACAAGTGCTCATGGATCACAATAGGAAAATAGCTCATATTAACATATGAAAATGCCAACCAAGTCAGGGACTTCCACGTACCACCCACTAATTTTGGCTAAACCAAATCTCCCTTTCAACCAATCACCCTCGTGCCATATTCCAAGCATGAATATGGGATCATATGGGTTAAGCAACAATAAAACCGATTGTGGTTTCACGAGGCTACACCACCTCAACCCCCAACCATAGTGATTTCATCTAACCAGTACAAAAATCACTAATACCAAACCATATTAGTCTCTATCCAAGATTTCTAGGGCTTGAGGAACTAGTAACTCAATGCATAGCCTATAGGGAACCCAAGCTATTACAGTGCTCCAAAGTATTTTTCTCAACCTGTAGGCTCGAGGGACTAGTAACTAAACTCAAGTTGTTTTAGGGATCCAAAGAATTTGTTCCAACCTAGAGACATAGGAAACCTGAGAACCAATTAGAAAACTAAATGGGGAACCCACTGCACCATGATTATCCAAGAAATGGCAAGGCAATGCTTAAACCACTATTAATCCAGGAAAATATCCATGCCAATGATAACACATAACCACGAAAACACATGCATATAGCATGCATCCAAAAACCAACAAGGAAATCACACATCCCACGTGTTACCTACAAAGTATCCTTGTTGTAGATGTTGATCCAACCTTCTCTTATGCTTCCTTTCTTTCCTTTGCTTTCTTTCTCCAAATCCAAGTGAATTCGAAAGTGCTCCAATAGTGTTGTAAGTGTACAAGACAGTAAGAGATACAAATGCTAAAATGACAAAAGTCATGAAAAAACTAGAAATTGATTTGTTGATGCCTTTTTATCATTGATGTCTCCTTTTTCTTCATTTTCCTTCATTTTTGCTCTAATTTCCCTTGCATGCAAATTTGTGTCTCTTCATCTTCCTTTTCTTCTATTTTCCTTTATTTTCGTAATTAAATGCAATTTATTTCCTCTTTTCATATTCCTTTGCCTTTTCCAATTTCCATAGCCATTAATTAAAGCACAGATAATGCCCACTATAATGTTTACCTACCATTCAACTTGGAATATGTGTCCCATGACCTTGGTCTTATTTATTTACATGGAAAATCAACCAAGGGTTCTTACACACACATGTTAATTTCTTCCTAAATTTAGACTTTACGTAAAATACCTAAAGTTAGAAGATATCTAGGAGTAACTAAAACATGTATGTATAACACTCTCTTTTAATTATGACCATTGTAGTTAGTATAACAACATCTAAGTTTTGTATATAAAACTTAAACGCATTTCTTGTTAATGGATTTTTGAATATGTCAGCAAATTGTTCTTTACATTTATAAGATTCCAAGTGGACTTATGTAATTTGAGAGGACTCTACATTAAGGCCAATAATGTTACAAATAATAATAAATTAAACTATGTCTCAAGATATGAATACTATCTTGGACATGCAATCAATTGGTTGATGGAATATTTCAACCACACGCCAATCTAGGAGGCTAACTAGTTGGAAAGAACCTCTTAACCAACTAAGCCTCAACCCTACTAACTAATAGGAAGAGACTCCTTATAGAGTTAATGACCACACCAAAGACAAGTAGGTGTTATATTCTCTAACACTCCCACTTAAAGAATATTTTTCTTAATCCCAATCAGTGAGGTCCATCTATGGTCCAACCTAGTATTTACAACCATTATCAAAATATGTTGGCGTCCATATAAAGGAAAAACCATCCACTAAAATGCATGGGTACCTAAGCACTACAACCATTGGTCTAATTGGATGTCTTTCATGTACATGGTTCCTTCAACCATAATATGAGCATACCTGTATATGTACCTACACCTTTAATTACCCCTACACCATCATCATCGCAAGATTCCTTAGATTACAAATAACTATGCTTTGGGTTTTGTCAGATTACCCTCAACCATGAACTTCGCAGGGGTACACATGTCTTATTAGGCTTACATCACAACTGAATTAGGTACATAATATTACAAGCGTTTCAAGAACTGCTACAAAAAATCATGGACTTTTATAATTATAATAGGTGATTCACACTACAATATGATCATGTTTCCACTATTATTCGACACACCACATACTATTTTCCACCATATTTGTTGCTACCCAACAATTATTCTCTGCCTCCATAATGTTTCCATTGTCTCCGTATATCACAAGAGATAATAACATAGATGTATGAAAATAATATTATCTTACTCCATTATAGTTGTTCACATCTTGGGCATTTTGATGTTTTATCTCAGTTCAATCCTTGTCTTGGAGTTTCTCTTATTAACGAGGTGTTGTTAGAGTGCCCAATTCTAACAAACTCACACTCACATATTGAGTTGAATAGACACAATACCTCTCTTATACAAACTCCAAGGATTGATAGAGCCCATAGTATCCATCTAACAAGTTAGAATCCAAATCAAAATGACATAATTCATTAAAATATTGTCATACTAAAAATTAATGCTGGAAGCGAATACCCATCAACATGTTTAACCAAGGAACTCCAACACAAATTCATAGGGCATGAGGTTACGAGTAGGAAAACGTCTCATTTCATTATCACACATGATAGTGAGATAGTCACATTCATGTGGTTAGGACCTAATAACCTTGCCACATGGATTTCCCCAATGTGTTTTATAGAAAATGAATTCTCAACTAAGAACAAATCATTCTTCTTGAGAAATATAGACATCTCAACAACTCCATTTATAGTGACAGTCTTAACAATGTAAAAAACAATAGATCTTTTGAGACTTCCCACATTGATTCCATGCCCAAGTCCATAGGTAAGCCCTTCAATGGCAATGTTTAAAGAGCCTCCCCCAATGGGAACACATTAATATCATGTCCTTATGATGACATTTCGAATTGCCACATTGGAAGTCTATATGCATATTCTATCATTGTTAATGCTATCACTTGGGACCTTGATGTTAAGTCCCTCTGCCCTAACATATTTACAACCATCAAACATGATATGGGCCTACCTATTGTTGATTCAAGTAATTTTTTCGATGTTCAGGTTTGTATTGTTCGAAAATCATAAGGACATAGTTCTTGGTGGGAAAACAAGGGTTTTACACATATACTACCACCAAGATTCTCCTTGTACAGGTAATCACCTCCCTCCACTAACTTTTAGACCATTTATATTCATGAACAATATCCAACTTGTGGGATTGTTTTCCCATGCACCATTTCTTTGTGGACCAGTGGGATCCCTAGTTATCTGCACAACAATAATGTCATTTTTACATGACCATGAGAAGGCAACTTGACCATTCCAAATTTTTCCTTGGGGTACTTAAAAAATAGACGGTTTAGGAGAAGAAAAAGTTGCAACCTATGTTGTTAGAAAATACTTGCTATTATTTTCTTTTGGTTTTCTTACTACACCAAGATGTTGAACATTAAACACTTGCCAACTTCTCTACACCTTTCCCAACAATAGAATATGTTTTTCATGTGATTGGGATGATATTGAAATTCTTCTCGGAAAAATGGAAAAAACTATGAAGCTCACTATCTATAATAATATAAATAAAGAAAGGTACATTTTGTGGAAAGAGATGATCATTGTGCATATACTAATGCAAATGATTGCATTCCACTGGAAGTGTCAATTCCTTCTATTTTTGTGCATTTTCTTCGACATCAGAATCACCAACAATACCATTATCCATAATCATAGTAAGAAAAAAATTCTCCAGATTTATACATAAATTTATCACCGTTCAAGCTTCCGTTATAGTGGTTCCTTTGTATAGTCTTGTTCCATGATCCGACAAACAAGTGATGGAAAAAAAATAATCACAACAAATATCATTATAGGACATTTACTCTTCCCATGTGCCTGGTCCCTCCCTTAAGGGAGTGGGCCCAAACCTACTTTGATACAAAAATAAGAGAGAACTCTGCATTAAGATCAGTAATGTTACAAATATTAATATAATAAACTATGTCTCAATATAGGAAAACTATCTTGGACCTGAAATAAATTGGTTAAGGGAATATATCAACTACAATCTAATATAGGAGGCTAATTAGTTGGAAAGGATCTCTCAACCAAATAGGCCTCAACAATTTCCTAACTAATGAGAATAGTCTCGTTCTAGAGTTAGTGAGCACACGAAAGACAAGTAGGACTATATTCTATAATGGAATTGTCTATTGTTTACAATATTTTTAATGAAATGATATCTCAAATCAATGTTCTTGCTTTTCTAATGAAATACAAGGTGTTTTAAGAGAGATACTATTGAGTTGTTATCACAATACACTATATTTGTCTCACTTATTTTTGTCGTAGATCACATAATACTCTTCAGAACCAAAGTACTTGACAAGCTATTGTTGTTGATGACTCCTATTGCACTTCAACTAATGAGATTGGAACAATGGGTTTCTTCTTAGATTCACATGAAATCGTAGTTGAATGAAGATGAAAAACATATTCCCTAAGTATTGTTTATGTCATCCATGCTACTTGAAAAAATCAATATTGTTATACTCAATTAGAATATCACTATTATTTTTGGAGTATAAAATGTTCATACCCTATTTTTTCAACAATATATCTTAAAACTCATTTTCCAACCCACCAATGTGAGTATTTTGGAGACTCTATCAACATGGAAATTAAATTGATAAAATACATAATGTTTGGTATAGTGCCGATGAGATATATAATACTACCAACAATTTTCTTGAATAGAATTGGATCTATATTGGATCCTATATCTATTTTGTTGAGATTTATTCTTGTTTTCATTGGAGTTGGTGTTGGTTTACAATTCATCATCACAAACCTATTTATCACATCCATGACATACCATGCTTGGAACAAAAGGTATATGAATCTCATTGAATGGCTTTAATAATAAGGAAGAATCCCAATAAGCCATAATCAATCATTTCAAAATTTTTCTTCATAGATAATTTAATCTTGTCCATTGATAAATTCCTTGTGAAGATCATATCATCAACATATAAACAAACAATTAGAATTTTTCATTCTTCACTCACCAATTTATACAAGGTAGGCTCACTACTACTTCTAATGAATTCACTTTCGATAAAATGTAATCAAAAGTCCAAAAAAGTTCTCTTCAATATTTATACATTATCTTCATGTCATTTTCTCACATATCCTAGTGAGTGTTCCACATGTACTGGTTCTTTTAAAAATTCCATTTAAGAATGTTGACTTTGTGTCCATCTAATAAAATTTCCACTTACTTTGAGCTATTGTGGCTAAGACAACTCTAACTATATCTTACATTGCAACTAGTGCAAAGGTATGACAATAATCCTCTCTATATTGTTGTGAAAATATTTTTTCTAACAAAATAGCCTTCTAGGTTTCTTCTCCTTTCTCATTGACTTTCTTTTGTAAACCCATTTACACCTATGCAATTTTTACTTGTGGAAATTCTACTATATCCAAAATATCGTTCTTCTCTATGTATTCTTTCTTCATACATTTCTTTGACCCAAGTTTTGTATTTCAATCCCTGATCAAAACATATTTGTTGACAAGTAAACAATGCATGATTTGAACTCACATCCAAGTCTTCATAGATGTTTTTGAAACTTCTGGTCTTTTAGGCCTTAACTTATCAATTGTGTGATCAATTCACTAACTAATTGAGTAGTAGTAGTGGAATGAGTTTTTACAGTAGATGACTTACGCTGAATATAATGTCTTGGATTTCTTGTTGGAGTAATTTCGATTGATCACTCAGTTCACAAACCTTGTTCTCCTCCCTGTACAATCTATTCCTCTGCTTCACTTTCTACTTCAGGTATTTTTACTCCAACTGTTATATATTTTTCAATTCTTACGTCCCATGGTTAATCTTCTTTAAATTTGTCACCTCTACTAATTATCAACTTCTTTGTTAATGGATTATACAATTTCTATTTATTAGAGTGATCATTCTACCCAATAAAATTGTACTTCTCACTTCTTTCATCTAGCTTCCTTATCAACTCTTTAAGCACTTGAGCATATGACACATAACCAAATTTCGAGTGTCTTGGAAGATTGTTGAGTATGTGTTGTCATCGATGTCAAGTTTAGATGGAACTTGTCGAACATGCTATCATTGATGTTATTGCAGCAATGTTGGATGTGTAACAACCCCTGGTTGATATTCTATGTAAATAAAATAAGACCAAGGTCATGGGACACATATTCCAAGATGAATGTTGGGAAAAACATAGTGATGGGGATCACTGGTGATTAATAAATGGCTGTGGAAATTGGCAAAGGAAAAGTGGCATTAATTGGCATTTTATTTATGAAATTAATGGATAATAGGAGAAATGGAAGATGAAAGGTAACAAAATTCCATGAGGAGGAAATTGAAGTAAAATTAAGGAAAAGATGAAGAAAATAGAAGCCTCAATAATAAAAATGTTTATGAGGATCAGTTCATAATTTTTTGTGCGTTTAGTTTTGGAGCTCTCTTGTATTATCTCATTCTCTCATACTCTTGCACACTTAGAGCATTATTGGAGCATGCTTGGAGAACTCTAGTATTCACTTGGATTTGGAGAAAGGAATCAAAAGGAAAGAAAGAAAGCGCAAGGCAAGAGTCGCATCACCAACTACAACTAAATTACTTTGTAGGTAACGTGTTGCATGTGTGTTTTCCCTGCTGATTTATGGATGCTGGTGTATGCATGTGATTATCTAGTTATGTGCTATCATTGGCATGGATGATTTCCTAGATTGACAATGATTTTATCCTTTCCTTTCCATTTCCTGGATATCCATGGCGTTGTGGATTTTTCCATTTGATTGTTTTTTGGTTGGTGCTCATAATTACTTACGGTTGTGGGTTGGAAAAATGCTATGTAAGCCTTGGAACAACTTGGGTTAAGTTACTTGTCCTAGAGCCTAGGTTGGCACAAATTCTCTGGAGCCCTTGGTGGGTTGAGTTACTAGTCCCTGGAACCAGGTTGGACAAAACTCTTTGGAGCCCTAGAAGGTTGTGGTTTGAGTTACTAGTTCTTGGAGCCCTGGACAACTTGGGTAGAGACCGATCTGGTTGGTGTTAGCAATGTCCAACCATGAGGTAAAATCATTGGTTGAGGGTTGGGGTGGTTTGGCCTCTAGAATCCTTTTTTTGGTTTTGATTAGTTTATTCCATGAGATCCCACATTCACACTTGGAATATGGCGCGGGGGCGATTGGCTAAAGGAGAGATTTGGTTTAGCCCAATATATGGTCGAGTGGTACGTGGATGTCCCTAACTTGGTTGGAATTCTCATATGTTAATAAGAGATATTCTTCTGTGATGATTCATATATAATTGTTGGCATTATGTTCATGATATTATGGTTTGGTTTCCATGGTTTATATGTTGGTTATATGTTGTTCATATGATGTGTATTTCTATGGTTGTTTAACTATTGATCGATTAATGAATGCATGGACTAATAAGTGGTGTTGTAGCTATGTGGAGAGGGCATAGGGTCTTCTCAGGGATTCTCCAGTGAGCTTATTGAATTAATGAACAAATGTGTATTTATAACCTATAGGTATTATGTACACAAAGTGTTTATATAAATGAATAATTTTGACCTCCAACTTCCCTAGGTCCTAACTTTGGCATAATATCTCCATTTGACTATCATAATACCTCGTTTCAAAGACCTTCATGAGGAGGCATAAAATATATAAGTATGTTAGTATCACACTTTTATGGCCTCTCTATTTTCCCTAAAAATGTTGTTTAGGCCCTCAAAACAGCCTCAAAAGTTGAGAACCTGAAAAACTGCCAAAAAATTGAAAGTTCTATTAAATTTAAGGAGACGAACTGAAAATAAATATTGTTGGGTCAATTTGAGCTAATAAAAGTGTGATCATGTGTCACTAGGTGGTTGCAGTCTGCTCTGGACATATGGACCCAATTTTCCATAAGTGCATCTTGGTAATCGAGTCTTGCATAGTAATTTTCATCTTCAAGTTCACCCTAGTGAGCACATTAAAGTGGGTAAATATGGGGTGAGATGGTTACAAGGTGGTATCAGAGATTCCAGGTTCAACCACTCAGACTAGATAGGCTAGGTGTGATTGTTATTCATGCAAGTTAGTTGTTGACATGTTAGCTATGCATGCATTGTGATGGTCAATGTTGTGATCTTGTGTCGTTATGATGTTGTGCTGAGAAAATTGATATGTTGATTTCATTATATCTATACATATGTTTTTCTAATCTGGATTGTTTGTGTAGATGATATAGCCTCCCCTGAACTGAATCACTAAGGTATGTTTGATCATCTTTGTATTGGGTTTATCTGACATGGTATGTTTACAGGAAGAAGACCAGAGATGACAAGAAATATGGTGGATTACAGTTCACGTGACTCTCCTTACATATCATATGAGTAGAAAAGAGATGAGTGATCTCCTGACATAGCAGATACCTTAAGAAGTTTAAAGGAATAAATCAGTAGCCACAAAGCAAATAATGACAGGATCATTCAGTCACAGGAAAGGCTTTCGAGAGCTTAGGAAAAGTAAGCAGAGGTTAATGCAGCGAGACTTCAAAGTTTATCATATTTGCATAGACATGGAAAACTACAGATTAGTTATGAATAGGAGGAAAGGACAAATGGGGCATATGGTAGCAAGTTTCATGGAGGGCACAGGTTGGATAGGGATGACATAGTTACAGGTGGTAGATGGATGGATACACCTAACAGGAGAGGTAGTGGTTATGGATTCTATTCCAGTTCTAGATCAGACAGATAACATGGTCATCACTATTATCATCCTTATAGGAAGATTGAGAAGAAGTACTTGCCGGATGAGTTGAAGAAAGTCAAACCTCCTACCTTTGTTGGAAAGTTGAAGAAACCAGAAGATGCAAAAGCATGGCTACTTGGGATGAATAAGTTCTTCGAGCTACATGATTATAAAGAGAACATGGAGGAAAAGATAGTTATTTTCAGTCTGAAAAGGAAAGCAGACATCTAACATGAAGATGTGAAGTGTGTCAGACGTATCAAGACAAAGGAGTTGAGTTGCCATGAATTCACAAGAATTTTTAGAAAGAAGTACTTTTCAGAGAGATATTGTGATGGTAAGGCTAAGGAGTTCTATGAGTTGAAGATGGGGTCTATTACATATGAAGAGTATACGACTAATTTTCTGGAGATGTTGAGGTATGTGTGATCCAGATCCTAAGAGCTAAGACCTAGAATCAAAAGAGAGAAAAAAATAACCCAACCCTAGAACATTGATAAAGAATGCAAAGACTGAATACTTCCCAAAAAATTAGAAGAGAAAACAATATGAACAGACTAGTGGGATGTTGAAAATTGTGATAGTTGTTATGATAGTTTTTAGTGATAGTTGAAAACAGACTTAAGGTTGTGCCCACAATTGCCCATCACATAGGATCAAACACTTGACACATTGAACATGCATCCTTTGCATCCCTAGAAGTGATCAGATTGGCCTACTAGGAAAATAACCCGTGAAAATTGTTGAGGAGTGAGGGTGAATTCACCTCTAGAAAGGGAAGCATCGTTGCTCCTCGTGAGGATGCTTTCCCAAATCATACCATTTTGTGAACTCCAACACACCTATTTCCAGAGTTACCATCAAAGCCTTTGAAGCCACATAAACAAGTATTGACCAAACTGAGCCAAAATTTTTTGTTTAATATATATTCTCATAATATTGGTCCTAAGCCACTAATATTGATAAAAAACATAAATCACAAAAGGATCTCCTAAAGATGGATAGTGGGTTGCGGTGAAGGGAATCATGAACCAGATTATGAAAATAAATGAAAAAAATTGTCTAGAAAGCAGTAGATCCACCCTAAAAACCCTTATAAAACCCCAGTCATGGAGTCATAACCAGGCTCTCATACCACTGATCCAGATCCTGAGAACTAAGACTCAGAATAAAAAGAGAGAAACATAGAATCCAACACTAGAACATTGACAAAGAATGCAAAGACTAAATACATCCCAAAAATGAGAAGAGCAAACAAAATACACCATAAAACCCAATTCCTTATTAAGAGAAAAATGTTGTTTCCACTAGATTGTGTGGACCAATCTTCCCTCTTACAAAAGGAGGCTTGTTATTTATAGCCTTTTTTTTATTTACATTACCATGGGTGGGAAAATACCATGGGTGAGCTAACCTTTAGTTACATTGTCATGGTTAAACACCATGGGTGAATTTCTATTCGAATCAATGTGCCATATCTTCAGGATGAGAAGATGAAGGTTCAAAGTTTCGTTAGTGGATTTCCATTAGAATTTAAATATCATATTGAGTATGATGAGCCTTAGTCATTGGAAAGTTGAAGCATTGTTATGACTAGTCTAAGCTTAAGTAAGAACCTAACCAAGGTTGGAAAGGTAATGAAAAGACTAAAGGAAAGTGGGATAAGAAGAGAGGAAGACCTCGGGATACAAGTAATAAGGAGAAAATATTGCCATACAAAAAGTTCAACACAATTGACAAAGGACAAGGATTTCAGTCTCAAGAGTAGAACAAGGGCGATGGTAGGATGTCTTTGCAGTGTTGGACTTTTGGCAAGGATCATCGCAGAAGAGATTGTCCACAACATCATGGTGGTAGAACTTACATTTACAATTCTCAGGAGGCACATATAGTTGGGGATGATGGACAGAGGATTCCTCAGATTTATGTAGCATTAGACAATAGGCAGGCTGATCATCGGGCATCTATTATCAAAATGGAAGGTAAGCTTTGTGATCAAATTGTTTCTATTTCGATTGATCCTGGATCCAATTATAGTTATGTTAGTCCCGACTTGGTGGATAAGTGTAGCTTGAATAAAGAAGTGCATGCACAATATTGGTTGGTACAATTGGCTACAGGGACCAAGAAGAGAGTTCACCATCAGGTGAGATCATATGCATGTGAGTTGAATGGTATGCCTACATCAACAAATATGAATGTACTTACATAGGGATCCCACAACGTGCTTTTTTACATGGATTGTTTGTACATTAACAATACTAAGGTAGATTACTATGATATGGCTATTGAGTACTTGGATGATGATAGAGAGAGGACAATATTGCAGGGTAAGAAAATTCTACATCAGTGAGAATGGTTATATCTATGCAAGAAAAGCGTAGTAGTAGGAACGGATGTGTATTGTTTGTAGTTCAAATTTCTAGTGAAAAAGGTAAGGATGTTAAGGATCTAGAAGTATTGAAGAGGAATCTGGTTTTGCAACAATTTTAGGATGTATTTCTAGGAGAGATTTTAGAGTTGCCTCCTCATAGGGAAGTGGATTTCTCTATCCAGTTGAACCTAGGAGAAACACTAGCATCAAAGGCACGTTACAGGATGAACACTCGAGAGTTGGTGGAATTGAAGTTGTAGGTGAAGAAAATGCTAGATAAGGGATACATTAGGCCAAGTGTTTCACCTTAGGGTGCATCAATGTTGTTTATGAAGAAGAAGGAAGATACTCTCAGGTTATGCATTAATTATAGGCAGTTGAACAAGGTGAATATTAAGAATACGTACCCTCTTTGTGGATTGATGATTTGTTTGACTAGTTGAAGGGAGAAACAATGTTCTCGAAGATTGATTTGAGATCAGGGTATCATCAGGTATGCATCAAAGAAGAGGACATCTAGAAAACCGCATTCTGGACCAGGTATGAGCATTCTAAGTTTGTAGTAGTTCCTTTTGGTCTTACTAATGCTCCAGCTACTTTCATGTGTTTCGTGAATAGTGTGTTGTGTCTTTATCTAGACAAGTTTGTTGTAATATTCATTGATGACGTATTGATATATTCTAAGAATGAGGAAGAGCATGTAGAACATATGGAGACAATGTTAATACTGTTAAGAGAGCATTAGTTGTATGCCAAACTTAGTAAATGCAGTTTCCTTCAAAGAAAGGCTCATTACTTGGGGCATGTGGTTTCCAACGAAGGTATAACAGTGGACCCAAAAAATAACATAGCTATCATGGAGTAGGAAACTCCTAGGAATGTTGATGAGGCTAGATCATTCATGGGACTACCAGGTTACTACAAATGGTTTATCAAGAAATTCTCATAGATTTCCTACCCCATTACATCTTTGCAGTGAAAAGGGAAGATGTTTGAATGGATAGAGGAATGTGCAACTAGTTTTGCATGGTTGAAATAGTTGCTTACAAATTCTCTAGTTATAAATATTGCAGATCCAGAGAAAGATTTTGTGGTATGTATAGATGCTTGCCAGAGAGGACTTGGTGGAGTCATCATGCAGGAGGGATAGGTAGTATGTTGCGAGTCAACGAAACTGAATATGCGCGAGCATAATTATGTGACGCATGATCTTGAGTTGGCAACTATCATTCATGCATTGAAGATTTAGAAACACTATCTTCTTAGCGGGAGGTTCATCTTGATGAGTGATCACAATGGGTTGAGGTACTTGTTTGACCAACCTAATTTGAATTCTAGGCAAGCTAGGTGGCTAGACACACTTAGTGAGTTTGACTTTGAGATTAGGTACATTAAGGATAAAGTAAACGAGGTTGCAAATTCTCTTACTAGAAGAGTGCAGATGAATCACATTGCAATAGTGAGCTCTTATGGGACAGACTTGCAAGAGAGGATCTTGTAGGAAGGGCAACATGATGACATGTATCAATAGTGGAGGCACAAAATATAGCAGGAGGGTGAAGGTAATAAGGATGAGGAGTATCATCTCATGAAAGATGCCTTGGTCATATTTAGGAACAAGATTTATGTACTAGATGAAAGTGAGCTCAAGAAGCTTACCTTGAGGGAGTTTCATGTCTCGTCGTATTTGGGTCACTAGGGATATCAAAAGACCCTGAAATAAGTTAATAATCTCTATCATTAGCCTAACTTGAAGAAAGAGGTGGTTGATTTTGTTGCGAAATGTTTAGTCTACCAATAGGTAAAGATAGAGTGCAAGCATCCAGGTGGTCTATTGCAGTTGATTCTGATTCCATAGTGGAAATTGGAGGTTATTTCCATGGATTTCATTACAAGTTTTCAGAGGGCATATAGATAGAATGATTCCATTATGGTTGTGGTTGAAAGGTTGACCAAGGTAGCTCACTTCATTCCATTTAAGTCTACTAATTTGATTAGTGAGGTAGCTCATATTTTCATCAAAGAGATAGTGAGATTGCATGGCATTCCTAAGAAGATTGTGTTAGATAGAGACGCCAAGTTCACTTCCACGTTTTGGAAGGAGTTGTTTGGAGGATTGGGGACAAAGTTGGCTTTCAGTACATGTTATCATCTACAGACAGAACGGAAGAGATAGAGGGTTAACAAGATTCTTGAGGACATGTTGAGGATGTACGTCGAGCATCAACAACAGAAGTGGGTAGAGTATCTTCAATTAGTAGAGTTTGCATAAAATGATGGGTATCAAGAATCCTTGAGAATGAGTCTGTTTGATGCACTTTATTGTTGGAGTTGTAATACTCCCATATTTTAGAGTGATCCAATGAACAGGGAATTTACTGGACCAAATATGTTGGCAAAGATGGAACAAGAAATTCAAGTTATTAAAAGGAATTTTAAGGCAGCACATGATAGACAGAAGAGTTATGCACATCAACATAGATCATTTTGGGTAGTTCTAGGTCGGGGAGCATGTGTACTTACACATCAATCCCAAGAGGATCTCCTTGAGGATTGGATCATCTGCCAAACTGGCACTTCAATATTGCGGTACTTTCGATATCCTTGAGAGGATTGAACCAATGGCATACCGACTTGCACTAAAACTAACAGTGAATGTCCATGATGTTTTCCATGTTTCATTTCTTAAGACATATATCGAAGATGTTGATCATGTGATTGAATGTTCTGTATTGCAGGTGGAACCAGAGGGAGAATTCCAGCCAGAACCACAATGCATATTGCAGCAGAAACAACTCGTGCTCCAAAACAAAGAAATCGTACAGGTTAAAGTGCAGTGGAAGCACTTTGAGCCCGATTAAGCTACATGGGAGATGGATGATAAGATGCAGGCTTTATATCATTCATTATTTGTTGGTTCAAGAAAATGAGTTTTTGGCATATGTATTTCTATATATGAATGTTGTTGTAAATTCCACAATGAACTGTGTTATAAAGCTCCAATAAGAGGTATTATTTTCATGCTTTTCATATTGGTCATGGTTTGTAGTTGTTGCTCATTGTAAAATATTGCATCGAGTTGTGTCATAAATCTCCATGGGAAGTATGTTTTATTTGCAATGGTTTGTTGATTATAGGCATCATAAAATACTGAGGATGATGTTTCCCTAAGGGGGAGGGGTTTGTAATAGCCAATGATTGATTTTCTATGTAAATAAAATAATACCAAGCTCATGGGACATGTATTCCAAGCTGAATGTTGGGAAAAACATAGTGATGGGGATCACTGGTGATTAATAAATGGCTATGGAAATTGACAAAGGTAAAGTGGCATTAATTGGAATTTTATTTATGAAAGTAATGGAAAATAGGAGAAAATGGAGATGAACAATCATGTAATTGCATGAAGAGGAAATTGAAGGAAAATTAAGGAAACTATGATGAAAATAGAGGCCTCAATAATAAAAAGGTTTCGGAGGATCAGTTCATGTTAGGTCCCTATAATACTAGTGTATCCCCCTTATTGTTGTTGTAGTGTAGCCCTTATTTTTATTATTGTTCCCATGTATCCCAATATTGTTTTTGTTGTGCCCATATATTATTATTGTTATGTAGGCTCTGATTATATTTTCACCCCTTAGACTCCTAAATATACCAAGGAGGTCTTATAATTTGTATCATCCAATAATTTTTCATTTATGTAATGTAAACGAGGTCTCCCCCTCAAAGAGGATAATTTTAAAGTCATTTATCTATCTTTTCTTCTGTTTTGTGAGCTGGTTTCATAAAATTTGATATCAGAGATTTGGATTCTAGAGTTTCGTTGCTTCAAATAGGCCATCTTGGAATTTTCACTATAAATTATTTCTACGAGGATTCAGAAGATGAAATTTTGATAACTTATAGCTTTTTTGATGATATACTAACCTAGAACAAGTCTTGGAAGGATCATGTTCAACATTTTGATAAGGTGCTCAAACTATTGGAGGAGAAACAATTATATACAAAAACCTCCAAATGTTTCTTTGGAGTATAGGAGACAGAATATTTGGGTCATATTGTATCTAATGAGGGTGTTAAGGTAGACCCTAATAAAATTAAAGCCATTAATGAATGGAAAATCCCCACAACCATAAATAATGTTTGAGGATTTCTCGAGTTGACATGGTACTATCACAAATTTGTTAAGAATTATGGGAGAATAGCAACACCTCTAACAACATTACTGAAGAAAGATGCATTTTCTTGGACTCCATAAGCAACTAAGGCCTTTGAACATCTTAAGGAGGCAATGTACCAAACACCAGTCTTCAAAAAAACGTTTATTGTGGAATGTGATGGCTAATGAAATGGAATTGGTGTTGTTTTAATGCAAGAAGGGAGACCCATTCCTTTTGAAAGTTGTCTAATCAAAGGAAAGTATTTACACAAACCTATTTATAAGGAAATGTTGGAAATAATGCATGTGCTAAAGAAATGGAAACCTTACCTAATAAGAAGACACTTGAAGGTAAAAATAGATCATGATAGTCTTAAATATTTTTTGGAAAAAATATTATCTTCAGAAGAGCAGAAAAAATGGGTCATAAATATGTTGGGTTATGACTTTGAAATCATCTAGAGAAAGGGAAGAAAAATGTTGTTGCAGAGGCACTCTCAAGAAAGGATGAGGATGTGGAATCATTGCTTTGTGTCATTTCTATTATCGAAGATGATTGGATAACCAAAGCAAGGGATGAATGGAAGAATTATGAAGATGTGTGAACACTCATTCAAAAGTTGCATCAAGATCCCAGTACATCTAAAACATTTAGTTGGAAAAATGATTCATTATGGTACAAATATCGCTTATATTTTTGTAAGAATTCCCAACTCAAACAAAATATTCTTTTGGAATTGCACACCTCCCCCTCAGGAGGGCACTCAAAATTTTTAAAAACTTACCACTAGGTTAAGAAGGATTTTTTTGGGATGGCCTTAAATATGATATTCAAAAGTTTGTGTCAGAATGTTTGGTTTTCCAACAAAACAAAGTTGAGAAAATTTAGACCTCGGGCCTATTACAACCTTTAGCCATTCCAAGTCAACTGTGCAAGGAGGTATCAATGCATTTTATCATAGGATAACCCAAGCCTGAAGGAAAGAGTGTCATCATGGTGGTAGTTGATAGACTTGTCAAGTATGCACACTTTTGCATATTATCTCATCCTTTTAAAGCCATTACAGTTGCTAATGCATTTATGGAACAATTAAAAATCTACATGGAAACCCGAAGATTATCGCAAGTGACAAAGATCCCGTTTTCACTGGAAATGTTTGGACAAAATTATTTTCTTGTCTTGGTACTCAATTAGCTCATAACTCATCTTATCGTCCTCAATCTGACGGGAAAACTGAGATAGTGAACAAATGTTTGGAAGGATATCTTCATTGCTTTGTACATGATAAAAAAACAAAATGGGTCAAGTGGTTACCTCTAGTTGAATGGTGGTATAACACTTCCTTCCATGCTGTGGAAAAATGATCCCATTTATGGCACTTTATGGATATCATCCATCATCCGTCACATCATCTTTTAGAGAAAATTGTAAGGTTCAAGGAGTAGAAGATCACATCGAACATCAACAACAAGTTCTCCAACTCTTAAAGGATACCCTCACTCTAGTGCAGAATCGAATGAAACAACAAGCAGATCAACATCACAGTGAAAAATGTTTTGATGTAGACACTAGAGATTTTTACGTCTACAATTATACAAACAAATGTACCTCAACCAAACTAAGAAGGATAATAAATTATCACCAAAGTACTATGGTCCTTACAAGGAGTTAGAAAATATTTGTACTATGGCATAAAATTGGAGCTTCCTGCATCTTCTTGAGTACACCAAGTTTTAAATGTTTCATGATTAAAGAAGGTTATTAGTGACAAGATCCTAGTTCAAATGGTGTTCCTAGAACTTTACAAAGAAGGAAAAATCATATTTGAGTCTAAAGTAGTCATGGAAACAAGAAACCGAAAACTACATAATTGATTAATTTCAAAGTATCTCATTAAGTGGAAGAACATACCTGCTGAAGATTCCACATGGGAGGATGAGAATTTTATACGGAAGCATCTGGAACTACTCAAGCATTGAGGACAACACTTTTATGAAGGAGAGAGGCATGTTAGATCCCTATAATACTAGTGTATCCCCCTAATTTTATTGTAGTGTAGCCCCTATTTTTATTTTTGTGCCCATATATCCCGTATATTGTTATTGTTGTGCCCTTACATTATTATTATTATGTAGGATCTGATTATATTGTGACCCCTTAGACTGCTATATATAACAAGGAGTTCTTATCATTTGTATCATCCAATAATTTTTCATTTATGTAATTTAAAGGAGGTTTCCCCTTCAAAGATGATAATTTTAAGTCGTTGATCTATCATTTCTTTTGTTTTGTGAGTTCGTTGCATAACAGTTCACAACTTTTGGTGAGTTCAATTTTGGAGCTCTCTTCTATTCTCTCATTCTCTCATACTTTTGCGCACTTAGAGAATTCTTGGAGCATGCTTGGAGCACTCTACTATTCACTTGGATTTGGAGAAATAAAGCTAAAGGAAAGAAGGAAATCACAAGGGAAGAGTTGGATGAGCAACTACAATTGGATTTTTTTGTAGGTAACAAGTTGCGTATGTGTTTTTCTTGTTGATTTATGGATGCATGGTGTATGCATGTGCTTATCTGGTTATGTGTTATCATTGGCATGGAGGATTTCTTAGATTGAAAATGGTTTTAGCCTTGCCTTTCAATTTCCTAGATAGTCGTGGTGTTGTGGGTTTTTTCATTTGATTGTTTTCTGGTTGGTGCTCATAATTCCTTATGATTGTGGGTTAGAACAAACACTCTGGCAGCCTTGGAACAACTTGGTTTGAGTTACTATTCATGGAGCCTAGGTTGGGACAAAAACTCTAGAGCCCTTGGTGGGTTGAGTTACTAGTCCCTCGATACAGGTTGGATAAATTCTCTAGAGCCCTCAAAGGTTGTGGGTTGAGTTACTAGTTCCTAGAGCCCTGGACGACTTAGGTAGAGACCAACATGGTTGGTGTTAGATATGTCTGACCATGAGGTGTAAGCGATGGTTGACGGTTGAGGTGGTTTGGGATCTGGAAAACCTGGTTTGGTTTTTTTTGGTTTATTCCATGAGATCCCACATTCATGCTTGGAATATGGTGTGGGGGTGATTGGTTGAAAGAGAGATTTGGTTCAACCCAATATATGGTCGGGTGGTACATGGAAGTCCCTGACTTGGTTGACATTCTCATATGTTAATAAGAGTTATTATTCTATGATGATTCATGTATAATTGTTGGCATTATGTTGGTGATATTATGGTTGGGTTGCCATGGTTTATATGTTGTTCATATGATGTATATTTCTATGGATCTTTCCATGAATTGTTTAGCTATTGATCAGTTAATGAATGTATGGACTAATAAGTGGTGTTGCAACTATGTGGAGAGGGAATAGGGCCTTCTCGGTGATTCTCTAGTGAGCTTATTGAATTAATGAACAAATATGTATTTATAACCTACAGGTACTATGTACACAAAGTGTTTGTATAAATGAGTAATTTGGACCTCCAACTTCCCATGGTCATAACTTTGGCATACGATCTATGATTGACTATCATAATACCTCGTTTTGAATATCTCCACAAGCAGGCCGAAAAAGGATTAGTAAATTAATCCTGCATTTTCTTGGTCTCTCTATTTTCATTGAAAATGTCGTTTATGCACTCAAAATAGCCTTAGAAGTTTAGAAGTTGAAGAACTTCCAAACGATAGAAAGTTATGTTAAATTTAAGAAGACAAATTGAAAATAAATAATGCTGGGTCAAGTTGCGCTGATAACAATGTGATCATGTGTCACTGAGTGGTTGCACTCAAATCTGACATATGGACCCAATTTTCCATAAGTGCATCTTGGTAATCGAGTCTTTCATAGTAATTGTCATCTTCATGCTTACCCTAGTGAGAATATTAAATTGCGTAAATATGGGGTGAGATGGTTATAGGATGTGTGTCGTCATGGCTTGTTGAGTGTAAGTCGTCTAGGTTGATGCCATGAAGGGAGTTTCACAATCCATTTATAAGGACATTTCTTCTTTAGTTACTTAATCCAACTTAGAATACAAAGTGTGAAGTTGTATAGCATGTTAAGATACATTCACAATTGTGTGTGGAACTTTTTCTATGTCCCATAGCCTGAGAAGAAAATTGGGTTCGAGGTGTTGGAGTAAAAGAAATAATGCAACATGGGCATGATTCCAAATATTCAGGTGTGTGGATTACAATTCACTGCCACTACCCAAATCCCAAACCATAAGCTCATGAGGGAGAGTTGATGCGCATCAAGCTAGGCTCCTCTTCAAAGCCTCAAGCCATAGAGAGCCAACTAGTAATCACCATGAGCTTAACACCAATCAGACTTTGAAACCCTATAGGTCAACCCCAAACATTTTTGGCAAGTTGACGAGGCTAAGTTGATGATGTGGCACTAGATTAAATTATTCGCTAAGGTGAAAGCGGGTTTTAATGTATAAAACCTATACTACATGGTTTATTAAATGGTTCATTAAATTATTCGCTAAGGTGAAAGTGGGTTTTAATGTATAAAACCTATACTACATGGTTTATTTCAATCAACCTAGTACAAATGTCTAGGTGATCACTTTTTAGGTGATAACAAGGTTTTTTCACATAACAACAAAATTGGCCAATGAGTGATGGGTTAGCATAGGTGGACAACATGGAAAAAATGTGACAATTGGATGACATGGAAGCTTGAGGAGGTGACATGTGGAAAGTGAATTCAATACTTTTAGGTGCCAAATTGATAATTGTCCAGGAGAAATGGCAGACACATGTGTGTTGGAGGGCACGTGGAAAACACTCATTAGTTATAGTTGATGATGTGTATACATGATTTGGTAGATGGGGTGGCTCGTGAGTCCCTAAATGGGCCCTTTAGTCTGAAGGTGTTGTAAAAAACATACCACAAAATATGTCTGACAAGCTACAAGCTAGTAAAAGGAAAAAGCTATCGTCGGGTGTAACAAACAGGAAGATCTTCAGAGAAAATATGGAGATCATGTGAGCTATGGTTTCTTCCTCACACGGTGCTAAACATGGATTCACTGTTTGAATGGGCCTTTTCTCTGGTTCCCCTAGGGTTCCAGGTCAAGGGGATATTGTGACTCGATTCAACCACAGTTGTCAGTGGATTTGTTTTTTGGGATCTCACATAGATTTTCTTCTGGATATTTATCGTATGGAGTACATGGAGTGAAATGGTGAAGGGGGTATAGATCCTATGGTTGATCTTCCAGACATGTTTTTTTTTCATTATTGAATAAAATTATAAAATTAGAGTAGATGGATGGGTATTTTGCATGGGAGGCGCACTTCTACATTTGTTCGGGCGTGATGGGGTTGTAATCTATGCATACCATTTGGGTACATGCACAACTATTACTCTTGGTGCTTCCTCTCATTAGTTACTGTTAGCTCTGTTGTACGACGATGATTTTCTAAAGTTGAGATGATCTTGGTCTACTTGGTTCCGCTAAAAAGAAGCTCACAATGGTCATCTTCTCCTTCCCTTGCACCACTCATTCTCCCTTCTTCAGTCCCAAAAATAATTAATTCCTTTATCAGGTTGGGGATTAATCGCTATCGCAAATCGCATCTGTGTATGTATCAAGGTCGTGCCCCTTGGCTTCCGCCGATGCGATATTGCAATGCGATCTGATCGCAAATCGCATTCGGGTATGTATAAAGTTGTGCCCCTCTACTTCAGCCGATGCAATATTGCGATGCGATCTGATCGCATGTCACCATACGTAAAGGCCCAAGATCCAAAAACCCGATTCAACGACTCCTTTCGCGCCTGATAAAGCGACTCGCCCGATCATCCCTCCGCCGTCTAATCAGCTCCGCCAAGATCCAATGGCCCACGCTCATTCCGCTCTCTCTTTTTCCAATATCCCTCGCCAAGCCATATCCACCGTCTATCCTCCCGATCCAACGGTCGACCTTTCTCCCTCATCTAGCTCGTCCATCCACCACGCAGTTCACGTACCTTAACTGTTCCATGCTCCTGAAAAGACGAAGGTGACCGGTCTATTAGTACTAGGTGCATTTCCTCCTCAACAACCGCATTCAATAGACAGTATGGCCAAGAAGGAAAAGGATAGAGCATGAACAGGAAAATGCATTTAACAGTTATGGGAATTCATCCCATACGACACTCCAGCCACCTGAGAGGACAACAGAGCACCCAAGAAGATCAAATTCATCCACTACAGCAAGCAATCGCACTTAGACTCCATCAGGCAGTTAAAGAGGTTGGTGGTTAATTATGACCCCTCCATACTTAGAATGATCGAGTGCCTTTGTAATGAAACTATATATATACCCAGAAACAAGATGTAATCAGGGTTGATGGTTGTTGTTTTGATGTAAGGTTCAACTTCTGGAGACTGTAACTACTTTGATACTTGTAGCGTCTCGTCTTCATTTTCAGCTAATACAAGCTTCTTTTGCTATTAATTGCTCACTTTCCATTTCAAGTATGTTCTAGGTTGTGCCTGATATGCAGTTTTCCTGAACTCTTGAAGTGTAGCATTAGAGGAGATGTCATCCTACCTCTGTGTTAAAATCTTGCATGCATCAGTGAATGTGTTATTCAGGTTTCTTTTCACCTAGTGCCAGAGAGCTGTCATCCTGTCTGTACATTAGGGAATTATATTTGCAGACCTCTTTACTGGTTGCAGTCGGCCATCACAAGGTCTTGTGCATCTGCTGGTGTGGTCAGTATTCTCCATATTCACCCAATCTCTGAACTGTGAGTAATTGGTGGTCTAAAGCCTTGTAGTCTGGGGGTGTTCACGCATGTCTGGAGTCAAGCAAAGTAGAAGTGGTTATCTGGCTTGAACAAGCATCATTCCTTCCATTCATCCATTTCCAACATTAAGTTGAGTTTGTAATGTTCCCGAGCATCTCCGAGCTACAACCTAGGAGAGTTTCTTGGGGTGATAACATTAATTGGTGCCATTGCTGGGGAGAGGAGATTGAAGCTCAGCTTCCCTGGGAGAACGACATAGTTCCATGCTTTGATGATAAACAAAGTCTGGACACATTTCAGGTTGTAATCATCTATCTGGCGACTCTACTAGAGAACAAACCTAGTGGTGACTCCACATTACAGTTCTGGCTTAGTTTGAGAGGCATACGCGGAGAAATCCTCAAAAATCACAAGCTGACCCAGTACCTCACCTTGAGAAGATTGTTAAGCAAAGGAAAACATCACAGAAAGGAGCATCAGGATCAGGTAAGCCTAAAAAATCTTATGTATCTCTGCAAGAGGGTCCTATAGCTGAAAATATGTCGTTTGAAGATATAGAGCCTAGCATTGTTAGTGAAGAAATACCTTCAGAGATTTATAAAGCTCCTTGTTCATTTAGTTCCCCTTTGGATCTCAATCCAAAGAAAGTCTCCCATACAGTCCATAATATTCCTTTATCCCTGTCATTTATTTCATTGCTTCCTACTATTCAATCTGCTAGTATCCTCCACCTATCCCAGTCATGGCAGGCCAACAAGCTCCCACAAAGATGGAAAGAATCATAGCTGCTAGGTATGGACCCCTGGTCTTGCCTGTTCCTTTGAATGCTATGCCTACAAGAGAATATCAGAAATATATGCCCAAGTTCACTGGTACAGAGGGAGTAACAGCTGAAGAACACCTTGAGTCTTTCTATAGTTATGCTGATAACCTAGATATCAGTGAAGATGATGTGTGGATGAGAGTTTTTGTCCAAAGCCTAGATGGAGAGGCTAGAAAATGGTTTAGAGAATTGACCCCTAGGTCTGTAGCAGACATTGAGGCCTTAGATGATGTGTTCCTAAAGCATTGGGGGGATAAGAAAGATCTGCTCTATTATCATACTGAATTTGGGAACTTGCAGAGGGAAAATGGTGAGCTGCTATCTGATTTCAACAAGAGATTTAACCGCATGTACAGTAGAATACCAGCTGAAGTGAAACCCACCCCTACTTCTAATAAGCTTATTTATGTCAGTGCCTTCGATTCTCGTTTATGTTTACTACTGAGGGAGAGAAGATGCACTTCTTTGGCTGATATGCAAGGTGCAGCCCTGGAAGTAGAATCAAGCATCATGGCGGCAAAAAGGCTCGAAGGTACTCTGATAGGAGAAGACAGAGGGGTGAGCTCTCATCATCCTCAGATCCCAAGATCAACAAAATGGCTAGGATGATTGAGTCATTGGCCTTTGAAGTTTCCAAATTAAGAGTTGAGCAGCATTCAGGAAAGGAGCAGTTGCAGATTTTCCAAAGAAATAGAGATACAAATGAAGACCAAAGGGTGAAGATCCTTTTTCAAGATATAGTCATGGAAGAAGAGCACTTTGAAGAAGAGGATGAGGTCCATGGTATGGAAGACAAGGGCAGTGCCCCCTTCTTAACCAGAGCTGCATATGAGAAGTCATTAGTTGATGGCCCTGCTCATAATTTTGTTGTACCTGCAGAACAACAAGCTTATAAGCAGAAGCAACCAACAGCAGATCCCATCATCCTCAAAGTCCCAGCCATAGAGGTGAGAGGCCTTGAAGGTTCCCCTTCTTCTTTAAGTTTTCAATCAGAAATTCAGAAGCCAAGAATACCCATTGTTTGGTCAATTTAGTGTGTCCTAAATTGCTACATTAGTTATCAATCCGGGAGTTGTAAACTGATGAAGTGTGGCGCACTATATGTGCAAGATAACCTTTTTCTTACTTTTTGTTGTTTTCGATTTTTATGTTGTTTTTGGGGATTTTTATCTTCGTTTATCTCCTAATGGAATTCCTATTCCTAAGTCTCTAGAAGGCAAGTATGGTTATAGATTTTAAGGCAATTATGTCCTCTACAATGGTTCCTAAAACTTAACACTTCAGAAAGTCTTAGAACATACTAGTGATGAAAGTAATACTTGAACAAGAATGAAAATGTGCTACTATTCAAAAGAAGTAAATAATGCGCTGCTATTTAAAACAAGTAAATAATGAACTACTGATCATGAAACTATCATCTCTACTACTGTCTAGAAAAATGATTAAGCTACCGCACTCAAAGAAATCAAAAATTGCAAAGAAAGTAAAACTAAAATCAAATTACATCATTCATAGTCCGATTTCTCGCGAGTTAGTCTAGCTATGGCTTTCGGAGATAACCGTCAATAACATGAGCAATCTGATGTCTAATTGTAGAAAAGTAAACTAAAATCAAATCACAACATTCATAATTCGATCCCTCGCCAGTTAGTCTAGCTATGGCTTTCGGAGGTAACCGTCAATGACATGAGCAATCCAATATCTAATTGCAGAAAAGTAAACTAAAATCAAATCACAACATTCATAATTCGATCCCTCACCAGTTAGTCTAGCTATGGCTTTCGGAGGTAACCGTCAATGACATGAGCAATTTAATATCTAATTCCAGAAAAGTAAACTAAAATCAAATCACAACATTCATAATTCGATCCCTCGCCAGTTAGTCTAGCTATGGCTTTCGGAGGTAACCGTCAATGACATGAGCAAGTTGATTTCTAAACTAACTTAACAAAGCAAATGAACAAGACTGAAATCAACAAAACAGAACTGGAATTAAAGAAAACTAAGAAAAGCAAAGTCAGCAGAGGATTAATCCCATGTCACTAGTCATTGTGAAAATTATATGCAGATGCCTGGGCTGCCTACTCTATCCTGAAACATGCACACACTGATCAGCGTTATACAAAGCTTGTAAAATCATGAACAGAAGTGAAATGTTAATACCATAGCAAATGAAATATACATAGGTTGGAATATGTGCAATGGAAATAAGGAATCAATGCATAAAACTGTACAACAAAAAGGAAACGAAACCTCAGTGTACAAGGGCCCTCTGCACAGCCTCGGTCAACAGGCTATCAATCCAAAATTATGTTCACGCAATCATGTAGAAACAGAGTCTTCTTGTATATTTCAAAACACAGTTACAACAATAAAACTAGTGTCACGGCACAGTGAACTCTTAACAGCAAAATTACATTCAAAAGACTAACTACTATGCGTATAGAAACGCGTTATTTATAACAAAGGTTACATAATTGTTTTCCAATAAAACTACGTGAACAGAGACACGTAAAACATAGCGTCCATGGATTTAGCATAATGGTTGCCGAGACTATTAAATCTATCAACTGTGGCTGTTGGATTCGCATCATGGGGCAGTCTATAGGTGGAAACATGACCCTAGAGATTTAGGAATGGCCACGCATGCTTCAGAATCCTTCACGTGTTTGAAAACAGAGTCCGGCTGCTATAGGACTCTTACGTTGGACCACAGTTTGACCACCATTGACCGCAACTTCCCTTGATGAATCCGGCTGAACCAATAGGACCTGATCCATGTCTAGGTCATTTCCAACTTGCCCATGTGGCTTGTTTTGCCTGATGACACCTGCAACCTAGAGTTTAACAAAAATAGTTGTGGAAAGTTGAACCAGCTGCGGAAAATGGCTGCATTCCGCAGTGAAATGAGAAAAATCTAGTTCAAACAGCAAACACAAAACATAGGTAGAAAACCACTTTAAATACTCTTTTAGAATCAATATGCAATGATTTGATAGCTTGGGAGGTCCAGGTGAGTGGAAAAAGTTTAGGAAAGTGTGTAGGAGAGATGCGAGTTCAGGGCTCAACATACCCCCACTGTGAAGGTGTTGCATGTCCCAATGCAACCAAAACTTTGTTCATCCTCCTTTCAGTTCATGTGTTCTGAGACCTCTGCCAATACATCCAGCCTTCTTTTCTTCTTCCTTGGCACTACTAACATCCTAGGCTTCCTCATTAAGCACCTGAACTTGAGGTTGATGAGAGCCCTATTCAACCTTTTGTTCTTTTTCTTCAATTTTCTGTTTTTCCTCTACCATAGCCCAAGATGCAACATAGTGTTGTCGTGAATGATCTTATCCAATCTGCTTTTTTCCTTCAATGTTTCATTTTCATTTTTAATGTGTCTATTTAAGACCTCCAACTCAAAAACTTCCTGCTTTAGTGATTGGATTTGAGCTTCTTGAGCTGTATTAGGCTGGGCGGATGAAGTGCCTGGATCTGTGGCCGTTTTCTCCAAGGACTCTATATAATCATACATTTCTTGCTGGTTCGGGTCTATCTCAGGTGTGGTCTTTCTTGGGCTGCCCCCAAAATCCTGTTGGGAAGGACTGATCTCAAAATCTGGCCGAGAGGGACTCATGTCAAAATCTGGCTGAGAAATAGGAGTATGGTGTGGGCCACGGTCAGGAGAGATTGCTGAAGGTTTCTCCGGTGTTTCCCCTCCTAAATCAATAAAGTGGGGCCCCTTAATTTGTATTTTCCTCAATTTCCCTCTAAGTCTGGAACTTCTTCTCAAATTTTGTGGGCTAGAACTCTGTTTTTCTTTGCCTTTCTTCTTTGCTGCAGCTGACTATTCCTGAAGGTAGACTAGTCTTTCAGACAGTATTTGGTGGTCCTATTTTGAGGAAGGTTCTGGGGTTTGATGGACAACCTCAATATTTCTTTTCCCTTTTGATTTTCTTGACTTCTTACCCTCAATATTTTCCTTCCTTCTTTCAGACAGTTTTTCTTCCCTACTAGTTTCTTCAACTATGTTAGTAGGAGTGTCTTGAATTCTATCACTTGTTTTCTTTCTTCTGCTTCTCCTTGATGTGCTGCTTTCAGGGGTTTCTTGTGGATCTTCAAAGAAATTTCTAACTAAAAACTGCTCCCAGGTATCCTTCTTTTCTTTTAATTGTTTTTCTATCAAAATCTTCACAAGGCCGTGATGATACAAATGGGGTTCTACGTCCCCCAAATTCTTTTGGACGGTGGTGGACATTTTCTTCAGGCTATTTAGCAAGAAATAGGGCAAATTAATAGTTTGGTTTTCTAGAAAATTCATCAATATCCGGTGTGGTAAATATACATTGAGCTTAATCGTCCATCACATGTGATGAATTTCTGGATTATTAATAGTAAACTAGCCCATTTTTCTTGTAAAGCAGAGACAAGGATTCCTCGATTAAAGATGGTGAAATCCATACCTAGATTTCGTAGGATAACCCTCCATGCTTTCTCGTCAAAGCTCTTGTTTTTGAGCCACCGTTCTCCCTCCTACGGGAGTTCGGTTGCAGCTACTATGGACACTTCTGTGACTGAGATTTTAAGGTCTCCAACCTCCGCTTCTACACCGTCAAAGGACCTCGAAAAAGTTTTCGTAACCTCCTTGTTGTGGCCTCTGAATTTCTGAATAAATCGTAACCACCGGGTCTTCCCTAGCATGCTTTTCATTTGCGGATACCCTTCCATAAATTTGGGCCCTTCCGGTGCTACTCTCAACAAAAGACCCATTCTTCCTTATGTCTTAAACACGTCTACGTGGGTACTGGATGAACGGAAGTGAGACAGCTAGGTTAGCAGGAAATGGACAGGATTTATGGAGAAAAATCAGTGACTGTAAATGGAAAGAAGAGAACAGATAGCGGAAGTGAGTTCACGGAGCGGAGCAGAGGTTTATGTGAACAGGGTAGGAATGCAAACATGATTTCAATAGAACAGTAGGGGAGTAAAGTGAGCCTGGCAGAATTTTAAACTGGATGGCTACGAAATAGACGTAAACATGCTCAAGAAATGGCTGCGGAATTTGTGCGGCGGAGAAGAGTCGTGATCAAATCAACCACGTCCGCATAATTACAGGTGGAGTGTCAAAGTACAGCCAAACACGAGTTAAATCCGGAAGCTTGATCATGAGGCCGTTTGAAAATAAATGCAAGGGTTATGGAGGAATCATATGAAGATCGTGGAATGGTTATGGAGCTATCAATGCCAATCATTGCATATAATGGAGCCGTGGTTTCAAAACTATATAAAATGTGCTCTAAATGCTATTTGAAATAAATCTTACTCATACCTTGGAATTTTTGCCACTTTTCGTCCATTAACCTTTGATCAGCTGCTCCTTGTTGATGCTTTTAAGTGCCTCATGTCTTCAAAATATGTGCTTGGTCATACCTGCATTTGATTTTCATGATCTTTTAACTAACATCTGACTGTCAGTGTTGAAAAACAGAGTGATGGTTGCGGAATCTGCTTCTAGCTGTGGAAACTGGGTTCAGCTGCGGAAACTACACAGTGATCATATGACTGAATGGAGATGGATAAATGATGACTGAATGAATGAAAATGGTCATGAAAAAAACCTTTATTGGCGGAATGAAATGAAATGAATGAAGTGGAGTGAAATGAAATGAAGTGGAGTGGAATGAAATGAAGTGGAATGTCATAAAACTATGAAATGAGAAAGAGATTTTTTTATTTTTTTTTGGAAAATATAGGGCGTCAGGAGTTCCTGATTTTCGCCCTGTATTTTCTGTATAAGACTGCCAATCAGTGATTGGTTTTCAGGCTTATACACATTATTATTATTATTATTATTATTATTATTATTATTATTTTTAGAAACAGAAAAGAACAAAGGCTAGGCTGGTGGAGAAGAAGGATTCTTCTTCACCAGCCTTATTGCAGAACTATCTTGAAAGATTTTGAAAAATTCCTCTTTTGAGAGTGGCTTATGATAGATCTTTAATCCGTGGCCATTCACAATAAGAGTAGTTTGATGTTCATCAATGGTTTTGATTATTACTGCTCATTGCTAAAGATTTTGTCAATCTCATATGGCCCAAGCCAATGAGTCTGAAATTTTCCTTTAAAATCTTTAAACTTGGAATCAAATAGCAATGCCCAATCTCCTTCTTGAAACTTTTTCTCCTTGATGTATTTGTCATGCCACTTAGCTCTTTGATATTGAACTAGATCAGTTCTTAGGATTGCCTCTTGTCTAATCTCATCTAGCTCATTCAACTGCTCCATTCTATGCTTTTGGGCTTCTGATAGATCCATCCCCAACTGAACTGCCATCTTGAAAGTTTTGACTTGGAACTCAATGGGGAGCAGGACTTCTTTCCCATAAACAATTTCATAGGGAGAATTTCCTATTGTATTCCTCCATGTAGTTCTGTAGGCCCATAAGGCTTCAGGAAGCCTTTCTGCCCAATCTCTTCTGTGTAGATGAATAGTTTTGGTGATGATGGCTTCAATAACTTTGTTTGTAGACTCCACTTGACCATTTGCTTGCGGATGGTAAGGAGTATATTTTCTGTGCTTGATTTTGTATTCTTCCATCAGCTTCTCCACCAGGTTGGATGTGAATTGACTTCCCTGATCTATCACAATTTCTCTTGGAACACCAAAGCGAGTAAAAATATCCTCATAAAGAAAACTAACAACTGAATTCTCAGTAGCAGAAAATAATGCTTTGGCTTCTACCCATTTAGTGACATAATCAGTACATACCAATATATAATTCTTTTGTTTAGATGGTGGATTAATAGGTCCAATGAAATCTAAAGCCCATTTTTCAAAGGGTTCGATGAGTACCTGTGGTTGCAATGGCATTTCATTTGAAAGGGTAGGTTTCCCTACTCTTGGGCAGTTGTCACACCTTTTGACATATTGTTTTGCATCTTTGAAGAGGGATGCCAATGATATCCTAAAGAGAGGATTTTATAGGCTATCTTTTTGTCAGCAAAGTTTCCGCTGCATGGTTCATCATGACATGCCTTGAGGATATCAGGCATTTCATCTTCCCTAACACATCTCCTGATCACAAGATCTAGCCCTATTTTAAACAATTCGTTAGAAATCCATGAATATTTTGAACTCTCCTGAATAATGTTTCTTCTTTCACTAGGAAATAAACGTGGAGGTAGTTTTCCTGTAACCAAATAGTTAGCAATATCTGCATACCAAGGGGTCTTAGTAGTTACTGCAAATAAATATTCGTCCGGAAACTTATCCTCTCTAGGAGAATCTTCTTTAGTATTCTGAATCCTAGACAAGAAATCAGCTACTGTATTTTGTTTCCCTAGTCTATCCAACACAGTAATATTGAATTCTTGTAAAAGTAGGAGCCACCTTGTAACTCTGCCATTAGTAACAGGTTTGTTCATTAGATATCTAATCGCAGAATGATCAGTATGAATAAAAGTTTCATAGCCTGTTATATAATGTCTAAACTTATTGATTGCATGAACAACAGCTAAGAACTCTTTTTCAGTCACAGTATAGTTCAACTCAGTGGGAGTTAAATTTTTACTGGTATAGTAAATGGCATAAGGAACTAAATCTTTCTGTCCCAACACAGCTCCTAGAGCTATATCTGAAGCATCTGTAGAAATATGGAAAGGGAGT
Organism: Pinus tabuliformis; assembly: GCA_031772625.1. Taxonomy (NCBI): domain Eukaryota; kingdom Viridiplantae; phylum Streptophyta; class Pinopsida; order Pinales; family Pinaceae; genus Pinus; species Pinus tabuliformis. Next base: position 1,492,096,895 of record CM062819.1, on the reverse strand, counting down.
TTCCAATTTGGTCCTCTCAAGATAGGTGCTTCAGATATTCTTGTTTTCAAAGTTTCAAATGCTGATTGACAATCAAGATCCCATTTGAATTCACAGGCTTTTGTAAGAAGTTTGAAGAGTGGAGATGCTATTTTAGTGAAGTTTTCTATAAATCTTCTATAATATACAGTAAATTCTAGAAAACTTCTAACATCTCTTTGACAATTTGGAATAGGCAATTTGGAGATGACTTCAACTTTTGATCTATCAACTTTAATCCCATCCCCTGAAATATGATGTCCTAAAACAATACCTTTAGTAAACATCATAAAGCATTTTTCATGGCTTAATGAAAGGTTTGTCTCTTTACATCTTATAAGTAATTTTTCCAAATTTTCTAATGCTTCTTCAAACGAATCACCATAAACTGTAAAATCATCCATATAAACCTCTACAGAATCATGGATTATATCAGAAAAAATTCCTAGTACTGCTCTTTGGAATGTTGCGGGTGCATTACATAATCCAAAAGGAAGCACTCGGTAAGCAAAAGTTCCCCATGGACAGGTAAATGTGGTCTTATCCTGATCTTCAGAGGCTACCTGAATTTGATTATAACCACTAAAACCATCCAGAAATGAAAAGTACTTTTTGCCTGCTAATGTATCTAATACTTGATCGATAAAGGGCAAAGGAAAGTGCTCCTTCAAGGTTGTTTTATTCAATTCCCTGTAATCAATGCATACCCTCCATTTACCATTCTTTTTAGGTACTATAACCAAAGGAGAAACCCATCGGCTATCTGAAATTGGATACATGAAGTTTACATTAAGTAGTTTTTGGAGCTCTTCTTTCACCATCTCCCTAAGATTTGGATTCATCCTTCTCTGAGGTTGTCTGATTGGTCTACTGTTTTCCTCGATATAGATGTGATGGATGCAAGTCTTAGGGTCAATACCTTTCATATCAGTATACTCCCATGCAAATGCAGTAGAATGTTTTTGCAAGATTTTGGTTAGCTCTTCCTGTTGTGACTTTTCCAAATTTTTGTTGATATTCAATGCTTTACCTGGAAAAATCTCAATGGTAGAACTACCAAACTCTTCCATAGAGTAAAGAGACATTTGTCTTGATGATAAGTACTCAATATCAGAATCTAACTGAAATTGTGTGTGGTCATATTCTGAAGATGTTTCAAAGTTTTCTAATGTGTTCAGAATTTGACTATCTTCACTAACTTTAGAAATTGTAAAGACAGGTTGTATAGTGTCCTCATCATCGACCCATTCATTGTCTCCTACTTCTGTAATTGCTTTTGCTGGAGGATACAAATTGAATTTCTTTGTTGAACTACCATCAGAAATGTACATATCCCCAGATCTACAACTAATGAAAGCATCAGCTGTGGCTAGCCAAGGTCTTCCTAAGATGAGTGGATGTCCTCCTAAATTACTCTTGGGAGTCAAAATCATGAAATCTACTAGATATTCCCAAGAATCTAAGGAGACTGAAATATCTTCTAATACACCATCTGGTTTGATTATTGATCTATCTGCAAGTTGTAGTAAAGTTGGTGTAAAGAGAAGATTAGGAAGTTTGAGTTGTTCCATAGTCTGCCTACTCATAATGTTGATAGCAGCCCCTAAGTCAATCAAAGTATTTGGAATTTCTACCCCATTTATATGTGTCTTGACAATTGGACTACCTGGATCCACATATTTCTGCATGGTAATCTTTCCCATCATGATATCTGCAATTTTTCCTACCAGGTGGATTCTTCTTGTGTCTCTTGGTTTCCTTCCTGGTCTTTTAAGACTCAACTCCTTTATTGTTTTTGCTAGAATAAGAATCTCTCTAATGGCTTGTAGCAAGGGAATCTTGATATAGACATTCTTTAATTCATCTAGGAAGTCATAGTCAAGCAACAAGATTTGTTTTTCCACCCCTTTGTCAATTTGTAATCTTTTAGGGAAAGGAGGTGTGGATGAAGATGCAGGTTGCTCAACTATAGGAGTTGTGGGGGTTGAATCTTTTTCTTTTTCTTTTTGAATGATTGGGTTTTGAAGAGATGCTTCCTCAGAACCTTTATTGGCTTTAAGAGAATCCTCCTCAGAGGTATCTTGCTCTTGAACATCTATAGAAGGTTTTTCTAAAACTCTACCAGACCTGAGTTGTACATCATTGAGAGGAACAATCATATAGGTAGGAAATTGTTGTCCTTCTATCATGTAAGCATTCTGAGGAGTTTTGTTGTTGGGATTTGGCAATGGCTGGGCTGGTAGTTGATTTGTCTTTTGTTGGAATGGAAGCAAGAGTTGAGAATTTGGATTTTGTTGAGAAGGTTGTTGTTGTGGAAATGGTAATGAAAGTTGTGGGTTTTGATTTGGAATTGGTGGATTTTGTTGATTTGGAAAAGATGGAGGATATTGGTAAAATTGAGCAAATCTCCCATAAGGATTTTGCATCCCTTGTACCCATGATTGATATGGATTTTGAGATTGGGGCCAAGGTTGTTGCCAAGAATTCCAATTTGGCGGGAGCTGAAAGTTCATAGGATTGTTAAATCCTTGATTTTGTTGTCCTTGCCAAGGTCTTCTTGAGACAAAACAAAGAGATTCTACTGAATTTGGATCTTCTTGAAAGACAGCTTTGAGCCCAGGAATTGAAGGACAATCCTTGGTCTCATGATTTTATGAGCAAATCTCACATGCCTCTACAACTTTTGCATCCAAGGGACATTCCCTTAAAGCATGTTTCTTTCTATTTTGGACAAAATATGGCTAAAGCTTCGACTTCTTCTTTCTGCTTGTTTTGTATTTTAAGGGTGTCTAGTTGTTCACTAAGGCTCCCTAGAATATCAGTTTTGAATTCATCAAGCATATTGCCAATTTCTGCCCTACTTACTGAACTAGTTGCAGATTTGTTTGCTCTAATCAGAGAAGGATCTCTAGGCCCTTTTGCAGTTTTAGATTTTCCCCTTGAGAGATGGACACATAGTTCTGCTATGTCACGAAGTGGAAGTTGGGAAATATCTCCCTTCCCCATCATGTTTAAAATGTCTATCCATTCATCTCTAATGGCTTTTAATAGAAGGGCTTTCAAGGTTTCCTCATCTAAATTACTCATTTTTGCTCTCTTTAAGTTGTATTGAAATCTTTCAAGTAAGTCCTCCAAGTTTTCATCTTCTTTTTGCATCATCTTGAATACCTCATCCTTATGATTGGTGGGCATACAATAATCCAGGTACCTATCCAAAAATGTTTGTTTCATATAATTCCAAGTGCTAATAGACTGAGTGACTAATCCCATGAACCATTTCAAAGCAGCTCCTTTCAATGTTGAAGGAAACAGTTTGAGTTTTTGAGAGTCTTCCATATAGTCATATGTTCGGCACAAGACTTCAAACTCAAATAGAAATGTTTCGGGATCCTCACTTCTCAACCCATGAAAGTTTGGGAGGATAGATGGTGAAATGTTTTTCATTGTTGTATGAGTTTCCTCATCGGCTATAGGGAATCCAAATGAGTTATCTCCATCCCTATTTCCCCCGTTGTTACCTCTGCCTCCTCCATTATTTCCTCCTCCTCTACCTCTACCTCCACCCCCTCTTCCAAATCCATCTACTACTTCCTCTGTCATGATAGTTTCCTCAGAGTCCTCAGAGTCCTCTGGTTCTTCTATTAATGGCGAACGAGGAAGGATTTCCCCCTCCTCTTCTTCAGGTGATTCTACTTCTTTGATTACAATGTGTTCCCCTGTAGAAGTGAAGAAAGGTTCTTCTCCTAGATCAGATTTAGTAGATAGTGTGGGAGAGTCTCCTAATTCAGCTGTTGCCCCTTGAATTCTAGGAATCCTAAGGCTGGGAGTGTGAGTTGGAGATGATGGAGGTGTATCTTGTCTATGCCTTGAAGTAGCTGGAGTTTTGAAAATCGAACTTTTGGCCCTCGCTATAAACCTTCCCCTAGAATCTCTTGCTCTATGCATGTCATTTTTTTTTATTTTTTTTTTCTTTCAATTCAGGCTAATAATTCTCTTTCTGATCTTCCAGATCACACTAGGTGCAAGAAGAGAGCATAATCAAGAAATTATTGAACTAACAACTCTCTTTTCTGATCCTCCAGATCACACTAGGTGCAAGAGGAGAGCATACTTCAAGAAGTTATCAATTTTCCCTTCTTTTGTTTTTTTTTTAAGAAATTGGCTACCTAGTTACACTTCCCCGGCAACGGCGCCAAAATGTTTGGTCAATTTAGTGTGTCCTAAATTGCTACATTAATTATCAATCCGGGAGTCGTAAACTGATGAAGTGTGGCGCACTATATGTGCAAGATAACCTTTTTCTTACTTTTTGTCGTTTTCTATTTTTATGTTGTTTTTGGGGGTTTTTATCTTCGTTTATCTCCTAATGGAATTCCTATTCCTAAGTCTCTAGAAGGCAAGTATGGTTATAGATTTTAAGGCAATTATGTCCTCTATAATGGTTCCCAAAACTTAACACTTCAGAAAGTCTTAGAACATACTAGTGATGAAAGTAATACTTGAACAAGAATGAAAATGTGCTGCTATTCAAAACAAGTAAATAATGTGCTGCTATTTAAAACAAGTAAATAATGAACTACTGATCATGAAACTATCATCTCTGTTGCTGTCTAGAAAAATGATTTAAGCTACTGCACTCAAAGAAATAAAAAATTGCAAAGAAAGTAAAACTAAAATCAAATTACATCATTCATAGTCTGATTTCTCGCCAGTTAGTCTAGCTATGGCTTTCGGAGATAACCGTCAATAACATGAGCAATCTGATGTCTAATTGCAGAAAAGTAAACTAAAATCAAATCACAACATTCATAATTCGATCCCTCGCCAGTTAGTCTAGCTATGGCTTTCGGAGGTAACCGTCAATGACATGAGCAATTTAATATCTAATTGCAGAAAAGTAAACTTAAATCAAATCACAACATTCATAATTCGATCCCTCGCCAATTAGTCTAGCTATGGATTTCGGAGGTAACCGTCAATGACATGAGAAATTTAATATCTAATTCCAGAAAAGTAAACTAAAATCAAATCACAACATTCATAATTCGATCCCTCGCCAATTAGTCTAGCTATGGCTTTCGGAGGTAACTGTCAATGACATGAGCAAGTTGATTTCTAAACTAACTTAACAAAGCAAATGAACAAGACTGAAATCAACAAAACAGAACTGGAATTAAAGAAAACTAAGAAAAGAAAAGTCAGCAGAGGATTAATCCCATGTCACTAGTCATTGTGAAAATTATATGCAGATGCCCGGGCTGCCTACTCTATCCTGAAACATGCACACACTGATCAGCATTATACAAGCTTGTAAAATCATGAACAGAAGTGAAATGTTAATACGATAGCAAATGAAATATACACAGGTTGGAATATGTGCAATGGAAATAAGGAATCAATGCGTAAAACTGTACAGCAAAAAGGAAACGAAACCTCAGAATACAGGGGCCCTCTACACAGCCTCGGTCAACAGGCTATCATTCCAAAATTACGTTCACACAATCATGTAGAAACATAGTCTTCTTGTATATTTCAAAACACAGTTACAACAATAAAACTAGTGTCACGGCACAGTGAACTCTTAACAGCAAAATTACATTCAAAAGACTAACTACTATGCGTATAGAAATGCGTTATTTATAACAAAGTTTACATAACTGTTTTCCTATAAAACTACGTGAACAGAGACACGTAAAAGACAACGTCCATGGATTTAGCATAATGGTTGCCGAGACTATTAAATCTATCAACTGTGGTTGTTGGATTCGCATCGTGGGGCAGTCTACAGGTGGCAACATGACCCTAGAGATTTAGGAACGGCCACGCATGCTTCAGAATCCTTCACGTGTTTGAAAACAGAGTCCGGCTGTTGTAGGACTCTTATGTTGGACCACAGTTTGACCACCATTGACCACAGCTTCCCTTGATGAATCCGGCTGAACCAATAGGACCTGATCCATGTCCAGGTCATTTCCAACTTGCCCATGTGGCTTGTTTTGCCTGATGACACCTGCAACCTAGAGTTTAACAAAAACAGCTGCGGAAAGTTGAACCAGCTGCGGAAAATGGCTACATTCCGTAGCTAAATGAGAAAAATCTAGTTCAAACAGCAAACACAAAACATAGTTAGAAAACCACTTTAAATGCTCTTTTAGAATTAATATGCAATGATTTTGATAGCTTGGGAGGTCCAGGTGAGTGGAAAAAGTCTAGGAAAGTGTGTAGGAGAGATGCAAGTTCAAGGCTCAACACCCATGCCTCTGATTGAACCAGTGAAGAATGAGTCCTTCAAGAAACCCATCCTCGAAGACCCTGAGCTAAAAGCCAGCCCAACTTCCCATGACTATGCAAATCTGCAAATTGACCAACCTGTTGTTATCCCCAGCCCAGTGATCAAAAAGGGTGAAATCAGTTCCCCATCATCTGATGTTCCTCTGTCTGTTCAAGAGACAATCCCTCATAGTTGCCCCTAGGCACTAAGTCTAGCCACAACTCAATGCCCCAGGTTGATATTGATAATCTTATTCATGATATTCCGAAGCCTGCCCAAGTGGCCTCCACACAGCTTGAAAGGGCAATTTGCCAGATCACAGAGGAAGAAGGTGCGCAGATTTGGGACACCTCCTTGGATGAGGTTTGTTCTAAGAAAGCTACAGGAGCAAGTGAGGTCTTTGTGTCCCTCACACAAGAATACATTGGTTCACCATTTATATTAATTGTGCAGGCCACAAATGACACAGCCGAGTACACAACAATCATTGTTATTCAGCAGGTGTACAAAAGCTTCCACGAAGAACATCCAAGGATGAGAGCATACAGAGAGGGGGTGAAATATAAACCATCTCTACCTGATAAGGTCAAATGCCCTAAACTTTTTGAGGTAGATGATCAAATCAACCCGATTTTGCAAATCTTTGACGAATTGGCTGACATGCATGTTGGCCCAGAGAAGGAGACCTTTCATAGAAAGGCAAAGGAGGTCAATCTTCAGTATAATGACTGTTTTCTCCAAAGGGATGCACTGAAGGAAAGGCAGGGAGGTCCTGGTAAAATAAATGCTCTATGGACCGGATCATTCGTCATCGCCCAGGTCCAGGGAAACAATACCCTCATGCTGCAGAGTTTGGAAGGAGAAACAATTTTGATGGCCCAGTAAATGGGCAGTTTTTGAAGATTTATGTTATTTAAGGTCTTCAGGCCTTAATGTTGTAAATATGTTGTTTTATCAGTTTTAGTGTAAGCTTAATTAGACTCCATGCCCAATGGAACACTAGGCAATGTTTTTCATCTTGTTCTGATGTAGAAGGCAGTGGTCTACGGTTCTTGAGACCTCACAGGGAGGATCTCATCCCCAGAAGGAGCCAGTGTTAGCTCTGTTGTATGATGATGATTTTCTAAAGTCAGAGATGATCTTGGTCTGCTTGGTTCCGCTAAAAAGAAGCTCACAATGGTCATCTTCTCCTTCCCTTGCACCGCTCATTCTCCCTTCATCAGTCCCAAAAAAAATTAATTCCTTTATCAGGTTTGGGTTTAATTGCTATCGCAAATCACATCCGTGTATGTATCAAGGTCGCGCCCCTTGGCTTCCGCCGATGTGATATTGTGATGCGATCTGATTGCAAATCGCATCCGGGTATGTATAAAGGCTGCGCCCCTCTACTTCAGCCGATGCAATATTGCGATGCGATCTGATCACAAATCGCATGTCGCCATACGTAAAGGCCCAAGACCCAAAAACCCAATTCGACGACTCCCATCGCACCCGATAAAGCGACTTGCCCGATCATCTCTCCGCCGTCCGATTAGCTCCGCCAAGATCCAATGGCCCATGCTCATTCCGCTCTCGCCTTTTTCGATATCCCTCACCAAGCCATCTCCACCGTCTATCCTCCCGATCCGACAGCCCACTTTTCTCCCTCATCCAGCTCATCCATCCACCACGCAGTTCATGTACCTTAACCGTTCCATGCTCCTGAAAAGATGAAGGTGAACGGTCTATTAGTACCAGGTGCATTTCCTCCTCAACAACCGCATTCAACAGACAACATGGCCAAGAAGGAAAAGGACAGAGCACGAACAGGGAAATGCATTTAACAGTTATGGGACTTCATCCCATACAACACTCCAGCCACCTAAGAGGACAGCAGAGCACATGAGAAGATAAAATTCATCCACTACAGCAAGCAATCGCACTCAGACTCCATCAGGCAATTAAAGTGGTTGGTGGTTAATTATGACCCCTCCATACTTAGAATGGCCAAGTGCCTTTGTAATGAAACTCTATATATACCCAGAAACAAGATGTAATCAGGGGTGATGGTTGTTGTTTTGATGTAAGGTTCAACTTCTGGAGACTGTAACTACTTTGATACTTGCAACGTCTCGTCTTCATTTTCATCTAATACAAGCTTCTTTTGCTGTTAATTGCTCACTTTCCATTTCTATTATGTTCTAGGTTGTGCCTGATATGCAGTTTTCCTGAAATCTTGAAGTGTAGCATTAGAGGAGCTGTCATCCTACCTCTGTGTTAAAATCTTGCATGTATCAGTGAATGTGTTATTCAGGTTTCTTTTCACCTAGTGCCAGAGAGCTGTCATCCTGTCTGTACATTAGGGAATTAGATTTGCAAACCTCTTTACTGGTTGCAGTCGGCCATCACAAGGTCTTGTGCATCTGCTGGTGTGGTCAGTATTCTCCATATTCACCCAATCTCTGAACTATGAGTAATTGGTGGTCTAAAGCCTTGTAGTCTAGGGGTGTTCACGCATGTCTGGAGTCAAGCAAAGTAGAAGTGGTTATCTGGCTTGAACAAGCATCATTCCTTCGATTCATGCATTTCCAACATTAAGTTGAGTTTGTAATGTTCCCGAGCATCTCTGAGCTACAACCTAGGAGAGTTTCTTGGGGTGATAAAAGTTACCATGACTAGAGATATTGGGGTATAAGGTTGATATGGCCGGCAAGTCACTTCTAGGTCATTTTATAAGCCCCCAAACTCCCTATTTTCTATTTTTTGTGTATGCGCTGCTTCATTTTTTCGGTATGAAAAGAAGTGTATATTTATTACATGATTGCGTGCTTTACCCTTTATATGTGTCCTACTATTCAACCATATCTAAGAAGTGCAAATCACAGGTTGGGAAGACTCAGAGCCCATATCAAATCTTTATCAAAAAATTAAATGGGAAGACATCAACGTTTTGGGTGAGGTGTTCAAAAATGATAAATAACCTAAAATAGAGCATTGGGGTTAAATGGGGCATTCATGCTCCTTTTCAACGCCTACAATTTTATGGGAGGGTGCTTGAAAACTCAAACTAGATTAAATACAATCGTATTCAAAGGAACTCAGCTATAATCCTGAATATGGGGCTACATGTTGGAGCTACAGGTCCCATAATACGAAAAGGAACAACTACATCTTTTTAATATGCAGTGAAATACAAAGATGTGAACTAATAAAAATAATAGATTGATGTTATAAATATAAATTTCAAGTTATAAATGTTAATTATTTTGAACTGCAGGTTTAAGCATCAGGATTAAGCGAAATACATATAGGGATTGTCAAAAGAAATTAACCAAGGATTTTGTTAACAGGATCACTCAATTATTTCTTTCGAATAGAATTGTGCATACCCTTATCTCTATCTTGGTGAAAAACATTCTCCAACAAATCCATATTTATTATTAGCCACAAAGAATAGTTGGGATACTATCATTGTAATGTAATATATGGAGTTAATAGATAACATAACCAACTCGGCCCTGTCATTTAAGAGATTCTAAAAAATGTGATACTAATGCTCGAAAAGCTTTATGTTGGAACCAAACTGCTAACATATTGTTTATAAAATAGTTTTATTCCTAACTTCATATTTTAGTAAAAAAAGGTGTGATTCTGATGGTCCAAAACATTCAATAGTATTACTTTTACTTCAACATAATATTTATAAAATATTTTTATAAGTAACTTTGTTTTAATAGTTTTAATGGTTAGCCTAGTTTATTGAAGCCCTTGCTAAGTTATTGGCCCTTTGTGATGAGAAGCAAGATTAACTTTCTTTTGGCCCTTTGTCATGAGGCACGAGAATCTAAACATCCAGTTGAGTTATATATATATATATATATATATATATATATATATATATATATATATATATATATATATATATATATATATATATATATATATATATATATATTTCATAAACATAAGTCATATTCCTCCTTTAGTTTTATTTCTATATAGCCCATCATGATTATGGCTGAGCAAAATTACATAGAAAAGTGGTTAAATGGAAAATATTCATCGGGGAAATCTGTACCTAAACTTACATTATAAACATAAGTTTTGTGTTAGAATAATTTCTAGTTAGGACATCATGGTTATTGCTTTCCATGTAATATTATACCAAAAAGTACTATAAATGTCAAAACTCTATTAAAAAAATTTAATATTTAAAAAAATCATTTTGGTTGAGGGTCTTGAGGAAGAACACTAGAAGTTACAGATTTTTGTGGAAGATATACTGTGTACAAGTTCTGGAGGGTAAAATTACAAGGACAAATTGAATTCACCATGGAGGAAGGAAACATACTTGCCATTTTGTCATCATGTTGGAAATCCTTCAGTTATCTTCTAAGGTTGTCCCATTTTTTTCATAGTGGAAGCCAATTAATCTGCAATGAATTTGAAGCATATTAAATAAATCATACAACTTTGTAACTTTGAGTCTTCTAAAGTTTATGTTGAAAACTACTTCCACCCACTAGATGAAAAATCATTACAACAAGCGCTCTCATGGAAAAATATTCTAACCCCTCACAATCAAAATCCCTCAAACCTAATTGAATTAACAACACTCTAATAAATATGCCACAATCTAGTCCCCAATTGGGGTGTGGATCGAGAGAAGTGGGGGTGTGGGTTATCTTTCCCACCACTTTCCATTAGGTAGAATGAGGATCTTTAAACTTTGGGAGTGGTGTGGCCACCCCATGCATGAATCTCCATCTTTGGTATTAAGTGGCATTATCTAAGTTTGGAGTGTTATACTTGGGAAGGGATATGAAGAATTGAAAACTCTCTCTCTGTGGGGAAATTATTAACATTTTCCATCACTGATAAGCCTGAGCTGAGAGATTATAATATAATCCCTTAGGAAAATAAATATTATAGTACGTGGTGCAACAATATTATCAGTAGCACTATTCAGAGAAATGGAGAACATTGACCATGGAATGGTGAAGGAGATCTGGAGTTGATCCCCATATTCCCATCCGTATTCAAAAGACCAACTAATGTTCTTTACATGCAACAATTAACACTTTCTTTTCTCTGGGCAGCTATCATCTCACCCATCTTTTCATCCTCTGCAATCTTTTTGTGGCTTAAGGTTTGGTTTGCTAGAAGGATTCATATTTTCAGTAATAGGACTATCACCGACTCGTTGCATGGGTGCTTGGTTTTCAATATATCATTCGGGATAAATTAGTTTCTCAGTTTAAATTTAGCGAGAGGTTTCTAACCATATTACTTGGAGCTTGGGAGAGACAGAGTTTTTCTGTTGCAGGCCTTGGTTTCTCCTAGGGTTCCTATAGAGTCAGTTTACCTAGCGTCTTATTGTCGGAGGGATTTATATATCTGGGTTTTAGTATCGATCATGGAAATTGTGGTCATCCTGCATCCTATGTTAGGTATGAGGGAGGTTCCTAGGATGTTGTAACTAGTGTCTGAGTGTACTGCACGTTAGCTACTACAAGCTTTAGTTTCAATGGGGATCAGAACTGTGTGTTTCTCCTTGGGGTATTGGTACTCATATATTGATGATGGATTCTTTAGTAATTTGTTTTCTGTATCCTGTTGAGATCTAGGTTATTCCTTGTTGGTTCGCTATCATGCAACACCAATGTATGAGAAGTAAAAGAGGTGGGGTGGAGGCCAAGGCCCTCAGGGGTGTAATCGTGACCACCAGCAAGTCTGAGAGGCTGCAGAAACCTTTCATGAGGTCACCCTATTGATGTTCACAATGAAATGCAAAATTTGGAGAATTTGGATGCTAGGTATCGGCATGCTATGTCAGAATTGGACTTCGTGGAGGAGTTTGGGTAGATGATTTCACACTCTGATCACATTAGGATACGAAGAAAGCAGTACTTACAAGATCTCTTCCTCTATTGGAAAATAATTACTCTACTATGTAGAATAATTATGGAGAGGAAAATAGATCAGTGTAATATCTTTGCCAACATAATAGATGTCAAAAGTGAGTAGCATACTATGAGATTCTATATGGAGAATATGGAAAAATAGTTGGCTTAAATTAAGCGTCACATCCCCTGCATTGTTATTTCATCAACACCTACACGATGCAATCCAAGAGATCTGACACTAGTGGACTCTTCTGACTCATAGTTGCTAGAAGGGTTTTGTTGATCTTTTATCGTTTGAGGTTTCCATAGGCTCTTTAGTGATATTGCAATTGATGTTACTGTTATAGTTTTGGACTTGTTATTATGTGAATGGATGGTCAAAAATTTAGGGTTTCCCATTGGGCAGGTTAAGACCATTTTTCATTAAGTCCTAATGATAGTTACGTGTTGAGCATTATAATATATTCTAGTTCATCGAAGACAATACAAGTTAACTTACCTAAGAAAATAATATGCCACAATCTAGAAACCACATGTAGAAAACGGATCCAGAAAAAACGATAAAATTATGAGACATCTTAAAAGCAAAGCTAGAAATAAAGTTATTGACATTTCTATCCATCTATCATATATATACATATTTTATCTAGTTAATTAGATATTTATAATCATTAATTACATATATATGTTAAAATTTGTTAATTGAATTTCTATAATTACTCAACATATATACATGTGTTTATTTTATTTTATCGATGAATTAAAAATATATATATATAATAATATAAATATATATTTATAACTAAAACACTGAAAAAAATAAGTACTAAATGTATCATAAATCTTACAACCTCTGTCCTATCTCCAAAATAAGAATACATATTAACATACATTCCGACAGATCTTTATATGATATTTACAAAAATCCATGTATGTCATGTGAGTAACTTTTTTTCACGATTAGAAAAAGAAGAAATCGAAAAGTTAGGGAAATGAATTCCAACCACCTGCTAAGTGTCATAAATGTCCATCAAAGTGTCAGAGTCAGTTAGAATTTAGTCCAGTTCAGTGATTTATTGGTGATGTTTACTATGTAATATATTTAACTATTGAGTAATGAGAATAGAGACTCCTCCATAGTTTTCATTCTTTGACATGGTATAATAGTGTAAACTGCGCGTAATACTCAGTGATACTTATAGTAATACTCAGAAGCAGAGAGAAGAGTATTTAACTATTGAGTAATGAGAATAAAGACTCCTTCATAGTTTTCATTCTTTGACATGGTATAAGAGTGTAAACTGCACGTAATACTCATAAGTAGAGAGGAGAGTGTGATCCAGCATAAGACTCCTTGAGAGAGAAAAAGAGAACGTGTGAGCGAATTGGTTGCACCCAAGAATTTGAAAAATTGAAATGCAGAGGTCGTTAGCTTGAAGAGTGAACGAAGAAGATACATGCAAAAAAGCCCTGCTACAACCAAGAGGATGAGGTAGATCGTTTCCCTTCGCTTAAAAAGATAAGGCCATATTTCTTAAAAAAAAAAAAAAATCGTGTAGTAACGCACCCCAACAGTTGGTACAACCATGTTATCCGTGAACACTTCAACTGCCATCGATTTTCGAAACAGTAATGCAGCCTAGTAGCAACGACAAATGAGTTATAGTAGTAAATTAAATAATAATAAAAAAACACCCGCACGATTTTTTGAAAAGTGGGCATGAGCCCGAAGTTTGAAAAGTCTACAGCTCTATGCATGTGTTCAGGGGTTAAATTTGACGCCCGTATGCTCGTATTTGACATTTTTCCCCGTAAAATACGTTTTAATTTAAAACCTCCACGTCATACGCAACTTGTCATTCATTTTCAAAACCGTCATATTGACGGGCATGTTTAAAAATTAAAAGTTTAATTAATTTTTTTATAAATTATATATATATATATATATATATATATATATATATATATATATATATATATATATATATATATAGATATATATATAGATATAAGTTTATAACCTATCGCATTTTTGATATGGTGTACCTGTGACATGATCGGATCAGGGGTTAAATTTGACGCCCGTATGCCCGTATTTGACATTTTTCCCCGTAAAATACGTTTTAATTTAAAACCTCCACGTCATACGCAACTTGTCATTCATTTTCAAAACCGTCATATTGACGGGCATGTTTAAAAATTAAAAGTTTAATTATTTTTTTTATAAATTATATATATATAAGTTTATAACCTATCGCATTTTTGATATGGTGTACCTGTGACATGATCGGATGGTTGGCATTTTTAATATAGTGTACCCTGTGACAGTGATCGGATCTGCACTGTGGATTTTACCTTCAATTCGCATTGGGCTACCACCTGTAAACTTTAATACGTTTCAGATTCCATTAATGAGTCCCTGTCCGACTGTCCGCGGGAAATAATCTATCAATTTACCACCGAATCCCCAATGCGGTCGTAGGTTTGGTAAAATCGCTGAACAAGCAGAGGCTCTATAGAGAGATCACTCTCGCCCTTAGAACCACCCTAAGGGATGCCACCGCTGAGTATTCATTTCTCCGAGTCAAGGGACTAGGGAAGCTTTTGAAGTTCTTGGGCTCGGTCATGGAATCAGATAACATGATTGAACTGTTCCACGAGACTCAGACTTTTACAGAATTTCAAGGTTTTCTTCTCTCCTTCATTATTTATACTAGCAGTAATTTCGGTTCTCAATTATCTATTAACGAAATATCTCCGAGCATTTGAATTTCTTGTAAACGTGAATCAAATCGCAACGCCATCGGAATAAAACTATTTAATGAAAGTTGCCAAAATATGTTTGCGAAAAGCGTTTGGGTTTTGAGCTAATTTGTAGAGGTATGTTTCCTGAAATAGCTTTGGAGCTACTTTCAGAAGACACAAAAAAACCTATAAGAATGGTTGATTTTGGTTGACTACTTAGTAACATTACACGGTCCTGCGTGAAATGAAAATAGTTAGATTCAAAAACTATCTTAATTGATGGATATGTGGTTCTGCTATGTATATCCTTTCGAATATGGATATCTTCATTTGAAAATGAAATGGGGGTATGCCGATGGGATTTTACAGTTACTTATTCCAGCAATTTGCCCAGTTTCCTATGATTTTGTTCGTTTTGGGCCTACAAGAATATTGAATAATGGTATCCAGTAGATTTTGAATGCAGTATTTACAGATTTGGGGTCAAGTGGCGGGTATTCCCATGGATTTGAAGAGCCTTCATGAATGTGCCTGCCAAATGCAAAATACCGTTTCTATTTACCTGAACTCAGACAAATCCTGATATGTTTTGTTGCAGGGATATGGAAGTTCAGTAGTTTTCACTTCGTATGTAAATTTAGGTACACAAATAAAATAAAATAAAATTATTTAATCATTAGTTTTCATTTCGTTTGTAAATATAGGTACACAAATAAAGTTAAATTAAATCATTTAATCGTTCGTTTTCATATGTAGATTTAAATTTAAAAAATAAAAACCTCTCGGTATAAATAAATAATTAATTATTAAAAATGTAAAATTAAAGTTTATAAGTATAATTTCGTTGATGCAGTTTAATGATTTATAAATCAATTTTTAATTGTAATATTATTATAAATATATTCTTAGTTTGTACAGTGATGTTATATGGGTGTGAATTGTGGGTTAGCAATATTTTCGTCTCAAAATGGAAACAAATTGAGAAATTGTGGGGTATGCATGTCTTCTGACGATGAATATTTACATATAAAAACTGGGATAGAGGAGAGATGGATAGGAAGAAACAACTAAGATGAATATTTTCATGTAAAAGTTTGTTATATCATTTTTTATAACAGCTCTGTTATATTGTTTAGTTTTGGATTTTTGTTGTAAAATTTCATTTGTTGGATTAGTTAATTGAATTTGTTAAAGATGTATTTTTATAATTTTATTAAATGATTTATTTAGATTTATTTTTAGCGTTTGGGATTTTTAGCAGCATACCAGTGCAAGATTATTTTTTTAATATGGTTTTAGTTGATGAAATGAAATTCATATATACTAAATACTTTATTTTTATTATATAGGTATTATATATCAAAAATGTCTTCAAAAAAAGGGAATCAACTTTCTATCAAATTTTTTTTTGGATGGTCTAATACATCTCAAGCTTCATTGCGTGATAAAGAAGATCATGATTTTGATCTAAATGAAGATTTAGATGTCTTGGGGCATAATGAAGAATATGATATCTTGGAGCATAATGAAAAAAGTGATGAAGAATTTCACCACGGAGAACCTAACACCCAAAAGAAAAGAAAAATAAAAGTAAAAAGAGAGTTTCGTGATCAGTGGAAAACTAAGTATAAGTGGTTGAGAGAGGCAAAGCATGAAGGAAAAACAATTATGAAATGCATATATTGTGAAATGCATAAGGCAATGGGGCCATGGGGAATTGGGACTGGTTGCTCTACATTGCAGCATGATTCTATAATTGTTCATGCTAATTCAAGCATTCATAAACTCTCACAGGCAAAGTGGATATGTGGAAATGAGAAGAAGACGAAGTCTATTACAGAACACATTGCATGCATTGATGATATGAACAAAGAAAGAGTCATCACTACTATGAAATTAGTATATTGGATGGTTCAAGAGGATCTACCACTTTCAAAATATGAATCTCTTTGTTTGCTTACAATGTCTTTACACATGCCAAATATGCCAAAGAACAAAGAGTACACGTCATATACAAATCACATGGCTGCAAAAGAATTCCTTTTTGCTATATCTCAGTACCTTGAAGAGCTACAAACTTCCAAAATGCTAGATAGCCCTTTTTTTTCATTGATGTTAGATGAAAGTACAGACCGTAGTTTAGAAAAACATCTTGTGGTTTATGCCACGTTTTTAAACTCAAAAGGATTGGGTCCTCCAATTTCACAGTTTTTAAAGCTCATAAATGTTTGCGATGGAAGAGGGAAAACAATTTATGATGCAATCAAACATTTAATGGCATCAAGGGTCCTTTCAACAAAAAGACTGATAGGAGTTTCCACAAATGGCGCTTCTTCAATGGTTGGTAATGAAAATGGTTTTATCACTTTCTTGAAGAAAGATGTACCTAATCTTGTAGGTGTTCATTGCATTGCTCATCGTGAAGCCTTAGCTACATCAGATGCTTCAAAAAAAAATAGCTGAATTATTATTTGTTGAGAAATTAGCAAATAAGGTATATTCTTGGCTGCAAAATTCTACGAAAAGAAATAGTCAACTTATTGCTCTACAGGAACTTATGCAACTTGAAACTCTTCAAGCTCTTCAAATCCATGGAGTTAGATGGCTTTCAAGGGGACAGGTCATTGAAAGACTTGTTGCACTTATGCCTCCCATATTAACATTGTGGAAAAATGAAAGAAAAGACTCATGGTATGATAAGGCAAGAATATTTTCAGTACAATTTTGTTTACATATGCTTGCAGATATAATGTGTGAATTAAACAAGTTGAACAAGCAATTCCAAGAAGAGTACATTGATGTCAGCTCTTTAGGGGCAGCCATAGATGTCACGGTAAACACTTTGAAAAGGTGGTTTTTAAGAAGCGACACATTTGCAGATGGCACATGTTATTTATCTAAATTTATAGATGCTTCTAAATTTGGCTTTCTAGAAATTTGTGATAAGGAAGGGCTTGTTCACAAGCATGAATTACGATTTGTAGCAATTCCACATGCATATGTTGATTGTGTTGATATACAAAAACAATCATGGAAACTGTGTATTGAAGGTTCAATAGAAAGTTGCAAACAACTTGCAAAAGATTATGTTCAAGCTCTCGTAGAGAATTTGAACGTAAGATTCCCTGATCTTGCATTTTTCAACTCAGCAAGATTGTTTAGCCCTTGCCATTATTTAGAGGATGTTCATGGCAGAGAACGAAATTCAAAGCGTTGGCTCGAAAAGATTTTTCAACACTTGCAACATCCTTATTATCAAAGTGAAGAAAACAAAACTACATTTGATTTTGATGCTTGTTTGAAAGAGTTGCATCCATTTGTTGACACTCTTCGTGTTAATTGCGAGGGATCATCCATGAAAGATGCATGGAGGATTTTTTATGTTACAGGGTTGCATACAAATTTTCCTCACATGTCAAAATTATGGCAGGCGATACTTACTATTCCTGCAAGTACAGTTGCTTGTGAGAGAGGATTCTCAAGACAAAACATAATAAAGGATGTTCGAAGAACAAAGCTATCATTAGTTGCATTGGATGCCTTGATGCGGGTGTCTCTAACAGGGCTTGATTCATCGATGGTGGCATGGGATAGGGTATTTGACATCTGGAAAGATGCTAAAGAAAGGAGAACCTTAAATATTTAAAGTTTTTACTTTTATTTTTATGTTTGTAATAGTGGTGTTTTGACAATTACCTCTTTTGGTGAAACTGTCCAAAATTTAATTTCTGTACATGGTGATATTGTATCTACTTTTTGAACATTTACATAGTTCAAGCTCTTTACTATTCCACGGGGCAGCCCAGTCAACTTTAGCCTGGTTCAATTTATAAATTAATTGTGAAAGGTTCTTTGAAGCAGTTTAAAAATAAATAAATAATCCATTAAAAAAATATGCTATGCTTGATTTTATTCTTAACAAACCAGTTCACAGAGCACAGATGAAACTTGTACAAATAAATTTTAAAAGTCATATGATGGGCAGTTTAAAAATAAAAACGTCATAAAAAAATTCCTTGACGGGTAGGGTCACCCGTCAAATTTAACCCCTGCATGTGTTAAGCGAGTTAGTTTGAAAAGTGTGCAACAAAGCTATTTACGATTGCATTAACTTTTGAATGAGTTACTTGGAGGGAAATGACTTTTTTTTTTAATGGCCCAAGTAATTCTTGAAAGGGCTCCGTTTTATGTAATTTTTAAAAGGCTCTCCTGGCGTTATTTTAAAAGGGTTTGTGTGATTTTTTTTGAAAAGGGCGTTGTTGAAATTTTAAAGAGCTTTTAAAAGGTTTTATGTAATATTTTTGCTAAAAAAGTGCATGTAATGTTTTAAAAAGGGATTGTTCAAAAATGTAGGGTCTATATTTGAAATTCTTTTTATTCTATTATTAGAAATATTTGTTTGAATTTTTTTTCGAAAAAAGACAAAGAAAGTCATTGTGGAACCAGAGTGAAGTTTAAGTGCGGAACAAAAGCAAGAGTGAAGTTTTAGTGCGGAACAAAAGCATGGAGAAGGATTGAGCCAACACACAGTGGCTATGTCTACAAGTCAATTTGCTTGTAGAGTCAAATTCTTTCAAGAGTAAACAAATGGGAAAAACCAAGAGACTAAGAAAGTCAAAGAATTAACAACAATTATTTGAGATCTATTTGAGAGAGATAGAATCCAAAAGGCAAAAGAACACCTTCACATTGAAATGCATAAAAGAATGTGTAGATGTCAACATTCTTGCTCTCATTATAGATACAAAGACAACCAAGCGGGCTTGGGCTACTCTTAAGAGAAATTTTGGTTTAAAGGGGAGTAATCAAGTTGAAGATGAAGAGTTTGGTGAATTCCATTGTGCTTAGCCATAGGTGGATCATGACTTTGAAGAATTTTCAGAAGAAGCAAAGAAAGAGCAGAAAAATGATCTTAAATCCCACTATGCAAAACCACAAGTGGATGAGGACTTGGTGAATCCAACAACAAAGATTTTTTATGACAATGAAGTTGCCATTGGAGAATCCAATGCTATGGTGAATCCATCAATTAATATTGTTGATGTAAACTTTGATGAAGAAATGTGGGTTAATGATGAATGGTTGCAGGTGATGCAACAAAAACATCATATCAACATACTATTATTTTGTGAGGGAAGCCCACTTGGGTCTGAAAACCACTTGGAAGCAGTAGAACTTAGTAAAGAAGTGGAAGCGATAGAGTAAGAGAAGGAAGCGCAAGAAGATAAATCTCTCATTACATAGTAGAAATAATATGGTTCTGCAAATATTTTTAAACTTAACCTTGATTTTGAATGTGCAGATGTTAGCAACAACCAAGAAGAAACAAAAACATTTGAAGATGAATTAAGGTTCTTTGAATGGATTGCAATACCATGTCTTGATCAAGTCTACATTGAAGTTCTAGAGATGAATGTTGAAGAAAAATTGGATGATGAAAGCATTAATGAATTTTTCATGCATTGGAGTCCTTAAGAGATAAAATTTTAGTCTCATATTATGTTGCAAGAAATTGATGAGAAAAATATTAGTGATGAAGAAGACACAATCGAAGATGACATGTGGGAGCAGCCCACATACAAGTCGATTTTTTAAGAACTCGATAACATGCTTAGACAAATTGGAACAATGGAAGAGTTGCACCAACCATTGAAGAATTTTAAATTTGAAGCCTACAACTAAAAGAAAAAGTTGAAGCAATTCAGAGGTTACAAGAATTGGAAGAAAAGAAAAAGAAAAGGCAATCTAAGTGATGCCAATGTTTTTTAAATTGTAAGCCTAGTTGAGACTCAAACCAACAAACATCTTAGTTTAATTTTTTGTAGTTTTAATTAAGGGGGAATGTTGGAGAAATTAATTCCAACCACCTGCTAGGTCTCATAGCTATCCATCCCAGTGTCACAATAAGTTAGATTTTAGTCCAGTTCAATTGAGTTCTAGTTAAGTCATTTATTGGTAATGTCTCCTATATAATCTATTTAAAGTTTAATGAGAATTAAAACTCTACTCCACAGTTTTCATATTTTCATTCTTTCTTTGACATTCACCTACACCATAAATGTTTGGTAATAAGGAGATTACATGAAGAGACTAGTCGTTGGTCCTATATAGTGCTCGCTTCTTGCGTTTGCATTTGATTAATTACTTGGTGGGGTATTTAGCTGGCATATTAGTTGTACTTTATTCAAATTTTTGGTCCAAATGATTCTGTCGTAGGCCAACGCTATCTCCAAATCATCTTTTCACCTTCTACGTTTCTGTGTTTCAAAGTTGAACGATAATTTTTTTTTGAATTATTTTGTTTCTTTGACGTAACATGTTTCTCTAAAGAAATAGGCTTAGCAATTAGAAAGTGCCATGAACAACCATGGATTACACTAACACATCCAATCTCCATTAGTTAGTAGTTATCGTACTTACACATCTCATACATTGACACATCCAGGCTCCATTAGTTCTCAGTTATCATACTTACACTACTGGTATATTTGGTGAAACCTTAGAGAAGCGCATGCACAGGAGGGTGCTTCCATTCCGTCCTGAAGAGTAGTCTCTTGAGGATACTCTTTGGAATTTTTTTGGGTTTATATGGTTAGAAATTGAAAAATAATAATATTAAGTTTTTTAAGGTGTTGAATTCAGTTTATGATTCAAAAATATTGGCCCATTGCTTGGGTTTTCATTTGACTAGTTGGTGGGGTATTTAGCTGGCATATTGGTTGTACTTTTTTCAAAATTTCGGTTCAAATGATTCTTTCGTAGGCCAACACTATCTCCAAATCATCCTTTCACCTTCTACGTTTCTGTATTTCAAAGTTGAACAATAAATGTTCTTTGAATGCTTTTGTTTCTTGACGTAACATGTTTCTCTAAAGAAATATGCTTGGCAATTAGAAAGTTGCATGAACATCCATGGATTACACTAACACATCCAATGTCCATTAGTTAGCAGTTATCGTACTTACACATCTCATACATGAACACATCTAGGCTCCATTAGTTCTAAATTATCATACTTACACTAGTCTATTTGGTGAAACCTTAGAGAAGCGCATGCACGAGAGGGCACTTCCATGGTCCATCCTGAAGAGTAGCCTATTGAGGATACTCTAGCATTTTTTTGGGTTTATTGTGTTAGAAATTGATCTGATATTCACCTTATGAGTGACATCAGTTGAAGATTTATTTAAACGAAAGGTATTACAGACTCATGTGCTGGTGTGTGTTCTGTGTTATTTAAGCAACTGATCGATCAAATTTCCAATACACAGACATTTAAATGAAAAGACAGTAGAGAAATACAGTAAGGAACACAAAGACACAAACAATTTTAATAAGGAGTTCACCCTATTCTCCAGGGCTACATCTCCGATCCAGCTTCAGTGGTGGCCTTGTTTTATTGTTTCTTTAAGCAGAGAAATTACAATACAGGGACTCAATATGAGTTCTCCTGAAGCAGGTTTGCTTGGCAGGGTGGTTGCTGGGATTCCCCAAGCCACTCAGAGTACACAAACTCTCATTCTTCCTACTAACTCTGTGACCCTAGGTCTACAGTGGAAAGATCCAAATGTGATGCTCAATCCAGACAGATTCCTCTATGGGAAGGCTTGAATCTTCAAGCTCTCTGGTGCTCAATGTTGCCTGTGGTCAGCTCGGCCCTCTGTCACCTCTGCTTGGCTTTACTGCTCTCTGTGTTCAGTCCTCCTCTCAGGGTTCACTGTTCACTGTCTTTCTTCGTCTCTTCTTGTTGATTCGACTGTCTCTGTTCATGGCTTTAGCCATACGATCCTCATGCCTGTTCGGTTCCTCTCCTGCCTGCATTGATTCTCCTTCCGCCTGTGTGCTGGGAGTTCCCTGTTCGGCGTCAGCATGAACGCTCGAGAAGTAGCCACGTGTCTTCATCTAAATGGTGCCAGCATGCCTCGTCGGTTCGTTTCTTCCGTTACGTCGGGTATGCATTCTTTCTCCACTGTGGTGGTCAAACGGATTCCAAATCCCTTTAGAACGCAGCTTATTTTCCTGTCCATTCCGCCTCTTTCCATCGCGCGCAATCTCAGCCGTCCGATCTGGGCTCCTCCAGATCCAACGTCATACGCAAATCGAGCGCGGTAGACTTGCTCGACCGATAACGCGCGATCACGATGGTTTTTCTCTCACCTTCGCTGCCACGCATCGATCACTGAGTGTGATCACTCCGCTTCCTCCAAAACCTCTTACCATTCAAGGGCGCCCCGATCAATACCGCCGGTTTTCCAGAGCGCGGGTCCCGCCTTTGTCCTTTAGCGCTTTTTCCTTTTTCCGCCCATGGTCCTCTGGCTCCCAACGTGACCGAGTGCTTAAGTCCCCTCCATTTCGGCCCTGTTTGCCTAGCCGCGCATCGAAAATCATCTCCTTTTCCCATTTCGGGGCTCCCAGGGGATACATCAACCTCCTGCGTAGTCTCCATGGGCCTCGGTCAGCGCGCTTTGACCGAGGTCCTTGTTGTTCCACGCCAACTACCATGGCCACTGGTTCAGGGTGTTTTCGATTACTATTTTGGATTTCATTAGAGATTTTTCGACCTGATTTAGTCATGATTCTTTGACAGTCGTTTATGGATCCGATTCGGATCATGGCCTCCCTACTGAAAAGCTTTTGGACCACCAAAAGTTGGTTTTCTTCAAGCATTGACTAAGTGAGGAAACTGTTGTCTCATTTGTCCAATCTCAATCCACTTTGCACTGCTCGGCTTCGAACCTTTAAGCCCAATCCTAAGGTATTCCACTTGTCCACTGCACGTCGTACTTACCTTCCTATCCAGCACTGTATCTTCTTGTAACTCATTAAGATATTCAGGTAGTAGGTCGTCAACAGAAGGTAATTGACTCTGCTCTTCAGGGTCCTCAATCATTGAAGGTTCAAACAACCTTAAGCAGTTTGCGTTTAGGACTGAGTAGATGTGCATGTAAGCTGGTAGATCAAGGCGAAAAGCATTTTCACCAATCTTCTCAAGTATCCTGAAGGGTCCATACCTGATATGTTTTAGCTTTTTACCTTCACCTTGCATCCTGTCCTTGCTGATATACAGCCAGACTTGGTCTCCAACTTGAAAACTATGCTCCATCTGATGCTTATCATGCCTAGCCTTATACTTGGCCTGGCTCTTTTCCAGTTGTTCCTATACTGCCTGGTGGATCTCTTGGATATGTTCGATGAACCTAGTTGCCTTGTCCACATCACTGTGTCCATCAACCATGGTATCTTTACCAAAGACAAAATCCAAAGGAGACCTTGGTATGAAACCTAAATTGGTCTCAAAAGGAGATCTCTGTGTAGAAGAGTGTTTGGCTCTGTTGTAAGCATGCTGCACATAGCACAAGTGCTCATCCCAAAGCTTAGGATGTTTGCTGCAGTATCCTCTCAGTAACTGGGTCACCGTCTTGTTAACTACTTATGTCTGGCCATCTATTTGTGGATGAAAAGCTGTGCTTTTCTTCAATTTGGTGTCCATTAGTTCCCACAGACTTGACCAAAACTTCCCCACAAATCGGGTGTCTCGATCAGATACAATAGAAGTGGGTAATCCAAAATGAACCCATACATGTTCAAAGAATAATTTTGCAGTTTGTTCAGTTGTAATCTGTTTACTACAGGGTATTAAAATACACATTTTGCTGAACCTATCCACAACAACATATAGATAATCATGACCTTTCCTAGATTTAGGTAGTCCTCCAACAAAGTCCATGGAAATGCTTTCCCAAGGGTGAGAAGGAACTAGTAATGGAGTGTACAAGCCTAGTTTTCTGTTACTGGGCTTGCTTTTAGCACACATAGTACATCCCTTTACATATCTAGAATCTGTCTCGTTCATTTTTGGCCAATAGTAGAACCTTTGTAGCTGTGCAACTATTTTACTTACCCCAAAGTGACCTGATATCATAGAAGTGTGTGCTTCCCTAATTATCTTTACTCTCTCAGTTTGTGGAATGTAGAGTTTCCCACAATGATATAAGAGTCGGTCCTTCACATGATAGTCAAATTCTTCTACTCTTTTGCCTTGACTCAAAGTTGCATATACATCTTTAAAGTCCATGTCCTAAGCATATTGTTGTATGTAGCTTTCATGCAACACAGAATTATGCTTAAGTATGGTAGATGCATTTATAATGGGTCTAGATAACATGTCTACAACCTTGTTATGTATGCCCTTTTTATATCTGATGACTAAATGAAACTGTTGTAGAAAACCCATCCATCTGTAATGTCTGGATTGTTGCAACTTAGTTTGGGAGTGTAGATATTGAAGTGGCTGATGATCAGTATGTATTACTGTTTCTTTGCCCATTAAGTAATGTTTCCACTTTTTCACACTCTGAACTAATGCATACAATTCTTTATCATAGGTAGGATAGTTAACTACTGCAGGATTAAAAGTCTCATAATGGTAACATATGGGTCTATCGTGTTGTGTCAACACTACTCCCATGGCATAGTCACTGGCATCAGTTTGGATCTCAAATGGTCTTTGTAGATCTGGCAGTGCTAGTACAAGTGTTGTACTAATCTTTTCTTTCAAGGTGTCGAAGGCTTTCTGCTGTTTGCCTCCCCACTGAAACACCTTGTTCAATCCTGTTAAAGCATGTAAGGGAGCTGCAATTGAGGAAAAATTTGAAATGAACTTCCTCCAATATTGTGCTGCTCCTAAGAAGCTTCTCACTTCTGTAGCAGATTTGGGTTTAGGCCAGTTTACAATGACTGCCACTTTAGAGGGATCTATTTTCAATTCACCTCCCCCTACTATATGACCCAAATAATTTAGAGAGGTTTTGCCAAATTCACATTTGGAGAGTTTAACATAAATTTTTTCTCTTCTCAAAACATCTAATGTCTGCTTAACATGCTTTAAATGTTCTTCCCACGTTTTACTAAAAATCAAAATATTATCCAGGTACACAATAACAAAATCATCAAGAAAAGGTCTGAGTACATCATTCATTAATCTCATGAAAGTAGCAGGAGCATTAGTTAAGCCAAAAGGCATAACCAGCCATTCATACAATCCCTACTTTGTTTTGAAAGCAGTCTTCCATGCATCTTGCTCTGCAACTCTGACCTGATGGTATTCACTGTGCAAATCCAGCTTGGTGAAATAAACAGCTTCCTTTAACTGATCTAAAATATCATCTATGCGAGGAAGAGGATAACGATTTTTGATTGTTATCTTATTCAGTGCTCGGGAATCAATGCACATTCTCCACGAGCCATCTTTCTTTCTCACAAAACAATTGGTGACCCACATGGTGATGTGCTAGGCATGATAAACCCTTTCTCGAGCAACTCCTGCACCTGCTTCTTGATTTCAGCATTCTCTAAAGAAGACAACCTGTACATCCCAATGTTAGGCAAAGGAACATCTTGCTGCAAAATAATATCATGTACTATTCCCTTTTTGGGTGGCAGACCTTGAGGTTCTTGAAACAAGACATCATACTCTGAAACAATCTTTCCTATATCAGCTTGCTGATCAGCATTACAGCCCCCAAATACATTGGTTTTATCAGATTCCTTTTCCTTTACAACCATTAGTAAGAACTGTTTGCATGAATTTATCATTCTTTTCATCTGTCCTGAGTTTACGAGAGTATAATTATTCTTGAGCTTATGAGCTCTTACAAAGTATTCGATTCCATCTTTAACAAGTAGATACTTGTTCTCAGCTCTATAGAAAATAGCCTTTCTATGATACAAGTAAGGACTTCCTAAAACAATTCCACATATATCTAAAGGAATTACATCTAACTCAACCTCATCTTCAAAGGCTGACCAAAAAGAAAACTTTAGTTTACACTGTCTAGTCACTTGTAGTTGTGCTTTATCATTCAACCATCCTAATGGGTATGGTTTCTTATGAGACGTAGTTGTTAATCCCAATTTCTTTACAATTGCTTCAAAAATCAAATTTACATGTGAGCCACTATCAAACAAAGTATCAATCTTTTGATTTTTGGAAACAACTCGAATATGGAAAATCTCACGTCTTTTTCTCTCATGTTTTTCACCAATAACAGATTGAGCAGAATTACTAGTAGATGCTTCAGAATTCTTACCTTTTATACCTGTGGCTGCAATGATTGTTTTATCTCCCGAGTCTGACCCCAAATATTTCTGAATAGCTGTAGCAAATTTCTTCTTCTTTCCTTCAAACTTCTTAGGTCTTAGCTCTGGATGCAGAATCTGTTGGGTCCCTATAATACTAGTGATTACCCCATTACTATTGTAGTTATACCCCTTATTTATATTGTTGTGCCCCTATTACCCCCATATTGTTATTTCTGTGCCCCATAGAATCCCTCTATTGTTATTTTTGTGGCTTTATATTATTATTGTTAGGTCGGCTGGATTATATTGTGACTCCTTAGACTCCTATATATAGAAAGGAGGTTTTGTCATTTGTATCATCCAAGAATTGTTCATTTATGTAATGTAAAGGAGGTTGCCCCCTCGAAGAGGCTGAATTCTAAGGCGTGGATCTCTCTTTTCTATCTTTTTGTGAGCTGGTTTCATAACATTTGGTATCAGAGCTTTGGATTCTAGGGTTTCGCTGCTCCAAACAGGTCATCGTGGCATTTTCGCTATAACTTTTTTTCTGTGACGTTTCAGAAGTCGCAAAAAAACCCATTTGAGAAGAATTTGCGCTGAACCTTGGGTCCAAATTTCAGAGCTTTTCGCGCGATATTTTCGGAGATATGATCTGAGGAAGTTGGTCTTTTTGCAGACTCCTGAATTACATTCAAAACAGGTGACCTGGGGAAAATCGTCATAACTTTCTCTCTGAGGATCGGATTGAAATTTCGTAAAAAGGTACAGAAAGAGGACGGACTGTAGTTTCTTTTGTGTGTGTTTCAGATTCAAAGGTTGAAACAGTGACTCGTGGCACGTCGTACAAGTTCGCTCTACTGAACCAGTCTAAAAGCAAGTCACTGTGGGAGATTTCACATAACTCTTCCTTGGAGAATCCAATTTGGCTCAGACTTGTGGCATTGGAAAGAGGACGCAGAAGGCTACTACAGGTAGCAATTTCAGAACTGGATGATCCGAAATTACAGAGATACATCAGATTCAATATCAGGCTTCTATAAAGTGAAAAAAGGTGTGTAGTTTTTTTTTTAATTTTTGTGTAAGCTTGGTTTAACGGAATTCAAAGGGCATAGTAAAGCATTATTATCGGTAACTGATGCCCCGAGGAAAGAAAATGCAAACACCTAGTAAGGAACCTGAAAGCTCTAGCATGACTCATGAAGAAGAGGAAGAAATGCTACATGATATATCAAAATTACAAGAACAAGTGCAACAAATGTCACGCTCACAAAAGCTAACAGAAGCTAAGATAAGTGGCGTGGAATCTAAGATAAATGGCGTGGAATCTAAGATAAAGGGAATGGAAGCTAAGATGGATGGCATGGAAGCTAAGATTGACGCTAAATTTGATGGCATGGATGATAAGATGGATGAATTGAAGAAGTTGCTACAAGAAAGGGTCACTAATGGTGAAAAGGTAGTAAAGGAAACTCATGATGAGAACAAAAGAAATGTTAATCATGATTCCATAGACTCTAATGTTGGATCGAAGACTCACCATATTCCAAAAATCGATATGAGGAAGTTTGATGGCAAGGATCCCGCCACATGGATATTACAGATGGAGCAATTCTTCGATCTCAATAATGTGCAAAACACACAAAAGGTACGTATGGCAACTTTATATTTGGAACCAAATCAGTTTGTATGGTATCAATGGCTTTGTTCTCGTAAACAATTTATCACTTGGGCAATTTTTACGGAAGAATTGATAGCACATTATGAGGATACAAAAAGCAACACTTTTTTTAGCCAATTGATAAGTCTCAAACAAAAGGGTTCAATAATGGAGCACATTGAGGAGTTCCAAAAATTGAACATAAGGGTAAAAGATATTCCAGAGGAGCATAGGATTGATGTGTTCATAGGGTCTTTAAAGGATAATATCCAACATGATGTGCGCCTTTGGGAACCTGATTCATTAGAGAAGGCATTCAGGTTAGCAAGAAAAATGGAAAGCAAAATTATGGCAACTAGGAAGCATACCACTCACAACTATAAAGACGGAAGTGTTGTTGCCCATAGTCTTCCACAACCTACAAGGTTGACACCACAACAATTGGAAGAAAAAAGAGCAAAAGGGCTTTGTTACAATTGTGATAGCAAATACACAAAAGGTCATAAGTGTGCTGAGAAGAAATTATTCTACATAGATTGTGAAGAGGAAGAAGAAAAGGAGCAAGAAAGGTCAAAAGAAGAGGATATATTCCAGGAACAAAGCCTAGATGAAGAACAAATAAATCCGACCATATCTTGTAATGCATTGGCGGGAATTACCACTCCTCAAACCATCAAGATAGAAGGACAAATCAAGAAGAAAAAGGTAATAGTGTTGATTGATTCAGGAAGCACCCACAATTTTATTCATTGTAGGGTAGCAAAAGAATTGAATTGCTTCCTATATCCAGCACCAGAGTGTCAAGTGATGATTGCAAATGGAGGAACAATAAATTGCTCTGGAAAGTGCCATAATATCAAGCTATCCATGGGAGAATATGTATTGACTAGCCCAATGCTTTCCATTCCAATGGGAGGTGCTGATGTTGTACTAGGAGTCCAATGGCTACAATCCTTGGGTACAATAGCTTTTAATTTTCAAGAACTTTTCATGAAATTTTCTGTGGAAGGAAAGGAAGTTGAATTAAGGGGTATTGCAGGGAAACCAGGAAAGATAATCAGCTCTAATGGCATGACAAAGCTTCTAAAAAAGGAGCAAAGAGGTGTAATTGCACAATTATGTTCGCTAGATGTTTCCACATTGGAATCATCTATTTCTCCAGATCTCCAAAAAGTCCTGGACAATCATTCCAAGGTATTTGAGACTCCCAAAGGTCTCCCACCTATGCGTGATCATGATCATGCTATTCATCTGATTCCAGGAAGTGTTCCTCCAAACATCAGGCCGTACAGATATCCCTATGTCCAAAAAAGTGAAATTGAACGTATGGTTGCAGAAATGCTAGAGGCTGGTATAATTCAACCGAGTCAAAGTTCTTTCTCAGCTCCAGTAGTATTGGTGCACAAGAAGGATGGATCATGGCGCATGTGTCCGGATTATAGGGAGCTCAACAAGCTCACTATTAAAGATAAGTTCCCCATTCCTGTCATTGATGAATTACTGGATGAATTGCATGGATCAATTTACTTCACCAAGTTGGATCTTCGTTCGGGATATCATCAAATCAGAATGAAGATTGAAGACATTCCGAAAACGGCATTTAGAACTCATGAGGGTCATTATGAATTTTTGGTCATGCCTTTTGGCCTTACCAATGCACCTTCAACATTTCAAGGTTTGATGAATTCAATTTTCAAACCATTCCTTAGAAAATTTGTGTTAGTATTTTTTGATGATATACTAATCTACAGCAAGTCTTGGAAGGATCATGTTGAACATGTTGACAGGGTGCTACAACTATTGGAGGAGAAACAATTATATGCAAAAAGATCCAAATGTTTCTTTGGAGTCCAGGAGGTGGAATATTTGGGTCATATTGTATCTCATGAAGGAGTTAAGGTAGACCCTAGCAAAATTAAAGCCATTAAGGAATGGAAAATCCCCACATCCATAAAGCATCTGCGAGGATTTCTTGGGTTGACAGGGTATTATCGCAAGTTTGTTAAGAATTATGGGAGAATAGCAGCACCTCTAACAACATTATTGAAGAAAGATTCATTTTCATGGACTCCGGAAGCAACAAAGGCCTTTGAACATCTTAAAGAGGCAATGTGCCAAGCACCGGTCTTAGCTACACCGGACTTCACAAAAACCTTTATTGTGGAATGTGATGCTTCAGGAAATGGAATTGGTGCTGTTCTAATGCAAGATGAAAGACCCATTGCTTTTGAAAGTCGTCCAATCAAGGGAAAGTTTTTAAGCAAAGCTATTTATGAGAAGGAAATGTTGGCAATACTCCATGCACTTAAGAAATGGCGACCCTACCTAATGGGAAGACACTTCAAGGTAAAAACGGATCATGATAGCCTTAAATACTTTTTAGAACAAAGATTATCCTCTGAAGAGCAACAAAAGTGGGTCACAAAGATGTTGGGTTATGACTTTGAAATCATCTACAAAAAAGGGAAGCAAAATGTGGTGGCAGATGCACTCTCAAGAAAGGATGAGGATGTGGAAGCATTGTTGTGTGCCATTTCTATTATCCAACCAGATTGGATAAACGAAGCAAGGGAGGAATGGAAGAATGACGAAGAAGTGTGGGCACTTATTCGAAAGCTACAACAAGATTCCAGTACTTCTGATACATTTAGCTGGCAAAATGATTCGTTATGGTACAAAGATCGCTTATACCTCTGTAAGAATTCCCAGCTAAAACAAAAGATTCTTATGGAATTGCACACTTCTCCCTTAGGAGGGCACTCAGGATTTTTAAAAACTTACCACAGGGTTAAGAAGGAATTTTTTTGGGATGGCCTTAAATCAGATATTCAAAAGTTTGTGGCGGAATGTTTGGTTTGCCAACAAAATAAAGTTGAAACAATTAAGACACCGGGTCTATTACAACCTTTATCCATTCCAAGCCAACGTTGGGAGGAGGTTTCAATGGATTTTATCACAGGTTTACCCAAGTCTGAGGGAAAGAGTGTCATCATGGTGGTAGTTGACAGACTTACCAAGTATGCACACTTTTGTGCATTATCACATCCATTTAAAGCCAGTACAGTTTCTACTGCATTTATGGAAACAGTTCAAAAGCTACATGGAAACCCAAAGATTATTGTAAGTGACAGAGATCCCATTTTCACTGGAAATTTTTGGACAGAATTATTTTCTTGTCTTGGTACTCAGTTAGCTCATAGCTCATCTTATCATCCTCAATCTGATGGGCAAACTGAGATAGTAAACAAATGTTTGGAAGGATATCTTCGTTGCTTTGTATCTGATAAACAGACACAATGGGTCAAATGGTTGCCTCTGGCTGAATGGTGGTATAACACTTCCTTCCATACAGCAACAAAAATGACCCCATTTATGGCACTTTATGGGTATCAACCACCATCCATCACATCATATTTAAGAGAAAATTCTAAGGTTCAGGCAGTGGAACATCACATCGAACATCAACAACAAGTCCTCCAACTCTTAAAGGATAACCTCGTGTTGGCACAAAATAGAATGAAACAACAGGCAGATCAACATCGCAGTGAAAGAAGTTTTGATGTAGGTGATTGGGTATTCCTACGGCTACAACCATATAAGCAAATGTCCCTAAAGCAAGCTAAGAAGGATAATAAATTATCACCAAAGTATTATGGTCCGTACAAGGTGTTGCAAAAGATTGGTACTATGGCATACAAATTGGAGCTTCCTGCAGCTTCTCGATTGCACCCAGTTTTCCATGTTTCATGTTTAAAGAAGGTTATAGGTGACAAGCTCCCAATTCAAACAATATTGCCAGAACTTGACGAGGAAGGAAAAATTATATTGGAACCGGAAGCAGTCACAGAAACAAGAACTCGACAGCTACGAAATCGATCAATTTCAGAGTATCTTATCAAGTGGAAGAACTTATCCGCTGAAGATTCCACATGGGAGGATGAGAATTTTATGCAGAAGTATCCAGAACTACTCAAGCGTTGAGGACAACACTTTTTTGAAGGAGAGGGGCATGTTGGGTCCCTATAATACTAGTGATTACCCCATTACTATTGTAGTTATACCCCTTATTTATATTGTTGTGCCCCTATTACCCCCATATTGTTATTTCTGTGCCCCATAGAATCCCTCTATTGTTATTTTTGTGGCTTTATATTATTATTGTTAGGTCGGCTGGATTATATTGTGACTCCTTAGACTCCTATATATAGAAAGGAGGTTTTGTCATTTGTATCATCCAAGAATTGTTCATTTATGTAATGTAAAGGAGGTTGCCCCCTCGAAGAGGCTGAATTCTAAGGCGTGGATCTCTCTTTTCTATCTTTTTGTGAGCTGGTTTCATAACAGAATCCAACAGTGCTCATCATCATGCCCCACCTTTTTACAGTGAGTGCATGAAGCTTTGCCTTTTTGTGCAGTGTTAGCCTTCCTTGCTTTCCTCTTCTGCTTTCTTTTCTCCTTGCTCTTGCTTACAGTGGGTTGGGATGGTCCCCCAACTTCTGGATTTCCATTCTTTCCTCTAGCTTCTAGATGAGTAGCTTGTACAGATACCTCATCTATACTAGTGGGATTAAACATGAGGATGGTATGCCTCATGTAGCTATCTAGACCACCAATGTACTTCAAAAGAGTCTCTGGTGAGTCTAATGAGATACCCAACATCAATGCTCTTTTCTTGAACTCTTGAGTATACCCTTGCACACTTTGCCCTTTCAACTGCCGAAGAGTTTGCCAACTAATCATGGCTTTTTGCCTGTAGGCCAATGGATAGAACTGCTTTTGGATTGCAGTAACAAATTCACTCCAGACAGAGATGGTCTTGCCATGTCTTTTCATATCAACTTGGGTTCTGCCTTACCATCAAACCAAGGCAGTGCCTCCTAGGCGTAGGCTTGCCAGCTGAATCTTACTCTTGTCCGAGTCTCTGCTCTGTACTCTGCAATACACATCAATTTATCTAATCCAATTGTCCAACTTTTCAGCATTTAGCTCTCCATCATATATAGGCAAGTCAAATTTAACATCTAATTTAATCAAAGATTCTTTCTTATGGTGCACAGGGCTATTAGGAGGTGTGAGAAAGCTTTCTTCTTTCCCCTTTCCTTTGGAGTGGTTTTGGGAATGAGATTCATCTTCTTCTTTATCTTGTTTAGAGCCTGATGAATCTCCATCCTTATGCTTTCTAAAGTCTCTATACATTTCTTCTACCATAGACTTTATAGCTAGGAAACTTTCTATAAATTGAGGGTCTGGCCCCATAGAACCTTCCTCTGACATTGTCTTTCGAGAATAGACTCTCCCAATTTCAGGATTTGTTTCCACCAACTCTCCTTCTCCTAATTTGAGCTTTGATCTAGTGAGCATTCACAGCTAAACCAACACAAGCTTGTCTAACCTTACAACCTAGAGCTCTGATACCACTTGATCTGATATTCACCCTATGAGTGACATAAGTTGAAGATTTATTTAAACGAAAGGTATTACAGACTCATGTCCTGGTGTGTGTTCTGTGTTATTTAAGCAACGGATCCATCAGATTGCTAATACATAGACATTTAAAGGGAAAGACAGAAGAGAAATACAGTAAGCAACACAAAGACACAAACAATTTTAATAAGGAGTTCAGCCTATTCTCCAGGGCTACATCTCCGGTCCAACTTCAGTGGTGGTCTTGTTTTATTGTGTCTTTAAGAAGAGAAATTACAATACAGGGACTCAATATGAGTTCTCCTGAAGCAGGTTTGCTTGGCAGGGTGGTTCTTGGATTCCCCAAGCCACTCAAAGTACATAGACTCTCAGTCTTCCTACCAGCTCTATGACCCTCGGTCTACAGTGGAAAGAGCCAACTGTGATGCTCAATCCAGACAGATTCCTCTATGGGAAGGCTTGAATCTTTAAGCTCTCTGGTGCTCGATGCTACCTGTGGTCAGCTCGGCCCTCTGTCACCTCTACTTGGCTTCACTGCTCTCTATTTTTAGTGCTCCTCTCAGGGTTCACTGTTCATTGTCTTTCTTTGTCTCTTCTTGTTGATTCGACTGTCTTTGTCCATGGCTTTAGCCATTCTATCCTCATGCCTGTTCGGTTCCTCTCCCGCCTGCGTCGATTCTCCTTCCGCCTGTGTGCTAGGAGTTCCCTATTTAGCGTCAGCATGAACGCTCGGGAAGTAGCCACGTGTCTTCATCTAACTAGTGCCAGCATGCCTCGTCGGTTTGTTTCTTCTGTTACGTCGAGTATGCATTCTTTCTCCACCGTGGCGGTCAAACGGATTCCAAATCCCTTTAGAACGCGACTTAATTTCCTGTCGATTCCGCTTCTTTCCATCGGGCGCAATCTCAGCCATCCGATCTGGGCTCCTCCAGATCCAATGTCATACGCACGTCGAGCGCGGTTGACTTGCTCAACCGATAACGCGCGATCACGGTGGTTTTTCTCTCACCTCCGCTGCCACGCGTCGATCGCTGAGTGTGATCGCTCCGCTTCCTCCAAAACCTCTTACCGTTCAAGGGCACCCCGATCAATACCACTGGTTTTCCAGAGCGCGGGTCCCGCATTTGTCCTTTAGCGCTTTTTCCTTTTTCCTCCCGCAGTCCTCTGGCTCCCAACGTGACTGAGCGCTTAAGGCCCCTCCATTTCAGCCCTGTTTGCTTAGCAATGCTAATCGCGCATCGAAAATCAACTCCTTTTCTCATTTCAGGGCTCCCAGGGGCTACATCGACCTCCTGCGCAGTCTCCATGGGCCTCGGTCAGCGTGCTTTGACCGAGGTCCTCGTCGTTCCACGCCAGCTGCCATGGCCACTGGTTCAGGGTGTTTTCGATTGCTGTTTTGGATTTCATTAGAGATTTGTTCGACCTGATTTAGTCATGATTCTTTGACAGTCATTTATGGATCCGATTCGGATCAGAAATTGAAAATAATAATATTAAGTTGTTTAAGGTGTTGAATTAAAAAATATTGATTAAACTATTTAACATGGGTGTGTAAATATTGGGTAAAACTTATAATAAACAATGTAACGTGATTTGGAAGTTTATGGGAAGGTCATCAGTTTAAACCTTAGTAGATTTAACCAACAAAAAAATATATATAGCTGTGATTTGAAGTTAGGGCATGAAAATAATAGGTAAAAATGATCATTGTAAGTTTAACCTAATATTTCTCACTAATCTCATTGTAAGTTTAACCTAATATTTCTCACTAATCTCATATCGTAATAGTGGAGAGAAGATGTGACCAAATATTGCATAAATGTTAAAAATCTCTAATAATTCATCATCAAATATATGATGAAATAATGCAAAGATGACTATTGTTCTTCTTATGCTTTAATTGCAAAGATGACTACTCTTCTTCGTATGCTTTTCTTTTTTTAGTAATACTAGCCCGACCATATAAATTAATGGTTTGAAAATGACAATAAATAACAAAATACTTACCTTATAATACATTTAACCCCACTTTACCATGGAAATTCTCAATAGTTAAAGCTTTGTTACAATACCATAGGTCAATACCATGGCTTACTAATACCACAAGCCCAAAAAATCATAACTCATGTTCATATGACCTCTTTTTTAACTAGCACAACCATAGAAATTAATTAGTCATCAATTCATAATAAGCATTAAAACACTTGCTTCATCATATACCAAGTTGTTAAAAGTAAAAAAAAAAATGTAAGAATTAATTATATTATAACTTTATTTAAAAATATTGTTATTATAAAAATTGATATATAAGTTAAATATATATACAATTTATAAATCATGTAACAATAATTTTAACATATATTCACTTCACTTTATTATGGAGATTCTTAATTTGTAAGTGGACTTTGTTACAATGCCATGGTTTATGAATGTCATATGCCTAAAAAACCATAACTTATTTCATATAACACTTGCTCCTATGACATTTCTTTTAATTAAAAAATTTAATTAAAAGAGGGAAAATGACATAACTACTTTGGAAATAAATCTTATCATTTGATTTGTGGGGAATAAAAGATTCAGGAAGATCATTTCCCCAAGAATAAAGCCAAAAAAATTCATAATTAAATTTCAATAAAGTCTTATATTTTTTTCTTCAAAAAATCAGAATGTTGGAGTGTTTGAATCGTTTTTATGATGATGAAAATGGATTCAACAACATCAAGAACCCCTGGGGTACCCAAAATGTTGAAGTTTACAATCATAACCTAGATTTTCTGCCCACACATCTTTGCCGGATTTTGCCGTAATCTTGCCAAAATTTCCATTATTTTTGGGCTAATTTATGGGTTCTTTAAACTACCCCATTACTGGAATTTTGAGGTCTAAAATGGGCCTCTTAAGGAAATTATAAAATAATAGTGGAAATAATAAAATAAGATAACATTACATCATCAAATTTTAGAGGGGAAAAATAAAAAACTTATTTTTTCAACTAGTATTTTCAACTTATCTCCCTATGGCTTTA
Source organism: Pinus tabuliformis (assembly GCA_031772625.1). Classification (NCBI taxonomy): domain Eukaryota; kingdom Viridiplantae; phylum Streptophyta; class Pinopsida; order Pinales; family Pinaceae; genus Pinus; species Pinus tabuliformis. Next base: position 1,492,059,786 of record CM062819.1, on the reverse strand, counting down.
CTCAAATTTCAAGCAACAACACTCGTTTGGATGCAAAATTTGATTACTCATCCAAGGAGTACTATGTTGCATATTTTCAATAGATCCTGCTACATGAAAAATGAGAGATACATGAAAAATGTGATTGCAATCATGTTTTTCATGTATTTTTCATTTTTCTGTCGCAGGGTTCATCGAAAGTATGCAACACGAGTACTCCTTCGATGAGGAACTAAATTTTGCATCCAATCAGTACTCCCACTCGAAATTTGAGTAAAAACTTAGAGAGATAAGTTGAAAATAGTTTTATTATTTTTTAATCATTTTACATTTTTACTCAAAAAATGGTGAATCAACGCTTTGACATCATTATTTTGAATCCTATTGGTTCTTATAAAGTTTATTTTGGTCGTACATTTTTATTAGGAGGCCCATTTTAGACCTCAAAATTCATAATGTTTTATTTCCATTGCTGGAAAAATTATTCTCATTTGTGTCATTAATTTCTCTAAAGTCTAATTGGTTGTAGTTTAACCATTGTTGATTTCTATATATGATTGCTAAATACTTTTGTGTTCAAATCACATTTAAACATTTAGAATTAAGAAGTAGAGATATTAAGTATAATAACTTATTCACTTCTTTTATGCATTGCAATAATAAATGTTTAGCCATTGTTGATTTCTACATACGATTCTAAATACTTTTGCGTTCAAATCACATTTAAATATTTAGAATTAAAAAGTAGAAATGTTCCTTATAATAACTTATTCACTTTATTGCGTTGCAATAATAAATTATATAGATTCATGCAGGTCTAAAAAGACGCGGAAAGAGTTACAGACTCAAATAAATAGTCCATCCATTAAAAAAATTAGATGTGATTTTCACTTATATCTTCTCCTCATACCAAAAAATGTAACATACCTTATCTCACCAAAAATTTACTGGTGTTACAAAATACCTTATTACTTCACCAATTTTTGTTTACCTTATTACTCCACTGTTAAAAAAAATACCGCGACTTTATCTCTCCAAATGAAGAATCAGTAAATTTTACTGATTCTTCACCTATGTCGCTTCCTGTAAATGCACTCTCCTTTTCTGTTCCGAGTTAAGGTCACCTCTGCTCTCTGCAGCTAGTCATCCACCTGACCATGAGACTGTCTTTCGAGACCAGTCTCCCCCCTAGCTTGCTCAAAGACTACCGTCTTTGCTAGTTGCACGCACTCTGCGCCCTTACCATCTGATCCTCACCAGACGTGGTAAGCTCCCTCCCCTTTTCCTACTGCCTGTCCTCTACAACACAACCTTTTTCTCTCTCTTCCCCCTCCTTTTCCTGGAAACCATTCCACGGTTGGGGGAAAGGGCAGTTAGGGTTTTGCAACTGTTTTTTTTTTATATATGTCTTAACTTCTCTCCTCAGAAGTTACATGATATCCCTGTTACTAGGAAATCATTTTTTTATCTCCATTTACTGAAAAAGAAAATATAAATTTATACAACAGATAATATTCTTTTTTCTTTACTGTGGTAAATAAAATATTTACAATAGTCTGGGGATATGACATCTCCCCCTCCTGAAATTAGACATTGTCTCGATGTCCTTTGGTTATAAACAGCCCTGGGTAAGCCTGTTTCATGAGTTCTTCATCCTCCCAAGTGGCCTCATCAGGCCCAAAGTGCTGCCACTACACTTTAACTTGGGTAATATCCCACTTCCGCACCGTGACTTCTCTCCAGTCGAGGTTGCTCAGTGGTTTGACCCAGATTTCTCCTTCCGGTTCTACCTGAATTTCCTGCCAGTTAATCACATGTTTAGGGTCATAAACATATTTTTTTAACACAGAGACATGAAAGACATTGTGGACTTGTATGTGACTAGGCAGAGCGAGCTGGTAAGCCACTGGCCCAATTCTTGCTAAGATCTGGAATGGTCCACAGTATCGAGGTGCCAACTTAGCGCACCCGCTCCACTGTAATGTGCTCTTTTTTGCTCGAATTCTCACATACACATGATCACTGACCTGATACTCCTTAAACCTCCTTTTCCGGTCAGTGAAGTTCTTTTGCCTATCCTGAGCTGCCTTCAGATTAGAACGCACCTTTTTAACCAGTTCCTCCATCTCCTTAAGCATTTCAGGACCTAACATCAATTTGTCTTCCGGTCCACTCCAACTCGAGGGGGTGCGACACTTCCGCCCATACAATACTTCAAAAGGGCTCATCAGCAATGATGTGTGGTAGCCATTATTGTATGCGAACTCAACCAAGTGTAGATAGTCCTCCCACTTGGTTGGTTGCTGCATCACATATGCCCTTAACATATCTTCCACCACCTGGTTCACCCGTTCGGTTTGCCCATCAGTTTGAGGGTGATAAGTCGTGCTAAAGTTCAGCTGAGTTCCCAATTCTTCAAACAATGTTTTCCAAAAGACCGATGTAAATTTTACATCACAGTTTGAAATTATTGTCTTTGGTAACCCATGCAGCTTAAATATATTTTGCATGAATACATGGGTGATCTGCACAGCTCTGTATGTAGATTGCACCAGTATAAAATGTGCTGACTTACTTAGCTTGTCCACCACCACCATGATGGAGTCATTATTTTTCTTTGACTTAGGAAAACCTGTTATAAAGTCCATAGAGATGGTTTCCCACTTCCATTCCAGGATGGGTAATGGTTGTAATAAACCCGCAGGATGTTGGTGTTCTGCTTTAATTTGTTGACATTCTAGACATCGTGCCAAGTAACCAGCCACATCTTTCTTCATACCCAGCCAATAATATTCTTTTCGAAGTGCAGTGATCATCTTTTGATATCCTGGGTGTCCAGCGTAATGACTCTTATGATACTCATCCAATATTAGATTTTTAATATTGTTCTGATTGGGCACGTACAACCTTCCAGCAGTATCCAAAGCATAATCCAGTTGTTTTTCTTTGCTGGTTGGTTGCTGCACTTGCTGTTTTATTTGCTGATAAACAACATCTTGTTCGACTGCCTTTTTAATCATTTCCCCGAAGGGGCTTTTCCCTTCACTGCAAGAAATCTCGTATAGGCATTGCAATTTCCGACTCAAAGCATCAGCCACCTGATTCTCCTTCCCTTTTAAATGCTTGATCTCAAAATCAAAACCACTTAGAAAATCCACCCACCATGCTTGCCTTGCATTTAGAGTGGGCTGGCTAAAATAATTGGTTAGACTGTGGTGGTCTGTCAATAACAGAAATTTTCTTCCCATAAGGTAATGTCGCCACATTTTCAGGGCGTGAATCACAGCTGCCAACTCTAGATCGTAAGCAGAATATTTCTGCTCATGCTCTTTTAACTTCCTTGATTCGTATGCTATCACTTTTCCTTCCTGCATTAGCACACCTCCTACCCCTTCCTTACTTGCGTCAGTGCACACCACATAATCTTTACTAGGATCGGCTATACTTAGAATAGGTGTCGTGGTGAGTAAGTATTTGAGTTGTTCGAAACTTCTTTGACATTCAGGGGTCCACCTGAAGGTTCTTCCCTTTTTCTGTAAGGATGTGATTGGATAAGCTACTTTTGAAAATCCCTCTACAAACCGTCTGTAATAGCCTGCCAATCCCATGAAAGATCGGATGTCCGCCACATCTTTGGGTACCGGCCATTCCATAATGGTCCTTATCTTTTCAGGATCCACTGCGATCCCATCTTTAGTGATGATATGCCCCAAATATTGTATCTTCTCTTTAAAGAATTCACATTTACTGAACTTAGCGTATAATTGGTGTTCTCGGAGGGTTTGCAATACTAACCTGAGGTGCTCCTGATGCTCCTCCATAGTCCAAGAGTAAATCAATATATCATCAATAAAGATCAGCACAAATTTATCCAAATACCGATGAAACACACTGTTCATCAGACACATAAAGGTGGCGGGGGCGTTGGTCAACCCGAAGGGTAACACCACAAACTCGTAGTGACCATACCGAGTTCTAAAAGCTGTCTTAGCTATGTCTTCCTCTTTAATCCGGATTTGGTGATACCCTGATCGCAAATCAATCTTTGAGAAAATTGTTGCCCCTCTCACCTGGTCAAACAGTTCATCAATGCGGGGTAGGGGGTACTTGTTTTTAATTGTCAATTTGTTTAATTAACGGTAGTCCATACACATGCGGAGGGTCCCGTCCTTTTTCTTAACGAACAATACTGGGGCTCCCAAGGGGACACACTGGGGCGAATGTACTTTTTGTCCAACAGCTCCTGTAATTGCATCTTCAGCTCCATCAATTCTGGTATGCTCATTCTGTAGGGTGCTCGAGAGACTAGGGCTACTCCTGGCACCAATTCGATGGTAAAATCTATGTCTCTTTTGGGTGGCAGTCTGGGAATCTCTTTCAGAAACACATCGGCAAATTCTTGTATCACAAGAATATTCTCCAATGTGGCTGTTTTATCTTTTGAATTGGCATACCCCACTTGGATGGCATAAATCTGACATCCTTTTCTGATGCATTTTGCTAACTGTGTGGCAGTTATGGGCTGAATCTGCACTGGCCACTTAATCCCCTACATCTCTTGCTTTATTCCAAGCTCATCCTTATAACTGATAGTCTTGGTTTTACAATTAATTATGGACTAGTGTTTTTCTAACCAGTCCATACCAATCAATATATCGTACGAGCCAAGGGGAAGCACATTTAAATCTGCTGTAACTGACTGTCCTGCTATTTTTAAAGGGTAGTTTTTGACCTTAGCCATTACCCATCTTTTTGCCCCTATTGCCAACTGAACTAGCCATGGGTCCTTAAACTTAACAGGTTGCAACTTACAATGCTCCACAATTCTAGGACTAATATAACTTAATGTTGCACCAGGGTCAATTAAAACAGTTACAGCAAGGTCTAAGAGTTTACCTTCAAATTCCACCATGGTCGGCTGGTACTCCGCCTGGCGATCTTCCAAAGCGGCATTAATCTTTGGCAGACTCCATCCTACATCGCCAACTGTAGAGGCTTCGTAGACCTGGGAAACCTGTTCGGCTCCTTTTCGCTGGGGACAGTTTTTCACGTAATGGGGTCCACCACAGCCCCAACATTGCACTGGGGGCCTTGCTGTCCCTTCGTTGTCTATTTTCCCGGGTTGATCATTGGTTCTGGACTCATTGGGGGGCTTTAATCAGAGCGAATTTTTCTGTGAGTTTCTGCTGATTTTCCCTTTGGCGAATCCTTTGTTACCTCCACCGCGATTACCTTTAGTACTTCCAGCCAACTTGCTGCTTTTCTTATCGACCCATTTCTTACCCAGGATCTCTCCCTTCTGCTTGCTCTGCTGGTAGCAAATTTGGGCTTTGCGTATAGCCTCGTCCATCGTCTTTGGGTTGTCAAATTCAATTCTTTCCCTCATACTCAAGGGTAAGCTACTGACAAACCTCTGTACTTTAGCTTTTTCTTCCCGTATATAGGGCACATAACGGAGTAAGGAAGTAAAACGAGTGATAAATTCGTCCATAGTTTGCTACCCCAAATGCAGGTCATGAAATTCCCTTGCCTTCTCGTCATAGAAGCGCTCAGTCAGGTACCTTTCCTTAAAGTATCTTTGAAATTTCTCCCAAGTGATATTCTATTCGCTTACTCCTCTTACCATCTTAACCTCTTCCCACCACAAGGTGGCCTTTCCCTGTAATTGGAAAATGGCCAACCGTGCCTTGAGGTTGTGATCGTATTCATATAGCTGGAAGTATTTGTTCATATTAATCAACCAGGCCTCAGCTGCTTCCTCCTGTTCTCCGTCAAAGTGTGGTGGCTTGATTTTACGGAATTCCCCTTGCAACTCTATCCGTTGCCTTTTGGATGTCTGTTGTTCAGAAGCATTATCCGAGCATTCCTCCTCCCTTCCTTCTGACTCTTCGGGTTTTGTGTGGTGATTCTGTTCTCCTGACATTCTTTGTTGCTCAGCACTGGGATTCGGTGGCTGCTGATTTTGTCTGTCAGATAGGCTTTTTATAATCCTCTCCTGTTCCATAGTTAACCTTGCATTATCTTCCCATAATCGGGCCATTTCATTTTTCAGCTCTTGTACTGTCTCCAAAATTGCCAGATTGGTATTGCGCGCCTCCTCACCCAGTTGTACCCATAATTCGGGACTATTTCCAGGACCCGTTGCAGGTCCCTGACCCGCCACAAACCTGTGTGACGCACTGTCTGTTCTCCTCATATTGTCAGTCCTTTGTTTTCCTGTGCTTACCACAAGACAAGTAACAATGGAAGGGTTATCACATTATCTGTTTCTTTAATTACTCAATAGAGATGAAATAAGTTGTATATACACAATCTGTTGACAGTTTTTAGTTCCCAGAGGCCACAGTTTTTGTAACTTGGCTCTAATACCACTTGTCATATCTCCATTTCTAAGTAATAATTTTTTTTGTTTATATATAAGGTTTAAACGTACCCGTGGTTACCTTTTGGATTATATTTACTAATTTGCCTATGATTATTCACCTCATGTCGCTATGTGCACTCCACTTAACATACGTAAAGGTTTGATTTATGGGCTGATGTACTGATTTTAGAGTTTATAAAAATCTCTGTATGTCTTCACGCATGTTATCCACACGGAATTCAGTCAGGAGGTAACTTTTCGTTTCCCTCTCGCCATCACATGGCATTCCTTATCCGCTACCAAGTGTATTAATTCCTGCCCTGCTCCGTGATGTACGAGGTCGGCTGTTATCAGGAAAACTAGTGTCTATGCAAAGCTGCTAGTCCCACTAAGGCTGGTAGCTACCTTAGAAACAAACAAACTAAAACTACTTTCATTTTCCTTTATGAGAAGTAGATGAGAGAAGAATGAAGGAGACCAACCTCAGTCTTGCGCTTGATTCCTTGCTTGATTCCTCTCCCTTCTGATAGTCCTTTGCTACTTGCTTCCTTGTATACCCAGCTTTAAAGAGCACCTGTAGAATCAAAGCAGCATAACACTATCCGAGAACATAGATCTACTATTATAAACAATATAGGACCAGATATATATTAACCACACAAATGCATATAACATCGATCATACAAGAATGTGGAGGAAAACTTGAATAGCTTTATCGATAATCAAGAAAGAGCAAAGAGGATTACAACCAATTGTTCTGACCCAGCATCATCCTCTCAGTAAGAAGTCCTTCTTCACCTCATGAAAAGCTTATATCACCCAACACTATGATATTGCACCAAGAAACCAGCAGCACTTCCTTACAAGATACAAAATTCCAGCCTCCAACCTCCAGATCTCTGGGATGAGAGATCTATATATAGATATTTGCAGAGGTGTGAGTCAGCTCTGGGTTTTTGATTAGTGTCTTCTCTCTGATAGTTCTTGATTCCACTTGGAGATTGATGATCTCTTACTCATCCCTGGGCGAATTCAGAGAGACAAGTGTCCTGGGGAAGTTTCTAGAAGATTCCAAGATCATCCACTTAGCAAACTGCTTCCGCCATTTGTCTACTCTCGTCCATCGCACCCCATAGAAGGGCTTTTCAACATGCATCGCACCTCCCGAGTGCATTTAGGTGGGATGCATCGCACCCTGGCCATGGAGCAAGTGAAATGATCCAGTTTTGACCAATTCTGAGTAGTTTTTCATGGAGAACTTCTGGGAGATGATGTAATCAACTGACCTTGTTCTTTTAGGGTGTGAAACAACAATTTTAGGGACTTAGGAGCCCTTGGTTTATGGACATATATGATTGGGGTTGCAGTGCCCAAAAATGTCTATAACACCGACAGGCTGTCCAATCTTTCGCCTTGCATGGTATTCCCTGCCTCATCTACGGTGGAGAAAGCCCCTTGCTATCCAACAGTGGAAGATTTTCGCAGGCTGCCGACCTAATCTATCGTTTTCTTTGGGTGACGGGCTCATTTGGTTAGGCAATTCTCTCTGCGGCCTGCTCTGGCTCAGCCCATGCATTCAGTCCCAGAGAGCCCAACTTGTAGACCCTGCTCGAATGCCAGCGGATTCGTCACCAAACCCTTCAGGTAATCAAACGAATAGAGTCATGTTCCTTCTACATCCTTTTGGCTATACGCTCCTTCGTTTTACTGAAGAACTCTTGTTTTTGCACATGTATCATGCATCTACAGGTTGGTTCGGCAATGGAGGCATTCTATAGCACCAAAACAAGTGTTGTTCATTTGTTGGCCGGAGTTTTCCTTTAGTGGGTAAGTTTCTTTGGCAAAGAACGAGGATAATTTCTTTGAATTTTTACTGCAGCTTGCATTACTTCCACCGTTGTCTAACTTGTGTTGCGTGGGTTGCTCTCGTACAGGCTGGGCGCCTGTCCCTCACACGATGGCCTAGACACGACTAAGGGAAACCCCACCTTCATCCTGTCCAGAGTTCCAGGTATGGGGAATCCTACCGGCCGTGGCCTTGTCTGTTTGCTTCAGAGGTTCTCTTATGTTTAAAGGAGGGTAATCCTCCAGGTCTCTTTCATATTTTGATGAACAAGGGAGTGGAGGGTATTTTCGTCCCCTCCAGGCTCCAGTTTCCATTGAAATGACTTATGTAATTTAGATACTAGAGTTTGGGCGTCTGACTACAGTTTCTCTGCTCGGACCATTGTGATTGTATATAAACTTTAACGCACACCTGTGTTCATTTTGCTCATGGCATATTAATTTCTCTTGCCTTCTGGACTGTAATTTATTATTAAGATTTGTTACTTTTATCGACAAGGTAATCTCCTTGTTTATGCTTGTTAAAAGGTTACCGCGCCGCGACTTTTCTGTACAGGAGATATAAATCCTTTTATTTTATAACTCATGGTCTGCACAACGTTTACTTATGACATGCTCTTTGTTTAAGATGTAAATATATGTACAGTTTTATAGTGTTTTATGTATTTGACTTGTGGTTGGTCTTGTTCCATATGCATGCATCTTTCCGTGTTGAGGTTGTCCGAACCCTACACCTCAATCACAGTTTTTAGCTTCTTTCTCATTAGCTCCTGTTTGCTACCAAGTTCTTAACTTTGTATGATGTGGAAGAGTTAAACGCGGAAGGATAGTAACCCTACCCAACCTATTTGCTCCATCATGCTCAATACCCAGTTTTTCTTTTGGGTTTTTCCACCATTTAGATATTGCTCATGGTGCGGGTCCCCTGCCATGCCATACTGTTTTCTGACCCTACCTTCTACAGGGAAAAACATTCTTACAACACCTTAAATCACAACCTATAATAGTCTGTTTTAGATTGGTGATTTTTCATGGTTGATACAGCTCGCGGCAAGGCAAACGATGGCTTTTCTACTTGTATATGTATATGTCTATTAAGAGGATAGGATCAGTACAAAGGTTGCAAGCCACTAGAGAATAATACTGGTCTTTAATCGATTCTGAACACTCTCCTAAATTCGGGTCTGTCTATGCATTGCACAGTGTTTTCACATTTGGTTTATTAATGTACCCTTGAGTGGCTGTCCTCATTTACATTGTCTTCCTAAAGGGTTTCACTCTCTTTCATTTTCTGTTGCTTGAAATTGGTTATTATATGTGGTATAATTCTTCACAAACAAATTCCCGGATGCGGGTGACACGACAGGTAACGAGGACGAGCCACATGACATTCATGTGCCGCCACAGTTGTAAGGGAGGCATTCAATGCCGGTTCGCCGCCATGGAATATATGTCAAGGCATATTGCAGGTTGGCATTCATTGCCGCATTCAAGTCGCAGGCTCGAATGCATCAAGCAGTTAAGGTGTCCGGGGTTCGAGGTTTCGGTGCAATGGCTAGAAAAGAGGATGAAGGGGCTCAGCAAATGCTGCTCCACGCTCATCGTCTGGCATCCTGCGGTCTGGACGTCGCCTGGTCTTCGGCTCTCCGGGATTCATCACCTGACGTCCCTCGCCTGGTCTTCGGCTCTCTGCCTAAGGTATATCATCTCGCATTTGAGGGGCCTCTGTGTCAATTACGCCTCTGGGTCCTTACCTGTTGCCCGCTCGCCTCTTTGTCATTTCCGCCTCCCCACCCCGCTCTGCTCTTCACCCTCGACGCTCAGGCAAACATGGTCAGGCCTCGGCAGCGTTTACTCAGCCGTCGAGGCTCTGCACGCGGAGGGTCCTCTCGGCCTTCTGTGGAAGCTCCTCACCCCCATTGCCGTTGCTGCTGTTGCCATCGTTCTTCTACAGCCAATCCTATTCAACCTAGGAAATTCTTGGACTCTAGCAGCCCTGACCCTGACTCAGTGCCTTCGCCAGCCTTCGGCTCAGCCATTTTTACCTTCAACAGCTCGACTGACAGGCCCCGTATCAATGCCCATGTCTCAGTATTATTTCTGGAGGAAGCTCCATCCGACAATGAAGATCTCCGCGGCAAGGGAATGCATCAGGGTGAAAGGCCCGAATTTGACCAGGCCATGCCGGGAAAGGAAGCAGAACAGACCCCCGGCCTTCCCCAGCCTTGGGAGGCGTCCACGTCCAAGAAAGACGACGTCAAATTGGATCCCCTCCCTTCAGCGGAGGATTTGGGAGAATTCGGGTGGTACCCGATCGTTGAAGAGCAGCCGGAGGAGTAGCTGGTCCTCTATGCAGCATTACCCTCTCCAGCATCACTCAGGTTCTGTTTCGGCTTTCGGCTCTCGGCTTATGTCTTGTTTAGTGCATGTTTGTGTCTTGATGTCTGAAGCCCCTGCGTGGGAAAATGTTGTTGGCTATCTGCTGCCCCTGGGCGGGCTTTCTAGTTTGAAATTTTTGCTCTTTTTTGAAGTATACGGAACCCCTGCGTGGGATGTTTTGGCTAGTTTGAAAAGGTTGCTCTGTTTTGAAGAAACTGGAACCCCTGCATGGGATGTTTTAGCTAGTTATGGCACCTCTGCGAAGGTGGCTCTTTTGATATCTTACAGTCCAGAGTGCCAAAGTCGGGCCTCTGGGGATGAAACTCCATGGTTGTAATGTTTCTACTGTTACTGTAAATAATAGATTAGTTTTTTAGCGAGAAAAAAAAATAAATTCTTCACAAACAAATTCATTCTGACAGCCCTACCAAATACCGTTAACGCCCAAGTTACCAGCATGTTTTAGTTTCAAGATATGGGGAAAGAAAATTTGTCTAAACAGAGACGGTTAACTGTGAAGTTCTAGGTTTGACCCTTTTCTTGACAACATACTGCCACTACTACCCGGTGAACAATTTATATAGAGGACTACCTGGCCTCCCTATTTACATTTTCTTTTTTTTTTGTTTGTACCCTTTCATACTTCTCTAAAGAACTGCAACCTACAGAAATTAAACATTTTTTTTTTTTTTTGGTTCAAGTTAGGGCCACATACCTGTGTCACCTCCTGTAAATGCACTCTTCTTTTCTGTTCCGAGTTAAGGTCACCTCTGCTCTCTGCAGCTAGTCATCCACCTGACCATGAGACTGTCTTTCGAGACCAGTCTCCCCCCTAGCTTGCTCAAAGACTACCGTCTTTGCTAGTTGCACGCGCTCTGTGCCCTTACCATCTGATCCTCACCAGACGTGGTAAGTCCCCTCCCCTTTTTCTACTGCCTGTCCTCTACATCACAGCGTTTTTCTCTCTCTTCCCCTCCTTTTGCTGGAAACCATTCCACGGTTGGGGGAAAGGGCGGTTAGGGTTTTGCAACTGTGTTTTTTTTATATATGTCTTAACTTCTCTGCTCAGAAGTTACATGATATCCTTGCTACTAGGAAATCATTTTTTTTATCTTCATTTACTGAAAAAGAAAATATAAGTTTTATACAACAGATAATGTTATTTTTTCTTAACTGTGGTAAATAAAATATTTACAATAGTCTGGGGATATGACAAGCCTCTACAACTTTTCATTATTTTTCATAATGCACACCAATTTCTTGACTATGCATGCACAATTTAGTTGCTCATGCATTCTAAAACTTCCAATATTCCTTGAGAATATTCGCCCTACATGCCAACCATTTGTGGGAGACCTCATAAATCCATTACCACAAGATTTATTGCCACGAGAGAAGAACAATATATTCCTTTACATATGATGGATATATTGACAAAAATGTTCCTTTACATATGATGTACATAAAAACTTCTAAAGTCAATTTTAACAAAAATGTTGTTTTAGTTTCAAGATGAGGTATGCATAAGACCTGTAGCAACTGTGAAGAGAAAATACCAGCAAACAAAATAAAAACGTAGCAATATTATATGGCTACTAAAAACACAATATTATCCATTCATATATATCTTTATTACTTTTTACATTAATTTAACTATATTCAAAATCTAATAATTACAGCAAGCCAAAGAACACCAGTGGCCTTGTTATATCAAAATAAAAACTTAGCGTGAAATCTGTATTATATCAAAATAAAAACTCACATACATGCGCTGGTTATCAACGATTCTCGCTGCAATCGTTGTTCTCCTACAGCGCCACGGCAAATGGGCTCTTCACACAGCCTTTCAGAGCTCTTTAGTTTGGCTCATGCTGGAGCTTCTGGTTACTGGTTAAGATGATGCTGGCCATGATAAAGATGAATACAAGCCAGAGATATGTCATTGGTGGGATAGCTTTACAGCGACTTCCATTAATGTAAGACAGCACCATTAAATATTTAAAAAAGCTTTTCAAAAGCTTAATTGGAGATTGGAGGCCGCCCAAGAATTGTCAAGATGGATTCCAAAACCAGAAAAGGCCATGTTCAATTCAGGGTTTGTGAATGCACCCAGAGAAGAAGTAAAACCCATCAGAGATCAGGTATTGTATTTTATTGATACCAGAATAGCATCTAGAATAAATTTATGACAATGATTTCTGCAAACTGAGACAAAATCTAAATCTAACCTTGAAAATGCTATGTTTATTACCAACATTGACGTGTACATCTGTTCAGTGCACTTTGACGGACGTTGCGAATAGTCAAGCTGTGGCATTTGATTTTTTTAATATCCTTTTTGCGTTTTAATCGGATTTATAACATTTCGGAAAATTCACATTTTATTGATAGAATATATGATATTTTCATTATATATATTGTTATAATGTATAAATAATTATTAATTAATTTCGGTTAAATAAAATAAAATATTTCCAAATATAAATCTTGAAATTGAGGAGATACAAAATGGAAAATTATGTAAAAAAATTGTTATAATTTTATTTACAAATTCATGGCAAGGAAATTCAATTGAATTTTTTTAAAAGAGTTTAATATATTTTTTCATTCTTATTTTCTATAAAATTTTAATATATTTTTCACAATGGATAAATATATATTTGAATTTTAGAAAACATATATATTTATTTGAATTTTAAAAATATATAAATATATTTTAAATTTTGATGAGCTAGAATTTTTATTTGTTTAATTTTTAGAATTTTTATTTGTTTAATTTTTATTTGTTTATTGGGTAATGTGAATCCTAGAATAATTTACATGTCTAATGGTTTAAATAACTTGAACATCTAAATCATTAAAATAATATTACATAAGTTTGATATAAAATTGACAAAATATAATGTGAAAAATTATGTAAAAAATTATTATATTTTTATCTGCAAAATAATAATAAAAAATTATATAAAAATTCTAAAACATAATTCATAAAGCTTAATATTTCACAATTAAAAAATTATAAAAATTTATTTGAATTTTTAAAATATATAAATATTTTTAAATTTTATTCACAATTTAAAAAAAAAAAAAAAAAAATTTAATTAAAATTCTAAAATATATAAATATTTTAAAAATTTTCATATGAAAATATTTTTTGTTTGTTTGTTTTCATATGAAAATTACTGTAAAATCGTACTTAACCAGGCCACACTAATCAAACATTCTGTCACGTTTATTTTACACGTATAAACTAAACAAAATTTAATAAAACTATTTACATTAATTTTTATCTTATATAAGTATTAATATAAATTATAATAACATGTAAAATATTTTCAAATTAAATTTTTAAATATATATATATATATAAATCAATATTTTAAATATATATAAAAGTCAATATTTTAGATAATAATAACCATAATGAACAATGTGAATAATGTTAGATATAATCAACTCAGGGAAAACCTAGAATTTAACCATAAATATAAAACATATATTTACCATGTCTAAAGAACGCAACCTATAAACAAAGAAATATTCAATACATCCTGGGCAAGGCTGTTCTAGCCTGCCCGAATAGAGAGAGTGTAGATAGCGTAAATTTCATTCTCAATTCAAGAATGACAATCTGATTTTTTTTCAATCTTCTCCAAAATATTTACCAAAATCCCTAAAAAGCGAAAAAAATAGCTGATCGATATCTATTGGAATTGTTGTTGGTAAAAGAAAAATGTACAGTATATAGAGGCCACTTAACTTAGAGCTTCTCCCCTTCTCGTGACTCTAATCCTCCATGCATGCTCTCTTATGACAAATTCCTATGTTGTTCCAAAAGTAGGAATAAAGTTATCAATGCTTTAGCTCTCTTGGCCAGCAAGACCTACGGTAACAAACTACATTGTTGTAAAAAGGAATTGAATACGAAACCATTCATGATTTCAGAACCAATCAAAGAAATATCTGGCAAGAAAATGTGCATTTATTTGTATCTTTTAAGTGGGCATTGAACTTTTGAAATTTGTTTTTTTTTTTCTACCTATTCCAATATCAAGTTATATATCTTTAAATTTTTGTGATCTTTCACAAAAATTTAAAATTGGTGACAATAAAGATGTGAACTCAACTTCACCACTACCCACCTAAAATCTTAGAAAGACAAATTTACCACGAGCCTCGAATTTATTGGCCTCATAAGTTATATTGCTACATACAATGAATACAATAAAATAAATAATTAGATTGACAAAATCAAAATTTTAAGTTGAATTTTCTGTGTGTTGTGGGCATTTTTAAAATCTCGGCACATAAATGTAAAATATCATGAAAATGTATCTTAAAATTTTAATTGTTCTCAGACACTTAACACTAAGACAATCAATTGCACTATCTATAATCCAGGGAAAAATAAACTTAACATGAGATTTTCTATATTATTTGGCACAGTTTATCGTTCAGTTTTCTACTCACCATATTATTTTCCCGAAACTACAATTTATATAACAACCCCAAAAATAGCGAAGATGTATATGACTTTACTCATGCCCCAATTTTGATAAAAAATTTTACATTACAGTAGAAATCAATCAAGTGGAACAACAAAACCAAGATGGTGCATGACTCTTATCTCGCCGTCTTTTTCCCAGAAACATCTATTGTAACATCCTAACAATCTATTCAATAAACCAAATATCCCACACCACATTGTGTAGCACTAGATATTGTCGGAGGAACAGCCTTCGACAGAGGAGCAGCAGAGTCGAGCGTTGTTACAAGAGCAGAAACATAAATGCAAGGAGAATCTGATACTCTGGGTCGACTCGCCGGTGCACGGGGTTCAACCCAAATTGAAAGAGCTAGGAGCTCCTCACCTGCATGACTATTCATTTCTGGAGCATACATACCAGTGCTTATGACTCCATCAGCAGAACAACCAGGGTCTTTGGGAACTGAACCAACGAATTACTTTTTATATATTCCAATCACCAAAGAATTATTTTTTATATATTCCAATCACCAAAGAATTATTTTTTATATATTCCAATAAAATTTTGATAAAACAAACATAGAGATGAAAATGAACAATTTTTAGGTGACCAATTTAAAAAAAAAACACTTTCTGTGTAAATATATTCTATAGAAGTGAAATCCCTATTAATAATGTTAGATAATTAAATTAAAAGTCTAGAAGTATTATTCCAAATAAACATGATATTAACTAACTTCTATTCCAAATAACCAATCTTACTCACACTACTATTAGAAATTATATAGAATATTTCATGTTCTTTGAATTCCTAACATTCATCTAATTATTATTGATAAATACATTAAAATGTTTGGAATCTTTTGATTCAGTTTTTGGAGAATCCACAGTAAGAACCGTTTTTTGCCAACGTTTCAAATCCCAACCGGGATCCATCATCAGGGCTTCTTGAATGCTTGATAGAAGAAGAGCTAATTTAAGTCTGCAGCTCTTCTTGCTATCTTCACTCTAGATTTTTCGAGTAAAACAATTTCACTCCAGGTATCCCCTCCGTATTGGGAAATGATTCTGGATTTAAGACCTCTGTGGTTTAAATCTTTTGATTCAGTTTCCAGAGAATCCATAGTAAGAACTGTTTTTTGCAAACGTTTCAAATCCCAACCGGGATCCATCATCATGGCTTTTTGAATGCTTGATAGAAGAAGAGCTAATTTAAGTCTGCAGCTCTTCTTGCTATCTTCACTCTAGATTTTTCGAGTAAAACAAGTTCACTCCAGGTATCCCCTCTGTATTGGGAAATGATTCTAGATTTAAGACCTCTGTGGTTTAAATCTTTTGATTCAATTTCCAGAGAATCCACAGTAATAACCATTTTCTGCCAACGTTTCAAATCCCAACCGGGATCCATCATCCGGGCTTCTTGAATGCTTGATAGAAGAAGAGCTAATTTAAGTCCGCCGCTCTTCTTGCTATCTTCACTCTAGATTTTTCGAGTAAAACAATTTCACTCCAGGTATCCCCTCCGTATTGGGAAATGATTCTGGATTTAAGACCTCTGTGGTTTAAATCTTTTGATTCAGTTTCCGAAGAATCCACAGTAAGAACCATTTTCTGCCAATGTTTCAAATCCCAACCAGGATCCATAATTAGGGCTTCTTGAATGCTTGATAGAAGAAGAGCTAATTTAAGTCCGCAGCTCTTCTTGCTATCTTCACTGTAGATTTTTCGAGTAAAACAATTTCACTCCAGGTATCCCCTCCGTAATGGGAAATGATTCTGGACTCCGTGGTTTAAATCTTTTGATTCAGTTTCCGGAGAATCCACAATAAGAACCGTTTTTTGCTAACGTTTCAAATCCCAACCGTGATCCATCATCAGGGCTTCTTGAATGCTTGATAGAAGAAGAGCTAATTTAAGTCCACAGCTCTTCTTGCTATCTTCACTCTAGATTTTTTGTGTAAAACAATTTAACTGCAGGTATCCCCTCCGTATTGGGAAATGATTCTGGACTCTATGGTTTAAATATTTTGATTCAGTTTCCGGAGAATCCACACTAAGAACCATTTTCTGCCAACGTTTCAAATCCCAACCGGGATCCATCATCAGGGCTTCTTGAATGCTTGATAGAAGAAGAGCTAATTTAAGTCCACAGCTCTTCTTGCTATCTTCACTCTAGATTTTTCGTGTAAAACAATTTTACTACAGCTATCCCCTCCGTATTGGGAAATGATTCTGGAGTCTATGGTTTAAATCTTTTGATTCAGTTTCCGGAGAATCCACAGTAAGAACCGTTTTCTGCCAACGTTTCAAATCCCAACCGGGATCCATCATCAGGGCTTCTTGAATGCTTGATAGAAGAAGAGCTAATTTAAGTCCGCAGCTCTTCTTGCTATCTTCACTCTAGATTTTTCGAGTAAAACAATTCCACTCCAGGTATCCTCTCCGTATTGAGAAATGATTCTGGACTCTGTGGTTTAAATCTTTTGATTCATTTTCCGGAGAATCCACAGTAAGAACTGTTTTCTGCCAACATTTCAAATCCCAACCGGGATCCATCATCAGGGCTTCTTGAATGCTTGATAGAAGAAGAGCTAATTTAAGTCCGCATCTCTTCTTGTTATCTTCACTCTAGATTTTTCGAGTAAAACAATTTAACTCCAGGTATTCCAAAATATCTAGTAGTGTAAGGAGGAGACGTCATCGCCCAGAAAACAATGAAAATTACAGCATGATTTTGACAAAATCTGAAAGAAATTTTTAAAAATCCCAGTAAACAATTGTCAAATTTCATGATTTTTGGTGCCCTAAGAAATTTTAATGGTGTTGAATCCATTTCAACCATCCAAAAAATGATTTAAACACTCCTAAAAGTAAGATATTAAAAAAAAGAACCCTTTTAAATAGTATATCGATAAACATGTTTATTTTCAAAAGAAGCCTTTCAAAAATTTAATTTAACTATAAAAAATTATTAAACGAATTATTGAGATTTAAACTCAATTGAATATCCAAAAACAATTATTATGAAAAATAAACACATATTAACTATTAGAATTTATTTCAAAATTAATTATATCTTGTTTATTTTTTAATTTAATTCAAAGAAAAAATTTATGTATCACATTCAGTTTTCGTTCGATTAGCAGTAACTGTGATCCCACAACTCTCCATCCTTACTAAAAGCGATGAATATACATACCCCTTCCAGAAGTACTGCTGATAATCTCAAGAACAACGTTATGAAATTTCTTATTGAGAAAACCAAAAAACCTGCAACTAATCAGGCTAACGCACACATCAAAGAGATATTACTTTGAGACGGGAAAGGTGATAGTCTTTTTCTTCAATCTTTTTTTTCTCTAACAAAAATTGAAGAGAACAAAATGATGAAGGAGAGGATTTCTCTTCTCAGTATTACAAATCAGTTAAATAAGATTACATTGGAAACATCAGTGATAAATGACTTGAGTGAAACTCAACTTTAACTGGACTAAGTGAAACTGAACTACGACACTTGGATGGGCGATTTAACACCTAGTAAGTAGTTGGAATTAGATTCTCCAACACTCCCCTTAATTACAACAACATAAAAATTCAATTAAGATGTTTGTAGGTCTATGTTTCAGCTAGGCTTTACAATTTAAAAATTGACTTCAACTAAAATTACTTTTCTCCTCTTCTTCCAGATCATGTAGCCTCTAAATTGTTTGAACACTTTCTTCTTGTTGTAGTCTTCAAACCTTAGTTTCTTCATTTGTTGGTTCAGGGCTTCCATTGTTCCATGTTGTCTAAGCATGTCCCGAACTTCTTCAAGAATAGGCTTGTATGTGGGCTGCTGCCACATATTATCTTCTATAATGTTTTTTTCATCATCAAAGCACTGCAACATAAGACCATAAAACAATTTCATCTCTTCAGAACTCCAATGCCTGAAAATTTCATTAATTTCTTCAACATTCATTTATGCAGCTTCTATGTAAACTTCATCTAGACATGGTGTTGCAAGCCATGCTTCAATGAAATTTAACTCTTCTTCATAATTGTTCTGTGTACCTGCACACTTGAAATCAATGGCAAGTATATAAACATCTACATAACCACATTGGTTATGTTTCTTCCAGTATGAAATAAGAGCTTCCTTTGAAATCAATGGTAAGTGTAAAAACATCTACATAACCACATTGGTTATGTTTCTTCCACTATGAAATGAGAGCTTCCTTCTGTTGCGCTTCCTTTTCTGCCTTTGCCTCTGTCTCTTTTTTCTCTTTGTGGACTTCCTTATTTGCCTCTGCCTCTATCTTTGTCTCTGTTTCTGTCATTGTCTCTTGCACTTCTTTACTAACTTGTGCTATTGCAGACAGGTTATCTTCCACTTGGTTTTCAGTTTCAAGTGGGATTATCTCACTAAATATCATCATGTCGATATGATGTTAATCCTACTAAATATCATCATGTTGATATGATGTTTTTTGTTGCATCATCTGCAACTACTCATCATTAGTCAACAAATTTTCATCAAACTTTACATCAACAATATTAATTTCAGAATTCACCATAGCATTGACTGCTACAATAACAACTTCACTGTCATCAACAAGTTGTGTTGCTGGATTCACCAAAATTTCATCAACAAGCTTTGTTGTTGGATTCACCAAATTTTCATCACGATGTAGATCTGTTGCTATAGATCCACCTCCATCTTCAACTTCAATGCTTCCTCTTAGACGAAAACTCCTCTCAGGGGTATCCCAGGCCTCCTTGGCTGTCTAGGCATTTGAAATCAGGGGAAGAATGATGTCATCCAAAGATTATTGTAAGCATGTCAATGTGAAGGCATCATTTTCCCTCTTCACTTCCAAAGTTAAAAAGATCTCAAACAACTCCTATTGTCGCTTTCACCTCCTTAGCCTCTTGGATTTTCCCACATGTTGAACGCTGACAGAATGCAGCTCAACAAATAAATTGACTTACAAACATAGTAGTTGCCTGCAATAAAAATACCTCTATAGTAGCTTCTTTGTTGCTCGGCTTCAAAAATGAATTTTCAAACTCTCTAGAAAACAATACTTCCACATAAAAAAAAAAAAAAACACAAATATCTCAATGCCTACACTCGATTGGAACAATGTCTTTGTTTTAAAATCTCGTTTTCAAACAAAAATCTCATCTTTAAAAAAATGAAGTGCTCCCTTCTTTTTTATAATTCACATTTTTTTTTTAAACAAGGCCTTCTATATAACCTTTGAAACGAATTTAATAAGTTATTTTTAAAATTACTTCAGCATTTAAAAAAAATACCAACACACTCAAAAATTTACATGAGGCCTTTTTAACACATGCACATTTGTTTATCATATCGCATGATACAATAGTTTAAGACATTAAAAAATGATGCATATGTTTTCGGTCATGTACCTTGACTTTTCAATAAAATCGGTGTCCCAATCGACTTTGTGCATTGACCTTTGTTCCTTCGTGCCTAGTTGACACCTTTTTTTTTTAATACTACGGGTAGCGCATTGACCTTTGTTCCCTCGTGCCTAGTGGACACCCTTTTTTTTTTTAATACTACGGGTAAGGATCTGTGGTATGAGGAGAACCCGCGTTTGAGTGAGAAACTAATGCGGGTTTTTAATTTTTTTGTTGCGTTAGTAACGCCTCACACTTTTTCTGAATGTCTGGGTTGGGTTAATAATACAGGAGGATTAACTTCTCTGATGCTTTACTATAGATGCAATCTAATTTTTGTCTTTTTCTCCAGAACTGACTTTTTATCTGTTGTTTTTTTTGCAGAAGGCTTTTTCAAGCTTCTGCTGCTCTCTCTCAGAGTCTTATATGCGTTCTCTTCTATTTGGTTCTCTCATTTCGCTCATGTTGTTGTGCTCTCAGGGAGTCTTACACAAACTTGCTGTGATACTATGACAAAAATTGAAGAGAATAAAATGATAGAGGAGAGGATTATTCTTTTCTATATTACAAATCAATTAAATAAAATTACATTGTAAATATCGTATAAATGACTGAAGTGAAACTCATCTTAAATTGGACTAAGTGAAACTGAATTAGGACAGTTAGATCCACGATTTTGACACCTAACAAATAGTTGGAATTAGATTATCCAACATCCGTCTGTTTGATTAATTCAATCTTCCACCGGTTTGGAGACGGATGTCGTGAGGTTCGACGCTGTCACTGTACTCCAACGATTAGATCAAAGAGTTCTTTGGGCACGTAGAAATTCAAATGTACTCGCTTGGCCAGAAGCACTTCTTGAGATTACAACCCTTGGCATGTTTCCTTAATTTTCCCATTATGTTTTTTGTTCATCTTGAATCCCCTCCAACATTTTAAATTATTTCTTGATCAACGATTGAAGAAGTACAAATGTTATTCAGAAGAGGGAAAAAAGGAAAAAGAAAAACGTAAATACTTAGACGTGATAGATTAATTGGAAATGGAAATGGTTGTGGTACAACAAGGTATATTTCGAAAAAGTTTCTAAATTTTGGTTCTCTTTAGTTATTTAAATAATAAAAATGATGTATATCATCCAGATCTAATTAACATGGAGCATATTCATCATCGTGTTTGTAGTCGAAAGCATGAAATTAAGAGCTCGAAAAAGACAGATTTTTGTTTCAAAACCTGATCACTTAGAGGAATAACGCAAATCGACTTTAAATCTCCTTTGGACTTTTAAAAGACACAGAAACGATCAAAATGTTTTGATTTTTTTCTTTAACAGAAAGAGATCGTGTATACATAGCATTGCAATCTTCTTTTAGAAACTCTAGGTTATTTTTGAATGTCCTGTAATAGGAAATGTAGTCGGAGGAACTTCAAAACAATGCACATGAAATAAAGATTCTGTATACATAGCATTGCAATCTATTTTTATGCCGTAAGGCGTTTCTCTATGAAATCAACCCCCTCCTTGTCTACGTGTCATTTTGTGTACCATAGGATTAGATGTTAGACGATTACACAAATTTCAAGCGTTAGATCAATGGCAAGGGGAAGAGACAGGACGGAATGGAAGCGGGACTAGGAATGCATGTTGTCAGAACAACAGTACGTCCTCCCTTCAGTCCAGCGCAGTGGCAGGAACTGGAACGCCAGGCGTTTGATTTTCAAGTACATGATGGCCTGTGTCCCCGTGCCGCCTGAGCTTATCGTTCCTATTCAGAAAAGTTCGCGATAGACCAATCAGCTTAGGCGACGAAGTAACCCTTACCGAGGTGCAAAGCCGTCCTACTCGTTTTCATCACTATATGGATGCTTCCGATGTAGAGTTGGAGCAAATCTTCAGAAAACCCAAATCAGTAGCATTCGTAAGCTTAATTCCCAATTTTATCAACATGTTGGCTAACACTTATTTATTAATCTGTCGTTGGTCAAATTGAAATTCATATCATTAATCAATTCTTAAAACCATAATCAGGTTATGACGGATCCAGATGCTCCTGGAGGCGAGTATCTGCACTGGTATGTTATAATCCGCCTGAAATCAGAACAAATTCAAGATAACATGTCACGCAGAATCCGTTAACTAGTTTCTTAATAACAATGTTAATCGCTCTGTCTTGCAGGTCAGGTGTTTATTTGCTTTCCACGAACCAACATGGTCCAGGTATCAATATGGTTGCGTTTCTTGTCTGACCTTGAAATTGATCAAAAGTGCGTCGTATTGTTAACTATGTTTGTTTCTTTATGAAGCAATATTCGATAGGCTCCCGATGGAGCTGGCTGGCTACGAATCTCCAGTATGGGGTGCCCACATGCTAGTTCTCACATTGTTCAAGATTTCTGAAAATCAGCGCATCGCTCCACCCAACTCGCGGGAATGCTTCAGTACCAAAACTTTTGCTCGTAGTAATGCACTTGGATCGCCTTTGGGTACTTTCTTTTTCAAGATCAAGTATGAAAATGAGGACAAAAAAAGGAAGAATGAGGGTAGTGAATTGTCTAGATGCATAAGAAGAAAGATTGCAAAATAAACTGGCAAAAGATTGTAGAATGAACGAGTAAGAGGTGGAGAATTTCAGTCAGAGTGGGTATTGCTGAATGTATGAAAACGAGGACGAAAGTCCGAAGAATGACGACAGTGACTCATCCAGTTGCACCACTCCTCGGGCATGTAGCCAGCGAAAAGAGAATGCAGAATGAGCAGTAAGAGGAAAAGCTTTAAGAAACATTAAGTAGCGACACCATTTTCTCATTTTTTTTAGTCTTACAATGCGGTTAGATATTGTTATGGTAGTTATATCAAGGAATTACATTAGAACACACTGGTTTGTCGTTGTTTGGTGATGCCCACAATATCATGTAAGCAGCGAGGTATTCATTAATAATATTGGAACTGTTTTATGTGGTTACGTTGAAAATATCAAAATACAATACAATATAATTTTTTGCTTTCTGTTTGATGTGCGTACGCTGAATATATCAAAATACAATGCCGAAAATGTGTATTTTCTTTTCCAATTTGTAAACTGAATGCGTGCCAAAATTCTTATCACTCATATTTTCGTCATGGAAAATAAGAGAGAATATTGAAGAACACAAGTATGTTTTTGTATTGACATTTCGATAACAGAGAGCGAACATCATTATGTAGCTTCTACTTTTGAGGTTTTTCTCGAGAGCAAGCAGTGAACAAAAATCCATAGGCAGTTCGCTGGTCACTGTCATTTGGCATCAATATTTTGATTTTTAATATAGGTTTAAGCAAATTATTATTAACATTTATATGTAATATTAGAAACTAAATTTGATATTATAATTATTAAAATTTTATTATCATCATCAGTATATTAACATTTTAATTACGCTTAAGGTGTTCCCTATGAAATCAACTCCCCTCCTTGTTTACGTGTCATTTTGTGCACCATACGATTAGATGTTAGACGATTACACAAATTTCAAGCGTCAGATCAATGGCAAGGGGAAGAGACAGGGACGGAATGGAAGCCGGACTAAGAATGCATGTTGTCAGAACAACAGTACGTCCTCCCTTCAGTCCAGCGTAGTGGCAGGAACTGGAACGCCAGGCGTTTGATTTTCAAGTACATGATGGCCTGTGTCCCCGTGCCGCCTGAGCTTATCGTTCCTATTCAGAAAAGTTCGCCAAAAATCTCCTCAGCTTCCTCCTCGTCATCATCTTCCTCCCCCACCCCTAAGTGCAATAATCAAGTTTATTATAGGTAGGCTCTGTAAAAAATAAAGCTTTATTTGAAGCTGACAGGGATTTTATGTTATGGCATTCGCGCCGTGGAGTTCGTTCCACATGGGATTCGCTGGCAACATAGATACAGAACCCGGAAGATGTCGGACAATAGACGGTAAGAAATGGCATTGCTCTAGAGACATCGTTCCAGACCAAAAGTACTGCGAACGCCACATGAATAGGCCCCCCCCTCTCTGCACGAAAGAATATGGATGCGATAGGTAGGTTCTGTAAAAAAATAAAGCTTTATTTGAAGCTGGCAGCCATTTTATGTTATGGCATTTGCACCGAGAGATTTGACGTTGTTACATGCCTGCAAGACAGAAGCATAGGTAGCATAGGTATCAACATTGGCAATGCGGATTCCCAATGGAAACTGTGTGGATAAAATGTTCACATTGTTAGGATGAGAAGTCTGATGTAACGTTTGAGTGGGCTTTTCATTCAGAGTGATAGCAGCAGCGGGAGCAGGAAGGGCGTGAACATGAAGATAAAGGAGAAAGCAGAAATAATTGTGTTTGTGATCTATTAAATTGAAACAAGCGTGATTATGTAAGACCGCCCTCAATTCCATTTATGGCACCAAAACCATGTTGTTTTCGCGGGAAAAAAGAAAGGATATCAGTTATCTGGTGGAGCAGGCCAGCATTATGCACCACCCCACAACATTAGAAGAGAGTTTTTGGAGCTGGAAACACGAACCCTGAAGGATGTAACGGTGTAATGGCATTGTTATTCACGTATGTATTGTGTTTTTCTTTTGGGTTAATTATGGTGAATTGCTAACACGCAACGTTGATTAGGTTTTAGATGAAACCTTCATACGGGGTCATTACGGTTGTGAATCCATTTTAATTTGGGAATTACCAAGTGTTTTAAGGGATTTGATTTTTACTAAACGTTTAGTAAATCTAGAATTAGAATTAAAATAGATTTAAGCTGATTTTATTATTAATTATAATTATATTTATTAATTTTATATTTTATTATATTTTTAGTTTTAGTTTTACTAATTTTATTAATGGAAAATGTTTATTCATAATTATAATTATCAATTTTTTAATTTTATTTTGACCCAATTAAAATGTTTACAAAATATTACTATATTTCTATATATTGGGTTGGAAAGCGTCTTTTCTAGATAAGTACTTTTAACTTTTTATTATTTTTTAATTGAGCTCACATATAAAAGTTTATAAACATTTACACCACTACAACATTTTTCCATACTTTTTTGCTTTTAAATTTAATTATAAAATGTTATAAAATAAAATATTTACGCCGTAAGGTGTTTCCCTCTGAAATCAACTCCCCTCCTTGCCTACGTGTCATTTTGTGCACCATACAATTAGATGTTAGACGATTACACAAACTTCAAGCATTAGATCAATGGCAAGGGGAAGGCACACGGATGAAATGGAAGCGGGACTAGGAATGCATGTTGTCAGAACAGCAGTACGTCCTCCCTTCAGTCCAGTGCAGTGGTAGGAACTGGAAGGCCAGGCATTTGATTTTCAAGTACATGATGGCTTGTGTCCCCGTGCCGCCTGAGATTATCGTTCCTATTCAGAAAAGTTTGTTTTCTCTTCGCCGAAGATCTCCTCAGCTTCCTCCTCGTCATCATCTTCCTCCCCCACCCCTAAGTGCAATAGTCAAGTTTATTATAATGGAAGCGGGACTAGGAATGCATGTTGTCAGAACAGCAGTACGTCCTCCCTTCAGTCCAGTGCAGTGGCAGGAACTGGAACACCAGGCGTTTGATTTTCAAGTACATGATGGCCTATGTCCCCGTGCCGCCTGAGATTATCGTTCCTATTCAGAAAAGTTTGTTTTCTCTTCGCCAAAGATCTCCTCAGCTTCCTCCTCGTCATCATCTTCCTCCCCCACCCCTAAGTGCAATAGTCAAGTTTATTATAGGTAGGTTCTGTAAAAAATAAAGCTTTATTTGAAGCTGATAGGCATTTTATGTTATGGCATTCGCGCCGTGGAGTTCATTCCACATGGGATTCGCTTGCAACATGGATACAAAACCCGGAAGATGTCGAACAATAGACGGTAAGAAATGGCATTACTCCAGAGACGTCGTTCCAGACCAAAAGTACTGCAAACGCCACATGAATAGCCCCCCCCCTCCTCGACACGAAAGAATATGGATGCGATAGGTAGGTTCTGTAAAAAATAAATCTTTATTTGAAGCTGGCAGGAATTTTATGTTATGGCATTCACGCCATGGAGTTCGTTCCACATGGGTTTCACTAGCAACATGGATAGAGAACCCGGAAGATGTCGGACAATAGACGGTAAGAAATGGCATTGCTCCAGAGACGTCGTTTCGGACCAAAAGTACTGCGAACGCCACATGAATAGGGCCCCCCCCTCTCGGCACGAAAGAATATGGATGCGATAGGTAGGTTCTGTAAAAAATAAAGCTTTATTTGAAGCTGACAGGCATTTATGTTATGGCATTCGCACCGTGGAGTTCGTTCCACATGGGATTCACTAGCAACATGGATACAGAACCCGGAAGATGTCGGACAATAGAGATCATACCCTGTATAGAATTCTGGTTTTGTAAAACACTTCCAGGGCTTGCATCACGTTTTGAATTGGATTACATTCTGTCAACAATTGTGATTTGTAAACTTTACTATTCAGTTGACAATCCACATGTCTGATAATCATTACCATGGAGGAAGATAAATGGTCCAGGATTCATGCCGGGACCTCTCAAGGGAATAATATCAACTCCAACACTTTGTATTACTGATAGTCACTAGACTCTGATAACCATTACCTTGGAAAAGAGAAACAGTCTAGGATTCATGTTGGGACCTCACAAAGGAATAAGTCATTGAAGTGGAGGTTGGATTCACAATCACCGCATGGTACCTTCGTAAACAATGCCTAAGTTAATTTGGGTTGCCAGGATTTGTAATACATTTTTATTTGGGAATTGAAATGGGTCAACATGCAATCAAGGTCTGAATCACTGATTCACATTTGCTGGAGAATGATAATATAGAAGTCAAACTGCCAACCACCACTGGAAGCTCATAAATAGCATCGAAGGTGTTTTGTCTGGAGGATTAATAGAAGTCAAACTGCCAACCAACGCTGGAAGCTCATGTATTGCATCAAAGGTGGCTTATTTAACTATGGAATTCCTTCTTAACGTTCCAAAGTTTTCTACAGTTTCAATAGTTCCTAAAGTATAATTTTCCATAAATTATAAAGGAAACATGTCTTACTGGCTCTTGGGAATATGTTGTGTAGTGGCATTATGGCATCGTCTGTGTTGTTCAAGTTTCTGCTGTGTAAATAATTGACTTGCTTCCAGATTTTTTGTGCACTGACTATTGCAGCCTATAGATGCACCATAAAACAAGTTACAACAAATATAAAGCAGAAGAGTGTTTTGCCTTCACACAGCTGCTGTGTAAACATCCAGCCAAAAAACCATGCCAAGCCCCAGACATCCATACAAGTTGAAAAGAAATAGGGCTTTTTGATAACACAGTAAAGCTCAAGGAAAAAAATACTACCATATATTTCTAGATTTTCAGTCAATACATGGTAATATAAAATTCAGGCTTCAACAAATAATTTGGGCCTTGGATCTTCAGACAATACACTCTAAGCTTATTTATCCAACTTCGTTTTTTTCTTGAATCAGGCGGCAGTAACACTAAGCTACATTGAGTTAACAACAACAAAATTTTAAATTGAGTAACACACATTCCAAGTTAGCCCAAGGCCTTGTGCAGCAATTATCCCTGAATTACCCCTTTCTAACAAGAGGCAAACAACTAATCATGTTTATCAGGGATAGCAAATGTAGGAAATACATCAACTAAAACATGCAAGATAAATATACTCAATGTTAGATTTTTTGTTAATATTCACATATCCTCTGGACCTGCATCTCCTAGAAAGCAATGTTTTGTCTTACTGTCTATGTAAGGACAGCTGAATAGTACTTTAGGAAGGTTAACTGACCCTTGCTTTATGAATAGCCCTTTAGGAAGAAAAAATCAATTTAGCCTTTATCTATAGAGAAGTATTGAATACATTTAATTAAATAATAAAAAAAATATATAATGAGGCAACAAAAACTGTCACAAAAAAACAGACAGAGGAGAATGCAATAGAGAAGACAGCATGATAATCAGGCAACAACTTGAATAGATAAATTGTAGTCACACTCTGTAAGTCTGGGAGAATTCCAGATAATGTAAGGTTGACTCATGCATTTTATTTCCCAAGCACTGCAATTCTCTATCGTATATTTTACTCTCTAATATTTGTCCAATGTGAATACATCATTCTTTCTGCTAAAATTAAAATATTTCAGTGGATGGTATGTCTTTCATTTGTTGTACATTCATGCCTTAAGCAATAAAATTGATTCCAATTGCTGAGCACTCTAGTGTTGCGAACACAAGTTCAATATCTCTTTTTGATCACTCGAATTTTTTCCAATATTTGATACCAAAGCTAATGGTCTGTTCATAAGGAAGGCCAGACTTTAATTTTCAGGTTGGTTACCTATTTGAAAAAGAACAAGCAATACAACAAACACCCATGCAAATTAGAAGTCTCAAAGTACACCAAAACCATGGCTGTAGCTAGCTTGACTTTCTTCTTTGTCTAAAACAGATCTGGTTGTAAAATTTAACAGCATGGGATTTCATTTGGAAGCTGCAAATGGGAATTCCATTATTGAACAAGATCATTTAGCGTTTTGGAAGAAGATGAAGTCAAACATACCATATGAACTGCAAGAATCAACAAATGGGAAACTAATAATCACAGGACTCTTACTTGTAGCATTTTGAGCATTAATGATCAAATGACTCATATCAGCAGTGCCAAAACACCAAAAGAAAAATGGGGCACACGTGTGTGAAAATAATGCTGTAACTGTGAGATTTGTCTGAGGGAACTTCACCAAATAAAGAGGAGGCTCCTAATATGTAGCCAAACACAACAATCAATTGAAATTCAAGCTGTTTAACATTTATGTATATCAAGTTGTCATCCTAAGATATAGCTGAGGAAGTTTTCACAAATAAAGATGACAACATAAGATGTGGCCAACAACATCAATCACTTCAAAAAATTGTTAGAGATGCTAGCACTTGTTGAGGCACCAATTCAAAATGTACATGCAGTCATCGCCTTGCTTGCATTACTAGCCTAATCTTATGACAGTCTGGTCACTTCATTTGACATAGCCTAGATCGCCATAATAATGCAAGAGAAGACATGAAAGAAATATTCAAGGTTGATAACAAAAAACAAAGTTTTCTTTTAGCAAGTAAGAACAAGAAGTTCGAGAAAAAGGTTGTTGATCTGACACGAAAATGAGATTCACTTGCAATTATATTTTTTGTTGCTAAAATAGCAAGGTATAATTCATTTATTGCAGAAAGCAAAGGCACCACACCAAAGGAGCATTGGAAAATGTTTTCAGTTGAAAAGGAGGATAAAGCGAATGTGGCAACATACTTCAGGCAGTCTGAGCCTACTACTTACATCAATGCTCCACCAGTTGGCGCCCTTGCATTTTTCCGTGGTCATCCTTCCTAGCAAGCATGTGAAAATTAATGTGCACCAAATTCCTCTCACAGAATTGAATATATTTGTACTCAAAATCTCACCCCAATGAAAAGCCCAAATAAACTATGCACCTGGCAAAGTGCACAGGCAGGCACAGTGGATGCAGGAAGCTTGCAATGGCAGTGGTTTAGGATTATCTGATTTTCATGGCCTCCATGGCTAAGTGGGTAGTACACAATCAAGCACACTGGATGTAGGAGCTTGAGTTTGCAATTGTAATGGCGGTGGTTTATTGTATTTTTTTCAACAAAAAAAATTGTGTTTGGAGCAGTTTTCAGATATATATAAGTTTGCTTGAGATTGGACTGCGTTTGGAGCAATTTTCAGATATATATAATTTTCTTTGAGATTAGACCTCCCTACTTAACTATTAACCATTAAACCACGTCCTAAAAACTATTGAAGATGTCTGAATGGCTAAGTGGTTCGTTATAAATCTGGTAACTGATTACGATGTAATGGGAAAACACCTTCAGCGTCGCTCGAACCTGTGCCCAAATGGAGACCTTGAATGTATCTGTTCCGCCAGACGCTAGGAGCTGCCAATGCAGATAATTTATAGCAGCACGGGGTGGGATTTATATGCATGGGCCTTCCAGGCGGCTGCCAAAATGGTGGATGTATTTGTTCACAGAGTATAATTTACCTTATGCCTAGGGCACAGCGTGTCGGGATTCAACACCGCGAGCGGACCTGCGAGGTGAGCGAGCACCATGAGCAGGAGAAACGAATGCTCAAGAGGGTTGCAGAGGACTTGTTCCGGTTGTGCGAATGGAGCAAATGAATGTTTGGCGCGAGGGATCATTTGAAATTGCGCAGGTGTTGGTTGCCAGCACAGCGGGTGCCAGCTCGGAGGTGGTGGGTCACCTGTTCCCGGAAAAAATTGCTGTCGAGCTCCCTGAGAAATGATGGATGGTATGGGCATGTGTGTATGGTGAGGCCGCTATCGGGTGCATTAAATGCCCGATAGGAAGCTGGTTAGCTCTTGCCATGGTCCTTGCCTTTTCTTTATCTTTGTTTTTTGTCTTTCAACAGGGGACAAAGAATCATTAATTTGTTTTCATTATAGCATGGTCCTTTGCCTTTTCTTGATCTTTTTTTCCTCTTTCAACACTTGTCAAAGAAGCATTAATTTGTTTTCATTATAGCATGGTTCTTTCCTTTTTTTAATCTCTTTTTTTGTCTTTCAATAGTTGTCAAAGAAACATTAATTAGTGTGATATGCTAGAAGCATTAATTAGTGTTATATGCTATTGATTGCTATCGATTGCCTTACATAGTGTTATATGTTATCTATTGCCTTACGGCGTTTTCTTTGCAACATCTGGTGCAAATGCTAGTTACAGATTGTAGGATATTTTTTAATGTTCTATAATAGGGAGTGCAGTTGGAGAGACTTGGAAACAATGTACATGCATTATCAATTGTGGATAAATATTGTACGTGAAAATAAAACATTGTTTTGGGTTGTCTTGAATGGGAAGAGGTGCATATACCAGATGATTGTAGGAGGGAGGCGATTCAGGGGAAGCCTGTTGCAGTACTGATATTTCATCAAGGGCAGAATAGGAGGTTGCAGTGTGAAAGAGTGGATGACACAAGGATGGACACTAGGCTGGTCAGTGGTTTTCCCCTTGTGCATTGACATTGGTCCACATTGGGATTGAATTCCCCGGAGACATCGCAGTCTGGTTTTTACAAGACAAAGTTGCATTTATTTAAGGATCATCTTTCAGCCCTGTTATGGATTCCGGAGACATATGGGAACATTCATAGTTGATGTTATTGGCATCTGTCGCCATATTGATTCTTTGCCTAATGATTAAAGACACAAGGAATCCAGGAAAATATAAAACTCCATAGGAGAAATTATAGTCCAAACCTCATAGGAGATATGGTTCGCTGCTTGTATCTGGACGGTTGGGTTTATGGTGTTCGGAGGTTTGAAAAATAGAATCATGAAACTATAGTCCAACCAATTAGCAAAGCTGGTGGTGGTGGTATCTTCATATTCACAGATATTTCCGGTACACAATATGGTGGTTGATTCGGACTGAAGTGTCTCATTGGTGAGGCTCCAGTGTGAAAGCGTGGATGACACAAGAATGGATGCTATGCTGGTGAGTGGTTTTCCCCTTGTGCACTGACATTGGTCCACATTGGGATTTAATTGTCCAGAGACATCGCAGTCTGGTTTTTACAAGACAAAGGTCCATTTCTTTAAGGCTCATCTTTCAACCCTGTTATGGATTCCGCAGACATATGGGAACATTCATATTTGATGTTATTGGCATCTATAGCCATATTGATTCTTTGTCTAATGACTAAAGAGACAAGGAATCCCGGAAAGTATAAAACTCCATAGGAGAAATTATAGTCCAAGGCTCATAGTAGATATGGTTTGTTGCTTGTATCCGGTTGGT
The DNA here is from genome assembly GCA_031772625.1 of Pinus tabuliformis. Classification (NCBI taxonomy): domain Eukaryota; kingdom Viridiplantae; phylum Streptophyta; class Pinopsida; order Pinales; family Pinaceae; genus Pinus; species Pinus tabuliformis. The sequence continues at coordinate 1,492,027,465 of CM062819.1, read as the reverse complement.
TGGGTTTATCGTGTTCGGAGTTTTGCGAAATAGAATCATGAAACTACAGTCCAACCCATTAGCAAAGCTGTTGGTGGTGGTATCTTAACATTCACAGATATATCCGGTACACAATATGGTGGTTGATTCGGACTAAAGTGTCTCATTGGTGAACAAGCAGAGTAAAATGCAAGCCCAAAAAACCATAAAACAAATACTAGAGGAGAACCAGGAGGGAGAAAGAATGAAGGAGATATATACGCAAATTTTAAATGCGGTGTGGAAAAACAATGGATTGGATGCAGCGTTTGGTGGTACAATATGTTATGTTGTTTACAGGATCTCTGTTCATAGAAAAAAGTAAACAATTTCTCCTCGACCATCTTGTCATTTTAGGAATTCTATAAGATAAACGGCTGGAAATTGATCCACATTTGATCCAAGGAACTGGAGGATCGATCTGGAACCCTCTCATCCATTCTTGGCAGTCAATGGAATTAATGGTGGTTGGTGGGGGAGATAATTTTAAAATGGTAGTTGGTCATTGGCGTTGGCATAACTCCTTTTAGTGGCTAACAAGATTGATGCCTTAAAAGGTATGGGAAGGCTTGATGTTTTAACTTATGGTGTGGGTTGGCTTACCTACCTAATCCCATGGAGTTGATGGATATTGGCGATTGATCTTGACTGATCAAATCCTCTGGTACTACTAAATATTAACTGACCACCTTGCATAACTTTTTGGAATATTTTTCGCTTGTGGACATAAATATTGGGAAGTACACCCTTCAACAACATGGCCATATGGTCCACTACAGTTGCCACTGGTCTTCCCCTACTACTCTATGTGGAGCCTTGCGGTGAGCTTAAGTAGATTGCAGATTCTTGGAATATTCGGGAATCCGACGGACATGGGTGTGGTCAAAAAAATTGACCGCACCCATATCCGTCGGATTCCCGAATATTCCAGAAATCTGCAATGGACTTAAGGATGGCCCGGAGCCCTGATAGACATAATATGAACCATTTACATTGACATGTATGTTGGGGGGCCAAGCGGGATTATATTCTACCCTTCAACAACTTTTTGGAATATTTGTCACTTCTGGACTCCTTGATTCCCGAGGTTTGAATATTGCTCTACTTGCCTCATCCCTCTGGAGTATTTTTTATGGTAGGGGCTTATGGCAGAAAATTGTATTCAAGAAATATATTGCCCAGACAAGTACGGAGGACTCCGTGGCTGCTGGGGTGCCCCCCACATCTGGTGCATCTATTATTTGGCATAGTCTTCGGCAGGCAATCCCATGGCTATGCAACAATTTATGGTGGATGGTGGGGGATGGTCGAAAAATACTTGTTGGCTTAGATGTCATTAAAGGAATGAATGACTGCGATATTCTTTTAGCTCCCATGGTATGCTTCCTGAACTCGCAGGGGATTACAATGCTTGCCAATCTTTGGGAAAGGGCCTGTCTCCCCAACATTGCTCTTGCTTGGCCACACGCTTGGCAGATTGGCCTTCCAAATCACTTGGTTGGGGAATGGGAAGAATATCACCGCTCTCTCTGCATGGCTAGAATTCGTCTATATCTGCACTCTGACTGGCTAGTGTGGAGTGGCCATGTTGTATCTAATTACATTGTTGTCAATGAATTCGATGCACATATTACTTCCAGCTCGCAATCTCTGCCATTTGTTGAGGCTATCGCGATATGGTGGAAGTGGGACGCTCCACTAAAGATCAAGTGTTTCTCATGGCTGGCTATGCATAATCATATTTTGACATGGGACCAGATGATCAAGAAGGATTTCATGGGCCCCGATAGATGTCCCTTGTGTGGGTTGGATACAGAGGACTGCACTCATCTTTTTATAAAATGCTCCTTTGTTGCGACTATTTGGACGAAGGTCTCCTTTCTCCTTGGCATCTTTATGCCCTGTGACTTTGAATTGATTTTGGATTGTTTCTCTTCTTGGTCACTACATGCCAAGGCATAAAGGATGGTCCCTCTATATGTTCTATGGGGCATTTGACGCGCTAGGAACAAGTCTATTTTTGAAGATAAACAACCCCTGGGCTAGGTTGTGGCCCTAAGTATCATAGCATATTACCAAGAAATCGATCCTTGTTTTCACTTTGATTCTGGAAGGTTTATCTCACTGGTTAACCTAGACAACATCTTCCCCATCTTCCATTTCAATGGATTTACTTTTGGTGGCAAAATGTGGCTATGGGGTTGCCCTTTTTGTTGATCACACAACACGATACCATTTTCATTAGCATGGAGGTGATGGGGACAAGTGAAAAGAGGAACTGATTGCATTATGGGGTGCTCTACAAGTTTCATTCTTCGATGGGAATTAACAACATTCTGATAGTGGGTGACTCGATGGCATTGAACAATTGGATACAAGGGAAAATTTCGCTGGCATTGATCAATTGGATACAAGGGAAAATTTCACTGGAGGTTCCCTCTATTTGCAACTGGATGCAACATACCCGAGATCTTCTGGCATCCTTCTTGGTTGTCTCCTTTCAGCATGTATACAGGGAGAAACAATTTGTGGCCGATCCTCTTTCCAAACAAGATGACTATATATTTTGAGGATTGTTCCCTTTGTTGGGATCTGGTTTTTTCCCACTGCGAGGTTTTTGGACCATATTTTCTTTCAGTGCTACTATGTGCTTTCTACACTGTTCTAGTCATCTGCATCTTGAAGTGAGATAGAGATTGTGGCCTTTCTATTTTTATGGCCTTTCTGGGATCTAGTTTTTTTCCACAACCTGGTTTCTGGACCATATTTTCATTCAGTGATACCTATGTGCTTTCTACTCTGGCCTAGTCATGTGCATCTTGAAGTGAGACAAAGATTATGTCATCTATACTTTTCTGGCCTTTCTAAATATCGATGAATACATGATATATGTTTATTGATCAATTTTAGGGGATTATAGTACCATATCAATGTAAAACATTCACATTTAATAAATGAAAATTCCTTTTTTTTCTTCTGAAAAAAAAAAAAAAAATATATATATATATTGTACATGAAAGATCAAAAATATTTGATTGCAGCTGTAAATTCAAGAAACATGAAATCTCGCAAGCCTTCCAATTAAATCAACACAAAAATCTCTTTCAGCTGAGGTCACCCAAAAAAATTAGGCTATTAGCTATTCATGTTATGTGAAACTACATGAATCGGTTGTGGGGATAGGCTGCATGTTATTATACCTGCCCACGACATGGTATATAACGATCGATATTTGGGCATGGTATATAACGATCGATATTGCTACCACTAGCATTAGTTTGAACCAAAACAGGAAGCTTAATATAAATATTTTTTATTTATATCATGTTAAATAATTTTTCAGCCTATCGGATATTGACAATTCCATTCATACAGTTCAGAGTCTTATTACCAGTGATCTTTATTTTTTGACCTAAACTTAGGAAATAGATCAAAACATATATCAAAATTCGACCCTAAAATTGATTAATGCTAGCTTTAAAGCCAGCATTAAAACATAACATTTTATGTTAACTACTTTCCACATATATTTGGTATGCTTTTCGACATGTATTTGGTATGCTTTGCCACATGATGGTGCGCTTCCATGTGCCCCTGCATGTGTATGTGACTGTCGGCATGTGGCGGTTGGCACGTTGTCCAGCCAACGACCCATGGCTAGAGCATGATAAAGGCGAGTAGATGCAGTTTCTTGCAGAAGGACAATGAATTCGAGGGCCAAAGGACAGATATCATCCATGGTGGTTCTGCTGCAGAAAGACGCCCTGGGGTTTTCCACAAAACTCAGATGTGATTCAAGTTCATGGTAGGCAAGTGACATTTCAAATCCTGTAGATTCGCTCACGAAGGAGAAGAATTGAGGCAACCTCTCCCAAATTTTTAGCGAATTGGTGCCCAAGACGAGGAGGAAATTCATAGAACTTGGAATTCAAAGTGACTTCGTGGAAACGATTCGGTGTCAAGGGACATCAACGTGATAAATTCAGCCACAACGAGTGGCAACAACGAGGGGATTCACAGAGACTGATTTATAAGAAGTTGTTCGTCTATTATTAGTGGGAGGCAAAGGGCACCTGCTCGTACAGAGACAATTGTCATTATTGTTGAAAACGTAATTTCAACAGCGTATGTACTGCGCCTGAGTTGACCCGTGAAGCAGCAGTTAATGCACCCAAAACCGCTCAGCAAAACCACCTATCAATTTCGGACCGCCTTCGATCAACAAGCAGTTTCCGTATAATCGAGCCCGATCCAATTATCCTCAGCCACGTGGTCCTCTATATACATCAGCAGAACTGACATTTCGGAGCCTAAAGTTCAGCATAAAAATGCCTCCCGAAATCCTCCACCGCCGTCCGATCCGCTTCATCGTTCTCCGCCGTTGATTGTTTCAACCTGCATACGAGCCAACATTAAATACTTGCGTGGAGTAAAAACAAGTTTGGTTGACCGCCGATAATAATTCAATGCATTAATTATGCCCGTAGAAAGTAGATAAGAGTTTTAATTTTAATGTTTTTTTTATGCTGGAGGTATGGGCAAGTCAACGTATGTTTAAAAAAAAATCCTTTTGTATATGTTTTGTTTGCGTGTTCATTTTTGATATAACGAGCCAAATGAAAAATGTGCTCTTTGTGGTAATACATTTGCACATGGGATGAACCGGAAGCTCGCGGCAGCGAAAGAACAAGGGAGCAACAGATAAATTTTTATGTGTTGATTTCCTGTGGTAAGAAAAGATATGAATGCACAGCAGTGCCAATAGAGAAAACGAGGAGGAAGCATAAAAAATTGTATGGTGTGAGTAATTTTTTTTTGTGAATGTAATGTAAGATTTACTGCACATGTAAAAATTTATTTTACAGTAGTAAATGTAAAAGGGTTTTACAGCAGTAAAAGAAAATGAGAATTTTTCCAGCAGTGTAAATTCTCAGGAGGAGACAGAGTAAATATTTTGTTGGCTGAATGTTGTTTTTGGTGAATCCCTCTCAGTAAAAGAGGATGAATATGTATCAGGCATTATATTTTAATGAATAGAAATCATTTTATGGTGGTGTAATACTCTGTTCTCAGACAATTTTTTTTAAAGCTTCCCTGTGCAAAAGATCCTGTGGAGAGAAGGAAACAGAGCATTGCCTCTGTGTGTTCAGTTTTTATTTGTTTTTGGGATTTTACCAGAAAAATCCCCAACAGTGGTATCAGAGCAGGCTTAGGCTCTTTGAAGGTGTTCAAGAAGCTGGAGAAAGGAGTTTTGTTGCAGCAGTAAATCTTCTCCAGCAAAGTGAAGTCTCAGGCAAAAGATTCAGGTATTCCTCAAAGTTTTCTTTTTGTTACTGCTGAAACAGTCAGTGTTTTAAAATACACAGTCAAGAAATTGAAGCATAGTTGAGGATGCAAGGAATGGCTAGCACCAGCACTAGCATGGGTATGTTTAACACCCAGTTCCCACAGTTTAATGGGAAGAACTATGACTACTGGTCAATAACCATGAGAGCTTTATTTATCTCTCAAGATTTATGGGAATTAGTTGAATATGGGTTTGAAGAACCAGCAGATGAAAATCAATTTAACAACTTAACTCAGGGAGAGAGAGATCTGCTGAAGAGCAATAGGAAGAAGGATGCAAAAGCCATTGTATTGTTGTATCAAGCAGTGGACCAGAGTGTGTTTCCAAGGATAGCAGCAGCTAAGACATCCAATGAAGCATGGAAAACCCTCAAAACAGCCTATCAAGGCATGGAGAAAGTAAAGACAGCAAAACTGCAGTTGCTGAAGAGAGATTTTGAAATCTGAGTATGAAGGAGTCAAACACCATTGACTCATTTTTCACACATGTAATTGGTCTGGTCACACAGATAATGACTCATGGAGAAACCCTTGAAGAAAGGAGGATTGTGGAGAAACTATTGAGGGTCCTACCCTCAAAGTTTGATGTGATTGTCACCACCATAGAAGAGACAAAGGATCTCTCAAACTTTTCAGTTGATGAGCTTCATGCATCATTGATAACACATGAGCAGAGGTTGAGTAGAAATGAAAACTCATCTCTAGAGCAAGCCTTTAAGACCCAAATGTCTTTTGGAAGAGGAAGAGGTCAAGGCAGAGGAAACAAGAGAGGAAGAGGCAGAAGCCAGAACAGAGGTGGAAGGAATAGTCCAGCAAATGCTCAAGGAAGAGGCAGCAATCCAAATCAGAACCAAGGCCAAAGCAGCAACCAACAAAGAGGACAACATCATGCTCAAGGACAAAGGTATGAAAAATCCAATGTCCAATGCTATTATTGTAAAAAATATGGGCATTATGCCAGTGAATGTAAGAAAAAGCAGCATGATATAAGTAATAGACAAAATGCAAATGTCACTAGAGAAAACATCAGCCAAGATAATGTGTTGTTAGCTTGTAACATGGCTGAAACAAACAGTGAAGACATATGGTTTTTAGACTCAGGTTGCAGCAACCATATGAAAGGAAACATAGCCCTCTTTTCTGCCCTAGATAAAAATGTGAAATCAGAAGTCACACTTGGGACTGACAGCAAAATTTCTGTTATGGGAAAAGGAGAGGTAAAAATATTTACAAAGAAGGGTGAGAAGAAAACCATAGCAGATGTCTACTATGTCCTTGGAATGAGATGTAATCTCTTAAGTATTGGACAACTTGTTCAAAAGGGTTACAATGTTTTCTTTGAGAATGATGTGTGCACCATCATGGATATAGCACCCAGCAAACGATGCATTGCTGAAGTGAAGATGACAAGGAACAGGATGTTCCCTCTTAGAATAAGGGCAGATTTGAAAAACAAAGGAGAAATTGCAGCAGTCACCCAAGAGGCTTTCCAAAGCGTGCCAAAGGATGAAAATTGGTTGTGGCACTTGAGATTTGGACATCTCAATTTTGGAGGTCTAAACTTGTTAAGCAGAAAAGGAATGGTAAGAGGATTACCATTGATAGAGAAACCAGACAGCCTTTGTGAAGGTTGCATTTTGGGGAAACAACATAGAGAAAGTTTTCCATCAGGTAAAAGCATAAGGGCAAAGGCACCCTTAGAGATCATCCACTCAGATTTATGTGGACCAATGCAAAATCCATCATTAGCAGGCAGCCAATATTTCCTAACATTCATTGATGACTTTACAAGAAAGACTTGGGCTTATTTCCTTAAAAACAAAAGTGAAGTGTTTGAAAAATTTCGAAATTTCAAAGCACTTGTGGAAAACCAAAGCGGGCTGCATATAAAAGTTTTGAGAACTGACAGAGGAGGTGAGTATATCTCCAAGGAATTCCTACGATTTTGTAGAGAAAATGGAATTCACAGATAGTTTAGAGCTAGGTACACCGCACAGCAAAATGGAGTTGCTGAAAGGAAGAACAGGACCATCATGGATATGGTGAGGAGCATGTTGAAGGCAAAGCATTTGCCAAATGATTATTGGGCTGAAGCTGTAAATTGTGCAGTGTATATTTTGAACAGGTTTCCTACAAAAGCAATGTTGAACAAAGTACCCGAAGAAGCATGGAGTGGGAGAAAGCAAGGAGTCACCCACATGAGAGTTTTTGGATGTGTGGCCTATGCACACATTCCAGATCAGCTAAGGAGGAAGTTGGACAGCAAAGGGGAGAAATGTATCTTCATTGGATACAGTGAGGAATCCAAAACTTACAGGTTGTATATCCCATCTACCAAGAAGTTTTTTGTCAGCAGAGATGTTCAATTCATTGAGGAGGAAGCTTGGGATGGAAGCATAGAGAAAACAATGAATGTTAAAAACTGTTTGTCTCATGATGAAGATGATGAGGAGATGGCCGAAATGCATCCCCAAACAGCAGTGCCAACACAAGGACAACAAGCGACACCATTGAGGATAAATGAAAGTGCTTCTCCAAGCACACCACAAGGAGGAAATTCAAGTGCATCTTCAAGCACTTGCACACCAAATGAGAGAGGTAAGAAGTTTAGAAATTTAAGTGATATTTATGATGAAGGAATGAATTCCTTATTTGCCTTGTATTGTCATGTTGATGACCCTATTCATTTCGAAGATGCAATTAAAGATAAGAAATGGATAGAAGCTATGGATGAGGAGATGAATGCCATAGAGAGAAACAAAACATGGGATTTGGTTGAGCTACCAAAAGGTAAAGAAGTCATTGGAGTTAAATGGGTCTACAAGACCAAGAGCAATGCTGAAGGTAAAATAGAAAGACACAAGGCAAGGCTGGTTGTCAAAGGGTACAAGCAGCAATATGGAGGAGATTATGAGGAGACTTTCGCACCGGTTGCAAGAATGGAAACCGTGAGAGCAGTGCTGTCCATAGCAGCTCAAAACAAGTGGAAAATTTACCAAATGGACGTGAAGTCAGCGTTCCTAAATGGAGTGTTAATGGAAGAGGTTTACATTGAACAACCTCTAGGCTATGAGAAGAAAGGTGAAGAGCACAAAGTGTGCAAATTGAAGAAAGCTCTTTATGGGTTGAAGCAAGCGCCAAGAGCATGGTACAATAGAATAGATTCCTATCTACTGGAGAATGGATTTGAGAAATGTGAGGGTGAACCCACCGTCTACATCAAAGAAAAATATGGTAAAATTTTGATTGTTGTCTTATATGTTGATGATGTGATTTTCACAGGTAATGATGATCATGTCATTGAGAATTTCAAATCAGTCATGAAGGAGGAATTTGAAATGACTGAGATGGGTTTGCTGAGATACTTCTTAGGCATAGAAGTAGATCAAAATGAAAATGGGATTTTTATTTCACAAACAAAATATGTAAATGAAGTGTTGGGCAGATTTAACATGCAAGAGTGCAAGGCAGCAATCACTCCCACAGTGATGGGATTAAAACTCAGCAGAGAGGACAGCAACAAGGATTTTGATCCTAGTTTGTACAAGAGTATTGTTGTCAGCCTTATGTATTTAACAGCTACTAGACTTGACATTATGTTTGTTGTTAGTTTAATTTCTAGATTCATGGAGAGGCCAAAGGAAACACATTGGCAGGCAACAAAAAGAATTCTGAGGTATGTTAAAGGTACCAAAAGGTTTGGAATTTTATATACTACTTCAGAATGTTCAAATTTAGTTGGATACACTGATAGTGATTGGGCTGGAAGTGTAGATGATCAGAAAAGCACTTCCGGTTATGTTTTTCATATGGGTTCAGGAGCCATTTCATGGGCTTCTAAGAAGCAGTCCATTGTAGCATTGTCTACAGCAGAGGCTGAATATGTGGCAGCTACAGCAGCAGCATGTCAAGCAGTTTGGATGAGAAGAATGTTGAGGAGCTTAGGCCAAGAGCAGGCAAAAGAGACAATGATTTTTTGTGACAATAGCTCAGCTATTGCATTGTCAAAGAATTTAGTGTTTCATAAGAGAACGAAACACATTGATACAAGGTTACACTACATCAGAGAATTGGTGAACAATGGAGAAATTGTCCTAGAACATTGCAGGACTCAAGAACAGGTAGCAGACATCTTGACAAAGCCATTGGATCAGAAAAGCTTTGAATTTTTGAGGAAGTGTTTGGGTATGACCGAATGCCCAGCAGTTGAAATTAAAGGGGAGTGTTGAAAACGTAATTTCAACAGCGTATGTACTGCGCCTGAGTTGACCCGTGAAGCAGCAGTTAATGCACCCAAAACCGCTCAGCAAAACCACCTATCAATTTCAGACCGCCTTCAATCAACAAGCAGTTTCCGTGTAATCGAGCCCGATCCAATTATCCTCAGGCACGTGGTCCTCTATATACGTCAGCAGAACTGACATTTCGGAGCCTAAAGTTCAGCATAAAAATGCCTCCCAAAATCCTCCACCGCCGTCCTATCCACTTCATCGTTCTCCGCCGTTGATTGTTTCAACCTGCATACGAGCCAACATTAAATACTTGCGTGGAGTAAAAACAAGTTTGGTTGACCGCCGATAATAATTCAATGCATTAATTATGCCCGTAGAAAGTAGATAAGAGTTTTAATTTTAATGTTTTTTTTACGCTGGAGGTATGGGCAAGTCAACGTATGTTTAAAAAAAATCCTTTTGTATATGTTTTGTTTGCGTGTTCATTTTTGATATAACGAGCCAAATGAAAAATGTGCTCTGTGTGGTAATACATTTGCACATGGGATGAACCGGAAGCTCGCGGCAGCGAAAGAACAAGGGAGCAGCAGATAAATTTTTTATGTGTTGATTTCCTGTGGTAAGAAAAGATATGAATGCACAACAGTGCCAATAGAGAAAACGAGGAGGAAGCATGAAAAATTGTATGGTGTGAGTAAATTTTTTTTGTGAATGTAATGTAAGATTTACTGCACATGTAAAAATTTATTTTACAGTAGTAAATGTAAAAGGGTTTTACAGCAGTAAAAGAAAATGAGAATTTTTCCAGCAGTGTAAATTCTCAGGAGGAGACAGAGTAAATATTTTGTTGGCTGAATGTTGTTTTTGGTGAATCCCTCTCAGTAAAAGAGGATGAATATGTATCAGGCATTATATTTTAATGAATAGAAATCATTTTATGGTGGTGTAATACTCTTTTCTCAGACAATTTTTTTTAAAGCTTCCCTGTGCAAAAGATCCTGTGGAGAGAAGGAAACAGAGCATTGCCTCTGTGTGTTCAGTTTTTATTTGTTTTTGGGATTTTACCAGAAAAACCCCCAGCAGTTATCCTCGATAAGGTTCCCCTTTGTAGCTTTTTTTTTCATGAATTACATGAAAGTTGAAATAAAGAATCCATGGTAGATATCTTTATACCTTTTTAGCTGGGGTTTGTTTGTAGAGATCTTAAGGAAACTTGCGGAGAGCGTCGAGGGTTTAAATAATGGAGACTTTGCAACATAAGGTTGGAAACACAATATTTCTAAATTGAAATATCAAGTTGTAACTTGAAATCTCGATCTGTCTTTAAACAGGGGGGTCCTCCCAAACGCAGAATGTGGATTTTGTAAAAAATTGTGGATTACTTCAAAGCCAAGAATGTTTTTGTGGGATCTCTTGAAAAGCCGATGTAAATCAACAGCCGCCCACGTCAGGCACAACAAACTAAGAAGGGATTAGCGACATGGAAATGGCCTCCTTTTTTAACATATAATGGTTTTTGCCTTTTATAATTCCTCCGAGAATTCATCACAAATCCACAAAATTGATAAATTGCGTTTGTTCCTTGAGTAAGCAATTGGTGGGGCAACTATAGTTCTGTCGAGGTGGGTTCCTATCTGTTGATTCTAGTAGTACCTCTTTATCCGGGAGGGAGGGGGCATCAATAGAGCACTTCATAAACATAGAACGAAGAACCTACGCTCGACGGATTGATGAACATCGATGGATCACCCACTGGTCGAATGTAACTTAGTGGAATGAGTTGTCCTTTCGAAACCGATTAGGCAAAGTTCTCATTGTAACTAATACATGGGAATCATAGAAAAGACATAAGGGTGAATACATTACTTTAGAAAATTAGAAAAGACATAAAGGTGAATACATTACCTTAGAAAATTAGCAGAATCTATGGTGATTGGATCGATGAAGATTGACAATGGTGGGAACCAAAGTGAAGGTTGCTTGAATTTGTATATTGTTATGAATGAATGTATATCCAAGATGTATTTGGAAATGATCGATTGAAGAGAATGGTGATTTCTCTTTGGCTTCTCCCCCTGCAGTCATTTCTCCCCTTGCAGTGATTTTTTTACATCTCCTTTCTCCCCTTGTAGTCATTTTTTACATCTCCTTTCTCCCCTTGTAGTCATTTTTTACATCTCCTTTCTCCCCTTGCAGTCATTTTTCTACAACTCTGGGAAAGGAGTGCAGGCTTCCAGGCTTCCACGTTTTTGGTTTTTTTTCCCTATTTTTTGCAATTCATCTCATATTAAATACATGTAAATGCATTATCAACATGGTCTCCATTTGGCAGACAGATACTGTTTTCTGGTAAATTTAAACATGGTTAAATAAAAAGGGTGGTAAATTTAAACATGGTTAAATAAAAAAGGGTGGTAAATTTAAACATGGTTAAATAAAAAGGGTCCTAACACTGTTTTAAGGTAAATTTAAACATGGTTAAATAAAAGGGTGGTAAATTTAAACATGGTTAAATAAAAAGGGTCTTGAAGAATTCATGCTTATATGCAGCCTAAATTATGTATTAGTATTAGAGTTCCAGTTATACCAATTATACAAAACTAAATTATGTTCCAGAAGTGTATGTCGTAAATTTAAACATGGTTAAATAAAAAGGGTCCCGAAGAATTCATGCTTATACGCAACCTAAATTCTATATTAGTATTAGAGTTCCAGTTATACCAATTATACAAAACTAAATTTTGTACTAGAACAATATGTGGTAAATTTAAACATGGTTAAATAAAAAGGGTTATACCAATTATACAAAACTAAATTTTGTACTAGAACAATATGTGGTAAATTTAAACATGGTTAAATAAAAAAGGTCCTGAAGAATTCATGCTTATATGCAACCTAAATTATGTATTAGAGTTCCAGTTATACCAATTATACAAAACTAAATTTTGTATTAGAGTTCCAGTTATACCAATTATACAAAACTAGATATTAGAAGTGAGATATGGGCAACTTAATAACACAGACCAGCTTAACAATATGTCATATGCACTGGTATCAAGGTTTCTCATTCTCAACATAAGAATGAACACAATGTTTTTGACATTGCATATCATATTCTTTACATAAAAATGAACTTTGTTATTTATTTGGTTATTTGCTGCAAAGAATTGATACAACGTTGGTTGACTACATTATATCCCAGAGTTGGCAAATATTCCATCCGCCATACAGACTTGATTGAAAACCATTATGATTAAGAACCATTATGTACTATATATTTGGAAAAATAAATGTATATATAGTATATGATTGTATATTACTAAAAAAAACAAAACAGTGGTTTATTTAGCAAATATTTTTTCAAATTAATTTTACTTAATTTTTTAAATCATACATTCAAATTCCGTATTTGTAAAATTTTAATATCTTTTTATGATATTGATTTTTTTTATATATTTAAAAAACTGAAAATTATTATCTCACCCCAATTTTGTATTAAAAACTAAAAAACATATTAGAGTGCAAGTTTAAAAAATATCATACACTATTTATTTAAATTACTAATGCACAATTTTACATAAAATACTAAAACACATGTTAGAGTGCAAATTTAAAAAATATGGTACACTATTTATTTAAATAACTCTTTGTAAATTTACTCATTCCATAAGTGACAAATATGATGCAGGATCTTTCATGGGATCTGAGCGATTTTTTTCACTAACCAACCGCCATGCCATACCAAACATGCTCATTTATAACTTTTCTTCTTTATAGAATTTGTTACTTAAACCTAACACCCAATTACCATCCATATAAAATTGTAGGAATATAAAACTAACTATATTATAATACAATGTCAAACCAAATCTATAACCTTGTTTATATATAATTCAAAAATATATTAAATAATAGAAAAAATATAATAGGAAAAGTATAAAAAATATTTATAATATAATAAAAACTTATAATAATAAAAAAATCAATATTGAAATATAACTATCTTTATATAAGCTAACTATTTTATAATGCAATGGAAATATAATATATATATATATATATATATAGATATATATATTTAAAACATTTAATATATATGAAAAAAATTAAAAAAATGGTTACACGAAAGAATAATTCAATTAAAAATGCAAATATAAAATCACAAGCACTCTCTAATTACAAAATTATTTAATATTTAAATTTTTAAGAATTATTTTTTTTCAATGTTTTCGACTTGCTCAAACTTTTATCATATAAGCTAACATATTTCCGGAGAGGGAAATAAACTTAGTAGCTACCTCCCAACCTATTTTTCTTTGGTCTTTCAAATATTTCATTTTGAATATAACTTTGTATCAACAATAATTATATTGTAGTTTATTAGTATATCTTTAATACTATTTTCTCTTTATAAATATAATATAACTTTAATTTTAATAATGTTATATTATATAATTTTAAAAAATTTATAATATTATTTGAACTTTAATATCTTTATAATAATATATTAATAACTACAACTTAATATATTTATCTATGAATTGATAGATTAATAACAATAATTATATTTAAAGATAATTATATATAGACATAACCATCATTAAACATTAGAAATTAATAAATATTAACATAGTATTTTTTAATATAGTTATTAATAATAATAAAATCAATTTCTCAATTTAGCATACAAAATAAATATCATAGTGTGATGAACAATAAATGATATCTAATTATGATGTCACAATGTGATGAATAACAAGTCATTTTTAAATATAATGAACAAAAAACGCTTTCACAATGTGGTAAAGGGGGTTGCAGTGGTCTTTTTGTAACTCGAGGAGAAAGGCAAGAAACTAACTGTCCGGAAGGTATTGAAGAAACATGACAACAGCAGGATGGGGGAGCTTTGCTCCCTCCTAATGGAACATTTTGATTAACAGAGGGAAGGGTATCTAAGGAGGACACGGAAAACATTCCCAAAAAGTTAGAGGGATTGGCTCTCGCAACAATCGTGTTCCGACGAAAAATACAGAGGAAGTCGACACCAATCTCGATGTAGGAAAAGTGGAAGAATCAACGGAGGAGAAACGGTCTGAACAATCAGTATTGAAAGGAGGATGCAAGCCTAAGTCAAAAAAGACACAAAAGGTAACCCTGAATGACTTGTAAACCTAGGCCCATAGGGACTGCATGAAGACATATGTGTTAATCTGTAAATTTATCGGGATCTGGCCCAATGAGAGGCTCCTCAGATCGTGGATTTCGTATGTTTGGAAGCCTAAAGGGGAAGTAGGCCTTCACCTAATATCTAAATGTTTCTTCATGACACCTTGAAGACAAATATAAAATAATCAAAGGAGGCCCCTATTTCCTATAATTAACAAGATTATACATGAGGCCCTGGAATGATAGCTTCACACCAGAACAAGGGCTGTTCACCTATGTGCTAGTGTGGATCGGACTATATTCACTTCCATTAGATTACTGGCTCCCAAAAACTCATTAGGCCATTGGTAACTCCCTGGGACGCTTTCTCAAACTCTTAGAGGCAACCTAACAAGGAAAATATCCAATGTACGCTCGGATCTATGTGGAAATGGACATATCTGGAGCCCTCCCTAAAGAAGTATAACTCGAATTCTAGGACGAGAGATGGTATCACATCATTGGCTATGAAGATATATCATTCTAGTGTCGTCGATGCCATGAACATGGGCACCTTATCTAGGATTTCCCATTAAATTCCAAACTTGAGTAGTGTAAGCCTAGTCTTCATAGAGATGGTGATGATTTAACAAAAGTTGGTACAAGGGAGAAGGCTAGAAGGAGACAACAACAATGAAAACACAATGGGAAAAAGGAGTCAAAAAACCACTATGAAGTGTTGACTGAAGAAACTACTCAGACAGAACTAGAACAACAACTAGAGCATGAGATCTTGGAGAAAGAAATAGCAGAGAGTGATCTCGTAGCAAATGAAGAGACACCGAAGTCACCCAAGTAGCCCCAGGAGAAGGATGGAAAGATTAACACCCCTCCACAATTGGATGACAATTTGGATATGACACCTAGTGAGACTGGGACTGACCTAAATCTATAAGAAATAATGGAGTAGGAAGTCATAGACCTCCCACAACTTTTAGATCAATGGAAAACCCAAGGGATGAAAGTGATCCCAAAGGACGAGATTGATCAGGTGTAATACCTGTTTTTAACAAGGGAACAAAACCAAGCAAGAGGTTTTAAATGGCCACATGGAGAAACAAAGGTCCTCATATTCAAACTAAAGATCCAGAACAACCATATCCCAAAGAAAGCCGAACAGAAAATAGGTCGGAAAACAAACAACGTTTCACTTCAGGAATTAGGAGCTCTATTGATAAATTCAGGTGATATCAAACCATGGATTCCAAACCATGTCCAAACTCTCCCCTTCCTCTTTTCCATTGAAAATTATAACATGGAATATAAGGGGCACAAATATTCCCCGAAAACGAAAAATTCTAAAGGAAAAAATGAAGAAAGAAATTCCAGATATCATGTTTGTTCAGGAAACAAAATGTACAATGACTCATATAAAAATAGGCAGTGGAAAATTTTGGCCTAAATATGATCTTGTAGATATAGAATCTAGAAATTCGACAGTAGGACTCTTATCTTTATGGAATCCAAAAATAATCCATGTGGTATCCTCAAAGGCCTCTCCTCATGCCTTGACTCTAGTTATTCAATTTATAGGATCGTTAGATCTAGGTCTTTGCACTAATGTTTACGACCCGCACTAGACTAAAGATAAGATTGACTTTATCAATTCCCTAGAATCCCTTCGAAGAAGGAAATCTGCATCAAAATGGATCCTGGTAAGAGATTTCATCATGATCCTCTCCCTGGCAGAAAAAATGGAGGTACCAGGAATGGAAAGAGATGCAGAATATTTTCAAAATATGATTAGTGGCTTGAAACTGTGGAGTTAGAGACCTCGAATGGCATATTTACCTAGACAAATAAAGGGTGGGGTAAATAACCGGTGGCTTCGAGGCTCGATATATACCTCATTTGAGAGGACTTGATTTTGCAAGGAATGGCCATGGAAGGAACATCTTGTACAATGGTTTAGATCACTGGAGTATGTCACTAACTGCCCAAATCACGGGTACCCCTAAAAACCAACCTTTTAGATTTGAAGGATTTTGGTTGGACCATCCCAATTTTGTAAATAAAGTGAAGCAATGCTGTCAAGAAGCTAGAGTCATGAGAGGCTCCAATATGTTCCGGCTACAACAAAAGTTAAAGTTTATTAAAGAACAAATAAAGCTCTGGAATAAACATGAGTTTGGGAATTTTTTCAAGAGAGGAAGAACATAGAAGAAAAAATAGAAATCGTACAAAGATCAACAATAGAAGAGGGCTTCACAGAGGAAAATAAAACCCAAGAACTCTCCGTGCAGAGAGAATGGGAAGAGCGACGTAAATAAGAAGAATAACTATAGAAACAAAAATCTAGAGTTGGGTGGCTTCAAGATGGTGAGAAGAATACCAAATTCTTCCACCATACCATAATTGCTCATAGAAATCATAATAGGATTATGAAACTAAAAGATCAGGAAGGGAAGGAGGTACACTCCCATCGAGAGATTGAGTAGACATTAGTCCAACACCTTCAGGACATTACCTCAGAACCACCAAGAGACAGATCAGAAGCTATCAGGAAAATCCTCAGACATATCCCCAAACTAATCACAGAGGAGCAGAATGATAATATTACTCGACCAATTTCGATGGAGGAGGTCGAATAGGCAGTGCAAGGCACACCAAATGGAAAAGCACTAGGACCAAATGGATTCGCTTTCAATTTCTTTAAAGCTTGTTGGTAAATAGTGGGCCATGAGATTTCTGAGGTAGTCGAATATTCTCATCGATCGACTTTAGTACTCAAAGCCCTGAATGTTACTCTCATAACTTTGATCCCCAAAGAGAAAAAATCCAACACCGTAGATAGGTTCAAAGTTTTTACCCTATGCAATGTTGTTTACAAAGTTATCTCTAATGTTATTGCAAACATAATAAAACCCCTACTCCTAATCCTGGTATTGGAAGAACAAGTTGTTTTTTCTAAAGAAGGTAATGAGTGAAGATCTCCAACTAAGAAGTATTCTCTAATCGGAAGATGAATATGAATTTCATGGGGAAGACTAGAAGGTGGCCAATACACCTTAAAGGAAGCACACAAATACCTCACGGAGAATCAACCAGACATTGAGGGGACGAATTGGAATAACATTTGGTAATCTCTATAGTGGTCGAAGATTAAAATGTTTATTTGGATGGTAATTCACAAAAAAATTATTACTTGGGAAAATATCTGCCACACGAGCTTTCAAGGACCCTCACGATGTAGCTTATGCAAAAAAAGAAGGAAAACATCAATCATCTCCTAAACAATTGTGAATACACATCCACACAATGGGACTGGGTTGCTCAGGTCTTGAGGAAAATAGACAGATAACGAGACAATATCTAGGTGACTTTAAACAATTGGAGAGGAGAAATTAGGAAAGATGAAAGGGTTAATCTTTCCTAGAGTTTGAGTTTTGGTTTCATGATCTGGGTGGTATGGAAAGAGAGAAACCGATGGATATTCTAGGACAAATCCTTCCTGGCCTCCTCATTAATATCCCAAATGTTTCACCAGTTTCAGGAAACAATCCTCAGCTATTAGGTGTGAAATGAAAATAATAATCCTACAACACAAGAAAGTTGAATCTTAGAAACCCTTGGTCTAAAAGGAATCCAACTTCAGCCTCATAGGAGAATGGAACCATGAGTGCATGGATTGGGAGAGACATGGACACCTCCATAGGAAATATTTCTAAAGTTAAACTTCGATGGAGCCTCTAAGGGAAACCTAGGCCATGCTGTTGTGGGAGGGCCAATCTGGGACAACACTATAAAAATCCTCAAAATTTACTAGTCAGTTCTGGGCATGACGATGAACAACACAGTGAAATTTGTTGCTCTGGAATAGGGGCTAGAACTATTGATCAGATCCAATTTTCAATTCATAGTAGAAGGATATTCCACTTTGCAAATTAGGGCATCCAAAAGGCTGCAATGCGGCTCCAGACCGGGGAAGGTGAAAAAGAATTGTCACTTGAGCTAGATCATACAAAGGATTTATAGACACTTGGGTCCATCCGGAAACTCGCGTTTCTCCTTGTTTTTTTATCCGCCAACAAATTGGTGGAAAGGATAGTGAATGAAGGAGCAAAGGAGTTGGTGGAACATGGAGTTTATGGATGGGAGGAGGTTGGATCAAGCCATCTTAAGGATGATTGTACCAACATAGCCGATCTAGACATGAAAGGGTGTGCTCGGATGTGGACAGACATCAGATAGCAGGGTACAAAACTCGGGGGGGGACCAAACCCCAAGAAGCGTTTAATGATAATTAGGAACTAGATGACACAACTAGCTCATAACCAATGCAATGGATAGGCGTTACAACAAAGTGGTGTTGGATTTATCCAGAAAGGCAGTACATTGAGATTAAAGGAAGGTGAGGAGGCAACAAGAGGAGGGTACACTCCTGAGTATGAATACCCCTATCTCCAAGAATAGTAGTGATTATAAGCCAAGGCGTAGATGCTCAGAGTTAATCCTCATATCAAATTATGCAATAATGATCAAATATTGGCTAAAAGATACTCAAGGGAGGCTGCGATGTCCACATATGAACTCGTGCAAGTTATCACACCTCGATATGGCAATAATGGCCGAAACAAGCAAGTTGTAGCATAGCGAGGACTCCAGGATTTGGGTGCAAAATGTTATTTATCATCCCCCTTTCTGTATTTTCACGCATAATGTTCTATGTTTCCTTAAAAAATAGACTATATTTTTGTTGTTGAGAGGAACAGTGATCCACCGAATTATGGAACGGGATAGGAAGGTTTATTACAGTGGTCGACACCATGTCTGGCATTCATCAACCACCCCCTGTAATAGAACCATAATGGATATTGTGGCATGGGTGGCGGCATAAGCTTATTTGGACCTTGCCGCAGAAGAGGGAAAGGCCATTCTGGAAGTGAAAGAACAAGAAGTCTAGGAGTTAAGAGTGAACAAATTGGAGGGCCACGTGGTAGAGGAGGTTGACTAGGTGATAGAAAAAAGCATTATTCAGACCCGAGAAACCATATATCATAAAGGAATTTACACCACGTGGCATATAAAAATGTTGATGGGAACATTCATTATAGAAGTTGGCCCTCAGGGAGCTCAGTCGAGGTAGTTTGAGATCCTCCAGTGGTGAGTAGAGAGGCTAGAGACCCACCTTCACACTCTGGTCAACATTGAACGATGTGAGAAGGACTGGATTGATTCTCTAGCGAAAAAATTGACACTTTCCTACACTATGTCCATCACTTGGAAATTCTACCCAGAAATGTAGAGGACCAACTGAATATTGTTCTCTGTGTGTGTTTGTGCAACACCAGAGGAGATCCATCATGCCAAGGCAATGACCAGGACCCTTGAGATAAAGCGGACCCCATGCAGGTGAAGACCTTGTTAACTAATATGAATCTATATGATTTTGTTATGTTTTTTATGACTACCCAAAGTTTTATATAGTCATGCTATGTTTAGTCCTGTCAAGTCTCAGAAGTATGTTAGGGCCGAGTTGCTAGGTTGGCAGATAACAGTTAGCATAAGTCATGGACAAATCTAGAGATACCCTTTTGCAGCTAAATTTTGTAAAGTTGGTCAAGGAAGAAAAACATTTATAATGTAATATCCAGGAGGCTGATGAGAATATTGCTATACTATAGTTGGTCTAGTTTCTAGACTAGTAGACCAACTACAAAAAATAATGTAAGTAACTTTGTTCTAAATTATGAATAGAAGTTTCACTACCTATTTACAAAAAAAAAAAAACAACAATTTCAGAATGTGATGGAAATCAAACGACATCACAATTGACCAAAAAATGATGTTGTAGGGTTAACATAGTCAACCATAATCAACATGAGTGTGATGGTAAACCGTGGTTGACTATAATCATATATGGGTGAATGGTGGCAAATAATGGTCAAGATGGTCACTATAACATTGATATTGTCAAGATGGTCAGCTATAACATGGTAAGTATTTTCAACCATGGTCAACTGAGGTCACACATGGTCAAACCATGGTCAACAATGGTGTAAATTGTCAACACAGTTAACTAATGTAAATCGTGGTGAACCACGATCAACATAGTCAAACATGATCAACAATAGTAAACATGGGCATCTTTCTCAACTATGATTGACCATAGTCATCCATAGGTTAACATTTCCAACCTTGGTAAACCATGTTTACCTATGATTAGCCATATGTTGACCATAGTCAAACATGGTCAAACAAGTGCATCCATGGTTAAACGTTGTCAAATAATTATAACCATGGGGAAACATGATCAACAAGTTCAACCATGGGAAACCTTTGTCAAACAAGCCAAAGCATGGCTAAACATGTTCATCCATTGTCAATCATAGTTAATGATGGAAATGAAGGTTAACCATAAACAACAAGGTCAAACATGATTGAGCATGGCCAAACAAGCTCAACCAAGGTTAAACCATAGGCAACCATGGTCAACATGGACTCTTGCGGTCAAAAAATTTCAAACATTGTCAATCATTGTGAACATCGACTATTATGGTCAACCATGGTAAAAAACGGTCAAGCTAAGGTCAAACATACGTTTGAATATCAATCATCATCATGCATGGAAAATAATGGTAAACCATAGTCAACATGGTCAACCATGGTAAAGTAGGTAAACTAGGTCATCATGGCCAACCATGGCAAACCATGATAAACCATTAGCAACTATGGTCAATCATCATCAACTATTTTCTAGCATAGTTAACATGATCAACCACAAAATACGTGTTTAACCATGGGTAACATGTCTACTGTTCTAAACTATCTTCAACCATGATCAAGTATGTCCAAACATTACCAACTATAGCTAACCATGACCAACATGTCAAACAAGGGAAATTGAGGTCAACCATCATTAACATGTTTAACCATGATCAACAGGGCCCATCATAGTAAACTATGGTCAACCATAGTCAACCATGTTCAATATGGCCAATTATAGTTAACTATGGGTAACAATGATTAGAACATGGTCAACCATTTTCACCTAGCCTTAGCATAATGAACCACAAATGTGATGAAAAAATTATTTCATCACAATGTGGTGAACAACAAATGATGTCACAAAGTGGTTAACAATAATCCAGGGTCCAACATGAAGAAAAAAAAACTCATGTTGTGACAAACAACAAATGTCTTTGTAATTTAATGAAAAAATGATGTTGCAATGTGATGAACAAATATTGACATCATAATACGAAAAAAAAAACAAGTTCCAACCACGTTAACAAAGTTTAACTAAGTTAACCATGATCATCTCTTGGTTGACCATGGTCAATCATGGTCAAATATGGTCAAGTGTATTGAACCATAGAGAGAATAGTCAACCATCCTCAACATGGTAAAGATGGCCAACCATTGTCAACTAATCTCTAACATGTTCAAACCGTGTTCAATAATTCTCTACATGATCAACATGGTTAACTAAGGTTAACCTCCATCTCTCATAGACAAAAAAAGGTAAACCATAGTTAACATGGGTATCATAGTTAGCTATGGCTATCCATATTCATCTATAGGAAAACACTAAGAACCCTAGTTACCCATGTTCACCCAGAGTTTACCTATGTTCAACATAGTAAACCATGGTGATACAAGCATAACAATGGTCAAACATGGTCAAAAATTCAACCATGGGTAATATTAAACCATGGTTAAATGATCTAGATTGGATTATTATACTCCTCTTCAGCCATCTTGATGCTTTGAGAGTGGACAAAAGTGGAGGAATTATCTCACAAGGCCATTTTTACCAGTGGGACCCGATTTGGAAAATTGGGGTCTAAAACCTTCAGGGAGAATTTAGAGACATTAAATGGAAAATTTTGTGCATAAAACTTTGCTTATTTATTGTGGCATCTCTTTTCCATATTCTACACGTAGAGACATTTCCAGTGACATAATAATCATCTTAATCGAAGTCTGTATGCAAAAGTTATGCCACTTGAAAGTTGACCTTCTTGTATTCACAACTATAATTTGAGAGGATGTCATGACAACCTCAATAACTCATGGA
The DNA here is from genome assembly GCA_031772625.1 of Pinus tabuliformis. Lineage (NCBI taxonomy): Eukaryota > Viridiplantae > Streptophyta > Pinopsida > Pinales > Pinaceae > Pinus > Pinus tabuliformis. The sequence continues at coordinate 1,492,004,644 of CM062819.1, read as the reverse complement.
AGACAAGATAGCCACATGATTATGATGAATAAGATTCTATAAGATTCCATAATGTAACTCCCGTTAATATTTGAGGAAGTCAAACCTAAACACTAGTATACTATTGCGCTATCTTATAATTGGGCCACTAGGAGGAAAAGCATGCCATTATTTTCAACTAAATTTTGTTCCATAAACTAGTTGAGTATCCCATAGGGATAGGGAAAGAGCACACAAAGAGGATTTGTGCACTATAGTAACCCATGGGACATATGCCTTACTTTTTTGTACTTGAAACCATTTTCTATTTAGACAAAGATAGTAGAGGGAACTCACCATCCAGCTAAGTTTCTTCCAAAAAGGTTTCTCAAGATATATCTTGCGTCAATTATGGTATGTGAGTTTTTATTTCATTATTCTCTATTTTCTGCATAATCATCATTTTCATGTATATGTAATAAACGATAATTTATAGATCTATAATTCTTAAGAGAAATGAACCCTCATATCAAAGATATAATATTCTAAGTATAATTTTACATATTTGTTCTAATAAAAAATCTAGTGGAATATCCACGAAAATTTGTGGATCATATTCATATTAGTGAAGGTGTCTTGGGACATAATGTGAATATTTTCTTGGGATCTACATCGGCTAAGCCAAACTTCATAAAACCAAAGTTGTGTCCAATGAATTTGTGAATAACCCTTGTAATCTTGCAGTGGAGAGGAATTTGTTGTTGGAAGAATAAGTTGTAGATACAAATCATAACGCGAATCTCCCCATAGAGGCCTTGATTAATAATCTTGAGCTATTTGAATAAAATATGGGGGTTCTAACATAGAGTTTTGATCATATGGGAGATCTGGAGATCAGGAAGAAACATAGAAGGAGGAAAAGAAAGGAATTGAACAATATCAACCTATTTTGAGTGCCATGAACCATTCATAGTCCCTGTTGAAAATGGAAGTGAAAGTTGACATCAAACCATATCAAGCTGATATTGACGCTTTGAAGCTATATCATTTTTTTTAGAAATTACAAGTTCATTTTTGTGTTCATCATATTGAGGAAGAACATAATATTTCACTTGTACAACTCAAATTAGAGGACCATGCCTTGAACTAGTGAGAAGGCCACATAAAGAGCTCGAGGTTAGAGGTATATCCTCCAACGAATAAGTGGGAGGAATTAAAAACCCACATAGAGACATCACGGTTGGAAGTGTATCCTCCAATGACTATGTAGGAGGTCTTTAATAACCTCATAAAGTCACAAATTTTCCCTATCAAGTATGTAGAGGATAATTTGGTCTATTGGAATTACTTTAGTCATAACCAAGGGTAGAGTGTATAGGGTACAACATGGAATTTAGAAATTTGTCTGTAATGTTGGGTGTTTTCCGGAAGAACCCATATGTGCTTCTCATGTATCTCGAGGGTTGAAAAAGCCATCTATGTAAGCAAGTGATTTTTCTCAAACACATATCAATGGACAAGACTTGTGTAAAAGAATAGAACTTTGAGAAAATAGTCCTAAGCAAATGGAAATCAAGTGGATCAAAGAAGGAGTGGTAGAATTCTTTTAAGGAGGCGAAGAAGAAGTAGAAAGAGGGAAAATATAAAAGGACAACATACATAGATCATGAGTGCAAGGATCCCAATGACCACTACAACCATTATAACATTGATGATCAAACAAATGAAAAGTACTAGAAGCTACATCTAGAGCTTTAACTAAAGAACAAAAAGAAATATAATGAGAATAAGAATCTCATGGTCATTGATTTGAGCAACCAAGTTGACATAATCTCGGAAATGGATGAGAAGATCATTTTTACATTAGTGTAGAAGGAGGTGGCCTTGAGTCGCCTTCAACAATAGGAAGAGAAAGAAAAGATCAATTTCTCCCACTTAAAGATAGAGGTTAAAAAAACTAAGATTGATGTTATTTTTGACTCTGGATCATAGGAAAATGTCATTGCAACAAAATTTTCCAAAAAATATGGACTAAAAGTATATGTTCATCCAAGCCCATATCCATTGGTTTGGGTTAATAATGATGTAGAAATAAAGTTAACAACATAGTGCAAAATTAGATTTTCTATTAGTGTTGATTTTATTGATGAAGTATAACTCGATATAGTTCCTCTTGATGTATGTGAGATGGTGTTTGGATATCCTTATATGTATATTTTGGATGCAATATTTATGTAAATAGCCAACCAGTACCACCTCGTCAAGGATGGAAAAACTTCTCATTGTCAACATACAGAAAGTTAGGTAAAAAATATCATCGGTAAGTGCTAACCAAGCTAGAAGAATCATTAGTTCTAGCAATATGTATGTTTTACTATTTTTAACAAAAAATTAGTGTGTAGAAGAGTTAGTCATAGGGAAGGCCTCACTGGAGGGCTGTACTAAGAAAAAGAAACATGAACTATAAGAGTTTCTACATCCATATAGGGATGTGTTTCATGAGCCTAAAGGACTACCACCCACGAGGAAAGTGGAGCATGAGATCCAACTATTTATGGACTCCCCATTTCCAAACATTAGACCATTAGGTAGTTTGTTATAGAAACAAGTGAGGCGAAGAAAAAATTATAGTAGCTACTAGAATAGGGTTTTATTCAAGAGAGTACATCACCATGTGGGCCACCCACACGTCACCCATCATCTTTGTGCCAAAGAAAGATGAGACTTCATTAATATGTATAGATTATAAGGCATTCAAAAAAAATGTTCATTAACAAGTACCCCCTACATACAGTAGGTGATCTGTTGGATTAGTTCCAACAAGAAAAATACTTCACTAAGCTAGACTTAATGTCTACATATCACTATGTTTGGGTCAGAGAAGAAGGTACCTAGAAGATCACTTTCAAAAACAAGGAAAGTCTTATATGAGTGGATAGTCATGCCATTTTTCCTATGCAATGCACCAGCTACGCTTATCAAGTTAATGAATGATATACTACACCATTTTATGGATAATTTACTATTTTGTATTTGGATGATATACTAGTTTATAGTGCTACCTTGGAGGAGCATGTCTCATAGTCAACCTAGGCGTTGGAGACATTAAAGAAGCACCAAATGCTAGAAAATAACAATAAATGTGAGTTTTCATCGTAGTGTTTGGTGTATCTAGGGTATGTGATAGGTGGAGGAGCATTGAAAAAATATCCTGTTAAGATGGAGTCCATCATAAAATGGCTTGTGCCTACTATAATTTCTTAGGTACATAGTTACATTGGGGTAGCACAATGCCTCATGAAATTTATAGCCTCATTTTTAGCAATAAGAGGATCATTCCACGCGATAACAATGAGGGTAAGAGTTTCCAATGGGAAAGGGTCAACATAGGGTCTTTGAGGAGCTAAAGGAAAAGATATTTCAAGTATGAGTTATGGCATTACTGAACTTACAACAGACCTTTGAAGTGGAGAGAGATTCAAGTGGGTATGCTATGGGAACATTCTTGATATAAGGAGGAAAGCATGTATGCTACCATTATGAAGTATTTCACGAAAAAGTTCTTAGCTACACTGCCTACAACAATGAGCTCCATGCCTTGGTGCAAGTTGTGTAGAATTGGAAAAATTATCTAATGGGAATGGAGACAATAATCCACATAGATCACAAACCGCTATAGTACCTATAGGCCTAGAGTAAGCTACAACAAACCGAGAACTATAAGTGGATGGGGTTTCTATAACAGTTCAATTTAGGCCACCTACATCAAAGATGTTATCTTTAGGATCTTTTATGCATATGCAACCATTCTCCCATGATGCATATAAAGAGGCATATTCAAACAATGGAGTATTGAATGAGGTGTTTCAGCAGTTGTAGAGAAAGAATCATGTGTACGATGGTGATAACATAGTTGAATACCATATCCAAGATGGGTTACACTATAGGTTGGATAAGTTATGTGTTCCTTTAGGAGATAAATTCTAGGTGATCAGAGAAGCTCACACCTCCAAAGTTGTAGGGCAGTTTGGTGTAGGGAATATAGTGGCCAACTTGCAAAGGTATGTGCATTAGCCTAAGTACAAGAAAGGGTGGCTAGGTTGATAAGAGGATGCATCCTTTTTTGTACCAATAAGTCTGGTAACATAAAACATGGTTTATATCAGCCCTTACCTGTACCCACTCATCATTGGCATAGAATTTCAATGGAATTTGTGGTAGGTTTACCAATGACCAAGAAGAGACATGACTACCTATTGGTGGAAGTTGAAAGGTTTAGCAAGATGTGCATTTTGATACCCTGTAAAAATACCCTCACTAGACAAGAAGCAAATTTTTTTTTCATTGGATAGGTCTAGGTGGACTTTGGGATACTGAGGAGGATCATATCTTACTAGGACACAAGATTTCATAATTCACTCCAAACTACATTATGGCAGAATATGGACACAAAAATATAGACAAATATAGGATCCCATCGAAAAACAGATGGATAGATAAAAGTAGTCAACAGGACTTTGGAGCAACTTTTGAGGGGCTACAAATAGAAGCGTTCAAATACCCACGATGAAAATTTGTTATAAATACAACAATCATAAAACAAAATAGTCCACCCTTTTACTAGTAAGTCCCATTTGAAACTTGTTTAGTATATTTTCCACCTTCACCCTTAGTTATTACATATGAGAAATAAGGAGTAGTCAAGGAGGATCTTACACTGGATGGCCTAAGGACACAAAAAATTGTTCTGAAGATTAGGCATATCCATATATATGTGTAGGAGAGAGTACATAAGTCACATGAAAATTATATGCCCAAGCATTATCAAAACATAATAAATAAGTCTTTCAAGGTGGGAGATAAATGGTTATATTTCAACAATGATATGATATAGGATCTCAGTAATAAAATCAATGCTTTATAGTATGGTCCATTTGAAATAATGGAAAAGGTGTAGGATAACGCCTATAGACTCAAAGTACCCCCATACACGCACATTTACTCAGTTGTGAATGTAGAGAATCTAAAACTCTATGATTCTTCTATGTTATATCAGGAAGAGGACCAAAAGGGAAAAGTGGTGACATTCTTTTTTAGTCTGTTTTGCTCCATAGAGAGGCCAAGTACCGAAGAGGGATAGGGAGAGTGTTGGGTCCCTATAATACTAGTGATTACCCCATTACTATTGCAGTTATAACCCTTATTAATATTGTTGTGCCCCTATTGCCCCCATATTGTTATTATTGTGCCCCATAGAATCCCTCTATTGTTATTTTTGTGGCTTTATATTATTATTGTTAGGTCGGCTGGATTATATTGTGACTCCTTAGACTCCTATATATAGAAAGGAGGTTTTGTCATTTGAATCATCCAAGAATTGTTCATTTATGTAATGCAAAGGAGGTTGCCCCCTCGAAGACACTGAATTCTAAGGCGTTGATCTATCTTTTCTATCTTTTCTTGAGCTGGTTTCATAACATTTAGCATCAGAGCTTTGGATTCTAGGGTTTCGCTGCTCCAAACAGGTCATCATGGAATTTTCGCTATAACTTTTTTCTGCTACGTTTCAGAAGTTGCAAAAAAAACCCATTTGAGAAGAAATCTCTCTGAACCTCAGATCCAAATTTCAGAGCTTTTCGCGCTATATTTGCAGAGATATGATCTGAGGAAGTTGGTATTTTTGCAGACTCCTGAATTACATTCCAAATAGGTGACCTGGGGAAAATCGTCATAACTTTCTCTCTAGGGATCGGATTAAAATTTCGTAAGAAGGTACAAAAAGAGGATGGACCATAGTTTCTTGAATACATTTTCAGATCCAGAGGTCGAAACAGTGACTCGTGGCACGTCGTACAAGTTCGCTCTACTGAACTAGTCTATAATAGGGTCACTGTGGGAGATTTTACATAACTCTTCCTTGGAGAATCCAATTTTGGTCAGACTTGTGGTATTGGAAAGAGGACACAGAGAGCTACTACAGATCACAAATTCAGAACTAGATGATTGGAAAGTACAGAGATACATCAGAGGCAATATCGAGCTCCTACAAAGTGAAAAAAGGTGTGTAGATTTTTTAAATTTTTGCTTAAGCTTGGTTTGAAAATTTATTTTGAAGGAATTCAAAGGGCATAGTAGAGCATTATTATCAGTAACTGTTGCCCCGAGGAAAGAAAATGCAAACACCTAGTAAGGAACCTGAAAGCTCTAGCATGACTCATGAAGAAGAGGAAGAAATGCTACATGATATATCAAGATTACAAGAACAGGTGCAACAAATGTCACGCTCACAAAAGTTAACAGAAGCTAAGATAAATGGCATGGAAGCTAAGATGGACAATTTGAAGATAGATTTGAAAACAAATTTGAAGACAGGCATGGCAGATTTGAAGACAGATTTGACAAATTTTCTACAAGAAATACTTACTAATGGTGAAAAGGTGGTAAAGGAAACTCATGATGAGAACAAAAGAAATGTTAATCATGATTCCATAGATGCTAATGTTGGATCAAAGACTCACCATATTCCAAAAATCGATATGAGGAAGTTTGATGGCAAGGATCTCGCCACATGGATATTACAGATGGAGCAATTCTTCGATCTCAATAATGTGCAAAACACACAAAAGGTACGTATGGCAACTTTATATTTGGAACCAAATCAGTTTGTATGGTATCAATGGCTTTGCTCTCGTAAACAATTTATCACTTGGGCAATTTTTACGGAAGAATTGATAGCACATTATGAGGATACAAAAAGCAACACTTTTTTTAGCCAATTGATAAGTCTCAAACAAAAGGGTTCAATAATGGAGCACATTGAGGAGTTCCAAAAATTGAACATAAGGGTAAAAGATATTCCAGAGGAGCATAGGATTGATGTGTTCATAGGGTCTTTAAAGGATAATATCCAACATGATGTTTGCCTTTGGGAACCTGATTCATTAGAGAAGGCATTCAGGTTAGCAAGAAAAATGGAAAGCAAAATTATGGCAACTAGGAAGCATACCACTCACAACTATAAATATGGAAGCTCTATTGCCCCTAGTCTTCCACAACCTATAAGGTTGACACCACAACAATTGGAAGAAAAAAGAGCAAAAGGGCTTTGTTACAGTTGTGATAGCAAATACACTAAAGGTCATAAGTGTGCTGAGAAGAAATTATTCTACATAGATTGTGAAGAGGAAGAAGAAAAGGAGCAAGAAAGGTCAAAAGAAGAGGATATACTCCAGGAACAAAGCCTAGATGAAGAACAAATAAATCCGACCATATCTTGTAATGCATTGGCGGAAATTACCACTCCTCAAACCATCAAGATAGAAGGACAAATCAAGAAGAAAAAGGTAATAGTGTTGATTGATTCAGGAAGCACCCACAATTTTATTCATTGTAAGGTAGCAAAAGAATTGAATTGCTTCTTATATCCAGCACCAGAGTGTCAAGTGATGATTGCAAATGGAGGAACAATAAATTTCTCTGGAAAGTGCCATAATATCAAGCTATCCATGGGAGAATATGTATTGACTAGCCCAATGCTTTCCATTCCAATGGGAGGTGCTGATGTTGTACTAGGAGTCCAATGGCTACAATCCTTGGGTACAATAGCTTTTAATTTTCAAGAACTTTTCATCAAATTTTCTACGGAAGGAAAGGAAGTTGAATTAAGGGGTATTGCAGGGAAACCAGGAAAGATAATCAGCTCTAATGGTATGACAAAGCTTCTAAAAAGGAGCAAAGAGGTGTAATTGCACAATTATGTTCGCTAGATGTTTCCACATCGGAATCATCTATTTCTCCAGATCTCCAAAAAGTCCTGGACAATCATTCCAAGGTATTTGAGACTCCCAAAGGTCTCCCACCTATGTGTGATCATGCTATTCATCTGATTCCAGGAAGTGTTCCTCCAAACATCAGGCCGTACAGATATCCCTATGTCCAAAAGAGTGAAATTGAACGTATGGTTGCAGAAATGCTAGAGGCTGGTATAATTCAACCGAGTCAAAGTTCTTTCTCTGCTCCAGTAGTATTGGTGCACAAGAAGGATGGATCATGGCGCATGTGTCCGGATTATAGGGAGCTCAACAAGCTCACTATTAAAGATAAGTTCCCCATTCCTGTCATTGATGAATTACTGGATGAATTGCATGGATCAATTTACTTCACCAAGTTGGATCTTCGTTCAGGATATCATCAAATCAGAATGAAGATTGAAGACATTCCGAAAATAGCATTTAGAACTCATGAGGGTCATTATGAATTTTTGGTCATGCCTTTTGGCCTTACCAATGCACCTTCAACATTTCAAGGTTTGATGAATTCAATTTTCAAACCATTCCTTAGAAAATTTGTGTTAGTATTTTTTGATGATATACTAATCTACAACAAGTCTTGGAAGGATCATGTTGAACATGTTGACAGGGTGCTACAACTATTGGAGGAGAAACAATTATATGCAAAAAGATCCAAATGTTTCTTTGGAGTCCAGGAGGTGGAATATTTGGGTCATATTGTATCTCATGAAGGAGTTAAGGTAGACCCTAGCAAAATTAAAGCCATTAAGGAATGGAAAATCCCCACATCCATAAAGCATCTGCGAGGATTTCTCGGGTTGACAGGGTATTATCGCAAGTTTGTTAAGAATTATGGGAGAATAGCAGCACCTCTAACAACATTATTGAAGAAAGATGCATTTTCATGGACTCTGGAAGCAACAAAGGCCTTTGAACATCTTAAAGAGGCAATGTGCCAAGCACCGGTCTTAGCTACGCCAGACTTCACAAAAACCTTTATTGTGGAATGTGATGCTTCAGGAAATGGAATTGGTGCTGTTCTAATGCAAGATGAAAGACCCATTGCTTTTGAAAGTCGTCCAATCAAGGGAAAGTTTTTAAGCAAAGCTATTTATGAGAAGGAAATGTTGGCAATACTCCATGCACTTAAGAAATGGCGACCCTACCTAATGGGAAGACACTTCAAGGTAAAAATGGATCATGATAGCCTTAAATACTTTTTAGAACAAAGATTATCCTCTGAAGAGCAACAAAAGTGGGTCACAAAGATGTTGGGTTATGACTTTGAAATCATCTAAAAAAAAGGGAAGAAAAATGTGGTGGCAGATGCACTCTCAAGAAAGGATGAGGATGTGGAAGCATTGTTGTGCACCATTTCTATTATCCAACCAGATTGGATAAACGAAGCAAGGGAGGAATGGAAGAATGATGAAGAAGTGTGGGCACTTATTCGAAAGTTACAACAAGATTCCAGTACGTCTGATACATTTAGCTAGCAAAATGATTCGTTATGGTACAAAGATCGCTTATACCTCTGTAAGAATTCCCAGCTAAAACAAAAGATTCTTATGGAATTGCACACTTCTCCCTTAGGAGGGCACCTAGGATTTTTAAAAACTTACCACAGGGTTAAGAAGGAATTTTTTTGGGATGGCCTTAAATCAAATATTCAAAAGTTTGTGGCAGAATGTTTGGTTTGCCAAAAAAATAAAGTTGAAACAATTAAGACATCGGGTCTATTACACCCTTTATCCATTCCAAGACAACGATGGGAGGAGGTTTCAATGGATTTTATCACAGGTTTACCCAAGTCTGAGGGAAAGAGTGTCATCATGGTGGTAGTTGACAGACTTACCAAGTATGCACACTTTTGTGCATTATCACATCCATTTAAAGCCAGTACAGTTTCTACTGCATTTATGGAAACAATTAAAAAGCTACATGGGAACCCAAAGATTATTGTAAGTGACAGAGATCCCATTTTCACTAGAAATTTTTGGACAAAATTATTTTCTTGTCTTGGTACTCAGTTAGCTCATAGCTCATCTTATCATCCTCAATCTGATGGGAAAACTGAGATAGTAAACAAATGTTTGGAAGGATATCTTCGTTGCTTTGTATCTGATAAACAGACACAATGGGTCAAATGGTTGCCTCTGGCTGAATGGTGGTATAACACTTCCTTCCATACAGCAACAAAAATGACCCAATTTATGGCACTTTATGGGTATCAACCACCATCCATCGCATCATATTTAGGAGAAAATTCTAAGGTTCAAGCAGTGGAACATCACATCGAACATCAACAACAAGTCCTCCAACTCTTAAAGGATAACCTCGTGTTGGCACAAAATAGAATGAAACAACAGACAAATCAACATCGCAGTGAAAGAAGTTTTGATGTAGGTGATTGGGTATTCCTACGGCCACAACCATATAAGCAAATGTCCCTCAAGCAAGCTAAGAAGGATAATAAATTATCACCAAAATATTATGGTCCGTACAAGGTGTTTCAAAAGATTGGTACTATGGCATACAGATTGGAGCTTCCTGCAGCTTCTCGATTGCACCTAGTTTTCCATGTTTCATGTTTAAAGAAGGTTACTAGCGACAAGCTCCCAGTTCAAACAATATTACCAGAACTTGACGAGGAAGGAAAAATTATATTGGAACCGGAAGCAGTCACAGAAAAAAGAACTTGACAGCTACGAAATCGATCAATTTCAGAGTATCTTATCAAGTGGAAGAACTTATCAGCTGAAGATTCCACATGGGAGGATGAGAATTTTATGCAGAAGTATCCAGAACTACTCAAGCGTTGAGGACAACACTTTTTTGAAGGAGAGGGGCATGTTGGGTCCCTATAATACTAGTGATTACCCCATTACTATTGCAGTTATACCCCTTATTAATATTGTTGTGCCCCTATTGCCCCCATATTGTTATTATTGTGCCCCATAGAATCCCTATATTGTTATTTTTGTGGCTTTATATTATTATTGTTAGGTCGGCTGGATTATATTGTGACTCCTTAGACTCCTATATATAGAAAGGAGGTTTTGTCATTTGAATCATCCAAGAATTGTTCATTTATGTAATGTAAAGGAGGTTGCCCCCTCGAAGAGGCTGAATTCTAAGGCATTGATCTATATTTTCTATCTTTTCTTGAGCTGGTTTCATAACAGAGAGAGTCCGAAAAGAGTATTTGTGCATTGTATAAGACCATGGGCCACATGCCTTACTTACTTGTACTTGCAACCACTTTCTATTCAGAGAAAGGGAGTAGTGTGACCTCACCTTCTAGTTGTTTTTTCTCCCAAAAGGGTTTCTCATGATATATCTTGTGCCAATTGTGGTTTATGAGTTTTTATTTTGATGTTCTCTATTTTCTGCATAATCATAATTTTCATGCATACACAATAAACAATAACTTACATATCTAGAAATATAAAGAGAAATTAACCTTCATAGTTTAGTTTTTAGATTTATAAGTATAATTTTATCAAATCCGTTGTGACAAACTATCTGATCGAATATCCACAATAATTTGTAGATCATTGAATAAGCTAAACTATGTTCATCTATGGTCAATAATTGTCGACCATATTCATCCATGGATATCATGTTTAACTAAGGTCAAACACGATGAACTTAAGGTCATCCATGGTCCACATTGTTAAAGATCATCAGGGATGGTCAACCACAATCAACCATAACTAATCATAGACAACTATAGTTAAACAATTACAATCATATCTTGAGCATTTTTAACCATAGTCAACCAAAATGAACCATGAGCCAACTCCCCAAATCATGGTCAACCATTGCCAACATGTTTAATCATGGTCAATATGGGAAACCATAATCAACCATTGTTAACCATAGTTAACCATAGTCAACCACGGTGAACATGACCAACTATAGTTAAGCATGGGAAACTATGGTCAAACAATAATCAACTATAGTTAACCATGGAAACTATGGTCAAATAATGGCCAATCATTTTCACCCATTCTCTACATGGTAAACCATTAACCATGGTCAACTATAGCAAATTATAATTTATCATAGACAACATTAGTTTAACATGGACAGCCATGATTATCCATAGTAAACTATTTGTTAACTACAATTCACTCTTGCCAACCATAACCTTCACATATATTACTATTCTAAACCAAAATCGACTATAATCCACCATGATGTGATACTTCCCATACATATTCAACTATAGCCCACCATGATGTGCTAATACATCCCATACATGCTTTGCAACTAACAAAACGAAATTTAAGAATTGGTTGATATAACTCATGGGTGTAATTTCTAACTTTCATATGTCAATCAATAATTTTAAAACATCCATGACTTTAAAACATGAAAAATGATTTCATCAACCTACATGAGCACTTTATTTATTTAATTAGACTAGTCTTAAAGGTGTTTTATCATTAAAACGGACATTAATGGCCATTATACAGGGACCGACGAGTAGTCTCGTCTTTTATTTCATCGTTTTATTTCCAAAAATAGAGGTTCCCAACAAAGGGGATCTTAAGAGCGTTGATGATATGGATTTTGATAAAGATGAGAAGGAATTTTACAATCATCAGGTGGCTGGATTTTGATTTCGATGAATTCGTTGACCAGAGATAGAAGCAAAAGGAATTACATGCCACACCATGTAGTTGCACCTCAACGTAACATGTCTTACTCGACTGCTACGAGCCATCTTGAATTGGATTGTTGATTTTCTGAAGTCGATGTAATAGAAGTGAGCTCGAAGTGATTTCTTCACCCACTTCTGTCCGGCCAATTTCTAAATATTCTCAAAATATTAAGTTCAACGAATCTAGTCATCATTCCAAAAATGTTTCCAAAATAATTGATTGATTTGTGACACGGTTCATTTAACACCTGCTATTTCTTTTGAGACATTTTTCAAAAAGACAAAGCTATCTTTCTTCGGTCATTTTCAAAGAAAAAATAGAAAGTTTTAAAAACGGAAAACACCTTCCTATAAGAATCATGTGTGGATAAGTGAACCATACATTAAAAAAAACCACCATCATGTGTGGAGAAGTGAACCATAGATAAAATAAATTACTCTTCTACCAATATAGTGATTTTATAAATAAGAGTAACCAAATTTTTTATTAAAGTGTCATGCTGTATCCATCAGCATGTTTACTTTGCTAATTTTGATGGAAAAATGAGTAATGTCAAAGTTTTATTTAAAAAGATAAATCTTTTTAATAAGTATACTAAAATATTTAAAAATAATGTATATGATGTGTTTTCACATCTTTCAATCTAGCTAGAGCGTGTAAATTATTTTATCAAACGTAACTTAAAAATAGATTAGAGATTGGGATGGATTTATTTCTCAATCTCCCTAGAATTTAGACAATTTATTAATGTGTCGGATGAATTTTCTTGAAGTTGCTTATTACTCAAAGTTGTTTTGCAAGACCAGGTAATTTTTATTTTACTTGCCACTCCCAAAACAACCTGGTAGTGTTTAAATATTTCAATCAGTTTAAACCTGCAGTGTTGTACTGTCTAAATATAAGTAAACCTGGTAGTGTTTAAATATTTCGATCAGTTTAAACCTGCAGTGTTGTACTGTCTAAATATAGTGGTTAGATGTATATTTATTTATTGATGTAATTTAATATTTTGATCAGAAATGAAAAACGGTGGAGTAGAGAATTGCTTTTCTCAATATTACGAATCAGTGAAATAAGATTATATTGGAGACATCAACAATAAATGACTCCACTGAGATTGAACTAAACTATACTAATTGACACTGAAGTGGAACACTTGGATGGACAGATGTGTCACCTAGCCGGTGGTTGGAAATAGATTCTCCAACACTCCTCCTTAATTACAACCACCTAAAAATTCAATTAAGATGTTTGTTGGTCTATGTTTCAACTAGGATTACAATTCTAAAAAAATGACTTCAACTAAATTTACTTTTCTTCTTCTCTTCTTCCAGATCTGTAGCCTCTAAATTGTTTCAACTTTTTCTTCTGCTTGTATCCTTCAAACCTTAGTTTCTTTATTTGTTCGTACCGGTCTTCCATTGTTCCAGGTTGTCTAAGTATGTCTGGAACTTCTTCAAAATACGACTTGTATGTGGGATGCTGCCAAAAATTACCTTCTGTAGTTCACTTTTCATCATCAATCTGCTACAACATAAGATGAGAATAACATTTTATCTCTTCAAAACTCCAATACTTGAAATTTCATTGATGGGTTCATCATGCATGTTGTCTTCAACATTAACTTTTGCAGCTTCTATGTAGACTTTATCAAAACATTGTGTTGCAATTCATGTTTTAAGGAAATTTAACTCTTATTCATAATCGTCATGTTTACTTACACATTTGAAATCAATGGTAAGTGTAAAAAAATCTGCAAAACCACATTGGTATTGTTCCTTCTGCTTTGCAATGAGAGCTTTCACTTGTTAGGCTTCCTTCTATGTCTTTGTTTCTCTTTGTAGACTTCCTTCTTTGGTTCTTAATTTATCTTTATTTCTGCCTTTGTCTATTCCACTTCGTTACTAACCTGTATTGTTGCAGATAGGTTGTATTCCACTTGGTTTTCAAATTCAAGTGGACTTCTATCACTGAATAACATCATGTCGATATGATGTTTTTGTTGCATCATCCACAACCATTCATCATTAGGAAAAAAGTATTCATCAAACTTAATATCAACATATTGAATTGTTGGATTCACCATAACATTCACTGCTCCAATAGTAGTTTCACTGTCATCAGCCAGTTTTGTTGTTGGATTCACCAAATTGTCATCAACAAGGCCTATTTTTGGAATCACGAAATTCTCATCATCAAGCTCTATTGCTAGAATCACCAAATTGTCATCAACAAGCACTATTGCTGGATTTACAAAATTTTTATCCACTTGTAGTTGTGCATAGTGGGAGTCACGAGCATCTATGAGCTCCTTCTCTGTGTCTTCTGCAAATTCTTCATAGACATCATCCACTTGTGGCTAAGCATAGTGGGATTCAAAAAACTTTTGAATGCTCCCCATTGCACCAAAACACCTCTGAAGGGTATCCCCGGCTACCTTAGTTGTCTTGGCATTTGAAATCAAGGGAAGAATGTTGTCATCCATAGATTATTTTAAGCAATTTAATGCAAAGGCATCCTTTTGCCTCTTCATTTCCAATTATTTCAAAAAAACTTCATACATGACTAGATGTTGCTTCGACCTTCTTAGCCTCTTTAATTTTACTATTTTTTGTGCACTGACAAAATGTAGATCAATAAACAAATCAACCTGTAGAAATAGTGACTGTCTGCAATAAAAATTCCTATAAATTCTTTGTTGCTCAGCTTTGAAAAAAATTCTACAAATTCTTTACAAGAGAAATACTTTCCCAATATCTTTCACAAAAAAAATATTGCAACGATTTTTTTTTTAAATAATTGTCTTTCAAATATGAACAACGCCCTTACATAATTTTTTTTTTTTTAACAAAACTCCTTTAAAATCCCACTCATGCAATACTTTAATTTTTTTTGGACGAAGTGTAAGCTTTTTTGAAACCATCACCAAAACCCTCAGTTAAATTTACAAGAGCTTTTTCTTTAAAATTACCCAGGCCCCTTTCAAAAAGCAACCATCACATTTCAAATTACAAGATCCTTTTAATGCGTATTTTTTAATAGAATACCATTACACAAAAGATTGGCCTTTTGAAACTATATGCATATTTTAGCTTTGCATGTAAGTACTTGTAGAGTGGAGTAATTCCTCGACTTTTGAAAGCTCTTTCCTTTTTAACACCTTTAAAATATAAAATCCTTGCGAATAGAATAAAGACAAAGATTGTCTTTAAAGGGGTCTTTTCGATTGAACACTTACGAACAGAGAACCTCGTGCCTGATACAAAGAACGCATGTTGACTTTGCTGTCATCTCATATTTAAATAGGGGATGGTTGTGTTGCACTGCTGATTTTTGCAGATTCGTAAGTTTCCTGTCTTCAATGCACCTTTCCTCTTTGCATAGGTTTGATGGTTGAAAAAAAAATGACATAGGTTGGTGGTTGAAAAAAAAATGACCACCTAGACTACTACAGTGCATTCTAACGTGGTCTTCAAGACTATTGCAGTGCGTTACTATGAACCCTCACGAAATTAAAAAAACATTGACTTTATGTGTGCGCAGAACGCAACAATGATTCTTCTAGCCCTTCACCGGCTTGGGGACAGCAGGATTCTTCAAATAGTGGAGGCTTTCTCGGTAACCACACACTTTGATTTTGAATGTTGCTCGCAGGGAGTCTTATGCAACCTGCGTTTTTTTCAATATGGCTCTCAAGTACACTTATTTAGTTTGTGTTGGAAGACATTAATTCTAACCACCTGTGATAAATGCAATAGCTAGTCTTTTTTGGAGAATTCCGCGGATGTCTCGACAGCTGGATACCGACTCCAAAAACTTCTTTGATGTATATAAAAACCGGTTCAGCAATCGAATGAAGCAAGTGTGTTCTGTGTGTTGTGTTTAGTGCGTGTTCTCTGATTCGGTATCAGAGCTCAGGTGAGCTGTGTGAGGAGACGCGTGAGACTGAATCTGAGTCTGAGTTGTAGGAGCGTTGTCTTGACGTATCTTTGTTTGAAACCTGTTGCAGTTGCTGTGTGTCCACTGCCTGGAGGTGGCACATACCTCTGGTTGTAGTGTTGATGCATATCTATTTGCTGTCCTGTTGGAAAAAGCGCTGCTTTTGTGAATCCTGGTGAAGGTGTGGTTGAGCCGAGGGCGTGTGAAGCCACTTTGAACACTGGTGTGTTGCCTGCTAAGAAGCTAACGTGGTGTGAAGGAGGCATTGATCGGTGTGGAGGCATTGATCCTTGTGTTACGTTGTTGTGAAGGTGTTGCGATCTGTCTCTCTCCAAATTGTGGTCGAGAGGACCTGGCCGTACCGTGAAAAGAGTGCGATTGGCGGAAGCAGAGTAGTAAAGTGCTGGTGAAGAGCTGTAATGCAAATTTGGCTCGCAGCATCTGAAATCCAAACAGAAAATCAACTCTTGCTTACATTTTGTGGGTGTGGAACCGAACCAGAAATTCCTATGGTACTTTTTGACATTGCGTTCGGTAGTAATTTCATAAAATTTCAAATTTTACTGTTGTTTCATTGATTCCTGAGGATTTTTTGCAAGGGTTAAATCTTGAATGTTTTTTTATTAACCCAAGCTTCAAATTTGAAAAGTAGTTACAGTCTGCGTGAAGAAGTTTGCTCGTGCAGGGAGACAACATCGGTGCATAGAAGACTCTGTGTTGCACAGTTTTGGTAAGAATTTGTTTGCAAGTGGAGCCATTGTGGTTGTGCAGTCAGCTGGTTCGTGAGCCATTTGCTGCCAATAAAATCTAGCCGAAGATTTTCAATTCCCAAGGAGTTGTTGTAGCCCAAAACAAGTGAGTGGGGCCAATATTTTTGTTTTTAATATTAGCTCTTTAAAGTCCATTTGACTTAGAAAAAAAAGGTGCAGCTATAAAATTTTATGTGAAAATTAGTAATTTTTTTTTGGTGATTGGTACGGTGAAAATAAGTAACATGGCTAATGTATTGGCAAAATCTTATTTATCTGACTCTAACAAGTTAGATGGTGAAAATTATGCAAATTGGAAGTTTAAGTTGCAGACTTTGATGGAAGGCAACAATACATGGGCGATTGTGTCTGGAGCTAAAGTTAACCCAGTGTCCCCTCAAGCCACAGATGCTGCAATTCAAGATTGGGAGTGAAGGGAAAACAAAGCAAAGGTGCTTTTGTGGATGACGGTTAAGGACAACATTATTCTACACATTAGAGAGTGAAAAACATCCAAGGAGACATGGAACACTCTAAAAAATTTGTATGAGACAAAGACTACAAATCAAATATTTTATTTAAAGAGTAAGCTTCTTTCAATTAAGATGGAAGAAAATGAAAGTGTTAGTGATTTTATTTCTAGAATTAAAGATCTAAAGGTTAAAAGTGGTGACATTGGTGAATCAATATCTGGTACAAACTTGGTTACTGTGACATTAAATGGAATGGTTGATGACTATTAAATGTTTATCACTGGCCTTTCAGCTAGAGAGAAGGCTCCTACTTTTGATGAGTTGACATGTATACTTATGTAGGAAGAAGAGCGGAAAAGAAGCCTTAAACAGAAACCTCCCAATTCAAATTTAGCATTGATGGCCAAAAGGAAGCAGTCCTTCAAAGGCAAACAGTGGGAGAAAAATAAAGGCAAAAAGCCACAGGTAAAATCATTTCAAGGTACCCCTTTACCAAGGACAAATTCCAAATCAAGTAGAGATGATGTGTGTTATTACTTTGGAAAACCTGGTCATTTTGCTAAGAATTGCATGAAAAGGAGGTCTGATCAATTTAATCAAAGAAGGCATTAAGGAAATTATGTTGATAGAGATGAAGCAATTAGTCAAGATGTTAGCAATCTTAAATTGTTTGTGTCCAATGCTGCTTTCTCAGCAGAAACTGATGATGATAATGCTTGGTTTATAGATTCTAGTGCATCAATCCATGTGTCATGCAAAAGAGATTGGTTTGATACTTATCATGAGATTAATAATGGTGGACACATCTATTTAAGAGATAATAGATCACATGAAATTAAAGGATATGGTAATATAAGTGTTATGATGCCTAATGGACAAAAAAACAAATTCAAAATGTGGTGTATGTTCCAAGATTAAAGAAGAACTTAATTTCAGTCTCTACTATCACAGATCAACATTTAAAAGTTGAATTTGTGAAATCACATTGTTTGGTAAAGGATGTGCAGGACAACTACAAGGTTGTTGCAAAAGGAATGAGAGCTGGAGGCTTATACAAGTTGGATGTAATTAAGAATGGGCATCAAGCTTTGGCATCAACAAGCATGTCAACTATAGAGCTTTGGCATCAAAGTTATGGACACTTAAATCATAATGATCTAATGTTACTACAAAAGAAATTGATGGTAGAAGGTCTTCCAATTATTAAGGGTGAACACTTTGAATGTGAAGGATGTGCACTAGGAAAACAACATAGGGAAGAATTTCCTATGCATGAAAATAGAAGAAAACGTGAAATACTTGAACTAGTGCATACTAATGTATGTGGTCCAATGCAAACTAAGTCACTTGGTGGAGCATATTACTTTCTTATATTTATTGATGATAGCACTAGATACACCTGGGTGTACTTTATAAGAAACAAAAGTGACGTGTTTGAATACTTTAAAGAATTCAAGAGTATGGTTGAAAAGCAAACAGGAAAGAGCATTAAAATTATTCGATCAGACAAAGGTGGTGAGTACACTTCAGGAGCTTTTATTAAATATTGTAAACAAAATGGAATTATGCAACAATTTACAGTACCACATACACCTCAACAAAATGGAGTAGCTGAAAGAAAGAATAGAACATTAGTTGAATGTGCTCGAAGTATGTTAAAAAGTAAAGGTCTTTCTAATAATTTTTGGGCAAAAGCCATTAACACAGCTGTATATCTTAAAAATAGAAGCCCTACTAAGTATCTTGAGCACAAAACACCATTTGAAGCATTTTATGGTTTTAAACCTAAAGTTAGTCATTTAAGGATATTTGGATGCAAGGCTTTTGCTCATATTCCTAAAGAAGACAGGGGAAAGTTAGATGCCAAAGCCATCAAATGTATTTTTATTGGATATTGCACTGATCAAAAAGCATATAAAATGTATGATCCAAGTACTCACAAGGTCTCTGCAAGTAGAGATGTTATATCAAGAACATGTAGACAAACAAATAAAAGAAGATGAACATAATACATGGCAATCTCCTTATGAAAACTTTAAGGAAGAAGAAGAAGTTGTGGAATCAAATCAAGTACAAGAACACATGGACATTCCAAAAGACACATCAAGGAATCAAAGTCCACAAAGAAGTGATGAAAGCACTCCACAGAGAAGAAAAGGAGAAGGTACTCCACAAAGTAATGAACCTCTAAGAAGGTCAACACGACAGATTCAAGCCCCCATCAGGTATAAAGATTATGCTTTAATGTCTCAAGTAATGACTTTTTTTGAGCCCTTAAATTATGAACAAGCCAAAAATCATAAACAATGGATGGAAGCTATGAAAGAAGAATATGACTCCATAATGAAAAATGAAGCTTAGGAATTAACAAAATTACCTAAAAAATAAGTCCCTATACGATCAAAATGGTTGTACAAGACAAAATTTAATGCAGATAGTAGCATAGTCAAGTATAAGGCAAGATTGGTTGCAAAAGGTTATTCACAAAAAGAAGGTATAAATTATGAAGATACCTTTGCTCCAGTTGCAAAAATGAATACAATCAGAATAATGATAGCATTGGCAACTAAATATGATTGGAAGCTACATCAATTAGATGTAAAGTCAACTTTTCTAAATGGTGACTTAAAAGAAGAAATTTATCTTGTTCAACCAGAAGGATTTGTAAAGAAGGGTCAAGAACATCTTGTATGCAAGTTAAAAAAGGCCTTATATGGACTAAAACAGGCCCCCAGATATTGGTATGAGAAAATCGACAAATTCTTCTTTCAGCAAAGATTTAAAAAGAGTAAAAATGATCCTAATTTGTATGTCAAGACAGATAGAAATGGGGATATAGTATTGCTCTCTATATATGTTGATGATCTAATAATAACAGGGAGTGCTGATAAATTGATTACAGATATAAAAATAAAGTTATCACAGGAATTTGAGATGAAGGATCTTGGTGAGATACACTATTGTCGAGGTCTTGAAGTATGGAGAAATGATGGAAGAACCTTAATCACACAAAGCAAATATACAAATGAAGTACTAAAGAGATTTCATATGAATGGATATAAGGCAATGAGTACTCCATTGGAACAAAATATCAAATTAAGAAGTGATGATGGAACAAAAGAGGTGAATGGAACATTTGATCGACAATTAGTGAGAAGTCTGAATTATCTCACTACCACTAAACCAGACATTGCTTATGCAGTAAGCATACTTAGTCAATTCATGGCTAAGCCTCATGAAAGCCATTGGATAGCTGCAAAAAGGGTCCTTCGATACTTAAAGGGAACTATCAATTTTGGTATTTAATATACTAATGCTTTTAATGTTGAACTGATAGGTCATTCTGATTTTGACTGGGCTGGAAATCCAGATGACAGGAAATCCACCACTAGATACGTCTTCAATATAGGATCGAGAGCTATATCATGGAGCAGTAAGAAACAGGCAACAGTTTCCTTGTCATCAACTGAAGCAGAATATAAAGCATTATGTAGTGGCACCTGTGAAGCTATATGGCTCAGAAGAATACTTGAAGATGTTGGTGAAGGTCAACAAGAACCTATAGTGATCAGATGTGACAATCAAAGCACCATCAAACTGGGGAATAATCCTGTATGTCATGCAAGGTCAAAACATATAGACACACAATATCATTTTGTAATAGAAAAGGTCTAATCAAAAGAAATTTCTCTAATATATTGTAATACAAATGAGAATGTAGCTGACATATTCACTAAGCCTCTTGGGAAGGCAAAATTTGAGTTTTGTAGAAGTAAGTTATGTGTTGTAGAAAATCAAGATTATATTGTAAGCCTAGCTGAGACTTAGACCAGCAGGCATGACAATTAAAAGTATGTTTACAGTATCTTATGTATTGTGCTATAGTATATTTGTCATATGGTTGGAATTAAGGGGGAGTGTTGGAAGACATTAATTCCAACCACCTGCAATAAATGCAGTAGCTAGTCTCTTCTGGAGAATTCGGCAGATGTCTCGAGAGCTGGATAGCTTCCTGGAGAAGCCACCGACTCCAGAAACTTCTTTGATGTATATAAAAACCTGTTCAGCAATCGAATGAAGCAAGTGTGTTCTATGTGTTGTGTTTAGTGCGTGTTCTCTGATTGTTTGAGCTCTACTATCATAGAGTTACTTAGTTTACTTAGTTTGAGCTCTACTATCATGACAAAGAATGAAGAGAAATTTGTGAATTGAAGATTTTTTTTTCTTAGTATTATAAATCAACTAAATAAGATTACATTGGAAAAATCAACAATAAATCATTGTAGTGAAGCTGAATTAAACTGGACTAACAAAAACTAAACTAAGACACTTGGATGAATGTACCATTTAACAAGTAATTGAATTAAATTCTCCAACATATTTTAATGACTTTATTTATTTTTGTTAGTTAGATGTTCAAATTTGAAATAAACATAAGGTCACCTTCATCTTCCACATTCAATAGCCATAAATGAATAGCAACATGATTCTCATTTCCCTACAATTTCCTTTTGTCTAGGGTAATATTTACTCTATTATCTAAAAAGGATCTATTTGATTTCTCTATTATTTTCTGTTTCAAAAATGTTTAACTACACACATTAGAGGAAAGCTAACAAATATTGAGTCAAAACATTCTAGTACCATATTGTATTCCACTGTTCAAATAAATAATACCACAACATATTTGGTTTTCATATGACGGATATATTTGCTTCGAAGCCCAAGTCACGATGAACATCTTCATCTGCTGCTTGCAAGAAAGGTTACGAATCATTATTGTATTGGACCTTGGCTTGATTGTGTTTTATCCAAAGAGAATAATAAATCTGGCTAAATTTTCTCCGGTTAAAATTTTCCAAGATAAACCATTTTGTACATAGTTTGAGTATTCCCGCCTTATATTTCGGGCATAACAAAACCTAGAAGTTCCTGTTTGTACAAAGAGAATTTGGAAACAAAATGTGTTTGCCCCTATGAAACCAACTCACAAAAAGATAGAAAAGACAGATCAACTCCTTATAATTTAGCCTCTTCAAGGGGGCAACCTCGTTTACATTACACAAATGAACAATTCTTGGATGTTTCAAATGACAAAACCTCCTTTCTATATATAGGAGTTTAAGGGGTCAAAATATAACCAAGCCGACCTAACAATAATAATATAAAGGCACAAAAATAACAATAGTGGGATTCTATGGGGCACAATAATAGCAATATGGGGACAATAGGGGCACAAAAATAACAATAAGGGATACAACGACATTAGTAATGAGGGAATCACTAGTATTATAGGGACCTAACATGCCCCTCCTTCAAAAAAGTGTTGTCCTCAAAGCTTAAGTAATTTTTGATGCTTCTGTATAAAATTCTCATCCTCCCATGTGGAATCTTCAACGGGTAAGTTCTTCCACTTGATGAGATACTCTGAAATTGATCGATTTCATAGTTGTCGAGTTCTTGTTTCTTTGACTGCTTCTGGTTCTAATATTATTTTTCCTTTTTCATCAAGTTCTGGCAATATTGTTTGAACTGGAAGCTTGTTGCCTATAACCTTATTTAAGTATAAAACATGGAAAACTGGGTGCACTCGAGAAGATGAAAGAAGCTCCAATTTGTATGCCATAGTACCTATCTTTTGCAACACCTTGTATGGACCATAATACTTTGGTGATAATTTATTATCCTTCTTAGCTTGCTTGAGGGACATTTGTTTAAATGGTTGTAGTCGTAGGAATACTCGTTCACCTAAATCAAAACTTCTTTCACTGCGATGTTGATATGCCTACTGTTTCATTCTATTCTGTGCCAAGGTGAGGTTATCCTTTAAGAGTTGGAGAACTTGTTGTTGATGCTTGATGTGATCTTCCACTACTTGAACCTTAAAATTTTCTCTTAAATATGATGTGATGGATGGTGAATGATATCCATAAAGTGCCATAAATGGGGTCATTTATGTTGCAGTATGGAAGGAAGTGTTATACCACCATTCAGCCAGAGGCAACCATTTGACCCATTGTGTCTGTTTATCCGATACAAAGCAACGAAGATATCCTTCCAAACATTTGTTTACTATCTCAGTTTGCCCATCAAATTGAGGATGATAAGATGAGCTATGAGCTAACTGAGTACCAAGACAAGAAAATAATTTTGTCCAAAAATTTCCAATGAAAATGGGATCTCTGTCACTTACAGTAATCTTTAGGTTTCCATGTAGCTTTTGAATTGTCTCTATAAATGTAGTAGAAATTGTACTTTCTTTAAATGGATGAGATAATGCACAAAAGTGTGCATACTTGGTAAGTTTGTCAACTACCACCATGATAACACTCTTTCCTTCGGACTTGGGTAACCCTGTGATAAAATCCATTGAAACCTCCTCCCAACGTTGGCTTTGAATGGATAAAGGTTGTAATAGTCCCGGGGTCTTAATTGTTTCAACTTTATTTTGTTGGCAAACTAAACATTCCACCACAAACTTTTGAATATCTGATTTAAGGCCATCCCAAAAAAATCGTTCTTAACCCTATGGCAAGGTTTTAAAAATCCTAAGTGCCATCCTAAGGGAGAGGTGTGCAATTCCCTAAGAATCTTTTGTTTGAGTTGGGAATTCTTACATAGGTATAACCGATCCTTGTACCATAAAGAATCATTTTTTCAGCGAAATGTATCAGATGTAATGGAATCTTGTTGTATCTTTTGAATGAGTGCCCACAATTCCTTGTCATTCTTCCATTCATCTCTTGCTTTGTTTATCCATTCTGGTCAGATAATAGAAATGGCACAAAGAAATGCTTCCACATCCTCATCCTTTCTTGAGAGTGCATCTGCCACAACATTTTGCTTCCCTTTTTTGTAGATGATTTCAAAGTCATAGCCCAACATCTTTGTGACCCATTTTTGCTGCTCTTCTGAAGATAATCTTTATTCTAAAAAGTATTTAAGACTATCATGATCTGTTTTTACCTTGAAGTGTCTTCCCATTAGGTAGGGTTGTTATTTCTTAAGTGCATGTAGTATTTCCAACATTTCCTTCTCATAAATAGCTTTGTGTAAATACTTTCTTTTGATTGGACGAATTTCAAAATTCCATTTCCTGAGGCATCACATTCCACAATAAAGGTTTTTGTGAAGTCCAGTGTAGCTAAGACTGGTGATTGGCACATTGGCTCTTTAAGATGTTCAAAAGGCCTTTGTTGCTTCTGGAGTCCATGAGAATGCATCTTTCTTCAATAATGTTGTTATAGGTGTTGTTATTCTCCCATAATTCTTAACAAACTTGCATTCCATTCCTTAATGGTTTTAATTTTGCTAGGGTCTACCTTAACACCTTCATGAGATACAATATGACCCAGATATTCCACCTCTTGTACTCCAAAGAAACATTTGGAGATTTTTGCATATAATTGTTTCTCCTCCAATAGTTTGAGCACCATGTCAACATGTTGGACATGATCCTTCCAAGACTTGCTGTAGATTAGTATGTCATCAAAAAATACTAACACAAATTTTCTAAGGAAAGGTTTGAAAATGGAATTCATCAAACCTTGAAATGTAGAAGGTGCATTAGTAAGGCCAAAAGGCATGACCAAAAATTCATAATGACCCTCATGAGTTCTAATTGCTGTTTTTGGAATGTCTTCAGTTTTCATTCTGATTTGATGATATCCTGAACGAAGATCCAACTTGATGAAGTAAATTGATCCATGCAATTCATCCAATAATTCATCAATGATAGGAATGGGAAATTTATCTTTAATAGTGATCTTGTTGAGCTCCCTATAATCTGGACACATGCGCCATGATCCATCCTTCTTGTGAACCAATACTACTGGAGCAGAGAAAGAAATTTGACTAGGTTGAATTATAATAGCTTCTAGCATTTCTGTAACCATACGTTCAATTTCACTCTTTTGGACATAGGGATATCTGTAAGGCCTGATGTTTGGAGGAACACTTCTGGGAATCAAATTAATAGCATGGTCATGATCATGAATAGGTGGGAGGCCTTTGGGAGTCTCAAATACCTTGGAATGATTGTCAAGGACTTTTTGGAGATTTGGAGAAATGGATGATTTCGATGTGGGAACCTCTAGTGAACATAATTGTGCAATTATGCCTCGTTGTTCTTTCTTTAGAAGCTTTGTCATTCCGTTAGAGCTGATTATCTTCCCGATTTCCCTGCGATACCCCTTAATTCAACTTCCTTTCCTTCTGAAGAGAATTTCATGAAAAGTTATTCAATATTAAAAGTTATTGTACCCAAGGATTGTAGCCATTGGACTCCTAGTACAACATCAGCACCACCCATTGGAATGGAAAGCATTGGGCTATTCAATACATATTCTCCCATGGATAGCTTGATATTATGGCACTTTCTTGACCAATTTATGGTTCCTCCACTTGCAACCATCACTTGACACTCTGGTGCGAGATATAGGAAGCAATTCAATTCCTTAGCTATCTTACAATGAATAAAATTATGGGTACTTCCCAAATCAATCAACAATATTACCTTATTCTTCTTGATATGCCCTTCGATCTTGATAGTTTGAGGAGTGGTAATTCCGACCAATGCATTACAAGATATGGTCGGATTCATTTCTTCTTTTTCTAGGGTTTTTCCCTGGTGGATATCCTCTTCTTTTGAAGTTTCTTGTTCCTTTTCTTCCTCCTCTTCACAATCTATGTAAAATAATTTCTTCTCAGCACACTTATGACCTTTAGTGTATTTGTTATCACAACTATAAAAAAGCCCTTTTTCTCTTTTTTCTTCCAATTGTTGTGGTGTCAACCTTGTAGGTTGTGGATGGCTAGGGGCAGCCAACGCTTCCATCTTTATGATTGTGAGTGGTAGGCTTCCTTGTTGCCATAATTTTTCTTTCCAACTTGAATGCCTTCTCCAATGATTCTGGTTCCCAAAGGTGAACCTCATGTTGGATGTTATCTTTTAAATTCCCTATGAACACATCAATCCTATGCTCCTCTGGAATATCTTTTACCCTTATATTCAATTTTTGGAAGTCCTTAATGTGCTCCATCATTGAACCCTTTTGTTTGATATTTATCAATTGGCTAAAAAATGTGTTGCTTTTTGTATCCTCATAATGTGCTATCATTTCTTCCGTAAAAAAAGCCCAAGTGACAATTTGTTTACGATAGAAAAACCATCGATACCATACAAACTGATTTGGTTCCAAATATAAAGTTGCAATGCGTACCTTTTGTGTGTTTTGCACATTATGGATATCGAAAAATTCCTCCATCTGTAGTATCCATGTTCTGGGATCCTTGCCATCAAAATTCCTCATATCGATCTTTGGAACATGGTGGTTCTTCAATCTAATGGTAGAGTCTATGAAATCATGATTACATTTATTTTGTTCTCATCATGTGTTTCCTTTACTACCCTTTCACCATTAGTAAGCATTTCTTGTAGAAACTTTTTCAAATCTATCTTCAAATCTTCCATGCCTTTCTTTAAATCATCCACTTTATCTTCCATGCCATCCATCTTAGCTTCCACACCATCCATCTTAGCTTCCATCTTAGCTTCCACGATGTCCATCTTAGCTTCTACACATTTCTTTAAACCGTCCATCTTAGTTTCCACGCCTTTCTTTAAACTATCCATCTTAGCTTCCACACCATACATCTTAGCTTCTACCTCTTTCTTTAAACCATCCATCTTAGATTATGTTACTTTTTATGCGAGTGACATTTGTTGCACTTGTTTTCATAATTTTGATATATCATGTTGCATTTCTTCCTCTTCTTCATGGGTTATGCTAGAGCTTTCAGGTTGCTTACTGGGTGTTTCCAATTTCTTTTTTTGGGGCATAAATTACTGATAATAATGCTTCACTATGCCCTTTGAATTCCTTCAAACTACTTTTTCAAACCAAGCTTATGCAAAAATTTAAAAAAAAAAACTACACACTTTTTTTCACTTTGTAGGAGCTCGATATTGAATCTGATGTATCTCTGTAATTTTGGATCTCCAAGGTCTGAAATTTCTTCCTGCTATAACCCTCCGAGTAATATTTCTAACTCCAAAAGTCTGATCAAGATTGGATTCTCCAATGAAGAGTTATGCCAAATCTCCCATGCTAACCTGAGTATATAATTGTTCAGTAGAGCTAACTTGTACGACATGCCGTGGGTCACTGTTGCAACCTTAGGTTCTGAAAATGGTACCTAGAAAACTACAATTCATCCTCTTTTTGCAACTTCTTATGAAAATTAAAATTGATGCTCAGAAAGAAAGTTATGATGATTTTCCCAAGGTGACCTGTTTGGAATGTAATTCGGGGGTCTACAAAAACCCTAATTTCTGCAGATTATATCTCTGAAAATATCGTTAGACAGGATCTGAAATTCGAAGCAAAGGTTCAGACCATTTTCCTCTCAAATGGGTTTTTTTTTTTCAGCTTCTGAAACTTTGTAGAGAAAGAGTTATAGAGAAAATTCTAGGATGACCTGTTTTAGATGAAATCTTGGAGCTTGCAAAAACCCTAACTTCCTCAGATCATATCTCCGAAAATATAGCGAGACAAGATATGAAATTCGGACCCTAGGTTCAGCAAGATTTCTTCTCAAATGGGTTTGTTTTTTTCTTTTGAAACGTCACAGAACAAAATTTATAGCGAAAATTCCATGATGACCTATTTAGAGCAGCGAAACCTTAGAATCCAAAGCTCTGATACCAAATGTTATGAAACCAGCTCACAAAAAGATAGAAAATATAGATCAACGCCTTATAATTTAGCCTCTTTGAGGGGGAAACCTCCTTTACGTTACACAAATGAATAATTTTTTTATGTTTCAAATGAAAAAACCTCCTTTCTATATATAGGAGTCGAAGGGGTCACAATATAACCAAGCCAACCTAACAATAATAATATAAAGGAACAAAAATAACAATAAGGGATACAATGACAATAGTAATGGAGGAATCACTAGTATTATAAGGACCTAACATATTTCCGGCAGAACAATCCCCTGAAGTTCTTGTTGGTATGAGAACATTCAGAAATAGCAATATCATCAAATTACTTAGGTTTGATTGCTTAAATGAAAGTGCAAAAATAGTCCTTGTTATCTGCGTTCTTTAAAAATGAACTACTTTGCATTTCGCCTAAGATATATTCGCCCTGGTTAAGGAAAAATCTTCACCTCGAGTCACTTACTATTCATAAGCTGAAGGGATCCGGTTCTACTGAAATTAGTCCATCATCTGCAAGGAATATTATTGTGAGGTGTAAAAACAACAGAGGCAGCAGACACTTTAGAGGCCACCCGCGCCAAACACATACTACTTTGACAAACTCACCATCTCTCATTGATATACCTATTTCCTCTCCCATCTCTCCCAGGGCACTTAGAGCATGCCTGCCTTCCAATAGGCTCAAATGAATTCAATTCTATCATTGAATATTAGGGGTTTGGGGGCCCATCCAAAATTCCTCGCTCTAAGAGATCTTTTCATTTCATCTAAATCCAGTGTAATTCTCATCCAAGAATTAATGCATTCTGCAGCCCAAATAATTGAGTATTTTAGGAGGATGCTTCGCACATGGTATATCGTGGCAATTGATGCCACTGGTAGGTCTGGAGGTCTTGTTGTTTTCTGGGACCCAAGGTGGGAAAAGTTGAAGGCATTCTCATGTTCGGTGGATATATTTCTGGTTGGTTATATCAGAGGTATCCCGGGAAGATCGCATATTCTCAATGTGTATGCTCCTTACAAAGAGAGGGAAGGTTTTTGGGATACAATGGAGGTATCAGGGATCCTTAATTCACCCTCTCTGATTTTGGCAGGGGACCTTAATTGTACCTTAAGCATAGAAGAACTGTGGGGACAATTTAGGGTGGTAGACAAGATGGCACAGAAGCTAAGAGAAATTATTTTGTCCCACAACTTAATAGATGTCTGCCCACCGAAAAATGCTCCCACTTGGGATAATGGAAGAAGTGGAAACAGGTATATAGCTAAGAGACTTGATAGATTTCTTGTCCAAGAAAATATGATAGAGAAGATGGGGGATGTTAGATCTTTTATTATTGAAAACTATGTATCAGACCATCGCCCAATCACTCTTCTTTGGCGTAATATTGATACAAGGTTTGGTTTTCCTTTCAAGTTCAATATAATCTAGCTAGAAGACTTAAATTTTGATTCCCTTATTCGATTTTTCTAGAAGGAAAGAAGAAATACGAAGGAGGGAATCTCCAGTACTGAAAGCTTTATAAATAGGGTTCGAGTCCTTAAAGCAGAGGTAAAAAAATGGGAAAAGAAGAAGAAGGAGGATCTGAGAAGGGAGCTGACTGCTATTGAGGTGGAATTAAAATCCCTGCATAACAAAATGGCTATCCATTCTCTTCCTCCCATAGTAAGGGAGAGAATTCATGCTCTAGAACTAGGGAAAAATAAAATTCTTCAAGTTAGGGAGACGACTTGGAGATTGAAAAGCAGAGCATTATGGATTAAGGAAGGAGATAAAAATACCAAGTTCTTTCACCACTTTTCCAATCACAAAAGAAAACAAAATACAATTTGGCAGATAAAGGATGGTGAAGGAAATAGTTATAACAAGCAATCAGATATTACATCTCTAGCGGTTTCATATTTTAAAAAAGCATATAATAGAGTGGAAGTGGA
Source organism: Pinus tabuliformis (assembly GCA_031772625.1). NCBI lineage: Eukaryota > Viridiplantae > Streptophyta > Pinopsida > Pinales > Pinaceae > Pinus > Pinus tabuliformis. Next base: position 1,491,974,404 of record CM062819.1, on the reverse strand, counting down.
GGATGTGGATGCTCAGTTGTGGGCAGTTGAAGAATATCCTAAAATGTTTAATGATGAGGATAATGTGGAGTTGTTTAAGGAGGTTAAGGAGGAAGAACTGACCCAAGCTATTAAATCAATGAAAGGAGATAAAAGCCCGGGTCCAGATGGATGGACTGTTGAATTTTTTGCTCACTTCATAGACATATTTCAGGAGGACCTGCTATAGATGGTTGAGGAATCTAGGATGAAAGGCTTCATACATCCTCATCTAAACTCTACATATATCTCCCTTATTCCAAAGAAATCAGAGGTGGAAACCTTTGCTGATTATCACCCAATATCACTGTGCAATCTAACATACAAGATTATCTCTAAGATAATAGCCAACAGATTGAAAGTTTCCTTATCTAAATTCATCTCACCTGAGCAATATGGTTTTTTAAATAATAGAATAATCCATGATGCAGTGGTTGTTGCACAAGAATGCATGCACAATATTAAGTCAAAAAAGATGAATGCAACAGTGATGAAGGTAGATCTAAAAAAGCTTATGATTGCTTAGATTGGGGATACCTAAGAATGGTGTTGTATAAAGTTGGAATAAACTCAAATATGGCTGAATGGATCATGGGGTATGTGTCTATAGTTTGATATGCAATGATAATAAATGGATTCCCATCCAAGTGTTTTGCAGCAGGTAGACAAGGGTGTGAATTATCCCCTCCCCTTTTTATACTGGCGATGGATGGATTAAGTTTAAAAATAAAAATAAAAATTTGTGACCATTGGTGAATTTGAAGCATTGAAAATTAGCAGTCGTGTCACAGTTTCTCATAGTTTTTTTGTTGATGATATCTTGCCGATGGGTATGATAAACAGAATCAAATTGTATTCACTATATTTAATCATAAAAAAGTTTGGGATAGCCACGGGACTTGTACAAAATGAATAGAAATCCATTATTCTATATGGATCATGTAACCAGGATGATATCAGATATATCCAGAACTGTTTTGGGGTAAGTGCAGAAAATCTAGACAAGGGTATGAAATATTTGGGGTATCGACTAAAACCAGGATGCTATAAAAATGTTGATTGGATGTGGCTGGTGGAAAGATTCTATTCGAAGATTAAGGGATGGGAACACATATGTTTATCTATGGGAGGACGTATCATCCTCACACAGTCAGTTCTTACTCAGCTGGGGATTTATTGGGCACACTTGTTCCGCATTCCACAAATGATTATTAATTTACTGAACCGAGTAATGACAAGCTATATATGGTCTGGTGCAAGAAGGAACTGTAAATATCATTTGGTAAAGCTGGAAAAGATCACTAGACCTAAAATTTTGGGTGGTTGGGGTGTTCTAAATCTAAATTTTTTTGGATGGGCACTTATTTTAAAATCTTTATGGAGAGGCATCAATAGTAAAGGCATATGGGGAAAGTTGATCTGATCTAAATACATGAAGAATAAAGAGTTTTCCTTTTGGTTCAGACAAGGAGCAATTGGGAAAAAAGGCGGCTCATAGATTTGGAACAACTTTAGCAGGGTCAAGAATACCCTCTTCCAAAATATCTCGTGGTTCTTTGGATCAGGTAATAGAATTATGTTGGGAAAAGACTACATTATAGGAGCAGGTGAGGTTCCACCTGGGACAGTGGAATTAATATGGCATCTGAATAGAAGAGGCATTTATATCCTCAGCCAGCAAATCAGGGATTGGAATGGTAGCATTCCAATTTGGCTTGATTCCTCCTAGCTAAACCTTATTGATCAGCATAAATTGGATTGGTTACAACTTGTTAAAACATTAAAGGAGGCAGGGATATGTTATGACAACAAAGGGGATTGTATAGCATGGGCTGGTAAAAAGAAGAACACAGGAGAAATAGAGGTGGCAGACTGCTATCTCAAAATATGCCTGAAGGAAATACAGAATGTGGAATACTGTTGGTTTCATAGTTTTTGGCAAATTAATATTCCAATAAAAATTGTAATTTTCCTTTGGCTAACGTGGCAGAACAAGAATCTCACATGGGCAAACTTACAAAAGAAGAACCATCATGGTCCTGGGATATGCTCTGTGCAGGCATAATGTTGAGGATAATGAACACTTATTCTTACATTGCCATAGATCTGTTAATATTTGGAAACACTTCACCAACAAGCTGCAGATTCCATTCATTTAGTTTAATACAATTGAGGAGTGTTTAAAATGGTGGAGCACTCAGAGAAAAACTAGGCGATTGCTCACTTTGGTTGTTTTCTGGGAAATTTGGAAAGGTCGAAATCAATTGATTTTTGGTTCCAGTAGATGGGGAGAAAATGTAATCTATGAACTCATAGAATAGTGGGTTGTATCGGATCAGAATGTAGACATCAAGGAAAAAAAAAAGACAGAGAAGGGGAGAGATCAGATCACCAACTACCCGGTGGGGTTTTTTGATGGGGCAGCTCAAGGAGGAAGATGTGGGTGTGGATTCTAGTTAAAGCTATCAAAAGAGAAAGAGTTCCGGATACACTGGTATGTGGGAGAAGGAACAAGCATGAAGGTAGAAGTTGTTGCTTTATGGGGTTTACTATGGTTTATTAAATTTTTGGATATCCCTCAAGTACAATTTTTTGGGGATTCCAAATGTATGATAGATCATGTTAAGGGGAAGAACAATATCCAACAAAATTCTCTACAAGGTTGGCTGAGGCGTATAAAAAGCATATGGAATACCTTTCAACATCCGTCCATTCAGCACATTAGCAGGGCACATAACAAGATCGCAGATGAATTGTCGAAGAAAGGATTACTAGCCACAGAAGAAGGTATGTATATCATGATAAAAATAGGATCAGATGAGACAGAAGTAGAAAATCTAAAGTTGCCAAGATAGACCACTGAAGATCATCCAAAAAAGCAGAACATCAATGCAGATAAGTTCATACAAAATCTCTGTTTCTTTTTGTTTAAAGTTTTGTACAATTTTTGTATTTGGTTTTGTATAGAAAAGATAAGAGGAATGACTACTTTAATGTAGTGATATACAGAACATGTAAATGATCTGAGACACATCCTAGTCTTATAGAATCTCTTAGTGAGATTCTGTGATATATTGTGAATGAGGCAGAGAGTATATAGTTTCACAGCTGTTTGCAAATATTAGAAAACAATTTCAGTTGTATGTAAGATGAGTATTTACTCCCCCATGTAGTCAAGTTGTGGATATCACAAGATTTATGAGGATGATATGTGTATCATGAGTATGTACTATTTTAATCACTATATAAAACATACGGTGTTTTCTTGCTGAAAAAAAAAGAAAAAGAAAAAAGAAAATGTAAGAACTAAGAACTCGGAGAATGTAGTTGTAAAGATGTTTCTTTAAAATGTACAAAATGGGAGAATGTTATTTCACAAAGTTTATTTCACTCACTATTTGAGTCAAGAATCGAACTTAATTTCTTAGATTTTATATTGTTTGTTTTTTCTTTTTCTTTTTTTCAAATCGATATAAAATTTTCGTTAATTAAAAGATTTTATGAGTAGATGGTTAAGTACTGATGTGGGAGCACAAGAAGTGTCTAACTAGATATATATGTGAATATTGTGAAAGCTTCTCAAAATTTATTTTTATGTTAGTCATCCTTTGTCATTGGTTTATAAGGCATTCCCCAAATAGTTACAAAAAGTGTTGCCAAAGAAGAAATTGAACTTTTGAGAAGGAAAGACAAAAATGACAAAGGGAAAAAAATTACAGAGGAAGTGCCATCACAAGTATAATTCCAAGAACCCAAGGAAAGTCACCGATGAGTTCTCAGTGTTGACACTTTTTTATCTGTTAAATCACTAGTGTCTAGTCGACACTGAAAATCACTGCCAAAAACTGAAATTTGATGTTAAGATAATACCTTCAGTTGGAGACAATCACTAAAGAAAGGGGAGCTCCTTTAGTTGGCGGAGTAATGTTAGGAGGTGAAGCACTATTGACTAGTTGCACATGGGTCACTACAGTAGTGTCAGTGTTGTTCTCAAAATGAGAATCAGAATCCGACAGAATTTACTTCTCCACCCTCTACAAACATATGAGAATGCCATCCAGATAGTATTGAATGCTCCTAAGGAGGTGTTTTATGTCCTCTTGAACTGCAAACACTTTGTAATCATTCACCTATTTATCCTGAGTCCACAAACTAAATAAGGGGTCTAATTACTGGTAACTTGTAATAAAATGTAAGAAATAAAACATTCATTTTCTCAATTTTCCATAGTCAGGAATCTATTTGAATTCCTCATTACCCACTTTGGAATCTGAGAAGTAGGTTTTACCACCAAATTCACGAGATTCAAGTTATCGAATATCCTTTCAAATTTTAGGCGGGGTCGAATCAAACAAGGATCTGCCACCAAATTCCAATTGAATAGTAACCTAGGTTGAGAAATAGAACTATTTCCATAACTATTGCGAAATCAATGCTTATAGGAATTAGGTTTGATTCCTCTTTCTTGATAATTACTTGTGAATTGTTTTGTCTTCTTTTACATCTTTATTATTTTATCTTTCGTCAAGTAATTACACAATTATACGTATATGAAGACCACAAGAACAAGAGACACAAGATGTGTGCACTCAACCAGGGAAAACCCGTTTCAAAGGGAAAACCTTGTCTAACTCATCCACTACTAGATTCAAATCAAGATGAGACAATCCAAGAACCTTTAGACCTACACAAAGACCTCTTCCAACCACCAAGTCAACCCTTCCTTCCAATATATGATCCTTGTTAAAGTCTCCAAGTGACATCTTCCTAGTAGCATCTAAAATTAAGAATTTCGTCCCCCAACATCATATTTTTGACCCTCAGCTACAAAATTTCGGACCTAGAGTATACTTGAATTTCATCCCCATCAAATTCCTAGAAACTTTGCATGTGTGAGAAATAGATAGCCCAAAAACTTCAATTTGGTATTCCAAGATTCTTTCATCCTTCTCCATCTACTTCACTCTCCTTTTTTCTTATCTTCCTTGATCATCGAACTTGTTGAGTAAGTGATCAAAATAGGTCGAAATTCCTCTCAATATATCCTTTCTACTTGGTCAAATTGCCCTAATATAGGCTGACTTCATGGGGATAGGTCCGACTTGTTGTCGAGGTGACACATAACCTTTTTGACTCAAAATTAATTATTTTTACATTATACAAAATCCCAAGAGGGTCTAATAAAAATGACAATTATTTTAATGACTCAAGACAAAACATAGAAGCCTGCAATGGAGGCTTTGACCTAGAAAACCTTGACCCAAGCATGAAACTCATGCTTTAATAAGTCGTTTTCTTTAATAATAAAATTTCTTTTGACAATTACAATTATGAATATCAACACTAGTTACATTGTTCAAGAGGAACCTCCCCTATGACTTTCCATTCTCTGTCAAGGTGGCATAGCCATTTGGGGAGATTTTTGACTAGCACAAAACAAATTGACTATAAGACTACCCTGAGGACAAAAACCCAGACTCACAAAGCACCAAGGTGAAGATCTTCCATAGATAATTATGTCATCCCCAAAAACCACAAATCACAGTACTAGCCAATACCGAACCCAACTAAAAACCTCTCGACACTGAAACTCAAACAGATTGAAGATGGCCACCAAATTGAAAACTAGACCAAGTCAGGAATGCAATGACCCTTAATAGGATACAAGTGCTTGGGACCAAAAGGGAATATGATAAACAACAATGGAATTCAGAGTGTACAAATTAATGAGATTATGTAAAAAATATGCTTTAGCCCTGTAATAACCTTTAAAGACAAGCAAGGTCGGCACGAAAGATAGTAACCAAACAATGTTGCTTACAAACCATACTTTGTACTCATATTGAAAGAAAGGAAATGGGTGGGGACAATTTAACAAGAACAAACAACCCACATTAAAAAAATGTCGAGAATTATGTTTTGTAAGCGAAAACTTGTTACTAAACATGAACATGAGACAATACGACTTGAAATTAAACACTGTGAGCTAGAACATTATTCATTGTAACATAAAAGAGACATAGTAGATTAAACTATTAAAACCAAATCGAAAAAATTCTTGGATATTAAACCCCACATACCAAGACAAGGTAGTTGAAGGAGATACCTAGAAAGTACACGCCCTGGAGCACCGATGATGGAAGTATTACCACTAATTCAATGACATGCCCCAACGCTACATTATGTAAGAAAATGATGAAAAACATTGACTTCAAAACCGTTTGTAACAAAAATACCTTATAACCCCAAATCCCTTCTATGGATGAGTATTGAGAAATGACTGGCGATGCAGGGAGCACGTTGTGCCAAATATAACATGATAGACTGAAATCAAATACCATACAATCGTACAAACCTTGCTACAAAATACTACGTACCGTCTTGATCCTATGCATAGTCTAGCCCAATTATAATATGCAGAGAATGTGAAATAGAATGAGATTGAGAGATCGTTACTCTATCAGCAAAGGATGAACATAGGATAAGTAGTCAATGTGGCACATTCTGTAAGAAAAACATTCTTTCTGATTTACGAAAAGCCATTAATGAGCTAAAAACATGCATCCTTAGCTCCCATGGTAAAGCTTAGGGGTAAATCTTGTCAAAACCATTATGGAAAAACTACCAAAGACGGTATGAGCCAGCATAGATGCAATGAGCAAGACCAGTGAGTGATGATATCCATCTCTCATTAATTTCATATACGGAGGAAAAATCACCGCCAAAAACTAAAATTTCATTTTCATTATGCCAGGCTTCCATGTACCACCTTCGCATAGACACTTGTCCAGAACAACACACATTTGACATTTCAAGACACTTTAACCTATGTACCTGATCTCACCCCATCGGGGTGTTGGGTTGTGTTATATTCTTTCCATGACTAGCCCACATAGTTAACCAGGGGGTTAGAGGGGAGGTGGAGCCCCCCTTTCATTATGTCGATTGCGCAGTGGGGGGGTCACAGGGGGGGCAGTAGCCCCCCCTGTCCAGGGGGTTTGAAGGGGGAAGGTAGCCCCCCTCTATGGGGTCCAGAGCAGTGCCTCGGGGAATTTTTTTTTGGACCCTATATTAGGCTGGGCGGACCTACCTATGGTTTTGTGCATGTTTTTCGCACATGGTTTTGGACGCGATGGTTTTTGGTCCATGGTTGTGGATGTGATGGTTTTTGGTCCATGGTATTGGATGCTTCGACATGTATAAATATGTATTGTAACATTGAAAAGAACATAACGAAAAATCAAGCTGGTAGTCCGGGTTTTGGGATCCAGGGGAAAATCATTATGTATATGTGTTTTATGTGTTATGCTCTCACATTGTTTATTTTCTGTGTTTTAGAATTCGTATGCAGTTAATTTCTGTACATGGTTAAAACCTACATTTGGTATTGGAGCTGTTTTGGCTTCAAGGGGATGCCTTTGTTGCTAAGGGTTTTCGCTCGAGCCTGTGGTAGACCCTATTCAGTGGGAGATGTGTGGGATTGATTCTAGTGGTGAAAGAAGATAGCGACGAGTGGAAAGATAGAGATCGAGAAATTTAACATACATATTACATATCAACCTGAAATGTACAATATACCATTAAACAAATGAATTCTTTGTTCGCTAATAAGATGAAAAATAATGATATTTCCTATAGTGTTAATTGAAGTATTTTTATTTTTATTTTTTTATTTTTATTTCTTTTTTTATTATTATTATTTATTATTTATTATTTATTTTTTTTTTTTTTTCAGGAAGAAAAAAGAAGGATTTTATATTATCAAATAAAAATATATATGATAGTTTACATCATATCGACATTCTTGTAATGTATGAGAGCATCGTGATACCCAATCCCAATAAAAGGTACATGTAATGTTATATAAGTTCACAGGACATATGCCCAGAAGCGATGATCAATGCATCTGAAATGCAATGATATATTCAGAATCTTGGAACCACATGAAAAACATACTATCATATCATGCAATCTTGGCAGTTTTGTCCTATGGCCCTGAGCATCTGTATAGCTAGACAAAAAGACATATACAGAAAAATTTACAAAAAATAGAGGAAAGAGCAAAGAGAATTATCCAGGAAATGGGAAGTCTGCCATATCAAAAATATTATGTTTCCATGTAATGTCCAAGTACCATTTGCTTATCAACCCTTGTAATCCCTTTTTCGATAGTCTATCTGCTTCCTTGTTCTGGTTCCTGCCAATATGCTGGATTGTGGAGCCTCCGAGGAGTTGTCAAAGAAGATCAATTCGCTCCAGCCAGCCCTATAACATGGGATTTTTTATTAAGGCTTTCCATGAGACCTAATCACAATTGAAGTATTTGTGATGGAATTGACAATGTGAATGCTCTAGTTTGAATAGTGTAGTCTTCCAAAGGATAGTGGTGACACAGTAAGCAACATGATGTAGTAAGCAAGCGAAAGAGTTCAAGATCTCGTCCATGGCTATGTAGGGGTAATTAAAGATCTCCAGAGGAAAGTGTCACTGCAATCAAAATTGCCTTCCAAGGAAAGAGAGGTAGCGAAGATTACACTGCAACATGCCAATCTCTTAACCATCATATCTAGGATTCCATTTTTACTGACCGAGAGTGAAAACAAAGATAGGAATTGATGTGTTGTTAGGTTTTTCTGGTTGGAATTCAATTTTTGTTTTTCAATATTCAATTTTTGTTTTTCAAAAAAATTGAAATTGAGAGGGTTTGAATATATATTTTTTTAAATCGTGAAAATGTATTCAACATTTTCAATAATGGTACAAATTTTAACAGCTATAAATTGGATTTCAAATTTCCACCAAAATTTCATCAAAAATAATACCAGGAAAACCATTCTTTTATAGAGAAATAATTGCATTGGTGTGTTTCAGGTTTGAGTGATCCAATGTTTCATGTGTTGTATATAAAGTTTGGATGTAAATACAGATCACAGATTAGTGTTAGAATTAATGGAGAAAGTTACAATTAGTTGTTTAAGGATAGGATTGAGACTCTAAGATTAGGTCTCAGATCCTACTATCTAGGGAGTGGTTGAAACCACCCTGATTGTGTGAAAGCCTATATGTACTAGGTCGTTCTCCTGATTGAAGATAGATAGAGTGTGTGTATGAGTGTTTGTACACTCTCCAAGTATCTCGCCTAGAGAGTCATTTAGGTAATATATTGAGTTTTTATCATGGTATCAGAGCTTCAGGGTTGTCGATCCTGTAAGTTGAGTGGAGAGCGCGACTAAGGCAAAATCGTTGCAAGTGTTGAGTGCATAAACGTGCCGACCCCACTGTTATCCTTCCCTGCTTTCCATTTGATCGGTCATCATAGATATCTAGTGTACAGTCATGAAGACCTTCTCACGTCTGTGGTGCTAAGTAGTGCCAACCTTGAGCTCGGAGGAGCATGCAGGGAATTGTCACCAGATTGACCTTGCTGCATGGTGGGCCACCGTTTGAAGCCGGTGTGTTGGAGCGCAACGTTGTAATTATGAATCTGAGTGTTTGGTTAGACCACAGGAGAGATGTGTGGTCAAGCATTGTGACGAAGAGAGAGATTTCTTGTTCATATCCTGAGCTGCGTATGGTGAGCGTCTTGTTCACTTGAACATTTTGTCGATTTGTAGTACGCAATTCCCACAAATAGAATGATTTGAGTGAGAGATCTTGGAGGGAGCACGTGAGCAAACAAAGGAGGAGCCCTCTCTCTCTTTGTATCGAATCAGATTGGATCAAAGGCAACATTTCACTTGATGCATTTCTGAAGCGTAGAGCGATCTGGGAAGTTTGTGGAGTGAGGCCATTGTTGTGGAGCGCAACAAGGTTGGTTATTGAATTGCGTGCAGCCCGTGAGGAAGTGAATCCCATTGTCAAAGTAGCAAAGGTGACGGATTCATTTTTGAAGCCTGGTGAGATCTGCTGAGATCTGTGGCGTGGGAGAGGATGCCGAGTTTTCTTAAAATCCACTGAGATTTTTCAACTAAGAGAACAACACAGATCTAAGTGGAGCTCATGGATGCCATATTAAGCAGAAAAAAACCAGATTGCGGTTGCGAGATTGCACCTGAATCTGCGTGGCTGCGTGGAGCCTGTGCCTGAGAGTGTGGAGACCTGGTGCAGACGAGGTCGAGGAAAATTTATCTGGAGGTTGAGGTTAAAGTTTTGTTGTTGATTGAGGTTACAAGAGGCTCCTTTTTCCAAAGTTGTTGCATGAACAAAGACGCAAATATTTGGAGTGCACATCTTTGGAAGAAAAGACTTTGCAAGATTTGTCAAATTTTACCTATCTGAGGGATCTGAAGACCATGAGGAGCTCAGACAGCCTAGATTCAATGTCGTCTCCTAGAGTGAGCATCCGATCTGGAACCACTCCATGTCTGGTAGCCTAGGTTCTACGTTGAATATCTGTAGAGAGTTTGTATGAGGAAGGAGCCAGCGGAAGTCAAGGTATCCTCCTATGTTTTTTTTCTAGCCATTTGGTGGATGTGCGCAGCGGTTAGTGAGGCGGAGTGGCAACAGTTAGTGAGGCGCAGTGGCAAGCAGCCTTAAGTGTTGCGTTGTGGAACGCCCTACAGTGGAAACTTTGTTGTTGTAATTATATCGGGTTGGCGAAGAATGAACGTGATTTGGAAGCTCAAAGAGATCAAGCTAAGAGACATATTTGCAGAATCATTGGATGCTGATATTAAGCACTGGGTAGTGGGAAAAGAAGGAAATTTAAGAGAATTTCTCTCAACATTACAATATGTTCGTTGGCCAGAAGCTGGATAGCAGTGGATATCATTGACAGATATCATTGTTGCTTCTTTTGTTAAGAAAATTTATAGGAAGGCCACTTTGTGTGTGCACCCAGATAATGTCCAACAAAAGGGTTCAACTATTCAACAAAAATATATTGTTGAGAAAGTTTTTGATCTCTTAAAGGAGTTCTAGAAGAAGATCAAAGGACAGTTGTGAAGAGAGAAGCTCCATTGAAACACATTCAAGCACTGTGTGGAGAGTTGAAGTCTGAGAGGCATGTTCAGCTTGTTCACGACACTACCCCGCAATTTTTTCTAGCGCTGAAGACTGGTGTGTTTGTGCTGACTTGCAGGGAGTTGCAGCCGAAGAGATCGAATTTCTGACAGTGTGGAATGTTTTTTATCTTAATTTTTTGGAACCTGGTCGTGATCCAAGTGGCTCCGTGTCTTGAGGCGAGTAGGTTTCCCTTCCCGTGGGTGATGCAATCATTGAATTAGATATTGAATTCGATATTGGGTAGCGAAGTATGCCTAACTGAAGTGTTCTTGCGTGCTTGATGCAAGGAAGAAAATAGAAGGAGAAAATGGGCCTTCAAAGTGAACTGAAAGAGTCTCGTAGAAAACTAAGGAGAAAGCATCAAAGCAGGAATGAAAATAATTGTTTTGCTGAATTTAGTGATGTGTTTCAGGTTGATGGTGATGGAACAGTCGCTGATCAAGATGCAAATTTGGAATTTGGTGAGATTATTAAATGGTTAATGTGAGATTTACCATGTTTTTCAGGTATGAATTATGAAATATGGGAAAATGAAATAAAAACAGTACTATGGAAGGTAAATTTACTAGATTATGTTAGAGATGTAATTAATGATAGTGGAGATACATCAGCATTAATTCTTATAACATTTGCATTAGATGACAACATCATACTCAACATAATATGTGAATATGGAGAGATTCTTAGTAAAAAAGAATTATGGGATGTTTTAGAGATGAAATACTATTTGAATGAGGGCAATGATGCTGAAGATATTCCCATATTTCATTGTGAAACTAAATATGCAATGATGGGTGATGAATGTGTGTTTGTAATTGAAACTTGTGATAATGAAAACACATCCATTATTGTAGAACCTGGAATTTTTCCTGATACAAAAATCAAGTTTGATGAGACTTATATACCTCATGATGAGTAGATCAATTTGATGATTGAAAAACATCTTATTGATGAATTATTGTTTGGTGAGAAGGAAGGCCTATCCTCACATATAGATCAAATGCAGAACGTGGTTTCAACAGAACTGAGTGAAGAGGCTGAAGGCATAACTATATCAGCAGAAAGGGATGAAGTAGGGAGATATGGAGAAATAAAAGCTCTCCTGAAGGAGAAGGAAGACAAAAGAAAATGTGGTCCTCTTTATAAATCTAACATTGTTTTTTGTGCAGATATTGGGAGGCAAGAAAAAGAAATGAAGTTTGAAGAAGAATTGAAGTTTCTTGAAGCATGGCTTGAAACACCATGTCTTTATGAAGTCAACACAAAAGTTTCATTAACGAATGATGGAGACATCATCGCCAATGTTTAGATGGTTAACACCAGAAATAGCGCGAAGGAAAATTCTCCTATCCAGCCTACCATAATTCTGAGAACGACGAGAATAAGAATTCAAGCTTTCCTTCATAGGGGAAGAAATGAGGTGATGATACAACACTACCTCATAGCAAAGAAAGTGAAGATGATGCCTCATCCACAAATGAACAAGAATGGACTCTGCTGCAAGAAGACAAAAATGAAATATCTGTCTTTTACCATTGTAATCCTAGCTGAGACTGAGACCAGCAAGCACATGTTATTATTCAGTACCCTTTCTCCATTAAGGGGGAGTGTTAGAATTAATGGAGAAAGTTACAGTTAGTTGTTTAAGGATAGGATTGAGACTCTAAGATTAGGTCTCAGATCCTACTATCTAGGGAGTGGTTGAAACCACTGGTGGGCTCTAGTATTGCAGCAATAAATCTGCAACTCCTGGGACTCCCTTCTTTACTTTTATCAACCCAGTAGTTCGTAACAAACTTGGAAGTGACGGTGCTATATGCAGAAATACTAGCTCTTGCCGCAGGCTGTCACTGGATCAGCTAGCACAAGTCCATTAGGAGCTTAAGCCAACTTCTATGAGCTCTTAGAAGAAGCTTTTAACTGTGATGGACGAAAGTCACTCAAAGGAAGCTAATCTACTTGCAGAAAGAGGCTGAAAGCTGAAAGGAAATGCAAACCCTAGCAAACCCTAGTTTTATTGACTACCCCTACTAGTGCAAAAAAAGGAGGATGAAACTACAGAGAGGGATGCCATTGACTCTTGGGGAGGTAAAGTGCATGTGTCTAAGCTACTTCTGCAGTGAAATCTGAAAAGGAACATCTTTTTGTATTTTTGAGTAATTTTGTAAAAATCATATGTGCATGTGCTTTAACTGTTTTTAGTTGTGCAGAGGTTGATTGGAGAAAGGGAATGGGGTAGGTGATTGCAGGAGGTTGGGAAGGTAAGAAGAGGGTCTAAGAGGTCCCTAACACCCTTCCAAATAGTTTCACAGTGTTCAGACCTCAAAAAATCGCTCACGTGATCTTCTACAGGAAGTTTGCAGGGGTTCTACAGGATGTTCTACAAGATGTTCTGAAAGGGGATTTTGAAGGGTTGATGGTGGAAGAAAGGTGGAAAAGTGGAGATGGAGGTTGGATGAGGATGTGGAGGGGTCTAGGACCTGGAAAATGAAGCTGAGAAGTGATGAGGATGGCTGGATTTGTTCAAGGATGGATAGAGCAATGTTGCACAAAAATATGGAAATTAGGTCAAAGTGAGAAAATGTGGCAAATGAAGGGAAAGAATCTGAGTTAGGGGATGGAGCAGGTTGTGCAGATGGAGGAAGGGTAGGCAGGGAGGTATCACAAGTGTTTTTCACACTATTTCTTGAAACTAACCAAACAAAGACCATGCAAACCAAATATCTAGCTATTCTAACCTACTTTGACCTAGGAACTAGCAACCATGATGAACAGAAATTCGTTGGCAGAAAATCATGTAAAATAACTATGAAAACCAAGCAGGAATGGATCTAAGCATGTAATCGCATTTGGTATCAACTTTTGCAACTGAGAAACTAACACTAGCAATTGCATGAAGAAGCAAGAACAATGTTTTTGGGGCAGCAAGGACACCTTGGTCTCAGCTCATGGTCCCGAGGAGGGAGAGGTGAGATCCAGGGTTGCTTGATGGCCTTTTTCAAAGATCTTTCCTGTTACCAACCTATCAAATCACTCTAAAACATGAAAATCTTTTTTAATCATCAAAAATGACCTAGGTAACCAAGCAAGATTTTAATCTACTAGCAGAAATTATTTTATGAAGACAACAAAAACATATAACAGTACACAGAGGAAGACCTGGCACTTGGGTTGGGCCCAACCCCAAGAGCTACAGGCTCCTAAGAAGAAGCTCAGAGCTGATGTGAACTGAAACTGATTTCCATTACTTAGAAAATAACCATGTCACAAAAAATGTTTTACAGCAGAAGCTCCAAAATGAGCTGAAAGGCAGAGCAACACTAAAGTGCAAAATAAAAACTGTTCAAAAAGTAAACTACAAAGGCTGGAAGCCTTCCTACTTATGCACTACGAGGACCTCCAACAGTCCTCCTTAATTCAAGGGGCTTGGCTGCTCAAAACTGCAAGTACTCAGCCACTTCACAAAAGCTGCTCAGCTGCCCTTAGAAATAACCTTTGGTGGGCTGCTGAACTCCGAGCTAATGGTGGAGAACTCGAGGAAGGGCCATTTAGTGTAGGAGACACCCTTCCTATGAATCCTTAGCCTTGTTCCCTCATATTTGGCTGTCAAATGGCTCATAAATTCTTGACCTTGGTCCAAAAGTTGTCCAAAAATCTGCAATAAACACGTATTAGCCTTCATGGTCAAGTGACTATTCTCATTCATCCAATTAACATAAATATACTCAAAAGTATGCATAGACTATGAAGAATGGTGGATTTATGGAGAATAATAGGCAACATGAGCCCAATAAGTTACCCATTTTTGGGACTCATCATCACCCCCCTGCTAAATGGGTTTCTCATCCTCTGAGCAACTAATCTAGCTCATCATCTTTGATTGCTTTGACTGCCTCTCTCACAACCCAGGCCTCCAAAGTGATGTATTCTTCTCGGTCATGAAATCTTGCTTTTCTTTCTACTTCCTCCCACTACCTGTGTTCCTCTTCTTCTTTGACTCCTTCCAGCAGTCCTAAAAGCAAGGGAGGACTGAACTTTAGGCCAATGCAGTTGGCTTGCATATTTTGCATTGACTGTTTATAGAGGGGTACCCTTGCCAAGGCCTCCCTCATCCTAGTTGGGGAGTGGTATTCTCTTATTTTCAGACTGTGGGGCAGTGTGTTCCACCTCCTTGTGCAAGCATGAATGCAGTTATCCCCCAACAGTCTTTCCATGTCCTTAAAGTGAGCAATGGCTTGAGCTTGTCGATCAATGTAATATGGTAGAACCTGAGGGTTGTTGGCCAGGTGCTGATGGGCATATATTAAAGCTTGGTTCTGCCCTGATCATGAGTGGTTCACTTAGCTCTCTATTCATAATATTCTGAATCTCAGCTGCCCTCTTTTCCTCATGATTTAACCAAGAGGCCATGGCCATAAGTTGCACATCTCCCAATGTAGCATTAGGGTTCCACAGGGTCATGTTTGGAAGGGCCAAGTTGTGTAAATAGAATTCAGATAACTTGGCCTTATCTTTTGTTGAGCTTCTGTCACACAAAGTCATGAATTGATGGTAGTTTTGAAATGGAATGGTGCCACATTGGGCCAAGGTGTTAATCTGGAACTGCAACCATTGATCTTTCAGATATAAGGCATATGATTTGGCAGGTTTCCTACACTGCAAGGCCTCTACTGCACTTCCTTCTCTTGTACCTGTTGCTTTAGAGACTGTATTTCCTCTACTGCCTGTGACTCCTTCTCCTGTAGCTGTTTTGTTAGCGCCTCAACCTCAGCCTGTAGCCCGTCCACTCTCTGTTGTTCATCAGAGGTTTCTTTGTCTGCTGGAGGCTTTTCCTGTTGCTGCTGTTCTCCTAGAATGGAGGGCCTGTCTTCCTTATAACGTCCCTGTAGCCGTAGCTACTGTTTCAGCAGCTCGTTCTCTTCCTGTAGTTTGGCCCTTTGACTGCTTTCCACATGCTTCACCATGGCCAATTCTTTCCTTGACTCCTTGAGTTGTTCTTCCAGGTGGCCTATGTCTGCCACACCCTTGGACTTGGCAATCCTCATCCAAGTGTGAGTCCTAATTCTTTCTTCTTCCAGTGCAAAGAAGAGTGGCACCGCAAATTTCTGGGGAATTATTTTCCCGGCTTCTAACAGGTTATAGTATGAGCCCAAGCTAGGCTGAGGGCTTGGTTCCAATATTTCCTCTGTCTTTTCTTCTTCCTGTGATTTTTTGGCTACCTTTTCCTCCAATTTCTCGGTCTCTTTTAGCTTAGCCCGAGTTTCCTGTAGAGATTTCTCAGCTTCCTGTAGAGCTGTCTTTGAGTCCATCGCCTTAATTCTCTCTCTCCAGGTGGAGGTTTTTGGGCTTCCTCGTTCATAAGTGATGGATATCTTTGAAGGAGACCCTTCTTTTGGTTTAGGTGTTGTGTCCTCAATGACAATTGGCTCCTTTGACTGTGGCTGGGGTCTGCCCACTTTGATCCATGTGCTCCTCCTTGCTTTAAAGTACATGGATGTTTGCCTCTTTCGCTTCCCTTTTTGTTTTGGAGGTGTGCCTAAAGCGGCAAGCATAGCTACTACCTCCCTTGCCAATATTTCAGGTGATTTCTCCTTTTGTTGTCCTTTTTCCATGCTTCCTGTAGAAGTCCCTGTGTCAACTGTTTCTGTCTGTATTGCGGCCATTTCAAGATGTGTTTTGTTGGCATTATGTTTTCTGGTATGGCTATATGTTACAAATGTTGTACTTGATGGCAACTTCCATGGCAAGGCTCTCAATTTATTGAAAAATTAAGAAGGACGCAGGAAATCAGTTCAGAAGGTGCATACCCGCAGGTACACCTTGTAGGGACCGCGTCTAGAGACGCAGGCCAGCCGTTCAGGAGGTGCGTCCACCCAGTGCACACATTTCAAGGCAGAGAAAAGCTCACGTGGGGGTTTCTTGTGTTTTACTCTTGGTATCTAGCCGACGGTATTGTGTTATTATAGTGTCGGCTCGTGGTATTGTTCCATGATTTGAGGAGGAGCTTGCCTATATAAAGCAAAGAAGATCATTTGTTTTAAGCATGTCTTTGGTTGAATATCTTATGAGGCTAGATCTGGTCTAGATCTAAAAAGGTGAATCTTCTGAAAGACTGAGATCTCTTTGGCGCATGATCAGATCTGTAGATCTGACTGTTTGGGTTACTCTTAAAGTCTTGAAATCATTCATACCCGAAGGTACGCAGGTTTAGTGAAAGGCAAGTGCGCCGGGACGCAGTGCAGTAAGAAGAGACCTGCGTGGGGACGCAGGGTAGAGTAAGATTCAGGTGCGTCCGGGACGCAATATAGTAATAGGCGCACTGCGTGGGGACGCGGAGCATAATAAGGATCAGGTGCGTCTCTGAGCAAAAAGACGCGGCGCGATATTATTTCTGGATGCGTCCCTGCAGCAACAGGACGCAGTGCAGTTGAAGGAATAGTGCGTGGGCACGCAGCGCAGCAGAAGGATCTCTGGGTGTGGACGCAGGGGAGCAGAAGGTTAACTGCGTCTGGTCGCAGGCCACAGAAGGGAAAACTGCGTGTCTGTCTTAAGATGTTCTATTGATTGAATTTCTCTGTTGATAAGGTGTTCTGGGTTAGTTCTGTTATTACTAATCTGATAACTGTAGTGGACTGTAACTGTTATGTACTTGATGATCATTTGATGCTTTATGAAAAGAAGTAGGGGGTTGTAGCTCCCTTCAAGGAGAAGACTGGAAAACGAGAGAGAGTTGTAGCTCTCTGTAGGTTGCAGCCTGCGTACTGGTAAAGGACTGCACCAGTACAAAATCATTGTATAAAGAGTTTCTAAATTGAAAGAAGATAGAGACATATTGCAGCAGGTGGTTTTCACCCACATTGGGTTTCCACCTTACATCTTGTGTTCTTTGGTGTGACTATCTGTTTTCTTTGTTCATGCTCATTATTTTATGGTACTGACATGCAAAAATAATTCAAATATCAAATAAGGAAGATTTATTAAATAGCTAGATAATACTGATTCACCTCCCCTCTCAGTATTATTTTCAACAATTGGTATCAGAGCAGGTCCTTCAGAGAAGCTTGATTGCTTGAAGGTAGATCATTCATCATGAGCAACTATGAGAGAGAAGCATCAATCAGGCCACCGGTTTTTGATGGGACAAACTTCAATTATTGGAAGGTAAGAGTTACTGCATATCTTCAATCTCTTGGTACAGAAGTTTGGGACATTGTTGAAACAGGCTACGCTTTTCCTTTAGCTACTCCTACAGATCCAGCTGAGAAAAATAAGTATGAAACAAATGCAAAAGAGATATGGGACAAAATTGTCACAAGCTATGAAGGAGATGAACAGGTAAAGCGTGCTAAACTTCAAACTCTCAGGATTCAGTATGAGACTCTCAAGATGTATAATGATGAAAGTGTGGCTAACTATTTTCTTCGGGTAGATGAGATTGTTAATTGTATGAAAAATTTGGGTGAAGAAATAAGAGAGGCTATAGTGGTTGAAAAGGTTCTAAGATCATTGTCCCCCAAGTTTGAATCTAAAGTATCTGCTATAGAAGAAAAGGAAAATCTACGAATTCTCACTATGTCTCAGCTACATGGAATTCTAACTGCTTATGAAATGAGAAAGGGAGGTCCATCAGACAGAAGAGAAGTTGCTTTCAAGGCATCAAGTAAAGAAGATTATTATGAAGCAATCCACGTCCCAGAATAAGAGGAAGAAGAATCAAATTTTGTCAGAAAACTTCAAAGAGGTTCTGGAAGATTCAGAGGTAAGTTACCTTTTAAATGCTTTGCTTGTGGAAGAGTAGGTCATTATGCTGCAAAATGTCCTTATAAGGATAAAGGAAAGGAACCTGCTAGATGGAACAAGAAACAAAGTGCAAATAAGAAAAGCTACTACACCCATGAAGATAGTGATGGTCTATCGAACAGTGATGAAGATGAACGAGGTAATGAATATAAGTTGTTAATGGCATTTGAAGATGATGATTATATGGATGCTATAGATGTGGATAACCTTTATGATGAAATTACTAGACTCAAGAGATGTATAGAAGAAAAGAATGTGATCATTGATACTTTACAATTTCAAATTGATGAAAAGGAAAAACATCTTGAAAAACTAGAAGGAGAAATTGTTGGTCTTAGAAAAGAGATTGAGAAAACAAAAACTATTAATCTTAAGTTTGTCAAAGGATCTGAAACTTTGGATAAGATTATCAATGTGCAGCGGTCTCCTCTAAACAAGACAGGTCTGGGCTACAATGGAGAAACCTCTCAAGCATCCACCTCTAAGAGTTATCTTGATGCAGCAAGAAGAAATGAGCAAAAGAACAATGAAGATCATCAGGTAAAGCAGGGACAAATTACAAACAGAAACTATCAGGGGCAATCCATCTTAAGGGTGAACCAGCCACAGGTAAAATCTTCTCAATTTGGTTCAAGAATAGATGAAAATAGAAATTACAATCAGTTGGCTAGTAGATTCGATAACCGCAGAAGTTTCTTCAATGGACAATGCTTTTCTTGTCATAACTTTGGTCACAAAGCAGCTCAATGTGTTGCATATAAATCAATCATGACTAGGGAAGCTCAAAAACAAAGAAGTATGACAGGGATTACAAAAAGGACCTATAACAACTTTTCGGTTCTTGAAAATGAAGTTGAATGTTCTATTTGCAATAATTTTGGGCATGAAGACTCTGAATGCAGGAGCAGGTTTCAGCAGAAAAAGGAACAAGCCTCAAGCACCAAAACATGGAGAATAAAGGAACCTCAAACAGAAAGATGCGGGATAGCTTTTTATGCAGAGGGACAGGAAAATCTATGGTACATTGACAGTGGATGTTCGAAGCATATGACAGGTGATAAAGAAAAACTTGAATCTTATTCTGCTCTAGAAAAGGGAAAGAAAGTCTCTTTTGGAAATGATACTCCTGCAACTATAAAAGGAAAAGGCATTGCTCAGTTAAAAGAAAAGGTCAAGGCTGGAAATGTTTTGTATGTAGATGGATTGAAGCATAATCTTCTAAGTGTCAGCCAGATGTGTGATCAAAGAACCGAGGTTATATTCAGATCGAATGGATGTCTTGTTCGTGATCTTGATACAAGTAAAACAGTGCTCAAAGGCAAAAGAACTCCAAATAATCTGTACATATTTGAAGAAGGACAACAACAATGCTATCTGAGTAAGGATGAAGAGCACTGGTTATGGCATCGAAGGTTGGGACATCTAAGCTTCTCACAAATAAGGAAAGCGTGCAAATATCAGGCAGTTCGCGATCTTCCAGATATCAAAATTCCTGACAACACCATATGCAAATCATGTCAGTTTGGAAAACAAACCAGAACTAACTTTCCAGAGAAAGAAGGATCAGCTAGCATGCCTCTTGAGCTAGTACATACAGATACATGCGGTCCCTTCAGGAAAAGAACACCTCAAGGAGAAGAATACTTGATATTATTCATTGACGATTTCTCCAGGTTTGTCTGGTTAGGACTTATGAAGCACAAAGATGAAGCATTAGAAAAATTCAAATCCTTCAAAGCCTTGGTGGAAAATGAATCAGGTCACAAAATTAAGTGCCTCAGATCCGACAGAGGTGGGGAATTTACGTCAAATGAATTTTTCGATTTCTGTGAAGAACATGGGATAAGAAGAGAATTCTCTACAGCAAGAACTCCCCAGCAAAATGGAGTTGTGGAAAGAATGAATAGAACAATCCAACAAATGGCTCGTGCTATGCTTGATGAATCAGGAACTCCCGCTACTTTCTGGGGTGAAGCTGCACATGCTGCGCTTGTTATTCTCAACAAAAAAAATGTCTGGGTGAACAGCACTCAAACTCCTCATGAGCTTTGGAATGGTAGGACTCCTTCGGTAAAGCACTTCAAAATCTTTGGGAGAAAATGCTATATCAAGAATACTGATGAGCAGCTTGGCAAACTTGAACCTAGAGCAGATGAAGGCATTCTTCTTGGTTATTCTCCATATAGCAAAGCATACAAATGCTACAATAAAAGACTTGGCAGAATTGTTGACAGCATTGATGTAGTGGTTGATGAGAAGGGATACATTCCTAGGCAAGTACATCGTGAAGACATCGAAGAAGATGAAGGCTACCCTCAAAGACAGAATGATGAAGAAGAAGAATCTCAAGAAGAACCTCAAGAAGAACCAGAGGAGAAAACAAGAATAGAAGAAAAGACTCCATCCAGATATGTTCAGAAGAACCATCCAGAATCTCAGATTATGGGATAGAAAGAAGCAGGTGTACAAACTCGAAGAACAATTGCAGAAGCTTCAAGCTATTTAGCATTACTCTCCTCAACTGAACCACAAAATGTGAAAGAGGCATGCAAAGATGAATGTTGGGTGAAAGCAATGGATGAAGAACTTGAGCAGATCGAAAAGAACAACACTTGGGAGCTGGTTCCTAGACCAAAAGATAAGAATGTTATCGGGACAAAATGGGTCTTCAAAAACAAATTGAATGAAAATGGAGAAGTAATTAGAAATAAAGCCAGACTTGTTTGTAAAGGGTATGCGCAGCAAGAAGGAATAGACTATGAAGAAACCTTTGCTCTTGTTGCAAGACTTGAGGCCATCCGAATGTTTCTTGCTCTCTCAAGTTTTCAAAACTTCTAAGTATTTCAAATGGACGTGAAATCAGCCTTTCTGAATGGAGACTTGGAAGAAGAAGTATACATTGAACAGCCAGATGGTTTCATTCTTGGAAATGATCCAAACCTTGTATGCAGATTGAAAAAGGCCCTCTATGGTCTCAAACAAGCTCCAAGGGCTTGGTACTACCGCTTGGACAAATATCTTCATCAACAAGGTTTTTCAAAAGGTTCAGCAGATAGCAATCTTTATATAAAAGTTGAAAATGACAAATTGCTAATACTTGTTGTGTATGTAGATGACATTATTTTTGGCAGCAATGAAGAAGCTATGAGTCAAAGCTTTGCCTCGGTCATGCAGAAAGAATTTGAAATGTCCTTGCTAGGAGAACTGACATATTTCCTTGGTTTGCAAATCCAACAAAAGGAAGGAGGAATCTTTTTATCTCAAACCAAGTATCTCAAACAGATTTTGAAGAAATATGGCATGGAAGATGCAAAACCAGTATGTACACCCATGGTCACAGGATGTAGTCTCAGTACAAATGATGAATCTGCAGCAGTACATCAACCAACCTACAGATCTATGATTGGAAGTTTACTTTATTTGACAGGTACCCGACCGGACATCATGCATGCAGTTGGAATAGTTGGAAGATTTCAGGCAAATCCGAAGGAGACTCATCTTCAGGCAGTGAAGAGAATTTTCAAATATCTTCAAGGGACTCAAAATTATGGCTTATGGTATCCTAGAGATACAGATCTTACTCTTCATGCTTATACAGATGCAGATTGGGCCGGAAGTGTCGATGACAGGAAAAGCACAAGTGGTGGTGCGTTCTTTATGGGTTCTAGACTGGTATCTTGGTTCTGCAAGAAACAGAGTTCAATTGCCTTGTCTACAGCTGAAGCGGAATATGTTGTTGCTGCATCTTGTTGCACCCAACTCCTTTGGATGATGCAGACTTTGCAGGATTTTCAAATCACTTGTACACCACCTATCCCCATCTTATGTGATAACACAAGTGCAATCAGCATCTCAAAGAATCCAGTTATGCATTCAAAAACCAAGCACATACCAATCAAGTATCATTTTCTCCGGGAACAAGTGCTTGAACAGAAGGTCAAGTTGGAGTATGTTCCTTCTAAGGAACAAGTTGCTGATATTCTCACCAAACCATTGCCCAGGGACACTTTTGAATACCTCAGGAAAAAGCTGGGGGTTGTTGATGCATCATCTTATTGTTGAATCTTTTCTGATTGATGGTACAGGTTCAGGGGGAGCATATAATGCATTGTTGGCATTATGGAGGATGGTCAGAAGGAGATCTTGGAAATAGCTGCAATATGTCTCTATCTCTTTCATGGTGGATTATGGTTCCTTGTTGCAGATCTGGGGAGCATGAGCTTAGGGGGAGCATACCCCTTTGCCCTTGATGTCAAAGGGGGAGAATGAAGCTAAAGTTTGTAAGGTTGCCATCAAGTCCAAAGGGGGAGATTGTTGGCATTATGTTTTCTGGTATGGCTATATGTTACAAATGTTGTACTTGATGGCAACTTCCATGGCAAGGCTCTCAATTTATTGAAAAATTAAGAAGGACGCAGGAAATCAGTTCAGAAGGTGCGTACCCGCAGGTACACCTTGCAGGGACCGCGTCTAGAGACGCAGGCCAGCCGTTCAGGAGGTGCGTCCACCCAGTGCACACATTTCAAGGTAGAGAAAAGCTCACGTGGGGGTTTCTTGTGTTTTACTCTTGGTATCTAGCCGACGGTATTGTGTTATTATGGTGTCGGCTCGTGGTATTGTTCCATGATTTGAGGAGGAGCTTGCCTATATAAAGCAAAGAAGATCATTTGGTTTAAGCATGTCTTTGGTTGAATATCTTATGAGGCTAGATCTGGTCTAGATCTAAAAAGGCGAATCTTCTGAAAGACTGAGATCTCTTTGGCGCATGATCAGATCTGTAGATCTGACTATTTGGGTTACTCTTAAAGTCTTGAAATCATTCATACCCGAAGGTACGCAGGTTCAGTGAAAGGCAGGTGCGTCGGGACGCAGTGCAGTAAGAAGAGACCTGCGTGGGGACGCAGGGCAGAGTAAGATTCAGGTGCGTCCGGGATGCAGTACAGTAACAGGCGCACTGTGTGGGGACGCGGAGCATAATAAGGATCAAGTGCGTCTCTGAGCAAAAAGACGCGGCGCGATATTATTTCTGGATGCGTCCCTGCAGCAACAGGACGCAGTACAGTTGAAGAAACAGTGCGTGGGCATGCAGCGTAGTAGAAGGATCTCTGGGTGTGGACGCAGGGGAGCAGAAGGTTAACTGCGTCTGGTCGCAGGCCACAGAAGGGAAAACTGCGTCTCTGTCTTAAGATGTTCTGTTGATAAGGTGTTCTGGGTTAGTTCTGTAATTACTGATTTGATAACTGTAGTGGACTGTAACTGTTATGTACTTGATGATCATTTGATGCTTTATGAAAAGAAGTAGGGGGTTGTAGCTCCCTTCAAGGAGAAGACTGGAAAACGAGAGAGAGTTGTAGCTCTCTACAGGTTGCAGCCTGCGTACTGGTAAAGGACTGCACCAGTACAAAATCATTGTATAAAGAGTTTCTAAATTGAAAGAAGATAGAGACATATTGCAGCAGGTGGTTTTCACCCACATTGGGTTTCCACCTTACATCTTGTGTTCTTTGGTGTGACTATCTGTTGTCTTTGTTCATGCTCATTATTTTATGGTACTGACATGCAAAAATAATTCAAAGATCAAATAAGGAAGATTTATTAAATAGCTAGATAATACTGATTCACCCGCCCTCTCAGTATTATTTTCAACATGTTTTTCCCTTTTGTTTCTGTGTGTCTGCTTTGGCTGTGACAGCCTTCATTTGGGTTTTTTTGCATTCTCTGCTCTCCTCTACATTCTCTTTTCCCTTGGTGTTTGTGCTGTTGTTTCTTCCTCTGTTTTAGGCTCAATAATCTGGCCCTTTCCCCCTTTTTCTTTCTGTTCTTGTTGTGCTGGAATGTCCTGTGTTCCCTCACCATTGGTTTTCTTACCTTCTTCAGTGTGTTCTCCCTCCTCACTACTGGATGAGGAGATGTATTCAGCCAGAATTCTAATATCATCATCCCGAGACATGTTTCAGAAGATTTCCCAAGATATGGGGATAGTGTAGGTGTGCAGGGCATCTTCCACTAATAGCTTGATGAGCCCATGATGGGCCAACTGATCTGGGATCCCTTCATTCAATTTTGTACCACATTCAATTAGTGACTGAAGAAGAAAATAGGGGAGGCTCAGTTTCTTGTCTGGAGGTAAATCAATTCCATGTCGTAGTTCACACAACAACCTGAAATGATAACCGTAGACAATGCTAAACCTCCCTTCACATGTAATGTACTTCATAATTTGGAAACTGACCTCACTCCATAGAGGAGGCAAGCTGGTTCTTCAAACCCCGTTTTTGTCTTCTATAGGATGTTCCTAAGGTAGGAAGAATGTTTTCTTGGCAACTTGGCCCAATGACCTCTCTTCTTTACTCCAAGGGAGCCCTAATGGTAGACCAGTAACATGACTGATGAGCTCAGGGGTAAGTTCTAGGGTCAAACCCCTAAAACTAACTGTGGCCTATGTCTTTGATTGAGGTCTCAGGGACATTAAAAATTCCTCCGTTATCTCCTCGTCATGACCCTGAATTTTGTCAAAGAATGACATCCAATTGGCTCAGGTGAAAAGGTCCACCACCTTAGGATGCTCGTGCAGTTTGCTGGGGTCCGAGGGTTCTTTCCTTATGAATCCCCCTGGCATGGTGAGAGTGCTCTTTTTTATGCTCTGATCAGAAAAAGGAATGTTGTTTATGGTTTTCCCCCTGAACTCAAGAAGGGATTTCTCGGGTATCCACTATTAATTAGCAACTATTCCCTGGTTTTCAAGACTGTTGTTGCCCAGAACTCAGCTGTCTATTTATGAAAGGAAGAATTTTGTTTCTACAGACAGAGTACAGAGCTCAATTTTCTTCTCAGCACACATACAAATATGAAAATTCAAATTTTTTCATACACAGGCTGGTCCCCACAGTTGCATATCTTCCCTACAAGAGAATTTTTAAAAATAGGGACATGGAGGAGAATCTTGATGCAGGAACAACTGAGAAACCTGGTGCAACACACAGGAAAAAGTTTTACTCCCAATTCCTAGGTAGATTTTTCTCTGATTTCCCAGTCTGATAATGTTCAATTCACCACCTTTTCAAATCATACCATGCATAGAAGAGTTTTTCGAGCCTACCTCGTTTAGAGCTCCAAATTCGACGAAGAAAAATCCCAGGCTTCTCTGCTCCAGAAAGCTGTGCAGGGTTTCATGTAGAACTCCTCCTATAGAAGACCCCCCCGATTCCTGTAGAATGTCTCTGTGCCTCTAAGCGAGCCCGATACGTGGGAGATTCTCGAAAACAGGTAGAAAAACCGGTGGAGGACGACTGGTTAACAGTTTTTGGAAGCGGAGAACGCGTACTTCAGTCGATGACGTTGCAAGTGCAAAATGAACAGAAGGTGGTGTGAGTTTCAGCCAAGCATCTATTAACTGCGACGTAATTAGTGGTGAGGGGATGAGGCGGCCGGGCTAAACAATTGATCCGACGTCATGGCCATAATTTCTCTGCGTGTTTCTGACCGCCATCACCTCCCCTCTGCCATTAACTGCCACCACCATTGCCAGTCCCGACGATTTCTTCCTGAATGGACACTCCATACGTGTCGGCTGCACACTTCATCGACAATTTTGAATGTAGCTGGCTCATTCGGATTGCACAAGGCTATGAAACTGGCCAAGGGTGGCCAGTTGACTGGCCACCGATTCCATTCAATCCAAACCATTTCCATAGGCATGCAGCTCTTAAAATATAGTTTATGCAATTGATGAATGAGTTTAGACACTTAGCTGCGTGGTCACGGCTGTGTTATGCAGATTTCGGGCCTTGGAACCACTCCTTCGTTTGTTGTTGCTTCGTTCACGGGTGTTAGAACCCATTCCTTCCTTCGTTGATGTTGCATGGACGGGTTTTGGAACCCATTCCTTCGTTTGCTACCACTGCATGCACGGGTTTTGTAACCCTTTCCTTCATTTGCTACCGCTACATGCACATGTTTTTCTTGACTTCAGCTGCTGACGATATTTTCTCATTCGAGATGAGCCCTTTGCATGTTTCCTTTGTCGTTTTCAGTCGTCCCTGTCTGCAGAGTATGTCTCCCAGAGGGATCGGCTGCTACAGGATTCTTGTAGGATGTCCTGTAGCTGCTTCTCCTCTTGGGATGCAAGCTAACATGAGCAGGGCTATACTGCTGTCGAGGGGTTTGGCTGATGAGGAGTCCAGATGGAGATTGACAGGTATGGGAAGTGAAAAAAAAAACTGCTCTTGATTTGTCAATAAAAGGTTTTGCTGGCAGTATGAGGAAAACAGGGTTTTTTTTTGGTGTGACTGTGCAGGAACAAATAATAGGATAGGTGCAATGGAGGTGTAAAGAGATGAAATAGGGTGACATGTGGTGATGGACAAAAATAGGGGTGTTTGCAGGCCTAGCAGGCAGATTTCAACCTTCAGATTCCCTTCCAAGATCAATTTCGGCCTGTCTGAAGGTTCTACAGGATCTTCTTGTAGAAGACATGGAACTTCTTGTAGAAGGCCCAGAACTTCCTGTAAAAGGTGAATTCTTAACCCGAATGTGATCAAATCCTAGGAAAGGGGAGTGGTCATGGAGGAAGTGTCTGTGAGGGATGCTTGTGGCCTATTGCTGACCTCTGTCCTTGCTTTGCGCGACCCTCCTAACCTACAATGCCTTCCTTGCAACCTGCAATTATTCAACTGAAATTAGGCCGATTTCTTCCTCCTTTTGTTTTTTTGTTTGTTTGTTTGGTTGTTTTTTTGTTTTTTTTTGGTGAGACAGCTGGGGCGCCTCCAGGAGGTTTTCACCCTCACTGTCTGCCCCGGGCACCTCTAAGAGGTTTTCACCCATGAATCTTTTTTTTTTTTTTGATGATCAAGGTGTGGGTGGAGTAGAGACAGGGCCCTGCTCCACTACCAGCACTGATTTATCCAGAGTTTCAATGAACTCCTGCTTGGAAAGGGACTTCCTGTAGATTTTCAATCGATGCCTGTTGACGAGCATGGGGATGGCTTCTTCATCAATGGTCTTGATAAGGACTGAACCATTGTCATGGCATTTCTCCATTGCATATGGTCCTAGACACCTTGTCCTCAGCTTCCCTTTGAAATCCTTGTATCTTGAGTCATATAACAGCGCCTAATCTCCTGGCTGAAATTGCTTTTCGTTAAGGTTCCGGTCATGCCATATCTTTCTCTGGAGTTGAACTACTTCTGAGTGGAGGAGGGCCTGCATTCTCTGTTCATCTAATCCATTTAGCTGTAATAACCTTTCCTGTTGCGCATGGCTGAGATCCAGGTCCAGCTGAGCTGCCAACCTTAATGTGTAGTACTCAAACTCTATGGATAGCAAAGCCTTCTTCCCGTAGACCAGCTCATAAGGTGTGAAATTTGTTGTGGTTTTCCAAGTGGTGTTGTAGGCCCAGGTGGCCTCAACCAAGCGATCTGCCCAATCCTTTCTGCTGTTGCTCACCACTTTAGTCAAAATCTCTTCTAAAACCCTATTAGTGACTTCCACCTGCCCATTTGCTTGCAGATGATAAGGGGTGGAAGTTTTGTGCTTGATCTTGTGATGAGCGAGCAGGTCTTCAATCAGGTTAGAGGTGAACTGACTTCCTTGATTTGTGACTAATTCTCTTGGGTAGCCAAACTTGTAGAAGATATTTTCCCTTAAAAACTCAGCCACTTTTTCTTCTGTTGCTGCCTTGATTGCCTTTGTTTCTGCCCACTTTGTCAGGTAGTCTGTGCACACAATGATGTAAGACTTTTGCTTTGAAGGAGGGTTGATAGGACCCACAAAATCCATGCCCCACTTCTCAAATGGCTCGAAAGTCACTTGAGGTTGGAGGGGCATTTCATCCCTCGGAGTCGGTTTCCCCATCCTTTGACATCGGTCACATTGGTTGATGTATCTTCTGATGTCTTGATGAAGAGTGGGCCAATAGTAGCCTGCCTGTAGAATTTTGAAGGAAGTCCTTTTTGCTGCAAAGTGACCTCCACAGGGTCCATTGTGACAAGTTAGGAGGATGTCAAAAACTTCCTCCTCCCTAACACAACGCCTCAGGATCTGATTTGGGCCAAGTTTAAACAAGTTGCTCCCAATCCAAGCAAGGGGGGCACTTTTCCTCACAATTCTGCTCTTCTCCTTTGAGGATAGGTGTGGAGGGAACTGTGTTGAGACCAAGTAGTTTTCTGTATCAGCAAACCATGGAGAGAGTACTAAAATAGCAAACAGGTGTTCATCTGGCATCTGGTCATCCACCATCCCTTCTTCACCTGTAGGCAAATCTAATCTAGACAGAAAATCAGCAACAACATTTTCCTTTCCTCGCTTGTCAACAATGGTTAAGTCAAATTGCTGCAATAAAAGTAACCATCTAATGATACAATCATTCACCTCAGGTTTATTCATCAAATACCTTATTGCAGCATGATCACTGTGTACAAATGTTTGATAACCAGTGATGTAGTGTCTAAACTTGTTTAGGGAATGGACTACAGCTAGGAGCTCTTTCTCGATCAAAGTATAGTTTAATTCTGCCTTGGATAGGTTTTTGCTGACAAAGTATATGGCATATGGTAGCTTCTCTTCAACTTGTCCTAAGGCTGCTCCTATGGCTTCGTTCGAGGCATCAATGTGGATGTGGAAAGGTAGGGCCCAGTTGGGACCTCTCAGGATTGGGGCAGTTACCAGCTTATCTTTCAACTCATCCAGAGCCTCTTGGTAGTTGTTAGTCCATTTAAACTCAACATCTTTCTCCAAAAGACCAAACAATGGCAAGGCTAGCTTACTAAAATATTTAATGAATCTTCTATAGTATCCTTCTAAGTCTAGAAAACTCCTAACATTTCTTACCTTTTGAGGAGGTGGAACCTTTTGGATGATAGCAATTTTGTTAGGATCCACTTGTAATCCTTGCTGAGAGATTGTATGACCTAGCACGGTCCCTTCAGTCATCAGGAATTCACATTTTTCAGGACTGAGGGACAAGTTCATTTCAATACACTTAGTTAAAACTTTTTTCCAGGTTAGTCAATGCTTCTTGGAAGTTGGACCCATAAGGAGTAAAGTCATCCATATAGATTTCTACCGAATCATGAACCAGCTCAGCAAATATGCTCAGTACTGCACTCTGGAAAGTGGCAGGAGCGTTGCATGGCCCAAAGGGAAGGACTCGGTAGGCAAAGGTACCCCATAGACAAGTGAAAGTGGTCTTCTCTTGGTCTTCCAGGCTAATTTGGATCTGATTATACCCGCTGAACCCATGTAGGAAAGAAAAGTACTTCTTCCCTGCTAGCCCATCTAGCACTTGATCTATGAAAGGCAAAGGGAAATGGTACTTCTTGGTGGCTTTATTAAGTTCTCTATAATCTACACAGATTCTCCACTTCCCATTTTTCTTAGGCACAAGCACCAGAGGAGAAACCCATTCACTATTTGAGATGGGGTAGATGAATCCTACATCTAACAACTTTTGCAATTTTTCTTTAACAATGTCCTTAAGGGCTAGATTCATTCTCCTCTGAGGTTGCCTGACTGGTTTACAATCCTCTTTAATGTAAATGTGATGGGTACAGACTGACAAATGGACTCCTTTCATCTCCTTATAGCTCCAAGTGAAAGCATCCAAATGGTGGTTCAATAAGCTACACAGCTCCTTCTCCTGAGAGGGAGATAAGGATGAGCTGATCTTCAAGGTTCTTTCAGGGCCAAATTCCACATTCTTAACTCTGGGAGAGGTCGGATCAGCCACATAGAGGTCCACTAAAGTGCTGGCTTGGGTACCTTCCACCAATTCCTCTAATGGCAGCACACCGGGAGGTGGATTTTGAATCAAATTCTCAATTAGGTCATCCTCGGTTTGAGGACCTCCCCGGGTGGCTTCCACTATGCACACTGGTGCAGAGTAGACTTCATCCTCATCTTCCTCCTCCAACCAGAGAGGTAAGTCATGTTCTAGTAGAGGTTGGGCAGGAGGATATAGGACTAGCTGTTTGGACATAGGTCCATTCTTGATGGCCATGCTCCTAGCTCGACAACTGATGTAAGCATCCACAGTAGCTAACCAAGGCCTTCCCAAAATGAGGGGGTATCTAGTGATTTTTTCCTTTGGTTGAACGACCAAAAAGTTCGCAGGGTACCCCCAAGAATCAACAGAGACCAGGACATCCTCCACAATCCCTTCGGGAGTCACGGTGGAGCGGTCTACTAACTGCAGTACTGTCGAGGTCTTTCTTAAGGAACTTTGAAGGTTGAGTTTGAGCATAGTGTCCCTGGTCATCACATTAATGGCAGCCCCTAGATCGATTAGGGTGTGGGGGATTATGGTGCCATTGATGTGGACACCAACTAGAGGACTCCCAGGATCCAAATATTTTAGACAGATTATTTGCCCCAACAACAAATCGGATAGTTGTCCTATGACATTGATAGTCGGGGCATCTCTCTTGCGCCTACCTCGGTGCCTGAAACACTTCTCCTTGATCAATTTGTTATAGATTGGTACATCTTTTATGGCCTGGAGAAGTGGGATTTTCACACACAACTGTTTAAGTTCTCCTAGAAGTTCAATATCCTCTGGGTTTGGTTGCGTGGCTACTGTTAGTCTCTCAAGAAAGGGTGGAATGGCTTTGGGTTAACTTTCCTGTTTCCCTTCCTCATCCTCGAGGGGAGGAGGTTGGAGATTTGGAAGGACCTTTCCAGATCGAAGGTTTATCTCCTGAATCTCCACAACATAGGTAGGGCATGTTGTCTCTCCGGTGTATACCTGCTAGGCCTGTCTGTTGTTGGGGTTCGGGTTTGGTTGAGCAGGCATCTGGGGTTGTCTTGGAGGAGCAGGAGGTAATGGTTGTGGTTGAGCAAGAGGTGGAGGCAAAATAGCGGGAGGAGAGTTGTATTGGGGCCCCCACCCCAGTTGAGGTGCATTCCATTGAAGTTGTGGTGAACATGAGAGTGAAACAAATGAGCAGCAGGTTGAGTATGGTATTGAGATGGATAAGACCAAGGAGGAGGTGTGGACCAGGAAGGATGAGCAGGGGGGCCCCAAGAAGGCATGTGAGCAGATTGGTTGGGGTTGTAATAAGTTTGGGATGTCCCTTGCATCCCCTGCTGGTAAGGTCTGGATCCATGCGACCTCCTTTGGTTGAGGAAGTAGAGTGGTTCAGTGGCTCCTTCGGTCCCTTGGTACATGGCTTTAAGTCCGGGTAAGGTTGGGCACTGGTTTGTGGGGTGGTCTTCCTCACAAATGAAACATTCCTCCACTGAATGCAATGGACATTCGTTCTTAGGATGCTTCCTTGTACATATGGGACAAAATATGGCCAAAGCCTTCTCAACTTCCTCTTTC
This sequence comes from Pinus tabuliformis, assembly GCA_031772625.1. NCBI lineage: Eukaryota > Viridiplantae > Streptophyta > Pinopsida > Pinales > Pinaceae > Pinus > Pinus tabuliformis. The sequence continues at coordinate 1,491,942,264 of CM062819.1, read as the reverse complement.
TTTTGTTGGATTCAGAAAGTATCCAGTTGCATGGCAATGGTCTATCTCGTTTCACTCTTGAGGTCTTCCATCTGATTTGCAAACTCATGCTTGGAGAAGGTGGCACTAGCTGAAAGTGGATTCCCCCTACCTCTTTTCCGGGCTTCCCTAGAGTGGTTTCTAAACACAGTCTTTAAGTCCTCATAAGGTAGTTGGTAGATTTCTACTCCAACTAGAAAATGTAGGGTATCTAGAAGGTCTTCAGGGACTCCTCGGAGCAGAACCAGCTTCAGAGATTTGGGGTCAAGTGTGCACCTGGCCCTTTTATAACTAAGTTGGAACCTTTCTTCATAGTCTTCTAAAGACTCATCACTTCCCATGGTCATCCGAAATATCTCTAACTTCGTTTCCTTTGACCTACAGTAGTCCCGGTATTTGTTGTTAAAGGCTTGCTGCATCTGAGCCCAAGTTGTGATATTGTTTCCAGGTAACCCCATGAACTAGTGTAGTGTTGCATCCTTGAGGGTAGAGGGAAAGAGTTTCAACTTTTGCTCATATTCTGCATAGTCAAAAGTTCGACAAAGGACAACAAACTCAAACAGGAATGTATCAGGGTCTTCAGTGGTCAATCCATGGAAATGAGGTAAGGCTGAGGGACTTATGTTTTTAATTTTCATGTCCCCGTTGGTCTCTCGGATGGGAAAGGCACCTTCTATTCTCTCCTCATCTCCTATATTGTTTCTGTGTTCAGCCATGGTCTCAAGAGGAATGTTTTCTTGCTCTTCTTCTGTTATAGGATCTTTGTATATCTCTGGAGGTTCACCTATAGGTTCTTCTGGATCACTGCCACCGAAGAAGAGGGAAGGGTGACTCAGTGATGTGGTGGCGGTGTTGGGTAAGAATTTCCCTGTATTTTCTCTGTTCCTACGAGGCATGAAATGGAATATTTTTGGTGGAGTTTTGGCGTTTCTTTTATGCTTGTACCTGCAAAACTGAAATAGATTGAACTGCAACTAACTAAAATCTATCTTGTTGAATTGAAATGAAAGCGGGAAATGACTAATCTATGTTGCTGAAATGAAATTGCAAAATCGAAATGCTAATCTACGCTTGCAGAATTGAAATTGCGGAAATGAAATGCTAAGCTACGCTTGCAGAATTGAAATTGCGGAAGGGAAATGCTAATTTATGAAAGCATAATTTCTAATCTACTTTTGCGGAAATGAAATTGCAGGATAGAAATGAAACAACTACTCTACGGTTGCTGAAATAAACTACTTAACAGAAGATTGAAGTAGAAAATCTGGGAAAAACAGCAATCACAAATACTCTGACACTTTCCCGACAACGGCGCAAAAAAGATGGTGGGCTCCAGTATTGCAGTAATAATGCTACAACTCCTGGGACTCCCTTATTTACTTTTATCAACCCTGTAGTTCATAACAAACTTGGAAGCGGCGGTGCTATATCCACAAGTACTAGCTCTTGTCGCAGGCTGTCACTGGATCAGCTGGCACAAGTCCGCTAGGAGCTTAAGCCAACTGCTATGAGTTCTTAGAAGAAGATTTTAACTGTGATGAATTAAATTCACTCAAAGGAAGCTAATCTACTTGCAAAAAGAGGCTGAAAGCTGAAAGGAAATGCAAACCCTAGCAAACCCTAGTTTTACTGACTACCCCTACTGGTGCAAAAAAAAGGAGGATGAAACTACAGAAAGGGATGCCATTGACTCTTGGGGAGGTAAAGTGCATGTGTCTAAGCTACTTCTGCAGTGAAATCTGAAAAGGAACGTCTTTTTGTATTTTTGAGTAATTTTGTAAAAATCATATGTGCATGTGCTTTAACTGTTTTTAACTGTGCAGAGGTTGATTGGCGAAATGGAATAGGGTAGGCACTTGCAGGAGGTTGGGAAGGTAGAAGAGGGCCTAAGAGGTCCCTAACGCCCTTCCAGAGAGTTTCATAGTGTTCAAACCTCGAGAAATTGCTCACATGATCTTCTATAGGAAGTCTGCAGGGGTTCTACAGGATGTTCTACAACATGTTCCGAAAGGGGATTTTGAAGGGTTGATGGTGGAAGAAAGGTGGAAAAGTGGAGATGGAGGTTGGATGAGGATGTGGAGGGGTCTAGGACCTGGAAAATGGAGCTGAGCAGTGATGAGGATGACTGGATTTGTTCAAGGATGGATAGAGCAATGTTGCACACAAATATGGAAATTAGGTCAAAGTGAGAAAATGTGGCAAACGAAGGGCAAGAATCTAATTTAGGGGATAGATCAGGTTGCATTGATGGAGTAAGGGTAGGCAGGGAGGTATCACAGGTGTTCTGCACACTATTTCTTGAAAATAACCAAACAAAGACCATGCAAACCAAATATCTAGCTATTCTAACCTACTTTGACCTAGGAACCAGTATCCATGATGAACAGAAATTTGTTGGCAGAAAATCATGTAAAATAACTATTAAAACCAAGCAAGAATGGATCTAAGCATGTAATTACATTTGGTATCAACTTTTGCAACTGAGAAACTAACACTAGCAATTACATGAAGAAGCAAGAACAATGTTTTTGGGGCAGCAAGGACACCTTGGTCTCAGCTCATGGTCCCGAGGAGGGAGAGGTGAGATCCACGGTTTCTTGACGACCTTTTTCGAAGATATTTCCTATTACCAACCTATCAAATCACTCTGAAACATGAAAAGCTTTTTAATCATAAAAAATGACCTAGGTAACCAAGCAATATTTTAATCTACTAGCAAAAATTATTTTATGAAGACAGCAAAAACATATAACAGTACACAGAGGAAGACCTGGCACTTGGGTTGGGCCCAACCCCAAGAGCTACAGGCTCCTAAGAAGAAGCTCAGAGCTGATGCGAACTGAAACTGATTTCCATTACTCAGAAAATAACCATGTCACAAAAAATGTTTTACAGCAGAAGCTCCAAAATGAGCTGAAAGGCAGAGCAACACTAAAGTGAAAAATACAAACTGTTCAAAAAGTAAACTACGAAGGCTGGAAGCCTTCCTACTTATGCACTACGAGGACCTCCAATAGTCCTCCTTAATTCAAGGGGCTTGGCTACTCAAAACTGCAAGTACTCAGCCACTTCACAAAAGCTGCTCGACTGCCCTTGGAAATCAACTTTGGTGGGTTGCTGAACTCCGAGCTGATGGTGGAGAACTCGAGGAAGGGCCATTTAGTGTAGGAGACACCCTTCCTACGAATCCTCAGCCTTGTTCCCTCGTATTTGGCTGTCAAATGGCTCATAAATGCTTGACCTTGGTCCAAAAGTTGTCCAAAAATCTGCAATAAACACATATTAGCCTTCATGGTCAAGTGACTATTCTCATTCATCCAATTAACATAAATATACTCAAAAGCATGCATAAACTATGAAGAATGGTGGATTTATGGAGAATAATAGGCAAAATGAGCCCAATAAGTTACCCATTTTTGGGGTTTATCAATCACCCTGATTGTGTGAAAGCCTATATGTACTAGGTTGTTCTCCTGATTGAAGATAGACAGAGTGTGTGTATGAGTGTTTGTACACTCTCCAGGTATCTCACCTGGAGAGTCATTTAGGTAATATATTGAGTTTTTATCAATTAGTGTGTATGAATAACTAAAATCACATATACATTATAAGAATACTAAGATTTTAAATGAATATTACAATTTTTCTTCTCGATTTTCTCAAAGAATTTGTGGTTACCTTTATGTGTCAATTTAATATAAATTCAAGTCTTATAACCTTCTTGTATACTATCCCCATTGTATAATATTATGTGATTTAGTTTGTAGTTTTCTCCTATGTACGCCAAATTCATATCAAACTTGAGTTAGGTTAAAGGACACTTTATGGATCCAAAGGTTTAGAGTGAGCTATAGAGTTTTTTTTTTCGACTTCTTTATGTCGACTCTCCTATTGAGTCGTACATTACATAATAGTGGTTGATGGATAGAAAGAAAACCACATAATAACACAATAGCCATTTTTAACTTTAACTAATTCAATTAAATGTGCTAATGTTAATTCACACAGGTATGATTATTTATTTTTAAATTTATAATTTAAAAGGGGAGTAAGTGGAAGTAATTCACATATTCTAACACTGTTTTGTATTACTATCATTATTGTCTTGTGGAATAAGACTCAATTAGATCTACAATTCTTGAGATCAATTCAAAAACTTGTTTTATTCCTGAATGTTGGTGTAAGTTGTGGTCATCCCTATGTAGTACAAGTTTTTTCTTCTTTTTTCTCAAAACTCTATATTCTACCTATCTTTTCTTGTTTATTAGTTTAAGCTTCACTTTAGCCTTCTTCTTTCATATGTCATTTACTTGGTTATCTAATTATTCTTCTACAATTTATTTTAGCAATTGCTAATTGAATTTTTTTGTCACCCTCTATAAAGTCAAAAATAATATCTTTTATTTCTTTCATCCCATTTTCTACTATCACAAATTCTCCAACAACTCTTATGGTTTCCTTTATTTTTCTTGCTTCTCATGTAGTTATAGTATCTCTTTTATAACAACACTCATCTTCATACTTGGGCTTTGCAAGCCACTCTTTAAGAAAAGCTAATTCATCCCCATAATCATATTCGACTTTTATTATTAGGTTGTTATCACCTATGGCTATTGTTCCAAAGATTGTTTCAATTTCATCATCAACAAGCATATCTACACAATGGGCTTCACTTTTTTCACCATGTTCATACTTTGCATCTTATACAAAATCACATTTTCTTCAACAAGCTTTATTGTATTGCTTAGGATAAATGTAGTGTCCATGTATAGTACATGTTTTTTATGGTCTTCCACAGCATCTCCTAGTACTTCTATATTATCAAAATATTGTGTTTCTCCTATTACAATGGAGATTTCATTAACAATTGCAATGTTATGTGGCTCACCTTGATACTAATCAATGTTTCTCCCCGTTTAATTGGTCTCTTTATTCTGAACATACCTATCCATATAACTAAATATGCCTATCAATATAACTAAATATGATAACAATTTGTGGTTTCCTCTTTGTACAATATTATTAAATTATTTATAGTACCATAAATTAGTATTTAACATACCTAGAACTAAATATGCCTATCAATATAACTAAATATGGTAGCAATTGGTGGTTTCCTCTTTGTACAATATCATTAAAGTATTTATAGTACCATACCCTATTTATTATATTATAGGGTGAAATTTTGAAACGTTAGTAATCGTTTTTAATTTAAAAAAACTAGTATTTATTATACTAATAAATACAATAAAATAGTATTAAATGTTTCTTTACCTAAGTGTCCGTAAATATAGTAAAATAGAATTTAGTTACGAGAATTTTATTATAAATAATTCCATAAACGTTTTTTAGTGGGGCTTCATCCAGATGAGGTGTGAACTTTGAATTTCATGTTTATAGCATCATATTTCATAAAATGCATCATATTTCATAGAATGCAGATCATCAATTGAACTAATATTTATAGGAAATAAGTCCATAAATTAAAATATAAATATTTAATTCTTTGAACATGTTTTTAACCTCCTATTTCATAAAATGCAAATCATCAATTGAACTAGCCCTCCTAGAATTAATTATATAAATATTTAATTTTTAAATAGTTTAATTCAATTATTATATAAATAATAAATGCTTCATGTTTAGTTATAAGATTTTACTATAAATAACAATTTCACAAATAATTGTTTATAAAATAATTTAAATTCATGTTTTAATCAAATATTTAATTTTTAAATAGTTTAATTTAATTATTATATAAATAATAAATGCTTCATGTTTAATTATAAGATTTTACTATAAATAACAATTTCACAAATAATTTTTTATAAAATAATTTAAATTCATGTTTTAATCGTATATATATCAAGCAAATAAGTATTTACCATTATTTTATGTAATGTTTTGAAAAATATGTAATTAAGACAAAATTAAATTTTATTTTATTAAATTTATAAAAGTTGGTGATAAGATTGATTTGAATTGAAATTTAATTTATGTGAATGTAGATATTTTTTATAAATTATTTAAGGTATATTGTTGTCCCGAGGATTTTTTGAGCATTTAGTATGTGTCTTAGCCCTTTGTACATGGCCTTATTCCATCATAAACTTTACATGGGGTTTTGGGGAATGTAGGGTTAATAATAATGCATGAAACAATGACACGTAGTCTTATAAAGTTATTTTTATCCTCTATGTCTGTATATTAATGTAATTAGGATGTTTTGATTGCAAGAGATGGGTCTAAGGTCCATAGACATGATCAAGGAAGGAACATTGGGACTTAGGCACTAAAACAATCAGAGATTCAAGGCCAAAAAACATGCACACATGTAAAACTACCACACATGACCTCTAGATAGGATCCTTGAACTTGGAATAGTAACATGGAGGGAGATTGGGATATTTCTACTACTAGGTATATTTCTCATGGTCCTACACATGCTAAATAGAAGAAACACATGCCTTAGGTTGTAAACAAGGCATCTAGGGTCAACAAAGATGCATTGAACCATGAAAGAAGACCTTTTGAGAGTACACTTTACAACCAATGAATAAAAATATTGGTACCATTAGTTATTTTAAGGCATTAAACATGGACTTTTAGGCCCTTCACATGGTAGGGAGAAGAAAACTAGGTCTCATGCCTTTAAGGGAGATTCTAGTCTTTAAGGGAGATTCTAGTCATATAGGGCTAAGGACAACACCTTGAACCACCTCACATGACCCACTAAGGGTATTATGTGGCTCTTGGTTCTTAACATGTTTTCAGAAAAAACTTAGGCCTTAGGCCCAAAAGAAAGCTTAAAAGAATTGAGGGTGAAGGCCAACACCTCAGAACATTATGCATGACCTCCCAAGGTTATCATTGATCTCTCAGTGGGGATATTTATAAAGTTAGAAGGTTTTTCAATAATAGTTATGTGTCTCAAGTCCTTGGACATGGGCATGGGTCCTAAAGAAAGATCTTAAGCATCTAGGTCTAAGAGGGATTATTCACACTGCCATATAACACCTTTAGAGGGTATTTTTATATTTGGAATATTAATATGGGATAAATTATGAGTTTTTAGTACTAGGAATGGGACTAAATGGTTTTTACATGGTGTGGGGAGGAAATATTCATTTCATCCCTAAAGAAATATTCTTAACATCCATTTCCATAAACAACATCTGAAACCATATATCCCTTCCTTTGAGTGGGGATTTGAATTCCAGAAGGAGATTTAGTATATTCGGTATGAGTATTTGGACCTTAAACATGGAATCATAAGACTTACTCCCTAAATGAATATTTTAAGCATCTAGGTTCAGTAACATTTCCTTAATTGATCACTCCCAACATATCCTTGGGGACTATGTGGGATATTGATTCCATTAGGAAATATTATGCACCATCTATACAACGTTAGGCTCACATCATCATTAGGGTATAGAATTAGAGCTTTAGACCATAAAAAATAATTATAGGATTCCAAACCAATGAATCACACCTTGAACCAAAACACATGAATAATTGAGACGATATTTAGCCTTTAAGTGGCGATATGAACATCATTATAATTTCCCAAGCACAAGGAATGGTTCATGGTTCCTTGAACATGGTTCAAGAAGGAAATTTGTACTATAGGCATAAATTAACAATTTACACACCTAGGGACAATAACAATTCCTTGAACTAACCCACATGACCTCCAAAGGGTATGCTTCACCTCCAACCGATAATATTAGTGGCATTATCAGTTTTCGAGAACTATGTATTAGTCCCAAGGTATAAACTAAGGTCAAACTATGAAACTCAAGAATTAAGCCTGAAAGGTAGCTTATAACTCTCAAGGGTAACAAGGAAGGATTCTAGCTAGCGTACATGACCTATTTTTGTGTTATTTTTAGTGGTGATAAGGGTACCATTAGTATATTTTGAGGATTAAGGATGAGGAATTGGCCTTGGACATGGTTGAGGGTGGAAGCTAATCCATTTAAACTAATGTTAGCATCTAGGCATCCAAATTCAAGAGATACTCCTCAAACTAGTGCACATGAACCCCCATGTGTAACAGTTTCCTTTGAGGGTGAGTATGAGTATCATTTATCAAGTTTTCTGCACCAAGCTCAAGTTGTAGTGCCTTAACAATGGTTGGGGGAGAAAACATATTACTTAATCGCTAAGGGTAAGTTCCAAGGATCAAGGGACATTAACAAGGACTTAAACAACATATAGGACTCTTAGTTGGATATTTGGCCTCTAAGGAAGGTTATTAGAAGGTTTTTAGCACTGGGAATAGGTCATGTTCCCTTGTACATGTTCAAGGGTGGGAACATGACCCTTAGGTGCTAAAGGAATTATTTAGACATGTGTGATGAAAAAGTCCACCTCAAACCACCACACACGATCTCTTGAGGATATTGTTAACCTATTAATGAGATTATGGCAACCATTAGAAGTTTTTGAATACCAGGTATAGGAAATGAGGTGCTAAACATGATCGATAGAGGAATCGTGCCTATTAGGCTCCAAAGGTGGCTCCTAAGGATCAATGTCCCTGAACGATGCCTTAGACCACCATAAATAACTTACTGAAGGGACATTTTACCTTCAAGTGGAGATATAGGCACCATTAGGATATTCTAAGCATTAGGTTTGTTTTTTGGAACCCTACGTAGGATAACTGGAGGAAACCTAAGCCCTAAGACCCAAAGCATGCTTCTAGGTGGGTAAAGACAATAATGACATGTTGAAGAACAACAACATACCTTTAAACATGCAATCATAAGCCTTACTCCCTGAATGAATCTTTTAAGCATCTAGGTTCAGTAACATTTCCTTAATTGATCACTCCCAGCATATCCTTAGGCTCTATGTGGGATATTGATTCCATTAGGAAATTTTATGGACCATATATACAATATTAGGCTCACATCATCGTTATGTTAGAAAATTATATATTACAGAGCAATGGAACACATAAAATATTGCAAAAATATAAACACAGAAAATGCATAAAATAAGAGAGACATAGATATACGTGGTTCATCCAATTTGGGCTACGTCTGTAGAGAAACATCCAGTCCTTCCTTTTGTATTATCCAGCAAAATGAATAGATACAACCTACAACAGATCCGCTGTAATTTCCTTCTCTCTTGCACAATCTCCTTTCTTTTTATCATTTAGAATAAACACCTACATAGTTGCAATACAATTCCCTCATATATAACAAGGGGTTGCCTTCTATGCCAAAGAACCCTAAACTAAACATAAATTCTACCATCCGATTTTTGTCTAATGAGTGACCTAGATTGACTATGAAATTACAACATTTTACAAGGCAATTTTACAACATTTCTGCCCCACCCTAGACCTCCCTTGTAATGCAAATACGGGTGGCGTTTCCGCCACATTATGAAATGGGGTCCAATGCGGTGATACCTCTGAATAAAGAAGATAATCAGGCTCCACACCCAATAATCTCCCACTTGGAGACTGATTATAGCAACTCCACCTTTGCTTCATTTGCTGGACAATGACTCCACTTTGGACCTCGTTGTTTCTCATATTCATCATCACACTTGAATACCAGTTGAAACTGAGGAGAATCTCAGTTTCTCCCTGGTTACAACTTTTGTTAACATATCTACACGATTTTGGCTAGTGTGTATCTTTTCCAGATTCAACTGTCCATCTTCCAACATTGACCGTATGAAATGGTACTTGAGTTGTATATTCTTAGTCTTAGAATGAACTACAAAGTTCTTTACAAGATGTATGACACTCTGGTTGTCATTGTATAACCTTCCCAACTCCTGGTTCTTACCCAATTCATCCAGGAACCTTTGTAACCAAATCATTTCTTTACTAGCCTCTGTAGCAACAACATACTTTGCTTCCGTCATTGAGAGTGCAACAACACTTTGTAGTTTTGAAACCCAATTGACAGTTGTTCCACCTATGGTAAACACATACTATGTGGTTCTCGTCCTACTATCTCTATCACCCACCATATTTGCATCAAAATATCCCTGTAAAGCAATTTTTGAACCACGAAAGCATAATGCTTGATTTGTGGTACCTCTCAAATACCTGAGAATCCACTTCATCACCATCCAATTTTATTTTCCTGGATTGTTCATGTACCTACTTACAACTCAAACTACATGTGAAATATCAGGCCTTGTGTAGACCATCGCATACATTAAGTTTCCAACTGCTGATGCATATGGAGCTTTAGACATATAAGCCATTTCTTCTTGAGTCTTGGGACACACCTTCTTACTTAGTTTGAAATGGCTAGCCAAAGGTATACTAATTGGTTTTGAATTCTTCATATTAAATATTTTGAACACCTTTTGTATGTACTCACTCTAAGACAATGTTAATTTGTGATTCTTCCTATCTCTAGTTATTCTCATACCAAGGATTTGTTTTGCAACACCCAAATCCTTCAGTTCAAATGAGTTTTCCAATTTTCTTTTGAGCACATTTATTTTTTGCATGTTAGAACCTGCAACAAGCATGTCATCTACATACAATAACAATATAATATACCTGGCATCTTTTTTCCTTTTGAGATAAACACGATGATCAGAGTGACATCTAGTATAACCTTGTTCAGACATAAATTTGTCAAGTTTTAGATGTCACTACCTTGGAGCCTGTTTTAAGCCATACAAGCTTTTCTTCAACCTGCACACTAGTTTCTCCTTCCCTTTAAACTCATATCCTTGTGGCTGATACATATATATCTGTTCCTCCAAATCCCCATGGAGAAAGGTTGTCTTTACATCTAGCTGCTCAAGTTGCAAATATTCAGCTGCCACTAGACTTAAAGTAGTTCTGATTGAAGTCATTTTAACAACAGGAGAAAATATCTCATCAAAGTCTATACCCTTTTTTTGTGCAAACCGCTTCACCACAAGTATGGATTTATACCTTTTTCTACCTCCATCTTCTTCCTTCAACCTGTAAACCCATTTATTTTGCAATGCTGATTTACCTGCAAGAAACCTGACTAAGTACCAAGTTTGATTATGTACTAAGGAGTCCATCTCTTCTTTCATGGCTTTCTCCCACTTCTTCTTGGCTTCTACCTTCAGTACTACTTCATAACACTCTAGTTCACTAGAATCAGTCAATAATACATAATATAATGAAGGAGAGTATCGTTCAGGGGGTTTACTTATCCTAGTAGATCTTCTAACACCATTTTCGGGTGTTTGAGGTGCTTGTTGCTACTGTGGTTTATGTTGTTGTTCTGGTCGTTGATCATTATGATTTTCATGCACCTTCACCTTTTTTATGATCTCATCAAGCACTGTGTATTCTCTGTTTTCCTTTTTCTGTTTCTCTTCCCGCATCTGATCCTTATACAAAACCTTTTCATTGAATATGACATATATAATCCTAAGTATTTTGTTTTTTTCATAATCATAAAAGTCATAACCAAAATCATTAACACCATATCCAATAAAGGTACATTTCTTTGATTTTGCCTTAAGCTTTGTTCTATTTTCTTTATTAATGTGGACAAAGGATTCACAACCAAAAGTCTTTAAAAATGAGTATTTTACCTTTTTACCTGTCCATACCTCCTCTGGAATACCACCATCCAAGGAAATTGAAGGCCCTCTATTTATTAGATAAACAACAGTATCTACAAAATCTACCCAAAATTGTAAAGTCAAACTTGCATGCAATATCATGCACCCACTAGTAGAAAATGAGAAATTAGTGACTAGGCGTCTAAAAAAGTTAGTCACCACAACTTTAGCAAGTGAAATACTACCAAAAAAGAGAAATCTTAAGTGGCTGAACTAAAAACGACTAACATAAATCACTAATTTAGTCGCGGGTTAAAATATGTGACTAGCTAATAAGTAATACAACTAAAAATGACTAACATGAATGACTAATTTAGTCTAAGAACAAAACTACAACTACCTAACAAGTACTACAATAATATGAATCGATTTTTTATGTTAGTCATCTTAATTGTGTCAAGCAATCTAAACTTAGAAGTGATAGGGGATTGAAAGGTTGTTAAAGATTGGTTGAAAGGTTATCCTTCCTTAAACACTTCTTCATCCTCACATGGTGTATAGGTGAGCCAACTTTGCATTATTTATCTCTAATAATTTGTAATTTTAAAAATATATGTTTTAATAAAAAAATTTATTTTATGTGGTTTTTAAAAATCTATTCATTGAATCTAGTTGTATCTAGTTCCAATTTGAAATTAATTTGAAGAGCAATTTTAATTTTTAAGACTATAATATCAAATAAGAACTACCTTAATTTCATATTAACTGACCTAGATCCATCTTAACCCCGTATCTATTAAGCGCCGAGAGGGATCCAATCTCTCGAGGTGCAAACTTTTTTTTCTAGTGCAAAACTTGATGAAAGGTTTGCACCTTGTGATATTGGATCCCTCTCGGCACTTGATAGTTATAGGGTTAATAAAATAATTCTATATAATATCTATATTTGTATTTGTGTCTATTTGTTATTCCCTCTCCCTATCTCACCCCCCAAACACACACACACACTCTTTCTCCCTATCTTCCCCTTCTCTGTCTATCTCTCTCTTCCCCTTCTCTCCCTCTCTATCTATATCCTTCTCCCTATTCCATCCCACTCTCCTCTCTCCCTCACTCTCTCTCCATGACTCCCTTTTCACCCCCTCTCTCTCTCCACCTTTCTGCCTCTATGTTTTTCTTGTTCGCTCCCTCTCCTACCCCCTCCAATTCCATCTATCTCTCCTCATCTCTATCTTACTTCCTCTCTATCTCATATCTCCCACCTCCCTCTATCTCCTCCCCCAAATCACTCTCCCTCCCTCTCTCTCTCTCTCTCTCTCTCTCTCTCTCTCTCTCTCTCTCTTCTGTCCAACTCTATCACTATCTCCCCCCTCCCTGTCCTTCTCCATATCTATGTCTCTGTCTCTCTCCCTACCCCTTCTCTTCCTATCTCTATCCTCTCCTCTTCTTTCTCTTCCCTCCTCTCATCTCTCCCTCACTCTCTCTCCATATCTCCCTTTTCACTCCTCTCTCTCCACCTCTATCTCTCTATGTCTTTGTTCTTGCCACCCTCTCTCTCCCACTCCAACTCCATCTCTCTCTTTCTCTCTCTCCTCTCTCTTCCTTTCTCTCACTCCCTCTCACCCACCTCACTCTCTCTCCCCCCCATCACTCTCTCTTTCTCTCTTTCTCCGCCCTCCAACTTTTTCACTATCTCCTTCCCTCTCTCCGCCCCCTCCCCAACTCTCTCTTAAATTTGATCACATTGTATTGTGTTTAAGAAATTATCTAAATAAAAAGAACTTAACTGGTTGTAAAATATTAAACCTATATTTTGGATCAATGATGTCAAAGGAAATAAAGTAATGAAAAACTTAAAAAAATCACGCACTATATTTAATCTATTATAATTAGTCAATTTTCTTGCTTTCATCCCTTCGATCCTTAGCTAAGATGGATCTATGCCGTTTATCTCTCTCTCTCTCTCTCTCTCTCTCTCTCTTAATTTTATTAAAACCTTAATTTAATTTTTATGGGAATAATTTTAGTAGTTCTGAGGATAGAAGGTTTAGATATATCTTAAATTGTAACATTTTGTCTTTTAGATTCAATTAAAAAAATGTTGTAAAATTAAATTAAAATAAAATATTTTTACTATGAAATAAGTTATGGTTTTTTGGCATGTGGTATTTATAAGCCATGGTATTGTAACAAATCTGATTTACATGTTAATATCCATGGTAAAGTTAGGGTGAATATGCATGGTTAACAATATTGTCATATTGTTATAAAATATTTTGATTGTGAAATAATTCATGTTTTTTGGGCATGTGGTATTGATAATCCATGGTATTGACCCATGGTATTGTAACAAAGAGTATTTTTAACAAGTTGTAATGTGGAGTGCATATCCATGGTTAAGAATCTTGTCATATTGTTATAAAATATTTTGGTTGTGAAATAAGTTATGGTTTTTGGACTTGTAGTATTGATAAGTCATGGTATTGGCCCATGGTATTGTAACAAAGCCTATTTTTTAGGAGTTAATAATATCTACCGTAATGTGGGGGGTGAATATCACAGTTAAAATCTTGTCATATTGTTATAAAATATTTTGGTTGTGAAATAAGTTATGGTTTTTGGATTTGTAGTATTGATAAGCCACGATATTGGCCCATGGTATTGTAGCAAAGCTTACTCACAAGTTAATGACAAAATAAAAATATAACAAATTGAATTTTATTATTTTTATTAATTTAAATTTTTATTATTAACTGAGGCCATATTTAACTGTTTACACTCATCCCAATATCATTTTTAACTTCTTCTACTTCTTTTTAATTTAGCATCTTATGCAAAAATAACAAATTCTTATTAAAAATAAATCATTTAACCCAATTGCAATTTATATATTTTATTTCATTTGTTTATTTTTTCCATTATAAATATTTCTTTTTATTTTTCATTTCTAGTTTAGCCCTAGGTTCAAATAAAATATTCACAGATTACAATATCACATTGTAGCACTGCATTTTGTCTATCTTGTTGATATGTGTGTGGAAATTACAGAAGAAGGAAGACCATCAACATGATCTATGGATTTCATGGGATTCGAACGATTACATGGAGGAAGGGAAAGGTAAAATATTCACATATTACAACATCACATTGTAGCACTGCATTTTTGTCTATCTTGTTGATATCTATGTGGAAATTCCAGAAGAAGGAAGACCATCAACGTGATCTATGGATTTCATGGGATTCGAACGATTAGATGGAGGAAGGGAAAGGTCATTGGGTGTGGAGATTTTGGCCATTTGTACATGGGTATGAATTTGGGCTCTGGAGAGTTCTTCCTTTTAACTAAAGATGATTTTTGTTCTTATGGGTAAACAATTTTGAGGGTTTATATGATCAAATCATAAATTTCATCTAGAGTTTAGGGTTTAATGATTATGATAATGCAGATCTTGATTGCGGCCAACAATTCATCAAAAGACAATGCACAAGTAAGCATTTTTCATGTCCTTATTGTATAAAGGGTTTAATGATTATGATAATGCAGATCTTGATTGTGCCCAACAATTCATCAAAAGACAATGGACAAGTAAGCATTTTGCATGTCCTTATTGTACAGATTAGTTCGCTCCTCCCTAACTTTTCTAAGGTTAGAATGCATGAAATTTAATTTTTTGTTTACACCTTTTTTTAGTGGTTGATTGTTTGTGTAATGCACTCTACCAAGCCCAAATTCAAATGGCTCGAGTGATGCAAGTAAATTTTTTGGTAGGATGCAAATACTAGACCTTCCTCAAACTTTGTTACATGAAATTAAAATTTATTGTAATAATGAACATTTTTTTTTTCACCTTTTTTATTAGTGGTTGATTGTTTGTGTAATGGACTCTACCATGCCCAAATTCAAAGGGCTCGAGTGATGCAAGAAAATTTCCTAGTAGGATGAAAATACTAGACCTTCCTCAAACTTTGTTATATGAAATTAAATTTCTTGTACTCATGAACATAAAATCTTTTCTGTTTCATCCTTAGATTCTAATCTTAATGCCTACAGTTTTAAACCATGTTACTATAATTTAAGTAGAATATACTTAGATTCATTAAACCTTACAACTCTACAAATCTTAGGTTAATTTTAGCTAAAAAGAAGGAGCCTAAATGGATTCTGGAATTTAGACTCAATGCTTACAGACAATGATTAAAAATGGAAGAACCCAAATCGTCTGATAACTTTTACCCACCCATAAATTTCCAAGACCTTTTCTATTATTTTGAACCTAAACAGAGAGGGTAGGAGAAGAAGAGGAACCTGGATGAGGTGGACACTGACCTGCTTGATACTTTTCAAAGGTTGGGCATGCCCTTGACTAGAAGAGGAAATTGACCAACATTTTTGTAGACGTTGTTTTTGATAGTGTTTTCATTGCTACCATGCATAGGTAGATTCTATATGCAGTTCAGGTTATCTTTTGTTCGTTATAAGAGGTAATTTAGGAGTATATTGATCTAGTTAAGAAGTAGCTTGGTAGGGTTGTTCCTCCTACTGATAACTATTATTTTGCATTATATATATCCTTTTAGTGATAGCTCCTTCTATTAAATCCCCAAGAACACTTTGTCACCCATAGAAATATCCACTTACTTCAGAATGAATGAGATAGAGATGAGGCAGTTTTAGAGGACTCTTATTGTTGTAGATGAGAGGAGTTATGTGACATATATTGAAGGATGCAATGCACCATTTTATGACACTAATCATATCCATGCCATAGTAGTGGATCTCTATTGCACCGAGGGAGAAACAATAAAGGTATGTCAGGAACAAGTAATGCAGATATGGGATTTATAATTTTATTACGAAAATAGGTTTATGGGATGGAGACAAATTAAGGATTTTATGGACATGAGTAGAGACTGGTTCGACAATCACCTAGAAATACTCAAGCATTGTTTTGAAAGGCGATGATGCAATTGGAGAGTTCTATTTTGTTGCCTTAAAAAATAACTATCAATAGGGGGGGAAAAAGATGATCCATATCGAGAAGAATTGTAGGAGTAGGATTGTTTCTAAAATTATATCTATAGGCAAGTCAAGGAACTACTATAGAGGATTAGTGCAGGTGAAACCAAATTCTCATAATGCAAGGAATTTTTCACAGTGTGATTCGATGCTCATCGGTGACCAGGCAACTGCAAATACTTATCATTACATTCAAGTACAATTTGAGTTGCATTCTAAAGTCTCTAATTTCATTTATTGATAGTCCTTCTTGTGTCCTTGTCTCTCTTAATTTCATTGTGGTAGGATTGGAATGGGTTAAAAAATCAAGCATATCATTGAGTAAAATAGACACCCACATGTCACTACATGTCATTGTGCATACTCTCTGTTTTTTATACAATTAGAAGTGAGCAATATGATGTGTGCACAACTAAAAATCCTAGAAGGAATGATGAATCCAGTCTTAGCATGGAAATCGAAACCAAAAATCATAATATATCAATAAATTTGTGACATGGAGTAGAAAACACAATAAAGTATTATATGCCAACATTGTCTATTTAGTGCAAGATACCACTAATATTCACGATTATAAATAATACAAATGAAAAAAAATTATATCCATTCTCATTAAAGAATGTGAAGTATTTGACAATATATTCAACCTTGTGATGTGAATAGCTATACTCTTGGGCTTCCTATCTCAACCAACTTTGAGTGGGCCATGACAAAGTCATAGGTTTGAAACTGACCCCACATTGTTGACCACTAACAACTCTACAAAATCAGGATTTTTTCATTGGTTGGGATTTCAGAACATGGATATTCCTTTCCTCTTCACTGTTAAGTAATTGAAATATCTCAAAACTTCCACGACTTTGTTAGTTCCATGAAGATGTACCAATATTATTGGCTATTCTTCTATTTATGCAAAGGTGGAATGAACTTCAATGTTGATGCCTCGTTAATTGATGACAATTTCTCCAAATTTAGGTAGTCATTGCTGCTAAACAAATATTTCCAAAACTTCCTTCCCATTTCGGAAATTTAGAAATCCCATGATGAAGGTGTTGGTTTCTCTCATGATGAAGATGATGACAAATAACAAAGACAATGCCAATTGTCCATTCAATTTCAATCCAAACTGATTGAGTTGATGAGCAGCCCAATTTGGCCATTGGTATGAAGCCTGTAATGTAAGCTTATTGAAAATACTACTTATAACTAGATAAACAACCATTAGAAAATTGGTTTATTTATTGATATTGCACTATGAATTTAGATGCAAGAACCTGGACCCCTGCATATTTATTATCCCAACTAAATTCATTCATGTCCTACGTTTTTCCACTAAGTGGACCTACATTGTCAATCATCTAGTTCAAGTAGTATTGGTATTTTGTTGCTTCATGAAGCCATGCTGCTACCCATAACAGTTCATCTTGCACAAGGCATACCACAATATCCAAACCCAAGTTAGAGATCTATCTCTTCATGCATGTAATTTGTGCTAACTTGCTTTGAGTTGAAAAGAACTTACAACATATCCAATAATTGACCCATAATATTCTCTGAATTGTTTAATACTACTATCATACTTGAGCATTTGTATGGTTGAAAATAGACTCATTCATCATATCTTGTATTGCTGATTTATTTCACAGCCTTCGTAGGGCTAGATAGTTTGCATTTTAGGGATTTTATATGCCCTTTTAATTTTAGAATTTATATGTTAATTAAAATATAGTGTAATTTTTCTTTCCAGCCCTAGTTTTCATTGGGATTCAAGTTCAAGGGCTAATTTATTTGCTGTTGTAATAACTTGTGTTCTGAAATATACTATCTTAATTGCAATTTTCGCAACAACCATAACTTTTTCTTCATTTGTAGTGTTTGTGGTTTACTCTTTGACTTATGTTAACCTGATAAACATCCCAAAATGGTCTTAGAAGGTTTATATGCTAAAATATAAAAAATCTCCTCACAAACCATTTTATTTCTTACCTTGAATGTTAGGTTTAAGTTGTAGTAATAAGTAGTTAGTATAGAAGGCCCTAGAATTGATTTTGTCTTGCCTAAGGATTCCTTGAGGCTACAAGGGAATCCTCCCTTGTGTTGGATTTATATTTCAATAAAAAGAGGAACTAGTTACTTATGTGATAGTGGTAATGTTCCCATGTTACATTTTCTTATCCCCTTCT
Organism: Pinus tabuliformis; assembly: GCA_031772625.1. Classification (NCBI taxonomy): domain Eukaryota; kingdom Viridiplantae; phylum Streptophyta; class Pinopsida; order Pinales; family Pinaceae; genus Pinus; species Pinus tabuliformis. The sequence goes on along the minus strand of CM062819.1, from coordinate 1,491,923,508 downwards.
GAAATGCTTTGCACTCAGGTGTTATAGACATATTTGGGCACTGTAACCCCAATCACATATGTCCATAAATCAAGGGCTTCTAAGTCCCTAAAAGTGTTGTTTCATACCCTAAAGGAGCAAGGTCAGCTGATTACATCACCTCCCAGAAGTTTCCATGAAAATCTACTCAGAACTGGTCAAAGCAGGACCATACAGACTGCCCAGTGCTAAAGGTACGATGCATCTCACCTGCCACATGCAAAAAGTGCGATGCATACTGGAAGGTCGTTTCATAGGGTGCGATGAGCGAGAGCAGACAAATGGCACAAGCAATTTGCTAGGTGGAAACCCAGAGAATCTTCTAGAAACTACTCATTTGACACTTGCCTCTCTGAGCTCGCCCAGGGATGAGTAAGAGATCTAAAATCTCCATGTGGAACCAGGAACTATCAGAGAGATGACACTAATCAAATCCCAGAAGCTGACTCACCCCCCTGCAAATATCTTTAAATGGATCCCTCATCCAAGAGATCCAAAGGTTGGAATTTGGTAATTTGCAAAGAGGTGCTGTTGGTTTCTCTTTGAAGACATTGTTGGGTGATCTTGCTTTGTGTGAGGTGAAAAGGGCTTTGAAGTTGGGAGGATGGCACTGGGTCAGACCAAGTGGTTGTAATCCTCTCTTCTATGACTTTTACTAATAAATCTATTTGTGTTTTCCTCCATATTCTTGTGTATCTTTGAATATTATGTTTGTTATATGCATTTGTATGGCCAATATATATCTGATCCTATATTGTTTACAGTGAAAGATCTCTATGCTTTGATGGTATTATGCTGCTGTGAATCTACAGGTGCTCTTTGAAGCTGGACAAGTAAGGAAGCAGTGGCGAGCTTCTGTCAAAGGGGAAAGGAAACAAGAAAGGAGACAAGCGGAAGACTGAGGTTGGTACTCTCTGCTTCTTTCCCATCTCTCTCTCGTAAAGGAAAAAAAGTGACTTTAATCTGTTTGTTTCTAAGATAGCTACTTGTCTTAGTGGGACTAGCAGCTCTGCATAGACACTAGATTTTCCGATAACATCAGGCGAAATATTTTGTCATAACAATCCCATAGTAGATATTTCTTCCTGGTTGAATAAAACATTGAGTCCTTGCACAAACTGTCTGTAGCTGAGCATTTTGTTTTTTTTGTAAGTTTACTATTTCTAACATCTCGGTGTACCGAGCACTGAGTCTTCTCTTGTAAGATCAATTTGCTTGTCATTCTAAAGCTGGAGTAGTGGATCTTGATGAGTTGCCTTATTTCTTATGATTTATCTTCCATCCATTAAAATACAGAGTGGCCATTGCCTTGTGAATATACTTTCTTGATGCCTGACACCAATCCCTAGAGAAGGAAGGATAAGGATCTGACATACTTCCTTCCATATATTTTCCAATAGGAAGAGCTTCAAAATATTTAGAAATGACAATACAAAAACCCATTCAATAGGTCAATTCCATCTACATTTGTCATTATGGAGCTAACTAGCATGTTAAAAACAATCTTCTCTAGTATTTGATGGTCACACACTTTTGTATACAGGAATATTGATGCTCATCCTTGCCACAAGCTTGTAGGCCTCTTCTTGTCATGACATATGAACTGTGATATTTATTTTCTGTCTTGCACATTAAACTTTGAATAAATCATAATTAGAGCTCATGGTATAGGGACAATGACGAGTGACGTTCCTTCCATTTGTAACTAGTTTTCTGGCTTGTAGGAAAGATGCTGCATTTGTTGAGTGATCTACCTTCTGGTTTAGTCCTCTTAGCACATGGTAGAAATCAATGAAATCAAACCTTTTTTTTCCTATCATTTGATCCTTGAGATTATTCTTGCATGATTAAGAACCACTGGACTGGATAAATTTGGCATGTATCTCATAATAAGAGAAGAATCTCCTATGATGATTAGTTGATCAATTATTTGATGCCTCCCTAGACCCCACCCACAACTATTTCTATTCCCCCCCAGGATCAAGCACATTCCCCCCACCACACTAGCCAGTGGATTTCCCTTTGAGTCTGTTGAGAAAGAGTATTTTTTCTGAGATTTGTCATTTTTGGGATTCATCCTCATCCATTCAAATTTACCACCGACACCAATATGGGATTCTCGAGGATACATTTTGGATGTGCCATCCCTCTTGGAAATATATATTTGATCCAACTATTTTCCTTTTGCTCTAGTATCTGGATATTCTTCCTCTTCATTCCATTAGCCTGTATTGTTTCCATCAACATCCCTAAAATTTGGCTGTTACTTTTTTGACATATTTTTTTTTGATGGATGATAACTTTGTTTCTATCCAACCAAATTTGCAGACATATTAATTCAGGCATGGTCGACGAGGTGTGTTTTAGAATTTGGTTTGTTAACAAAATTTTGTTTATATCTTTTGTGCCATGAAGTGAACATCTTTGCTCACATTAAAGGCAAAGCCAACTAGGGAGAAATTTAATGTGTCCATGCCAATGAAAGGTATTATTATTGTTGTTAGTGTGTTTTTTTAACTGGTGACACTCATGCCTCAACCATAACCCCATGTTTCCCACTTACTCTATTGCGTGGGAGTACACAATGGTCATTGGTGTAAGCTAGGGCATTCCTTAAGTTTTTCCCCTTATTACGGGTGAACATGTAGTTAAATCTTATTGAATTGCCTCTAATGTCATGGAAAGGGTGGTGTACACTATACTTACAACAATATCTGCTCATTTATCTTGTACAACCATTTGTGAAAGATGTAATAATATTTTTTTCATAAGATGATGGATTGACTTCTTAAAGATTTAGAAGCATGGGATGTAGCAATGTTTATATAGCCATTGGTCATAATACACTTTGTCTTGTTATTAATATGTGTGTCAATGCTCAACATGTTGATTATTTTGTAAATATGAATATGCTACCATGCTATGATTTCCTCACCTAGAATCCAATGCATCCAACTAGATTTATGGGTGTTATTGTCACTTCCCATAAATATTTTTTCCCACGTATGGATAAATTCTATAGCCCACCATGTGGCAAAAATGATAGTCTCCTTGTAATTATGAAGGTGAGATATAGACACCATTAGGATATTCTAATCATTAGTTTTGTTTTTTGGAGCCCTACATAGGATAATTGGAGGAATCCCAAGCCCTAAGACCCAAAAGATGTTTCTAGGCAGGTAAAGACAATAATGGCACGTTGAAGAACAACACCATACCTTCCTGGGGTATCCTTTTCCTTTCCTAAAAGATATTTGGGGCAATAAAGATATTTTTAGTAAAAATTTACTTTTCTAACTTGTAAAATGAAATTATTGTTTTAGAAATATTTAAATTTTAAATGATTAATATAACATAAAATATCAATATCTAAATATTACATTATAATAAATTATTAATAATACATAAATAACATAAATAAAAATGTTTTAATTTTATGATTTTTAATCTATTTAATAAAAATAATTTAAATATTTTTTATAATATAGAAAATAGAATATCTTAAAAACATTTAAAATTTAAATACAAACATTAATACATATTAATTATAAATATTTAAATATCAAACAAAAATATTAATCATTTAAAATAACAAATCGAAATTGTAAATTACTGACGTGTTACGTTCCAATTCAAATTATAATTCTACTGCAATAACCATTTATACAAACTTTCAATCGTCCTCTTCTATTTCAAGACTTTCTGCACTTTGTGTATTTTTTTCGATGATACAGCGGTACTCCACACTATTTTTTTCCCATAGGAAATTATCATCTCTTTATGCCATGGGGAGAGAATTATATATATATATATATATAATATGATAATAATGGGAAATTAAACTTTCCATTTTCCATCTTCCGTGTGCGGAGAGGCTCTTCCGTATTTGCGAGAGGTTCTTCCGTCTGCGTCAGGGAGAGGTTCTTCCGTCTGCGGCTGCGGGTAAACAAGTTTATGAAGGCATGCCGTTAAGCTGCGGCTGCGGTTCTTATATTTTTATAAGCTGCGTTTTTCTGTCTGCGGCTGCGGCTCTCAGATCTGTGTTAATTTTTTATTTTTTTTTATTTTTTTTGAAGACTACGTTCAGCATTCTCCATAATGATCACCGATCTCAGATCTGCGAAAATAGATCTGTGAGTAAGTCTTTTTTTTACATGGGCACCCCGGATCAAGTGGTTCATGAAGCGAAAGTCGGTGATTTATTTTTCTCGCTGGGTTCTAGATCCAATCTTCTGCCGCTAGATCTAGATCTAGATCTAATCTTCTTTGCGGCTGGGTTCTAGATCTAATCCTCTACGGCTAGATCTAGATCTAATCTTCTGCCTTATTTCTCTGCAGCTGGGTCTCGGCTTTCTACGGGCAAATATGGCTCCCAGCTTTGCGAAAATAGTTGTTGGCTCAGTTCCGTCCGCTTCTGGAGGGCAAGCTCCTGCGCATATCGTCAGTGAAGCCCCAGCTCCCACTGTCCAGGCCTCACTCGATGAGGCTTTGAAGTTTTCCGAAAGTGCCCTAATCTGCCGGTTCAATGGTTTTTGGCCGCGGTTGACAACTCTCCACAATTGGATCTCGGAGGTATGGAAGCCTGTCATTTCTGATGAAATTAATATCTACCCCTGTGCTAGGGGTTTCTTTATAGTAGATTTTGAAAATCCTGAAAGCAGACAATGTATTCTAGATTCCGGCCCTTGGTTTTGGGAAAACTCAGGCCTATTCATGAAGCCATGGAACCCATCATTCGATCCCTCAACCGCAGTCATAACCTCAGCACCAGTTTGGGTGAGATTGCCAAGCCTACCCTTGCATCTCTGGAATCTCTCCTCGCTAAAAGCCATTGGAAATGCAATTGGGAAATTTCACTGCAGGTGCCCAGAAACAGAGGAATATGCCAGAACCACCTATGCACGCATCTGTGTGGAAATGGACTTCAGCGCCGGATTCCCAGTTGAAATAAACCTAACAAGTAAAGACTATGTGTGGAACCAGAAACTCGATTATGAAAGTGTCATGTTCAGATGTCAACCCTGCTTTGAGACAGGCCATCTAGCCAAAAATTGCCCAAAAGCCTCCCAAAAAAATTCTGTTAGAAAAAACCACCACAGATCTACATGGTGAGAAGGAGCACAAAAAGAACACTACACTGTCATCAAAGAAGAATACTCTAGAGAAAACTCTGAATCACAAGAAAGAAACAACTCTCAAGACAAGCAGGGAGAAAGCCTCGCTCAGTGACAAAAAAGTGAACTCGACAACCCCTCAAGCATCAACAGTTATGAGGATTTGGATACCACACAAAATAAATCATCATTTAACAGCAAAGCAGATCTCCTAGACCAAACTTCTTCTCCGTCTATCTTCAAGAAGACAAACACAATAGATCGCGAAGCTAAGACACCAATGTCCCAAGAACTAGAAGAGATGAAGGGGATGCAAGAAACAGGGAGTTGGAAGACCGTAGAGAAAAAAAGAAAGCTACAACATCAATCTCGCCAAGAAAGACAAGGAGCCAGACAATTAAAAACTAAGAAAATTATAGGTACGATAGACCAATTTGGTCTCAGTGAACGTTAACTACTATCATCATCATCATCATAAACATAAAAATCAAGTTAAAACCATTGAAATTTAAATATCGAACAAAAATATTAATCATTTAAAATAACAAATCGAAATTGTAAATCACTGACGTGTTACATTCCAATTCAAAACATAAATATCAAGTTAGAAAAATATCAAGTTAGAACCATCGAAAATAATTGAATGCAATGTTATAAGTGCTATAAATATAAATATCAATTTACAAATGTTAACTATTTTGAATGGCACGTTTAACCATCGAGATTAAGGGACGTAGTTACAGGGATCGTCAAAATTTTTTAACAAGGATCTTTTTTGGTTGGTGGAGAGAATTATTTATCTTGAATGGAATTGTGCATGCATGCTATCAATTCTAATCCTCGTTAAAGAACTTCTCTGACCAATTCATCTTTAATTATTAGCCACAAAACAAGAACCAAGAGATTATCACTTTAATGTAAATTATGGGCTCAACGGATTACATAACACTAGCATGTTGCAGATCCCCCAACTACATGTTTAGGCCGGCTCATCATCCATCCACTGAATCGGTTGCAGCAGCTTAACCAATATTTTCATTGTGGAAGCCAACTGGGATGCAACTAATTTGAAATAGATTGAAGCACTTCTACATCTCTAAAGCCTCTAGAGCTCATTATAAAAACTCCTTCCACCTGCCACCGGTAAAAAGCCATTGCAATGAGAAGTGTTAAGAGAAGATATTCTGAAACTTTATGATCAAAAGCCCTAAGTAAATTAAATGAATAATATAGTAATAAATATGTTACAAACTAAGGTAGCTATATAAATTAAATGTTTAGTAATTTTTCATAGAAATCAATTGATAATAAATATATCGAAATACTTAATTTATAGTACATCTCAAATCGTTCAAATTTTAAAAAAATAAAACTAAATAAATTATTAGTTTATTTTAAATTATCATTATTAATTATAACAAAAAAATTAATATATTAGTTCATTGTTACCAGGTTCAAATTCGAATATGGATAAATAGAAAATTTTCAATTTTGAAAAAATTCGAATGCATACATCTTTTATATATAGATATAGATATTTCATGTTTTATATATATATATATAGATATAGATATTTCATGTTTTATATATATATATAGATAGATAGATATAGATGTTTCATATTTTCCGTGTTCTTTTCCCTTATTCATTTTGAAATTATTAATGAGTATAAACCATTTGAAAACTATAATTTATTAAGAAAAATAACATTTATCTTTTTTCTTCAAAATATCTTTAGTTTTATTTAAAATTAAATATTCTAAACTTATTTATTTAGATTTTTTATAAATATATTTCTAAACTCAAAATCAATTATTTTCTACGGTACTTGTTTTCTATAAAACCTGTACAGTTTAGGCTCCGATATTTCAAATATTTCAAAAATTCATGGTTCACGCTAAAATTCTTGCGTTTCGGATTTCCTGGGCTTTTTAAATGCCGTCAGGAAATAGCTAAATTAAAAAATAGAAAATTTACCCTGTAAACAATTAGTTACCACACAATATTCGACCGCCATGATTGGGTATTTAGAGGTAATGGGTTTAGCAAACACATGCCGATAAGAAACCAAACATGTGTACCATGCCTGACTTTTCAGTTATCTGAATTTGAATTTAATCCGCCCATGCCTGGAATATCAGTACCAAATTTCAAATTAGTGTATTAATCGTTGAATCCAATTGAACACCGGAATTTTCAAATTGTTTTGGTTAATTCAACTGAGTTTTGTAATACATATATATGCATTTAAATAACATATAATAAACTTTTTATTTATGGAGATTTATTCTTACTTTACCATGGAGATTTTTAATTTCTAAATATACTTTGTTACAAAATTGTGACTTATCAATACTACATGCTCAAAAAGCCATAACTCCTCTCATATAACACTTCTTTATATGACATTTTTTTCAATTTGTCAATTTAATTAAAATAGTAAAAATGATATAACTACTTAAAAAATAAATGTTAATCTTTAATTTATGTATATTAATAAAAATATTTTAAAATATACTATAAAAATTAAATTTTCACTATCTAATTAATAATGATTAATAATAAATTAATATTCTAAAAATTAAAATTTTAAAAATCATAGAAAATAGACATAGCTATAACGATAACTATGTGTAAAAAATAAACGGTTAAAAACCATAAAATTTGAATACCTCTTACACGAAGTCCAAGAAATTGAGGCATTAACATTTCTACCCATCAATCATATATTACCAAGTTAGTTAGATATTTGTCATTATTAAGGATAAACCTATATTTAATTTTTGAATTTTATGTAGTGAATTGGACATGTATAACTAATCAACTATACAAATATCTTATCTAGCTAATTAGATAGTTATCGTGATTGAGGGTAACTATGTGCTTAACTTTACAATTTTATCTAGTGAATGGAATATCTATAAGTGGTGAACTATACAAATATTTTTAGTTTTATTCTTACGATTAGATTTATCAATTATAATAACATATTTGACAAAGATTAAACTAGCAATTGCACTACATGTTGCAATGGAAATGCAGTAAGGAAGTAAGGAAGTAGCATAGGACAAATATCTTTAATTTTACTCTAGCGATTAGATATTTATTAAGATAATTCTTCGGCTAAAATCACATGATAGAATATATATTTATTAAGATAATTCTTCAGCTAAAATCACATGATAGAATATTTGTTGATGCGTTTGGGTGTGCGTTTGGAACCAACCAGTGTGGTTCATCATCAGGACAAGTTGAATGATCAAATCACATGACAAAATATATAGGACAAGTTGAATGATCAAATCACATGACAAAATATATATTTATTAAGATAATTCTTCGGCTAAAATCACATGATAGAATATATATTTATTAAGATAATTCTTCGGCTAAAATCACATGATATGCGTTTGGAACCAACCTCATCAGGACAAGTTGAATGATCAAATCACATGATAGAATATATATTTATTAAGATAATTCTTCGGCTAAAATCACATGATAGAATATATATTTATTAAGATAATTCTTCGGCTAAAATCACATGATAGAATATTTTTCGATGCGTTTGGAACCAACCAATGTGCGTATGTGGTTCATCATCAGGACATTATTGACCAGGGTTCATCATCAGGACATTATTGACCAGGGAACAGCTAGTTTAACTAGAGGAAAATGGACAACATACCCATTATAGGTTATTTCTTTATTAAATTAATGGTTAGTGAATTTAATAAATTACAAGTAAAATTACCAAGGATTAATAATATTTTTAATTAATTAAATAATATTTTAATTGTTTATTATCAATTTGTCACTAGGTTGATAGTAAGTTAATTTATTATATAATATATATAATAACTAAGGATTAAAATATTTTCAAATAATTAAACCATAAATTTAATTCTCTATTAAAAATTCAAGATCTAAGAAAAATATTAAAATAATTTTTTTTTTTAATTTAATTAAATAATATTTTTAATTGTTTATTTTTAATTTGTAACTTAGATTGAGGTGAGGTTAATAGTCAGTTAATTGATTAAATTACCAGTAAGTCACTAGATCCCTAATATTATAATAATATTATTACTACTAACTGTATAGAGAAAGCGAGGAGGTTAAATAAGGAAGGAATCAAGGGAAAAAACTCGAGAAGGGGGGGGCGGGGGGGGGGGGAAGAAAACGACTAGGAGGTGAGGGCCGGGATCCAACATCTGCTGATCTTCCACCCGTCATCTCTATTGAGATTGCTAGGCCTCTATTTATTATTCATCAATTGTAATAACATATTTGATTTTGATGAAGATTAAACTAGCAATTGCACCACATGTTGCAATGGAAACATCGTAAGGTAGTAGCATAAGGAGTGGCATAGAAGAAAGAAGATGTCACACAAAAATCCCTCTAATGCCAAACATAGCAATTGCCCACATGTTGCAAGGCCTCTATTTATTATTCATCAATTGTAATAACATATTTGATTTTGATGAAGATTAAACTAGCAATTGCACCACATGTTGCAATGGAAACATCGTAAGGTAGTAGCATAAGGAGTGGCATAGAAGAAAGAAGATGTCAGACAAAAATCCCTCTAATTCCAAACATAGCAATTGCCCACATGTTGCAATGGAAAAGGTAGTAGCATAGGAAGGAGTGGCATATAAGAAAAAAGATGTCGCGCAAAAATCCCTCTAATGCCAAACCTTCCTCAAATAACCATAGAGGCAAGCATGCAAGATGATTAAGTGATGTCACCAAAGATATTAGTGTACTATTTCTAAATTGTTGATGCTTTTATATCTTGAAGCTGCCTCAATATTTTCCATTTTTCCTCATATAAAAAAATTTGATTTGTTTTTAAACTCTATAGACATATAACCTTGGAATTTAAGCTACTTAAGTGATGTAAGATACTTAAGTGATGTCACCAAAGAGATGATTCTTATTCTTTTATATCTTGAAGCTGCCTCAAGATTTTCCATTTTGCCTCATATAAAAAAATTTGACTTGTTTTTAAACTCTGTAGACATATAACCTTGGAAATTAAGCTACTGAGAGGGGGAGATGATTCATAAAATTGTGTCAATGTCTGAAATTTAGAGGGTGTATTGAATGAAATCAAGTATCTCTATTTGTTACTTCTATCTGATAATAGGAATTTTTTTAATAGATTTCATAGTTATGCCTATGACATGGGCATAGATCTATGGTTTTAAATAGAGTTTGTTGGATATAAACTATAATGTGGGGTATGGTAGATTGCCTTTGCATTGATATGAGATCAATTATCAATGTAGAATGTGAGCTCCACTAGGCCTTATGTTGGTGTCATCCTGGGTCGTGTATCCAACATAATCAAGAATGCATAGTTTACATCGTATGGGAAAACATACCATGTTCCCAAGTATGATGGCAAGCATAATGGCTCTCCAAAATATTTGTGCGAGCAACTGTGATGATGCTTTCTATAGATATAAGATGTTGAAATTGCTTACTAAAATAGAAATATGGGGCAATGGCATCAAGACCAATATTGTTAATATGGTAGATGTGGAAAAAGCTCTTGGAAGGAAACCTTCTTACACGATGAAGTTCTTTGGATGTGAATTGGGTGTTGAGTCAAATATTGATAAGACTGAAACTTCTATTGTTAATGGCTCCCATGCTAATGAAAAGATGGTTGCTTTGCTGGAAGTTTTTATAAAAAATATATGTTGAGTGCTTTGTATTTCCACCATGCTAATGAAAAGATGGTTGCTTTGCTGGAAGTTTTTATAAAAAATATATGTTGAGTGCTTTGGATGTGGAAATCCAGAGACAATTCTAATATCAAAGACACAAATGTTATCCTTGAGATGTGTTGCATGTGGGTACATTATTGATGTGGATATGACGAATAAGCTTACTTCTAATATCAAAGACACAAATTTTATCCTTGAGATGTGTTGCATGTGGGTACATTATTGATGTAGATATGAGGGATAAGCTTACCACTTTTATTTTGAAATATCCTCCAGAACAAAATAAGGGAGGGGAAAGCATAATCAAGATTCAAGAAGACAACAATTTACATCATATGGGGAAACTTACCATGTGCCCAAGATTGATGGAAAACATAATGGCCTCCAAAACATTCTTTCTATAGCTACAAGATGTTGCAATTGCTTACTAAAATAGAAAGACAAGGGAATACTAATAATGTTAATATGGTATATGTGGCAAAGTCTCTTGGAAGGAAACCTTCTTACACGACAAAGTTCTTTGGATGTGAATTGGTTGTCGAGTCAAAGAATAATGTTAATATGGTATATGTGGAAAAGAATAATGTTAATATGGTATATGTGGAAAAGTCTCTTGGAAGGAAACCTTCTTACACGACAAAGTTCTTTGGATGTGAATTGGTTGTTGAGTCAAAGTTTGATAAGAAGACTAGAACTTCTATGCTACATGTGGGTACACCTGTAAGATTCTAATATCAAAAACACACATGATATCCTTGCGATATGCTACATGTGGGTACATTACTAATGTAATACTCCGAAACAAAAGAAGGGAGGAAAACATAAGAAGTCATTGAGGAGGGCTAAAAAAGAACACATTAAACAGGGGGAATCTTTATTTGAAAAATAGAAGAAAAGCAAGAAATATTCAAAGAATAAGAAAAACAATGATGTCAATTAAAAGGTGACAAAGAAAAGTGATTTACTATGGGAGGAGAAAGAAATATGTGCCAAACTTGTGTCGAAGGAAACATTCTTAATATGGAATGCACACTTCGCAACCTTTTTCCAATTTTTGGTAATAGAGTCTGGTAATAGAGTCTGCTTTATGAGTACTAGCAACAGAGGGCGAGGTGAGAGACTCATTGTTGTACTCTTTGCCATGTGAGTGATATGATGCGGCGAGGTCAGAGACTCATTGTTGTACTCTTTGCCATGTGAGTGATATGATTCGACAATTCCTAGTGGATTCTTCCCAATGGCTTCCAAGGAGCTCTAGTGGATTCTTCCCAATGGCTTCCAAGGAGCTCGTGAAAACTTTACCAATTGAGTATATGTTTTTAATAGTATAATTATGGAAGATGTCACAAAATTTGATACGCCAAAAATTTACCAATTGAGTATATGTTTTTAATAGTATAATTATGGAAGATGTCACAAAATTTGATACGCCAAAAATTTACCAATTGAGTATATGTTTTTAATAGTATAATCATGGAAGATGTCAAAAAATTTGATGGTATCAAAAAACGGTTAAGCAAGAAGTAGTTTTTTGGTTATTTTTTGAAAGTGCCAATTACGTGTTTTAACTATTAGTTTTTTTGTCAACTATTTACTTGATAATGTTATGATATGTATAGAATATCCCTCGGTTACATCCTAAAATTTATGTGATAAGTTTAAATAAATTGAATTAATTTATTTAGTTAAAAATATTTAGCTAAAAGTGATGTAATTTTTAGTAATTGCTTACTTTTATTTATAAAGTAATATTACTTTATCATAATTTAATTATTAATAATCAATATTATTATTATTCAAATTAATATAAAAATATTAGCATCTAGAATTTAAATTTAAGTTTATTTTTAAGAAAACCAATAATCCAAAGGAAAAAACATGCCATGTCTAATTAGTTTCATTGCAGAAGCTCTTTACCCTTCACATGCCCAACTCTATAATAAAATGACTATTTAGGTCTAAGTTTTACCGCTAGAGTTAATCAATTGCGAAATAGAGAAAGCTAAAACTAACGATTCAGAGTTGATGAGGCTCACCAAAACCTTGAGTAGAATCATGCGAAAACAAAGTGAATGTTTCGGAGTTGTAAGATAAGCAAAACCTAAGACTAATTTAGCACAAAAACCATATATATTATTCATAAATCATACAAAATGAAAGCTAAGGGATCAAAGTAAGCAAAAGTCGTATTAAAGAGAAAACATATACAAATTAACATATTTCAGAATTTAATATTCACATTCATTGCATTTTCAGTACCATCGTGATCCATCACGCTCATATTATATTTTCGTGATCCGTCATGCTCATATTATATTTTTGAACATTCATGACAAAACTCGAGCATAGTGTTGTATTATTGTATTTGATTATATGTCGACACTGTTTAATTTACGTCTCATCTTTCGGTTTTGTGCCACTTTTTGAAAAGTTCCTTTCACAAGCCCGCCTACAATTTTGTGAGGCATCTACAAAACATCTATGCCTCATAAAATTTAACATAACCATCACCACAAGTTCAAAAGAATAAAAGAATAAACTAAAACGCTCTTTCTATATTTTGTATTTCACATGTTGAAACTCTTTAGTAATCATGAGACATGCAGTCGTGACTTCACCGATTATCCGGGGAACCATTTCACTGTACATAGCAAGAACTCCCAATTATCAAACCACAAAGGAACTTCCACCTCCCATCCCACGAAGGATTTATGTATCAGACTCTGTCTCATACATTCAGAAACGGGTTACATACGATATGGGTCATTAAACCAAACCAAAAGAGGAAATGGGTTCTTCCATCGTAAGGTACTATTTTTAACAACAAAGTGACTATGCCCTATTTAAGGATTCGGGCGAACAGTTGGGATACTGAGATATTGAGAGCCATCGATCAGTTGGGAAATGGAGGCACCCTCATAGGACTACATCAAATATCTCCTGTGGTGTTTCTCCCACAAAAGGGGCAACTCCACTCAGCATTATGTACAGGATCACCCCTGCGCTCCACACATCCACTTTCTCATTGTAATCCTTCCCTCCCAACACCTCCGGTGCTATGTAATACGGAGTACCCACAATTCCTTGCATTAATTCTTCCCCTGCATTCATTAATATGAGAATTTCAACCATGGAATTGCATGACAACGAAAGGGGGCAAACATAATAAACATACCTGGAGAGAAAAAGGAGGCGTGCCCAAAGTCTGCAAGCTTGATTTGAGAAAGGGAACTAGAATGATCGGTAAAGAGAATGTTGTCAGGTTTTATATCTCGGTGGGCGATTCCAATGGAGTGGCAGTAACTGATGGCCTCCATGAGCTTTTGCAGGATGGTGGCGGCCTCCTCTTCGGAGAAGGGTACTGTATTATTCCTGCTAACGATTCTGTCGAACAGATCTCCGCCTGAGCATAACTCCATTACCAAATGGACAAACTCATCATCCTCATAAGCATCGTGAAGGGCAACCACAGCGGGGTGACCTGCAACATACTGCATGATCTTGATTTCGTTGTCGAGGCATTCTCTGTCGAATGAATCTTGAAGGAGATCTGATTTTGTTATGGTCTTGCAGGCGGCCTGTTGCCCACTTTGCTTGTTCAAGCATCTCCTGATCACCCCGAACCTCCCTCTGCCGATCACTTCCTCCTGCAATTGGTAACGCAATAAAATTCAGGCATCTAGCAGTAAGCACCACCGAAATATATTCATCATCTTTGAGTAGGCTGGGTGGTTACTGTAACGAACTTCAGCCAGCGTTTACTGTAACAAACTTCCAACAACGAACTTTCAACGCAGCATTTACCACAACTTATAATGATCCAAAGGCAGAAATTATTTTTATCCTCTAATATATCATATCAACGGCACAAAATAGAACATGGTGGCACATAGGGAACGGCACAAAATAGTACATGGGGGCACATAGGGAATATCTTCCTAGAAAGAAACAAACGACTTACGACATAATTATTAAAAAAATATAATTATAATATATATCTCATTTTTTATTTTCTTAATAATTTTAATAAAAATAAATTATTATAATAATATATATTATATATTTAAATTTAAAATTAAACTATTTAAAAAATAACCTAAATTTGAAAACATAACCATTCAGTGTATCCATCAAAATCCTATTTCCAAGATAAAGATAACGATTAACCTAAAATTCCATTGCATCTTTATCTAAATCCATCCGGTTTTTATCATAATCCACCTGACCCACGTTGGTAAATTTCCCTTCACCTTCAATATCAGTTTCACCTTCAAAATTTAAGGATGAAATTAGGAATTTACAAACGACTCAGTGTAACTTTTTAAAACCTCTGGCTACGTGTTTGCGTGAATTTGTTCTTCTGCATAGGTGCTAAAGGTGGCTAAACGGATTCATCGTTCCATTACCAGTTCACCATTTCATGGTAATGTATGTTTAGGATTGAGTGGTCAGGTGATAATTTGAAAGAAATAATTCAGTGGTCGGAGTGAGTATTCAATTACTGTGAGTATTCTCATCTATGAAGGGGGTCTTATACACCAATTTGGTGTCTCGCTTGTCCGTGACCTTAAAATTGGATAATAATAATAATATTATTTTCGAGCCCATGGTCTTTCGATCTCGGACCTTCTAGCACTAGTATAAATAATATTGGCAGCCCCATTTGATATATCCGTGGTGGATTTTCATATGCACTTGATTTGTTATTGGGATTTCTTGTTGATAATTTCCTGTTATTCTTGGAAAAATCTTATTTTCTTTATAGGTGGAAGTAGTTGTAGGATGGTAGATGAGGGATAGTTGCTACAATGATAGTTGTAGCAATGGTTAAACATTCATAGATAATTTGGAATAAAACCACATAATAGCACACAGTAATGTTGTAGCATTGTAATTAGAATTGATGGAATCGTTTGAAATTGAAATAAAAAATAGGCACATAATTTTGCAGAAAGAACTTTAGAATGTTAATAATGACTATGCTAATTTTAGCTCTTTCACACATGCTAATTTCTTCCTAAATATAGATTTCATGTAAAGAATCAAAAGTAACAAGTTAACTAAGAGCTACTGAAACACGTATGTCTAGTCTCCCTTAATTATGATCACTTCACTCAGGATCATAACATCTAGGTTTTGTCTATAAATTTAAATAAATTTGTTGTCAATGAATTTGTGAATATGTCACCTAATTCTTCTTTAGATTCACATGATTCTAAATGGATATAAATAATTTGAAAGGAATCTACATTAACATCAATAATGCTATAAATATTAATACATGAAACTATGTCTGAAGATAGGAAAATGTTGACAACGTTGGAAATCCATCAACCAAGGGGGTCTCGCCGATGTGAAGTCCCAATTAGACCTCACACCATTTGGAATAGGAGCTCCATCCAGGATATCACCCCGGATGCCATATATTCTTATAGATTTTCCTTGGATATAAAGTTCAGCACAAGAGAGTAATGCATAGGTAATATGGGATCAACAAGTGAGTATGCTTTGTGAAATGTTCAGTTGTTGATAATATCAAGGTCCTTCTATCGAAAAGGAAGAGAAAAGTGGACACTTTAAAGGAAAGTAATAGTACTAGTCTATAAAAGGCACACAAACATATAAATATAAATGAATCATTGATCAAGTAGCGAAATAGTTCAGAAGGAAGAAACGATTGTTAAAGAAAATATAATAGACATTCAACAAGATAAGTACCAAAGCTACCAAAATAGTTCAATTTCCTTAGAGGAGACGAAAACAACATACATCACAAACATTTAAAAAATAGTCTTACAATATTCACGACATATGCATGAAAGTTGGCTGAACGAGCTTTTGAATTAAGTAAAAGCTCCAAGATACATAAAGACAGTGAACACCACTAACCCCAATAATGGAGCATTAGAAATGTCACTTGCTCCTCCAAAACAACTATCTTACTCTCCAATGCCTCATAGGAGGCGCCAAGGTGAAAATTCCTTTCCTTGTATAATGAGGGTGTATATATAACAAATGAAGTGACCATTCACCTCCATTGTGACTCTTAGACTACCCTCATGATTGTTTGACTTCTCCATGACTCTTTGACTTCCTATATGACTTTTCACATTACATGGATGAGTCTCGGACTTACACTTTTACAATACATTTTCCAATGTTGAATTACATATTCCACAAAATGATGTGGCACATGATGATTGATGACATGACATGACACGACAATGGTTACATGGACTGCATGATGAGATGGCAGTGCCAAGTCACTTTTTGTTGTTGCTTCCTTTCTATCTTCTTGAAGGATGGAACATGCTCTTCTTCTACCTCCTCCTAATGACTTGAAGATAAGGAGTCTCCAATGTGGTCTTGGTCCTCAGTTGTTGTTGCAAAACGATGTTCCTTTGTCTTATCTTGATGGATAAACATGTCTTTGCATCTATAAGGATATCTTCTAGCATGGTCCCCTTCTCCATCTCCTTCATCCTCATCTTGTCATAGCATGATAGAATACCTATGTGTGAAATCCACTCATGAGAAGATGATATTTTTTCCGATAAGCCCCTAGTCTAAGATGTTACATGATGATCCACTGATTGAGCTATGATTGGGCAGTAGGATGAGAGAGGGGCTTAACGGATGTCAAATTTCATATCTCATGAGCTCAAGTGTCAGGCTTGAGCCTTGAGACTACGTAGTGCATAATTTAGGCTAGGATTGACAAGTCAACTGCGCAGTTGAGGGGTTGAAGGAGCCAAGCTGAGGGCTTGAGCACTGATTTTTCCTACTGCACAGTTCTGGCAGGTAGAGGAGGCCATGTGATTATGCAATTATGCAGTTTAGGAGCTCAAGGATAAGGACTCAGCCTTGAGACTGCACAGTGCACAGTTTTGGGTGGGAAGGAGAGAGAGATTGCACAATTTTGGAGATCATAGGTTGGGCTTGAGCATTGTGATTGGGTCGTGTGTAGCCATTGAAGGCATATACTGCATATTGGGTAGTGCCAAGGGATGAGGGTGATGCTTAAGGGCTGAGAATGGGAAGTTCAGGTTGGGCAAAATAAGGCTGAGTGGCCCGGTTGGTGAGTTTTCCCAGTTTGACTAAGTGTTGGATAAATGAGATGAAGATGAGAAAAAGAGAGACTCTAATTATGATCACACACTTATATCACTTGATGACATGACAAGGAACACTTAGAACATATGAACATATGAACAACATACCTTCCTCTATGCAACAACCTTGCGATGACTCCTACCAAGTGCGACACAAAAGATACACTCTGTGACAAAAGTGGTGACACTTGTGTGACAATGCTTGAAGGTTTGTAAATGAGTGTGAAACATTTATATCTGATAAGAAAAAAACAATATCACAAATATTTCCCCTTTAAACAAGAGAAAAATCCACTTTATGCAACAAATGGCAATTTCTATGCCAAAAGACGACACTTGTGATATGACAAGAAAAGTGCGAACAAAATTTGTGATATGCAAACAATGATGAAAAAACCACATGCTAGGATGAAGATAACATGAAAAAGAAAAAATGACATTTGTATGTAAGAAAACAAAACTTGCAAAGATGAAAGTGTGCAAAAGGCAACAGTTGGAGAAACTCATTGAAATAGTAGTATGATCGCAAACAAAGTGTCAGAATGTCAATGATAGTGTGCATTGACTACTGTCATGGGGTGAAAATTGCATAGCCACTATCTTAGTGGATTGTGCCACGCCTGTTTAAGCTTGTGTGAAGGAATGCTTTCATGAATGCATTACGGACTGAGCATGTGTGAGGAGGTGACTTCAACACCTACAATCCAGAAGCAAGCTCAAAGACTTAACACAAAATTAACCAACCAAGAAGTGAATATGGAATGACTGATTGCAAGATCCATAGTAGGCTCCAAAATTCAAGGATTGGCAAAATTTTTGAGGGTGTTTGTTGCATCGACAACATAAAACTATCTTGGACATGTAGTTAATTGGTTGAGGGAATATCTCAACCACAATCTAATCTAGGATTCTAACTAGTTGGGAACAATATCTCAACCAACTAGGTCCCAACAACCTCCTAACTAATAGGAAGAGAATCCTTCTAGAGTTAATGAGCACACCAAAGAAAAGTAGAAGTTATATTCTCTAACACTCCTCTTTAAAGACAATTTGTCTTGATTTCAATCAACAAAGTTGATCTATGGTCCAACCTGGTGTTTACAATCGTTATCAAAAAATGTTGATGTCCATCTAAAGGAAAAGCCATCCATCAGAATGCATGGGTACCTAACCACTACAACCCCTGGTCTACTAGAATGTTCTTAATGTACATGGTTCACTTAACCATCATATATGAATACTTGTATATGTACCTACACCTTTAATTCCCCCTACACCATCATCATCTCAGGATTCCTTAGATTACCTGTAACTATGCTTTGGGTTTGGTTGTCTTACCCTCAACCATGTTATGGGTTTTTCTAGTTGATCCTCAACCATGCTACAAGAATCATTATCCACTTCCCTCTCACAAGTGGTTTCTGTCTTAAGATAATACTATACTATAAAATGGTTTTAAGATTACCATGAACTTTGCAAGGGTATACATGTCTTATTAGGCTTACATCATTATTGACTCACATACATACTATTACAAAATTTTCAAGAAACACTAAAAAAATCGTAGACTTTCTTTACAATTATAACATGCACTAGTACAAAATAAGAGAGACCACATGACTAAAAACGTCAGTCACCACAATTATTTCAAGTGAATTACTACTAAATTTGAGCAATTTTAAGTGACTCACCTAAAAATGACTAACTTAAACGACTAATTTAATCCAGGGATAAAATATATGACTAGATAATCATTGACTCAACTAAAAGAGACTAACTTAAATAACTAATTTAGTCAAGGATTAAAATATATTACAAGATAATAAGTGACAAAATTAAAAATGATTAACGTAAACAATTACTATATTCCAACAATAGAAATATGGCCAACTAACAAGTACAAGTAATATGTGAATTAGTCATTTATGTTATTCATTTTTAATTGTGTCACTCCAGAAATTGAAAATTGAAATTTTGATATTGAACTTTTACATTTCACTACATTTTAACACTGTAGGGGGTCTCTAAATTTATTTGTAGTGTTAAAATTTAGAAACAAAGGGGTCTCTTAGTCCATAGTGTTAAAATTTAGATAAAGGGGTCTCTAAATCCATCTGCAATGTTAAAATTTAGGTAAAGGGATCTCTAAATTCATCTGCAATGTTAAAATTTAGGTGCATGGATTCAATGACCCCTTAAAAGGGTTTATAACAAGGGATCTTTAGAAACAAAGTAATACCATACATTTTGAGGCATAGAAAATGGAAAAAATGGAATAATATTTTGAAAGGATAAATATTTTTATATGTTGCATAGTATTATATGTATTAATATGTGTTTAGGCATTAAAAAGTTGGAAAATTTTGGAAGAAAATTTTGAAAGGATAAAGAGTTTTTACATGTTGCATAATAATATGTGTATTATTAAGGTATTGTTTAGGTGAGGCGAAGGGAGCTTCAAAGAGAAGGAAATAAATTACTAACTATGTTCATATTGAGGCATAGAAAAAATACTAACTATGTTCATATTGAGGCATAGAAAAAAGGAAAAAATGGAATAAGTTTTTGAAAGGTAAAGATTTTTTATATCTTGCATAGTAATATATGTATTAATATATGTTCAGGCATTAAAAAAAATCGAAAAAATGGAAGAATATTTTGAAAGGGTAAAGAGTTTTACATGTTGCATGATAATATGAAAAATGGAAGAACATTTTGAAATGGTAAATAGTTTTTACTTGTTTCATGGTAATATGTGTATGATTATGTTCATTGTAATATGTATATAATTAATGTATCTTTTAGGTGAGAGAAAAAATAGGGCAAATGGAGAAGAAGGTTTCATGCATATGGGTTTCTTTTGGTCGGTCTCTCCATTGAAAAGATGAGTCTGCAATTTTGTTTACCAAGAAGTCAGTGGGATATTTCACTAGAAGACCAGAGCCATGATAAATCGTTGGAAGAGTACATCGATGACCTCAAGTTGGATGAAAATGGTGACTCATTGTTGAAAAATGAAGAAGAGTAGAAAAGGTGAAACTGTGGTGGCTCGAAGAAATAAATCATTGCTTACCAAAGAGTTCATCTGTGACGAGTTCGATTACCAATAAGTCAGTGGGATATTTCACCAGAAGGCTTTAGAAGACCAAAGCCATGAAAAATCACTGGAAGAGTACTTTGATGACCTCAGCTTGGATGAAAAAGGTGACTCATTGTTGAAAAAAGAAGAAGAGTAGAGTGAAACTCTGGTGGTTGTGATAAATAAACTGATTACCAAACCGATGATGAGTTCGATTACTAGACAAACAGCGAGTTCGATTACCATGAAGTCAATGGGATCTTTCACCAGAAGGCTTTAGAAGATCAGAGCCATGATAAATTGCTAGAAGAGTACTTCGATGACCTCAAGTTTGATGAAAATGGTGATGCATTGTTGAAAAACAAAGAGGTGAAAAGGAGAGACTCTGGTTGTTGGGAGAAATAAACCATTGTTTACCAAAGATAGTTCTCTTTTGGAGCTTACCATCCTCACAAGAGAGCCACACTGTAACTCTTGATTTTGATAGTAAACTGGTTATTTTTGGGTCAGTAGAGAAGGGGAAGGGAATTATTTGAATGTTGTTCATAGTTTGGATCTAAATCATATCAAATGGATTTCCCTTGATGTGAAGGTGGATTTTCCTGCTTATAGGGATAGCCATACTGCAGTTGTTGTTGAAAATAGGCTTATGGTGGAGATTTTGGAGACCATTACTTAGGAGAATTTGATATTTTGGTTCTTAATACCTAAAATTGGTCCAGAGTAAGTTCAACATTTTCTCTTGCCATTTTGACAAGTAATCTCTTTTTTTTTTATATGTGGGAATATTGGAACCCTAACCCCACATTAACGATGTATAATAACCCACTTGAACACGGGGTGGACTTCATGAGATTTTAGCTTTGGACCTTTGCATTGAAAAGTCAATGTCTGTGTCAATAGGGCATGCGTTAATCTCCCAAAGAGTAAGCTCAACTTAACTCTTCAGCACAACAACACTTAGGCCAGGGTTGGGAATCTCTTTAGCTGGATAGTAAAATTTGTACCTTCACAATGTTAGTCTCTATCACAATTTTATCAATTATTATAAGAAAGATTCTAGGATTTTTTTACAAAATCTTGAATCTTTTTTACAAGCCCATGATCTTCTTTTCCTTTTGAAATTTTGGAGTACATTTTTATGTTTGGTCTTCTCAAATGGCAAGCTCTCTAAATAACTAACTAGCTTCACATGCCCACATGTTGCTAGTGGTTGTTAATTGAAACCATCTTGAACACTTCTATTAGGATTGATTATCCTCTATTGTCCATCCATACAATCTGTTGTGTCATATTCCACATAGTAGAGTGCCAAACTATAAATCAGTACTATACATCATATTCCAGATAGTAGAGTGCCAAAATATGATCCATTCAATGTGTCATATTCCACATAGTAGAGTGAAAAACTAAAAATCAATATTAGTTTATAGTAAAATTGAAGCCATTTCCTACCAAAAGAAAACCATTTAGGGTTTTCATAAATATACCTAATTTGATGCCAGCACATAATAAGAAATTCCTCTTCTTTTCTTGGTGGAAATTTACATTTTTTGATGGCAGAGGCCTACATGTTATTTGTGCCAAACTTTAATTCTTTTAACGTTCAATCTTCTTATGTTTTTATGAATACCTTGCAAATTTTTTCTCAATCTCTTGAAACTAATCCACCCATCCTAATACAAATCTAGGTGGAATAACATCCTACTGTGGAATATCATCTTTTGGTGTTTTATCAGTTCCCCAAAATGTACGTTTTCATTTGGATCTCCATTGTGTTGTTATCTGAAAATCTACAAGAGGATGTCAAAAGAACTATGATTGTTTTGTCATTTTTGTAATTCCATTCAATGAATATCAGTGGAAATATGTATTCAATTTATATAGACTCTGAAGAATGAGATTTTGAATCCAATGATTTCCCCAAAAAGACATTTTTTGATGTGAATTGAACTTGATTGAAAGAGATGTATAAATTTTTTCCCTGGAAACTTACTAAAGCCTATAATATGATATTCTATAATTATTCAGTAAAAGCTTCGACCTTCTATTTCCTATAAATGAATAAGTTTAATATACTTGTTATGTAATAGCTAGTTGTAGAAGGGACATGTTCACCAAGAGTGTGTTGGACATGCACCTATTAGAATTGGCTACAAGGCAATCATTCCTACATCCTCTTATAGATCCATTTTTTCTTCATAAACCAGGATAATCTTGAAAATATTTTGTCCATGGCTATGGCTAAAAATGACTTGCTTGCACGAGGACAAGAGAACTTGTGAATTACCAACCTGCAATCATCCAATTTGTGAAATGTTTTCTAGGTACACATTATTGGTGGGGTTGGAGATCGTGCATATTACAATGATGTATGGATGCTTGACACAAATACTTGTTCGTGGACTCAACTTGATGTTGGTGGGAAACAACCACAAGGCTTTTTTTCTCATAGTGACGTTGTAGTTGACTCAAACATAACCATTGATGGAGGGTAGGTCCATAAATATCTCTATTATAATGTTCAAATCTCTAGTCTGAGCTTATCTCTATTTCTAGAAATGGATATTATAAGGGTTTTTCTCTTGTTTTGTACAGTTGAGAAGAGGAATGCACCCTTTAGATGAATTAATTATTTTTCATTTGGGAGAAAAACATCCCAATGGTCATTGCAATGTTTCCATGTGCAAAATCTTTGGAAAATAGTTTGATAATCAAGAGAGATGAAGACCTAATACTTGTTTATTCCAAGGTGGTGATCATTTGGTTTCAATGCTCGAAAATAGAGTTGAGAGCTCCGTAAGGGACACAAAATTTAGTGATGTAAGTCATAATTCTTACAAGTATTTTACTGCACATTTTATTATATTTTTATTGCCTATGTAACCTCAAAGTGCCCTTTTTCTGTTTGTTTTATTCATAAGTCAGTAGTACTAGGTAGAGCATGGTAATGGAAAGAGGATTTGAATGTGAAAAGACTTGTTGACGTTGAAGAAGATTTCAAGCCATCTTTCTTAGAAGATCTAGGTTGGTACAATCGATGTTCTATATACATGCATCTGTCTTACATGCATCTCTCTAGTTGTAATTTTCTTCATGATGTTAGATTATCCATCATTAAATCTAGAATATATATATTTTCTATTTTACAGTGTTCCTTCTTTGCTTGGCCAAATCCTTGGGATCTGTTGGAAATTTCTTCATAAGCCACCATAATTTAATGGCTTCCAAATTGCAGTGTGTAATTCCATGGAAAAATGTTGGAAATGCCCTCCAACATGCAACAATCTCAAAGATTGTCACTATTCATCATTGCAACTCTTAAAACAAACTCACAGAACAAAAGATTAGGAACTTAGATCAAGCACAACCTTTCAATCATTGAAAGATATTAGGCATCTCTCCCGTCAACCTTTATTACGTTTGGATTTGTGTCATGTTCTAAAGCTTTGGATCCCACCCTTGAAACCCTCTAACAAATTCCTCTTAAAGGTTATAGTCCTATCAATACATAGATTCCTAGAAAGTTTTGGAAAACATGACATGATACCATGTTAAGTAAATTTTGCACTCAAAGTTTAACCCCAAAATATAGGTAACTTTGAAAGATTGACTCCTATCAAAACTAAAACCTGAGAATTTGTAAACACTTGTTGCAGAAAATAATGATAGAGATACACAAATATGAACTCTTAATCACATATCTATTGAACAAAGGAAAATGAGAATACACTACCATAACTCAAAACCAAAAACTTGCTAACCAACGTAGCATTTCACTCTACATTTTCATTATAAATTACTGACATGTTACTTACCCATTCAATTTATAATTCACTACCCTGTTATAAACATAAATATCAAGTTAGAACTATCGAAAATAATTGAATCCATGTTATAAGCTGCTAGCATGCTATAAACATAAACACCAATTTACAAATGTTAACTATTTTGAATTGCAGGTTTAACCATCGAGATTAAGGGACGTACTTACAGGGGTCGTCAAAAACTTGTAACAAGGATTTTTATTAATTGGTGGAGGGAATTATTTCTCTGGAATAGAAGTGTGGATGCCATCAATTCTAATCCTCGTTAAAGAACTTCTCTGACCAATTCATCTTTAGTTATTAGTCTCTGACCCATTCATCTTCAATTATTAGACACAAAACAAGAAACAAGCGATTATCACTTTAATGTAAAATATGGAGGCAACGGATTACATGATCAATGCTCAGTCCTGTCACTTGAGAGATTCTGAAAAAATGTGATCGCAACGGCTCCAAAAGCTTTCTAATGGGGGTAAATTTATACTGTCACACCAACGTACTGTTTAGAAAAGCTTATTGATGGCTAACTTCGTGTTTGAGGACAAATGTGATATTGATGCTCCAAAAGCTTTCACTATTATTTATACGTTCACGACAAAGCTTCTTATCCTTCCCTTCGACTTTTAGTGTAAATGTTCCCCGATAAACCCGGGTATCGGAACAAATCGATCACGCAGAAGTCCAGTAGGACCAAGTTGCGTTCATCAAAGGCGACATCAGGGCGTGACAGAATGAGCCGTGGCCGGTGTGGCATCTAGTTCCTTTCGGTCAAATCCCAGCCAATTCACGTTAGTGTATATTATGAGTATTGAATGCTGGATATTTATAGGGATGCTAAGTGGAAAATTTGCACATAAATACATTAGAGTTACATATACAGTCTTCATAATCATAAGTTGTAGGTGAGCTTTATTTTGATTTTTAATTAGGTCATCGGAGTTATTATTGAACGGGATCACATGGAAATAGGGTTTTAAATGTGAAAACTCTATTAACATTTAATATTAAACAAGATTTTAATGTTATGTAGAATTGAATAATACGAGGGTTGAAAGGAAAATCAATAAAAGGTACAGATTTTGTTGAAAAAACCATGACGTTCAAGTCTCAAGGGTAGAATTCGCAGGGCAGAGAGAATTTGTCTAAGAGGAAAAGGGTTTCTTAACACTAGCATGTTGCAGATTCCCCAAATGCCTTTTTAGGCAGTCTCATTATCCATCCACTGAATCAGTTGCAGCAGCTTAACCAATATTTTCATGGTGCGAGCCAATTGGGATGCAACTAATTTGAAATAGGTTGAAGCACTTCTACATCTCTAAAACATCTAGAGCTCATTATAAAAACTCCTTACACCAGCTAAGGGTGAAAATCCATTGCAATGAGGAGTGTTAAGAGAAGATATTATGAAACTTTATGATCAAAATCCATTAGAAAATTAAATTAACAACCTAGTAATAAATATGTTACAAATTTAGTTATATAAATTAAATGTTTGGTAAATTCCCATAGAAATCAACCCATAATAAACATTTAAGCATTTAATTTATAATACATTTCAAGTTGCTAAAATTTAAAACATAACAAAACTAAATAAATTATGATTTTATTTTAAATTATCATTATTTTTTTTTTTCGTAAGTTTGGCAGTACCTTTCTTTTCTATTAATCATATATAAGGCATGTAACAAAAATATGTCTAGTGGCCTCAACCTGCCTGAAGGGAACTAGATCCGTTGGCCAACGATCAACATCATATGTCCAAAACTTAAACAATTTGAGCATGTCCATCCAGGCTAAATAAGCTACTGTAAACATACTACTATCAATGTAAATTTTATCCGACTAGATCATTGTGATAAAACAACAAAAAAACATACTACTACCAATGTAAATGTTATCCGACCAGATCATTGTGATAAAACAACAAAAAAATTCATAACTTCCTAGCTTCTCAGCATTCAATCATCTCACGAATCTATGGGAGCCGGGTCCTTAGCACTTGACCCTGGCATTTTGCTTTGTAGCAAGATTTGAATTTGTTTTTCCATGTAGCCTAAGTGGACATTTTGGTGGTACTGCTGCACTTATACTGCTTGGATTTCCCTTTGAATATCTTTTAAGCTAGGCCCCTCTTGCTGGGTTTGCCATGGATCCTCCAAATTCCTCTTTGTTGTCATTGCTTTTGCCAGTATTTTCTTCATGACCCAGTAGAGATAGACTGTCTGTTTGAAGAGATTTTGCCTACCTCGGATGTGTCCTAGGTCTAAAAGCAGGGTTTCCCAATCTTTTGCTAGAAGTGGCTTTGTCGCAGCCTTGTCATTCAATTCCGGCTCCCATGAATAAATTAGAGACTCGACTTGTGCTGGAGTTTCCCTACTATAGGCATGCATGAGGTCTTTCATATTTTCCTCCCCTGTTTTCATGCCCCTCTTCCACTGGGTCTTACTGGTCGAGGCCATCAACGTTTTCCTTTTGTTGTCGGTTTGTTTATAGTTGTGGTGATGCCCTCTTTTCCCCAGCCACGCTTTTGCCTTCGCCATGTTTCCTTCGATCAAAGTTTCCTTCAACCACGGGGACTCCCAAACTCTTGCCTTGTCCCGGAGCAGAAGTGATGGAGTCAGAGGGAGAAGAAGATTAGATGGACCTGTAAGAGTAGCGTAAGAAGAAAAGTTAAAACCAAACCAAATGTCAGTGTCTCCATCCAGCCATTCCCTGTGGAGCGTAGTCTCTGAGGTGTGTTTCCTGGTTTGAGCAGTGAAACCCAGTTTACCCCCAACCCCTTCATCAATTTCCTTCATCCTCTTTGTACCTAGACTTAGGAGAATTCCCTTCCTCTGTATCACTATTCTCCCCCCGGTCTAGCCAACCCTCTGACTCCATGGAATAAGCCCTGCCATGGCTGACTTGACAGACTCACAGGTGTTTGGTCACTCAGGTATTGGGATGCAGGCGACAGACCAAGCCCTAATTGATTTGATAGACCCACCGGGGTTTGGTGACCACGACTCACCATTCATGCCCCACTAGACCTTAAAATTGCCAGAAAACTCGACCTTGACGGGATTGACAGACATGTTGGTAAAGGGAGTGCCCAGGTTTAATTGCATTCCCTTCCTCTGGCTTTTCATTCTACCCCCGAATTTTCATTTTAAATTACTGTTATTAATTATAACAAAAAAATTAACATATTAGTTAAATATATATGCATTTAAAAGGTATGCAACAAGTTTATTAGCCATAGAAATTGAGCCCCACTTTACCATCGAGATTCTTAATTTTGTTACAATATTGCGACTTATCAATAACACATACCCAAAAAAACATCTCCTTTCATATAACATTTTTTTCAATTAGTCAATTTAATTAAAAAAAAATATAAATACTTAAACGATAGATATTAATATTGAATTTATCTATATTAATAAAAATATTTTAAAATATTCTATACAAATTAAATTCATACTCTCTAATTAATAATAAAATAAAAGTCAAAAAAATCATATTACACAATAAACAAATATCATATATTATCAATAACTACATGTAGAAAATAAACGATAAAAACCATAAAATTTGAATACCTCTTACACAAAGTCCAAGAAATTGAACCATTAACATTTCTTCGTATCAATCATATATTATCAAGCTAGTTAGATATTTCTCACGATTAAGGAGAAACCTATGTTTAATTTTATAATTATATGTAGTGAATTGGATATGTATAACTAGTCAACTATACAAATACCTTATGTAGCTAATTAGATAGTTATCGTGATTAAGGGTAAATATGGGTTTAACTTTACAATTTTATCAAGTGAATGGAATATCTATAATTCGTCAACTATACAAATATCATTAATGTTATGTTGGCGATTGAATATTTACTAGCATTTGCACCTAATGTTGCAAAGAAAATGCCGTAAGGCATAGTGTGTGGAAGAATATTCAAATGTGAATGGGCTTTTATGGGCTTTTTTGAAAGCAAGGGTCGATGTATTTGAGTTTTAATTTGAGGAAGCCATGTCGAAAAGCGTATTTGGGGGTTAAAGTGGCTACAAAAAGGAATGCAAGTAGTCTTAAATGTCCATTGAACTTGTCTAGACCCCTCATATTTGGATTGAAATTGCGTAGTTGAAGGTGAAGGTAAAGGAATAAATTCACGCGAAACGTGAACAAGAACTGGGTTGGGTATCCATATCGATTTGAATAGGGTTATTTAGGAAATCATTAATCAAACAAGAAATTTAATTAATATGAAGACATATTGAAAACATGTATTATATTCATTGAAATAAATTGATTTTGTTAACAAAATATGTTAAAACCCATTGATAATGAATCAGTTGTGAAGACATAAACTATCAAAATGGTATTTGATCTTGAAACATCCTTTTTCAAGTTTCAAATGGAAAATAAAAATAGTGAATATAATATTCTAAAGAACTCTGTGCTTGTCATTCCATATTTGACATTGTATCAAAACTTGTTGGAGGCATCGAAGACCTGAAGTCATGATTGGCCAACCCAAGTGTAAATGCCCCAAAACAGCCCTGCCTACAAATGCCCTACTTACATTTTTGCGCTTGCCGAGTTTTTACCAAGCTTCTCCTGAGATGAGTCAAACTATCGACACTCTTCTGCCTCGTCAAGTCTTTCCTAAGCCAAGTCTACTAATCTAAGTCACATCACAAAGGACATTAAACACGTAGAACACGAAAAACAAGAGTCTAATACAAGATACTTTAACCCTAAAAACAAGACACTGTCGAATACAAAACACTTTAACCCTAAAACTAAACATCAAGTACATGTCAAGCGTCCTAGAATGTCAATGTCCCGGGGACTGCCCTATTTAGTTGCTAGTTGTTAACATTGCAGAGATCCATTTTAATCATAGACTTATTAGCGGTTGAAATGGATCTCACTGCTTAAAAATTCAAAGTTAAAATAGCTTCATGTTAATTCAAATCTACATTTTATCCTTCACCTGCATAATAAGAAAGAACAAGAGACCGTAAGAACTCTTAAGAGTCACAAAACAACAATGCAAAATACTTTTAAAGTCGAACATATAGGACATTTCTACGGCATGTGTCCTAGAATGTCAATGTCCCGGGGACTATTGCCTATTTATTTACTGGTTGTTAACATTGCAGAGATCCATCTTAATCGTAGACTCATTAACCATTGAAATGGATCTCACTGCTTAAAAATTCAAAGTTAGGATAGCTTTATGTTAATTCATTTCTTCTTTTATGCACGTATCTTTCTGTTTTCCTCTTTCCCATCTTCTTCCTTTTTTTCCTTTTTTATTACATTACAAAACTGAAATCCATTTCCATTTTAGTTTATTATCATTACCCACACGCATTGCATGTGATATCACATCCATCCAACGGTGTAGAGTGCACCTCCAATATTACAAGTGAGATTCGGTGTAGAGTGCACCTACTATATTACATGTGATTCGGTGTAGAGTGCACCTAGCTTCTCTGGGAGCAAAAAGACTAGAAGGCCAACAGCTGATCTATATTGAATCTCTGTACAATAATAGCAACTCATTTTGTTTCCCAAAAAAGGGGCTTAAAATCATCCGCATCCGAGACAATCTAGACCTGACCTCAACTGCCGTCCTGGTCACAAAGGTCTTATGAACTTCCCATGTCTGGTAACCGAATCAATAAAAATTCAAACCCTGTACTAACCTCCAAACTGCAAAAACACAAATTTCATAATTTTATAGGAAATTTTCTATGAATTCGCAGCAGGAAGGCTAGATGTCTGCCAAATTTGGTAGGCACCTTAACAGCCAAAATCCAGGTCAAAGCATTAATTGGCCTCCTAAATAATTAATTATCGAGTTGCTCCCTTGCAATGCTAGATTTCAAAATCTCAGGCATCAATGCTTTAAATTATGCGCAAGCTTCTCTGCTTTTCGAAGATCAGACCCCACGGATTTCACAATTTTGAAACCTTCAATAGGATTTGTACAAAATCCGTTGAATTAGCAAGAAAAGCAAAGAGGTAGAACACAGTAAATACATACATCTGGAAGCGAGGATTGAAGATGAGCGTGAAAAGCCCAATTTAATGCCCTACCGAGGAATGCATAATCCACAAATTGCAGCATCCCATTAAAGCCATGATCAGGCAAACCCCAAATCAATGATGGATGAATCAGAAAGATACCTTCTATGGGCATCTCAACGTGGACCATTTATTTTTCACTATTCTATGTTTCCCTACGTAATGAATAATGTTGGTTATTTGTGAGAATAGTTATTATTGATTATGATACGTAACGAATAATGCTGGTTACTTGTGAGAATGGTTATTATTGATTATTATTGGAGCTGTTTAAACGAAAAATCATATCATCTTCAATATTTATTCAAAGGAAAATTATATTATTTATAATAATAGGTAAATATAAGATATTAGTGATCCATAAAGACATAAATTTTTACTAATATGCATTTATATGTATATTACATTTTAAATTATGTTTTTCAGATAAAATTTTAAAATTATTATATTAAATTTTATTTTTAATTTATCAGATATAATGTTTATTTCAAGATCATTTTAACTTATAAAATATTGGGAAAAAAATATATTAAAATAATAACCTAAATTTTATGTTAATATTACAAATAATTAATATAAAAATGAAATGCAAACATAAAAATATTTTGTTTTTCAGAATTTAAATCATAATCAAATTCATATGAAAACTCCTTATTATATATCGTATCAAACTGATTTAAACAGATTTAGAAAACACATATTTTTAACTCTCAACCCATTTATTACCATTACCAATCTACATTAAATGCCGCAAATCTCATACATCCCACTGAGTGCAGGGTGCACCAGCAAGGGCTAAAAAGCCGGTGGCTGAGCTCTATTGGTGTCCTTTTTTCACTCAGAGGGAGCTCTATTGATGTCAAATATCTTTCTACGGTAGTAACAACCCATTTTATTCAAGATAAAACTGATAAAACTGATCCGTATCCTCCAAAATCGTGATCTGACTTCAGCTGTTATCCTGATCACAAAGGCTTTATGAATTTCCTGGCTGGAAACCTAATCAATACAAAAAATTCAAATCCAAACCCTGTACTAACCTTCCAACTCCTAAAACATGAATCTCGTAATTTATACGAAATCTTCTATGAATTCACGGCGGGAAGCCTTCATGTATGCCAAATTTGGCAGGCACTCTGACAGACAAAATCCAGGCCGGAGATAGAGGCGAAAGTGTCAAATATTAACCGGCCCGGAAACTAATTAATTATCGAGACGCTGATTGGAATGCTAAATTTTAAAATATTTGTATCAATTATTTAAATTATACGCGACTTTCTTTGATTTTCGAAAGATCAGACATTCGGATTTCACAATTTTGTAACCTTGAACAGAAATTGTCCAGAATCTGTTGAATCGGGAAGGAAACAAAAGAGGCAGAATACAGTACATACAGATCTCTGTGAGCGACGATGGAAGACGGGGACCCAGCAATAATTGTTGGCTCCTGCGTGAGAAGCCCAATTTAATGTCCTGCCGAGGAATGCATAATCCACCGCTTGCAGCGCCGATTATGAATTCCTGCCTGCGTGAAAAGCCCAGCCCAATCTAATATCCTACCAAGGAATGCATAATCCACCGATTCCAGCGAACCCTTTCCTTGAGAATTCATGCCTTCTGCTACAAGTACTCAGACTCAGAGAAAATAATTGATAGAGAAAAATTTTCAAAACACAGTACGCCTCGTATCCCGTACGCCTATCTCAAACCCGTGATATTTCGAGAAGATAGAAACTATTCGATGCCAAATGAAACGCCCAAACCGTTTGGGCAACCTTTTTGAATCAACGATCAACGCCTGAAATTGTTGCAATCGTCTAACATATAATCGTGTGGCTTACAAGATGACAGGTAAGCAGAGAGGGGAGTTGATCTCAGAGGAACGCCTTACGGCGTAATTACTTATTAATTATAATAACATATTTGATTTGAACAAATTAATTTTTTGAAGAATTTTCAACAAAAATCATATAGAAAACTTATATCAACGCGTTTTGAATCATCCACTGTGATTCACAAATTAATTAAATTATTAAAAATTGTATATATCTTATTTTATATTTTCATAATAAATTTAATAAAAAATAAATTATTAAAATAATATATATTTTATATTTATATTTAAAATTAAACTATTTAAAAGATAACCTAATTTTGAAAACATAACCATTCAGTGTATCCATCAAAATCCTATTTCCAGGATAAAAATAGCGATTAACATAAAATTCCATCGGATCTTTATCTAAATTCATCTGACCCACGTTACTAAATTTCCCTTCACCTTCAACATCCGTTTCACCTTCAAAATTTTAGGATGAAATTAGGAATTTAAAAACGACAGAGTTTTAATTTTTAAAACATCTCGTGGCTACTCGAATTTGTTCTTCTGCACAGGTGTTAAAGGTGGCTACGCGAATTCTTCGTTCCATTTCCTGATTTAGTGGTAAGATGATAATTTGAACGAAATAATTGAGTGGTCAAGGTGATTATTCAACCACTGTGAGTTTAAGCATAGCAGACACTTTTATCTAATAAGATACACCAATTTGGTGTTTGGTCGTGACTTTAAAATTGGTAAAAATAATAATAATATTTTCGAGTCTATGGTTTTTAAATCTAGGACTTTCAAGCACTGATATAAATAATATTGGTAGATTCGCATAATATTGGCAGACTCGCATTGCAGACACTCTTACCTAATAAGGGGTTTTATACACCAATTTGGTGTTTGGCCGTGACTTTAAATTGGATAAAAATAATAATAATATTTTCGAGCCTATGGTTTTTAAATCTAGGACTTTCAAGCACTGATATAAATAATATTGGCAGCCACATTTGATATATCTGTGGTAGCTTTTCATATGCACTTGATTTGTTATTGGGATTTCTTGTTGATAATTTCCTATTATTCTTAGAAAAATCTTATTTTCTTTACAGGTGGAAGGAGTCGCAGGATGGGAGATGAGGGATAGTTTCTATAATGATAGCTGTAGCAATGGTTAAATATTCATAGATAATTTGGAATAAAATCACATAATAGCACACAATAATGATGCAATGTTGTAATTAGAATTGATTGAATGGCTTGAAATTGAAATAAAAAATAGACATAATTTTGTAGAATGATCTTTAGAATGTTAATAAT
This sequence comes from Pinus tabuliformis, assembly GCA_031772625.1. Lineage (NCBI taxonomy): Eukaryota > Viridiplantae > Streptophyta > Pinopsida > Pinales > Pinaceae > Pinus > Pinus tabuliformis. The sequence continues at coordinate 1,491,889,385 of CM062819.1, read as the reverse complement.
GACTATGCTAATTTTAGCTCTTGCACACGTGCTAATTTCTTCTTAAATATAGATTTCACGTAAAGCACCAAAAGTAACAAGCTAACTAGGAGTAATTGAAACAAGTATGACTAACAGTCTCCCTTAATTATGACCGCTTCACTCAAGATTATAACATCTATGTTTTGTCTATAAAATTTAAACGTAGTTGTTGTCAATGAATTTGTGAATATGTCACCTAATTCTTCTTTAGATTTATAAGATTCCAAATGGATTTAAACAAGTTGAGAGAAATCTACATTAACATCAATAATGTAGTAAATATTAATACATCAAACTATGCCTCAAAATAGGAAAATGTTGATGGTGTTGGAAATCCGTCAACCAAGGGGATTTCGCCTATGAAGTCCCAATTAGACTTCACACCATTTGGAATAGGAGCCCCATCCTAGATATCGGCTCGGCTGCCATATATTTTTATAGATTTTTCTTGGCTATAAAGTTCAACACAAGTGAGTAATGCACAGGTAATATCAGATTAACAAGTGAGAATTCCTTGTGAAATATTCAGCTGCGGATAATATCAAGGTCCTTCTCCCGAAAGGGAAGAGAAAAGTGGACACTTTAAAGACAAGTAATAGTACTAGTCTAGAAAAGGCACAAAAAATATAAATATGAATGAATTATTCATCAACTCGAAAAATAGTTCACAAGGAAGCAACGATTGTTAAAGCAAATACAACACACCTTCAACAAAATAAGTACCAAAGCTGCCTAAATAGTTCAATTTCCTTAGTATAGATGAAAACCACATACATCGCAAACATTTAAAAATTAGTCTTACAATATTCATAGCATATGCATGAAAGCGTGTTGGATCAACAAGCTTCTGAATTAAGTAAAATTTCTAAGATACATCAAGACAATGAACACCACTAGCCCCAATAGTGAGCATTAGAGCAGTCACTTTCTCCTCCAAAACAACTATCTTCCTGTCCAATACCTCGTAGGAGGAGCCAAGGTGAAAATTCCTTTGCTTGTACAATGGTGGTGCATATATAACAAATGAGGTGACTTGTTAGGTCCCTATAATATTAGTGATTCCCCCATTACTATTGTCGTTGTATCCCTTATTATTATTGTTGTGCCCCTATTGTCCCCATATAATTATTTTTGTGCCTTTATATTATTATTGTTCGGTCGGCTTGGTTATATTGTGACCCCTTAGACTGCTATATATAGAAAGGAGGTTTTGTTATTTGAATCATCTAAAAATTGTTCATTTGTGTAATGTAAAGGAGGTTGCCCCCTCGAAGAGGCTTATTTCTAAGGTGTTGATCTATCTTTTCTATCTTTTTGTAAGCCGGTTTCATAACATGACCATTCACCTCCCTTGTGACTTTTGGACTACCCCCATGACTATTTAACTTCTTCATGACTCTTTGACTTCCTACATGACTTTTCACATTACATGGATAACTCTTGGACTTACACTTTTACAATACATTTTCCAATGTTGAATAACATATTCCACAAAATGATGTGGCACATGGTTACTGATCACATGACACTAGTGACATGGACTACATGATGACATGGAAGTGTCAATTCACTCTTTGTCGTTGCATCCTTTCTGTCTTCTTGAAAGATGGAACATGCTCTTCTTCCTCCTCCTCCTCATGACTTGAAGATAAGGAGTCTCCAATGTGTTCTTGGTCCTGAGCTGTTGTTGCAAATTGATGTCCCTTTCTCTTCTCTTGATGGATAAACTTGTCTTTGAAATTATAAGGGTATCTTCTAGCATGGTCTCCTTCTCCATCTACTTCATCTTCATCTTGTCATAGCATGATAAAATACCTGTTACTGCAATCCACTCATGACATGACATTATCAGTCTGATAAACCCTTAGTTTAAGATGTTGCATTTTGATCCACTAACTAAGCTGCGAGTGGGTGTCAGGATGAGAGAGGGTCTCAGTGATTATGCAATTGCGTAGCTTATGATCTCGAGGGTTAGGATTGATCCTTAAGACTATGTAGTGCACAATTTAGGTTGGGTTGGGCAAGTCAACTGCAAAGTTGAGGGGTTGAAGGAGCCAAGCTGAGGGCTTGAGCACTGCTTTTTCCTACTGTGAAGTTCTAGAAGGAAGAGGAGGCCAGGTGATTATGAAATTGCATAGTTCAGGAGATCAAGGCTAAGGCCTGAGCCTTGACATTGCAGAATGACTAGTTTTTATTGGGCAGGAGAGAGAGATTGCATTAGAGATCAGAGGTTGGGCTTGAGTGTTGTGATTGGGTAGTGCATAGTCCTAGATGGTAGATACTATGCATTGTGTAGTGCCAAGGGATAAGGGTGATGCTTAAGGGTTGAGACTACACAATGCTCAGTTTAGGTTTGGCAAAATGAAGCTAAGTGGCCAGGTTGGGGAGTTTTCCCATTTTGACTAAGTGTTGGAGAAGTGAGAAGAATATGAGAAAAAGAGAGACTCTGAGCATGATCAAACACTTATATCACTTGACAACATGACAAGGAACACTTAGAACATATGAACAACATACCTTCCTCAATGCAACAACTTTGCGACGACTCTACAAAGTGCGACACAAAAGATACACTTTGTGACGAAAGTGGTGACACTTGTGCGACAATGCTTGAAGATTTGTAAATGAGTGCAAAACATTTATACATGATAATAAAAACTCATTATCATAAATATTTCCCATTTAAATAAGCCAAGAATCCACTTTACACAATAAGTGGCAATTCCTATGCAAAAAGACGACACTTGTGATATGACAAGAAAAGTGCGAATGACACTTGCGATATGCAAACGATGATGATAAAAACACATCCTAGGATGAAGATAACATGAAAATGACACTAATTAAAGTGAACACAAGAAAAAATGATAGTTGCAAGCAAGAAAACAGCACTTGCAAAAATGAAAGTGTGCGAAAGACGATAGTTGGAGAAACTCACTGAAATAGAAATATGATCATAAACAAAGTGTCGAATTGTCAATAACAGTGTGCATTGACTACTGTTATGGGTTGAAAATTGCATAGGCACTATCTTAGTGAACTTTTCCACGCCTATTCAAGCTTGACTGAAGGAATGATTTCATAAATTCATTACAAATTGAGCATGTGTGAGGAGGCGATTTCGACACCTACAATCCAAAAGCAAGCTCAAAGACTTAACAAAGCATAAAATTACCAAGAAGTAACTATGGAATGACCTATCACAAGATCCAAAATAGGCTCCAAAATTCAAGTATTGGAAAAATTTTGGAGGGTGTTTTTCGCAATGACAACATAAAACTATCTTGGACATGCAGTTAATTGGTTGAGGGAATATCTCAACCACAATCTAATCTAGGATTATAACTAGTTTGAAAGAATCTCTCAACCAACTAGGTCCTAACAACCCCTAATAAATAGGAAGAGACTCCTTATACAATTAATGAGCACACAAAAGAAAAGTAGGAGTTATAGCCTCTAACGCTCCCCCTTAGAGACATTTTTCCTTGATCTCAATCAAAAAATTCCATCTATGGTCCAACCTGTTGTTTACAACAATTATAAAAAAGTGTTGATATCCATATAAAGGAAAAACCATCCATCCAAATTCATGGCTACTTATCCACTACAACTCCCAATTTACTAGAATGTCCTTTAAGTACATAGTTAATTTAACCATCATATATGCATACTTGTATATGTACCTACACCTTTAATTCCCCCTACATGATCATCATCTCAGGATTCCTTAGATTACCCGTAACTATGCTCTTGGTTTTGTTGGCTTACCCTCAACCCTGTTCTAGGTTTTGTTGGATGATCCTCAACCATGCTAAAAGAATTGCTATCTGCTTCCCTCTCGCAAGTGGTTTATGGCTTACCACAATCTTATACTACAAAATGGTTTTAAGATTACCATGAACTTTGCAGAGGTACAGATGCCTTATTAAGCTTACATCATAACTGACTCATGTACATAATATTACAACCTTTTCAAGGACCATTAAAAAAACCCATAGACTTGATTTACAATTATGACATGCAACTCACACTACAATCTCATCATGAGTATGCTATTATTCAACACACCGCATAATCGTTTCCACCATCTTTGTTGCTACCACAACAAATATTCTCAGCTTCCACAATGTTTTAGTTGTCTTTGTATAACAAAAGAGATAATAACATAGATATATCAAACGAATATGATATTACTCCTTGATATTTGTTCACATATTAGGGATTTTTATGTTTCATCTTGGTTCAATCTTTGTCTTGGGGTTTCTGTTCTTCAAAAGGTAGTTGTTAGAGTAGTCAATTTTAACAAACTCATATTGAAGAATTGATTTCTACAAACTCCAAGGATTGATAGAGCACATAGCCTCCATCTAACAAATTAGAATCCAAATAAAAAAATCCCATACTTCATTAAAATAGAATCCTGATAAATAAATAATGTTGGAAGTGAATACCCATCACCATGTTTAACCAAGGAACTCTAACGCAAATGCATAGGGCATGAGCTTATGAGGAGTAAAATGACTCATTCCAAGATTGCACAGGATACTGTGATAATTACAATCATGTGGCGAGGAACTAACAAACTTGTTGCATTGATTTCCCCAATGTGCTTCAGAGGAAAGGAATTCTCAAAAAATAACCCATCATTCTTCATGAGAGATATATACATCTCGACAACTCCATTTACTACAACATTTTGAACGATGTCAAAAACATTACTGATGGGCCTCCAAATTATACTTAAATTAAGGCCCATCTAACCTTTCTTAGGCACATGAAGCCTATATTAAACCTCTCCTTCTACACTTAACAATGTTTTTTAGCTTTAATATGTTCATTATGAAGTTTTATGGATAATTGCATATTTGTGCCTAAGATTATTTATTTTTGTAGAATATTGTGAGAATATTGGGCGGATTATGGAGATTTGGAGGAGGAGATAATTTAGGGACATTCTCAAAACTATAGGAGGATAAATATTAGATAATAAGTTAACAATATATTCTGAAAGTATTGCACAGATTCTGGTGCTCCAATGATTGAGAAAATCTAGGAATGTGTTCCCTGTCATTTAATGTAGATTCCTAAGGTTGGGAACCAGATCCACTATTTGAGGGATTTTTTAGGGGAAAACTTCCTCCTCTCACAGGAAATGCTTCTTAATCATTTTGTATAAGTACCAAGTCGAATTTACCTATAGGGATTGATTTTTATTAGTCTTCTTGTGGAGAGAACTCGTATTTTTGCAACTCCACTTTTATTTCTTGCAGGGATGTAATTGTATTGATTGAAATAATGATGATTGGTGTCATGTTCAACTTCTAAATCTTGGTCTCCTTCATAGGACTCTGATTTTTCTTGGGCTTGGCCATCCCAGGAGTCTCAGAGCCCTTTTGTATCATTTACTTTTCTTCCTTTCACTTCTTATTCACATGCATCTCTTGTTCTTGTCTTTTTCTATTTCTGCATTTAGTATTGATGATTTCTTGTTGTAGGATTGGGTTAAGTGGTTGAAGTAAGTTATTTTGTAGGATAAAATTAGTTATTTAATCCTTTGGACAACTTTGGAAGGTAATAGTAATCATTGAGCTACTTGGATTATTTTTCCTATTCCCAAATCTAAATTAATGGAAGTCCCTTATGGCAAATAGTAGCAAATTTCTATAATTTTTTAGAACATTCTAACAAGCTTCAATCAAGTTGATTGCACTTGAATTATATCAAAAAAAACATTCGAGTTAATAACAAAATTTACTCCATTTCATTTACACTTGATAAGGTTAGGCATTTGATAGATTAACTAGTTCACTAGTTCTCAAATTTCTAGATTTTAAACTAATAATTTTCTGCTATTTTTTAGCATGTGTTAACAAAGGTATTTTTGAGTGATTTCACTTGGAATGGAGACCTAAGACATTCTAGTCAATAAAAAAAGTTCTTCCATCCAGTTTGGATTTGATTTTCTTTGTCATTCACTGAATTCTATCTTCTTGTAGCAAACATGTTTCCTTTAGCACTCTTCTAGCATGTATATACTTCCACATATTTTCTCAAAAGTGTTGATTTTTGTCATTTAGGTTGGAATCATGATCCCTAGGCTCTAAATAAATAATTGAAGAGGAATAAACACCACTTAGGACTTGCCTTTTTACCCATGCAAAACATCTCAGTGAATTGGGTTAATGGACAAATTTATGAATTGGATAATACAATAATGATTTTCTTGATTGCCACATCCAATGAACCCTGTCAATGGATCTAAACTATTTGAAATGTAATGATTGATATTTATTTCATGATATTTAATTTATGCAATTAGAATAGTTTTTCCTTGTATTTTCTTTATTGCAATATATTGAGGTTTCCATTTCAAGCATTTCCATTTCTGCAACTAGTTAGGATTTTTTTTCATTACATGCACTCCATTACATCATGACAACAAAGGAATGACACATTTATATTGCACATATAATTTTTATACCTCTTAAGTTTGTACGAACCCTGGGTTCATAATTAAGGTTGGTAGCCTTAGGAGTTGCAGCATTCTTGTTGCAATACTGAGGCACATCACTTTTTGGCGTCATTGCCAGCGAGGTGTCAAAGTATGCATTTTTTTCTTCCCTAGTTGATTAATTTATTTTTACTTTATAAAAAAAACTAAAATAATTGCATTAGGCATATTTCAATTCAAGAACATAAAATTTCATTGCATTAGCATTCTTTTTCAAACAAAAAATTCTCCAACACCAACCCCCCCCCATTTAATCACATGGTGTAGTAAGAGCCACATCACCATTCATTTTTGTAGGTAGAAGAAGAAGAGATGAAAGACAAGGTATAAGAAATGGATGGAGATGATGACAATGAAGAATATCATCTTGGATTTCTCATTCAAGATATTGATGTTAGTGTGTATATGAAGAACATCCCTCCATATTTTCTTCCAAACTTTCATGGTCTAAGGTCAGAGGATCCAGAAATCTTCCTCTTTAAATTTGAAATTATTTTTAGATCTTATGGTTACTTATTAAACACTAAAAATTTGAGATTGTTTCTGGCAACATTAAAGGATGGAGCTATTAAATTGTTCATGAGTTTAGGTACTAATTCAATAAGATCATGGAATGATATGGAAAAGCTATTTCTAGAAAAATATAAAGATCATGATCTTAAAGAATAAATATTTAGAATGAACCAAAAATAAGATGAGATCCTTAAGGATCTAATAGAGAGGTTCATTTATAATGTTAAGAGGGAAAAACTACATCATTTAGGATCTGACACACTAAAAACCATCTTACTTAGAACAATTAGGGATGAATGGATTGATCTCTTTGATCTTATGAGTAGAGGTGGATGTATACCAATTATCATTTGATGAAATTTTTGAAACATGAAAACACATATCAAGAGGAAGGGCAAGAGTAATTCAATCAACATCAAGATCGGTAAGTCAAGCTAAACTTGGAAATTTGCACGATAATTTTTAAACAAAAATTCGTAGCAATCTAAGTGAAAAAGTATAAATGTTAAGAATACAAAATGAGCAAAAAGAAGACACTGATATTTGTGTTGTCCATATAGAATCATATGAGGTTAAATATTTCACCTCATTACCAAGGTTGAAGGAAGTTTACCTAGAGGACAATGGAGCAAGTCAATTATCAATGCAACTATGTTATGTAGCTCCAAGAGGACCATGGCAGCCTATTCAACCTTATATGACGTAAGATCCTAATTCACAATTTCAATCTTATGCACATCCATCTCAAAGTAATTAGAACACACCCTTTCCTTGGCAACCTTGGCCATCTCAACCCCAAAACCAATATTGGCAACAAGGTTCATAAGGGACTTATGGGATTCATCCAAAATATCCCGAATATTTTCCTCAATATCCTCCATGCCCAAATCCATTCTATCCCTAGCATTCACCTCCACCACAACCACAACCCCAACCACATACATCTCAAATATCCATTCCCACTCAACTACCTGTACCACCATTTCCAAACCCAGAAAAGGAAGTAGCTCAACTCACTTACAATCTTGAGGCACAACACTTCCAGACATCTCCTCTTTATGTCGATAATATTCATCTTAACTCAAGAAGAACATTGCAAAAAGATATTCTCTCGATGTCATTCAAGGACAACATTCGAGTAGACATCAAAATCATATATTGAGAAAGTTCCCTCATGTTTACAATTAGATGCTCCATGTGTTCAAGAGAATAATCAACAAAAAGAAGCAGATCTGAACTTCATTGAAGAAGAAAACATACAATATGAACCAAATCGGAAAGTGGACTAGGGGCACCAAAACTATATTGAAATATGGTTCCAAGCAATCATTAATTTGCATCCACACACTCTTCTTCAACAATTCCTGATCTCATCTCAATCAAAACATTTGGTCTCTAAAATTTACGTACATGTCAAAGCATATATTTTAAGCCTATACATCAATTTATCTATCATATTGATGTGCACATGGATCCATTGGAAGTATTCTTATACTTAAAAGAGAATTTTATTTTCAAGTAGAGTAGGATAGAAAAAAAATGGAAAATAATATATATATATATATATATATATATATATATATATCTATATATATATATATATATATATATATATATATATATATATATATATATATATATATATATATATAGTTTAAAACCTCCTTTGAGGCACTTGATATTGGCTCCTTGATTGAAAACCGCCATGAGGCAGTCAATGGGTTAGAAAAAAGGAGAAAAAGGAGAAAAAAAACCCTAGGTGAAAGCCTCCTTTGAGGCACCTAGGCATACCTACTAGTTGAAAACCTCGTTGAGGCGACTAGTAGGCCTAGAAGAAAAAAGGGAAAAATAATAGCAAATATTTGCTCCATGTATCTCTCTCTCATGAATCCAGATTCTTTCCAACCTTTGCAAGCAACAAAAATAAGTTAACCACCAAAAGAAAAGTTGATCAAAAGCCTAGTCAAAGGAAGTTAAACTTGGAATTTCTCCTCCTTTGATCAGATGCTTAAGAAGGACCAATGCCACAGTAATCCATCACCCTCATCTATTTCGACCATCCACTCATCATTCCTAATTTTTTACCACTCATTTTCCTTCTTGTCCTAAAATTCTACACGAAAGCTCTGTTTTGCCACAGGAAGTAAAAATACACAAAGTAGAAAATTATTTTTGTCATATATTGAAAATTGTGCATCCATATGATAATCTATTTAAGGGGGAGATACATATAGATGATAGTAATAGGCCCAAGAAATTTTAGAAAATTTTGGTGTACACGTTTCGAGAAAAATGACCTCCATCAACTACAACCATTTTAAAATTTTCTGGATATTCGTGCATACAGTTGCAAAATTGTTTCATGGACAGATGCATATGGATTATGGTAACATGCCCAAGTAATTTCAACAAGTTTCAATGCACAGGTTTCGAGAAATCATCCTCCATCACCTACATCCATTTTTATTTTTTCTTGAGATTCGTGTATCCATTGATCACAATTTTCTTATAGCGATGTGCATAAGGATGATGGCAGGATGCTTAGAAAATTTTAGGTCAATCTAGTATACCGTTTGGTAGATATGGGAAAAACATGTTTGCTACATATTTGCTACATGAAACTGATACAGGATATCTTGAACTACTATAGGATGTCCTGTACTGCTACAGGATGTCCTATACTACTACAGGAAGTTGGATGAGAGGTTTTGGAGAACACGAATAGTGAGATGAAGTGTTGTAAGAGTGAATGACAGTTGTAGAAGGTGTAGCGGAGTTGATCATCACCCAAGGCCAAGCCCAACACTCCAAGAAGTCTAGATTTTCCTAAGATAACTTGCTCACAGTGGCTAGAAAATAGAGGTTTAGAATGTGGGCTGGCATCCATCAAGTCTAACAATAAAACATTGAACGCTAGAAAGAGGCCAACATAAAAAAAGATTACATCAGTCAGAAAAATCATCATGGTATGAAGATATATGCATCAACAAACAAAGGAAGTCAACACCTCTGAAATCATCATGTTATGAAGCTTAGCAGCAACATTTTAGACAAGGATGTGAAGTAGCAACAACAACAACAAGAAACCTAGGATACCTCGATATTCAAGGCTATCAGCAATAGGACCTCCAACAAATTATCATATGCAGCTTCAAGATAATTAGCAATAGCTTTACGACTACCAAAGGAAACATTAACACTCATATCAATAACCTCAATATCACTTGCAAAAACACATCAAGGGTAAGACTGAGGTATGCAATCCTTTAAACCTTTCGTACAAACTTATTTTAGCTTGAAAAACATTGCAAGTGTATGAGGAAAAGGTTTTTTAGCCAATGTTAGTAGTAGAGCAACCTCGGCCTTATCTAGTAATTAACTTCACTTTTCCACCAAGACACCTGCACATAGGGGAGAGGACAAGACAAAAGTGAAAAGGACTTGAGAAAGTGGGATGTAATCATTTAGTTGTGATGGAAGACAAGGAGTGTGAAGGGGTAGGTGAGGGTCAACCCAGTTAACTCAAACCACTTTGAGTTTATTTTGCATGCAATAAAAAAATAGAGAAAAGTTGAAAAAAAGAGAAAAAATAATGGAAAAAATGAAAAAAAGAAGAAAGAAATAAAATAAAATAAATAAAAGGTGGACCCACCACCTCTTGGCATGCAAAATTTGGTTTCTACAGGATTTGGGTTCTGTTCAACTCATTAAAGTTGAAGAACCACCTTAGGGAAAGAAGCAACCTCAACCTACAGTAGGGCTTCCATGGGAAACTGAGATATAAAATTCAGTAGCAGAAAGAGAAACAGAAAGAGAATCAAATAGACTAGAAAAGAAAGCATGAAACATGTCAGCATACATGAAGAACAACAAGGCGAGCAAGATGAATAGGTTTCTCAAAGTATGAGCAACAGTTTCAGTAGGGGGATATGATGGACCTCCAAATTAGACATAAATTAAGGTCCATCTAACCTTTCTTGGGAACATGAAGGATTTATTAAACCTCTCCTTCTATACTTAGTAATTTTTTTCAGTTTTAATATGTTCATTAGGAAGGTTTATGGATAATTGCATATTTGTGCCTAATTTTATTTATTTTTGTAGAATATTGTGAGAATATTGGGCAGATTATGGAGATTTGGAGGAGGAGATAATTTAGGGACATTCTCCCTACTATAGGAGGATAAATATTAGATAATAAATTAACAATATATTCTGGAAGTATTGCACAAATTTTCGTGCTCGAATGATTGAGAAAATCTAGGAATGTGTTCCCTGTCATTTAATGCAAATTCGTAATGTTGGGAACCAGATCCACTATTTGAGGTATTTTTTAGGGGAAAACATCGCCTTTAATGGGAAATTCTTTCTAATCATTTTGTATAAGTACGAAGTTGAATTTACCTCTAGGGTTTGATTTTTATTAGTCTTATTGTGGAGAGAACTCGTATTTTTGCAGCTCCACTTTCATTTCTTGCAGGGATGTAGTTGTATTGATGGAAATAATGAATATTGGTGCCATGTCCAGCTTCTAAATATTGGTCACCTTCATAGGACTCTGAGTTTACTTGCGATTGGCCATCCCAAGAGCCTCAAATCCTTTTTTAATCATTTACTTTTCTTCCTTTCACTTCTTATTCACATGCATCTCTTATTCTTGTCTTTTTCTATTTCTACATTTAGTATTGATGATTTTTTGTTGTAGGATTGGGCTAAATGTTTGAATTAAGTTATTTTGCAAGATCAAAAGCATGATTTCATCCTTTTAACATATTTGGAAGGTCATAGTAATCATGGAGCTACTTGGATTAGTTTGCTTATTTCCAAATCTAAATTTCTGGAAGTCCCTTGTGGAAAATAGTAGTAATTTTTTGCTATTTTTTAAAACATGCTAACAAGCTTCAATCAAGTTTATTCCACTTGAATTAGATCAGAAAAAAATTCCAGTTAATAAAAAAATTAGCCCATTGTATTCACACTTGATTAGGTTAGGAATTTGATAGATTTACTCGCTCACTAGTTCTCGAATTTCTAGATCTTAGACTAGTGTTTTTCTACTATTTTTAGCATGTGTTAACAGGGGTAATTTTTAGTGATTCCATTTGCAATGGGGACCTAATACATCCTAGTAAATAAAAAAACTTTGTCCCATCTAATTTAGATTTGATTTTCTTTGTCGTTCGATGAATTATATCTTCCTATAGCAAACCTATTTCCTATAGCAGATTCGTGAAGAACTCTTCCAACATGTATATACTTGCCTAGATTTGCTAAAAAATGTTTGTTTTTGTCCCTTAGGGTTGAATAATGACTCCTAGGCTCTAAATAAATGGTTGAGGAGGAATAAACACCACCTAAGACTTGAAATTTTACCCATGTAAAACATCTTAGCTAACCGAGTTAATGGACAAATTTTTGAATTGGATAATGCAATAATAGTTTTCTTGATTGCCACATCCAATTAACTATGTCAATGGATATAATCTCTTTGAAATGTAATGATTGATATTTAGTTCATGATATTTACATTATGTAATTAGAATAGTATTTTCTTCCTTGTCTTTTCTTTCTTGCAATAGGTTAAGCTTTCCATTTCGAGCATTTCCATTTATGCAACTAGTTAGAATTTGATTTCATTACATGAACTCCATTACATCATGACATCAAAGGAAGGACACATTGTATTCTACAAATATAGTTCCAATACTTGTTAAGTTTGTATGAACCCCGGTTTGATAATTAAAGTTGGTAGCCTTGGGAGTTTCAACATTCTTGTTACAATACTTAGGCTCATCAATTAGCTCCACGAAGACTTCCCACACTAATTCCATGCCCAAACCCACATGTAATTCCTTCAATGGAATTTATTAAAGAAAATCCCCAATGGAAACATAATCATCACATGTTCTTATGATGTAATTTTGAATAATGAAATTTGAATTTTGTATGTGAATTTTGTTAGTGCTAATGTTGTCACATCAAGGCTTCATCTTGAGGCCCTATGTCCTACAGGGTTACAACCATCTCATGTGATTTGGGCCTACCTATTTTTGATTGAAGTAATTTCTCTAATGATTATGTTCGTATTACTGACAAATCGTAAGGATGCAGGTACTAGTGGGAAAACAAGGTTTTTACACATACATTTCCACCAAGATTCTCCATGTACATGTGATCACTCCCCTCCATGCACTGTTAGACCATTTATATTCATGAAAAATATCCAACTAGTCAGTTTGTTTACCCTTCACCATTGATTCTTGGAGTAATGAGGTCCCTAATTATCTGCACCACAATAATTTCATTCTTACATGGCCTTGAGAAGTAAACTAGACCAAGCTAAAATTTTCCTTGGTGTACAAAGAAAATAGTCAGTCTAGGAGAAGAACAAGTTGAATACCAAGTTGTTATTAAAGCCTTACTATTATCTATTTTTTGTTTTCTCACTGTGCCAAGCTATTGAAAATTAAGCATTTGTCAATCACTCTACTCCTTGGCAAAAATAGCATATTTTTTTCATCGAATTGGGTTGGTATTAAACTTGTTATTGGAAAAATGGGAAAAACTATGAAGCTCACCACCTATAAAAAGCTAAGAAATAAAGAATCATTTTGTGTAAATATATGATCATTGTGCACATACAAATTTGAATGATCAAAATCCACTAGAATTTTCCATTCCTTCAGTTTTTGTGCATTTTCTCTAACATCAACATCGACGACAATACCATTAGCCATATTAGTAGCAAGAAAAAAATCCATCATATTTATACACAAATTTCTCACCATGAAATCTTCCAGTATAGTGGTTCCTTCATATAGTATTAATTCCTGCTCCAACCAACAAATGAAGATGGACAAAAAGATAATCACAACAAATATCATTACAATCAATTTACCCTTCCCATCCATCTAGACCCTCTCTTGAGGTAGTAGGCCCAAACATACTCTAATACCGAATTAAGTTGAAAAAACTCTATATTAAGATCACTATTTTTGAAAATATTAATACATAAAACTATGAGTGAATGCATGAAGATAGATTACACTTTTGGGCAAAATGTGGGGATGAGATTTCCTGTTTTTTCTCTTTTATTGAATTTAAGCCCTCAAAATTCATATAAGAATTGTGAATTTTGATTCGGATTAAATATAAAATTTGTGGAGAATTATGTTGTTATCCTAATGATATTTTTTGCAAAAAGTTTAGTGTCATGTAATTTGTTAATTTTCCATTAAATGAAATGTTTGTCCTTACATTTTGAAAGTTCCCAGAAAAGTTGGTAAGGCGGCTCTGAGAAGCTAGGGTTGGAGTCGAAGATAGGGTTTTGGACTAAAGGTTCCATGGCGGGGAGCGCAGGGGGAGTGCTGCTCCCTCCTACAGTCAAGTAGTCACAAAAGGAAGTAAGGACGCGGGAAAGAAGCATTTCAAAAAACCTCTAGAGAATATTTCATTAGCACGAAGCTAGGGGACATCTGGAAGAAGCGGACATCAGGATCAGGAAGGGAACCAACAAGAAACAAGTAAAGAAAAGGAGAATAAAAGCAGTAGTGAAAGACCGACTTCCATAAGGACAACTGGGGTCTGGAAACCCAAGTCAGGCATTATTCCCAGGGTCGTATTGAGTGACTTGGCGATACAAGCATAGAGGGATCATATGACGGAACATGCAATCATATGCAAGTTCATGGGGTTACACATCTGGATAAGGAGCCATTGGAAGCCAAAGGGAGAAATACATTTACATCTAGGTTCTAAGGGCTTTTTCACAATAGTGTTCACAAGCCTAGAGGACAAATATAGAGTGTTTGAAGAGGGGCCCTATTTCTATGTTGCGGCAGGACTCTACATGCGGCCATGGATGATGAACTTTGTCCCGAAACATGAAACATTCACATCAGTATCGATTTGGATCATACTATACTCCCTTCCTTTGGATTATTGGCTACCAAAATCTTTGAAAACCATAGGCAACAAGCTAGGGCATTTTCTAAGGGTCTTAGAGGCAACTCTGAAAGGAAGATATACCTCCTTTCCTTGAATATGTGTGGAAATGGATCTATCTGGAGCCCTTCCAGAAGCGATAATTTTAGAAGCATATGATGAAGAATGGGTGTAAACTATGGACTATGAGCACATACCATTTAGGTGCCGCAAATTCCATGAACATGGGCATCTATATAGAGATTGCCCCACAATCAATAGGGAAGGTACTCGGAAAACCACTATATCACGAGGGTTTCACCAAGGTTGGGAGCAAAGGGAAAGGGGGAAAATGTCCACACAAGAAGGTAAATGAGGACAGACATACAAGACACAACAACTTCAAGATCCTGGAGGAGGAAGAGTGGAACAAGGAGACAATCCAGGACTTGGAGAATGTAAGAAAGGAGCTGGATAAGGTAGCTAACATGGAGGACATCACAGTAAACAACCAACAAAAGGATGATGATATACCAAGCTTGATGGATATCTATAGGGACCAGGAGATGACTCCAAGTGAAGCGAGAACATAGGACCATGAGCTACAAGAGATTGTAGATAAGGAAGATCTAGATCTAGAGAAATTTCTGGAACAAGGAAAAAACATAGGTGTGGACTCCCTACCAAAAGAGGATTATGACAGAGTACAATATCTCTTTCTATGGAGGTCACAAGCGAAAGGAGCTGGAGTCAAAAGAAATCATGAAAGCTAGGAACCAAGTAGGGTCAAGATGATGGAGAATTCACAGGCACAATCTCCAAAGAACTTAGCTAGGAAAAGAGGAAGAAAGAGACAGAATGAGCTGTTGAACAAATGTGGAAAATTATTGATTAACTCAGGTCAGATGAAAGATCTTACCAGTTATTCCTTTATTAACCTTTCTTAATGAAGCTCACAACCTGGAACATTAGAGGCATAAGGAATAGAAGGAAACAAAGAAATCTTAGTAACAGAACGAAAGAAGAAAAATCAGACATGGTTTTTATTCAGGAGACAAAATGTTCAATGGACAAGATAAGACATATTCACAATAAGTGGTTAATCAAATATGAGTATTTAGAGGTTAAGGCTAATAACTCGGCGAGGGGGATTCTCACATTGTGGGATCCACAGAAATTTGGAATCCTGGATGCTGAAGCATCCAGGAACTATCTCTCCTTGATATGTCAACCTATAGGGGATAAGGAGATTTACATGATTACAAACGTTTATGGACCTTAAAGGCAAGCAGAAAAACTCAAGCTTCTCACCTCCCTGGAGGATCTCAGAGCAAGACATCCCATTTTGCACTAGATCATTGTAGGAGATTTGAATATGATAAGATCTCTCTCAGAAATAAAAGGAGGCACTAGACAGTTAGGCAGAGACTCCATGGCCTTTTAGAACTTCATTATGAACATGGGGCTAGTGGACACTAAAAAAATTAATGGAACCTTCACTTGGAACAACAAAAGGGGAGGGGCTTCTCAAGTTGCTTCCAAACTTGATAGATTTATTATTTCAGAGGACCTCCTTCTCACAGGACCCGCCATGATAGCCTCCATTCTGCCCTTTGGAGGATCGTATCATTGGCCTGTACAGCTGGAAGCCACCTTCATGGGCACACCAAGAAACAGACCTTTCAGGTTTGAAAATGCCTGGCTCTCACACCCTAAATTCACTAGTAACATTGATAAATGGTGGAGAGAGGAGTTGAATATTCAGGGTACAAAAATGTTCATGCTCCAGCAGAAACTTAAACATATCAAATCCCGTCTTAAAGCTTAGAAAAAAAGGAATTTGGAGATATCTTCAAAGCCAAAAGAGAAATTGAGCAGAAGCTACATGAGATCAATTAGATCAACATCACGGAGGGCTTCATCGAGGAGCAGAAAAACTAATTGACTCTCTGCAGGAAGAATGGGAGGAACGATGCTTACAAGAGGAAATTTTCTGGAGGAAGAAATCAAGGATACAATGGATTAGAGAGGGAGAAAGAAAAAAAAAATTCTTCCATAAATACACTATGGCTCATGGGGAACACAATAGAATCACTAAGATCAAAGATTCTCAAGATATTGAACTTGTATCTCACAATGATATGGAATCGTTCCTGGTACAACACTTCTGCAATATTGCAAAGGAGCCATTGTAGGATAGATCTAGGTTCATTGACCATTTTACTCAGTATATCCCTCAGCTGGTTACCAAAGAGGACAACCACAATATTAACATGCCAGTATCAGAAGAGGTCATTGAAGTGATTAATGAAATGCGGAATGGCAAAGCACCAGGCCCGGATGGATTTAATGTAGACTTCTAAAAAGCATGATGGGAGACTATCAAACATGATATCCTCGAGGTTGTGGAAGACTCAAGAAGATCCAAAAAGGTACTGAAGGCTCAAAATGCATCCTTCATAGCTCTTATCCCAAAGAAGGAAAATGCCATGAATCCGGAGGGTTTTAGACCCATAGCCTTATGTAATGTGGTGTATAATATTATTTCCAAAGTAATAGCCAATCGACTCAAACCACTTCTACCCTTTCTCATTTCGGAGGAGCAAACAGGCTATGTGGAGGAAAGACAAATCCTCAACAATATCATCCAAGCTCATGAGGTGGTACACTCTCTCAAAAGCAACAAACAAGCTGGTATGATCATTCAATTGGACCTAGTGAAAGCCTACGACAATTTAAGTTGGTCTTACATAAGAGCAACTCTAAAAGCCTATGGTTTTGACCAGAACTGGATAAGGTGGGTGATGGCATTAGTTACCATGACTAGTTTTTCCATACTGCTTAATGGATCTCCATCAAGGACCTTCATACCCTCCAGAGGACTCAAACAAGGTGATCTCTCTCACTGTTCCTCTTCATCCTCATGATGTAAGGGATAGGTAGAGCGATCAAAATGGCAAATGTTGAAGGATGAATTCAGGGTATCAAACTTACCATGGATGGAGAGGCAAGCACTCATCAATAATTTTTGGATGATAAAATGTTGCAGGGCATACCCATAGTTAGGGAATCCAGAGAAATCAAAAACATATTAAATGACTTTGCTATGGAAACAGGCACAGGGGTAAGCCTCAACAAGTCCAAAGTCTTTTTCTTTAACACTAATATTGTTATTCAAAGAAACATTACCAGAATTCTTGGATTTCAAAGCGAACAACTAACTTCCAAATATCTTGGCATTCCTCTTACTGACAAACCTCTAAGCAAGAAAGTGTGGGAGCCAATATTAAATAAAATTCAGGACAAGGTCAAAAAATGGACATGCAGGTCACTAAATTTGGTAGGGTTCCTTGTGCTCACACAGGCGGTCTTGCAAGCCATTCCCATTTTCATGTTTTCATCTCTTCCTGCTCCTTAAGGTATTAAGCAGCAGATAAGAAGCATACAAAGGGACTTTCTATGGGGCAGAGGGGAAGAGAAAAGGAAGTGGGCTTTAGTAGCCTGGGACAAGCGCTGCAAGCCCAAGAGCCATGGTGGATTTGGGTTTCATGATCCTGAGACCCTCAACAGAGTTTCGGGAGCCAAGCTTTGGTGGAGATGGATTAAGGAACCGAATGCCCCCTGGGCTAAGCTGTGGAAACAAAAGTATGCCAAGTACTGGCAGGAGAAGGATCACATTAGAATGTTAGGGCAAATTAGGGGCTCACATATTTGGAACCTGGCATGTGACAATAAAAGTATTGTTCAGAAACATTGTTTTTGGGAAATTCGAGAAGGGGTCCTTGCTCGATTTTGGGAGGACAATTGGAAACAAGAACCCAACCTTTATAGGGATGAACTTGCAGCTCTCAAAAGTGACACAGATAGCAAAGGTATGGTTTTGGTAAAAGACTTCTAGGACCAAGAAAGGAATAATGGAAAATGGAGGCAGTGGAAGGATCTAGGATATAGTGATGACAACCCACTGAAGACCAAGGCAGAAGCTCTCACCTAGGATCTAGAGCATAGAAGGATTCTGGTATCTTCCTCACTGGATCAATTAATATGGGAAAAGAATATCAAAGGTAAATTTAACCTCAAAGAGGCCAAATAGGAAGTCATAGGATTTAACTTTGTGAATCCTAATCAAGGTTGGAAGAAACTCTGGCAAAGTCCACATTGGATGAAAATAAAGTTATTCATCTGGATAGTGCATCAAAGGAAGATCTTAACTTGGGAGAATCTCCTGAAGAAAGCATTGGGTCTTCCAAATGTTACCTATGTGATGCTCATGAGGAGACGATTGAACACCTTCTCAACCTCTGTCCTTTCACTTCAAAGGTGTGGGACTGGGTGGCCTCCATTTTTAGACAAACTGATAGGGATAGTCTCAGCATATCCAACACTCTAAAGAACTAGAGGAACAATGTCTTAGAGAATTAAATTGTTAATAAAGCTTGGATTCTGGTTCCAGGCTTTGTCATCTGGAATATTTGGAAAGAGCGCAACAATCAGATCTTCAAAAATGAAACAAGCATGCCCCAACATATAATTGATGAAATTCTAAGGCAGCTAAAAGACACAGTAAGAAGCTTGCTAAAGACCCTTCCTAATGATCCTCCTTTGCCCCAAGAGAAGAGAATTATACTTCACTTGGGTCTCCAGTCTATCAGTCCTCTGGGAATAATAAAGGAAGTGATCCTAATAAATAAAGGTGTTAACATCTGGAAGCCCCCTCCTTATGGTTTCTTAAAGGTTAACATTGATGGGGCAGCTAAGGGCAACCCAGGTTTAGTGGGCTTTGGGGGTGCCATAAGAGATGATCAGGGACAAATACAAAAAATCTTCCATGGCCACTTGGGGAAGGCCACTAATAACATGGCTGAGCTCATGGAATTAGAGCAATGCTTGGAAATCCTAGTGGATTCAAGTTCACACAATGTTATAATTGAAGTGGATTTGAAATTAATTATTAGAGCAGCTAGTAAAATAAGCAACGGAACCTCTCCAGATAAAGTGTTGAAGCACTGGAAGCTTCTGCAGTTTTTTTACCGTATCTACTCTCACCTGCGAACCCTTAAAACTGTCAGATTTGTTCATGTGAAAGGGAAAGCTAATATGTTAGTGGATAGATTGGAAAATGAAGGATTCACCAACAACGAGAGGGATTCTAGGTATGATTGGGACTCGTTACCTCTAGGAAAATTGTGGGAGGACTGTCTCTGTTAGGCAACCCAGGATATGGAACTATGGACTAACAGGATAGATCAAAGGGACTCAGAAGACCGGTGGGTGGATGGAGAACCCCATACGGTCTAATCCACTTTGGTTCAGTTGTTTCCCAAAGTCTAGATTTATTTTGATTGAATGATGAAAGGATTGACTCGGATAGCACCACAAGATGAGGTGTCCACTTTCATATTGCTTAGTTGGTGTTTGATAGAGAATTTAGGTGGATGGGATCTCAAGATCTACCTGCTGGACAGAATTGAAGGACAACACGTGGTGAAAGGACGTGTTTGTTTTTTCTGCACAACAATCGTCCCAAAACCACAAGTGGTATATCAGGCGGGGTTTGAATGTTTTCTGTTTTTTTTAGATTGGATCCGATTCCACTCTTCGTGCAACATGTGGCAGGGTGAGGTGAGAGAAAACCGCCCTCATCGGGCTATTAACTCTCAAGATTCTTGTCCTCCCGATATTCACGAAGACCATTGGATCTTAGTCAGTTGATCAATAGCGATGATTTGTTTATAAGTGCTAGTTGGTCAGACCCGAAAAAAGATTAGAGTGTTATGATTTCTATTTTCGTCGAGTTCGTTTGATAGTTTTCAGCTTAGCTTGTGGTGGGACCTATGGTGGACCCACGATGAGTCATTTGTGGCCTTTTTTGACCTCTGGTTCGATGGACTAGTTCTCTAAGGATTTCTAGGTTCTTTTGTTGCATGGCCTTATGCCTTAAATGTCTGGCGGTTCCCCCGGATTTCCTATTTAGATTTCTCTTTGTTTTGGGTAAATTGTTTGGTCGACCCGCCGTGCTGATTGTTGAACTCTCACAGAGCGGGTGCGGCTTCTTGTAAATTATGTATTTTTAGCTAAGCTTAATCAAAGGTCCTACTCTTACCTGATCAAAAAAAGAAATGTTTGTCCTTGCAAATTTTTTCACATCTTAAGAGGTATGTGTGTGTTCATGTAATATAACTAAGTATAACACACACACATTCACACAAAGAAAAACACAAACACACATATATAATCATGAGCTACATGGAGATAAATAACTTTTTCATCTGAAAAATGTATTTTTTATGGAAAAATATATTTTTTATTATTTTTTGAAGTTGGCGAAGTAATAATTCAATTTCGTTTTGAAGATACATATGTTAGAATAATAATTTTTCAATTGTTTAAATAAATATAAAAGCTAAGAGTACCCTTCTGAAGAGGACTTGTAAACAAAGGCACTGGTATTTTTTGAATTTTTTTCGTTTTGCATATTTTACATTATTGATTTTTTATTCGACCTCTTTGAAACTGTCAAAAACAATTTCAAGCATTATTTTTAAAAGAAATTAGATGAAAAATATCATATGAATTAAAAAATGTCAAATTCATATGGCATTGGATAGATGATTCCTTCATGAATCCAACATGATCAACTCCACCACTTAACAACAAATGTTTCCCTAAGTCCGCTAGTGTACAAAATGGTGTTGCAGAGAAATCTACAGAAGGGGTGTTGAAATTGTGGTTTTTAGGACTTCAAAAGATCTATCAACTTCTTACATTGCTCGATTGAGTGTTTGACTTATAAATTCAAATAGCTCAATTGAGAGTTTGAGAAACCCTCAGTCGAGCCATTTACATGGTTAACCAAGGGCTCGATCAATCTATAATGCCCGATCGACCTATAGGTATTAATCTAGCCATTGAGATCAATCGAGCTATAATCTCAATCAAGATTTTGTAAAAATAGATCTCTCATAGGTATTATTTTTAAGAATAGGATCCTTATGTGAATCCCATAGATTTAAAATAAAAAAGATCTAAAATTTAATCCATTAACAAGTACCATGTGGTGGCAATGCCATTCCTCTTGTTTTTTTTTGACATTTCGGCCATGTGTTTTTTGTTTATTGTGCTGACAAGATGTGAAAATAATAATTTTCAGAAAACTAAGAAAAAATCAATCTTAGTGTTTGTATATATAGTTAGTTAGTTGATACATACATATGTATTCACGAATATGTTATCCTTATTACTAACTTTTTAACAAATATGTTTGTGATTGTTACTAAATGTTAACTCTATTATTAACTATGTATATCTTACAATTGAGAAAATGTGGATGAGATCATGCTTCTCGTTACGAAACTTTTAACAAAAAACTTGAAATATGTAATAAATTTAAGGCGAAAACTTTAATTGTGTCGTTAATTTAATGAAAAGGTATAACTTGTCACTAATTGATTGGATTATGTATATTTATAATTATAATTTACCCATTATACTAAAAAATTATTTGTAGAAAGTTTAATTACGTGAATATTATAATTATAATTTATCCATGTTTTAAGTGAAACCCTTTTTAAGGCAATGATCAAAGTTGTTTTCCTTTGAATCAAATCTATTGAAAAAAGTCTTGGAATTTTTTTTTTACAAATATACCCTTTTCCTATTGGTTTGGATGGAACACATGCTAAAGTTAAAAGGATTTGTCTTGTATTTTTTATTGAGGCCCAAATTTTGGAGGAAAGAGAGGAACATATATGGGAGTGATTAAAAAACTATCTTGATTTGATATGTGGAAAATCTGTCTTTTTCGAGGCATTTTCTCTACCCACTCTTACCCTGAAAAGGGTCACCCTGTGTCCTTGAACAAATAGCCATGTTTCGGCCAACCTAGCCTCCTCTGTACCTCGAGACCAACAACGGGTAGTATAGGATTATTCACCTATTGTCCATCAACTATTCCTTTTGGTTTGATCTTAGGCCTTGACTCACTCTTCGTGGAAAAAGCTTTTGAAGGAACCATTAGGTTTTCAGGGCATTAGATTCTCACCATTGTTTTCATTACTCAAGCCAAGATTCTCGCTTTGTGTTTGTCCACACCTGCTCATGTGGGTGCTTTAGTCCATCATTGTCAATTTTAAACATATAAGAGGTATTACAGATACCCGGTAATTTGACATTACCAGTCTTTGGTTGTTGATTGAATGTTTCGTCAGATTGATTTTTATGATATCTTATCCCTTCCCTAGATAGAAATAGATATAGATTTGTTATAGACATTTTTGGGCACTGCAACCCATATCATATATGTCCATAAACCAAGGGCTTCTGAGTCCCTAAAAGTGTTGTTTCATGCCCTAAATGAACAAGGTCAGCTGATTACATCATCTCCCAGAAGTTCTCCATAGGAAACTGCTCAGAACTGGTCAAAACTGGACCATACAGGTTTCTCAGTGCTAAGGGTGCGATGCATCTCACCTGCCTAGTCTAAAAGGTGCGATGCATACTGGAAAGCCCTTCTGTAGGGTGCGATGGGAGAGAATGGAAAAATGGCAGAGACAATTTGTGAGGTGGATGATCATGGAATCTTCTAGAAACTTCTCCTGTGACAATTCGCCCGGGGATGAGTAAGAGATCATAAATCTCCAAGTGGAACCAAGAACTGTCAAAGAGAAGACACTAATCAAAATCCCAGAAACTGACTCACCTCCCTGCAGTCATCTATATATGGATCCTCATCTCAGAGATCCAGAGGCTAGAATTTTGTATCTTATAAGGAAGTGTTGTTGGTTTCCTGGTGGAATATCATAGTTTTGGGTGATCTAAGCTTTTCATGAGGTGAAGAAGGGCTTTCATGTTGGGACGATGACGCTGGATCAGATAAATGGGTTGTAATCCTCTCTTCTAATCTTTATATCAATAAAGCTATTCAAGTTTTCCTCCACATTCTTGTATGTTTGATAGTATATGCATTTGTGTGGTCAATATATATCTGGTCCTATATCGCTTATGATTGTAGATCTGTGCACTTTGAAGGTATTATTCTACTTTGACTTTACAGGTACTCTTTGAAGCGGAGCAATCAAGGGAGAAGTGGAAAACACCTGTCAGTGGGGAGAAGGAACAAGCAAAGAACCAAGGTAAAGATCAAGGTTGGTATTCTTTGATCCTCTCCTATCTACTTTTCATAAAGGAAGATGAAAGTAACTTTAATCTGTTTGTTTCTAAGATAGCTACCTGTCTTAGTGGGACTAGCAGCTCTGCATAGACACTAGATTTCCCGATAACAAAATGGTGACTCCACTGGGGAGCGAATAGCTTGTTTGCTTGTCTATACTTGTTTGCTTTATAAACTTATAGACAGAGCCTGAAGTTAAGCCATCTAGCCTTCGAACTGCATTTGCTATGCAAGTGAAAAGTAGATCAATTCTGCTTCAGTCTATCTCTGGGTTCTGTTTATAAACTAAACAATCGATTTGCAAACATCCTAATTGCCCTAGTGGTGGCTCTATTATCCTCACTAGATCAGCCCCTGTGATTTCTATTTATTGACTATCATTAGCTCAGCCTAAATCCCTGAACTAAGCTGCAAACTGTGACCAAGAACCAAGTTGAAGTCTCATCCCTGGACCATTGCACTTTCTCCTCTTGGGAATCTAGATGCATCGCACCTCTCGTGTGCTATGGGTGCGCTGCATCGCACTTTCCCTGTGTTGCAGGTGCGCTGATTAGATAAGACCTCTTCTGCTCTCAAATTTTGGTTTCTTTGTTCACTCTCTTCAGCTTTATTCAGGAGTTTTGATGTCTGTGATTAGTATACCACTATGGAAACTCCCTTCCTTTGCATGATTCCACCTCCATAGTACAAAGAATTGTGAATGTTTTTATGTATTGTGCGCCATTTACAGTTCTCTTTTAAAAAAAGTAGTGTAATCAAACTGTCGTCTTTTGATTTGGAAGTGTCACAATTGTCGTTTTCAGTCAAAGAAAAGAATTCTATTGTTCTTGATGGTTGATTATATAGTTACTATTGTATTTGATTTGAATTAGTAATTTTTCAAGTGTCGAAAGCAGTTTTCAATTCAAAGTTGCAAAGTGTCGTCATTATCTTCCTTTCGTTTTTGAAGAGAAATTTGTTAGTACTGTCACTTTGAAAAGATAATTTAGATTTGTACTTAGCATTCTTCATGTCATTCACACATTAAGAAGGTTGAAAACAAATACATGCATGTGCATTTGCATTTAGACTGCTTGTTGGTTTGATTTAGGACAGTGCATCTAGTGTGTGCTCTCTGCTCTATGTTGAAAGAATATCATCTCTCTTTCTTTAGTAGCTAGGATTTTCATTGAAAAAAGAAGATTAAATGATTGTTTATCATCTTAGATTGCACTTTAGAAATTGTATATCTACATCACGTAGTGAACCTGAAAGGCAAATTTCTTAAGAAAGATCAACTATAAGATAAATTCAATGAATATAAAAACACTTTAGAACCTAACGCACAACATTTAGAAGTCTAGGTTAGAGACACATTCCGGCGTCGTAAAGCCTGGTAACTATCGCTTTCATTGTTGGTTGGGTGATTCCTCCTCTTTGAGATGATAAGTTCCAGTACGGACTTTTGCTCCCATGTACTGTCAAGTATATATTGGGAGACCATAATAGGATATGTCCTTTATCCATAGGAAGTTGTGTCTGCCGCCCTATCGATCGCAATGCACTGAACACGTCATTCAGGAAGATTGATTGCCGTACCGTAAAAAATATTCTACAGTTTTGCGATTGGTTTGGTAATCCCTCTGTCTAGATTTCCAGAGTAGTCTCTTTCATTCCTTTTCAGACTCCTTAAAGGAAAAGGTCCATCTGAGCACATGTCACTTCAGGCTCATTAAAAATCGAAGGCGACTAGAGTCATCTTTTGTTTTTTCTCGACTCTTAAAAATTGAAAAAGAAAGTTGTGTCAAAGCGTCTAAATTTCATTTAATTTGGAAAAATTTTCCCCTTTATTTTTAGTTGATCGAGTAATCCACAATCGTGGAGGAAAGTCAATCAAAACGCCATCGTTCGCGGAGACTTACGAGTCAACCATCTTTGTCTCCGGAAACAAAACTATTCTGGACAAAGCAAAATCGTTTAACCGGTTCAAAGTCCCCTGGTTTGGTTGGAACAAGTGTTCCGACATCCTCAAAGACTCCGGTTACTCCAAACATTTCTGGTATCCCTGCCTCTACGGAAAAAGTTCCGTAGCCACTAGAGGACAATAGAACTGATCCTAGTGTGAAGGTAAACACTTCTATTCCTGAACTAGCTCCATCTACAGCTGATTCGGAAGGTGTTATTCCCCAAACATCTATCACTGTAGAATCTATACCTTCTTCGGCACTGGAAATATTTTACGGACCTGACAGTCTCCCTCTTCCACTTGGATTGATTACTATAGAAGAGATTGCGGAGGATCCTCCATGTAGTACTCCATCGCATTTTGGAGTTGGGATCACCCTATATCCTTCTTAATTAGAGATTAGTCTACCGTTATCGGATGTTCCTGTAGAATCGCTAGGAAATCCTTTGGATAAACTAGATATGTCTGAACAACCGTCAACATCTAGGATTGTGTCATTTGACACAACAGTGGCAGAACTTCCTGCTGTCACTCCAACAATGTTTGTCGGCGTACCGTCTGTCGCAACTAGCTCTCAAATGCTGGATGGAATCCATCCAGCGGCTGTTTCGACAGTATGGTCTGTTCCCGTTTGTTCATCCGGAATAATATCTGGAATCTCTTACATTGAGTTTCAACAAATTGATCCTTCGTAGTGTCAATTTGGGCAGTCTGGTCCTCAAAGGCAAATCATTCCTTTGAGCACTGGATTACTGCCATATGGGGGGCGATATACCCTTTCATTGTCTCCTCTAGGAGAACAAACATATGAGAGTTCACAACGGAATTTAGGTTATGCTGGAATTACATCCAATGGTTGGGTGCCAATACTACCTCAACAACCAAAAGTTGTATACTCAATGCAATAAAGTCTGCCTATGTCAAATATCCCCACTACACCGGCTATTGTGACAGTGTCGCAAGTACAAGCGTTGCCTGTTGTATGCCAACCTCAAGTCTCTCAGGTCGCAATTCAACAGCCTCTTATCTCTATGACGCCACCACAATCATCGATTAGTGGCTCCTTAACTGGAGTGACCCAGGCTCAAACGGGTACCATCACCCCTCATCTTGGTCAAACAGCTAGTATTGGACAACAGCAAATGGTTTCACAACCATGGCTGGTGCAATATCAACAACCGTAATTCCAACAAATTTACCAAGGATCTGAGCACCAAATCTTTGCAAGTAATGGGCAGCTGTATATTCAAAACGGTCAAAATCAACCATTTCATAATGGTTATGCCCATCAACCTTACCAAATTTATCAGCATCAAATGCATTATGCTGGTATGCAAATACCCACTGCTCAGGCAATCCCATCTTATCTTGGGTATGCTTCGCAGAACTTGAATCAACAGTTTCCCTTCGTGGCAACTTTAGAGTTACCAGATCTAAATCGGTTGATAAATGATCCAATTGCTTATGCCCCTTGGTGGCCAGTGATTCCTCATAAACTTCCGTCAGATATTCCTAAATTTAATGGAAATCCAGGTGAAGACCCGTTGAATCATGTGATGACCTTTCATTTGTGGTGTTCATCTAACACTCTAAACGATGATTAGATCAGGCTTCACCTTTTTTAGCGAACGTTAACTGGTCCGGTAGCAAAATGGTATATCGAATTGCCTAGAGCTTCATTCGATAACTTCAACACCCTAGCCACAACCTTTTTAACCCATTTTCAGTTACCAATAAAGTACGAAACAGGAACAGAGCTTCTTACCAATTTCAAACAGACAATGGCCACTCACATATCTGATCATATTCATGAGTGGTGACGTTGTCGTAGAATGGTGAAAACATATGTTCTTGATCAGCTGCTAGTTGAATGGTTTATTAAGTCATTATTACCTTCTATTACGAAAGATGTGGCAAAGGGAGGGGTCGTCACTGAAGAGCAAGTAATTGCTCATGCGCAATATCTAGACTTGATATATACTCAGTCTGGCATGCTCTATGATAAAATCCCTGATGCTCCTAGACTGGAATTCTCCATTACTCCCTCTCCTAAATCAAGTAAAGACTCTCATGCAGGAGATGGCGTGATAGGTGCGACTAGCACGAAAACCATAAAATCTACATCAAAGAAAGCTCATACGATTCCAAGTCAAAATGAAAATGAAGAACTTCTCGCCTCAGAGGTAAATGTTGTTTCAACTGACAAAGGCAAAGAACCAAAGTAACCAGGGGGCAAGAAGAAAAAGAAAGGGAAGAAGAAAAAACGGAGGAGTCGTCTCCTGAAAAATCTTCTACAAACCCTTCTGGAGATAGGAAACCAAGTCATCCATGCTTTATTTGTGATGAGGATCATTGGACGAAAGATTGTTCATACAAAGCTGAGCTTAGAAAATTCTTAAAGAGTTCAAAAACCTCGATAGTATTGACTGATCCGTTTCCGAATTTAGGAACAAATATGGTTTCTAGTGACAATGCTTCCCCGTCCCAAGTGCTAATGTTTTCTGTTTTGAAGCAGCAAAATGATGCTCTAATATCGACAAGGAATAAAGATTACGGGAATCCATAGCTGTCGGACAACAAGGCTAATGATCAACGTAGTAGTTCGACAACAACTTCGATCGAAGTTGTGCCACCCATCATTCCTGAACTAACGCTAAAGCCACCAAAGGGAGTAGTACACAAATCGACATTTAATCCTTGTGCCAGAGCAGCACAACATTATAATATAGTGGAGGATCTAGCCCAATTTCCGTCCGCTATGTCGAGACTTGAGGTACTACAAAATTGCCCCTCCCAAAAGCAGGATTTATTATTAGCAATAGGTGGGATTGACCCAACGGATTCCAATTTTGTATCCTTTAATCACAAAGGATATGACCCTCAGTTACCAGCTCAACTAGCTTTCCTTATTCAAGTGAAAGCCCTCAACAAAACTGTTCATTGAACAATTATTGATGAGGGGACATCTACATTTATTATGTTGATGAGTTTCTGGAAAACTTTAGGATCTCCACCCTTGTCGCGATCTTCAACGACATTAAAAGCATTTGATGGATGAACATACACCCCATATGGGATTTTAAGTAACTTGCGAGTCAAACTGGGGGTTAAAACAGTAGAAATTGATGTTGAAGTGATCGACAGAAACCTCGATTACAACATCCTACTGGGAAGGCCTTGGATATATGCTATGGCTACCATTGTTTCGACCTACTTCAGGAAGATTTCATTTCCCTTCCAAGGAGGTATTACAATCGACGACCAGCAAACATTTCTCCCCAACAGTTCACAAGTTACGGGAAGCATTTCGATGATCCATGGAAGCCCTCATTCGCTTCAAAATATCGGAGTAGGCCTACTAAAAAACCCTATATTAATGGGGACTTTTGCCCTACCACCTCCAATAAATCTAGTGGAAGTGGCAACGGTGGGAACCCACAATATGATATCTTCTATTCAAAAGATGTACAGAAATGATATTAACATGGATCATCTACAGGTATTGCCTCCAAGCCCAATAGAAATATTCTAGCAATCAATGTTTTCGACATGGGAGGAAAACCCAAATCAATGCTCATCAAGCATTTGGATAGATATGTCTAAGGAATATGGCACCCCTTCAGATCCTTGGTCGCAAGTACATCCTACAGATGAAGGAATTGTTCAGTCAATGATGATTGACAGGGCACCATGGGAAGATTACCACCATCGTTCCCATGTTCTGGATTACAAGGAAGATACTCCTAGTGACCTTCATCATCCCACAGTTTTTGATTTTCTATCAAATACTGTAAACATGGTGGATTCCAAATGAAACTTGTCCGATATTGAAGAGACTATCGCCATAAATATCTCAACCAAAACAGATGTTGTAGAGAATATTCATGTCGGCAAATCTTGTTCTTCTTTAGAACTGGAAATATATTACGCTCTTTTTCACGAGTTCAGAGATGTCTTTGCTTGGTCGTATGATGAAATGCCAGGCATTGACTCGAGTATAGTTGAACACGAAATTAATATGTATCCAGATGTCAAACCGGTATGACAATGGCTACGGCAGGTGCACCCCAAGAAATCCGCTGCCATCAAGGCAGAAGTTGAAAAACTTCTCCATGCTGGTTTTATTTACCTGGTTCCTCTAACCGATTGGGTATCAAATATTGTTCCTGTAATGAAAAAACAAGGAACAATTAGAGTGTGCGTCGATTATAGGGATGTAAATCAAGCTTGTCCGAAAGACAACTACCCTACACCCTTCATTTACCAGAAAATTGATGAATGTACTGGATGTGAAATATTTTCATTTATGGATGGATTTTCCAGGTATAATCAAATTAGCATCCGCCCACAGGACCAGTCAAAGACTACATTTATTTGTTCGTAGGGTACATTCGCATATCGCAAGCTACCCTTTGGTTTAAAGAACGCAGGGGCAACATTTCAGAGGCAATGAATTATGCCTTCCATGACATAAAGAACATCGTTCAACCATATCTCGACGACCTTCTGGCTCATTCGCGAAAGCGGACCGATCATACGCAGCATTTGAGAGCGATATTTCTATGTTGCCGACACTACAAGATATGACTCAATCCACACAAATGTGTGTTTTGTGTCAGTTCTGGTAATTTACTTGGCTTTGTGGTCTCAAAGGACAAGATTCGTCTCGATCCATGTAAGGTTCAGGCAATCATTGATTTGCCTCCACCTTCAAATTTTCTTCAGATCCAGAAACTCCAAGGGAAAGCAAACTTTTTGAGGAGGTTCATTCCAAATTATGTCGAAATCGCTAAAGGTTATACTTGTCTATTGAAAAAAGAAGTACCCTTCATCTGGGATCAGGTCGCGCAAGCTTCCTTTGATGCTTTAAAGGAACCCCTAATAAAAGCATCATTAATGTATGCTTCTAATTATCAAAAAGACTTTAACCTGTATCTGGATGCAGCAGATACAACCATCGCAATGGTATTAGTTCAAGAAGAAAATGGAATTGAGCATCGTATATATTATTTAAGTAGAAACTTAAATGATACGAAAAGAAAATACTCCTACATTGAAAAGCTAGCTCTCGCAGCTGTTCAAGCGATATAGAGATTTTGACACTATATCCTCTTTCAAAAAGCTACCATTTTGTCAAATTGCAACCCCATGACTTATATATTGTTGTGACAGTTGCTGGGGGGGAAATATTCAAAATGGATAGCAATTTTACAAGATTTTGATCTGGAATTCATAAAATCCAAATTGAGGAAAGCCTTGGTTTTCATGAAGTTACTATGCGATCTCCCATCGTTGTCCAATGATGCAACATCAGAAGAAGTGATCGTGGACGAATCTTTATTTCTGATATCTTCAAGCAATCCGTGGTATGGAGACATAATAATCTATCTCCAAACCTAAACATATAGGTCCAATACCTCCCGCTCAGAACAAAGACGCATTTGATACCAAGCAAAAGACTACATGATTGTCAGTGATACACTTTACCGTCGTGGTGTCAATACAGTTCTGCGGAGGTGCCTCACCCACGAGGAGGCCGAAAAAGTCCTGAATGATTTCCATTCAGGCGCATGTGGGGGGCATTAATCTGGTTACGCTACAGCGCAAAATATTTTATGAGCAGGATACTTCTGGCCAACAATGTTCAAAGATTGCATAACAGCAGTTAGAAGTTGCCATGCCTGTCAAATCTTTGATCGCAAAACCAGAATACCACCCGCACCTTTGCAACCAGTAGTTGTTGTTGGCCCATTTGCTAAATGGGGAATATATTTCATGACATGTAACCGCACCTCGGCCAGGGGGGATGGGTATATCATAGTCACAGTAGACTATTTTACCAAATGGGTCAAGGCGATGCCTACATTAAACAAGAGTGGCGAAACGACTGCCCTCTTCTTTTTCAATCATGTAGTCTCCAAATTCGGCGTTCCACAGGCCATAGTTATAGATCATGGATCGCATTTTCACAATCACATTATGGTTGAGTTGGCTGCCAAATTAGGACTATCCCACGATAGCTCTACTCTGTATTATCTGCAACCTAACAAACAAGTTGAGGCAATCAACAAGGTCCTGAAGCAGATGCTGCAAAGGATGATTGGAGTCCATAAAAGGAGTTGGCACCTGATCCTGTACTCGGCCTTGTGGGCATACCGAACATTGGTGAGGAATGCGACTGGGTTTACACCCTTTCAACTGGTGTATGGCCTGGAAGCAATCCTACCGGTTCAGTGCGAAATCTCGTCCCTCAAACTCGCGGTCGACCTTCTCCCCAGAACTTCAGAAGAGGAGGCTTGTTTCTTGGAACTAATCCAATTGGATGAAACCCATCGTGATGCCGCTCTGGCTAACGAATCCCATAAGAAACGAGTTAAGGCGCAGTTCGACAAAAATTTCAAACCCCGTGTCTTCTCAGAAGGAGACCTGGTCTTACTTTACGACCAGGAGTCCGATAAATTGGGAGCAGGTAAGTTCAAGTCTTTATGGATGGGCCCCTATACTGTTAAGCATGTATTAGCAAAAGGAGCCTACGAGTTAGTGGATTATGATGGGATTCCACTGGCACAACCCCGCAACGGGTTGTACCTTAAGCGTTACTATGCTTGACTCAAGATAGTAACAACTAAGATTTTGTTACATTTTTGTTTTCGCTAAGGGTAATTATTTTGGTTAAGTGATCCACTTTTGCATTTGTTGCAGATGTCAGACCTATTAGAATCATTTGTTGGATATGCCGACGAAGCGAGTCGTAGTTTGCAGAACCTATCCTCTGCGGCCTGGGCCATCTTTGATCCAAGCAGTGAGTTAGTAAGTTTCAAAGGGGTATGTATTGGTCAGTCAACGAACAACATTGCTGAATACATCGCGTTGATATAACTCCTCTCTGATGCCATCACACATGGCATACGCTGACTTGTCGTCAGGCTAGGCTGACAACTCGTCATTCTACAGCTAACCGGTATCTACTCGGTATGAAATCCAGCTATCTATCGCATGTTCCTAAGGGTCAAGATTTTGGAAAGGCAATTTGATTCTATTCAATATCAGCATATTTCCAAAAAATTAAACACATTAACAGACTCATTGGAAAATTATGTGTTAGATAGACATTTGCAACATTTATAAAAGAAGCATTTCATCAATATTTGCATCAAGATCATGTAACTTAACAAAAATAAAGCTCTGAAAATCAAATATATATATATATATATATCTATCTATCTATCTATATATATATATATATATATATATATATATATATATATATATAACTTTTTATGGTTTATACATAATGTTCTGTAACCAAGACAAAATTGGTCAAATGACCCAAAACTCAAAATGCTAGGGGTCACCCTAGTCTAATGATGCTAGTGATAACAAGTCACCGCCTGTGCAATCATGCGTAAAAGCCTAGTCCATCGACTCGACATGCCAGTAGTATGTCGCTGCAACCTCAGAGGCAGCTCATCGGTCCTCACGTCCGGAATACCAAAAGTGAGACCCTCGACCTGATCTTGCAATATTGAAAGAGTCTCGGCCACATCAAAGTCGCGAAGGATAGCCCTCCCCACAGCCTCTCCTACTGGAACGGTAGTTGGTGCTCTCAGATGTATTGCTGGTCGAACTGGTCCAATATCTGCATGAGTGCATGAGTTTTGATTAGTCTTGATAAAAGAAAACACGAGGACCTTATAAAAAACAATAAACAGAGATATGGTCAGAGAATTTACCTATAGCACCCCACTGCTCACCAGCCGACAACCCCAAATCCGGGTCACCTCGGAAATCCATACCAGCATATGGACACTCAGCATAAACCATCTCTTGACGGTTGAATCGCTTGAAGAAGGTATCAGAGAAAGAAAGCTGGGACTAACCAGCATGTCGGGCCATAAGGTCAACCCATCTCTGCATCCATGGTTCAGTCGGTGGAGGTAGACCAAGTGAAATGTACTACAGCTGCATCAGTGGGATCTTTTCCAAGGCGAAAGCGGTCAAAATAGAACCATAGCCGAAATTCTTGGATTTTCCGCTTTTTACCTTCTTTCATCACAGGGAGTATTGCGTCACACCAATTGAACACCTTTGGTTTAAGGCATTCCAAGGCGTACTGCATATAGGACCTGTTAGCCATGTGAAGAGCCGCACTACCAGCCAGTCTAGAAAAGGTGAACAGAATGGTCCTCAAGGACCGGTCAGTGACATCTCAGATGTTGATCTTGCTGTCCCTACTCAGCTGAGATCCCTCTCTGTAGTACTGGCAAATGTAATCTCTCACGGATTCACCCCCACGGGCAGAACCTGATAATGAGAGAGGGGCACCACGCCTCGATAAACCGATCAAAAAATAGATGTCCACAACAGTCAAGGGGATGGATTTGCCCCTTATCTGGAACACCTGGTTGGTAGGATCCCATGCATCGAGGAAATATTGCAAAAAGTTGATTTGTTGCCTCATGCTAGAGATACAGAAAAGCTTGAGCAGGC
This sequence comes from Pinus tabuliformis, assembly GCA_031772625.1. NCBI lineage: Eukaryota > Viridiplantae > Streptophyta > Pinopsida > Pinales > Pinaceae > Pinus > Pinus tabuliformis. The sequence goes on along the minus strand of CM062819.1, from coordinate 1,491,854,813 downwards.
CACAGTTCCGCAGTGCAGTTACCGTACCCGGATCATGTAAAGAAACAATGTCCTCTTCTTCATGCTCACGTTCTCGCCATGTAACAACCATTTTTCTCTAATGAATCTTTGCAAAACAAACAAGAGAAGAGTCAGGGTCCTGATTTGGCAAAAAATAGGCAAAAATTCCATGAGAAAACAGTGCAAAAGTTTCCCCTCTTGCGCCCATCACACCCCAGCAGTGTACTGGGTGAGATGCATACCAATTGTCCAATGGTTAGGCTAGTATGCATCGCACCTTTCGATATAGGAAGGGTGCAATGGAGCTAGGGAAAATTTTTCAAACCCTAGGGGCTTAGAAAAACAGGGAAACATGCTCAGAATTCAAAAGGAATTCAACTGAAGAGCTCAGGTTTAGCTCCTACCTGGTCCAGACAGCACCGAGAATCGTCCACAGAATCTCCTGGAATCAGCTAGTGAAAATCAAGGGAGAAAGGCACCTCCAAAGCTCCAACAAACCAAAGTTCAAATGAAATGGTAAAATGAGGGGTAAGAACCACTTTTAAATTACTTTTCGTGTAATTCGAGTAAAGTATTAGTGTTTTAACTCATTTTTTAAGCATGTATTGTTCATTTCTAATTAGTTTGATGAAGCAATTGAATAGACAGTACGACCGTCGAAGGAACAAAGTGTTAGCGGTGAATTCAAATAATCAATGACCATTATCACGAGTAGTTTTTATGTGAAGTTCAAGCTCGTTAAAAATTAAACCTAAGCAATGAGCAAATGTTTGCCCCCAGAGTTTAAGCTCATTAAAAAATGAACCAATTTCTGGTAAATAACCATTGTGAATGCATTATCATCAGCTTTTGAGCCTTGGTCGTGTTCTCATCATCACCTCCACTCTGTTTTAGCCGATCATACGCCTCCATTTGATTGTTTACCTTTTTTGAGGAACAACTGCGAAGAGTGATTCTATTAGCCATCCTTGTGACACTGCCGTGATTGGAAATTCCAAACCTTACCTTGAATCAGCTGCTACCTAAAATTATCACTCGTTCCTCAAAAAACGAGTCTTCTTTAAGCTCTTTTCGTCTGACTCGTAAAATATGAAAAGATTGCTGAGCAGTTGGCCTCTCCATCTCGTTAAAGCTATCGGGAGTGCTATCCATCCTCTAGATTTTAATCTTTTTGGACCTGAGGGATTATTACACAAAAAGATCGGGCGCTTGTTTTGTTCAGCTCGTTAAAATTATTGAAAATTCATCCCTTTCGTATTATTTTATACTTTTTCGAACTTAAGGGATTATATGATGAAAAAGGATTATTCGAGTTTCCTTTACGTCCCTTTTCAGACTCTCTAAAATTGAAAAAGGACCGAGTTATCTTTGTCGTTAAACTCGTTAAAACCAATAGCGACAAACTTGTCCATATAGACAAGAACAAGTTTCACTGTCGCTAGGCTCGTTAAAACATAGCGACGGGTTTGCCCGAAGGGAAAATTATAGAATAAGCATATGTTATCCTCCTCAAGCTTGATAAAAATAAAGAGGTACTGGTCAGCAATGACTGGGGAAAATTGGGAAGAAAACTTGAAGAAATTTTATTGGTCACAAGTCGCTCTTGAACATGACACTTTCACTCCATTTCTCAGTCAGGTTGGGTTATTCCGTTCATCGGTCGTATTACCATTGGTCCACTGTACTGTCCATCTTTGGGTTTAACGCTACCAATCCATTTCAAGTGTCGCCGATATGTTCAAGAGAAGTCGATCAGATAATTCACCAACCCATCTTGTGTCTCATCCGCTGCAATACCTTTATGCTTCATTCTTTCATGACGCCACCCTGAACCCTGTATCATCAGATCGTTTTCACCTCCAAAAGTCATTTGCTCCGTTCCGTGTCATAGATGTGGGATTCATTAAGGCCCTCCTACGATGGGTCACTTCTTGTCGACATCAGCTCATTATCCAAGAAGTCGACCTAGGAACAACCCTTTCAGTACTTTGAAGCTTGCATGCCTCAATGGCAAGTTTCTCACTTTCGACAACAGGTTTACGTCAATGGCCTTCGACCGAGAGATTTTGTGTGGTGTTCGATGCCAAGTCCCATTTTCACACCACGCGAATTGTACTGTCGTACCTTGAGGGTCATCATCATTATCGATGATTCCTCTCACGCCTGTTAATAGCTTACATCATTGGCTGGTAATCAGGCGATGTCTTTCCATGTTCGACTCTAGAACATTTTTCACATGGATTGACTTGTACTTCGAGCAAAGATTGGATGAGTTTGAAGACCCCGAATCTATTATCCATCCGAGCTGCGATATATTCAAGAAAATAAAGACATAAAATGTACATCATTGCTACATAGATGATCATCTGAATCAAAGGATGATGGCTCTATCAGAATCATCAGTCTGCCACACAGACGGTTGTCTGTCCTATGTACATTAAAATGAATTTATAAAGCTCAGCATGGGAATGCCCGCCTCAGCTAGATCATGAAAATATTATGAAGATAATGTATTGTATTGTATCTTATTACAGGTCACCTTCCAGTTCGAAAAAACCTCGTATCCTCATGATAAAGCATTTCACCCGACATCAAACGATTAACGACCTCATGCTTTAGGGGGCAACTGTTACAGACATTTTTGGGCACTGCAACCCGAATCATATATGTCCATAAACCAAGGGCTTATGAGTCCCTAAAAGTGTTGCTTCATGCCCTAAAGGAACAAGGTTAGCTGATTACATCATCTCCCAGAAGTTCTCCACAGGAAACTGGTCAAAACTGGTCAAAACTGGACCATACAGGTTGCTTAGTGCTAAGGGTGCGATGCTTCTCACCTGCCTAGTGTAAAAGGTGCGATGCATACTAGAAAGCCCTTCTGTAGGGTGCGATGGGCGAGAATGGAAAAATTGCAGAGACAGTTTGAGAGGTGGATGATAATGGAATCTTCCAGAAACTTCTCCTGTGAAAATTCGCCCAGGGATGAGTAAGAGATCATCAATCTCCAAGTGGAATCAAGAAATATCAGAGAGAAGACACTAATCAAAATCCCAGAAGCTGACTCACCTCCCTGCAATCATCTATATATGGATCCCTCATCCCAGAGATCCAGAGGTTGGAATTTTGTATCTTATAAGGAAGTGTTGTTGGTTTCCTGGTGGAATATCATAGTGTTGGGTGATCTAAGCTTCTCATGAGGTGAAGAAGGGCTTTCATGCTAGGAGGATGATGCTGGGTCAGATCAATGGGTTGTAATCCTCTCCTCTAATCTTTATATCAATAAAGCTATTCAAGTTCTCCTCCACATTCTTGTATGTTTGATAGTATATGCATTTGTGTGGTCAATATATATCTTGTCCTATATTGCTTATGATTGTAGACCTCTGCACTTTGAAGGTATTATGTTGCTTTGACTTTACATGTACTCTTTGAAGTGGAGCGGTCAAGGGAGAAGCGGAACACACCTGTCGGTGGGGAGAAGGAACAAGCACAAAACTGAGCAAAAGATCGAGGTTGGTATTCTTTGATCCTCTCCTATCTACTTTTCATAAAGGAAGACGAAAGTAACTTTAATCTGTTTGTTTCTAAGATAGTTACCCATCTTAGTGGGACTAGCAGCTATGCATAAATACTAGATTTCCCGATAACAAGATCCTGAACTAAGTCCATTATAAGCCAAATTATGGACAACCTGTTTTCTCTATTTAGACAAAATTGATACACAAATCAAATACATGATTATGTTATTATGTGATAAATATTATCATATGAATGTAGCATGCATTTTTTTTCTTTAGTGATTCGATGGTGAGAAATGGATCAAACTTAATATGTGAAAAGTGAAAACAAAGGGGAAAATGAAAAATTCTCGGTATGAAACCACAAGGCACTATGCTTGAAATAGGAATGGACCAACCCAAAGAAATAGTTTTCCTAGAAAGAATATTAGTTTCTTAGAGGATTTATATTGCATGGGATATTGTATAAAAAATTAAGATCTTTCTATCTACCTTTTTTTAAATGATCTAAACTAATATGAAGATCCCAATGAGTAGGGTGTTTTTGTAAGATCAAATAAATTAATGCGATGAAAACTAAGATGCCAAATCCTAGGAGTCCAAAAAATGATTAGGAGGGATGCAACAAAACTTGTTAGTGTGTTTGTTTTGCGTATAAAATGTTGCAGGTTCAAAGCCCTTCATTCATACCTTTCCCTTCTTTTCTATGGAAAGAAAGGAATGAAATATGATTTGATATAGATTCGAAAAGAAGTACCGAACAAGGATACTATTATAGCTGCTAGACAACAAAATGGATTCTGAAATTGATTCACATTCTCTAGAAAAGGAACCATTAATGGTCCTGTTGGTATCGAGGCCATCAAAAAGAATTGAATCATGTCATATGTGAAAGTGTTTGGATCTAAGGGTTCATGTTTCCCTTGAATAAATAAGGCTCAAGTGTGCACTTCTATTAAATAGATAGAAATATTTTCAGCAGAATATGAAAATGACAAAGAATCATATTCATTTCATTAGTTCGCACCCTTCAACCACAACAAGGAAAATAAATTTTTCTCCAAAAAAGGAGTGTCTCAACCCTAAATCCTAGCAGTCCTCAACCAATAACCTAGAATAGAGGGGATTGTTGTTAGCCTATGATTTATTTTTCTAACAAAAGAGGGGCATTCAAAATGAATTAAAAATTCCTAAATGAACGAGAAGATATTTCTATATAGTGAAAATGATAGTGAACATGATACCCTAAACATTGTAACTTTGATGCTAAAAACATATGACATTAATAACCAAGAAGAACTAGGAAAACATTAAACAATGTTTGGTCACAGACAACTAAACTAGATAAAACGCCTCCATAGGCTCTGTTAACAGTTCTCTTTTTCTTGCTAAGCCCTAACCTATTGTACTCAACTATACTTAGGTGGTTATCTAAAATCCACCCACAAATTATATGATTAAAATTAGAGTTCATGACATGTTGAACTTGTTAAAATTTAATGTTTCAAATTTTATCTGTGACACTTTGGATGGAGCCTATAAACATTTGGTGGACCCAAACTATTTAGGGGTTGCCATTTTATCAAATCATTCCATAGAAAAACTTCAACCTTTTTCTAATTTACAACGCTTTAACCTCACTTATAGAGTAATCTATATATGGTTATCTAGATAAGATCATGGAATTCCAAAAAAATACTAAAAAAAAATTTGAGGCTCATGATTATCACATAACCGTAACTAGTCTACAAAAAAGGTGCATTGAAACCCTTACCACATGTTCTCCTACCTGTAATAGGAAATTCAGGTCCACTAGCCCTCTTCTTTGTTGTTTGGTATATTAGCCTCCCACCTGCCATCAAAACAATAAGATACACTAAAACCTACAAAAAATATATAAATGAATTAAGTAGTCGTCAATCATTCAAATAACTAAAGAAATACACACTGAAACTAGAAAAACTTGAGAGGATTTCAGAAAACATTTAGTCTTTAGATCCCTAGTATAGTTATATTTCATCTCATAGTTGTGGTGCTTGTAATAATCTAGCCTCTACATTATCTCTCCCTTTTAGCTGGAAACCTCAAATTGCAAAGGACTCTCACCTCCCACTGATTAGGGTTTATTCAATTGGAGAACAAAGATTGTGAAATGAATAGCACCTCCCATTGATTAGGGTTTATTGCTTTAGGGTTTTTATTTCCGTCCTTTTAAGGTTTCTTATTTATGTTTTCCTTTTTGTGCTTCATATTGAATTATAAAAAGTGCAACAAACAGAACATACACACACTCACATATATCATGTTATGACTAAGCTCTTCTAGATAACCTCAAAGGAATAAAATTGAATAAAACATATTTGTAGTTTACATTTTTACATCTTTTAAAATTGAATAAAACATATTTCAATCATACTTGAGTTTTTAAAAATTGAATAAAACTTATTTGAGTCATAAGGAATCGATTGAAATACTTGGACGACTAAGTAAATTTAGGAAATTTTATAACATTATATAAAATTCTAGAAATTTTTATCATATATTATTTTTGTACCTATACTAAATTCCAATACAATTGAATTATATCATGTTATGAAAAAGCTCTTGTAGATAATCTCGAAAGAAATAATATTGTTCATAAAACTTAATTGTTGTTTACAATTGACATGTTTTAAAATTGAATATAATTTATTTCAATCCTATTTTGATTTTTTAAATTGAACCTTGAGATAAGAAATTAATTGAAATACTTAAAAAATTTGATCATGCAATGGTATATGGATCGGTGACATAAAATTCCATGTATAGATTTTTTATAATAATATGGATGACTTTAGAATTCAAACGTTGTATTTTTAAAATTGAATTGTGATAACATACATGTTGATTTCACTAATAGACACTTTCTACAAGCTAATATGAAGCATATTTATAATTCTTTGTATGCTCAATATTAAATCAATGCATGATATATTTTAGTTAATTTAAATATCAAAGTGACCTACATCATAATAAGAATGTACTTATATTATGTTATGAGTAAGTTCTTGTAGATGTCCTCAAAAGAAATAAAATTGAATAAAACTTATTCGTTATTTACATGACATCCCTTAAAATTGAATAAATTTTATTTCAATTTTATATATGTTTTTTAATTAAAACTTGACATCAGGAATTGATTGAAATTTACTTAAGAGAGTTTCCCATGCAATGGTATATGGGTGGGTCTCAAATTTTTCCATATATAGTTTTTTCAAATTATAATATGGATGGGTTTAGAATTCAAATAACTTATTTTTAAAATTATTGTAATAACATACATGTTGATTGCACTAAAAGATACTTTATACAAGCCAATATGAAACATATTTGTAATAGTTTCCATGCTCAATATTAATTTGATACATGACATATTTAAGCTCATTTTAAGTATCAAAGTAACTTGCATCATAGTAAGATTCTATTCATATAATGTTATGACTAATCTCTTGTAGATGACATTAAAAGAAATAAAATTGAATAAAAATAACGTCAATTTTCATTAGTGTTTTTTAATTGAACCTTGAGATAACCAAGTAAATTTAGGAAACTTCATATTTAATTTATATAAGATTATAGAAACATATCTCATTAATTGTTTAAATTGGTATCTTAAATTTCAATACATATGACTTAAATATAATGTTATGAATAATCTCTTGTCGATGATCTCAAAAAAATAAAAATTGAATAAAACTTATTTATTTCTTACCAAACATCTTTTCAAATTGAATTCAAAACTGATTTCATTCCTATTTGTGTTTTTTATTTCAACCACAATATATTTTAGTTAATTTTAATTATCAAAGTGACTTGCATAATAACTTAATATTGTACTTATTTTCTTAGTCTATGAAACAAGAAATCAAAATTGTTATATTTTTTAATAAAAGTTATACTATATAGAAAAAAATTTAAACTAGTGAAATAATTAATAGATCCATCAACTTTAAAATTTAATGGAAATCCATAAACATGATTAATAAAAATCCATAAACTAAAATAATGAAAGTATCAATAAATTGTCAATATGAAAATATATCCAAATTACAAATGTTACAAGAACATCCATAAACTGAAATAATCTTCAGTTACATCCATAAACTGTCCACATATTAAAATATACAAAGTCTATATCACATATGAACGTGCCGTATGAAATGGGCTTGAAAATATACAAACTATCCACTCTAAGTCAACTAGAACTCCTATGTGAGTTCCCCTCCACAAAGTAGTTGTCCAAAATCTAATACTACAATATAACACATTCAACTTCAAATTAATTACATCATTATTTGAACCAAAAAAACAATATGAAAATAAATGATTTTGAACCAAATTTAATTACATATATGAATCTACAAAACTCATTCGAGTTCAAATGCAAGTCAGATAGGATGGGGGTATGTTGAATTTGGGTTTGTTGCTCCCCTGTTTGTGGCTAAAAGATTGGGTCCTACATTGATGGACCTACATTGTTAGTGCCTCAATACCCGACATCCCACTCATGTTTCCACATAACTGCAACATTGAAATTACTCTACATATGGGCTTGCATACACAATGGGAAGGAAAAATTATAATTAGTTTACAAATTAATTAGTATGCATGTAAGAAAAGAAGATGTTGAAATCTTATGAATAAAAAAAGTTTACCACAACTACTAGTCCATGTGGTTGTACATAGTGACTCTCTTCCACATGAATGTTATGAGGTGGAGGTGGAGGTGGAGGAAAATCCATAGAAACATGCATCAGTGGGAGCTGGTCTCACTAATGAACTGCCCCTTTAGATGACCTCATAAGCTCATCCATGTATTTGGGTTGTGTCTACATGTTATCATGAACTTATTAATATAAATGTAATCTAATACGAACTAAATTAATATAAATAATTATGTATAATTTTGTGATCAAAATCAAAAGTTTCGTATATATGTACCTGGTATGTGTCACGTGTGCCATGTACCCTCCAAATGTCATAGATGACATCATGATACATACATGTATATGACAAAAGTTGCTAAACGGGTAGACTCATAAGATATGAATCATCATATAATGTAACTAGGGGGGCACGAGGCAATGGTGGTGGTCTTTTCATCACTCCATGCAATGCAACATACGCATTAGCCAATGTTGTTCGCATGATATCTGTTATGGTATCTCGAGTCTCAATGTCAACTTGTGACCGCTCCTCTAGCTTTGTCGAGAATATCGTGCTTCGTGATGGCTGTGGAAATAATATTAGAGGTGGTGGTACATTAGACAGTCCCAACGAGTGTTGTCATGATCATAGGTATGTCCCAAGCCAAATCCATAATACTCAGATCCAGTGCTGGCATAATCTGACCTTATATTTAGCATGAAATCTGCATATATTTACTTTGAAAAGTAAAGGGGGACCTCACAATGGTGGTAGAACTAGCCCCAAACTCCAATGAATCAATCATAGACAAAATGCACTGCATCAACATTCTAAAAATATTTAAGTGGAATTGAACCTTTATGTCTTGTAGGGTACTTTGGAGGGATGTAGAAAAACTCCCCACAAACATCAAATTTCTTGGCGTCCTCTTTCACCACCTCCCAAGTATGTAGGCCTCTAACCTCCTGATTCCTAATCCTTTTTATGGAAGGTAGGACGTGTCTCTCTGGGCCCACCCTCCAGTATGTCTTAATCAACTTATCAATTTTATCCTGGATCAAAGACAAAATATGCTTAGTAGGTGAACTAGGAGGGATTTTATCCAGCTTGTCTATGATCCATGTATGTTTGGCTATAATTTCCTCCAATGTGATACTAGTTGTAGCATAGTCCCATGCAACGGTTGACGTTGCACTGTTATCCTCAGCTTCGCCCTTCTAAGGTTCTGCAAACCATAAACATAATTTAACATATATATTTAAAAAACTAGAAGCATAATAAAATATACATTAAATTCAAACACATTAGTTGAAGGTGATTTAAAAATTAAAGATAATTTCATGACATAAACACATAAAGTTTTTAAAGATGATTTAAAAAGTCACCTGCAACATGTGAAGATGGTCCACTGTGTATAAGATGATAATCAATAGAGACAGAAACATTGCCTCTAATACTCTATGATGCAGGAGCATTGGCTCAAGTACCAAATTATATCTATGTTAGCTTAGGGGGTTGCTGGTATTAATTGGAAGTTGGTTTCCTAGGGTCGATTAAATGTATTTTTTATAAGTTATTAATAGGTTTGAATTGTAAGTGTTCTCGAATGTTTGAGGACATGATTAGATCTAGTCTGGTGAGATTTTGTAGGGATAAGAAATCCTAATTTAGTTTTTAGTTAGAGGTTTGTGGATCGTTGGGGATATCAAGATCTAGTTGATGAAAAAGTGGAACTGAATCATAACCGGTTCAGAATCCTAGATAAAAAAAAAAAAAAAAAAAAAGTCCCGAGGAATTTGGAAGCCTACGGGCAATATGAGAAGAGGAGGCCATTAATTAGAGTAAATCAGGCCTAAGAAGGGAAAAAAAAACCTTCAGATATATGTTTTTATACAGAGGATTCACTGGGGTGTTAAGTTCTTTGTCTCATGGTGAGTTCCAATTGCATTCGAGTTTAGTGGTGACGGGTGTAATGTTAAACCAGTTTATGGTTGTTCTATCCATTTTGTTCTCTTTGGTGTTTATGGTTGTTCCGGTGTTCGATTACTTCTGTCGTATCACATTAATTCCATTGCATTTGGTAATGTTATATATGGCGGTTCCCTCGCTCTGTGTTGTGGCTTTGATTGGTGGTTGTTTTAAATTGTTCCTTTTTTGGTAACCAACTCATGTTTGAAAGCTCCCAGCAAATCCACAAAAACCTTGGCCGATTCCATGAGCTCTAGTCCACCAAAGGCAGAGCTCAAGGTTGTGGAGAAAGAAGAGTCGAATCTGTCGCTAAGCGTTGAAGCATTGAATGCCGAAGAGGATGCCATCGAGCCATTTTACGATTTGAAAGAGCCAAGTGTCCAGGCCGAGGCTGCGGCGGAGAAAGAAGTTCCCATCAGGTATCCACTGACATTACCTTGGAGTTGGTTACACTTCCAGTTCTTTCAGGACTGAGATTTCTGTCTACGTTTCTTGAATAATGTATCTCATCCAATTGACTGTGAAGAAAGCCTACCTCACTAGTCATTTGGCGTACTTGTGCTTGGAGATTTCACATGCTTCATACATATTCAGGATTAGTTGATTCTGGCAAAGAACGAGCTGGGGCAGGGTGCCATAATCTTGAATGCTTGTAGCAATATAATTGAGGAGGCCGAATTGTCATAGGGCCTGTAGCAGCTTACTTAGAGGAGGTCCGAATTGGTATGAAGGTCATGCAGCCTTAAGCCTGCATCATTTTTGGTATCAGAGCAGGAAAATATTTCCTGCAGAAAGGAGTTTTTGCGTGTGAAGAAAGAAGAGTGTGACCAGCCAAGGTGACAGAGCTGGTAATCAGAAAGACTGGTAGGACAAAAAGACAAACATGCGTGTTTTGTGTGCAAGGGTTCAAAGGTTGCGCCAAGAGAGGGTAGGTCTTGGGAAAAGGCACAGTAGTAAGGAGGTAAGATAGCAAAGATGGGATGTGATTAATACTCCCAAGGAAAAGTTGCAGAGGGCAAATGGCCAAGGACAATAAAGATCAAAGATAACAAAGATGAAAGATAGCAGAGAGAGCTAAAAATTTCATTTTCAAGGGAGATTTTAAATCCAAACACATAACAGAACAGAGAGGCAAAGATTTTTACTCTCAAAGAAAGAATTTGCAGAAAGAAAATAATTTCAGATAGTCCATGCAAAATGCAGATGGACATGATCCTACAGGGATCATAATATATATATATATATATACATATACATACCTATATATATATATATATATATATATATATATATATATATATATATATATATATATATATATATATATATATGATGATATTTTATTTTAACTAAGTTGATAAACTGTGATTGAAGGTTTTCAGTAGCAGACAAAGGGAAAAGCAGAGCAAAGAAAGAACTCTGAAGTGGCATTGAACCTAAATAATTCAACAAGAGATTGGACAAAGAGGACAACTAAAGTGTTCTCAAGGGAGAGTGAGAGATTGCAGAAGCCTAAAAGGAGAAAATATGTTGCTCAAGAGAAGGTTCCAGATAGAGGACCATGCTTACCAGAATACTGAGTAAGGAGAGCTTAGTGAGGTAAGATTGCAGTAAGGAAGACTTGTTGTTGCGGAGACTTGTTACAATGGAGTGAGGAGCTCCTGAAGAGAAGATGAAGACAAAGATGATGGAAGATCATTGCAGAGGTTCTAAAGAAAAACACTACAAAGGAAAGGATTCTAAGACAAAAGGAATGAAGAGGATGAGTAAAGAGGAGCTTGACAAGCAACTTGCTGACATAAAAACAAGATTGGAGATATTGACAGAGCTGCTACAAGAACCAAAAGACCAAAAAAGAGGATGGACCTTTCCACTAAAAGGAAAGAAGGTGATTTGGGACTCATTACAAATGAGGTGGAAGGAAAAGGAGATTGCCTTATGGACAAAGGAACTCAAGTTCTTTGAGTCTAGGATAAGAATTGAAGATGCCACAGGAAAAATTGTTCATAGGAAAATGCTTGAAGAAGTAGGAGAAGCAGATGAAGTTATCTGCAAGCCAAAGGAAGGAATATCTCTGGATGATGATGTTGAAGAGGTGAGATTGTATGAGGGTCTCAAAAGTTCAGAAGAGAACTTGGATCAGCATACTGAAATGTTAACAAGAAACCTTGAGGAAAGCTTAAGGAGATATCTTGAAATGGTGATAGGAAGACTAGAAGGAAATTCAAAGAAACAGGTTGAACCAGTGATAGAAGAATTGAAGGAACACTCAACAAAACATACTGAAATGTTGTTTGAGACACTGAAGTATCATATTTGTAGTACTAATTCAAGTGTTAATGTCAATTACGTAGGTGAAAAAGGACAACCAATGAAGATTGTCAAAGAAGTTCACGAAGAAGAGACTATGTTATCTGAAAACATAGTAAAATATCATCATGCTGTCATGATGATAGGCATGTTTGAGTCAACCATGGGAGATGTTGGGGTGATCAACCTGAAAAAGATACCTCAAGGAAGAAGACATGAAGTAGAAATTCACCTTAGCAAAAGGCGGAAAAAAGGAAGAAGGGCTGACAATAACAAGAAGTCAACAATAGGATCAAGGAGAAGAAGAAAGAATCTCTCATCAAGAAGCTAATGTATGAGAGAAGAAGCTAGAGTTACTAGAGAAATGGCTAAAAGCACTAGTACCTGATGAAGACTGCAAGATATCTTCCACATTTCTTCCTCGGTCCTTGTCATAATTGACTGGGAGAGGAATTTGTAGAGACAAAGAGATGGCTAGTAGAGGTTGCATGCAACCCCCTTTTGCTAGAGACTTTCAAGGCCCAGGCATGGGGCCTGAGATATATGGTCCAGCCATGGGACCTCCTATAGGTCATCATCCTTTGGATATGTTACCATCACCAGAAGTGTTGGAGCATAAGCTTACAACGCAAAGTGCGGAGGTGCAAAGGCCTGCAATAGAAAATCAAAGCTTAGCTGCAACACATGGAGCTTTGAGACAAGATCCTGTTGATGAGCCCCAGAAACGAGTAATTATAAGGGCTCATTCAGCCTCCTAGTTTGACTTAATCCACCATTATCATTAGTTTATTGCATTTTTTTATTAAATTTATGCTAATAGAGTGAATTGGGTTAGTCATTATGCCAACAAGTCTAACATGTGCTTTATGCAGATTTTTGGTCAATTTTGAGACAAAATCAAAGGTTTAAATGAGCACTTGGCAGCCAAATTCGTGGAGAGGATTTGTAGGAAGGTGTCCCCTTCATTTATGACCCCTTACATCAAATTCTCCATCAAAAACTCGGAGCACAAGGGGTAGCCAAGAAAGTCAAGTAGGACTGTTGTTAACTGCAAGTTTTGGCAGCCGAGTCCCTAAAGTTTAGGAGGATTGTTGGGGTCCTCAATTTTTATAAATAAGAAGGCTTAGGGCCTCATTCCTGTTAGTCATTTGTTAGTCATTTTTTAGGCAGATGTTAGCTAGTTTGTAGTTCGATTTTAGGAGGAGTTAGTCAGATGTTAGTTAGATTTTAGTCAGTAGGTTAGCTCTGCATTTCAACACATTTTCAAGCTTTTTCTTGTAGACAATTTTTGGGATGTAACTATTATTTCTTGCTCAATAAAGATGAATCCAGCTTTGCACCAGCTCTAATCTTTCTTAGGAGGCTGTAGCTCTTGGGGTTGGGCCCAACCCAAGTGCCCAGTACCTCCTTTGTGTACTTTTATGTGTCTTTGCTGCATTCATAGAATAATTTCTGCTATTTAGATTAAAATCTTGCTTTGTTACTTAGGTCATTTTGGATGATTAAAGTAGCTTTTCTTACTTCAGGTTGATTTGATAGTTTGGTAGAGGAAAAGATCTGCAAAAAGGCCATCAAGAAATCCTTGATCTCATCTCTCCCTCCTTGGGACCATGAGCTGAGACCAAGGCATACTTGTTGCCACAAAAACACTGTTCTTGCTTCTTCATGCAATTGCTAGTGTTAGATTTTTAAGTTAGGGAAGTTGATACCAGTTTTACTTGCATGTTTAGAATTTGTCCTTGCTTAGATTTCATAATCATCTTACATGATTTGCTGCCAATAAACTTTTGTTCATCATGCTTATGGTTTCTAGGTCAAATTAGGTCAAAATAGCTAGATCTTTGGTTTTCTTAATCTTTGTTGATTAGTTTTGGAAAATAACATGCAGAACACCTATGTTACCTCCTTGCCTACCCTTCCTCTATCATGCAACCTTGCTCCCTCCATCCCTGAACCAAATCTGATCGCCTTAACCACTCCTCATCCTCATTCACCAGGTCCTAGACCTCCTCACACCCTTATCTCACCTCCATACCCACTTCTTCACCTTTTTTCCACCATCAGTCCTTCAAAATTCCCTTTCGGAACATCCTGTAGAAACATCCTATAGAAGCTACAGTACATCCTGTAGAACCCCTGCAGACTTCCTGTAGAAGCTCACGTAAGCAGTTTCTTGAGATCCGATCACTGTGAAACTTGCTGGAAGGGTGCTAGGGACCCCTTAGGCCCTCTTCTCACCTTCCCAACCTCCTGCAAGCATTTCCTTTTGCCAATCAACCTCTGCACAGAAAAAATAGTCAAAGCACATGCATAATAACTCTGCGAAATTACTCAAAAATGGAAAAAGATGTTTTCTTTATATTTCTCTTCAAAAGTAGCTTAGTCACATGCATTTTACCTTTCTAGAAGTCAATGGAATCCATTTCTGTAGCTTTCATCCTTTTACTTGCACCAGTAGGGTTAGTTGGTAAAACTAGGGTTTGCTAGGGTTTGCATTTCCTTTCAGCTTTCCGCTTCTTTTTGCAAGTAGATTAGCCTCCTTTGAGTTAGCTTTCATCCATCATATTTAAAAGCTTCTTCTAAGAGCTCATATAAGTTGGCTTAAGCTCCTAGTGGAGTTCTGCTAGCTCATTAAGTGACAGCTGCGGCAAGAGCTAGTACTTGTGCATATAGCACCGTTGCTTCCAAGTTTGTTACAAACTAACGGATTGATAAAAGTAAAGAAGGGAGCCCCAGGAGTTGCAGCATTATTGCTACAATACTGGAGCCCACCGCCTGTTATGTCTCAATGTGAACTGGAGCAATTGCATTCACATATTGTAGTTATGCAGAATGATAAGGATCAGTAAATTAGAAGTTTTTTGGACAAAATTGCAAATATGGAGGTAGATCTCCAGGTTAGTGAATCTATCAAGGTAGAGTTGCAACAAGCTCGTTCTGATGCATAAAGTCTTCAATCAGCTAGAAAAGATTTAAATGAGCAAGTGCAACAACTAAATCAAGAATTGCAATGAGCCCATGCAGAAGTTCAACAGATTCCTCCTATGCATACGGAAGTAGAAAGCTTAAGGCAAGAGCTTTGATCTGGAAGGGATGCATTCGAGTATGAAAAGGCTGCAAGCAGTAAGAAAGTAGTAAAGGAAGAAGTTCAAAACTGTGAACCAGGGCAAGGAAGCATTATTATAATAGATGATGTGGAGGAAAAGCTTGAAAACTCTTTGAAGGAGTTAAATCAACACACTGAAGTGTTGATGAAACAAGAAAGTCCAAAACAAGAAGTTGAAATACTGTTGAAAGGAGACACACAGTTTGAATATGTGACACAGAGGAAGATGCAGCTAGACTACAGCAACCAGCTAAAGCAGGAAGGAAGAATTAATGAAGAAGACCAACAAGAATATCTACTGGAAATAGAGATTGAGAACATAAGGAATCTGATGTTGAAGCAAACCAGAAGGCAAAGGTTGGTAGTATCAGAAAAGCTGATCAGTCAAGTACTAAAATATTTTCAGCAGGTTAAGAGAATTTGTCCAAATGATCCTGATGCCACCAACAAGCTTAAAGAGACCGAGACAGTAGTTCAAAAAGTTAGACTTATTGAGGCCATCTCAGTGAATGATCTTGAGAATCATTTTGTTGTGGCTTTCATTGATTTTCGTTTAATAGAGGTAGAGACCCAGTATGTTGGTGCTAGAATAGAAGGAGAAAATGTAACATTGGAATCTATAAAGAAAATGATGGATGACTTCAAGAATCAGGAAAATATACACAAAAGGTATTCCTTTCAAATATTATTGCAAGTAAAGGATTTGTTGGAGGCGATGCCATCACTGGTTGACATCAATATTATAAATGGAAAACAATCCACTGTTTGTGGTGACATCCATGGTCAGTATTATGACCTTTTGAACATATTTGAGATTAATGGGCTTCCTTCGGAGGAAAATCCTTATCTTTTTAATGGTGATTTTGTTGATCGAGGATCATTTTCAATTGAATTCATAATTGTGCTATTTGCATTCAAGTGTATGTGTCCAACTAGACTCTATCTTGCAAGAGGAAATCATGAAAGCAGCAGTATGAACAAGATTTATGGTTTTGAGGGTGAAGTCAAGTCCAAGTACAGTGAAAGCATGGTTGAGCTTTTTGCTGAAGTGTTTTGCTACTTGCCTTTGGCTCATGTCCTCAATGACAAGCTTTTTGTTGTCCATGGTGGTCTTTTTGGTGTTGATGGTATAAAACTGGATGATATCAAAGAAATTGATCGATTCTGAGAGCCACCTGAAGAGGTTCTAATGTGTGAAATACTTTGGAGTGATCCATAGCCTCATAAATGGTGTGGTCCCAGCAAACGAGATGTTGGTTTGTCTTTTGGAGAAGATGTGACCAAAAGGTTTTTCCAAGAAAACAATATTGAGTTGGTGGTCAGGTCTCATGAAGTTAAAGAGGAAAGGTCCCATGAAGTTAAAGAGGAAGGTTATGAAATTGAACATGATGGAAAACTTATTACGGTTTTCTCAGCTCCAAACTATTGGTGGCTAGAGAAGGAAGATGAAGCAGGAAGAAGTTGACATGCAACAAAAATGGAGGAGTAGAGCATATGGACAACTCCAGAACAAAGTCTAGGATCCAGGAGGAATTTTCTTTCCTTTTTGAAAGCACATGATCAGGAGATCATGAATGTTTTCAAGTGTGGGATTTTGATGCAAGAGCATTGGCTAAAGTACCAAATTATATCTATGTTAGCTTAAGGGGTTGCTGGTATTACTAGGAAGTTGGTTTCCTAGGGTCGATTAAATGTATTTCTTATAAGTTATTAATAGGTTTGAATTGTAAGTGTTCTCAAACATTTGAGGACTTGATTAGATCTAGTCTGGTGAGATTTTTTAGGGATAAGAAATCCTAATTTAGGTGCTAGTTAGAGGTTTGTGGGTCGTTGGGGATATCAAGATCTAGTTGAGGGAAAGGTGGAACTGAATCATAACCGGTTCAGAATCCTAGGTAAAAAAAAAGAAGACTCGAGGCATTTGGAAGCCTACTAGCAATATGAGAAGAGGAGGCCATTAATTAGAGTAAATCAGGCCTGAGAAGGGAAAAAAAACCCTCAGATATATGTTTGTATACAGAGGATTGACTGGGGTGTTAAGTTCTCTATCTCATGGTGAGTTCCAATTGCATTCGAGTGTAGTGGTGGCGGGTGTAATGTTAAACCAATTTATCGTTGTTCTATCCATTTTGTTCTCTCTGGTGTTTATGGTTGTTCCGGTGTTCGATTACTTCTGTTGTATCACATTAATTCCGTTGCATTTGGTAATGTTATATATAGTGGTTCCCTCGCTCTGTGTTGTGGATTTGATTGGTGGTTGTTTTAAACTATTCCTTTTCTAGTAACCAACTCATGTTTGAAAGCTCCCAGCAAATCTACAAAAACCCTGGTCGAGTCCATGAGCTCTAGCCCACCGAAGGCAGAGCCCGAGGTTGTGGAGAAAGAAGAGTCGAAGCTATCGCTGAGCGTTGAAACACCGAACGTCGAAGAGGAAGCCGTTGAGCCGTTTTAGGATTTGAATGAGCCAAGTATCTAGGCCGAGGTTGTGGTGGAGAAAGAAATCCCCAACAGGTATCCACTGACATTACCTCAGAGTTGGTTACACTTCCAGTTCTTTTAGGACTGAGATTTCTTTCTGCGTTTCTTGAAGATTGTATCTCATCCAATTGACTGTGAAGAAAGCCTACCTCACCAGTCATTTGGCGAACTTGTGCTTGGAGATTTTGCATGCTTCATACATGTTCAGGATTAGTTGATTTTGGTGAAGAACGAGCTAGAGCAGGGTGCCATAATCTTGAATGCTTGTAGCAGTATAACTGAGGAGGTTGAATTGTCATAGGGCTTGTAGCAGCTTACTCAGGGGAGGTCTGAATTGGTATTAAGGTCATGCAACCTTAAGCTTGTATCACTCTGATTGGTGTTACAGTCACTATCCATGACTGGAGCTCAGGCTCTGGTTGGGTTTCATGATTTATCATGAGCCCAACCATGTATAATAGATATCCTCACGTTTTAACAACCTCCAGTTGGGGGCTATATAGGATCTAGCTCTGCATATTACATATAACTCATATTTAATACATATAAACTAATACAAAACTATTACGTATGATACATATAAACTAATCTAAGAAAAAAATATTGACTTAGAAAGAATGTTGACAAGAAAACCATTTCTAAAGAAGTAGAATAATCTAGCTTGAAGTCCTAAATTTTCGAGTCCATTTTTTGATAATTTATCAACCAAATTATTGAGTTCCATTCAAACACATTCGAAAGAAGTGATCAAATCTACCTTCAGACTATTTCTAATTTCAAAATAATGCATGTTATTCATAGGGCATCAATATGTAAATATATATGTAAGAAATTGAAATAAACCTATTTACAAAACTAACACAATTTCATGCCAACCAAATACTCCAATAGACTTCTTATAATGTTTGACTTTGACACATGACTTGTACTAGATGCAAGCAGATGAAGACAATGTTTCTGTTACAACATACTACATAATGAAATAATATGGTACAAATTAGAAAAGAGTCAAAATTCGGTTATTCACTTTAAATGTAATTTTTTATGGTGTTTTCAATGTCTCTAATAATGATGCATTGTTGAAACTTGAAACATGCACACACATTTTAAATAGTTATGCTATGTTAAATGTTATTGTTATAGTTATAGTTATGTTGTACATGTTACACTATGTTATGTTATATGTTATATATAGTTATAATATATAGCTATGTGATGTTATAGTTACAATAGTTAAATATATAGTCATATAGTTGTGTTATGAAAATATATAGTTATAGTTATGTTACATGCTATGTTAAAGTAAGTTAACATACATATATATATATATATATATATATATATATATATATATAAATATATATATCTGTGTGTGTTGTTAAATATTATATCTGGTGTGTTATATATATTATAATTATAATATAATAAATGGTTATATATATATATAACATAAAATTATATATAATATAACTATATATATAATTATAGAATATAGCTATGGGCTATGCTATATGTGATAATTATATATATATATATATATATATATATATATAAATTTTCATTTTCAGATTTTTAACTTTAAAAAATAATAATTAATTTAAGTAATTACATTTTGAAAATTAATGGTACTATATTTATTATTAAAAAACATTTAAAATATCAATTAATTTAAATTTAAAATAATAAGTGAAACAAAATTCCTTATTTGATAAATAAAATTTTAGCAACCATATTCGTCATGTTAACCTTAAGCTTCTAATTTATTTATTTATTGGTTATAGTTTGTTTGTTTATTGTTTTGGAGTTTTTTTTTGTTATATTTTCGATCAAATTTGTTCGTAATTTAAAATGCATATTAATTAAATAAAAAATCAAAATAATTTTAAAATTTATTTCGCTAAATTTCTAATAAAAAAAAATTAAAACCTAAATTAAGTAGCAAATAAAGTTTTTACCATTCAAAGTGAGAAAAAATTCATAATAAACATGTTGTCATTCCGAGTAAGAAAAAATTAAAACCTAAATTATAGTTCTTTTGGTGGTTTTGAAGCATTTTCTTGGTGTTATTTTGTGGTTTTATAGGTTGTTTTTTGTGGTTTTCTCGTTTTTTAATGGTTTTCTAAGTTTTTTTCTTGTTGTTTTAAAGGGGTTTTTTGTGGTTTTCATGGCTTTTGTATGGTAAGTTTTTCTTTTCAAAATAATTTATTTAATTTTGCACGAAAAATTAAATATAAAAGAAAAAAGGATAGGAAATGGACCTTGGCTTGATCTTCTAGGATGTTGGCGGGGTTTCTGGGAAGGTTGGTTGGGTTTCTCCATGGATGAATACCAAGATTGAACTTTAAGGTCCTCGGTTGAGTGTTAAATTCTCATTCGAACTCACGATCTATGCAAAAATGACTTGCGTAGGCCGCAGACTCAACTTTTAAGACATAATAAGGGCTTTAAGATTCTTGGTTGAGCGTTAAAGTCTCTTTCGAACTCACGGTCTATGCAAAAAGGACTTGCACTGACCATGGGCTAAAATTTTAAGGCAACATAAGGCCTTGATCGATCCTTAGGGCTTAATCAAGCTCTAATGCTCAATCGAGCTTGTAATGTCAAGTTAAACAACAACTTGATCAAGGGTTTATTTTTACCCATTAATTGAGTTATGTTTTAGAGCTCAAGGATCTCGATCGAGCACTTATACATCACTCGTCATGCCACATTAACCACCTGATCGAGCTCTATTTTTTCACCTAAATGTGCCCTCCCTTGCTAAAAAATCTAATCGAGCTTCATGCTTTCACCCATATGAATCAAGATAGGAAAACTATCTTGGACTTGCAATCAATTGATTAAGGGAACATACCATTCACATTCCAATCTAGGAGGCTAACTAGTTGGAAAGAATCTCTCAACCAATTAGGCCTCAATAATTTCTTAACTAATAAGAATAGACTCCTTCTAGAGTTAATGAGCATACCAAAAACAAGTAGTATATATATTCTCTAACAAAATTATGTTTACAATCTCTTTAATGAAGCAATATCTCATATCAATATTCTTACTTTACTCATGAAAGATGAGGTTTTTTAGGAGTGCTACTGCTTAGATGTTGTCATTATACACTATAGTTGGTCTCTCTTGTTCTTTTTGTATACCACATAATACTCTTCATAACAAAACTACTTGACAAGATATTGTTGTTAATGACTCCTACTCTACTTTAGTTGATAAGATTTTCACAATGGGTTTCTTCTTGAATTCCCATCAAAACATAGTTGAATGAAGATGAAAAAAATATCCCTAAGTACTATTTATGTCATCCATTCTTCTCGAAAAATTAATATCATTATATTCAAAAAAAATATCACTATTATTGCTAGAGTATAATATGTTCATACCTATTGTTTCAAAAATATATCTTAAAATCTATTTTCCAACTTTGCAGTATTAGTTGCTTGGATACTTTGTCAACCTAGAAATCAAATTGATAGCATTCAAAATTTTTGGTATGATGGAAATGAGATACATAATACTACCAAAAATTCTCTTGAATAAATTTGGACCAATTTTGGATCCTATATCTACTTTGTTGAGATTTGTTCTTGTCGTGATTGGAGTTGGTGTTGGTTTACAATTCATCATCCTAAACCTCTTTATCACATCCATGAAATACGTTTCTTGAAACAAAAAGTATATGGATATGATTGAATGCCTTTAATAATAATAAATAATCCTATTTAGCCATAATTAGTCATTTCAAATTCCTACTTCATATATAATTTAAAAAATTTCACTGATAGATTCCCCGTGAATATCATATCATCAACGTACAAGAAAACAAATAGAATTTTTGATTGTTCATTCACTAATATATACAAGGTAGGATCACTGCTACTTCTACTAAATCCATTTTTTTTCAAATGTGAATCAATCCTACTATACCACGCTCTTAGAGGTTGCATAAGTCCAAACGAGTTTTCTTGAACCTTTATATCTTATATTCATTTCATTTTATCACATAGCTTGGTGAATGTTCCATATGTACCGTTTCTTCTAAAATTCCATTTAAGAACATTGAATTTACATTAATCCAATAATTTTTCATCTTGTTTTGAGCTACTATGGCTAAGATGACTTCTACTATCTGCTACATCATAACTGGTGCAAAGGTCTCACAATAATCCACTTTGTATTATTGTTAAAATACTTTTGCTAAAAATCTAGCCTTGTAATTTTCAACTTCTCGTTTCTTACTTAATTTGTTTTTTAAAGCCATTTACATTTATGCAATTTTAACCTTTTGGTAATTCTACTAAATCCCACATATCATTATTCTCTATGTATTTTGTCTCATCTTCCATTGATTTGACCCAATTTTTATATTTCATTGCCTCTTCAAAACATGTTGGTTCAGAAATAAAAAAATGCACAATTTGAATTCACATGTAAGTTTTCGTAGATGTTTCTCAAACTTCTAGACTTTTAGGATTTAATTTATCAATTGTAAGATCAAATTCACTACTCAATTAAGTAGTATAAGTGGAATGAGTTTCTAGAGTAGATGAATCACTATGAATATAATGTCTTGGAGTTTTTGGTGGAGTACTTTTGATTGATCATTGGGTTCACAAACCTTGTTCTCCTCATTGTACAATCTATTCCTCTTCTTCACTTTCTACTTGAGGTATTTCTACTCCAACTATTATAGATTTATCAATTATTACAACCCATGCTTCATCTTCTTTAAATTCATCACTTCTACTGATTATCAATTTATTTATTAATGGATTATATAATTTGCATTCCTTGGATTGATCATTGTACCCAATAAAAATGTACTTATCTTTTTTGTCATCTAGATTCTTTCTCATCTCTTTAAGCACATGAGCATATGCCACAGAACCAAATTTTGAGTGTGCTGAAATATTGTTGAGTATGTGTTTTCATTGATGTCAAGATCATGGGGAGTGTGTTGAAAATTTTGTCATTTATTTCATTAATGTAATGTTGGATTTGTGTTGTCATGTACTGCTCAGTGTAAGTTATCTAGCTTGATGGCATGAATGTAGTTGCACAACCCATGTTTGAAGGAATTTCTTCTTTAGTAACTTATTCCAACTGAGAATGTAAAGTATACAATTGTATATCCTACTGAGATACATTTACAAAGGGATATGGTACTTTGTCTAACCCCCATAGGCTGAGTAGAAAATTAGGATTGAAGTGTTGGAGTACAAGCAAGATTTTAGCATTGTCACAGTTCTAGACCTGCATGTGTGTGGAGTGTAAGTCCGTCAATGAATCAGTGAAATTCACCACCATTATCTAAATACAAAACCACAATCCCAAGAGGGAGAGCCAATGGGTGGTAAGATAAGATCCTTGTCATAGCCTCATGTAACATAAATATATCTAGTAAGTGCTTGTGAGCTTAGAACCAACCATACATTGAAACAATATAGGTGGACCTCGGACATAGTTGGCTGGTTAACATGGATCAGGTGATGATGCAACACTATATGGGTAACAAGTCATAGTTTTGATAAGTGTACCAAGAAGCAAAAGGTCATTGTTAGATAAGTTAGCAAGGGTAGACCTACAATAGGAGAGGGACCATGCCCATTCAGAAGCTAATAGGCATGTACTCCCCCATGGTAAAAACCATAATGGATTATCAATAATTATGTGGTATCATGTGATTGGTTACAAACCCCCCTTTATCTGTATCAATACTAAGAAGGGTTCCCCCAATGATTTCCTATATGAAACATTGCAGGTGAACTCTAGGTGCCAATGACGTGGAACATAGGTGGCATCAATGATGATGTGACTAAAGAAGTTGATGTGGCACATGGGATCCGTTACATACCACATAGTTTAAGGGTGTAGTCAACATGAGTGGACTTGGACTATGGGAAGTGAACCAAAATTCCATTGGTCATATCCCTTGGTTGTAAAGGGCTTGGAAGTAAGTTCCTAGGAATCTAACAGACTTCCCAATATGAGGTTTCTTCTCAAAACAAAAACAAAAATCTAGTGAGTTATGGGATGGAACAAGTGGATAATGTTGACAATGTGTGGAAATTGGATGACATGTAAGCTTAAAGAGGTGACATATGGAAGGAGAAGTCAATGTTTTTGACTGGCTAAATGTACAATTATGAGACGTGGGAGACACACATGCACACGAGGACAGGTGGAAAACACTCATTGACTCTAGTAGATGAATTTTATACATGATGTGGTAGATGAGGTCATTCATGGGTCCCTCATTGGACCTTTTAGTCTGAAGGTGTTGTAAACAACATAACAAAAAATATGTCTAACAAGCCAAAAGCTGGTAGGCAGAAAAACTTCCATTAGGTGTAACAATGAGGAAGATCACATCAAATGACACAGATGTATATTAGACCACCTAATTGAAAAGTATTTCACAAAACAATGAACTTGGCTAATAAGAAGTGGTCTAAATATAGACAAATTGCCATAAGTTACAGAAAATAGAGATGGTAACATTAATTGAAGATTCCTTCTATCGAGTTGTCTAGTTGGAGGATTTTGTCACCGGTAGTAATCTTGGTCAATGAGTGGTGGGAAGAAAACTAGAAAAATTGGGTATCAACTGACGAGATAGGGTAAATGTAAATTGACATGTCAATCTATTCAACTGCCCATTGTAACCATCAATGTATATGACTGATGATAATGGTGCACTTGGTCAATGAGCAACATGTGATAAACATGAAGTGATTCATAACATTTAATAATGCATAGGATAATTCTCATGTAATGTATCTATATATTTAATTAATGGTTTTCAGATGATTGGATCTATCAACGAATGTGGCCAATGCACATTGATCTGACCATGGACTAGCCTAAGCTCAAATCCCCCACTCACAGTTGCTAGGAGAAAAATTCCTAGGGTCCTATCAACCATTTGAACCTTGACTTCAGAAATTGGTTCTCAAGGATTGAAACTATCCATTATTGATCTAATGATTCTAACAAGAGATAAGCCTACTATTTTAGCACTTGGTCATGTGCAGATGAGAAATAGAGCTTGAGTGTTGTGGCCAAATAAATTTGTGGTCTTTGGAAAAAAAATATATATGAAAGAATTCTGAATCAAGCTAAGAATTTTAGTGCTAGTGGATGTGAATGGAAACTCAGAATGATTTTGGAATGTGCATGCTCCCATGTATATCATGGTGTGTGTAACTATGGTCAAGGCACATAAGAGTGGAAGTTAATGTAGAAAATCTAGAAGCTATCTAGTTGAAAAGTAGGAGATCTAAGTGTCAAATTAAATCTATTAAGTTAGAGTAGAGTGTGTAAATGAATTTGTGGTGCATATTCTCAAGCAATTGTGTAGTAAAGGAAGAAAAAATATAAAGAGGCTAAGGGGAAATATTACTAATCTAAGAGAAGATGTAAAGGATTGATGGTGAAGAGACTTATTGAAAGATAGAGTTGTGGACGTTTGTGAGAATAAGCTATGTTGTAGAAAATAAACATGATCTAAGCACTCAAATTTCTTAACATGAGATAAAGAGAGAGCTTAGAGTGAGAACTATGAGATGTAAAAAAAAGATGGTATGTTGAACTAGTCAAAAAGTCAAAGTGACCCAATCAACCTCCAATACCATGATCCATTACCATGGATCAGAACGCATTGCAATAGGTGGACCAAAAATATAAAAGAAGAGTGTGGACAACAATTGAGAAAAAATAGAGCCTATGTATAACATAAATACCTTAAGCACAAACTATAGAGGTAGGGAAAATGAACATATTAAAAGTAGATATGTATGCTAAGATCAAATCTAGAGCATAGGAGAAGATATGTTGAGCAAGTCAAAATTATAAGATTATATATGGGTAGAGAAGATGAGATGCAGATAAGGGAATAATGAAAATTTGAATGTTGTGATCAAATTTGGGCCAACGATGATGAAGTGGAGTGTAGAGATAAGAGTGTAACTACAAAACAAGTCTAAAGAATTAATGTATGGGATATCTATAAATGTGGTTAAGTTTATATCTAAAGAGACAAGAAAGAAATATGGTCTAGAACATATTTGAGAAGGATTAGAAGATACCCTAAGAAATACTAGGGTAGATTAGAAACCAAGAATTTTAATATGAATAAGTTTGACTTTAAAATCCTATGGATCTTAGTTTGAAAATATGATGAAAAATGGATTTGATAAGAAAATTAGATCAGTGCCTATAGATTAGGGGATCAGTGTCTTCTTAAAGTTGGTTCTTGTAAATATTATGGTATTGGAGCCTCCTTCAGGTTGGTGTCTGTAAAGCGATGGGTGTTGGTGCCTGCAAACACAAGTGGCAGTTGGTGCTTCCAACAAGCGAGTGCTTGCAAATAAAATACGATTGGTGCCTCTTGTAGGTTGATGGCTGAAAAATATAATCTAAATTGAAGTTTTTTCTCGCTTTTACATTATAATTAAAAGAATATTTGTGGTTTTCTCTTGTATGGGTTTCCACGTAAATATCCTTTGTTAAATATTTATGTGATTGGTGAAATATTATATTAATGAATCTAATTTATTGTTTAAATAATTTTCTAATTTATAAATACCAATTCACCCCCCTGTCAATATTTTCCTGGTTTCTAGAAATTGGTATTAGAGTCAACTTCCTTTTGGAACAGTTAACCACTATAAAATAGATATTAAGTGCCCATGGTTAGCCAGGATAGACCTTCCCTAGAAGAATCACCATTATTGAATGGGTCAAAGTATGAAATATGGAAGGTAAGAATGAAGCTTTATCTATTGGATCTTGGCATAGATGTATGAAAATTTGTAGCAGATTTGAGGAAGAAGAATATGTATATTACAGATGCCATGAAGGAAATATTCAGTGGGGTGTCTAAATAATATTCTAATAAGGTGATTCATTGTAAACTACACAATAAATGGTAGATAAGTTGTAATTTGTCTATGAGGGAGATGACCCGCATGCTAGCTATGAATCAAAGCTAGAAACGTCATATGAGAAGGAAGAAGTAGACAACGAATAAAAGGATATCAAAAACCATGAATTATCAATTGCTAAACTAGATGATGGAGAAGAGACCCAAGTTTTGAATGCTCAAGCTAATGATTTTCAAAAGAACACTTCATGTTTAGAGGATCATGTAGAGGAAGTGAAATCCATATGTGAGGTGCTATTCTATTGTAATGGTAGAAGGATAGGTCATTTTTCTTTTAAAATTTCATGTACAAGTTTATAAAATGGTAGTAATAGTGAAGAACATGAAGTTGAGATAAAACCCTTTGAGAATGAAAACGAAAGAAGTAGCTCATCTAAAGATAGTAGTAGCTATGCATTTAATAATGTTTTAAAAGAATTTTCACTCATGAAAATGAAGTTTCAATACATTAAACCAGAATTATTAGGTTTAGAAGAAAAATAAATTGATGAGAAAATACATTTCAAAAGAAAAGAATTATCTTCTTTAAAAGAGATTAAGAGGTTTATAGTGACAAACCAAAAACTTAAGGAATTGTCACAAGAATATGAAGGTCAGGAACTTAATATTAACGAATTAATAAAGAAAAATTTTATCCTAAGGAATCAACTATAATAAGCCAGAAGAGTGACATAAGTGATTAAAATCTAGAAAAATGAAAGAGAAGGTCATTGCGAGAAACTAAAAATTGAGATTGTTTCCTTAACAAAAAATCTAGAAAAAACTAATGATCGGCTAAAATAGAATCTAAAGTTCATTGAGAGTACCAAAATATTAGATGGAATTCTCAGTTGTCAATGATCCCCTCTCATTAAAATAGGAATTTGTTATCATGAAGTTGTCAAGGAAGAATAAAAGTGCAAGCGAATAAAAGTGAAAAGAGTCAAAGAGAAATGTCAGTATGATTGAAGGAATCAACAATTAATCAAGCCAAGAGAGAAATATAGCCAAAAATCAATAAAGAAATGATGAAATAATCCACACGAACATCAATACAAAAGGTAATAATAAGCTACAAAAAAGATAGGTCAATCCTAGTCATAGAGATGGAACAAGGAAATCACAACACCAAAGGAAGCTTGATAACAATAGTTTGAATAGCGACAAAAATGAATAAAACAAATAGCAGAGTCCATGTCCCTCTCAAAAGGACAATCAACAAGAATCAAAATTAGTTTTCCTTAATGGCCACTTACTCCCAACTATTGAACTTTTTTTATATGGTAATTGTTTTTGTTGTAATGTCTTTGGCCATAAAGCAATAGATTGTAGACATTATGCAAGAAATTAGAGTACTATGAATACAAATAAGATATCATCTAAGATCTCAGAAAAGGAGTATGTGAAAAATAATTCTAGAAGGTATAATAAGAATGCTTTCATACATAAAAATTCTTTCGCCCCCTTCTTAGATCATGTTGAGTTCCACATATGTAACAATTTTAGGCACAAGGAAAAATATTGCAAATTCTAAACATGTTAATCACTAACTATAAGTTCCAAGGACCAAGGGCCACTAACAGGGACTTAAACCAACATATAAGACTCACAATGGGATATTTGACCTGTAAGGAAGGATATTAGAAGGTTTGTAGCACTATAAATAGGTCATGTGGCCTTGTACATGTTCAAGGATGGGAACATAACCCTTATGTGCTAAAGGAATGTTTCAGGAATGTAGGACCAAAAACACAACCTTGACCACTGCTCACGATCTCTACATGGTATTTTTAGCATATTAATGAGATTATGGGCTTAATTAGAAGACTTTGAATACTAGGTATAGGCATTGAGGTGCTAAAAATGATAGATAGAGAAATCATATCTATTATGCTCCAAAGGTAGCTCCTAGGGATCAATCTCCATGAATGATGACTTGGATCACCATAAACAGCTTACTTAAGAGATATTTAGCCTTCAAGTGGAAATATGAGCTGCATTAGGACACTTTAAGCATTAGATTTGTATTTTGGAGCCCTAGATATCGTTACTAAAGGAAACCCAAGCACTAAGACCTAAGGTAAGCTTCTAGCAAGCCAAAGGTAATAATGACATGTTGAAGAACCACAACATACATTCATAAGGTATCCTTTGCCTTTTCTAAGGGATATTTGGTGCCATAAGGACATTTTCAACATTAAATTTCATCTTCTAACTTGTAAAATGAAATTATTACTTTAGATATATTTAAATTTTAACTGATTAGCATGACATGAAGTATGAATATCTAAATATTAAGTTAAATATGTTACATAGCGATAAAATTTTAATGATAATATAAATAAAAGAATAATATATATGGTTGGAAATCTTATTCTGAGTCCTTTCTAGTGATTTATGGAACTCCCTCAACTCCTCATAGTTAAAAAGAAATGATTTTTTAAATATTCATTATATAGTCTACCAAGCCAACCCAACCAATTCATGGGTCGACCCAACCAGTGGCCAAGTTAGCCTTGATTTTGGAGGTCAAATGCACTATATATAGGCATTGTGTGGGGGAACCTAGGACTCACTTGCTCAAGCCAATTTAGGTTTGTCTAAGCCAGTGGAGGAGAAGTTTTGAGGTTCACTCCTCATGTATTATGTGAAGTGAAGCCGGGTTGGAGAGGTTTTCTATGGGAAGGGTTTTTGGGACATTTTTTAAAAGGATTTTAACACATTAAAAAAAAAATTAGCACTTGTTGCAGATTTTTTTGGTTATAGTTAGAAGGAAAGTTGCAAATATTTTTAGAGATTGAGCTTCAGCCCCTTTGAAGGTAAGTTTTAGTCCTGTTGAAGTCTGAACTTCAATCTTACTGAGGTCGAGTTTCATGTATAGCCTACATGAAAAATCTTCGTGTTTGAAGGTCACGTTCAGGCCTAGCATGAAGGTCAAGTCCTAGAATTTTGAAGGATGAATTTAAGTCTAGTTTGAGGGCCAATTTTGGGTTCATTGAAAGCAAATTCCAAGTCTAGTTTCAAGGTTGTTTTTTTATTTCTTAAAGGCGGAGTTCAATTTTGGCTTGTGGTTAAAGTTGCAGTGCTAGTTTTGGTTTGATCTTTGAGGGTGTAGAGTTTTGTTGGAGAATTATTAGATGGATCATTATAGCTTGAGTTTGGATAGTAAGGTAGTTTTAAAAGAGATATTAGCTATATTAGTTGGAATTTTAAGGTGATGTTATGGCCGAGCCCTATTATGAACAAAATTGTAGTAAGAATAAGGTTATCATGGAAAATGTTTGTGGTAAGCCTGTGGGATATATAAGGTGAAGGTTTAGCGCAAAAGTTGATAGATCTTAGAACGTAGACCTTTAAGGTTGTAAAGGTATGTCTAGTTCCAAGGGTGTTCAAAATCCCTATGTATTAGAAAGAAACGTATATCACTAAGTATAAGTTTCCAAGTGGGAAGACCTTCTCTTTGAACATATAATAACCTTTTGAAATCATAGTTCAATACATTAAACCAGAATTATTAGGTTTACAAGAAAAATATATTGATGAGAAAATACATTTCAAAAGAAAAAAATTATCTTCTTTAAAAGAGATTAAGAGGCTTATAGTGACAAACCAAAAACTTAAGGAATTGTCACAAAAATATGAAGGTCAAGAAATTAATATTAACGAATTAATAAAGAATATTTTTATCCTAAGGAATCAACTATAATAAGCCAGCGGAGTGACATAAGTGATTAAAATCTAGAAAAATGAAAGAGAAGGTCATTGTGAGAAACTAAAAATTGAGATTGTTTCCTTAAGAAATAATCTAGAAAAAGCTAATGATCAGCTAAAATAGAATCTAAAGTTCATTGAGAGTACCAAAATATTAGATGGAATTCTCAGTTGTCAACGATCCCCTCTCATTAAAATAGGAATTGGTTATCACGAAGTTGTCAAGGAAAAATAAAAGTGCAAGCGAATAAAAGACAAAAGAGTCAAAGAGAAATCTCAGTATGATTGAAGGAATCAACAATTAGTCAAGCCAAGCGAGAAATATAGCCACAAATCAATAAAGAAATGACGAAATAATCCACATGAGCATCAATAAATAAGGTAATAATAAGCTACAAAAAAGATAGGTCAATCCTATTCATAGAGATGGAACAAGGAAATCACAACACCAAAGGAAGCTTGATAACAATAGTTTGAATAGTGAAAAAAAATGAATAAAACAAATAGCAGAGTCCATATCCCTCTCAAAAGCACAATCAACAAAGAATCAAAATTAGTTTTCCTTAATGGCCACTTACTCCCAACTATCGAACTTTTTTTATATGGTAATTGTTTTTGTTGTAATGTCTTTGGCCCTAACGCAATAGATTGTAGACATTATGCAAGAAATTAGAGTACTATGAACACAAACAAGAAATCATCTAAGATCTTAGAAAATGAGTATGTGAAAAATAATTCTAGAAGGTATGATGAGAATGCTTTCATAAATAAAAATTCTTTCGCCCCCTTCTTAGATCATGTTGAGTTCCACATATGTAACAATTTTGGGCACAAGGAAAAATATTGTAAATTCTAAACATGTTAATCACTAACTGTAAGTTCCAAGGACCAAGGGCCACTAACAGGGACTTAAACCAACATATAAGACTCACAATGAGATATTTGACCTATAAGGAAGGATATTAGAAGGTTTGTAGCACTATAAATAGGTCATGTGGCCTTGTACATGTTCAAGGATGGGAACATAACCCTTATGTGCTAAAGGAATGTTTTAGGAATGTAGGACCAAAAAAACAACCTTGAACCACTGCTCACGATCTCTTCATGGTATTTTTAGCATATTAATAAGATTATGGGCTTAATTAGAAGATTTTGAATACTAGGTATATGCATTGAGGTGCTAAAAATGATAGATAAAGAAATCTTATCTATTATGCTCCAAAGGTAGCTCCTAGGAATCAATCTCCATTAATGATGACTTGGATCACCATAAATAGCTTACTTAAGATATATTTAGCCTTCAAGTGGAAATATGGGCAGCATTAGGACACTTTAAGCATTAGATTTGTATTTTGGAGCCCTAGATATCGTTACTAGAGGAAACCCAAGCACTAAGACCTAAGGGAAGATTCTAGCAAGCCAAATATAATAATGACATGATGAAGAACCACAACATACATTCCTAAGGTATCCTTTGCCTTTTCTTAGGGATATTTCGTGCCATAAGGACATTTTCAACATTAAATTTCATCTTCTAACTTGTAAAATTAAATTACTACTTTAGGTATATTTAAATTTTAAGTGATTAGCATGACATGAAGTATGAATATCTAAATATTAAGTTAAATATGTTACATAGCGATAAAATTTTAATGATAATATGAATAAAAGAATAATATATGTGGTTGGAAATCTTATTCTGAGTCCTTTCTAGTGATTTATGGAACTCCCTCAACTCCTCACAGTTAAAAAGAAATGATTTTTTAAATATTCATTATATAGTCTGCCAAGCCAACCTAACCAATGCATGGGCCGACCCAACCGGTGGACAAGTTAGCCTTGATTTTGGAGGTCAAATGCACTATATATAGGCATTGTGTGGGGGAACCTAGGACTCACTTGCTCAAGCCAATTTAGGTTTGTCTAAGCCAATGGAGGAGAAGTTTTGAGGTTCACTCCTCATGTATTATGTGAAGTGAAGACGAGTTGGAGAGGTTTTCTATGGGAAGGGTTTTTGGGACATTTTTTAAAAGGATTTTAACACATTAAAAAAAAATTAGCACTTTTTGCACATTTTTTTGGTTATATTTAGAAGGAAAGTTGCAAATATTTTTAGAGATTGAGCTTCAGCCCCTTTGAATGTAAGTTTTAGCCCTGTTGAAGGCCAAAATTCAGTATTACTGAGGTCGAGTTTCATGTATAGTCTACAAGAAAACTCTTGGTTTTTGAAGGTCACGTTTAGGCCTAGCATGAAGGTCGAGTCATAGAATTTTGAAGGTCGAATTCAAGTCTAGTTTGAGGGCCAATTTTGGGTACATTGAAAGAAAATTGCAAGTCTAGTTTGAAGGTTGGTTTTTGATTTCTTGAAGGTGGAGTTCAATTTTGGCTTGTGTTTAGAGTTGCAGTGCTAGTTTTGGTCTGATCTTTGAGGGTGTAGAGTTTTGTTGGAGAATTATTACATGGATCGTTATAGCTTGAGTTTGGTTAGTAAGGTAGTTTTAAACGAGCTATTAGCTATATTAGTTGAAATTTTAAGGTGATGTTATGGCTGAGCCCTATTATGAACAAAATTGTAGTAAGAATAAGGCTTTCATGGAAAATGTTTGTGGTAAGCTTGTCGGATATATAAGGTGAAGGGTTAGTGCAAAAGTTGATAGATCTTAGAACGTATACCTTTAAGGTTGTAAAGGTATGTCTAGTTCCAAGGGTGTTCAAAATCCCTATGTATCAGCAAGAAATGTATATCACTAAGTATAAGTTTCCAAGTGGGAAGACCTTCTCTTTGAACATATAATAACCTTTTGGAATCATAGTTGAACAGTGAACAACAAGAGTTGAGGTAGTTGAAGTGTTATATGGGAAAACAATGTTTTGATCAAATACATAAAACTGGCATATACGAGATCAAGTCTAAATAGCCAAGTGAACAAGCCTAGTTGAAAACAAGAAAGTTAAGGTGTAAAAGTTAAGTGGTTGTAATCAAGCTTGAAGGCACAAACATGAGGTTTTCATTTGCAGTTGACAACCCGCTAAATAATTTTTTGAGGACCATATGTTATTGGTAATACATCCAAGAAACAACTTGACAACATAGGTTGGCACCTAAATTTTTTTGAGGTGATGCTCAGCTGGGGGGATTGGTATCTCCCATAGGTTGGTGCCTAAATTTGTCGATTTGGTTCTTAGCTAGGGAAATGAAACATCTTGTGTGTTGGTGCCCACAAAGTTGTAAGTTGGGGTTTACCTTGTGTCAAAAAGATTAAAAAATATTTACAAAGATAATTTTCATAACTGTTTCTTATGTAAAGATCTATGTTTCATTATTTATTCTCTTTAAATTTAAAAAAATAAAATAAAAAATTGTCGAACTTAATGAACCATTGATTCACCTCCCTTCTTAGTATTTGTAAAAATTGGTCTCAAAGATAGTTCCTTCATACATAGCATAACAGTTAGAAGGTATAACTCAGAAACGCTAATGGAAAAATGAATAATGCATGACTCTAAACCCCTAAAAGATGTCTCTTTCATAGTCATGAATACAAAATTATTTAAAGAATGTGAAGAAAATTGAAAGAGACAATAAGATATAGAAGAAAGTTACACCATTTGTTTTGAATCGGAATATGGAGTTGCACTAGAAAAAATAGTCAATCTTAGAAAATAAAATATAAGGTTTAAAGAGAAATGAAAATATATTGAGGAGAAGAATCATAATATTGATGAAACTAAAGTTTTTATTTTGAGAATGCAAGAAGAAAAAGAGAGAGGAGAAATGTTGACAAGTCAGCTAAATGAAAATATGGAGGATTATGAGATGTATTAGAAGAAGTTGATCAAAAATAGAAAAAGTAAGAGCGAAAATTTGAAGAATTCATATCCTTGAAAATTCATCTAGAAGAAACAAAGAGAACATAGGAAGTAATGAAGAGTCAACTAAAGAAAAGAGAAGAAAATTATGAGAGGCTTGAAGCATAGATTGTCTCATTAAGGAATGAAGGAGACAAACTCACCAAGAACATTAAAATTTCTCAAATGTCAGATGAAATTCTTAATATTCAAAAATCACTACACGACAAACTAGGTCTTCGTTATGTGGGACAAACTTCATATAAATAAGACGCAAGACTTGCGTCACCAAAAACTAAAATTAAAAAAAAATATAGAAGGCCATGCTAATACACTTCATAGCCCCGACGACAATTGAAGAAAGGGAAGAAATCAAGATGATTTCCAAAGACCTATCAGTCATAAAGAAAATTATACCAAAGTATAGAGAAGAAAACAATAAGAGGCCAAGATGAGATGACAACAAAATAACCACTTGAGATGGTGGATAAGTTGATCCTACTAGTTTCCATGAATGGGTTGGAAGCATTTTTGAAGATTATGATCATATTTAAGATCCCCCTGTCGTGAATGATAAAGAATAAGGTGTGTACATATCATAGTTACAACAGCATGGAGATGATATTTCTATTCATTTCTTACATGTCTTAACGAAATTGTCTGTCCAAATTGTTTTAGCCTCTGAAATATCAATGTCGATTTCCCTCCCACTCCCATCCCATCAAATGAAACAAGGCTTTTCCTTTAAATTAATTGATATGTGTTCAAAAATTGTGGATTTGTTATTTATGTATTGCGTAGTGGACCCATGAATCACTAAATTCAATCTTCTAAACAACATGCTTACAATAACTATGTGTATCATTCAAAGGAATGCATAAGAAAATTAAAGTGCATTCCATACTAGAACTTATTTTAGGCTATTTGAGAATTGGCTTGTGGATTATAACTCCCCAGATCCTGCTCTTATTACCAACAATTTTCATGTACTCACTGCATTTGCAAATGTTTTTCATTATTTACAACCTATGAAAGTACCTGATTAAAGGTTTTCTTGGTTGAAATAAAGAGGAGTATGAGATTTCATATGAAGAAGAACCTTTGATTCATGGTTTTGAAGACCCAATTGAGCCAAATGGAAATAAGGATGAGTTATAGGGAAAAAATGATAGTTGTGTGCATCAAGAATTTCCCTTTGAGGGTGAAATTTTAGTACTTACAGATTACGGTGAAGATGAAGTCCATGATATTGAGGCTTTGGAGACCCTAAAGGATGTCTTCATTAACTAGGAACAAGGTCAGATAAAGTAAGAAAAACTATGATCCAACAACCTATTGTTAAATAATCCTCTATGAAGACAACTAGCATGGCCTTGGTGGAGTTAGGCATGTCTAGTCTTGAAGACAATTTTAAGATAGATATAACAAATGACTCGATAAAAATTAGTAGTGTTAGAAATTATTTATATGCATCTAATGTTCTCTGCAATGGCACAAAACATCCATATTCAACATTGATTGAAAATCCTCAATATGAAAATAAAGTTTGGAGCACAAACATGAGGGAGTAGTCCTTATTGATAGAAAAAGAGGAACATCTATCAAGAAGTGTTAAAAAATTTAGATAGAGGAAGAACACTTTGCTATTTATGTTAAATGAGGTTAAGGTGTAAACAAGGAGAGATGTTTGACAAGAAGTATGAAGAGAATGTAGACAAGGGGAGAAACTATTATCAAAGTATTTTCATCAATAAAAAATGCGGGGATTGTTGAAAAAGGTTTTTATTGATGTTAAAGGCTACTCAAATGAAATATAAAGTTATATAGTCAAATATCATATTTTGAGACCTTTCCAACTATTTATGGTCTTGAAATATTGTTCTTTGGACTTTTTATACTGTGTTTAGATACCCTATATTTGAATGCAATATTACTCCAATTACCTAGATCAAGTGGGAAAATAATATATATCATTGGAGAGCTTATTCTTAGACTTTTCCAACGTATATGGAACTCAGTATAACTCCTCACAATTGAGCAGAGATAATTTTTTTTTTTTGAATGTTCATTATACAATCTACGAAGTCAACCCATCCAGTGAGAAATTCGACCCAACTTTGGGGGTCAAATGAAATATATATAGATTTTATCTCGAGAAGACTTGGACTCAAGCACACAAGCCAATTCAGATCTTTCTAAGCAAGTGAAGGAGAAATTATGATGTATATACCTCAATAACCAGGTGAAGTGAATTCAATTTGGAGCGGTTTTCTATGGGATGTATTTTTGGCACATTTTTGGAAAGGCTTTTGGCACATTTTTGGAATGGTTTTTGACACTCTTTGGAAATTTTATCATTTTTGGTTAGAAGGGGAGTTGTTGAGTTATTTTAAAGGTCAAATTTCAGCCCTGTTGAAGGCCAAACTTCAGTCTTTTTGATCTGTAAACGGACATGGATATTCCACTGCATAGTTCATCACAATATATCTAATAAAATTATACTTAAAAGTTGCAAAATGTACATTAATACAATTTTATATCTCTTTAGTTTTACAGATATGTAGATTATTATTTATAATGTATGCATGCAAATTAAAATTATGCAAAAAATAGAGAACAACAAAATAAAATCTCACAAACACATTGGACACATGATATGAGCTGGGATATCCTTTCAGGAGAAAAACCCAGTTGGAAGGTGAGACCTTTGTGCTCTCTTTCTCTGAATAGAAATGTGGCTCAAAGTACAAAGAAGTATAGCTTATGGCCCGTGGTCTGTTATAGTGCAAAAATCCTTTCTATGTGTTCTCTACCTCCTATCCCTCTTAGCTATTTTTGATCGTCTATGGAAGAAATGCACCTGAAATAATGCAACCCCTTTTCCTCTTGGTGGTCTAGTTATAATACAACCCGATCACCTACCAACATTTAGCTTTGACTACCTCAAATATTAACCAGGGTTACAATATCGACTCTTCTAGAGTATTCTAAATCACAATCACATGGAAATCCCCTTTTTCATTAATAATGGAGGACTACATGACATCCTCTCGAATTATGATGGTGAAAACATGAAGGTGAACTTCTGAGTGGGAATAACTCTCACATACAGACTAAGATTGATATGATTCTCGTGTCACTGGAAATGTGTCTATGTGTAGAATAGGAGAAAAAGGTGCTACACTAAAGCAACAAAGTTTTACCCCCAAAAATTTTCATTCGATGCCTCAACTAGGTCTCGTCAATAAAAATGGTCCTAAGAGTTGATTCCTCCACTTTATCCACCCTAGAAACATTGAGATGGATGAAAAACATATAATGATCCAATCTTGATCATATGTTGAGGCCAACTTTCAGGTTTATTTCGGTGGAAGAATTTTGATGTTTGAAGGTTCAGTTCATGCCTACTTTGAAGGCCAAGCTTAGGTTTGGTTTGAAGGAATTTTTTGTTGTTTTGAAGGTTGAGTTAAAGTTTGGTTTTTGGCCAAATATGTAATCCTAGTTCTAGTATTATCTTTGAGGTTGTCGAGCTTTGTTGGAGAAATTTTGTAGGGATATTTGGAGGGAAAGACTAGTTAGCTAAGGAAATGTTAAGGGAGTTGTTAGCTAAAGTAGTTGTGATGTTAAGGTGATCATAGGGCCAAGACCTACTTTGAACATAGATGAAGTAAGAACAGGGCTATTGCAGATAGATTTTGTGGTAGGTCTATGGGTTACATAAGGTGAGTGTTTAGTGCAAAGGTCGTTAGGCCGCAAGAGATAGACATTCAAGGTTGTGAATACATGTCCGGTTCCAGGTGCATTGAAAATCCCTATGTAGAAGAAAAAAATCGAAAGTGTTGAGTACAAGCTTCTAGGTGGGAAGAACCTAGGCTTTGAACATATAATAACCCTCAGTAGTGATTGTTGAATAGTGAACAACAAGAGTTGAGGAAGTTGAAGTTCCAAATGGGCATACCGTTTTTTGATAAAGTACTAGGAATTTCCATTTAGGAGATCAGGTTTAAAGAGTCAAGTCAAGAAGCCAAGTTGGAGAGAAGAATGTTTGATGTACTGGTATAGTGGTTGTGGTCAAGCTTTAAGGCATAAACTTGAGGGTTGCATGCTCAGATGAAAACTCACTAAAGAATTTTTTGAGGTGACATATCTAAGGAACAACTTGATGACTTAGGTTGGTGCCTACAATTGCCTGAGTTGGTGCTCAGCTGCAGGGATTGGTGTCTCTAGTAGGTTGGTTACCTACATTGATTATTTTGGTGTTCCGCTAGGGGAATGAAATCTCATATAAATTGATGTTTACAAAAGTTGCATATTAGTACTTACTTTGAACAAGGAAGTTCACAAAATATTTTCAAATAAAATTTAAATATTTTTTATACAAAAATATGTGTTTCATGATTTATATCTAATAATTTTTTTAAAAGATCAAAACAGTTAAAATTAATGAAATACTCATTCACCTCCTCCCTGAATATTTCCTTAAAAAAACATTACCATAAACACTCCCTGAATATTTCCTTTAAAAAACATTACAATAAACACTTCAATGAAAAAATATCCTGAAACCTTAAAATTAAAAGCACTAGCTCCAAATTAAAATAAACAGTTAAATAAATAATGTACTGTTAAATATGCCACAAACCAATATCCACGTTCACAAAATGAATTTTGTAAAACCAAAAAAATGGGAGAGGATACCTAGAAATATAACCGTTAATGTTTTTAGCAATCAATCATTTATACCTATATTACCAACCATACAGATATCTTTAATTTTATCTGATCAATTAGATATTTATTATTTATCAACTATAACGACACATGTAATTTTAAGGAGAATTAGATTATTAAAAAACATATATAATTATAAAAAAAACTACGAAAATAATATAATGCATATTTAAATGATTAAAAAACAAAAACTAAATTGGAAAATATGACCAGTGAATCTCTCCATTAAAACTGTAACCACCATCCATCCATCCGATTTTTATCATAATCCATCTGACCCACCTTCAACATCAGTTTCGGGGCAATAAAGAAACTAAGAGGAAGAGGCTAGTTTTTTGTGCCTGTACAGTAGCCGCTGTTTGTCTTCACATTTTATTAGCAGCGACTTGGGTTTAGGAGCTGCTCGGTGAGACATTGGTCCTACACTTTTAAGAACTTGTGATTCAAATGATCTGTCATCCTTTCATCTTTTACGATTCTATGTTTCAAAGTAATGCACTCTGAATGCTTTCGTTTTTGTAATGTAATATGTTCCCCTAAGAAAGTATGGTCAGCAAGAAAGTCCCATGAACTGGCATTGGTTACAGTAACACATCCAAGCTCGGTAAAATGTAAGTTCATATAAATTATAATTAGTTTTAGTCAAGGAAAATCACATCATTTAGAATTTTTTTTGGTTCATAATTTATAAAAATAAACTTCACCTTTGCCAGATGTTTTTGAATATTAAGCGATTAATCTATTTACTTTTCAAAACATACTCCAAACCAAACTATTGTGTTTACTTTTCAAAACATACTCCAAACCAAACTATTGTTTTTATTTAAGTGGATGAAAATTCCTATTTCTGGATAAGGGTTTTAGAATTTATATTTTAAAAATAATAAAAAATGCGTAACCTTAAAAATTTTATAAAAATAAATGAATAGAAAATAATAAAATTTTGACTACAATATTAGGTGGGAGAGAGCATTCATATGTTTCTTTACATCTAAGAAAGGTAAATAAAACCAATTTTAAGACCTATTTCAAGCCAAATTATTATTTTTATTTAAATAAATAGAAATTCCTATTTTGGAATAAGGGTTTCAGAATATCAAATTTCTAAATAATCAAAGGTGTGTGGATTGTCCAAATCTGTAAACCTGGAAAAAAAAAATCATGGTGTTTACGAGGGATGAAATTAGGAATTTAAAAAACGTTTCAAAACCTCTGGTCAGGCGAGGTGCTAAGGTGGCTACGTGAATTCGTCGTTCCATTGCCAATTCACTATTTCGTGGTAATGTATTTTAGGGATTCAATCGTCAGGGGATCATTTTAATTCAATGGTCTAGGCATTCACCATTTAATGGTAATGCATGCTCCTATTCAGCAGCCAGATGATCATTTTAACGAAATATTTCAGTGGTGGAGGTGATCATTCAACTACTGTGAGTTCAAGCCCTTCAAATACCAACCTTCCACTGCCAGCATCCATTCTCAACTTTTCAACCTCAGAGTCTTTCTCCGAGGGACCTTGTAGCACTCTCAGGTGTAAATAATATTGGCCGCAGTATTTGATATATCTGTGGCGGCTTTTGATATTCATTTGATTTGATATTGGGATTTCTTCTTGTTCTTCGAAAAATGTTATTTGTTTTAATGGTGGAAGGATCTGCCACAAAGAATGAGAGATGATGGTTAGTTGTTACAACGGTTAAACATTCATTAATAATTATATGAAATAAATAGGTGTTGAAATTATAATTTCAACTGCAGTGAACAGAACAGCAGCAGCTACTTTATTCATTTGTCGTGATCCGGCGCCCCACATTTTTTTCCCGATTTTTTAAATCATCGCCATTACTATCTTTTCACTCTTTAATTATTTTTGTGTTTCAGAAAGAAGAAGATCAGATCCAGCGCTACACCATTACTTCTCAACAACCATATTAATGAGCAGAACGGCTGAAAGAGAAAAGAACCAGCCTCGAGCCGACGTAGCATTTATCAGTCATAGATTTCATCACCACCGACTCAAGAAATACAGCAAAAGATCAAATCTGTTAATCATGAGCAGCACAGACTTCATCAGCAAGTTAAAGCGGTGAAGACCCTTTCCCGCACTATAAAATGCAGACACAGCAGTGTAGAAAAACATAGATTGAAAGTCCTTTTGTAACACACGGCAGTGTAGAACAAGAGAGTTTTTTTTGTATTGCACAACAGTGCTGAAATTTTCTGAGATAGTTGTTTTGTGGAACTAAAGCGTTCCTGTTGTAATCCCTCTGTCAAGAGGAAGATGCTCTTTAGCATAATATTTTGTGAAGATCCTTCTACGTGAGGAAGACTTATTTTATCAGTTAGTTTATCGTTCATAAATAGAAGTTTCTTTTTGCCTGTTGCTGTTACACCGTAAGTCGAAAAATACTTGACGTCAAAAATCCCTGTTGTTGTTACACCGTAACTCAAAAAATACTTGACATAAAAAATTTACGTTGCTGCAACACCACGAACAGCGTTGCTGCAACACAAGTTACAGCGACT
The DNA here is from genome assembly GCA_031772625.1 of Pinus tabuliformis. Lineage (NCBI taxonomy): Eukaryota > Viridiplantae > Streptophyta > Pinopsida > Pinales > Pinaceae > Pinus > Pinus tabuliformis. Next base: position 1,491,813,001 of record CM062819.1, on the reverse strand, counting down.
GAAAAAAAACTGTGTTGCTGCAACACCGTTTCCAGAGAACGAATTTTTCTGTTTTTCTGAGTTAAAAACAGAGTATTTTTCTGTGTCAAAAACAGAGTATTATTTTGATCAGTTTTTGATCCTGAGGCAAAGTAGAGTATTATTTTATGCTCGGTTCTTGTGTTTTTGAATTATCAGAAAACAGAGTATTACTCTCTGTTCATATTTTTGTTGTTTCGGAATTTATCAGAAAATTCTCAACAGTGGAAACAGAGGATTTTTCCACTGTATTTTGTTTGGAATAACCAGAAATTCCTGACATGGTATCAGAGCTTGTCCAGGCTCTTTGAAGACATCAAAGAAGCTGAAAGAAGATTTCTTGCTCCAGCAGATTATCCAGCAGAGCGAAAACGCTGTCAAGGTATTTTTCAGATTAGTTTTTTATGTAGCTGCTGAAGACAATTAAGTTATTTTTTTTACAGTCAAGTATTGCAAGAATGGTCAACACCAGCGTGGGTATGTTTAATACCCAGCTCCCACAGTTCAATGGGAAAAATTATGACTACTGGGCAATAACCATGAGAGTCGTGTTTGCCTCACAAGATTTATGGGAACTTGTTGAATATGGATTTGAAGAACCAGCAAATGAAGAAGAGTTTATTGGATTAACTCAGGCAGAGAAAGAGCTGTTGAAGAGCAATAAGAAGAAGGACTCAAAAACCTTTGTACTTTTATATCAAGCAGTGCATGAGAGTGTGTTTCTGAGGATAGCAGCAGCCAAGACATCCAGAGAAGCATGGAAAACTCTCAAGACAGCCTATCAAGACATGGAGAAAGTGAAGACAACAAAACTACAGTTGCTGAGGAAAGATTTTGAGAACCTGCGTATGAAGGAGTCAGACAATATTGACTCATTCTTCACACAAGCAATTGGTTTGGTCACACAGATAAGGTCTCATGGAGAAACTCTTGAAGAAAGGAGGATTTTGGAGAAACTATTGAGGTGCCTACCCTCAAAATTTGATGTGATTGTCACCACCATAGAAGAGACAAAGGATCTCTCAAATTTTTCAGTTGATGAACTTCATGCATCACTGATAACACATGAGTAGAGGTTGAGTAGAAATGAAAACTCATCCCTAGAGCAAGCCTTCAAGACCCAGATGTCATTTGGAAGAGAAAGAGGTCAAGGCAGAGGAAAGAAGAGAGGAAGAGGCAGAACCCAATACAGAGGCGGAAGAAACAGTCCAGCAAACGTTCAAGGAAGAGGCAGCAATCCAAATCAAAACCAAGGCCATGGCAACAGTCAACAAAGTGGACAACATCATGCTCAAGGACAAAGGTATGAAAAATCCAATGTCCAATGTTATTATTGTAAAAAATATGGGCACTATGCAAATGAATGTAGGAAGAAGCAGCATGATATGAGTAATAGATCTAGTGCAAATATCACTAGAGAAAATATCAGTCAAGATAATGTGTTGTTAGTTTGTAATATGGCTGAAACAAACAATGAAGATATATGGTTTCTAGATTCTGGTTGCAGCAACCATATGACAGGAAACATAGCCCTGTTTTCTGTTTTAGATCAGAGTGTGCAATCACAAGTCACACTTGGGACTGATAGTAAAATTTCTGTTATGGGAAAATGAGAAGTTAAAATATTTACAAAGAAAGGTGAAAATAAAACCATAGCAGATGTCTATTATGTTCCTGGAATGAAGTGTAATCTCTTGAGTATTTGACAGCTTGTTCAGAAGGGTTACAATGTTTTCTTTAAGAATGATGTATGCACCATCATGGACAGGTTACCCAGCAAACGTTGTATTGCTGAAGTGAAGATGACAAGGAACAGGATGTTCCCTCTCAGAATAAAAGCAGATTTGAAAAATAAAGAAGTAATTGCAGCAGTGACACAAGAGGCTCTCCAAAGCGTACCAAAGGATGAAAATTGGTTGTGGCATTTGAGATTTGGACATCTCAACTTTGGAGGTCTTAATTTGTTGAGTAGAAGAGGAATGGTATGAGGATTACCATTGATAGAAAAGCCAGACAGCCTTTGTGAAGGTTGTATATTGGGAAAACAACACAGAGAAAGTTTTCCAACTGGAAAAAGCATAAGGGCAAAAGCACCCTTAGAAATTGTCCACTCAGATTTATGTGGACCGATGCAAACTCCATCACTTGCAGGTAGCCAATATTTTCTAACATTTATTGATGACTTTACCAGAAAGACTTGGGTTTATTTTCTGAAGAATAAGAGTGAAGTGTTTGAAAAATTTCAAAATTTCAAAGCACTTGTAGAAAATCAAAGTGGGCTGCGTATCAAGGTTTTGAGAACTGACAGAGGAGGTGAGTATATCTCCAAAGAATTTTTACGTTTTTGCAGAGAAAATGGAATTCATAAGCAATTTACAGCAAGGTACACCCCGCAGCAAAATGGAGTTGCTGAAAGGAAAAACAGAACAATCATGGATATGGCGAGGAGCATGTTGAAGGCAAAGCATTTGCCAAATGATTATTGGGCTGAAGCTGTACACTGTGCAGTATATATTTTGAATAGATGTCCTACAAAAGCAGTGATGAACAAAGTGCCAGAAGAAGCATGGAGTAGGAGAAAGCAAGGAGTCACCCACATGAAAGTTTTTGGTTGTGTGGCTTATGCACACATTCCAGATCAGCTAAGGAAGAAATTGGACATCAAAGGGGAGAAATGTATTTTCATTGGATACAGTGAAGAATCCAAAGCTTACAGGTTATATATCCCATCCACCAAGAAGTTTTTTGTGAGCAGAGATGTTCAATTTATTGAAGAGGAAGATTGGGATGGAAGCATAGAGAAAACAGTTAATGTTAAAAATTGTTTGTCTCATGATGATGATGATGAGGAGTTCGCTGAAACACATCCCCAAACAGCAGCGCCAACAACAAAACAGCAAGAGACACCCTTGAGGAGAAATGAGAGTGCTTCTCCAAGCACACCACAAGGAGGAAATTCAAGTGCATCTACAAGCACTTGCACACTGAATGAAAGAGGTAAGAAATTCAGAAATTTAAGTGATATTTATGATGAAGGAATGAATTCCCTGTTTTCTTTGTATTGTCACGTTGATGACCCTGTTCATTTCGAAGATGCAATTAAAGATAAGAAATGGATAGAAGCTATGGATGAGGAGATGAATGCAATAGAAAGAAATAAGACATGGGATTTAGTTGAGCTACCAAAAGGTAAAGAAGTCATTAGAGTTAAATGGGTCTACAAGACCAAGAGTAATGCTGAAGGCAAGATAGAAAGGCATAAGGCAAGACTTGTTGTCAAGGGATACAAGCAGCAGTATGGGAGAGATTATGAGGAGACTTTCGCACCGGTTGCAAGAATGGAATCAGTAAGAGAAGTGTTGTCCATAGCAGCACAAAACAAATGGAAAGTTTACCAAATGGACGTGAAGTCAGCATTCTTGAATGGAGTATTAATGGAAGAGGTTTACATCGAGCAACCTCTAGGCTATGAGAAGAAAGGCCAAGAGCACAAAGTCTGCAGATTGAAGAAAGACCTTTATGGGTTGAAGCAAGTGCCAAGAGCGTGGTACAGTAGGATAGATTCCTATCTACTGGAAAACGGATTTGAGAAGTGTGAGGGAGAACCCACTGTTTACATCAAAGAAAAAGACTGTAAAATTTTAATTGTTGTGTTATATGTTGATGATGTGATTTTTACAGGTAATGATGACTACCTAATTGAAAATTTCAAATCAGTGATGAAAGAAGAATTTGAGATGACTGACATGGGTTTGCTGAGATACTTCTTAGGAATAGAAGTAGATCAAAATGAAAATGGAATTTTTATTTCACAGGCAAAATATGTAAATGAAGTGTTGAGCAGATTTAACATGTAGGACAACAAGGCAGCAATCACTCCCACAGTGATGAGATTAAAACTCAGCAAAGAGGACAGCAGCAAAGATTTTGACCCTAGTGTGTACAAGAGCATAGTTGGCAGCCTTATGTATTTGACTGCAACTAGGCCAGACATAATGTATGCTGTTAGTTTAATTTCCAGATTCATGGAGAAGCCAAAAGAAACACATTGGCAGGCAGCAAAGAGAATTATGAGGTATGTTAAAGGTACAAAAAGGTATGGCATATTTTATACTGTTTCAGAATGTTCAGATTTAGTTGGATACACAGATAGTGATTGTGCTGGAAGTGTAGATGACCGGAAAAGCACATCTGGTTACATTTTTCACATAGGTTCAGGAGCCATTTCATGGGCTTCCAAGAAACAGCCAATTGTGGCATTGTCTACAGCAGAAGCAGAGTATGTGGCAGCTACAGCAGCAGCATGCCAAGCGGTTTGGATGAGGAGAATGTTGAGAAGTCTATGCCATGAGCATACAACAACAAAAATTATTTTTTGTGACAATAGCTCAGCTATTGCATTATCCAAGAACTTTGTATTCCACAAGAGAACAAAACACATAGACACAAAGTTTCACTACATCAGAGAATTGGTGAACAATGGAGAAATCATTTTACAACATTGCAGGACTCAGGAACAGGTTGCGGATATTCTAACAAAGCCATTGGATCAGAAAAGTTTTCAGTTTTTAAGGAAACTTCTGGGTATGACTGATAACCCAGCAGTTGAAATTAAAGGGGAGTGTTGAAATTATAATTTCAACTGCAGTGAACGGAACAGCAGCAGCTACTTTATTCATTTGTCGTGATCCAACGCCCCACATTTTTTTCCCGATCTTTTAAATCACCGCCATTACTATCTTTTCACTCTTTAATTATTTTTGTGTTCCAGAAAGAAGAAGATCAGATCCAGTGCTACACCATTACTTCTCAACAACCGTATTAATGAGCAGAACGACTGAAAGAGAAAAGAACCAGCCTCGAGGCGACGTAGCATTTAGCAGTCATAGATTTCATCACCACCGACTCAAGAAATATAGCAAAAGATCAAATCTGTTAATCATGAGCAGCAGGGACTTCATCAGCAAGTTAAAGCGGTGAAGACCCTTTCTCGCACTATAAAATGCAGACACAGTAGTGTAGAAAAACATATATTGAAAGTCCTTTTGTAACACACAGCAGTGTAGAACAAGAGAGTTTTTTTTGTATTGCACAACAATGCTGAAATTTTCTAAGATAGTTGTTTTGTGGAACTGAAGCGTTCCTGTTGTAATCCCTCTGTCAAGAGGAAGATGCTCTTTAGCATAATATTTTGTGAAGATCCCTCTACGTGAGGAAGACTTATTTTATCAGTTAGTTTATCGTTCATAAATAGAAGTTTCTTTTTGCCTGTTGCTGTTACATCGTAAGTCGAAAAATACTTGACGTCAAAAATCCCTGTTGATGTTACATCGTAACTCAAAAAATACTTGACGTCAAAAATTTACGTTGCTGCAACACCACGAACAGCGTTGCTGCAACACAAGTTACAACAACTGAAAAAAAACTGTGTTGTTGCAACACCGTTTCCAGAGAACGAATTTTTCTGTTTTTCTGAGTTAAAAACAGAGTATTTTTCTGTGTCAAAAACAGATTATTATTTTGATCAGTTTTTGATCCTGAGGCAAAGTAGAGTATTATTTTATGCTCGGTTCTTGTTTTTTTGAATTATCAGAAAACGGAGTATTACTCTCTGTTCATATTTTTGTTGTTTCGGAATTTATCAGAAAATTCTCAACAATGGAAACAGAGGATTTTTCCACTGTATTTTGTTTGGTATAACCAGAAATTCCCGACAATAGGTAGAGATGGAATGGATAGAACATATATTCGCAGAGAATTGCTTTTGGGAAGGTCCAAATATTGAAAAGTTTTTTAATATTTAGTTGGAAATAAACAAAAAGAATCCAATAATTTTTTTTTCAAAAATGAAATCTTCTCAACTTCTTCAACAATAAATCTTGTCTATTTTTTAACAATAGATTCAAGGTTTGCATCTTTATCGAAGAAATGTCCCAGCGCTGATTTGATTAAGGACTCGGCTTATTTCCATGGATCACTAAAGAAAAGGTAACACAATAGAATATATGTTTTTTTTTTTTTTTTCCAACTGAATTTCCATCCATCAAAAAAGTAGTATGTGATAAAGCACAAGTCCATAAAATTGGAAAGACATAACTAGGGTGCGTAAAACTCTTCCCATAATAGCAACTAACAGTGACACCATTGAAAATAAGGTGACAACAACAATTAGTAAACCATTATTTAGATATCCAAGAATTGGGGCTACAACAGAACAATAAACATGTAACTTTTTTTGAGAGAGATCATAGCACGCAACAATAGGACTTGAACCAAGAAGAAAACCGTAAACATAACTAAAGTTGTAGTGTTGGCTTGGGACCGTTCCCAAAATGTCAAAATAGTGAGATACCTAAACCAATATGCCAAGAGAGCACTACACCATCAACCTTATAATCACCCTCAAGGCATAGATGGGATGTCCACCTCGAACAAACACACCACACCATGACCCAACATAGATTCACCCACGAGAAATTGACCTCGAACACCATTGTCCCAACAGATGCACATGTAATTGCGAGAGAGAGTTTAAGCATTGTAGAAAGCCCACGACTATCATCGTTGAGGCTGAAAAACACATCCAACCCAAAAAAAATGCACAATAAGACTAATTGAAACTTTATATACCCTTCCATGCCCAAGTTTGGAAAGCCCAGATCGCAACCTCTACAACGTTGGTACAAAAGTATCAAAATATCAGCAAAAAACATATGAGCACAAAAACTAATCCTGGTCAGAAGAGATAATGGTAAGGTTCTGAGCACTATCCATAAGAGGATTAGTTGGATCTCCAGGAGGGTAAGTCAGGTCACCAGAGGAAAAATATGATACGAGAAAATTCTCCACCCTCGACAATCTAGAATCAACATTACTAAGACAAAAACAAATATTTCATAACATATTTTTGACATCTTCCAAACCAGAAAATAAATTATATTGTTAAACCTTTTTATCCTTAAAGATTAAAAGAAGCAATGTATCCATTTATTGATGCACAACTAGAGAGTCAAAAAATGTAGTCTCTTCTTTCAAAATCTACCAGGGTCCAAGACCCTTTTCATTTATGCAACTGAACATGAAGCTCAAAATAAGAATTATGGGGGAGTTCCTTAGTTTCTTTTACCTCGATTAGAAGAATTTCTCTCCTAACTTCAAGAGGACCAATGTCAAAAGAAGTGCCCAAAGAGTCAAATGTGAAAGGCCAAGTTCACTTAAAACCTACATTTACAAAGCCTCCACTCCTACTCATCATTCACTAATGAGGGTCCATAGTAACTGAAATATGAGAATAAGAAAGAAAGGTACACAGTCCATGTCCAACAAAAGAAGAAGTTGGACGAAAAACAAACCTTTGCAATCTTGACCGTAGAACTAATAAATAGTCCCCCTAGCTCCACACAAGAGGACCAAACAAGAAAATACCCCAGTTCAGGGAAAACCAATGACGTAGTACGCTAAAATCCCCATGGAAAGATCAAATAGAGAAAGATTCGAATATCCAAAGACTCACTAAGAGGACTTTCCTTCCCAAAATAGTGAACAACTGATGCAATTCTAGAACCAAACAAAATATAAAGAGATTTCCTAACATGAAATATGGGATGAAAAAATCCTAAAAGAGAACTGAATTAAAACCCAACAAAGCTAGCACCCAGACACTACCATTTTGATATTTAAATAGAACCTAGTTAAGCAGCAAAGAAACCTGAAGTATGCACCATCTCAAACCCCATAAAAAACTTTTGAAATGTTGAATAGTAGCATACCGGGCACTAACCTTGCTAGATAAAAGGAGAAACTGAAACAGAACCAAAGTATTTTTAATTAGAGATGATAGGTGAGGTGAAAGAAAAAATACCTCACTACATCTGAGCAATGATTCTAGACTAAATAAAAGTGAAGAGATGGATGTCTGAACCAAAATGAATCTAATCGCACCAACATCCGAATTAACCACATCTATCAACATGAATGGGAAATATCGGGTGAAGGAAGACGAGGGCACCACCTCACATTTTTTTCCATAAGATAAAAACCTCTACCACCCTAGAGCAATAACCTGACATTCAAAATGCCTCGATTTGTAGGCTAGCCCCAACGTCGTTATGTATTCATTCACCATGCCATAATGAGAAGAGAGACACCTTAATAGGGGTCACTTCTTACAATGAGCCATCATTAATGGCTAGACTATCACCCGGATCGATGGGTCGATTATAATTAACCAACGAGACTTGAAGATTACAAAGATCCTTAGTCAAGATTTGGGGAGGCCAACCCACATCGAATATTAATTTTCGAAACTTACACCCTGAATTTTCCAGGAAATCAATGACGTTGTTCCCGTCTCACCTAGTGTGGGTAGCCATAATATAATCCACCCTAGATAATAGAGCACTGATACGCCTAACAACACCCTATAAACGCCAACTCCTTACAAGTTTCCCTATTGCTTTCCCATTAAGGTGATGTCGAAGAAACTGAACCACTATTTGAGAATCCCCATCAACCTATAGTAAGAGAAAGCCCCCCATTATTTCTATCCTAAGTCCTTTTGCCCAAAGACAAGAATTCTGCCAGATTATTGTTAGTAAAGCCACAACTTTTAGCAATGAGATGCGTCGTAGTATCATTCCAATCTCGGAAAATCCCACGAAAACTAGTGATTCCTGGGTTACCCTTAGAGGCGCCATGAAAAATTAATTTGAGAAAACCAATGGGAGGAAGGGAAAATGAAGAATAGGATGAAGACAATCCTTGGATCTTGCTTGGTGACAAACGTGGTCATATTTTGTTTCAAATTTAACAAATATAGTATGAGCTCTTCAAGATTATCCACTTTCCAATCATCCGCAAACCAAGGGACTACCAAAAAATATGAATATATGTTATTAGAACTGCACCTTTGTACTTTGAATTGAATGGATTTTTTAATGATGGAATAAAAACGAGGTACAAAATCTTATGAAGAATCTTCTAAAAATCTTTTTAGAATGTTAGTAATGGTTATGTTAATTTTAGCTCTTGCACAGATGCTACTCTTCTAAAATTTAGACTCTACTTAAAGTACCAAAAGCTACAATCTAACTAGGAGTAACTCAAACAGAGAGTAATTATGTCTAACACTTCTCCTTAATTATGATCACTATTGCATCTCATTCTAGGATTATAACATCTAAGTTTTGCGTACAAAACTCAAACACATAGATTGTCAATGACTTTTTGAACATGTCAGCCAATTGTTCTTTAAATGTATAAGATTCCAAGCGGATTTCTCTATTGTTTAATGTCTTTTTAATGAAGTGATGCCTCATATCAATATGCTTGGATTTTTTCTTAAAAACAAGGTTATTTGAGAAAACAACTATTGATTGTTTGTCGCAATACACTATAGTTGGTATCAATTGTTCTTGTTGTAGTCACCCAATACTCATCATAACCAAAATACTTGACAAGTTGTTGTTGTTGTTGATGACTAACAATCTTCTTCAGTTGATAAGATATCACAATGGGTTTCGCCTTGGATTCCCATGCAATTGTAGTTGAAGCAAGATGAACAACATATCCCTAAGTATTGTTTATGTCATTCATGCTACTTGCGAAATCAATATTGGTATATTCAACCAGTAGATCACTATTATTACTAGACTATAATATATCTATATATTATAGTTTCAAAAATATATCTTAGAATTATTTTTCTCACTTGCTAACATGATTCTTTAGGACTCTATGAACCTATAAATCAAACTGATAGAATACATCATTCTTGGCCTAGTGGAAATGAGATACATAAAACTACCAATCAATCTCGTGAATAGAGTTATATCTACATTATATCCTATATCTAATTTTCTCTTTGTTCTTTTTGTAATTGGATTTGGCATTCGTTTACAATTCATCATCTTAAACCTCTTTATCACATTCATGACATACCTTCATTGAAACAAAATGTATCTGAACTTGATTGAATTATTTAGATACCATGAAAGAATCTTATTAAGTCCTAATCAGCCATTCCAAATTCTTCCTTCATAGTTAATTTATACTTGTCCACTATTAGATTCCTTTAAAATATCATATCATCAACACAAACAAACAAATAATATTTTTCATTTTTCATTAACTTTTCTATACAAGTTAGCCTCACTATTATTTCTACTAATTCCTCTTCTCATCAAATATGAGCCAATCCTACTATACCAAACTCTACGATCTTGTGCAAGTCCACAAGAGCATTCTTCAATGTGTCTACCTTATCTTCATGTATTTTTATTACATATCTTAGTGGTTCTTCCCCATATACTTCTTTTTCTAAAATTCCATTTAAGAACGTTGACTTTACAACCATCTAATAAACGTTCAACTTTTTTGGAGCTATTATGGCTAGGGCAACCCTAACTGTATCTTACATTACAACTGGTGCAAAGTTCTCACCATAATCCACTCCATGTTGTTGTGAAAACCTTTTTGCTAATAATCGAGCCTTGTACTTTTCAACTTCTCCTTTCTTATTGAGCTTTGTTTTGTAAAACCATTTTACACGCAATTTTTTCCTTTGGTAATTCTACCAGATCCCATGTATCATTCTTCTCTATGTATTCTGTTTTTCCATGCATTTTTTTGATCCAATTTGCATATTGCATTTCCTCTTCAAAACATGTAAATTGACAAGTAAACAATGCATATTTTGAATTCACATCTAAGTCTTCATAGATGTTTCTCAAACTTCTAGTTTTTCAAGCCTTAAGTAATCAACTGTAAGATCAATTTAACTACCTAATTCAGTAGTAGGAGTAAACCGACTTTCTAGAGTAGATGAATCATCTTGAATAGAATGTCTTGGATTTCTTGTTGGAGCACTTATGATTGATGATTGGGTTTATGAACCTTGTTCTCCTCCTTGTACAATCTATTCCTCTATTTCATCTTCTACTTGAGGTATTGTTTCTCCAACTGTTATAGATTGTTAACGATTCCATACCATGCTTCATAATTTTTAAATTCATCACATTTTCTAATTATGAACTCATTTTCTATTGTATTATACAATTTATATACCTTTGAGTGATTATTGTACCTAATAAAAATTCACTTCTCACTTCTATCATATAGTTTCCCTCTTAACTCTTTAAGCACATGAGCATACGCCACATATCTAAATACTTTTAAGTGTGCTACACTAAAACTTATACCTATCCATGATTCCTATGAAACTTTGTTCTTCACTGTTTTAGTGGAAGATCTGTTAAAAACTTACACTGATCAAGCTATTGCTTCTCCAAAAAATTCAATTAATAGATTCTTTTCCTGCAACACGCTTCTAGTTGTATTCATGATTGTTCCATTATTCCTCTCATTTATTCCATTTTTTTGTGGTCTGTACCTTGATGTGATTTGTCTTGTGATCTCATGATTTTTGTAAAAGCTACGAATAATATTTTGAATCATACTCATCTCCTCTGTCTAATCTTAATGCTCTAATTTAATTGCCACTTTATTATTCTATGATTTTCTTAAATTCTTTGAACTTGTCAAAAGTTTCATATATCTTTATGAGGAAGTACAAGTTATTTTTGTTATAATCGTCTATGAATTTGAGGAAAGTAGTAACCTCCTGAGTGACTAGGTCTACATTGGACCACATAGATATATATGAACCAGGTCCAATGGTAACTTTTCTCTAGAAGAGACTACATTAGGAAAATTATCCCTATGTTGCTTTGATATAATGCAACTTTAACATGAACTAGATGGATATTAAATGGGATGAAAACCCCCAACTGTATTCTACTGCTACATTAGTCTAATGCCACCAAAACATAACTGACCAAATCTAAAATTCCATAACCAAAAGTCATCTAGGAAAGTTTCTTTCTTAGTAAATCAATCATCTTTTGTATCATAATTTATGGAAAGAGGACATATCTTATTGTTTTTCATATTCACTCGGGAAATCAAAATCTTACCCGGAGGTTTATCATAAATGAAATTATCATATCCATTACATATTAAATTATACACTTTTTTAGTAAGTTGTCCAAAATAAGAAGATTATATTTCAAACACAAACAATAGTACACATCTAGTATGTACCTTTTCTATATTTTTTAGTGAAGATGTTGACCATTCCTTTTTCCATAACTTTTAGAATAATATCTAACCCCAATGTCACTTCATTCCTTGCTCAATCATTCATATGTACAATTATGATTTTGTTTCATGCCATATGATTGCTACATCCACTATATATAAGCCAAATATCATTAGGTGAATCTTGAGCAACATTATACACAAGGAATGAAATTTTTTCATAGTTCTTAGAAGAACAATTTACATCTTGTCTACTAACATCAGCTTTCAACTTCCTACATTGATTTCCATAATGAACTAACTTATTACACCAAAAACACTTAACTTTAAATTTATCACACCTTGGATTTCATTGCAGTGTTCTGCTATTGTTCCTCTTCGAACTATGAGTATTTTGATATGATCTCATTTTTTGTTATGAATGGTCTCTTTGATTGTTATTTCTATTTCTTTTTCCTTATACCTCTTGACCTTCATCCTCCTTTATCTCTTGAGATAGAAATTCTTGATTTGAGTGTGTTTTTCAAAGAATCATTATTCATATTTATTCAAGATTCATGAGATATCAAGGATCCGAATAGCTCATCTACTCATATTTGTGACAAGTTCTTAAGCTCTTCAATAGTTATGAACATCGCATCGCACTTCTTAGGTCATATTCCAGGAGATTTCTCTACTACTTTATTTTTTGAAATCTTTTCACCATTCATCCTTAACTGAACAACAATGTTTATTTGCATCATGTACTAGTCTATAGACTTTGACTCCTTCATCTTCAATTTCTTAAAATTCATCCTAAAAATATGCAACCTAACTCTCTTCATCTTCATAATGCCGTGATAGTTAGTCTCTAAGTTTTCTCATGTTGTCTTAGAGAAAATTGTTGCTAAGATATTAGAAAATGTAGTCTCATCCATGTCATCAACATCCGACATTAATACATTAATTTTATTCGGTACAATTTTAAAAGACTCTTTAGATATAAATATAATAAAATATTAATCAATACTTAAACCCATAATTATGAATATCTTAATTATATTTAATCAAAGCATAAGTTGATAATTGAGAAATCATATCTCAACATATTATTGTTCATAATGATTTTATTATTCCATTCCTAAAAGTAGTATGGGTTATTGTAATTATTTTTGGTCATTTTACCATTCAGCAAGCAAACCAAGTTCATTAACCTAATTTGTTTAATCATGTATATAGTGAAACACTTTTTCTTAGATATGAAATCATTTTTACAATTAATTTTAATGAATGAAAGATTTGGAGGTCTTATTTTACCTCATATCAAGGCAATGCTTAGGATAAGGATCAAGCAATCATGAAAATTCAAATCTTAAATGAGTTAGGGTTATTTCAAAAATATCATTAGTTCTTAAGAATTTTATGTTAGAGATCCCATTTGGCATACTAGGAAAATGCTTAAAGGAAACCCTCCTATGTAAACACATGATTGGCCTATGTGTACACACATTTCCTAGTTGAAGTGTTAACCTTTTCTTTTCCTTTGCATGCAATCGACTTCCTCTTATTAACATTCATCCTATTCTATTTTTAGTTGTTTACGTCCCATGTATGTACTTCCCTATAACCTACTATATATCTTATGGATTTCTTTCTTTGCTTCCTACTTTTCAAATAGTCTTGATCTCTACTTCCACCCAATCACTCTCCATAAGTGTCTTGCACATTAGAGTATGCTTCCAAGCTTTATTGCTAAACAACAAACATAGAAAATGGAAATTTCGTTTTTTGTCTTACTAATGGTCTATGCATAGTTATTAGTTTAAATATACTATAACCTATAATTTCCATTCATATAACGAGTTATTTCCTCCATAAATTTATGTTTTTAACATGAATTTGAAATAGTTTTCTTTAATATTTAAGTTTTTCCCCTAGTGTTTGAGAATAGATAATTTTCAAAAATACACATAAAAACTAGAGTAGTAGCCTACACATATTTCACACTTCCGAGTTTTTTCGACCTCTAATTTCCTCTCATATAACATGTAATTTTCTTTGTGAACCTTTTTTTTATAACTTGAATGTGCATTATTTTAGTTTAACGTGTAATTTTTCTCCCCAGTGTCTGAGAACACACAATTTTCAAAATAGACACGGTAAAAATAAACTCATTATAAATAAATACAATTGCTTCTTACCTTCGATTTGTAGGCTAAAGAGAAAATTTAGTGGAAGTTTTTTATTACACAAGTTGATATAGAGAATCCTATATGTTCAAATTTTCACTCAATTCACTTGTTTGTTTGGTTCGAAGAGGTATCATGTTCGTTCCCATTCTATTCAAGTGTCCACTAAAGGTTATTATTTGCTTAACTCATAGAGGACCTACTAACCATTTTTACTCTACTAGTGATCCATATATCCTTACTTGGACTTTCATAAGTATCCCTATATCATTACATGGAGTTATTTATGTATATATTTATATAGTAGGCATGGAAGAACTCAAAAAACTTACCTTTAGTTTCATTGTTCCTCTAAAAATATAATTGGCAATGACATGATTATCTAATTGATCAATTTGTGCAATGTTCTGAATAGGGGGGTTCTCTTCCAACAACTCAGTTTGTCCTTCACTTGCGACAAATGACACCTTCCAAGATTTAATGGGATAATATTTAGGAAGTGATTCAATAGTAGCATCATATCCAGGAACTACTCTAGATGCCTTAATTTTAGGCTATAATAGGACTAGTAATATCTTGTCCATTTTTCTGAGTCCTTCTTTGGTATATCCCAATTTTCTCAAGAGTTGGGATCCAATATCAGTAGATTTATTTTGAAATCTATGTGTAACAAAATCATTTGATGAAACACCAATATCAACATCAGGGCTACAATCAATATAAAAAAAGGTAGAAAAAGTAATAGGTGAGACTCAAAACTCAATAATAATAGCCTCCTCCTCAACATTATGTAGGTGACTAAATTATATTTCAAGCTCTTTTTTGCACTCTTGCAAGACTTGAATAATGTTATTCTTCCCCGTCAATGCACCAATACTACATCATAATTTTCTTTCAATCCTTAATATTGATCAAAGAATTTATTGCTAGCTAGTTGAAGAGGGGAGTCTTTTTCAAAATCATTTCCATTGAGGAATTTAAATACACAACCTTTATAATACACTTCTTTCAAATATCCTTCTTCAAGATAGAATTTTATAAATGAGAGAAAACCTCAAATTCCTCCTATAAATAATCAATAACATCAACGTTAGTCTAAATTTTTTATGAAAAATTACAGGAAAACAAATCCAATTCAATCCCCAATATATCGACCTTGTTGATTTTCTAAGCTACAATAGTTTATAACCAATTCTTGAGTTTTGCATTCTCTATTTGCAATAGAGAAATGACTAACTATATATGAAGGACCTCATTATGAAGATGGCCATTTTCTTTCTTCTCACGTAATTCCTGTAATTGTTTACCCATTTCTACCCAATAAGTTGAGAAATAAAACAATATCCCAAGAAAACTTAATATACAAACAAGTTAAACCCTTCACTACTATGAAATGGATATGGTATACATCAAGTAATGCATTCAAATGGGAATAATACCTTCATATAATTTTTAAATAATAGATGGTATATATTCCCTTAGTTTTATTGAAAATATTATGTATATAAAGAATTCCCACCCCCATCAAGAACACTGATAAGATGTACACCCTTCAAAAAATTTAGCTATAACGTTTCCTAGTTCACAGTGATACAATATATATTACTAAGTGCAACTTCATACATGTGAACCCAACTATCAAATTTGGTAAATGTGAAGCTAAATATTGAAGGTTAATACAAAAAAGTGATCGTACAGTTAAATATTGAGGTAAGGATTAAAGAAAATGCCATTTTTTGTTCAAATGAAATTCACATTGAACATTATGTTACACACCACTTAGTTGGACTTTTCCAAAATAAATGAGATCTAAGTTTGCAAGCATTGAATTATAATACCCAACACTTTTTTTCTTCTTCTACAAAGATCTAATTAGATGCCTACAATTCTAATAGAAAATTGGTGGCAAATGTGACCTGTTGATTCACCAAAGGGGAGATCAACACTTTGGATCATGACTTCCCTATCAATGTCCACCTTGGAAATAGTGCAATCATCCATGGTGTGTCATTGTACAATGGAGAATAATTAAACCCACAAAGTAAATTGTTTCTTGTCTATGCTTAGAACATTACTTAGGGGGGCATATATGCAATATATTTTGTATTGTAGGTCTCAATCCATTAGTTTTATTAACAACTTCAATGATACATTGGAATACAATACAATGTCAAAAAATACAAGAAATCTAAAATGTCCAAATCTAAATCTAGATAGTAAAGGATCCTGATTGAGTTGTCTTCTGTAGCCCAAACCTTAGTCTGGAGGAAAATAATGTGGCACCCAGAGCCTAGATTTTCCATTATGTACTTTAGAGAGAAAAAATGTGGAGGCAATGAGCTTGGATTTAGTGCCTTGAGAAAAAAGAATGCAGGAAGTGACATTCAAGAGGGTATATTGGTTTCTATGATCACTATAGGGTGAACAATGAGATTAAAAAATGAAGTTAAGATATTTGAAAACTTGAGGTAGTGTTGGTTGCCATGTTGGTTTTGTATAGGGGTCAACATGAATGAGAGAATAGGACAAGGATAGGAGTCATGTGATCTATAAAAATATGAAATCAGGAACCAAAAACATCTCCAAGGCACAAGATCTAAGGCCATTATCTAAGATAGAAAGAATCAAGGTTTGAGGCAGTAATAAGGGGGAACCATAGCCAACATGTCATAAAATATATATACATGGATACTCGCAACCAAAGTGGAAAAGTCTGCAAATAAAAAACCTTTGAGGTAACAAGAAAAGTGATATTGGACCAAATACCTTTATACATATACCAAGATGACTAAATATGAAATCACTTAAGCAATATGTATATCCATAATAAATACCCCATTAATATTTAAAAATAAAAAATGAAAACTATGTGGGCCAGAAATGCTTGCTTTGTTCCATGAAATAATATTTGGTATTACTCATTGTTTTATGACATATATACAAAGGTATATGTTATATATACAAATGGAAGAGGCCTAAATTTATCTAAAGATGACTATGACAACTTGGAACATAAAAATATACATGAGCTTACAACTCACAACAATTGTCTCTTTAGAGAATGTGGCACTATAAAATACCGACACTAACACTATCTACATCCCACATGTTTCAATAATGTTGGATTTTCTTATTGAAATTTATAAGAAATGTTTCCAAAGATGATTTTATAAATAAGGTGGGAATACTATTGAAGTTTGCATGACTAAAAATATTATATATTTGGAGTGTAGCATGTCTTGCACACCTCAAAGTTTTAGATGCATGGTTGGTAGCATCATGCATGTCTTCTAGTGCTAAAAATTTGAGTGCATCACTCTCACTCTCATTTGAAATAGAACAAAACCTCTTTTAAAATGGAAGTTGCACGAGGTGATGCTATTTCTATAGGATGTCTAAGTAAATTGTGGAAATTTACTAACTATCTATGGCTTCCTCCTTGTTTACTCTTTGTTTATTCATTGCTTTAGCTTCTCATTTACTATCCTTGTCTACAAATTTATGAGCCGCGACAACCAATAATAGTAAAGGGAGCTTTGAACCATCCCATAAACTCCTATGGCATAGGTTACAACATCGTGGAAGCATATTCAATACAAATATGTTCACAAACCTATCATTTTATTATTCATGTCAATGCATCTAGTGATACAATTTTTAGTAACATCATGAATTTTAGTAGTTTAAAATGTATTTTTGAATACATAAACATATTCAATGCTTTGAAAACCCTTTGAAACACTCGAATGTTATAGATTGCACAGTTGAATCTTATCATTCCAAGAATTTTAGATAAAATTAACTCAAACAAATGTTAAATCTAATAGTTAGACTACATTATTACATAGTATCATTCTTCAAAACCAAGGACCAAGTGGTAATAACTTTGACCTAATGATGTTAAGTAGTGATACTTAGACATATTGTTTTTTAGGCCCTTTTGTTTCATCTTTGAAAGATCCCCTGGTTGTAACACTAGTTGTTGAGCTATCATATTTCTTTATAAGGTACCCCAATTGTATAAGTGGATCTCCTCGTTATATGCATCCCATGAATTTATGCAGTTGTCCTCTTTGCATAGAATGGATTCAAAAGAGGTACTTGCAAATGAACCACTAGCAATAACCAGGAGTTTTGCATGGTTGGAAGGTCTAAAAAGAAATCCTTTCTCTGATTTCTGAATGTTGGACTTTACAAGAGGGTAGTGGCATTTTTACACTGCTCAACCCAAGAAGGATGCATGGAAGCAAATTTATTTATTTAAGAAGTTATGTTACTCATCAAGGAAAATGCAAGAAGCCTTTTTACACTTAAAATAACTTTTGATGAAAACAAGAAAATATTTTAATCAAATATTTTTAAATGTTGGTTATGTTTTCTTAACGCACTACGGAAAATAACACTTATAAATAGAGAATCCTATGAATTCTTATGAAAATCAAATTATATGTTTTATTATGATGATCCAAAAGTTAATTTGATTATATTACGTTAGAATATTTTTTACTTTGAAAGAATCTATTTTGAATTGTGTTTTGTCACTTTGGTGTAGCTTGGATGATTGGTAGAAATGTTTTATCCTCCCCACCCAAATTCAATCCCTACATGTGATGAGTATATCCTTATAATTGTTTCAATTCTTGTATGATTTTTGTCCTTCAAGCATGCATCAATATCCTTACCATGTGGTAGAGGGTATCATAATGGGATTTCAAATGGAGACAACATTTTCAATTGAGGTTCCACATGACTATCATCATCCTCAAATTATAAGGCTTCTTTGAGGTTGTAGTAAAGCTTCTCTCGAGGTAGTAGCCTTTGAAAGTTTGCTTCCTATTTTCTCATCGAGAAAGAAAAGAAAGTGAGATTAAATCGAATTTCTCATTTGTATGTCAAATAAGTTCAGATTGTAAAAATATTAGAGCCAAGTAATTATAAATTGCTAAAAAAATTCCATTTCATTTCTAATTTTTTTGCTTGTAATATTTAACATAAAGAATACATGCAAATTGACTTCATAGAAAAAAGTACAAAAGTGAGAAAATTTTTTCCATTTCTCTTGGATATGATTTATACATACTATTCGAAAGTTTTTTCCATTCCTCCTGGATATGATTTATGATTTATACATACTACTAGAAGCATAATAATAACAACATAGATATGGAGTATGGAGTATGCAGGAAGAATAGAGAAGAAGAAAAAATTATGAACATCCCAATAACAACAAAATAGTAGTAATTGCCTAAGGAAAGCCTCTTCCAAGTTTGGAGGACATAGCGAAAAAAATAGTTTAAGGAAGGAAGACTCCTATCTCTTACAAATATCAATAGAGGCTTTCAACAACTGGTGAAGCCACTACGACACTGAAGAATGAGGTTCATATTTATATGTCGGAATTAACCATCAAACATGGCAACATGTGAATAAGGATGGATACAGTATTTGGGGGATAACACATGCCAACAACTCAGAAAACACTATCAACTATAATCACGTTGTATTTCAAAGCCACAATTAAGCCTTTGTTATTATTTCTTTACTATTAATGTTAACAAGATAATTAATGTTAACGAGACAAATTAGATTAGAAAATAAATGGAATTTTTTTTTTAAATCTCACTTGTAAACGATTATAAATAAAATCACTAACTTTAATTAATTTAATTGATTTTATATTTAATATTTTAATAATTTTTTAACATAAACCTAAAAAAAAATAACTTTTATTGAAAAGGTCAATTAAAATTTTCAAAAGTCTATGAATAAAATTTTTTATAAATGGACTTTGTCTATCGAAAGATCAATTAAAATAAATTCTCTTGCCCTATCGAAAATATCAATCAAAACTTTAAATCTTTTTATTAATATTTTAATTGACTTGGTCAAGTTAAAACTTTAACCTTTTTCTTAATGAAAAGGTATTTGGAATATTTTATAGTTTTTAAAAATATATAAAACTAAAAAATTTGATTAAATATTTTTATTTACAAATCATAAAAATAAACATACACATGATAATATAAATAAGACAAATCTTTATTATATGCTTTATATATATATATATATATATATATATATATATGTAAACTTGGCAGATCTCTATTTATTATCTATTTTTCAAAACTTTTTATATCCATTTGTTCTGGGTAGTCACCTGCCTGGAGGAAACCAGGTGACCACAAGTTAGCTTTAAATCCTGTTCAAAATTTAAATAAGTTCATAGCAATCCATCCAATATTTCTATGTTGATTGTCTCTACTGCTATCTCTAAAGATCAAAATAAACAATTTTGTATTCTTCATCATATTCAAAATTCAAAGCATTCAGGTTCGCTTGGTCATTCCTCATCTGAGGAGATTACCGGGGTTGGTGCCTTGGCACTGGATCCTAGCATCTCACTTCTCTGTTCCATTTTCCACTTTATTTCCTTCAGGGTCTATTGAATCCTTCCTAAGGCAAGATTATTTCGGTATGTCTGGATCTATATGGTCGTTATTTCTCTTAGAATTTCTACTCGGACTGGGTCCTTCTCCTTTTTGTCTTCTTCCTCTGCCATGTGCTTGCAGTGGACGGTCATGGCCCATGCCACTACGTTTTTCATGACCCAAAACTAGTGCAAGTTTTTTCAGAACAGGGATTGTCTTCCATTGCTAGTCCCAGGGTCTAGAACCATTCTTTCCCATTCATCCATAGGTATATCTCGGTACTTAATATTATCTCTTAGGTCTCTCTCCCAGCTTTCTATCTATTCTCTGACTTCCTTCAAGTTTCCTTCCATGTAGGAGTCCATAATTGTCTTCATTTTGTCTCCATCTGTCTTCCTGCCTATTTTCTTTGTCTGACCTCTTGTTCCTTCTTCCTTCTTAGCTACCCTCTTTCCTCTCTTGGGAGGCATTCTGCTTGTAGCTTGGCAATTGTTACCTGTAGTCTTGTGCTCTCTGACCTGTTCTAAGTGCCTTCCCTGATCTGATACTAAACCTAGCATAGAATCAAAGCATATGTTGGACATATTGTTTTGATTTAAAACATTTTACCCAACTTCTTTCTCTTTCTTCCTTCTTGAGCTTCATACCTTCTGGTTTCCCACCAGTATGGGTTTAGCTCCATCTCTTTTTATTCCCAGGGTAAGAAGGTATCGATAGGTTCTTCTCTTATCCCTTCCCACGCAGAAGTTCAACTCCTGCCTTTTTCTTCTCCTCACTCCTGGGGACGCGCCCTTAGTTAATGGTAGGTGAAAGAGGTATCCTGTGGACCCGGGTTTCTCAGGCTTTTTTATAGGGTTTCTGCTGGCTACATTCCTGCCCCTCCCCCTAGATTGCAATGCCTCCATGCTAGAAAATGGTAATTTCCTTTCCCAGCTTCCTTCTCTCAAGTCTTCAGGCACTCTACCTTTCATACCTATGGGGCTAGCTAAGGCCCAGATTCTGAGGGGGGAATTGCTGAAATTTTCCTCAAGGTGGCCCTTGCTCTCAAAGGTTTCTATGCCTTTCCTGGGTAGACATAATCTCTACGGGACTATTTTTCCCCATTCCACTGGAACTGCTAGAGGAATTTATATGACAATGCCAGAGTTGAATGAAAAACCAATTTCCTAGAGTCCTACTTCTCAAACATACAAAGCTTTCAAAAGCTAGAGCCAGGGGTATTACATATTGGCTTGCCAAGCTTCGCCTTTCCTCCACCTTCTGTGTCTTCTCGCTTCCGCCACTTCCTTTCTCGTCACCTTTCCTCATCTTCATCTGCATGCATAATGCACATTTCCTATTCTCCTTGAGATTTATCTCTTTTTTGTTCCTGGCTTTTGTCTTTACTGCCAACAGGCCTGTTTTATTCCTGGCACAGATCCCTTCCTTCTTATCTCGGGATGTTGCCCTCCTATCCTATCTACCATTGTCTTGCATTAATTCCTTTCCTCTCCTGACTGCTCTTGCCATAGTAATTCTAGCTCTATTCTGCCACTTGTCTTTATTCCTCTTCCCGCCTTCGTTTTCTCTATCTCGCCCTTTCCTCTGACATTCCTTTCTGGCTCCTCCCCCATACTCTTGGGAGGTGTACCTCCTCTGCCCTGCTCCGTCATCCTTCTGATCACCTGTCTACTCATGTCCTGTTCCTCCCCTATCCTTTCCTACGTCTGTCCTTTTCCCTCTTCGCTCTGGCCATCTCTCTTCGATTTCTCTAGATTTTCACTCGTATTCATATCTTTTTCTATGAGTTGTATCAGGAGTGCCATTTCCTACTTCTGGTTTAGCTCTACCTTGCTTACATCCAGCTGCTGGTCTCCATTCCTGCATCCCTAATTTTCTAGGAAGTTTTCTGGTTCATTACCTCTTCTTTTCACATGGGTTGGTAGTGTGTATGCTATCCTTCTCAACAATTTGCTTATCTCCTTGACTATCCATGCGACCTGCCAACTACGACTCATCTTTTCTGCTGGTGTTCTGCTCTATAGCTATTTCAATATGTCTATAGCTAGCTTCAAATCTCCTTCTACTTGGAGTTTTTGGTACCCCTCTCATATGGCTATTTCTATCCCCCTTTTTAGTGCATGGAATTCTGCTTTGTTGTTCGATGCATTGCCACAGTCCATCACATATACCCTTAGCATCCTTCCCCTATCATCTTTGAATATTCCCCCAATGCCTGCCTCCCCTAGGTTTCCTTTTGTAGCTCCATCGAAATTCAACTTTATGAATCCCTGCTAAGGATTCCTGTAGTAATTGTTGTCCTCTACTTCTTTGGCATGTTGTTTCCTTGTAGCCATAGCTATTTTGCTTAGTTTTAGTTGCAGACGGTTCAGAATTCATGTCTCTTTTTGGTCCGCTTTCCAGTCTTCGTCGTTCCACTTCTCTATAATTATGGTCTCTCTTATGTTCTAGACTGTTTGGTTTCATATATCATTCGTTGCTCTGTCATCTTCCTTAAAAATCAACCGGTTCGTTTCTTTCCATACGTTCCATTGTATGAAGCCTATGGAAAGATTCCAAGCTCTATTCAGGACTTCATTTTGGTAAGGTTTACTCCTCAATTTTTCTACCGTTAATTTCATAATGTTTATGTCTCTATCACTAATTTCGAAGAGTTGCCGGTGACTTCGCCACATGATATTGCTGACTCGGTAGGTGTTAGTCAGGTGTTCCATCATTTCTTCTTGTTCCTGGCATAGCATGCAGCGCAAGGGGACTTGCATGCCCTTCCTTCGCAACTGGTCCCATGTTAAAGCTTGCACATGGGTCATAATCCAGGTAAACAACACTATCTTCGGCCAGGTTTTCATTTTCCAAATTCTGTCCCATTTTTTTCTTTCAGGGTTGCTAGAATTACCTGCTTTTATGTAGTATCCTTATGTTATCATGAACATCCCTTTAATTATTTTTCCCCATCTTATGATGTTTGTCCCTTCTTTGACCATTATTCTTCTTGTCACCATATCCTTTTCATAGTTTGCCCATTGTTCTGTTTCTGGTGCTTCTTGTCAGTCTTTCTTTTTTTCCATTTTCTCTAGTATCCATCCATTTCCGGGAGCCAGTAGTTCCATATTGCGTTTTCCACCATTTAGGTGGTGAACTGGTGAATTTCTTGGAGTTGAGGTTGCTAACGAAGTTTTTCTCTTTGTTTCCATGCCTCATCCCAGAAGTTCGCTTTGTCCCCCTCATTTCCCAGAAGCTATGTTCTCTTATCAGGGCTCTTTTTTATCTTTCCAAGTTCCATATTGTAGAGCCTTTCTTTTCTCATTGGCTTCTCAGTTTTCCTTCTTAAGATCTGGCCATCTTGTATTTTTTCTGCCACAACTTTTTCCACAAGTCTTCTCCTCCTTGTATCTATCTCTACCACAACTTTTCCCTTATTACCTAGTTTAGGATATATGGGTCTAGCAGCCCTAGTCCTCCTTTTGTTAATGTTTTAGTTAGCCATTTCCAGGATAACATTGCCCACTTTTTAGCTTTTCTTGTCCCTTGCCATAGGAATTTTTTGCAAATCTCCACCATTTTTTGAAATATTGTTTTTGGTATAGCTTGGCTAGTCATTTGATAAATTGGAACGGATTGGAGAACTGATTTGAGGAGGATGATGCAGCTAGGGGAATTCAGAGCTCTGAAAGTCCAGTTGTCCATTCGTTTCCGTATCTTTCACATCAGGCCTCCCCAGTTAGCAATTCAATCTTGCTTATCACATAGTTGAATGCCTAGATATTTAGTGGGGAATTTCCCTGCTCTGAATCCCATGGTTTGTGCCAGGAATTCTTGGGACATCATTTGAGTGTTGAAGAAGTAGATTTCCTATTTTCCTTTGTTTATCTCCATACCTGTTGCTCTTGTGAATTTGCCGAGGATTTCTATTAATTCCTTTGCTTCTTTTAGGTTGGCCTGTTCATACAACATGACATCATCCACAAATTGTTGATGGGTTAGGGGTAGTTCATCTCTCCACAGTCTAAGTCCCTTTAGCTTTCCCCTATTCACTTTAGCTTTTATCAGTCTTCCTAGACCATCAGCAGTTAGGATGAACAGAAACAGGGATAGTGAGTCACCTTTCCTAAGTCCTATGGATGGGTTAAAGGCTTCTCAAGGTGTCCCATTTAGCAGTATGGACATGACGGGCGTAGTTATCATGGACATTACCCAATCGATCCATCTGTCATCAAAGCCATAAGCTTTGAGGATTTTATGGAGATATTCCCAGCTTAGCTTGTCATATGCTTTAGCTAAGTCTAGTTTGATCATCGTCCCCTTGTGTTTTGAGTTATTTAGTGAATAGATTGCTTCTTGAGCTACTATAATTTTGTCCACTATTTGTCTCCCTTTGACAAACCTTGTCTGTTCCTGTGAAATCAACTCTGGTAGTATAGGTTTTAGTCTATTCACCATTATAGTAGCTAAGATTTTGTAAATCACATTACATAGTGCTATCGATCTGAATCCTTGTGGTTCCTCAGCATTTTCCATCTTCGGAATCAGGGCAAGGATGCTAGCATTGAAAGCCATGTGCATTCTTTTTGTGCATCTGGATTCTTCCACTACATTTACAATATCTTGGCTCATGAAGCTCCATGTGGCTTGGAAGAATTTCGAGGTATATCCATCCAGTCCTAGTGCTTTGTTCTTTTCCATCACCTTCACTGTCTCTTCTACTTCTATTTCTGTTATAACCCTTAGGAGTGCCATGTTCTGTTCTCTATTCACCATTTTGGGTATATTTTGGCTTATTTTAGCTATATCTTCCTCTCTATTGTTTTGCGCTTTGGTCAAGATTCCTTTGAAGTGTTTTACCAGCAGATTCTCCATTTCCTCTTTCTGAGTTACCCTGTTTCCTTGGCTATCTTTTAGAGAGAATATTCTATTTTATTGTCTATGTTGTTGCATAGCTTTATGGAAGAATTTCGTATTTCTCTGCCCCTCTTTCAGCCATTATATTCTCGATTTTTGTCTCCATAAGATTTCCTTTTGTTTTCTTCTTTCCTCCAGCTTGTTTAGTACCATTCCTTCTTATTTTGCTAATTCTTCAGTTCTCCCGTCTTCTATGATTTTCGGTTGGATTCTTTTCATTTATATCTGAAGCTTTTCTTGGTCTTTTTGAATATTTCCAAATTCCTCTCTATTCCACTTCTTTATTTTACCTTTGAGATCTTTTAATCTTAGCTATAGAGTGTGCATTTTGTTTCTTCTGTTCATTCTAGTCTCATTCTCCTTCCACCAATTTTCCATTTTTTCTATGAAGGTTAGATATCTTAGCCAGAATGCCTCGAATCTGAAGGGTCTATTCTGATTCGGTTGGTTCATGGCTATTTCTAATTTTATGGGCCAATGATCGGATCTATGACAGGGTAGGATTGTTGCTTCGTATAAAATGTCCTTCCCTATGAAATGTTCTGTTGCAAGGAACCTGTCAAGCCTGGAAGCTATTTTCTTGCTTCCTCCTCTACAGTTGTTCCAAGCGTATTTGTCATTAATGGTGTGGATGTCTATCATTTTCAGTTTTGATTGTATGTCCTTGAATGTTTTCATGTCTGGTTATTCTCTTTGTAGTCCACCTTTCTTTTCACCTTTTGAGGTTGTCATATTAAAGTCTCTGGCTATCAGCCACAACTTTTCTTTGTGCAAGTTTCCTAGCTGTTGCAATTGAAGGTGGAAGCTTCCTCTGGTATATGGGGTCCATATACTGCCGAAACCAAGAACCATTCTCTGTGGCCTATAAGTCAGAACCTCCCGGTGAGTATCCTTTTCATTCCTATCCAATAATCTACTATGACTTTTGCAGGGTTCCATAGAATTGCGATTCCCCTCCGCACTGCCTTTTGCATGAATTGTCATACATTCATATGTAGGTTTGATTTTGTTTAAGATTTCTTCCATTTTCTTCCCTGCTATTTTTGTTTCCTATAACAACATTATTTGGGGTCTTTCTCTTTTTATCCTTTCTGCTAGGTCTCTTTGTTTACCTTTGCTGTTGAGTCGTATATTCCAAGATGTAATTATCATTGGGTGGTTGGGTTTGTTTGATGGAATACCACCGAGAGAAGAACTACTCTTCCAATGTTCACTAACATTTCCCCCATAATCTGTATCGATTCCTAAATATTTCACCTGCCCCTTTTTTCTCCTCCTTTTGCTTTACTTTGTTGGTCTTGATTATTATCTGGTTGGATGCCTAGTTGTTCAACCAGTTATGTCTTTCCTTGATCTTGTTTTTCTTTGTATTTTTGAAAGGTTTCTCTGTATAAATTTTTCCTCTTTTGGGATGAACCTTTCATCCAAGTGTCTCCATTCATCTAGAAGTTTCCTCAGGATTTCTTCTTCTAACATTGGATCTTCCCCTCTGCTGATATCGATTTCCATTACTTCATTTTCCATTTTCTCTCCCTTTTCCTTTCCTTCCTTTTCCGTTGATTCACTTTGGGTTTTTCTCTTAGTATGTTTTTTGCCTTGGCTTGTGCTTTCCTCCTACCCTTTCTCCTCCTGATAGTCCATTATTTGAATTTCCTTGTCTTCTTCTTCTTCTTGTATAACTTCAAATCTGTTTGACTTATTTGATTTGGTTTGTTGTTCCTTTCTTCCTTCCTTGGGGTTTTCCTTTGTAAGTCTTTTTTTTTTTTTATCTCCTGAAACCCTTCTTTATCTTCTTGATTTTTCCTCTATTGCTTGTTTCTCCATTCTTCCTCTTCTGTGTTAAGAGGGCATTCCTTGAAAAGATGTCCATATTCATGACACCTTCTGCATCTGAAAGGGATATGCTCGTAGTCCAACATTTGTTGCCATACCTCCTCATGGTATTCTAGCTCAACTGACCCGGGATCGGGTCGGCTATGTTCATATAGACACATATTCTTGCATATGAAGTGTATCTTCCCTTCTTTGTTGATTCAGCTATTTTAACAAAGCTTCCTATGGTATTTCCTATTCCCTCTAGGATCTCTGGATCCCAGAAATCCATTGGTAATCTAAACAGTCTTACCCAAACCGGGGTGCTAGGAATTTTTCTTTATCAGGGTTATAACATTCCTCCCAGTACCTCATGAACAATCCTGCATTATAATGGAAATAGGGACCATTTTCAAACACTCTTTCTTTATCTTGCAGGTTTGAGAAAATTACCGTAAAGAAGCCTCTTGCTCCCAGCTTTAGCTCTATGTGGCCTTAAGGTTGCCATTTTTGCTGGATCCATCTGGTGAGGTCCTTTTCCGACGGCCAAACTCCAATAAACTTGCATATTAGTGCATGGTCCTTCATGTAACATCTATAGCACTCCATTTTATTCATTGGAATAATGAATCTCGATTTTTCCACTGTGCACGATAAGCACTTGCCTCTGCTGCCTACCTGCCATCTTGCTCCGAGAACATGTCCCTGAATCTTCGTCGGCTCGTCTGGGTTGCTATTGCTCGGTCCTTTTCCTACCGCTGTGTCTCTATAGGAGGGGATCTATCCCCTCCTATCTTCCTCTGTCATTGTTGTAATGTCTTGGTTTCGGTGCTGCTTTCTCACTACGATTTGTGGTTTTCTGCACTGCCTACCTCATGGCTGCATGACCATTAGGGTTGCAGAGCTCCAAAAGAACCAGTGTGAAGATATTATATGCTTAATATTGATTTTCATACTATTAATTAATTTAGTATGGAGTAGATTTCACATAAATATGTAATGTTTAACATTTTACATTTTTAATCTAATGTCAACCCTATTTAAAAATCAATCTAATTACTATTATGTATAAACACAATACAAATTTAAAATACAAAGAGGTTTATAAATAATGAAAAAATAAGAATGGTAAATAAATAAAAATATAAATAAACTAGATTTATGTGAAATAAATAAAACTATAAATAAACTAGATGTATGGTAAATAAATAAAACATCTTTTTATATTTACAAATACTCAAAAAAGAGGTTTCATTTAGGTGAAGCCTATAGGCCAAATACCATGGGACAAATTATTACTAGCAATTGCACTTCATGTTACAAAAGAATAGTATAGATGAAGAAGATCTGATATGTTACTTGATCTAGATGTTGGATACTCTAGGACTATTTACTTTACCACATAAATTACTTTAACAAAAAATAATAAATAAATTTATCTTTACAACAAGTTTACCTAGATCTAGTTTATAAAATAATTTTAAAATAATTATTAAATTCTAATTTATAAAATAATTTTTAAATGTAATATGATGAAATTGATATTTAAAATAAATGCCATAGATAATTTGAAGAACAAAATCCCCTACCACAAAACAAGAAAATGATATATATATATATATATATATATATATATATATATATATATATATATATATATATATATATATATATATATATATATATATGAAATTTTAACAATACACTTTTCACTATAATAAAATTTATAAAATTCATATTGAGAATTTATAAAATTTAAATTTCTCAAATAAAGTGTTATTGGTATATTTAATAATGTTATTGATTTAAAATTTTTAAATATTATGTGGGGTTCAAAAATCCTAGTGTCCATTTTATTAAAAAGTTCAATATTGAGAATTTATAAAATTTAAATTTCTCAAATAAAGTGTTATTGGTATATTTAATAATGTTATTGACTTAAAATTTTTAAATATTATGCGGGGTTCAAAGACCCTAGTGTCCATTTTATTTGTGGCAATATACACATCACAGGTTTTTCTATTCTATACCTGAATTTCTACAACGGGGCATCAGGGCAGGGCTTGCATGAGAGGGTATTCTATATTTGAATTTCTACAACAAGGTGGGGCATCAGGGCAGGGCTTGTGAGGGAGGGCTTCCATGGATTAGGCAATTTTTTCCTTCTCCCTTGTAAGAACATGAACCAAATCAAAATCTCAATTCATTATAATAGTCATTTCCAAACAATGGATCAATATTTTTGTTGTAGTTGTCAACTTACTCGATTACATCAACAAGTTGTTGAACAGAGTAGTCCATATAAACCATACAATATAGATAGTGACTAGATAAAAATAGAAAATTGAATGGGCATCTCGTGTACATCTCGTGTAGCCTACCTTATAGATTCTCAAATACTGTTGCCTTATCTCACATTTGAGTTGTTCTGAAGGGTTGTTTTGCAAAAGACATTAATAATGCATATACTTAGTTCAATAATCCAAAGCATTTACAATCCATGAAGTTGATTAAAGAGTTTGAAATGCATTCAAAAGAGAGCAAAGAATTAAAATATAAAAGTCAATAATTTAAACTATCTCTAAGCCATCACAATAGAAATTGGATTCTTAACTAGATTTTCTTTGAATCAAAATTTTGTGAATAATTTATAAACCATGGAAATACATAGAAATTGGATTCTTAACTGGATTTTCTTTGAATCAAATTTTTGTGAATAATTTATAAACCATGGAAATAATATTTTCTAGAGACATATTCCATAGAACCTTTTGAAAAATAATTTTATATATCAATTTTCTTCATAAAAACTGAACAAATTTAAACATAAATGGTGAAAGAAAAGGCCTTGCCTACTGCCACTACATATAGTTAATTACGCCATAAGGCGTTTCCCTCTGAAATCCATCCCCCTTTTTGCCTAACTGTCATCCTTGGACACCATACGATTAGATGTTAGACAATTACAAAGACTTCAATTGTCGATCCTTGTGATGCTCTGTGTTTCCCTCGCTGCGAAGGAAAGAATCGTTCAGGTAAGGGTGGGTGCGGGGTTAACACCGTTTCTTGAATTCATGGAAGATACTCTGATTCCTCGTAGCCTCCATTAATCCCGACATATTTACAGTCGAAAATGGTCCATTTCAGGTTTAACGAGCAAGCCCAGGATGGCTACTCAAGATGTCGAGATGAAGGACTCAACAGCCGCGGTCTCCAATTCTTCTGCGCCATCGCCTCCTCCGGTTCTCACGCGTAAGTTCTATGAGATTTTGCCATTGCAGGTAGTGCCTGTTTTGCCCGTGTTTGTGTTGAAATTGAGGCATATTTGTGGGTGTTGCAGATCTGAAGATTACTGGGCTTCTAGTGGCCCCCGGCACACGAGAGTTAGCATTGCTAATCTACTCTCGAAAATCAACGACAAGGCACAGATTTTGGGCTTCATCACACCCATCGCCATCGCTGGGAGCTAAGGCTACTTATAGCATGATGATTACTTCATGCCTTCAATGATTCCGGGCTGTAAATGGTGATTTGGTGATTCTGCTTTGGATTTGGTGTGCCTTTTGCAATTAATTTTTTAAGGTTTCAGGCCTGGGGATATAGGTGGGTGTTGGTTATTTAGCGATTTGCCTTATGGGTTTCTGTTATCCTGAATTTTTGGCCAGGTTTCATATTGATTGCCTCGTGATTTTAAATGTTTCTATGAACTTTTAGCGCTTATGTGTTGATTTTCATGGGTTGTTGCCTTGCGGATGCCTGCTATCTTGTTTGCTCAGTGGTGTTTTTGGTTGATTTTCTATCTGGGTGCTTATGTTTCATGGTTGTCATGGAATTTATGCCTAACGGTGAAATACCCACATAACATGCCTATTGGGAGCTGATCTCACGTGTCCTGTTGCCGGTTTTGTGCCTTGTCTTTCTGTTTCATCTACACGCTCCGATTTTTGTGTCTATGATCTGTGTTTCATGGGGTTTTCCAGAGCTGATCTTTGTTGTTGTAAACATCTGAGCGAGAACCTATGGATCAGAGTTGTAGAAATCAAATCAGACCCATGTGTAGATAGTACTATACTGCTGCCTCAGAGAGCAGGCAAAAACCATTGCAAGGAATCCTATAGAGATTTTGATAAAATCCCAAGACCAGCTTATTTGACCCTTGAAGCAAATGACTTTTCCCCCACAGAGATTCCGAAGCGGTTCTTCTGTGATATCCCGATCCAATTTTGTTCCTGGACGTTTTCTTGTTTTTCTAGCATCACTTTAGGTGTTTTAGGCGTAGATTTGCATCTGGGTTTCGGTCACAAGACATCAATCAGATCCGTATAGGATTAGAATGTCTTCACTGGTTTGTTTTCCATGGATCTCTGGCAATGAGCTCTCTTAAGATGTTTTTTTGTTTTTTCTTTTGTGAAGAAGCTCAGGGATCAAATTGACTCCATATTTATTACGCATCCGCATTCTCACCATGGCCTAAGGTCTAGACTGGCTGCTGACAGATTTGAGATCTTATGCATGTATGGTCTTAAGCACAGTTCTAGACCAGATTAAATTGTCCAGTATTTTCCAGGTTGTTGCATGGCTATATTTTGGGTGTCTGTTAGCTTATTTCTGTTGTTCTCTCTTTTTTGATATTGGCATAATAAATTTTGCATCGCTGGGTTTCTGAATTTGCCAAAATTATATAGGCTGTGAAACTAGTTCATTTTATTTGAGATGCAGGTTCCCAGATGGTTTTCTAAGGTCACCGAGCTTGGTAATACCTCAACTCGTGATTCTGAGACTTAACCTCTTTCCTTTCCTCCATCTTTCAAGCAGTAACCCTGTCATGATTTTTCTGTTGCAGCGGGGAGGTTTGCTTATTATTTTTGTCTTCACCGTCAGAAATGCGGGTCTATCGCAGTCTAGAGGTGATTGGGAGCTGATATCACGTGTCCTGTTGCAGGTTTTGTGCCTTGGCTTTCTGTTTCATCTACACACTTTGATTTTTGTGTCTATGATCTGTGCTTCGGGGGTTTTACAGAGCTGATATTTATTGCTGTAAATATGTGAGAGAGAACCTATGGATCAGAGTTGTAGAAATCAGATCATATTCATGCCTACCCATGCCAGTAAAGCATGTGTGAGCTTATGCTTTTTTTGATGCCCCATTGGGTTGTAATAGAGCTAGTTATTTGAAGTGAACTAGACTTGTGCATTTTATGATAAGAGGCTTGCACAGGAGGTTAATGGTGATGCCCTTGGAGAGGTATGGGCTGACTTATCATTTTGTTATTATTGTGATTAATATATCTTTATCCTTCTGTAACTGTCTCATGTTTGGGAAACTTTGTAACTAGTTGTAATATGTTGTGTCGTCACCTTCCAGGAGTTCAAGGGATATGTCTTCAAAATTATGGGAGGATGTGATAAGCAGGGTTTTCCCATGAAACAAGGAGTTCTTACTCCAGGTCGTGTACGCCTGTTATTTCACAGAGGTAAAATATTAATCTTCAGAATTTTATTCTTGTATGATATGTTATCGTATAGTTTCATACCAGCAATTTAGTAGATTATTCTGATCAATATTTATTATCTTTCTCCAGGCACCCCCTGCTTTAGTGGGTATGGAAGGAGTAATGGTGAGAGGAGACAAAAGTCTGTTAGGGGATGAATTGTTAGCCCTGATCTTTGTGTCTTGAACCTGGTCATTGTTAAGAAGGGTAACTACTAAATCTGTTTATTTCATTGATGTGGATATGTTGCAATTCTTGATCCCCTATATTGCTTGCATGAATTTGTGGACCTTCTGTTTGTAGGAGAAAATGATCTTCCGGGTCTGACGGACACTAAAAAACCAAGGATGCAGGGACCTAAAAGGGCATCCAAAATCAGAAAATTGTTCAATCTTTCCAAAGAGGATGATGTTAGGAAATGTGTCAACACATACCGTCGAACTTTTCAGTCTAAATCAGGTCTACAATCGTACCTTATGTTAGCGTTAATTTCTCCTAATTTGATTTGTTTGGTACAGTGTTTTTCTTTTGGGAACATCACCTATATTGAATAAGTGCATCTTAATAGCAGTAAGTATGATGTCATCTAAGAATTCATTTTCTCTTATTTTTCTATTTTCAGGTAAGACACGGAGCAAAGCTCCAAAGATTCAGAGGCTTGTAACCCCATTGACTCTGCAAAGGAAGCGTGCTAGAATTGCAGAAAAGAAAAAGAGAATTGCTAAGGCCAAGAGCGAGGCTGCTGAATATCAAAAGCTCCTTGCTTCAAGGTTGAAGGAGCAGCGTGATTGCAGGAGTGAGAGTTTGGCAAAAAAGAGAGCATCCCGTGTTTCAATTGAATCAAAACCATCAGTTGCTTAGTATTATGTGCTTTTATCTATTTATGTGACGTGAACTCCCTTGCTTTGCATGGCATTGTACTGAGTGCAATTTTAAAATCAGCAAGCAATGATTTGCTTATTGAGTATTGTTTGAGAATATATAGTCTTGGTATACTTTGATGAAGACTCAGACTGCAGGATTTTGAATATATGTTAGCAACTATAATTCAAAAGCATTTTTTGCAGCTTTGGACAAAAGAAAAGTACTTTTTTATTTTTATTTTTAAATTCAAGTGTTTTTATTTAATGATTCTAGTTCTTGCTATGGCTGGAATAGGTATGGTTATATATCTTGTATCTTTTCCTTGATGTTACTTTTGGATTGCGGCCCTTATGATGTATGGTGCACATCCCCTGCCTTTATGCTCCTCAAAATACATCATGATATTTATTTTCTATAGTTTGGCATTGTGTGATGTTTTTATTATAAATTCAGTCTAGCACAAGCTATATTGGTAATTTGGCCAAGTTGATTATTTTTGGTACCCTTTGATCTGAGGTGAAACTCAGGTAGTGGTAATGTTCCCCAAAATCTTTTCTTATATACCTGGTTTAACTGCAGAAAGCAAGGAGTACTTAATAACAATACATCTTGGCTTGTACTTTGAAAGCACAACTCTGAACTTAAAACACAATTTATGTTTTTTTAATGTATTTGTGAAATTTATTTGCTATTGTTGCAACACTTGCCCATATTATAATCTTCAATGGAAGGTGAGATTTCTCGTAACCTTTTATTTTCTTTCCCACACATTATATATTTCTTCCTCCCAATTGAACTATCCATTTCCCCAGAAAATCCCTATGAATAGGGGCAACAAAATGAATTTTGTACTCACCAGAAAACCATGCTACTTCCAGAGATCAATAAAATTTTCTAAAACTGAAAGAAAATGAGCTTAAGTTGTTTCCTTTTTCATTTCTGAATAAAACTGATACTGGAAGAGATGCAATTATCTTGCCTTCCAAGAGTACATAAAAGGAAATAAGTACATCAAAACCTTTCCCATGCCTACCCATGCCAGTAAAGCAAGTGTAAGCTTATGCTTTTTTTGATGCCCCATTGGGTTGTAATAGAGCTGGTTATTTGAAGTGAACTAGGCTCATGCTGAAATTTATTTGCTATTGTTGTGAAAACAACAACCAGGTTACAATGTTGTTGCGGAATTTATTATTGGGTACTTATTGCCTGGAAAACCAATTGCCAATATCCTTTTCAAGACTTATGGAAGGATTAGTATAGTACATGCTCTTTCTTTTCTTGTAGACTTGAAGCTTGGGCACTACATGAAGATTCCTCCACGTTGCATGTATGTTGCTTAGGTGTGGCTCTTATAGTTTTCAGTTTTCACTTCTTCTATAGTGTTCAATCTTATAAAATAATTTATAAACCATAAGTATCATTTTTTCATGGCGTTCAGTTTTTTATTAATTATATTTGAGTCCAAGGGCTAACTTGTGGATGTACACAGCATGTGGGCACAATAGTTGCACATACAATCAATCTCTGCATTACATGGTGGATGTTGACAGGTATAGAGAATATTTGTGATGTGGACTCTCTGCCTCTTGACAACCCTTGGACATGTATAAAGGATAGAGTAGCCTTCGATGCATCAGCCACATGGGGCTAATTCAAAATTTTGATTAGGTTTTATGAAATACAAGAGGTTGCATTAGTAAGTTTTGAAGTTACAATAGTAGTGATTAAAATCAATTTGAAATTATAATATTACTGATTATAATGGCTAACAAAAAGTTGATAAAAGAAGCCCAAAAAACCCCAAAGAATCCTTATTCAATCTCCATCCCAATTATGGTATTCATATACATGAAATACGTTTTTACTTAGCTGTGTTTTGTTGTTTTCTCTTTTTTGATATTGACATAATAAATTTTCCTTTGCTGGGTTTCTGAATTTGGAAAAATTATATAGGTTGTGCAACCCGTTCAGTTTATTTGAGATGCAGGTTCCCAGATGGTTTTCTAAGGTCACCAAGCCCGGTAATACCTCAGCTCATGATTCTGAGACTTAACTTCCTTCCTTTCTTCCATCTTTCAAGCAGTAACCCTGTCATGATTTTTCTGTTGCAGCAGCGGGGAGGTTTGCTTATTATTTTTGTCTTCACCATCAGAAATGCGGGTCTATCGCAGTTTGGAGGTGATTGGGAGTTGATCTCACGTGTCCTGTTGCAGGTTTTGTGCCTTGGCTTTCTGTTTCATCTACACGCTCTGATTTTTGTGTCTATGATCTGTGCTTCAGGGGGTTTTCCAGAGCTGATCTTTATTGCTGTAAATATCTGAGAGAGAACCTATGGATCAGAGTTGTAGAAATCAGATCAGACCCATGCCTACCCATGCCAGTAAAGCAAGTGTGAGCTTATGCTTTTTTTGATGCCCCATTGGGTTGTAATAGAGCTGGTTATTTGAAGTGAACTAGACTCGTGCATTTTATGATAAGAGGCTTGCACAGGAGGTTAATGGTGTTGCCCTTGGAGAGGTATGGGTTGATTTATCATTTTGTTATTATTGTGATTAATATATCTTTATCCTTCTGTAACTGTCTCATGTTTGGGAAATTTTGTAACTAGTTGTAATATGTTGTGCCATCACCTTCCAGGAGTTCAAGGGATATGTCTTCAAAATTATGGGAGGATGTGATAAGCAGGGTTTTCCCATGAAACAAGGAGTTCTTACTCCAGGTCATGTATGCCTGTTATTGCACAGAGGTAAAATATTAATCTTCAGAATTTTATTATTGTATGATATATTATCGTATAGTTTCATACC
The DNA here is from genome assembly GCA_031772625.1 of Pinus tabuliformis. Lineage (NCBI taxonomy): Eukaryota > Viridiplantae > Streptophyta > Pinopsida > Pinales > Pinaceae > Pinus > Pinus tabuliformis. Next base: position 1,491,776,417 of record CM062819.1, on the reverse strand, counting down.
AGCAATTTAGTAGATTATTCAGATCAATATTTATTCTCTTTCTTCGGGCACCCCCTGCTTTAGTGGATATGGAAGGCGTAATGGTGAGAGGAGACGAAAGTCTGTTACGGGATGCATTGTTAGCCCTGATCTTTGTGTCTTGAACCTGGTCATTGTTAAGAAGAGTAAATACTGAATCTGTTTATTTCATTGATGTGGATATGTTGCAATTCTTGATCCCCTATATTTCTTGCATGAATTTGTGGACCTTGTGTTTGTAGGAGAAAATGATCTTTCGGGTTTGACAGACACTGAAAAACCAAGGATGCAGAGACCTAAAAGGGCATCCAAAATCAGAAAATTGTTCAATCTTTCCGAAGAGGATGATGTTAGGAAATATGTCAACACATATTGTTGAACTTTTCAATCTAAATCAAGTCTACAATCGTACCTTATGTTAGCGTTAATTTCTCCTAATTTGATTTGTTTTGTATAGTTTTTTTCTTTTGGGAACATCACCTATATTGAATAAGTGCATCTTAATAGCAGTAAGTATGATGTCATCTAAGAATTCATTTTCTCTTATTTTTCTATTTTCACGTAAGACATGGAGCAAAGCTCCAAAGATTTAGAGGCTTGTAACACCATTGACTCTGCAAAGGAAGCGTGCTAGAATTGTAGAAAAGAAAAAAAGAATTTCTAAGGCCAAGAGCGAGGCAGTTGAATATCAAAAGCTCCTTGCTTCAAGGTTGAAGGAGCAGCGTGATCACAGGAGTGAGAGTTTGGCAAAAAAGAGAGCATCCCGTGTTTCAACTAGATCAAAACCATCAGTTGTTTAGTATTATGTGCTTTTATCTATTTATGTGAGGTGAACTCCCTTGCTTTGCATGGCATTGTACTGAGTGCAATTTTAAAATCGGCAAGCAATGATTTGCTTATTGAGTATTGTTTGAGAATATATAGTCTTGGTATATTTTGATGAAGGCTCAGATTGCAGGATTTTGAATATATGTTAGCAACTGTAATTCAAAAGCATTTTTTGCAGCTTTGGACAAAAGCAAAGTACTTTTTATTTTTATTTTTAAATTCAAGTGTTTTTATTTAATGATTTGAGTTCTTGCTATGGTTGGAACAGGTGGGGTTATATATCTTGTATCTTTTCCTTGATGTTACTTTTGGATTGCAGCCCTTATGATATGTATGGTGCACCCCCCTGCCTTTATGCTCCTCAAAATTCATCATGATAATTATTTTCTATAGTTTGGCATTGTGTGATGTTTTTATTATAAATTGAGTCGAGCACAAGCTATATTGGTAATTTGGCCAAGTTGATTAGTTTTGGTACCCTTTGATCTGAGGTGAAACTCAGGTAGTGGTAACGTTCCCCAAAATCGTTTCTTATATACCTGGTTTAACTGCAGAAAGCAACGAGTACTTAATAACAATGCATCTTGGCTTGTACTTTGAAAGCACAACTCTGAACTTAAAACACAATTTATGTTTTTTTAATGTATTTGTAAAATTTATTTGCTATTGTTGTGAGCTTTCTCGTAACCTTTTATTTGTTTTCCCACATGTTATATATTTCTTCCTCCCAATTGAACTATCCATTTCCCCTGAAAATCCATACGAATAGGGGCAACAAAATGAATTTTGTACTCACCAGAAAACCATGATTGAAGGTCTATATTCATACCATATCTTAACATACATAGAACTTAAAGTCAACTTACACTTTTGATATATTGAAGGGTCAGAGTGAGTTGAGATTGATGGTGAATATTCATATTAGGTTGTAACTTGCAGAGTTTTTAACGATAAGTTACATTCCAGTGAATCTAACAATGAATATCAATAATGGTGGTTGAATTTTTAAATGGGTGGAGTTAATAGAATTATAACAAGTGGGTTCCACCCAATATTCCCACTATCTGTTATTAGGTCATTTTAATGGTGGTAATTGATAGAATTTGTACTTACATTTACATTAATGGTTTAAAGTACATCATTTTAATTGTGGTAATTAATAGAATTTATTATTGATGGTTTAAAGTACATGTTATCACTGGGAATTTTACCGGGCCGTATAAAGGAAAATCCCAAGGTAACATTGAATTAGTTTTTAGATTGGAAGTGGACCTTTCCAGCTTAGAGAGAGTTATCTCTCATAACTCAGTCACCCTGTGTCACCTCAATAACTCATTATTTAATCAGTATAATGGCTAGATATTATGTACAATAAGATTTAAAATGTTGTAAGACAGTGAAATATCCATTGGGCATGGAGTTATGATAATTAGCAAGAAATCTGATGGATCCATTTAAAATGTTGTAGGACAGAGTGAAATATCCATTAGGCATGGAGTCATGATAATTAGCCCAAAATGTGATGGATCCTCCATTACCTAGGTATAGATATTAGGAATATTAAGGGTTAAAATGTTGTAGGACAGAGTGAAATATCCATTGAGCATGGAGTCATTATAATTAGCAAGAAATCCAATAGATCCTCCATTACTTGTCTATAGATATTAAAAGCAGGATAGATGAAACTTTCTTAGATTATCGGTGTAGTTGAAAGTTGAATGGGGATGATAGTCCACTACAGTAGAGCATCCAATGAGGATGAATTCTAAAGTAGCTTTAGAAGGAAATGAAAGTATTTGATTGTAAGAAAATAAAGCATCAATGAGAAATTCTAAAATATTTTCTTTCCAAAAATGAAAGTATTTGATTGTAAGAAAATAAGACATCAATGATAAATTTCAAAATATTTACTTTCAATAAAAGATTGAAGATTACATATAAAATAAAATCACCTAGAAAGAAAAAAATTCAACATAAAGAAACAGATAGGAAAGTAGCATCTCAAGAATCTTTGGACCATAAAATCAAGAATTTTTGGTCCAATCAGATTCAATTAATCTCAAATTTACACAGTAATTTTTTCTCTCTGAAACCGAACCCTTTGTCCTTTTTTTCATCTATTTTATAGAGATATTACATATGTTTTTTCATCTGTTTTATAGAGATATTACGTATGTTTCAGATCCAAAATCTGTGGAAAAATATTAACTACGAAATATTCAACACAAAATTGTACACTGCTTCCTTTCTATTTTCTGAGGGGCAATGTACACTCTGAGTAGCCACTTGTGATATTAAAACAGTGAGCTTTGAGGTCAATATAATGCTCAGACTTATTGAGAAACAAGAGCTGGAGATATTCAATAGAAAAAGATGGAGATGGGAGTTTAAATAGACAATCTGCTTCAAACAATTTCAGCTCATGGAATGAGGAATCGATTTCAATTATTATGCCTCTATATAATTCATTCTCTGATGAAGGATTCGTGGTAGAAGGACCTTGAAAAAAACCTCGTTCCTCAGATTTTGGCAAAGATGATTAGATTTCAGAAATGACAAATCAAACACCTGTAACCATCAGTGTTGTTAGATTTATCACTAGCAAAATCTAACACTGAAAATTCAAATTCACCAAAGAGTATTTCAGAGGAAAATCATTGTGATAATTGAGTAATATGGAGAACAACTACAGATCCATGCTACCAGCATTTTTCCAGGGAAAATAACCTTGCAAATTGAAACCCAACGACACCCTCTAAAACCAAAAATACCAGAAACCCTTGTCTTCTCGTCAGATCTACCAAAATATTCATATAACCGTAAGTAATTTCAATACTCTTCCACAAGAATCCTCAGCAAACATATCAGTCTTCAACAGTCCAAAGGTGAGAAATCTCTTCAGAGATGACTTATTGCTTTGGCTCACTGTTTCCAATAATCCATCTTTCACAATCTTAGAAATGAACTGTGTATGCAAATAGCCACGCTTACAAAGATAGAATTAGATAGAAATGAGGGTGATGAATATGCAATATACAACCAATCAATAGGATGCTCATTTCTATCATTGTTACAGTCACACATAAGTCAATGTCATGCAATCAGTGTTACTCTTACAGCATCAACAAATCGTCAAGGATCTGTCACACAAGGTTTCTGTCCTGTGTCAAGGTCTTTAGCTATTAGTGCTATTGGTGAAGCTTCAGACCTAGGATCACAACTTGAAGAGAAGAAACTGGTAGAGCCTCCTAATCTGAAGATAAATATCACAGATACCCAAAGAAAAGCTCAGTCTTCTCAAGTAATGGTGCTTCTAAGTTTGCTACTGAGGCATGACAACACAAAATTGTACATTGCTTCCTTTCTATTTTCTGATGGGAAATGTACACTCTGAGTAGCCACTTGTGATATTAAAACAGTGAGATCTGAGGTCAATATAATGCTCAGACTTATTGAGAAACAAGAGCTGGATATATTCAATAAACAAAGATGGAGATGGGAGTTTCAATGGACAATCTGCTTCAAACAATTTCAGCTCACGGAATCAGGAATCGATTTCAAATATTATTCCTCTATATAATTCATTCTCTAATGAAGGATTTGTGGTAGAAGGACCTTGAAAGAAACCTCGTTCCTCATATTTTGGCAAAGATGATTAGATTTCAGAAATGACAAATCAAACACCTGTAACCATTAGTGTTGTTAGATTTATCACTAGAAAAATCTAACACTGAAAATTCAAATTCACCAAAGAGTATTTCAGAGGAAAATCATCATGATAATTGAGTAATATGGAGAACAACTACAGATCCGTGCTACCAGCATTTTTCCAGGGAAAATAATCTTGCAAATTGAAACCCAACGGCACCCTTTATGAAGAAACCAAAAATACCAGAAACCCTTCTCTTCAGATCTACCAAAAGATTCATATAACCGTAAGTAATTTCAATACTCTTCCACAAGAACCCTCAACAAACATATCAGAGCATGTGTCATTGATGAGGGCCGAAGATTTCAAAAAGGGGTTCTGGACAGCGGCTAGCACATGTGTCCTAGGAAATCTGCAGATGTAATTAACTTGAGAAGTTTGATCCGCAGACATAATTCATATGAGAAGTTTGATCCACCTACAAAAGAAGAGAGACAGTGAAACACAACATGACATAGCCTTATAAATTGTAAACCCAACAAGCCATCGAAACCCTAGTAAAAAATAAAACAAAAACTTTTCAAAACAATCGTCAATTTTCCAGAAATCCTTCAACCGCATGGAAGAACCATGCATTTGATATGCATTTTCACCCTCACGCACAATGTGTTTTTGTATATTCATTAATAAAACATAATATAATTATGGGTTTGGGTTTAGAAATTGTCAAAAATAAAGAGTTCAGGTTACCAAGATGAAAAATAAGAGTCAACCTTAACAAATATCCCTGGACTCCTGAGCTGAATAAACTCCAATGACAATACCTATCTTGTGTCTTAATTAGCAAGGCCCAGAATTATGTGCAATATAAATTCTCTTACCTGAATAAGGAGAGAAAAATAGAATTCCAAATAAGAGACTAATTATTTTAATTAACTAAATAATAATAAAAAGTAAATTAAATCACCTTTATTTTACTAGATTATTTACAATGATTTTAAAACATACTTTCAGTGTTACAACTATTAATTTTTTATGAATATATGTGATTTAAAAATAAACAAATTCAAATTAAAACTCATTTAGTATGATTTTAAAGCATACTTTCAGTGTTAAGCAACCATTAAAATTTTATGAATAAATTTGACTTCAGAAATAAATAAATTCAAATTATGAGTAGAATTTTTTTTGGGATAAAATTTTATGAATAAATTTGACTTCAGAAATAAATAAATTCAAATTATGAGTAGAATTTTTTTTGGGATAAGTTATGAGATGCAGAAGATTCCCAACCACGGGTATGATACAAGAGAGACTAATTATTTTTATTAATTAAATAATAAAAAAATTAAAATTATGATTTAGTTCTAATAATCATCTTCATCTTATTGGAGAGAGACTAATTCTTTTATTAATTAAATAATAAAACAAATTAAAATTATGATTTAGTTCTAATAATCATCTTTATCTTATTAGATTGTTTACTATGATTTTAAAGCATACTTTTACACAACCATTAATTAATTTTTATGAATAAAAGTGACTTTAGAAATAAATAAATTCAAATTGAAACTAAATTACTATGATTTTAAAGTAAATTCAAATTAACTCACACTTACAATTTATAGTGTTCTTCCTACCTCTCCTCTCCTTTGGCTATAGCTTTCCCATTGAGCAACTTGGTAGCTTCATAGTCATGAACAACGATTTATATGCAATATTAATTCAATAATTAATAAAAAATAGTGTGAGGCACCCTAAATCAATTTCATTTCTGCTACATCTCTACATTTCATTTAGATTTGTCCATTCCCATGTCTTGATTGTTCCTTAATTTATGGCTTACAACATTTACTTTGCAACATTTAGTACAAATGCTAGTTCTAATTTTTTAACTGTAAATTACAAAAACACAATTGGTTATTATCTACTACAGTAACAGACCTACGTGCAATGTTCATATATTTATGCTCTAATTATACACGAACAGTCCCCCACATTTACTCTCTATGCCAAATACATCCTGTAAAATAAAAATAAAATTTATTAAAAACAACTAATAAAATTTTAAAGTAATAAAGTTTATTTTATTAGCATGAGGCTCGTCTCTGGTTCTATGACATGATATCACAAGGTCTCTCGCGAGATGAGGTCATCGTGAACACATTAGTTCATATTTTAAAGAAGGTAAGGGAATTTGAGAAACATGAATAATTCTTGAGGGACTGGTCCGGACGGGTAATCTGGGAAAATATTTCTAGGAAATAATACAAATGTTTATTCATCTAGATGAGAGATGAGAACCTGATCAATAGCTAAAAAAAGAATTCTTCAATATCGGTGCAATATCAGTGGTCGTTGTGAAGTAAGAAATCATTACGAGGATGTAGTGAACAAAATTAAGAATCTCACAATGTGTTTTCGTCATCTACATGAGTTGTCGGTATATGAATCCCATTCTACCTACGCAATAATGAAAGAGGAATAATTGAAGCCAATTATAATTGGAAAATGTTAAACCTCAAACCTTAAACCTCAAACCCTAAATTTGGTTGGACCAAGATTTTTTCTCGCAATTATTATTACGTTGCACTATTTTTAGTGGTATTTCTTTGGAATTGTCAATAGATAACTGTTTACCCGGCTAGTTGGACAAAATCTAAAGCACAACTATATTTAATTTTAAAAAAATTAATTTAAATTAATAGTAAGTTATATTATTATTAAATTAAAAGTTAAAGGAACATATTATAATCTTTTACACAATTTCAATGCAGGTTGAGTTTTGGTTAGTGATAGATCCAACTCACATATGCATTTTCTTTAAAAGGTTTAAATACAAAACACTTTCCTAGATGGTTACAATTTTTTGCTTTAATTTTGACCATTACTTTTAATGAATTGTTGTGAAATTTCATGCATTCTATTAAAACTAAAGTTTTTGAAGAAATTTTAATAATTTTACTAAAGAGATATTTGCATGGTTATATTTTTTTTTTTTAATTTAAAAATATTTTCCACCCACATATAATAGGTTTTATTATATTTTCACCTAATCAAATTAATTGGATCTCAAATTTTTGGAACTATTAGTTATATATGAATAATTAGTTAGTATAAACCACTCATTAGAAGACCATCAATTTTTAATTAAAATAATGTAAATTTATGTAATAAAAAATTACACTTTATTTTTATTATTTTTTTTCACTTCTTCCATCATTTTGTAAATTAGTATAAGCTACTCATGGAAAAAACATAAATTTTCAATTGAAATATTGTAAATTTATAAGCTATAAAATGTATATAAGACAATTTTCAATTGAAATATTGTAAATTTATGTGAGATACAAAATGTATCAAAAACTTCTATTATTTTTTTGTTTTCCAATATCTAGATTTGTTAATGAAAATGAATTTAAATTAAACTTTATTAATACAATCAAATTACCTTTTCCAAAATAATATTAATATATTGTTAGAATAATTTCAATACAAAATAACAATCCAGTGGTAGGTTTCTCCACTTCTTTATTCTCTCTTTTTAATTTCCCAGTTGAACTTCTGTAACATTGTGCATTGGAAATCTATATATGAATGGGAGGAACACATTTTATGATTTCGTAGAAAATCTGTATCCACAACAGTATATGTATATGTCTCTTATTCACAGAGAGGCACATTGCATCTTTCAAATTATCTTTGCTTGAACATTTATGTACACAGTATTTTAAAGTGTCTTTGGCTTGTGCATATATACACCGACCTGTAAGTTGCAAAAAAAAATTACTGCAGACTTGTTGTATGAGAGTCGTCCCAGTGTAGTGTAGCGTAGCGTAGCGTAGGGTAGCTACCACTGATGCAGTACACAATGCATTATTTTAGTCCTCTAAAATACTCTATATCTAGAGTTAGTGACTACCACTTATATTTTTATTAATTAAATTTTCAATTTTTTTTAAGAATATTATTAACTCGGTGCTAGGGGTATGGATAATAAATTGAATTTTCAATTTTTTTTTTAAGAATACTATTAACTCGGTGCTGGGGGCATCGATAAATGCTTGTCTTGTACCAGTTACCTTGGCCCCATAAGACATGTGTAACCCTCCTGTAGCATGACTGACATGAATTGAAGAAAAACTACACCTAAAAGTATATCCTTAAGCATCAATAACCCTATAGCCAATTAACAAATAAATCACTCTATTTTATATGCATTTTGTATTAGACACATGGTCAGTGAAGTAGTTGTTGTCAGGGAGATGGATGCATTGAGCATTCATGTGATAGTACTCTCAATCAACTATTATTATTATATATATAGATCCGGGATGATTAGGAAAGCATGGGCCTGGTTTGATAGGTTCCATTGTGCCGGAGGAATGATTTTTGAATGTTATGCTGCCCATATTGATGTGTATGGGGAGCAGGGTTATTGGTTAGAAGCTGAAAAGGTGTTTAAGCATGGTCAAGAGAGGCAAGGGTGGAAATTTGGTCAAAAACTAATATCATTGAAAAAGTATGGCTTGTTTAATAATTAATGTTAATATTGTAAAATGAAGTCTCACTATAAAATATTTCAAATGCATGAGATAATTTAATTCTGGCATCAAATATTATCTCTGCAAATTACATACTGCATTCCAGAGGATTTTTCAAGCTAACAGGTTCTGTAGAACTGTAAAAAGATTCACTATACATTATAGAGAGAACTTAAAATTTCTATCCTTTCTCGAGGATCACTGATATAACTCACTATATGTTTTTAAGAGGGCTCATGCATTAACTCCAATTTGTTTGGAATGGCCATCAAATGTATACATATGCAGATAAGAATATAAACAAAATTCATGAACTGAATTGCTACCAATTCCTTTGACAAGCTTGCCAATGGTTGGACTGAACTAAAAGGACATAGAACTGCAGGCAACAAAATGCAATTAAGAATGCAAATTATGTGTCCAAGTGAATGTTTTTAATTAAGGCAACTTAATGGAAAAATGTCTATATGACCATTAGACATGCGACTCTCACATGAGAGGACCTACCTAGTAATTTCAAGTAGATTCTTGCCCCGCATTTTCAAAAACTGTTTCAAAATTGGAATCCCTTAAATCCCATAAAATCCCTTAGAATCCCATCATTACATCCATTAGTCAGAATTCTTACAAATATTTCAGGTAAATTTGATATTATTAAATGAATTTTTCCTACTATAACAGTCTATAACAGTCTCTAGGAAGTAATAACAATAAGCAATATACCCTACCGATAAAAACCCAACAAATCTCTACTCGTTGATTACTTCAAATTCACATCTTGAAGTGAAAACAAAAAACCGACGCCATCTTGAAGTGGAAAAAAAAAACCCGTCGGTCAGCGCAACATTCTGTAACTTGGGTAAACCACATCATCAATAACAAAAAAATTTCACATCACTAACAACACAAAATTACTTGCTGATATTCCTTCAAAAGAAGGATAAGATCGTGTAATCCTCGCATTTTGTTTCAAATGCACCGAGGATTTTAAAAAGACACATAAATGTAATTGTAAATATTGAAAAAAGACATAATCCGAGAGAATTGAAGTGCATTTACTCTATATCAGCTATCAGACATCAGTATAACAGTAACAAAAGAATATTCAATTTAAGAATAGGTGACATCAGTATAACAGTAACAAAAGAATATTCAATTTATGAAAAGAATTACTTGCTTATATTGTTTTAAAAAGAAAATGAAATCATGTAATCATCACATTTTGTTTCAAAAGCACCCAAAACTTAAAAATAAATAAATAATAATGTAATTACAAATATCGAAGAAAAAAAAAAAAATAATAATAATGTAATTACAAATATCGAAGAAAAATATAATTGGAGAAAATTTAAATACACATTCACTCTATCTCAGCCATCATCATAACCACTAACAAAAATATATACAATTTAAGGCTGCGAATGTACTTCAAAACCCGGAAAAAAATAATAAAAAAAACCACAAGAGCTACTCTCCTTATTTATGCTACCAAAATAACATTGGATACCATTAGTGAATATGGGTTCTTTGCACAGCTTATTCACTCTCTTGTTCGGATGGAGAAGCATGTTATGGAAAATGTTCAATGTCGCACAAGCCAGGGAGGGCATGTTCAAGAAAGAGAACATTCCTAGTGCATGATTATGCATTAGTGTTCGGAGGAACAGATACACTGGTTGCTATTAATAATTCCTTCCTTCCAATTTGCTCGTTGGCTTGAGGTTGAGGTTTCCAAAATGAAGGAATTTTTTTTATTTTCTTCCGATTATGATTTTTATTCTATCAATCCATAAAACCAGACACTAACATTATATCGTGCTGCCAAGTCAACTGGTCTGTAACAATTATCGACTCCCCCCACCAACAACTGCATCAACTCTTATAAAATTAAAACAAAATAACAATTTCAATAATCTTGAAACATAAAGAAGTAAAACCTTTACGAAACTCTGGTAAACCCACCAGTGAAAATGAAATTCGTGCCCAAAAGCTTTCCCATTGTCCCGTCACATCTCATGGAGAGGGACTCTGTTGCAGAGCATTTCTTTAGCAAGTGCGAGCTAAAATGAGTTCTTTGGCATAGTATTGCAATGGTGGAATTCGCAATTCCTCCTTGCTGCGACTCGCCAAGAATGTGCAGGGGGCTTATCATTAACGGCACAACCGTCTCAAAGTCATGCAGTCACAACTGTCACAAAGTCATTGAGACACAACTGCCTTAAGGCTGGAAAACATCATGACCGAGGCTTCTACAAAGCGCAATATTCTCAAGCGCTTACGACATTCTTATACTGTGAACAACCTACAACATATTTCACCGATGATCCAATGGTTGAAGATTATTTTGTTATCTAACCATTGATGTAAGGGTTCACAATTAGACATTAATACTATGGAACAAATTACTATTAATATCATGGACAGATACCATATTTATAAAATAAATATGGTAAATAAATAAATATAAAAAAGTATGGTAAATAAATAAAAATATATTAAATAAAATTAGGAATCAACATCTAATTATATATCAAATCTATGGGACAAATACCATGGTATATAAAAGAGATATGATAAATAAATATAAAAATAAATAAATAAAACCTCTTTTTTATATTTATTCCATAAACTTTTTTATACTTACTAACACTCAAAAAGAGGTTTTATTTAGGTGAAGACTATGGGTCAAATGCCATGGGAAAAATTATTGTTAATACCATGCAAAAACAATATTATCAACCCTAATATTAATATTAAAATATTATTATTATTATTATTATTATTAAATATAATATTCATATTAATATATTGTAATATTAATATTATTAAATTTAATAACTCTGAATTAACACAATATTAAATTTGCTATATTATAATATATATTAATCTATCATGATATATATTAGCTCCAAATATATATGGGAGGGAAGAACAAAGACATAGAGTGATAATGGTGGAGAGATACAGGGAGTGACACGGGAGAGATGGAGATAAATTGGAGATGGGAGAGGAGTTATGGAAAGAGAGAGAGAGAGGGGGGGGTGAGAGGGAGAGGAGTGAGAGGTACAAAAGGGTAAGAGAGGAGAGGGAGACACAAATATGGAGGGGGGAGAGATAAGGAGAGGGAAACAAAAAGATGGAGGGGGAGAGAGAGAAGGAGAGGGTGACAAAAACATGGAGGGGGAGAGAGAGAAGGAGAGAGGGAGGGAGATAGTGAGAGGATTACAGGAGAGAGAGAGAGAGAGATGGGGGAAGAGAGAGGGAGGTAGGAGAGAAAGGGAGAGAGATGAAGGTTGAGAGAGAGGACTTGAGATAGAGGAAGATAGAGGGAGGAAAAAAGATATTGAGTTGGAGGGGCGAGAGGGAGAAAAAAAGAGATGGAGTTGTAAGGGGAGAGAGGGAGGGAAGACGAAATACATATAGAGTGAGAAGTGGAGAGAGAGAGAGTGATAAGGGAGAGATGGAGAGAGAGTGTGTGTATGATTATGGGTGAGATAAAGAGACAAAGAAGGAGATATGGAGAGAAGGGGGGAGAGGAGACAAAAGGAGAGAGGGAGGGATATAGTAGCAGAGAGAGAGACAGAGATGGGGGAAGTGAGATGGAGGTAGGAGAGAAAGGGAGGGAGAGGAAGGACTAGAGAGAAGAATTGAGAGAGAAGAGGAGAGAGGGAGGGAGAGAGAAGAGAGGGATGGATAGAGAGATTGATTTGGAGGGGGGGATGGGCAGGGAAGAATAAATACATGGAGAGTGTGTATGTTTGGTGTGAGATAAAGAGACAATGAAGGAGAGATGGAGAGAATACGAGGGACAAGGAGAGATAATGAAAGAGGGAGGGATGTAGTAATAGAGTTGGAGGGTGAGAGAGAGAGAGAGAGAGAGAGAGAGAGAGAAGGAAGAGAGATAGGATGTGAGAGAGTGGAGGGAGGGGCGGAAATCGAGATGGAGTTGGAGGAGAGAGAGAGGGATGTAAGAAGAAGGAAATAAAGAGAGAAAGGTGGCGAGAGAGAGAGGGAGTGATGAGGAATATGGAGAGAGAGGGAGAGAGGATAACATGAGGGAAGAGACATATAAGCTGTGAAGAGAGAGAGAGAGAGAGAGGGGAAGAGAGAAAGAGAGAGAGGGAGATGATGACGAAGGGATAGATAGATATATTGGAGAAAGAGAGTGTATGTTTTGGGGATGATATAGGGAGACAAAGAGAGATAGAGATATAGATGGAAGGTGAAGAGAGGGAAGAAGAGAGATACAGAGAGAGCAAGGGATGGACAAAGAGATTGATAGATATGGAGTGAGAGAGTGTGTGTGTTTGGTGGGGGGGATGAGATAGATAGACAAAGAAGGAGATATGGAGGGATATATAGATATAGATGGAGGGGGGAGAGAGTGAATAATATTTCTTTCACTGGATGCATTGATTTCAGTGTAGATGTTGATTTCAAATCCTATTTTATTGCTTGCACTAGGTGCATTCATTTTAGTGTAGATGTTGATTTCTAATGATATTTGTTTGCTTGCACTAGATGCATTAATTTCAATGTAGATTATTTTTAATATTATTCAATTTTTTGGACTAAATGCATTGATTTCCTTGTAGATGGTGCTTTCTAATCCTATTTGATAGCTTGCATTAGATGCATTGGTTTCAATGTAGATGTTCATTTATATTAATATTTGATTGCTTGCACAAGATGCATTGGTTTCAATGTATATGATTCATAATCCTAGTTGATTACTTGCACTAAATGCATTTATTTCTGTGTAGACGGTGATTTATAATCCTACTTTATTTCTTGCACTAGATGCATTGATTTCAGTGTAGATGTTGGTTTCTAATCATATTTTCTTACTTGCACTAAATGCATTGATTTGAGTATAGATTTTGATTTCTAATCTTATTTTATTTCTTGCATTAGATGCATTGATTTAAGTGTAAATGTTGTTTTCTAATCTTATTTGACTGCTTGCATTAGATGCATTCATTTCAATGTAGATGTTGATTTTTGATTTGATGTAATTGGATATATGATGGTACATTGATTTTAAAGTTATTGGATTAACATTGTGCATTGATTTCAGTGTAAGCACAAAATATTATTGACAATGTACATTGATTTTTGTGTTATAGTAATTCAACCTATTAATATTGGAGAACAAAAGAGACATGGCATGATGTTCACTACAATAGCTCAAGCTAAGGATTTAAATGTTTTATTATTTCAACTGTCATTTTCGTGTAATCAATATGAAAACGACACAAGTAACAAGGGTGACAATAAGAATAGTAGAAGAAAATAGTTTGAGATTGATCACAATGAAGACTATTTGTAATTGGCTACATTCTTATTATTCACATTTTTAAAACACTACTACATTGTCACTTTGCATTCAAAAAAATTATTTCATCACTTTTCATCATTAAAGTTATTAATAATGTTTATCATCTCAACAAAATGAGGTAACTAAGAAAATTTAAAATTACAATGACAAGATTAATCTCAAACATATTTAGGATATTTAAAATGATTATATTGATATTAGATCTATTTACATATTATTGATAAAATTAATCATATTTTTGATAGATTTTTCGTGGTTGCACATGACTAAAACCAACCTAGATCCATCTTAACTTTGGATCTATCAAGCATTGATAGGGATCAAATCTCTTGAGGTACAAACATTTCCTCAAGTTTTGCACTCAAAAAATATGTCTACACCTCGAGAGATTGGATCTCTCTCGACGCTTGATAGATCTGGAGTTAAGATGGATCTAGGCTGGTAGACATTCCATTTATCATCTTTTAATACTCATATCGACTTGTGAACATTGAAATATTGAGTATAATTAGTCTTTTAATTTTATTTTTAACATTTCTTTTAACACGTTGTTGATAATTTCATGATTGTGGTTAACAAATTTTATTTTGTATTTGATTAATAAGAACATTTATCTTAATTTTGGATTCACCAAGACTTGACAGATCAATTTTTAAATGTAAAACTTTGAGTGAAAAAATTATACCTCTAAATATTTGATTTGGTAAATTCAAAAGTAAAATGAAACTATTTTGATTCTTGATAATATTATTTATATAAATTTTACATCCACAAATATTTTCATTTCTAATCTTGTATGTATATATATATATATATATATATATATATATATATATCTTTGACATTCTATACAATCTTTTAAATTCAATTAATTAATTAATTATATGAATTGAATTTTTATATGTTCATTAATTAATTTTGAAATATAAGGGTTATAAATATGAATCATTATATGGTCTAACTACTATTCATATTAAATATATACTTCAATGATAGAATATCCATGTTTTACCATTTGGTCTATTTAATGGCACTGCAACATCAATTCCATATTGAACCAATATTTAAATGTCTACACTCATTTATGGACACTGGAACATCTCCCCTATACTGCACTATAGAGTGCTTCTAAAAGGAATATATAATCTAGTTTACATCTTCCTTATTTACTTATTTTTAAATATTTGTAAGATATATTTTGAATATCTAAAAAAATATTCTATATTTATTTATTTTGTTAAATTTATAATGTAAGAATTTGAAAAGTTTTCTTGATAAAAGAGAAGAAAAGATAATAGCTATATATAATCATAAATGATAGGAAATGTACTCAATTCATCTAATATGAGCTATGTCCACTAAGAAATTGCCTCACCATTTTATTATGTCATCTACAAATATTTTGACATTTTTACAATCTCCTCTTTCTTATCATTCTCTCACAATGTCCCGAAAAACCATTAACAATATAGTCAGCTACCTTTAAATAAGTTTTGCAGGGTAGCATAGTCCCTGCCACTTAAGTGGATGTTATGTTTTTAGAAAAAATCCAAATTGATTTTCTATCATTCTCTCACAATGTCTCAAAATTCTTTTAACAATGTAGTTGGCATATCTTTAAATAAGCCATATATAAAAACAAGTGCTATAAAGCAGTGTAGTCCCTACCACTTAAGTGGGTTTTATGTTTTAAGAAAAATTGGAAATTGATATATGTAGTGGAAACGTTAATTGCCTACTAAGGGATGAGGAAATTCTTGGTAAAAGTATATTTTTTTCCATCTTGTTCATATCCATTTTTTATGTAAATACTAGTTTAAATTAGGGTGAGAAATAACTTCCAGTAAATAGGTTCTTTACTTGACTATGGATTATTTTCAAGAATTTTAATTTTAAATGGATTTCCTATGAAGCTTAACAATGAAATATCATTGCAAAAATATTTAAAAATACTTTTAGCATAAGGGTGATTGATTAGGGATAATCATAATGACATGGAGATGAGAAGGTAAATATAAATATGCGAAAGTGTAATCTAGTTAACCTAGTTCCAGGAGGAGCAATCTAGGATTGTTCCGATCAATAGTGCTAGCCATCTCCATGCTGCAATTCAACAGAAGATGTGAACCACTATTTTCCCTATTATTTCCCATGATTAGATAAGAAGGCCATGAGAGAAAATTTAATGTCCTTATGGGCACTAAAAAAGAAAAAATATATATTTAGGGTAAACTTCTACTCTTGATCTATTGTATCTTTTTCACAATGTCCATACAAAAATGAACAGTAGTCATGGTTTTTTATAATTTATGTTTTATTTTGATTCAGGAATATTTTTACAGATCATGCTTTTTAAACTGGATGGTTATTTTCCTTAAATCCAATTTCCCCATTTATTTCAGGAATATATATCTCCCAAGGATGCTTAGATTGACTTCATGGTTATGCAACTTGAGCTTTCATGCAAAAAATTGACTTTCATGTTCTCATATTATTTGCCTTGGTAGTTCTCTATTTTAAAAGAAAAAGTTGTTCCAACTATGCTTTTCCATTTAGTCTTCTATTATTTTGTAAAGAGCATATTGCATTGGGTTTGAACAAACACTGGGATAGGTGAAGTGTAATAATGTTGTATATGAAAAAAACTCAGTAGTCATACTCATCTGTATTCGACTCTGCACCACGTAAATAGAAAGATTCCAATTTTAATCCACATTGTATAAACATGAGGATTCAGACCCATTGTAATCATATGGTAATAATATTTACTATTGTAAAAGCTCAAGTATCCTTCACATCAATTAATTTGGAATGGAATATATTGAGATGGAGAAAATTCTTGTAAATAACCATGGCATCAAATTGTTTGTAACATATATTTAATAGGTGTATTCAATGTTTCTTAAAAAGGGTAATAAATTTATTTTTAAATATATTAGATATGTCACAAATGTAACAAATGAAAAGT
Source organism: Pinus tabuliformis (assembly GCA_031772625.1). Classification (NCBI taxonomy): domain Eukaryota; kingdom Viridiplantae; phylum Streptophyta; class Pinopsida; order Pinales; family Pinaceae; genus Pinus; species Pinus tabuliformis. The sequence goes on along the minus strand of CM062819.1, from coordinate 1,491,759,072 downwards.
GTGTGTATAAATTCACCCGAGACAACACTGCTCTTTTCTTCGACATTATATCCCAAGAAAATGAAAAGTATTTTCTTCTAATAAAAGTTATTTTCATATTATCCATAGGACCATGTTATGATATATGCATACAAGGTAATATCAAACCCTAAATTATTCTATCTTCTACGAGGCTAGCTAAAACATATATTAAACAACCTATAAGTGACTCTCAAAACTCTTCTATAAAGCATGATAGAATTTCAAAATCTATAGTTGTTGCAATATTTCATGTCTCTTGAACTGTCAAACACCATAAGACGATAATTTACAAAGTACCCAGATGCTTATCCAAAGAAAAATCGTGATAAAATGGTACTCACTACTAAAAATATCAAATGGATTATAGAACCAAATAAACCCTAAACCATATATGAAAGAATAAAAAATGTGACAACGTGTTGCAATACAGAGAAATATTAACAAATTAAAACAACACAAGAATTGCTATAAAACACTTTGTACAGATATATTTTATGATGAATGAAAGATCCTAAGATGTTTATAAGACTTTTTTGGAAGAAAACTAAAAATCCCATAATCGCACACTCATATCATTACATACTATCGATGAAAAATCCAATGTTTTGTAGTGATAATGACATTAACTGCAATTTAACAGTTGGAAATGAAAGGGAAAAAGGAAAAGAAAAATATTGTCAATGAAGAATCCAATTTTTTGCGGTGATAATGGCATTAACCGCAATTTAATAGTTGAAAATAGAAGGATAAAACCAAAAGCAAAAGCTTCATCCAAATGGTTAATGAAACCATTTAGATTCTAAAACCATAAGGCAAGGGTTGTTGGACGTAACTACTTCAATGAGACATGCAAAATATGTTTTGAATTTAATTGTCATCTTGTTTTAAATGCATGACTAAAATAAATTTTTTTATATCCTTAAAAACACTATATAAAATAAACAAAATTGTTTATGTTAAAACATGAAAAAGCCTTCATATTTTGATTGCCTACTAAGGGATAAAGAATTGCATAAATGTTTGGTGGGTAGTAACCACTTCTAAGTTTGAACATGTACAAGTCTTTTACTGCTACATGTTAAAGTTTTGAAAAAAACATAAATAATGGAAGGCAGTAAATGGGTATATTTATTTGCACCTTGTTCCTATCACTACAAGGAAAATACCTTCTAGTGAATGTTATAATGAAGGCTTTTAGTGTTATAAAATTGGCAAAAATTGCCCAAAAAAATATCCACTAAAAAAATTGTTTGTGATAGCAAATGTTGTAGCGGAGATTATAACGAAACTTCATCACAACTAAAAAAATATGAGTGGTCGTAGGTTTTAGCAGGTTTTTTTTTTGCAGTGCACTTCATGGAACAAGTAACATTGGTGTGAAACATATATGAACACATTGGGCTGCATAAATAACTAAAAGCACCAAGGTGTTGAATGTAAAGAGAACTAGTATTGAAATATATACCACCCCAGTCATTATATATCAAAAAACACCTCAGGGCATTATTTTATGGAATGCCACCAAGGTAAGAAAAAATAATTGCAGTCATGTTGCTTTTGTTTAAACTTGCAGCGCATATGGGTATTGTTTGAATAAACACATCAGTGTGTTATGGATATAAAGGACTGATTTTGTTAATTTTAATAATGCACCGAGGTCGGAATTAATATTTTGTAGGACTGGGGTGTTAATTATATGAAAGAACTAGTGCATTAAGAATTACAATGCATGAGAGAATTAATTGCAAACAATATTGGTGCTTGAAGAACTGAACACCCTAGTGTTGTCATTTTTTGATAAGGCACCGGTTATGTAAAAAAAATGTCATCACGATTCTTTTATATAAAATAACGTACGTGAGCATTTTATGTTATGGACACACGAAATTTTTGTATGATAGTTTCTATATTTTGGAAACATCGACCCATTAATTATTGTAATTTTTTAAATCCGTTGTTCATCGAAAAATAGACATACATCTTATAACAATATTAATATAAATTAAAATTTGATTAGTGCATTTGTATATGATGTTTGGATTAATTTGTTATATTAGTCGATTTTACATCTCTTCATTATAATATTTAATCATCCATATATTTAATGAGTGGTGTAACATTTCACAGTGACATTTGATAACATAATAAAATAAATTAAAATATATTTTATTATATATCAATAAGAGACTATTTTTCATACAAAGTAGGATTGTTGTTGGTAGCCCCTTTTCTTTCAACTGGGACACTAGGTTTATTACATTAAACAAAATTTCTAATTTTCACCGAAATGTTTTTCAAAAAATACAATAGGTTGCTTTGATATCTAGATAGATCATCATTCTTCGTGGGAATTGTTGTTAGTGCTCGAGCTACATCCATGACTTGGATTATTTGGACCAATTTTTTTGTTGATTTCATTGATTGTTTTCGTCTTCTTGATCTTGTTCCATCTGTAAACATAAAAATAAAGTGTAATGAGTGTATCTACATTGGTGAGAATAATTAAAATTGAAATAAATAATATAGATCAATGTAAATTGAAGAGAAATGTATAATAGAAATAAGTGACTCATAATTGTGAACATAGTTTCAAAACCAAGTCTCATGCCTTGTTGCAACAAGTCTTCTGCTTGCGTAGTTCCATACCTTGTTTCTTGCATGTTTTAAACCCCATTATAAACCATAGATTAACATAAAGGATTTTTTGTTCTATTAATTATAAACTCAGAGAAGTAAAACAACATAAATACTTACAAATTCCACAATTAATTTTTTATATGCCAACATATGCTCACAACCCATATTGAACCCATTTTCAATCAATTCTTTTGATGGCTCTACTTTGTATGTTAGCACCTATTTCAAGACATTCAAGGATGGTTACTATAAAATAATTTAAAATATATAAAAATGAAACCTTGAGTTGTTATAAGGGAATATCAACAATTACTCACAAACTTTGATCTCAAGCCTTTTCTTGTCTTCCTATTTTATGTGCTGAATGAGTTCCATTTTGTTTTCTTTTCTACAAGAAAATACTTGAAAATTAATATTCAATGCTAAACTATTTTTTTGTATGTACAAAGTCAATCATGGTTACATACATTTGAAGCATGTTGTCGTTGAGATGGCTCCTCCTATGGGATTTCCATAAACTTCCTAAAAAAGTAATAAATTATTTTTATATTGATATATGAAAACTAAATATAATAAAACTGATATTAATAAATGAATGGTTTGTAGTAATATATACATATAATTATAGAAAATCATTTTAAATGAGAATATTACCTTTTGAATGATTATTTTTTGTTGTTATATGTTTTTGTTCTTGTAAGTCTAACATGCCTCATAAACCATCGCTTTGGAAACACTTCTTGTAGGTTAGAATATATCTTTCCACATCTGTTGAATATGACTTCAAACCAGATCAATCAACATCCTTGAAAACTTTGTCATAACACTTTCATAAAGCCCTAAGCATCAATTCTCCAAAAAGTATAAGTTTTTGGGACAATTACCTCAAAAACATTGTTTTTAGTCCCATAGCTCTTTTCGTGCTTGTCCACCTACGCTCAGCGCATGTTGTATACCTAAGCACCAGTGTTTGTTAGCATGTGTTGCTCCCTTCTACACGCATATTGATTCTAAAAATTTAGGAAAAAAAAGTAATCTTTGAAGCTTCCTATTCTAGAAGCTTCCAAGGTAGTTTTAACTATTTACCATAGATAGATATCTCAAATTCCTATACGATCCTATATTGGAGATGATCCAGATCTAAACAGGAACGCAATAAAATACAGAGATAACCATAAACACAAAGATGCAGTGGAAATAATACTTCATTTCATTACTGTAAAATACTGAAATATGCTTACAGCCAGAAATGGAAATAAACCAGCTAGGGCGATGGTAGCTTATCTCTAAGAAGAGATGTGCGGCTACATGCCTCTGAACTGTTCTGAACTGTGTTACAATGAGGCTCGAAGGCCTATTTATTGTTGAGAAACAATGGAAAACCTTTCACATCCCGAAACCTAACCCTAGAAGATGAAACGCCAAATTGTGGGCCCCGTTTGGGTAAATTGGTACATCAATTTCCCGGGATCGTAACATTGGCATATGATCTCCGTTTGACGCGTACAATAGCTCGTTAGAAAGATCTATCCGAGTACTACCACTTTGGGAGGCAAAATCGGTCCATGGACCCATGTTGCCCCAGATTCCCAAAAAAATGTCGTTTAGGGCCTCAAAACGGCTCCGAAAGTTCGAGACCCGAAAAACTGCTAAAAATAGTAAACTGTGCTACAATTTAGGAAACTGAAAACGCTGAAAGAGACAGTTGTGGGGGTCCAAATGGGATAGGTGGGTGGCCACCAACATCCACCTGGATCATTCCTCCCCCCTTAGGAAGCAATGGTCCGCATTGTGTTGAGTTCATCCTTGAGATGAGGAAGCTTCAGCTGATCTGGGTCTCTGGTGAGCTGTTCTGCAATCTCTGATGTGTCCAAAAATGGTGGGAAGCATGGTCGACGATGGTCCACAGTGAACACTCGGTGCAAGCGAAGGAATGGAGGAATGTTGTGCTTCAAAGAATTGTTTCCCATAGCCTTGGTACCGATGTAAGGACCATGTCGGAGTGGTATGAGTTTCTGATGGGTTCTGGCAAGGCGTTCTCTCTGCATATGCAACCAAACTTTGTCACCCACTTGAAGCTTGTGTGGTACCCCTGTGGGTGAGAAGTTGTTCCTGTGTTCTGTCATGACCGTATTCCTTTGCTGGTGCTACTGCGTAGAGGAACCCTTTGTAGGGATCATGGATGTAGCAACGATCTTCCCCTTACTTTGGGAGTGGACCAGACAGATGAATTTCTTGGTCTGTGATATGAGCTTGCTGCCTTTCTTGGTAGTGATCAAAGATGTGGCGGTAGGTGGGGCTACCTCCGGTATCCTGTATAATGAATTATTCAAATAAATAGTGACAGCTCGAGGCCTGGACTCATACACCGCATGTCGCCTCCACAAGTATGGTTGGCCTAATAGTACATCGCAAACATCCAGAGATGTAACATCACACAATACCTCATCTGTGAAGGGCTTGATGCTATAGGGAAGGTGGCACTGCTGGTGAACTTTGAGATCTCGTCCTTCGTGAAGCCACCCGATACCGTATGGCTGCGGGTGTGGTGTAGTCGATAGGCCCAACCGCTTCATGACCTTTGCTGAAATGAGGTTCTTTTGGCTGCCACTATCAACAATGAATTGCAGCGGTGAACCCTTCACCCACATCTGTGAGTGGAAAAGACGCTCCCCCTCTTCTGGATCTGCAGGGTCATTCTTCTTGATCTTAGCAGTGGCAACAGTGGCGCCGGGATCCGCATCAATGATCTGCTTCCCTTTGCCATTCCCCTTGTCAAGTTCTGGCTCAGGGTCAGAACATGCATCTGAATCAGAAGCCTTCAACTCGGCCACCAGCGACTTCTTGGTTCGATACTCACTTGTGTTATGAGTGGGACTCTTGTGGAACTCACACCACTTTCCTGTGTCCCTCTTCGGCTTCGTGGTGTTGTTCTTTTCTTGCGGCTTCGATGGGTTGTCTTGCGTCACCCCGCCTTGGCTTTGTCCTTTGGGCTTCGGATTTGCAGATCCAAAGTCTCGCTTCTTTTGTTTGAACTTTTGCTGGATTTTGACAGCGTATCGGTATGCTGTGCCGAGTGAGGAGATGTTCAAGAACCCCATCTCTTCCTGGATGTATCTGTGTAGGCAACCGCGGTATTTGAGTACTAGATGCAGCTTAGAGTCTTTGATACCCAACTGTGTGCGAAGGGTATGAAAAATGTTTGTGAACTCCGACACATCTTGGTCTCGTCCCTGCCGCAGTGTGGTCCATTTGATGTATTTGTCCTCATAACTTCCGACAGGGTAGTACTGCTCCTTGATGGAATCCCGGAAGTCATTCCAAGTGGGTGCGGCTGAAAATAGTGAGCCTGTACTTTCATCCTTCTGCTCACAGTAGGTTTCCCACCAGTCCTTGATGTGGGGGGCTGCTTTGAGAAGAGCGAAATTAATCTTTTCCCGACTTGAAAATTCGTGAACAGAAAAATACCCATCTAGCAGATTTAACCATTTATCTACGGCATCTGTGTCTATTTGACCCTCGAAGATGGGGATTTCAAAATTAACTTGTACCTTAAACGGTGTGGCGTTTCCAAAGTCGCTGTTGGAAGCCGATGCGTTGCCTCTGGGTAGCTGCTAAAAGATCTGTGCAAAGTTATCCATCATCGCGTTCCTTTGCCGCTCGAGCGCTTCTTCGAGCAAGATTTTGATAGGATCTCCTGCCCCCTCGTCTTTCTTCTCATCCGCCATGGGAGGCCGTCGGGTTTTGCGAGGCTGGTCTTGCAAAGGTTCGACCAGTTCAAGCCCTAACTCCTTATATCCCGACCTTGTTGGGGACATGCAAAGAAAAACAAAGAAAAAGCAAACCGCTCTGATACCACTGATCCAGATTTAAACAGGAACGCAATAAAATACAGAGATAACCATAAACATAAAAATGCAGCGGAAATAATACTTCATTTCATTACTGTAAAATACTGAAATATGCTTACAACCAGAAATGGAAATAAACCAGCTAGGGCGATGGTAGCTTATCTCTGAGAAGAGATGTGCGGCTACATGCCTCTGAACTGTTCTGAACTATGTTACAATGAGGTTCGAAGGCCTATTTATTGTTGAGAAACAATGAAAAACCTTTCACATCCCAAAACCTAACCCTAGAAGATGAAACGCCAAATTGTGGGCACCGTTTGGGTAAATTGGTACATCAATTTCCCGGGGTCGTAACTTTTGCATACGATCTCCGTTTGACGCGTACAATCGCTCGTTAGAAAGATCTATCCGAGTACTACCACTTTGGGAGGCAACATCGGTCCATGGACCCATGTTTCCCCAGATTCCCAAAAAAATGTCGTTTAGGGCCTCAAAACGGCTCCGAAAGTTCAGGACCCGAAAAACTGCTAAAAATAGTAAACTATACTACAATTTAGGAAACTGAAAAAGCTGAAAGAGACAGTTGTGGGGGTCCAAATGGGATAGGTGGGTGGCCACCAACATCCACCTGGATCAGGAGACCTTATCTCTTATCTCTTAAGCTCATCCTCCCATCATATGTGGATCTTAATCCTAGAATGGTAAAAGCTAGGCTACCACACTCATCCTATAAATTTACTTCTTCCCACAAGGTCTGAGTTAGATTTTGGTGATCGATAATTCCCTCATGCTATTACTTAGAGCCTAAAGGATTCAACATATTCATGAATTAGGGTTGATGTTGAGGTGTGATTTCTAACAAGGAAGGAAAATTCAACTTAGGGAGACATCTACAAAGTCAGGCTTCTATTTATGGTTGTAACTCTCTCCTATATTTATTAATACAAAGAGGATCTTGTTTTCCTATATTTGTTGTATTATGTTTGCACTCATGTATTTCAATTCCATGTGGACTCATTGAATATAGATTTTAGATTATGCTATGTGGATTGTGGTTCCTTCGCTTCTGTTAGTCATGTGTGCATGTTATAATTATAACACTTGAAGCTAGAGTTGGAGCTTAGAAGTAAGGAGGAAAGGAAGGCTTTCTACAGATTTGAGGTAAGCTTCTTTCCCATTTTCTAATTTCTCTAAGGGAAACTCGAACCATTTTACCTTATGTTGTTCTAGATCATACCACTAGATCAAGCGAATTCACCTTTGTCCACATTAGTGAGAATTCTATATAACAAATTGGTAACCATACTAGGCATCAATTCTTACCTTAGTGTTTGCATTGATCTTAGCATCCCTTTCACCTATTAAAGAAACCTTTAATCAACTCACTCAGAGATTTATTGAACTTAGGAAAACACATTTTTGAGATTGGTTAGATTTCTTGTGTCACGTTTTGACCTAAACAACCCCAACACATTCCCTATTCTGAGATAGAGCACTTTAGTGCACTCGTTTCTTCTTTATACCTATGCTACAGTGCACTGGTGTCTATTCTACACCTGTGTTGATCCTCTAGGATGCAAAAATTTTCATTCTTTTGCCTCGCTCTTCATTTTGTTTTGGTCTACAAAGTTTTCTTGAGTCTCTGAGTTTGTTTTCGTCTCTTGAGTATCTTAGTTTGAATTGTGTATGAGTGTTAACCACCCCTATGTTTCATCACCTTTTTTATAATATTTTGTTTCTTTCTTTCTTTCTTCTTGTAAATTAGGGTTTGTATTCATAGACTGGTTATTGAATTCAAAATGTAACTTTTACAATACAGTTAAATTCTATGTGGTTTATTTTCGTCAACGATCAAACTGCATTCATATGTTTCTTTTCATTTGAAACATTAATAGAAAAGAAAAGAAAAATAATTATTTTCATTGCATATAGGGCTTTGATTTAGACTAGAATAGTGAAGCTGAGGAGATTGATTACTGCATGACTTATTTCTTGCATTGTTGATTGATTTATTCTTTGCCTACTTAATTAGACCTTTCATTGTTAAAAGGAAAATGAAAGGAGTTCTTTTTGTCATATTAGTTGCATCATATGTATGTTTAGGTGACATTGAATTTTGACACTTGAAATCAAAACATAATTCAAGATAAAATTTAAAAATCACTCAATTAATCTAAGGAGCACTTGAAACTTAACACCACACATAGAGGTCTAGGCTACAAACGTGTTCTGATGTCTTTAAACATAGATTTGTTGTTACTTGTTAACATTACATTATGGGGGTGATATCTCGTTCCACATATGTCAAGTATATCATATTTTTCTCCACATACCTTCGGGTATATTAGACGATGCTCCACGTACTCTGAGTATATCAAAACACTCTCATCGAACAGTTACACATTAAACAATACTAGTATAGACTGTGCTTCCACATACCTCTTGGTATATTTTTGAAGTCCACCATAGGATGCAAGCTAGCCTTAGGAATGTGATTTGATCATCTTGTCACTCGTGATACACCGAACACAACATTCAGGGATATTGCCTACACATACATAAATCCTTGGTTTACCAAGATCGTATATCGCAGTTCATAGTGAGTTGGTAATCCTTATCTCCCTAGTTACCCCTTTGTTCTGTTTTTTGCATTTAATTTCTAAAATCAATTAATTGACCGTGGAACATCGTCGCCATGGAAAAACTCCTTATTGGATCTTACTTTGAGACTAATGTCAATAGTTCTCGAGTCTACCAATTCAGGAAACTCCTCTGACAGGAATCCTCGTCCTTTTCCTTCTTTTGGAAATATTGGTTCTCCTTATATGGCAATGTTATCCCTTCCCAAAATTTCCATTGGTTTACCAGTTTGGTTATTTTCAACCTCCTTGGTTATAAATGTCCAAACTGCTTCTCAACCAAATTCTCCTCCACCTGAACAACATCGTCCTAAAGTTGACCCTTTTCCTTCTTCACATAGTTTTTATTCATCCATTTGTTCCTCCTCTCTTGATGAAATTTTTGATTCTAGTAACTAGGAAACTAAGAAGAAGAAGCAAAATAAGCAGGGGGGAAACCAGGTAACCATTTCTACCAATGAAATTAGTATGGAGAAACCTTCCAATCAGCATCGCAAAGTTAAATCCCCTTACAAGTTATGTAAGGGTGGCGACCTTCCTAGAGATTGTCCTGGTATTACCATGGTATTAGAAGTGTGGTCCATGGCTCACATCAGCCATTTTCATCAGCTTCTAGAGATAATGCTAGTGACAAAACATCAATTAGTAATACTAAGGTTCATGGGAAAAAGGGTAAAGCTAAGTTTTCATGTAGGTTATGTGAAGGGATCATCATATTCACCATTTTACTTATATGGATGAAGCCTCAAAAGTGTTGGAAAACCTTACAACTTCTCAACCTCATCTTCTGGCTAGTTATCAAAATCTTTCTAGTTTTCTCCCAATCCTCCACTAGTTGATGAAGTTATTGATCACAATCCAAATCCAATAAATCTCACTCTATCTAAACTCAAATCCCATGAGTTCATTCTCGACCAAATATTGGTTGCGAAAATGGTTGACTTGATTCCACCTTCCAGTGATCGTACTTTTCCCATAGAGAATGAGTCTCATGCCACTCAGGCTCTTCTTGTTTCTTCAAGTTCCAATGAACTGGGGGGGAATATTCCCATTCCAATGGCACAGGAGGACAATCCTCCCATTCCCACAACACAAGGGAGTAGGTATCCCATTCCCATAGCACAACAAGGAAATTCTCCCGTTCCCACAACACCCCCCCAAGTAGTATGGTCGCTTCCTTTGATTGGAGTCAATTGGTAGGATATCGTCTTCCTCCTTACGTGCCCTTACAGATTATAGTACATGCTTATAATTTGGTTGTACCTTAAATAGTCATAAAAGAAGGCACATCTACTAGTATTATGTCCTAAACTACTTGGAAATATTTCAGTTTTCTGCAGCTTGTTTCCGTTAGTCAAAATTTGTTGTCATTCACTAGAGGAACTAGTCAACCATTATGGATCCTTCCTCAGTTTCCTATTAATTTGGGAGGAAATATTGTCTATGTCAATGCGATGGTAGTCCAATTCCCTTTGGATTTTAATTTACTCCTTGAGTGTGTATATGTTTATGACATGGGAGTTGTTGTCTCTTCACTCTTTTGTGTGATGTGTTGCCTGCATGAAGGAAGAATCATGACCATTGACTAGCTTTCATTCATTGGTACTAATTTGAATCCCAATCAACCAGCTTCCATAAATGGTCCTTATATGCAAGTTGTACGTCCCTTGTCACAAATTAATTATGTGGCAATCTATTCCATGCCTGCATCTAGTGATGATCTTGTAGGTGATGTAGTGCATCATGTACTGGGAGCTATGGTGTTCGATATTTTCCTTGTATCCTTTGATATGTATCCCTTACAGAGAATTGTTCTCCCATATGATGAGAGGTTCTTGGAATCCATGGTCTCTGGGAAGCCATAATTAAAATAACCAAGGTTCCCAGAGCAAAGTTCCTTTTCTTAGGTCAAGATTGTTAGGAAATGAAATAAGGTTCTTGGAGAAAAGTTACCTTTTCTTGTGTCAATCTCATTAAAAAATGAAACAAGATCCCACGATCATAGTTCCCTGTCTTGTTTCAAGCTTGTTAAAAAATGAAATAAGGCCCTTTGATCATAGTTATTTTCATGTGTCAAGCTCATTAAAAAATGAAAAATATGCCCCTTCAAGTAGATTATTTCACTTGATATTGTAAATGAACATTCATTCCATCCACCTATTAGTAACTAGTAGTATACTTAGGTGAATGAAATGAAGCTTGAGGTGAATGGGCCCAGAATTGTGTGATTATGCTGGGGGCATGAAAACCAATCTCAAGCATAGTTTTCCTTTGTTTCAATCTTGTGTAAAAATGAAACTACTTTCAAGTACTCTCAGGCATAGTTTTTCCTTGTTTCAAGCTTGTGTAAAAATGAAACCAATTTTAAGCATAGTTTCCCATGTTTCAAGCTTGTGTAAAAATGAAACCATTCTCATTTTATCCCTCATGGTTTCCATTTTTATTAGTTTGTTTCAGCCATATGAGCCTTGGCTTTCTCATTCCATTGTCACCATCTACTTAGTCATTCATATGCTTTCACTTGGTTGTTTTAACCTTTCTTGAGGAACTGCTATGATCAGTGGTCTTATTAGCCTGCCTCTTGACCTCTACATGTTTTGAGTAGTTTCATCGTGATCGGAATCATTTGCTACCCTTTATACCACTTGTTACTCCAGGAGAAGTCCTCTTTCATCTCTTTTTAGACTCCCAAAACAGGAAAAGATTGCTAAGAAATTGTATTTTCGAACTAATTAAATTAAATGAAAAGATGTCTTCCCAGTATAAGTTTAACCCTTTTCCAAACTGGGATATACTATTTAATAAAACAAATACCTTAGTTGAACATGGCTAAGAGGTTCTCTTGAGTATCATTTTCTACCTTTCTAGACTTAAGACACAATTTTATAAAAAGGAACCTTTGTAGTTTTCTTTTTCGCCTCTTTTTCAAACTCTCTAAACATGACAAATAAGTTGGGTTACACCTTCGTTGGAGTTGTAAAAACATCAAACAATAATGGAATCATCAAACATGATGGAACCAAACAAATCCTTCTCATGGTTCGTTAAAAATACTCAGATGGATTCATTTAGAGGGATTCATCCATAGGATGAACTTATAGATCAAGCATGTGTTATCCTTGTCAAGCTTGTCAAAAATAAAGAAGTACTAACGAGAAATATTTGGGGAAATTGGGAAACTAGGGTACCTAACCTATTAATGGTAGTGAGTCTCTCTTGAATATGACACTCTTCAACGTCATCTTTGTGGCCATTGGTGTGGGAATCTACTTCCCTCTTTGGTTCATCATACCATATTAAAAATCGTCTCCATTCAATTTTAGGTAAATGCTTCTAAATCCATAAAGTGTCATAGATATGTTCAAGAGAAGTCCTTTAGTTGATATTTTCTACAATGCCTTTAAGCCTTCATTCATGTCTATCGTTTCTAAACCAGTTTGACATCATAATTCCATCTCCAATCTTGATACCCATCTCATGTCATTGATGGGGGATACATTAAGGCCCTCCTATGATGAGTTGCTTTCAGTCAACATCAGTTCATTATCAAGGAATTTGACTTAGAAAATCCATTTTGTACCTTGGATCTTGCATACATCAATGGAAAGTTTCCTCGCTTTTGGTGACATGTCTTCATATTTGGCCTTTCACCAGAATATCCAGTGTGGTGTTCAACTTCAGCTCATCCATTCACATGAAATAGATTTTACTATAGTATGTTGAGAGACATTAACAGCATCGATGGATTCTCTCATATTTGTTAATGACTTACATCATTGGTCAGTAATTAGATGGTATCTTCCACGTTAAACTTTAGCACATTTATTCACATGGTTAGACTCATACATCAAGCGATAGAGTGAATGAAATAAAAGACCACAAAGATAGTTTCATCGATTTTGGTTTTGTTTCAGTATTCATACATAATCACAAAATATTATGGTTGTGATCATTCAGACCATCATCCAAGCATGTGTCCACACTTTCTCATTGGTGGACAAAACATTTTGATCATTGTACATGTAATATGGCTTATATGTTGACTATGGGTATGCCTCCCTCAGCAATGATATCATGATGAAAAATGCATTGTAACAAATGATGATATCTGCCAATTTTCCTTGATCTAGACTTGTCACAAGGTAAAGAAATCCAGTCATTAATCACTACTTCTCAATTTTTACCTTAGCTAGCAATCTGTTATAGGCTATTTGTTCACATATGTTTAATAGGGATGCAAACCAGATCAATCAACATCCTTGAACACTTTGTCATAACCCATTCACAAAGCCCTAAGCATCACTTCTCCAAAAATTCTAAGTTTCTGGGATAATTAGCTCAAAAACATTATTTTTAGCCCCAACACTCCTTGCATGCTTGGCCACCTGTGCTCGATGCATATTATGTCATGCCTGAGAACCAACGCCAATCAACACATGTTTCTCCCTTTTACAGGTGTGCATATTGTATAAATTTGTGAAAAATAAAAAATATCTCTGAAACTTCGTCTTCCAAAAGCTTCCAAGGTAGTTTTAACTATTTACCACAGATAAAGATCTCGAATTTCTATATGAACCTATCTTGGATACCTTATCTCTTATCTCTTTTTCTCATCCTCCCATTATATGTAGATCTCAGCCTAAAATGGTAAAATATAAATTACCACACTCATCTTATAAATTTATCGGCTCTCATAAGGTCTGGGTTGGATTTTGGAGATTGATAGTGCCCTCATGTTGTTGAGTTGAGCCTAAAGGATACACCATATTCATGCATTAAGGTTGATGGTGGGGTGTGCTTTGTGACAAGGAAGGAAAATTCAACTTGGGGAGACATCTACAAAGTCAAACTTCTATTTATGGTTGTAACTCTCTCCTATATTTATTAATACAAAGAGAATCTTGTTTTCCTATAATTGTTGTGTTATGTTTACAGTCTTGTATTTCAATGCCATGCTAACTCATTGAATCAATATTTAAGCTTATGCTACATGGGTTGTGGTTCCTTCGCTTGTTTTAGTCATGTGTGCAAGTTCTAATTATAACACTTGGAGATAGAGTTGGAGCTTACAAGAAAGAAGGAAAGGAAGCCTTGCTATAGATTCCAGGTAGGATTCTTTCATATTGTCTAATTTCTCTGAGGGAAACTTGAATATTTTTGTCTTGCTTTTTTATAGATCAAACAACTAGATCTAGTGAATTCACTTTTATCTGGAATAGTGAAAGTTATCTATAACACTGTAGTTTAGATATAATTTTGTTCTTAGAATCATTAGATTTATTTTTTTATTATAAGTGGAAAGTGCATCTATAAGTCCGTTCCACTAGATCCCTCATAGTTTTGTTAAAAAAAAAAAAACCTTTTCATTAACCTCCAATACCACTCCATATGATCTAAGGACCAACTCATTGTCATTTACATGTTCTATACTCTTTTTTATTAGAACGATAGTGATCTTTTCCTTCATTATTTCTCCCTGCAGAGAATTAAACATATGTGAATTAATATATTATTTGAAACATGTTATCTAATATTCTTAAGTATATTATTAACATTATTTTTTCATTCACCTCATTCATCCTTCTACAAATTTTCTATCGGGCTTTTACATTCTTTTGCACTTAGACTAGAAATAATCTTATCAACCTTTTTCATTTTGTGTCTTTGCATGAAAAACACTAACCAATACATATTAGTTAAAATTCCATATAGTTCAAACATATTAATCTTGTAAAGAATTTATAAATAAGTTGCCTTCTCTGTCTTTTTTTTATGTGTTATCATTATGTCGATCAATATTTTTGTTACTTGACACCTTCGCAGATTTTGTTATCAATATACAACATGTATCATTCAATACAGAATCCATGAAATATATTTTATACATAAATCAAATAATTTTCAACTAAAAACAGCTCTAGTAACCAGTTTTTTATTTGAATAAACACACGGGTGAATTTAATCCATTAAACACAACATGTGTTTAATTGTTCAACAAATTAAGAAAAATTTAATTTGTTTAAATGAATGCAAAATGTGAACATGTGATTTGTAATGATAAACGCAACATGATGACTTAACGATGTTATTTGGAATAGGCGGTTTGGTGTATTAAAATACACTGGGAGCAATGAAGACCATATTGCACATAACCAATAGTGTTATAATACATCGATGTGTTATATTACATAGAGCACACCGGTGTGTTATAATACACGGGCGCACTATTGAAAATACAGCAATTTAATAAAAAAGGACATGCCCAACAGGGTTTGGATCTACTTCAATAAGTTATCCAAGGATACACAAACCCCTTAAATCTAAAATGTCTAAAATGAAAAACCGTAATCGTGAAGTGGTAGGAGTTAAACCCTAAGGTGAAGTTTTACAGTCATATAACCAAAAAGAAGCAAGGGTTTAAGGGTGATTTAAAAAAAAAAAAAATTCTAAATTTTAATTAGATTTAAATAGGAACATAGATCGTAAAAAACTTTACTAGTAATCAATAGTAATTTTTTTAATATACAACATTTTTAATATATTTTTTCCTAAATTTTGAATAAATCTAACATAGATTGTAAAACAAATTAACTGTAAAATCAATTGTAAATTTAAATGTTTTTCTATCCAAGGTTTTGAGTGAATCACCATACCTTTCAAATTTTGATATTTCTATGGTTCCAAAATATTTTGTTGCTCCATAGTGCACCCAGTATGTCTATTGAAAACAATCTCTCTTTTAATTAAACCCTAACATAAATTGTAAAAAAAAATATTAGTAAAATAAACAATAAAATTAAAAAAATTTATTATCCAAGGTTTTGACAACTTTTGAGTGAATCACCATACCTTTCAGCTTATGATCTTCTGAATAGTTTTGCTACTCCAAAGTATTATGTTGTTTCATAGTGCTCATTGTATGTCTCTCTTGCATATAACTCCCTTGCAATTTTGGGAAAATAATGAAATAATTAATATTTTTTTTCTATTTAAGCAACTTTATGAAATTAGATTTCAAAAAATCAATTGCATGTCATTTTTTAATTTAAGAGAAAGTGAAAAGAAAAACTTCTTATTTTTTTTCACTTTATCTGAACATCAGTGCATTTGGTAGTAAAGAGCACTCATGTGTATATAAGAAAAGTGCATCGACATTGTTGAGGCGCCAAAATTTTTCAACACATTGACACGATACAATTTTTATTTTTTATTTTTTGAAATACTGAAATGGTGTGATTAATTTTTTTAATGGAATGGTGTAGTTTTTTTTAAAATGAATCAGTGTTGTAATTATTTTAAGACCATCGAGATGGTTGAATTCATTGTTGTTTTTTAAATTCCAGAAATAGGTGCATATCGGTGTTGTTTTTTCCTAAACGCATCGGTGCATTTGTGTAAAAGAGGACTGATACGATAACATATTTTATATTTTTTGGGAATGCCAAAAACTGGTGCGGATATTATTTGAATGCCTTGGTGTTGTTATTATTTAAACACATCGGTTTGATTTGTTCTGATGATGAGATAGGGGATGATGCTCATATCACCGATACTTTATTCAAAAGCCTGAAATCTACTTCCACCACCCTTCTCTTTTGACCTAGAATCAAGTCAAAGTATACTTAGATGGGGAAAAATATGTTGTTGTACATCTTGAAAGTAAATTTTGGCATGTTGAATGCATGTTTCTCAACAATATTGAGGTAATTCACTTGCATGATCGATCGAGTCCCTTATATTTTGAGAAATATTGTCACACATTCAACATTAAAAATGGTTGATTTTACTAACATTAAATATTAATATTTTACAATTATATTCCCCACCAATTGTAGGTTATTCAAAGATAGGGTTCTTCCGAGTAATAATATCTTCGTGGGTAGCTGCGAAGAGCAAAAGAAGTTTTTGAAAATGTTTTTTGTTTAGTACATATCATACTATGCATGTTCGAATGATTGTATTCTATATACAGGATAATATGAAGACAAAGAGATATGTTTGCAATGTGGGCGTGATAGGTACCATAATTAAAAAAAAAATGTAAATCACATGTTCCTCCTCATACAATATTGATGCACATGCCTATAATCCCAAGAATTGAAAGATTATTTCATTGCAAAGAATTAGCTATGTTGTAAGGATGGCATGCCTGACACATAAATTAGTCAAGAGTTATGGGAATCCCAACATATTCAATAGCCATGAAGCATATAGTGGATACATGGCTTGAAAAATTAAAGGATGAAGTATGAAGTCTACGACTAAACATAACCATGGATGGCGTTAACCCATATTCCCTCCAAAAAAATAGCTATTATGTTTGGCATATAGTAGTCATCAATAACAATATCCCCCCATGGTTGTTCGTGAAGAATGAACATCTTATGTTGGCTCTCATAGTCCCTGGTAGAAGACAAGTGAAGAATATGGATGTCTACTTACAACCATCGCTATATGAATTGAAGGAATTATGGGAAGGGATATACGTGTATGAGGTATCACAATACATCACAAGAGAAACTAGTTTTACATTGTATGGAATATGTGCTTACACCATACATGATTATCTAGGCTTACATGTTGGCATGTATACAATAATTCCATAGGTCTCGTAACAAAAGGGTATCATTGATGTAAATGTGATGGACCTTATCTAAAGGCTAGGGGGTCTAGCCACCGATGAAACACAGTGTATGACTACTCTAGGGTAATTCCCCTAGAAGAAAAACCTTACGAAATAGAAACATATACTTTGAATAGTAAACTAAAAAGAACCCAAAGGCCTCCAATCATGACACTAACAAAATGGATTAGATCATATGAGAGAGACATGGAGAAGGATTTTCCATAAATGTTCGATTCAAACGGAGAGCCTATGTTCAATGATACAAAATTCTTCGACACCTATTTTGAGAGATTTCCCATTCGGATGAAAAGGAAATTTGTCTTTTATGAGCTCCCATATTGGGAGCATCCTAAGGTTTCCCACTTACTAGATCTCATGCATATATTTAAAAATGTTTAATCTTATTTATGGATACACATATCATCGAAAGAAGGTGAGACATTGGTTTTTAAGAGAGATCTTATTTCTTCAAAAAATAAGCTAAAAAGAAACATTGGTCAAGACATGAAACTAGAGGAGAGGTTGGTCCCTCTTGGTCCTTCAAATAAGGTGATGTCCCATGGATTTGATAGAAATATGATCTTTCTTTCGCATAGGAAGTATAATGAGTGTGATGGTGCCTTCTTTATATGGGTCTTAACTACAACACTGTTTCATTGTGGAAGACCATTTATCAGGGTTGAAATCTCATTACCATTTCAACCTTCTAAGAGTACGTATTTCAAAAACATGACTTTTTTTTTTATGTAGTGGGATATTTTATAATTAATTTTTTTATAATTTACTATTTAATGTGCAATGTCATTTTACTCTACTCATCCGTGGGTGTGTGAACCATGACTTCTGTTAAGCTCCTGACCCACGAGAAGATGCTAGAATACCAAATATGCGAAAAAATACAACCCAGAGCACAGAACAAATGAGAAATAAGAGCATGTATTTTATTATTCAGAAAGGAAAGCAATGTTCACTTGCCTCTTTGAGGGCGAAACCTCCAATAGAGTAGGGCTCGATTACAAAATAAGGCACGATGCTCCTCAATGGGGAGTCTCTATCCTTTATATAGGATTCATACATGAAATACCATGGTTCAGTACCATGGTTCTTATTAATACCATCTATCTAATACCATGGCCCATTTGCAACTAACTGTGGTCCCTTATTTAAATGCAGGCCAACCACTTACAATTATTAATATGTGCTTTATTGACTCTTTAACTAACTATAACTATGACTCACCCTATTACATAAATAAGGGGGTTAGGGTTGGACCCTAACATGCCCTCCCCCATAAAAACAACCTTGTCCTCAAGGCTGAAGCTGCGGAAACTGTTGAAGAACAGTGGTTGGTTCCCAGGTCGCATATTTTGGATAGGTTTCTTTCCACTTAACGAGGACTTCCTTGATCGTGCGGCCGCGAAGGTGTCATTCTCACATGTCAAGAGCCTGTTCAGGTTGGACCCAGATTGAACCTTCTTCATCCAATTCTGGTAGACTGGTTTGAATTCTGTAATTGTTCCCAACCACTTTCTTGAGGCATGAGACATGGAAGACGGGATGGATTTTTGTAGTGGGTGGCAAGGCTAGCTTGTAGGCTACTTCTTCGATGCGCTGAAGTATTTGATACGGTCTGTAGAATTTTGGAGATAATTTCTGACAACCCTTATCTTTGAGAGATGTTTGCTTATATGGTTGTAGCATCAAGAATACATGATCCCCTTCTTGAAATGTGCACTCTGAACAATGTTGGTCTGCCTATGGCTTCATGCGATTTTGAGCTTGTTGGAGATTATCTTTGAGGTGGGCAAGCATGGTTGCATGTTTCTGTAGGATTTGATCCACTACTTGTACCTTAGAGCATCCCGAGATATAAGAAGTAGGTGAAGGGGAGAGTTGACCATAAACTGCTTCATATGGAGTCATCTTGCCAGTGGCATGATAGTTAGTATTATAACACCATTCGGCTAGAGGTAACCACTATAGCCATAGATGTTGCTTTTCTGAAGTGAAACACTTGAGGTAGGTCTCCAGAAATTTGTTGGCTACTTCAGTTTGACCATCAATTTGGGGATGATAGGAAGTACTGAGTTGGAGTTGGGTACCTTGTATCTTAAAGAGTTCTTGCCAAAAGTTACTGGTGAATATTGGGTCATGATCAGACACAATGGAAGTGGGCATACCATGCAATTTGAAGATCTAGTCCATGAAATATTGAGCCACCAAAGCGGGTGTAAAAGGCTAGGGTAGGGCGCAAAAATGAGCATACTTAGAAAGTCTGTCCACAACCACCATGATGAATGACTTGTTGCCTAACTTCGGAATACTAGTAATGAAATCCATAGAAGCATTCATCTAGATTGAGGCAGGGATGGGCAATGGTTGTAAAGTGCCTAGGGATTTGACTATTTCTCCTTTGTGGCGCTAACACACATCACATTCAGCTACAAAAGTAATAATTTCCTTTTTCATGCAAGTCCAAAAGAATGAACGTCGAGTGCGAGCATAACTCTTCTAAAAGCCTGAATGGCCTGCAGTGGGAGATGAGTGCAACTCTGCCAAAATGTGACTTCTGAGGGTGGATGTTGGTGATATCACAACTTTGTCCTTGTAGCGAAGAATCTCGTCTTGCCAAGAGTAGCCCACTGTGGAATTTGGATCTGCTTGCAATTTATTAATGAGTTGGGAGAGCGAAGGACATGAAAACCATTCCTTGTGAGCCTCTTCAATCCATGCTAGAATGGGAAGAGAGATTGCTAGTAGGGGTGCTTTCCTCCTCAAATTGGTGTGATAAAGCATCTGATATGACATTTTCACGCCCTTTCTTCTAAATCATCTCATAATCATATCCAAACATTTGGCTAGCCATTTATTTTGTTGTTGCGAGGATAGGCATTGCTCCAAAAAATATTTAAGGCTTTGATGGTCTGTGTGGATTTGGAAACACCGCCCCAATAAGTATGGTCACCAGGTATCCACTGCATGTAAGATGTCCATCATCTCCTTCTCATAGGTAGATTGTCCCAAATTGGTCCAACTTAGTTGTTGGATAGTGAAGGCCAAGGGTCGACCTTCTTGCATGAAGACAACCCCAATACCCATACCTGAAGCATCACATTCAATCACAAAATATTTGGTGAAGTTGGGTAGTGCTAATATGGGAGTGGAACACATGGCATGTTTGAGAGCTAGAAATGCCTGTTATGCTTCATCATTCCAGAGGAATGAATTTTTCTTGAGAATGTGAGTGAGGGGTCTAGCAATGTGACCATAATTGCAGACAAATTTGCGATAGTAGCTGGTGAGACCCAATAATCCTCTCAAACTCTTCAAGGTCTTTGGTTGGGGCCAATCTTGCATCGCCTGGATCTTTTTGGGATCCATCCTGACACCTTCACCCCACAATGTGGCCCAAATACTCAACTTCTTTCATGCCAATTTGGTGATAGCCCGAGCAAAGGTGTAGCTTAGTAAAGAATTGAGCCCCATTTAGTTCATCCAACAAATCATCAACAACCGGGATGGGAAATTTATCTTTGGCCATCAGCTTGTTGAGGGCCCTGATGTTTGGAAACATACGCCATTCCTCATCTTTCTTGAGCACCATGACCATAGGCGATGAATAAGGACTAATGTTAGGATGAATGACACCAGCTTCGAGGAGTTCCTTGATGATTTTTTCAATTTCATTATTTTGGACAAAAGGGTATCTATATGGGCACACATTTGGTGGTTGTGCCCCTGGGACCAAAGTAATGCTATGATCATATTCCCCTCTCGAAGGTGGAAGCTTATGAGGTTTGTCAAAGACCTGCAAATGGTCGTTTAAGACCTGTTGCATCTTAGGATGAATATGAAGAGAAGTGGGCTCAAAGGCCTGGATGGCATTAAATTGGGTGATAACTCCATGGTGACCCCTTTTTAACAACTTTTGCATCTAGTGTGAGCTGATGATAGAAGGAGCATCTGCCTGGAGTCCATGGATGGTATGCGTGTGGTCATTCTTCTTAAATCTCATATATAACTCCTCGAAATCCATTATTCTTGAGCTAACTATGTGGAGCCATTTAGCCCCCAAGACAATGTCACACCCACCCATGTTGACGGAAAACATGTGGGTCTTTAGGTGCTAATCTCCCATCTGAATTTTGATATTTTCACAACAGTTGTCACATTTCATTGTCCCCCCATTAGCATTCTCAACTTGGAAATTAGAGACTGCTCTAACAAAACAATGCACTACTTCTACGACTCTTTGATGGATAAAGTTATGCGTGCTGCCACTATCAATCAAGACTACTACAAGGTGATGTTTAACAAAACCTCTGATTTTGGGAGTTTGGGGAGAAGAAATGCCTGCCAAAGCATGGAGCGAGATAACTGGTTCTTCTGGTGTAGCTGGGAACTCATTGTCCTGCTGGTTGTCCTCATCTTCCTCCTGTGGTCCCTCAAAGAGTGGGGATTCCTCAGTAGCATCAATTTGAAAGAATTTGGGTTCCTTGCATTTATGCCTTGGGGAGTATTTTTCATCACAGTAGTAACGCAATCCTTTCTTTCTTCTTTCTTCGATTTCTGCTGGTGACAACTTTTGAACCTTAAGCGTTTAGGTCATGCTCGGAGCCTAGGTTGGGCATCCCATGGCTATGAAATTTGGATGATGAGACTAGGCCACTAACGCGCATTCCACTTCACGAGCCATCATGCAAGTTGCCAGCCATGTGGCTGGGTGGTGCATCTCGACATGGGCTTGTATGGTGTCTTTGAGACCACTGATAAAACATTCCAAGTAGAATTCATCTGCCAGACCTCCTGTGCGGAATGTTAATGCTTCAAGGGCTATAATATAGTCTTGTACTGTGCCTGTCTATCTGAGCTTAGTAAGACAACCCAAAAAATTAGATTCATGTTCAAAGCAATCAGAAAAGGCTTTTGAGAATATCTGTTAAGTAATTGGCCTTGCATAACATTTTTGATGCCACTACCACCATTTCCATATTTCTTGGTCCAAGTAAAGGCTTCCTACACTTAGCTTAGTCTCATCATCTTTGACGTGATTCAATGTGAAATATTGGTCCATTTGTGATAGCCATATGGCCAGATGAGAGCCATCAAATTTTTACATGTCCAGCTTGGGTGGTCAAGGGTGGGAATGTTGGTGGTTTCCATGGAAGTGAAGAGAATGGCTAGATTCACCCTCGAGGTCTTCATTAAAAACATATGCCTCTGCTTGTAGCACGGACTTGTTGTTTGTGACTGCGTCATTTAATGACTGAATATACCTCGTTAACTCCTCCAACCTTTTCTCAAGGGTGTCCATATTCTCATTGGCCATAGCTTGAGCTCTGGTTTCTACCATGCACAGATCTAATTCACTTGTCATCACTGTGAAAAAATTTGGGACCACTCAAAAATTTGAATCTGACAAGTGAATGGTACCACCTTACTCAGCCTGTCGTCCTGATTCTTATGGGCTAAGTCTCCTATAAGCATCCCGAGAGGGCCTCAATTTGTTTTTTTTTAATTTACTCCGAACAGAGTTTTACTCCTCGCTTAGGAATACTGCAGTAGCCAATTCTCAGAAAAGTTAATCCTGACCAATGTCCTGCAAGAATCACCCTAAGGTATAGGAGCCAAAAGACTCCTTGCACAAATAGTCAGATCTTTCTGCGAAACCCTCAACTACAGAGTGTGAGTAGGAATGTCGCAATGACTGAACCCCCACTGCTAGATCTAAATGGCGGATCTGATTGTTGCGGCTGCAACAGAACCAAACCTACTAGATCTGATCTGGAAAAGAATATGATGGGCGATATGTAGAGAGACAAGGGAACTATGGTCTCAAGGAGTGTCAGGTGCTACAGATCGCAATATACATAAGGGTCCAATTGAAGTACTTGGACCAAACTTTTAGGGCACTAACTAAGGAGGATCAATCGTACCCATCGTCGTACTAGCTGACTACCCTATCGTATGTGCGAGTGATCTCCCCGAGTGCTATTCTCGTGTATTGTAGCAGCAAGACGGCTGACGGTTTATCTACGGCGAGGTTTCAGGTGAGCCTAGGGGGCTTCCAATATACCTAGAGGGTACATGGAAGACAGTCCGTGCATGGTTTTGTGTAATGTGCTACTACTCGAATGGGTACCCACAGGGGTTACAAGGGAGTCCAACAAGCTTGACCACCTCTTGTATTTCCTGCATGCATGACTCCCCAAATCCGCATGTTTATGCACTCAGGAACATATCCCGTGGTTTGAAGATGGTGGAACACGTCTCTAGCCAAACAATTTCTGCTAAAAATGGACATCCCACCAACCATAGAAAGTGCTCTGATACCACTTTTTATGTTCTTGACCCTGCGAGAAGATGCCAAAATACCAAATATACGAAGAAATACAACCCAAAACATAGAACAAATGATAAATAACAACATGTATTTTATTATTCAGAAAGGAAAGCAATGTTCACTTGCCTCTTTGAGGGGGCAACCTCCAATAGAGCAGGGCTCAATTACAAAATAAGACATGATGCTCCTCAATGGGGAGTCTCTATCCTTTATATAGGATTCATACATGCAATACCATGGGTCAGTACCATGGTTCTTATTAATACCATCGATCTAATACCATGGCCCTTTTTCAACTAACTGTGGTCACTTCTTTAAATGCGGGTCAACCACTTACAATTATTAATATGGTCTTTATTTACTCTTTAACTAACTATAACTATGACTCAACCCTATTACATAAATAATGGGGTTAGGGTTGGACCCTAACAAATTCCCCCAACACCTATGATGCGCCATATCTAAATTATCTGCATTTGTGCGTTGGATCACATCGAAGGAGATTCATATGGCTAGCATTCCATACTGGCATCAAGAGATAGATGAGATTGTTTGAATGTTTGAGAAGGAACTCTCAATGAGTATCATGGACTTGTAGGTTCATCTTCTAATTCAACTAGTAAATGAGGTTGAATTAGTTGGGGTGGTTTCTTGTCATTGGATGTTCTTCTTGGAGAGGTACATGATGAAATTGAAAGGTTTTGTTCGAAAAAGGGAAAAATCAGAGGGGTCTATGGTAGAGGGGTATATATCATATGAGTCTTTCTATTATACCAATGATTACATCAAGCAGATTGACAACACACCAGGTGTAATTATTTGGGATGAAGAAAAGGATGAAGACAAAAGAGAATGGAAGCTTCTCGAAATGAATGGAAATAGGTGCATGATAAATAATAAGAGGCTTATCATTTGTCAAATTTATACATAGTAAATATTCACACTGAACTTCATATTAATGCATATTTTGATATCATAAGTACTACATATCTATATATATATATATATATATATATATATATATATATATATATATATATATATATATATATATATATATATATATATATATATATATGTTGGTTTGATTTCATTAGTGAATTTGGAAATTGAAGCCATAAAAGAATTAATTCTTTACAATATCTAAGCGACACAACCATGAGTCACATTATACGAATAGAAGAAGAGGAAATGGGATAGTGACAGGCAAGAATTCAAATGGTTGAATGGTATAATCATGCCTTATCATGATCATTTAAAAGAAAATATGCCAATGACATGCCCTAGTAGTTGGGTTTTCGATCAAATTAGAAAGAAATACAGTGCATCTGGTCATTACCCATGTGCTAAAGAGGACACACTAAACAAAGGGATTGGGTGTAGCAACTGAGTAATTATAATCTCTTTATGTATATTTATAACTTCATACTACACCTTTGAATTATATATATATATATATATATATATAGATTATGTTCGAGTTATTAGACACATGACACTGTGATTTTTTCACATTTTTATAGGTGATTTCTTTCCATCTATGTCAACATATGGACATCCTTTTCGCATGGAGGATGTCGATGATGGATGCATTGCACAAGACTTTGGAGTGGAAGTCAAGTTCGACTAATATAGTCATGCTAGCCACTATGATCAAAACCTAATGCAAGGGACGTCAGGTTACGTTGGAAAGATACAAGAGATCATTGGAGTGGGTTTCTATTTATTCAAATGTGTTATTTTTAGGTGCAAGTGGTGGGACATGTTTGATAAGAATAATGTAAAGCAAGATCACAATAGCTGGTTAATATCTATCAACTCTAGAAATATGCGGCATGAAGCTAGGGAATCTTATGTTTTCCCAAAACACTGAAACCAAGTGTTTTTTTACACATTTGTGCTGGATAAGTATTGGTGGTTTGTATTAAGACATGAACCTAGATCAAAACATATTTTTGAGAACAACATTGTTATCCTGCCAAATGAAGAATATAATCAAGGTGACAACAACGGAGAGTGATATGTACTTGTGTTATTTCATCATTTATACTATTATTGTATGTTTTTGTTTTCTTTATTTTTCTATTTATATTGTTTTCTTTTCATCTTGTTGACATTCTATATAATTGGTAAGATTCACAAACGTTTTTACACTTTTTTTGCAGTGGAAATATTTTTACACTTAATACTAAGTATTTCCAATTGTGTAGAATATCTATGATAATAAGGATTCAAGGTCACAATCCATATCAAATAGGAAAATGAGAAGAATATAAAGAAAATGAGAAAATAGCGAATTTGTAAAAAAACATTTCATATTTAGTCTCTATTTAGATACTTATTAGTTTATTAATCAAATGACATGTTTTTTGTTCCTGTTTAATTGAAAATCAATATAAATCATTTAGTGATAATTCTATGAGGACTTTAGCAATGAAAAATATTGTGTATTAATATGCGAGACTAAATTCTTGACATGAGAGGTAAAGTCATGTTTAGTATATTTAAATTACGGTTCTTGCAACGTTACGTAAACTAAAAGGAGGTCTTATGCATATATAAAATGTTGATTACATATTTTTATGGGCCATAAGAGAAACAAACCAACTTATATGGTTGCATGACATGTTTTAATTTTTCCTTCATAGATAATGGAACAATTTTGACTTCTCTTTATAAATAAAAGTTGAATTAATAAATATTTTATGGCTAAGAATTAAATGACAAATAATGTGATGGTGATTAAGAGGAATTTGTTTGACTTTCAAATAGACTTGGTGATGCATTTTTCTTTCCTCTTTAGATTATGTAATATAAATATTTATTTTTATGTATTTATAAGTAAATTATTTGATGTAGACATGTTTTTATCATTGTGAACATGATGTAATGTTAGCTAGGAGGAATGTGAAAGCATTAATTTTGGTGACTATCTCGTGATAAGTATGTGGAAAAAATAATACTTCTTGAGTTGTTCTTTAAGAAATAATCAAATATATTATTTGTCAAAAGTTTAAATCTAATATA
Source organism: Pinus tabuliformis (assembly GCA_031772625.1). Taxonomy (NCBI): domain Eukaryota; kingdom Viridiplantae; phylum Streptophyta; class Pinopsida; order Pinales; family Pinaceae; genus Pinus; species Pinus tabuliformis. Next base: position 1,491,731,928 of record CM062819.1, on the reverse strand, counting down.
GTATGATTTCTGTATTAATTATCTCATATTTATTACTAAAAAGAGTTAAATTTAAGCCATTATAATAACAAATGGAGAACCAAATAGCACAAAAATGTTATTTCATTATTACTAGAAAAAAGTTCATTTGCCTCTTTAAGGGAGAACTTCCAATAGAGCAAATTCCCAACTACAAGTAAATTCACAAACATTATTTTACTTTTTAGATCCTCTTCTTTAGAGAGAAATTTCTAATTTAAATTGGTAAGAGTTGTTATAAATATTAAATTTAAATTGCTTGAAAATATCTTAACTTTAGTAATAAATTAAATGATATATACATAAGTTATATTAAATCTAAATTAATTATAAAAAAATTGACTTAATTTTTTTAAATTTAACAATAGATTGAATTTTATAAACCAATATTGAATTGGTTAAATTGTGTTTTTTAGTAATTTATTATTATTAATATTTTATATGAAAAATTGAATGAGTTACATTTTTTGTCTTATTAAAACTGACTAAATTATTTTATCTTTACTTATTTTTTCCTTGTGAGTATTGAAATATTTTACTAAGTTAGAATGAAAAGGAATGAACTATATAAGAAATAGAAAATATTTATCATAATTTTACAATCATACTTTCAACCATACTAAAAAAAATTGTAATTTATAAAAATATCTTTGCATTTTTTTAAAGTAAGTTGTTTTGCATGCAATTTCATATATAAAAGTTTTACATAAGTTCACCAATACATAATCTATAATAAATTTTATTTCATAAAAATAAACACCATGATGATAACCATCTAACAAACATAACCATCATCCATGATACACACTCAAATTCATTACCATCATCTAAATATATACACCTCTAGCACATATAAACGTTATTAGGTAGCGCACAAATCTAATAATCTAACAGTGCATCATCATTGTGATCACATCTAACAAAACAAAAAGATTGTAATCTGACATAATAACCACACACATCCTCAAATTAATATACATCTCACGTCAAATAATTGCTATCACATACACATCTATCTGTAAGAACATGAAATGAACATATCTAACATGACCTAACAATATACACATAAACACCAACATATAAATTAAGTACATAAACATGAACAAAAAAATGCACCTTATATATATATACAAAAAATTTAATTAAATATCCAATACAACAGATGTAGTAGTACCAACATAGTCTACAAAATAAGACGATGGATGGTAAACTATTGCCTTAACATTTGTCGAACTTTGAGGTGGAGGAGGAGGTGGCTCATTTGTAATAAAATATGATGGATTTTCAACTATTGTCTCAACGTATATCGAACTCTAAGGTGGAGTAGGAGGTGGTTGGTCTACTCTGTCACGAGAAACATAAGGCACATCCTCTAGCTCTGGCATCTCATGATTATTATGCGACTGAGAAGGAGTTGTACTACCAAAAGGATCATCGACACCCTAACTATGATTCGATGGAGAAGTACTACCAAAAGCATCATGATCACCACCGTCATATAACATATATGTGATTTCATGTCTGCATCCCTCATCGCTACCAGTACCCTACTAGCTCCGAAGATATGATGCATAAGGGACATCATCTCGCGTAGATAGTCCCTTTAGAGATCCACAAACCTAGGATATGTGTTCATGTCTCGATCCCTCATAGGGAAGACTCCCTCCTCAACTAAAACTCAGACCAATTGTCACAACAGTCCATCTAAAATATCAGACCAACCCCCAGGGCCTGAACGTCAATTCCCCCTTGACGATGTGCCTCACCCTCTTAGGCTTCACCCATCTCCTCATCTCCTCCATCTGGTGGGGGAAGAGGCATGTCCCCATGGAATGTGTCATTGTATAAAAATATATATAGCACACAACAATAATTAGATAATTTCATTAAACAATTTAATCAAACAAGTTAAAGAATGTGCTAGAATAAATTTTATTCTAATTAATTAAAAAAAATTGAAACTAGATTAATTTAAAGAAAACATTAATATTACCTCTATCATCTAGAGGCTCAACCAATGTCAAAAGGAAGTTGGGACACTGTCTCCAATCAATCCACGCATACGAAAATGACAATAAGATAAATGCATGGTCAAACCCACTGGCTAGTAGTGTTGATGCCTAGGCAGAAATCCTGGCTGGATACTCCGAGAGGCCCTTCTTGGGCATTATCTTGCCCCACATGCACATTCGGACTGTAGGCATTGGCCTAGGAGGGTGACGTCAAATTTCAGCCTTGTCGCTAGAAACCTTTCAAGAAATAAACAAAAAATATTTGAAGTGAAAGGGAAGCTCACCCTTCCATGTATCATCACATGACATCTATCTAAATCCATACAAAACTGCCTCAAAAAACTAACAGACTATCTAATACATCATGGCACCTGAATCAAAGAATCGACATAATACCAAAGATGGAAACTAATGCATTTCCCATCACTACTAAAGTATGCAATGTTGGTGACTAGTAATAAGAGGCACCTATCCTCCTGTGCAGCAAAAGGAGAAATTTGTAGTTGTCCACCACACACCTGAAAATCTGCTAGACCGATTACATGAGGCCCAACATATCTCATAGATTAAGCAAGTTGACTCTCTACTGCAACCCCATAAGGAACATTAGGGAACTAGGGAAATCCTCCCCTCTCCTGGATATGTCAGTGATAAAGAATATGTCCTCCTCAAAGGGCCTATACCACGCCTTAGGACTAACATGGAAACCATTCCCTTGGACACTCCATTGGTGGATCTAATGGGCCAATAAGATAGAGTGTGCCTTCAGGAATGTGGCCTCGTCATAGTACTTTAGGAGGCCTACATTCCTTAAGATCGCTCAGGTTGTTGTGCTAATCGATTGAGGGTATAAATCCCTATCCCTTTCTATGTTCTCCCAATGTCAGACCATATTATATTGGTCTATCATTTTCTCCTGCTCCCTCTATTGATGTCTCTGCTAGTGTATTTGCTACATGATTAACATATAAAATACATTAGTGTCATACACTAAATAAATTAAAAATTATTAAATAAAAAATGTATTTATAAGTATGGAAACATAACTTTCAATTTAAAAAAAATCCCTAGTATGCCTAAAAGATAGTAATGCACCATCTTTGGTGTGCTATCAAGCAAAACTACACTCACATCAGTGTGCACATACCTATGAGATGCTACTTTTCGTTCACATATTTAAATTTTCATCACGGTGCATCTCACTTATGCACCAGTGTGCATGTATAACCTTTTCACATCGAAACGAAACGTTCAGGTTATCGAATGCACCAAACTTTATTTTTTAATATTATTGTTGCGGTGAATTGGGTAAATATAAATGCATAGGGCATAATCTAAAAATGTATGCATTGCAATATATTTTTATAACTTTCCCGGTGTGTTTTCACCTACGAAATGCACTGAAACAATAGTGGTGTGTTCTGTTCATACACCGAATTGTGGTGCACTAGGTAAATTTATAGGGTGAACTGCTATAAGTGCGAGTCAAACATATCCAGTGCATTACACAGGAAAACATATTTTTTTTCAAAAGCAATGGATTTTATAAGATATTTTACAATTCTAATTGCTAAAAAATTCAATTAGAGAGAAATACAGACATTACCTAGACGTTTTCTTGATGGGGAGGCATTGTTGACATGCAATTGAAAAACAAAAAAAATCACCACCATTTGAGAAAATCAGAAAGCCACACACTGAGCATGGTACCAAAAGGTGGTGAGGAAGAGAAGCACTGACAACAAGGCACTTGCATGAGGAAATAGTGGCCCAAGTGCTTCAGAACTCTCCATCATTGTACATGGTAAAGATGAAATTTATTGCTGAGAGTTCTTTTTTTTTAACCATACTTCGGTGCATTATTATAACCACACTGGTCCATCAAGTATCCAAGAGCACCACTATTTTTTTTAATTTAAAAACCCATAGCAGTGATTTTTTGAAGACACCACCAGGTGTTCTAATACAGGTACTGCATAAGATCTTTTTTGGACTACAACACCTTTTTTTCTTAAATTAAAAATTGCCTAGCAGTGCTCTTTATATGATGCATCGATGTTTTTTAATACATTAACAGCACTGATGCTTCATTGGAATATAGCACCGCATTTTTTTAAAATTTAAAAGCTATAGTGGTGCTCCTTCTAGGTATGCACTAAGGCTTTTTACTACAAAATAACACCGATGTTGCAGGTTTATATAGCACCAACAACTTAATTTAACCTTTTTTTCGATGCTATCAATTATTCAAAAACCGGTGCATTTTTTTATTTAGTGCACTGTGTTTTTTATTTTATAAAAATAAGCATTCCATGGTGCACCATTTCCTATTCGTCGGTGCTAGTATGGATAAGAAAGCGTGAGTGCGTATGTAAATTATAGTCACACCATCAAAAAATAATATGATAAAACATCTGCCCACCCACCTCCACTAGTGACCTCTGCTACAAATGGATTTTTCGGCTATTTTTATAGGGGCTTCCGCAAAAACCTTCACTAGAAGTTTTTTTCCATGTAATGTTTACATATATTTTCTTAAATTATGGTGTAATGTCCCAAACAAACCTTCAAGCTCAATTATAATCTTCCAAGAAAATGTTTCATAGAATATTTATAAAAGTTTATCTCACACATTTTTTACAAATAATTTGAAGGGAAACTCAGAATAAGATATCAGAGAGATTCTGTCAAAAAAGTTTATGTATGAATTGGAATGAGGCAAATAAAATCCTTTATTAAGAACAATTTCCAGGTATTACAATATTATTTGCAGAGAATACACTTGGATTTTAACACCAGAAGGCAAAGCTCGATTGTGCTTATCTAGAAATGTTGTTGAAAACCAAATATACTGCTATAGGTATGTATATAAAGAGAAGATACAGGTATGAACATGTAAATATTTTGTCTCCTTAAATGCATTCCCTTCTTTTTAATCAAACCATTCACCCTCATCCAAAATGTATAGTGTTGTAGCTACTAATAACACACCCCTTCTTATATATAGGAATAAGAAAAGTTCAGTCCACAAGTCTGCCACAATGGACTGCAATTTGATCCCTTGTGTGTTAATGGTATCAATGTGTCCTAAGTAGAATGATGGTTGGAAATTTGATGGTTAAGCTCCACCCTTGATCTGCAACCCACTTTATTTGTGGAACAATGATATTCTAAAGCAACCCAAGCAGCTCAATCCTTTTCTCAATTGTGGAGAGAGGTTATGACAAGGAATTCAAGACCTCCTTTTGTGCCTTAATTAAGCCTCCTAAGGTTTCTTTTAATACCAAATGAATTAGTCTCCTTATTGAATAAAATAGTGTAAGAAAATGATGTTGGAACCCTCGATCTTTGAAGGGAATGATACGATTTAGTATCTTCTGATTGTTCTCCTAATTGTCTTCCGAAATCAATCTTCAATCCTAAGGAATGTGTAGCTATTTGACCTCCCTATTTTTGTTTACCTTGACACCAAGTAAGAACACTTAGGCCCTTATTTCTGCTTGGAATTCATCCCTCTATGTGGACAAATTAAATTCCCTGCTAGTATTAATATAAGGTTTCCTGCAAGCATGGGTACATTCTTTGTAGTGTCAAAGCTAACCCACCCATGTTCCCCTTTTTTCATAAAGAGCCATGTGATTATTTCTACTACAAGTTTGACAACTGACTCTGCTATGGATCCTACTACATTCACCTTCCTTGACAAGAGAAACAAATATATTGGTATTACCATGGAACCAATCAGTATTCCCATGGCTAAATGCATCCATCCAAACAAAAGCTAGCCTTGTTCAGTTCCACTACTAGGATCCTCATAAAGCATCCAAATACGAGGACCAATTCCTGAAAAAAATATGAGAATCTACTTTCCATCGGCATTGGGATTGATATGAGTGGTTGATGTCATAAGTACAAAGTGGAGGTATTGTAATAAGTTATGAGGAACCATCATATGTCGCAGCCATAAATAGAACTGTAACAAATAATACAACACCAAGATCCACACATGTTGACAATGAAAGTGGAACAACAGACCAAACAAGATCACCCAAGAAGTAACTTTTATGGGTATAATATTTCCAAGTTGCTATAACATTGACCCAATATCCATTCTCTACAAAAAAAAAGTGTTGAAGTTGCCAAAACAAAGCCACATAAACTTAACATTGTGAGAGATAAGCCTTTGTAGTTCCTATTGATAGGACTGCATGCTTGCCCCACATGTGATAGTAGTCACATGTGATAGTGGTTCTATGTAGTTTCTTTGGCTTTCCACTGTAACCAGTTTCTCATTACAACCTTTAGAATCACGAACTCATTTCTTGATACATATACCCAATATGAAAATATTGCCAATACCAAATGAACAATTACCAAATGTATATGGCTATTTAGGAAGGTAGTTGTTAGTCCTCTAGCAATTGTGTAAACAAGGATACTAAGAGGTATTAGCAAGCTCACAACATAGATATTTACTCCAATAAGCATTTCCACAATAACAGATCCTCCCAAAAGTAACATTTTTGTTTAAATAATGTTTGTCAACTAACAAAACACAATGTGTACAACAAAAATCCATCTAGCTTGAATAATCACACAAACAATGTGTGCATAAGGAGCCTTCCTTTCAATTTTGATAGATATTATTCCAAAAGGATTTACTTGAACCATAAATCACTTGCATACCGAAAAGGACCACTAATTCCATACTCTCGAGCAATATTGAAACTCTCATATTGAAGTTGTAATACACCTCTAGACAAACCATATTGAGTACTTCCCCTTTAAATAGTGGTATAACATCATCAACTTTACAAAGCTCTTTATCTCCAAGCATAAGGGTTCAAATTCTTGTTTTAAAGTGTTTATTTCTCCTGGAAAACACACAATAGTGGATTGCAATAACTCCAACCTCTATTTTCCTTTGTCCTCAGTTAAAGGATTCAAATCTTGCAAAATACACAATTTTGGTAGGCTGACACAGACCCCAGTAAATTTATCTAAACCTTTATGCCATAATTTTCTCATATCAATCGCTTCAACAACTCCACCGATTTCATACAATGTGTGTGTGGCTTTCTTAGATATCATATCAATAAATAGTACACAGTTAGGAGGCACGGAAAGATAGTCAGAAGCATCCACACTTAGTTTCTCTAGTGTTTCCTGAGGTATTTGTTCCAATACAACTACAGTATTTGTTACTATTCTTAGACATATATTACTCCTTTTTTCCCTTAGAGTCTCGAGAAATTTCAATTATTCAATCACAAATATTTAACCACCCATGGAACTTACATAGCCAATGTGTTTCTTTTCTGCTTGAGCTCTTTCATCTTTTGAGATATTTTTATTCATCTATCCCTCAGGGTAGTTGGTTTCAAATATGCAATCTCCTTCATCGATCATTGTCTCTGCTTCAGTGTTCTTATCTTTGTAATTCTTTTCTTTCCATGATAATATACATGCTTACATCTTCTCTAACATGTTTGGGAAGCCTCGGTCATAATCTTCAAATTTTTATGTGGAAGCATTTTTCCCTTAGCCTTCAATTATGGTCCTCAAATTTCTCTCATCAATATCACCCACAATTGGCGAGAGTCACACTCTAATACCACTGTAATGTCCCTAACAAACCTTCAAGTGAAATTGTAACCTTCCAAGAAAATGTTTCCAAAACCATTCATAAAGTTTTCTCTCACACCTTTTTTATAGACACTTTAAAGGTAAACTCAGAAATAAAATATCACAAAGATTATGTCAAAACAACTTATGTGTAAACTAGAATGAGGAAAAGAAAAATATTTTATTAAGAAACATTGCTAGGTATTACAATATCATTTGCAAAGAATACACCTAGTTTTTAACACTAGAATACAAATCTTCATTGTGTTGATCTGGAAATGCTCTTGAAAATGAATATATTGTTACAGTTATGTCTCTAAATAGAAGCTACAAATTTGAACATGGAAATCAATTGCCCCCTTGAAATGTTGTCCCTTGTTGTCAACCAAACCATCAACCTCCTCCAAAATTTATAGGGTTGTAGCAACCAATAACGCGACCGTCCTTATATATAGATAAGAAAAATTTGATCCATAAGTCTATCATAGTGATTTGCAATTTGATCCCTCGTGTGTGATTGGTATCAGTGTTTCCTAATCATAATGATGGTTGGGGATTTGATGGTTCAACTCCACCCTTGATGCACAACCAACTTTATTTATAGGAAAATGATTTTCTACAATAACCCAAGTAGCTCAATCCTTTCCAATTCTGGAGTGAGGTTATGACAGGGAATTCGAGCTGTAAAATTATTAGATCACAAATATGGATGTAGATAATGAATAATTGCACAAACTTGCAAGAAATTGAAAAAGAAAAATTGGAATGGAGAATGAATTTGATTACTCAATATTTGTTTGAGAATCAAGACATAAAGAAACTAAGTTAAGCTTAGTTGTACATGAAATAACTATGGATAATTAAAACTAACTAATGATAAGTGTGCTTTTTGTTATGTTAATGTGCACATGCACCACATGAAAGCTCTCGAGTTAACTAACTAAAGCCAAGTGCACACCACATGTAAGCATTTGAGTTAACTAACTAAATCCAAGTGCACACCACATGCAAGAACTAGAGTTAACTAACTAAATTCAATTGCACATCACATGCAATAACTAGAGTTGAACTGAAGCTAATGAAGGCTAACTAGGTGCATGTACACCAACATGGGCCCTCCTTTTGTGCACTAATTTAGCCTCCCAAGTTTGCTTCTAATTCCAGATGACTCGGCCTCCTTGTTGAAGGAAGCATTAGAATAAAATTATGTTGGATCCCTCGATATTTGAAAGAAATAACATGACCTGGTATCTACTGATCGTTATCCTAATTGTCTTCCAAAATCAATCCTTAAGCCTGCAGAATGGGTAGCTATTCAACCTCCCTATTTTGTCTTCCCCTTGGCACCAAGTAAGAGTACTCGAACCCTTATTTCTAATTGGAATGTGTCCCTCTGCGTAGAGAAGATTCTCGACCCTCTAGAAGATAGATCACGACCTTGACTTGTTTCTCAGACACATAAGTAATTTCCATAATCAATCTCTTACTCGGCCCTCATAGAAAATAATTATGTGTGGCCTCCTGTAATAATATTGATAACCCTGCAAACTAGAATTTGAAACCAATAATCTCCTGCAAAATACAAAGGATGATGCCAACAAACCCCTACAGCAGATTAAGATCAGATTTCAAAAATAATCAAAGATGGAATTCCACTAGGGTGGCAAGCGATGTCCATCAAAGATTGAGAAAATGTAACTAGGGTGGAAAGAAATTTGTCGAAGCTAGTGTGAGAGTTTCTTTAGAAACCCTTGATAACAAACTCACTTGAGATCCTCACCAATAGAAAATGATATGCCGAAATAGAATGATCAATCATTGAGCTCTAACCTCCTTTTATAATCTCTCATTGAGACTTTTCCAAGCTTCTAGATCTTCTTTTAATATTTCTTTATTGAAGAAGTCATTTTTATCCTTCTAAGTGAATTTTCCCCCTTTTTAATAATAAAATGATTTTCCCCTTTTCTTATTAGTGATTATTTATCATTTTTATTTAATAATATCAAAATTGGGTACTTTCCCCATGGTCTCCAAGATAATTTTCTCCTCTCTCGAGTCTATAAGAGACAACTAGGGGAGGAAATAATAGCTCCAAATTCAAGAAATATGGGACATTGCATATGGTAGGTAGTATTTGATGGTCAATAGGGTAGTTGATTTAGTTTAGGTGGTTTTCTTATGAAGCTTAACAATGAAAATTCTTTGCACAAATATTTTAAAACCATGGCATAAATATTGAAACTACATCCATAAATTATGGCAAAAAACTATGAGACAATTATTCACATGGTATAAAAGTTGCAATAAGACCTTCAAAGTTATGGTCCAACCAAATGTTGGAAAAATATTTTTTTCAATAATATTGGAAAATAAATATTCATTTTTCAAAGTTAAACATTTAAACTTGCATTGATCAATGCTAAACTAATAGGGGTAAACAGGGAAATCAATTGCTAGAGCCTTGCCTTGGCTGGGACTAATAACATAGACAAAACCATTCATATCCAAAATCTAACGTCATAAAATACTAACATTAAACTGATTCTATGAACCAATCAAATTTACCTTACTATCCCTTTTTTAAATAACTTAAAACATATCATAACTCAGTTGTCAAACCAGTAGTCAGGAGAGCCATCTCATCTCTATTGTTGTAAAACGAGTAGTGAGGAGAGTCATCTCTGCTTATTATTGGTGAATGTAGGCTAACTCATCACCCTTGTTTAAGGAAAATCATGCCAGCGGAAATGACTTGTTGGCGGTCCATAAGGGGCAGGCTTTCACTCTTGCCAGATGCCTCTTGGCCTTGGACCCTTCACCCTCAAGAAAAAAAGTTGCTCGCTTACTAAATATTTTAATAAATAAAAATATATATTTTCTAAATTTATATTAAAAAATAATATAAAAAATGTTAAATTTAAAACACGGCAAAAATTAAATTTTAGTAAAAATAAAATAAAATTCTATTTTTAAACTTTATTTTGTTTTCCTTTATTTAACAGATATTTAAAAAATAATGTAAAAAATAACAATAAAAATAAAAAAAGATTCCAAATTTTTTGACGAGTATGGAATAAATTTTTATCTTTTGAATTTATACCGTTTTCATTTATATTTTGAATTTGTTATTTTTTTATCCTGTTTCGTTAAATAATATAAGATAAGCGCAAGGAAATTTGAAGAATACGTTTTTTATGGTTTCTAATTCATACAAGTAAATTTGCTCATCATTTGTAAAATAAAACAATACTTTAGAAATATTTAAACTTTAAGTAATTAAAATATCATAATAATAAATATTTAATAATAATATAAAATAAAAAATAAATAAAACTGTAAAAGAAGTTTTAGATTTTTATTTATTTATTTATTTTGATGAATTGAGAGAATTGTTGTGGGCATATATTTCTTGTTATTTTGGGTTTATAAGAACCAGTTTAAATTCATCTTGATTTATCAACATTCTATCTAGATCTACCAACAGGCCAAAATGGACCAAATCTTTTTTTACTATAAAAGAGGTTTCCATGATCTACCAACAGGCCAAAATGGATCAAATCTCTTTTTACTATAAAAGACGTTTGCATCTCAAGAGATTTGATTCCTCCAGATGGAGAGACCGTGGGTTTAAATTCCTCCTTTAAATACGCTATAATCCACATGAATATCATGGGTTCTCAATACCATGGTTCATTTTTATTTTTATTATTTTTTTATTGTTTTATTTGTATTTGTATTTTTTAATTTTATTTTGACATGAGTACATTAATTTTTTTATTTTATTTTTTACTTATGAAGACATTGCATTACCTTACATCTCTACCATAGTGAGCTAGAGGGAACCTCTTCGTGCAATAAGATGATGATACCAATTAAACTAGCACACAATTTTAATTAATTTTAAAAATAATATAATTTATAGTTTTTATTTCATGTCTCAAATATACTTAAATATTAGTGTTTTATAAGAAATTTTTTTGGTAATAATCACACCAAAGATTTTAGTGTTTTGTTACTAAATATTATTTTTATAAATTAATATAAATTATAATATATTAATAATAATTTGTGTTAAAAAATTTGGAAAAACAAGTAATAAATATTTATTTATTATTTTTTAAATTACTAATTTTTAATTATTGAAATTTAAACTTGTAAATTAATAAAAAATAATTATTAATTATTATGTTAAATTTTATTAGGCATTGTCTAACTAATAGATGAAATGGTTTTTTGCCTAAATTCAGCGATTCAATTTCTCGCAAGATTGTGATTCCTCCTTGTTTAAAATACATTTTTGAATGCATAAAAGCAAGATTATGATTTCATGTTTTTTAAAATACAATTTTGAATGCATAAAGGTATTTTACAACTTGAGAAATCCTTGAGACACTTGATCTTTGCAAATTAAACAACTTAAACATGTGATTTTTAAAAATTTGTACTAGATTTTGAATAAAATTGACAAAAAAATATGCTCCTAAAAGAACCATTTGGCATATCAATTAGACTACCCAAACTTAATTCGTATTCTTGATTAAAAAAATTCATAACCTATAATGAGTAATCCATTTATAAATTATAGTGCTTAATTCTTGAATTACGTATTTATGATTTTTTGAATTCCACTTATAAATTGAAATGGACATTTTAATATATATTATTTATTATAATTATGCCGAAAAGCATTACCTTCTAATAATAACTCCCGTAGTTTCCACTTTGCATTTCTCTACACCGTCAGATCGAGTCGATTGGAGAATAGTGTACCTTCAGATCGAGTGTTAGACGATTGGAGAATAGTGTACCTTCGGATTGATACCGTTTCAACTAAATAACATTTGATAACGTCTCAACGCGTTGGTGTTAACCAAATTGGTGGTCTTTCACTACTCGACCGGGAGGTGTAACCCTACCCTGGTGGTCTTTGCCATTTTTCTCTAAACAATGGGAAAATAATCAGGGCATAAGAGCTCCGCCACGACAGTTGAGCGAGCGAAGATGCTCCAAGAAGTGGTAAGGGTTTTAAAGCTCGACGGGCTGGGACAATAGGAAAACAACAGATAAACCCTTACAAGTTTTTTTCGTTTATAAATTTGCCTTATTGTTTTAATTTGACTACCCTATTCGATTTTCATCCCAGGAACTCTGTGTACAGGTCGGTCTTTACCACAACCATGGCAATCCTTAATTTTTGAAACCTCATCAAGGAGGCGCTCATCATCGCCACACCATTACAGTAAGCTTCATTCCACCATGGCGTAAGGCTAACCAGATATTTATTTATTTCTACCCCTGAGCTTTCTAATGATTCACAAACTTTTATCTTTCTTTATGTTCACATGCTGGTCTTATATCACATTTTAGCTCGGTGAATGTTACCCATCTACAAATATTCAGTCATGTTTCAATTTCATTTTCCCATGTACATTTCTTGTTGTGCAGAGGTTAAAAATGCTAACGTGATTGTGCTATTGGGGTTTTGGCATAGGCAATTCCACTTAATTCATAGGTTCAGGCTCCTATGCCTCATGGCAAAAAGAGAGGCCTTTCTGGCAAATTTATCATCTCATTTCAAATTGGTTGTTTCCCACCACCTCTGGTGTGACCCACCTCTGTGACTTGTGAAGTGTCCTTGTGTTGATTGAAAAGAATCCATGCCTATTTACTCTGCATTCTCTATGGAAAGGGTCCATTACACCCAGATGATATTTAGCACGATGTGACAGTCACGATTGGCCACACCAGTGCTGAACAAGGCTTCAGTTTTGGGGCACAAACCCCTGTCTTATATGTATATTTATTTTGTTTTCTTTCCTATTACAAACATTAGTACAACGTCTCTGATCAAGGCATAATTCTTGAACTTTCCTTGTTAATATCACTTACGGTGTACAAATTTTGGTTAGCAAAGTCTCTCCGGGTCATGTGGAGCTATGTAATACAGAGTTAACTAGTTGTGACTATTATATATATTTGTTTTCTAAGTTTATACATTTATGATTTTGTCTCTATTCTTCCTTTTTCTCATCCTTCCGGTTTTGGTTAGTACATTCTTGAGTATGTGCAGAGGCTTCATGAGCTGCGAAGGCACTCCAAGAAGTTGTAAGGGTTACTGAGTTCGTTCAGGGTTTATGAGTTCCTTCCGGCCTTCATGGTGCAAAGTCGCATTGTTTCCTTCAAGAAACTCCATTACCAAGTCCAACTCAACATCCATGATTAGAGAAGTAACATTGCATGATGCAGTGCTAATAACTTAGTTATTATAATTTTACAGATCTGTGTTCCTGTTTTCTTCGTTGGTTAAAGCAACGATGATCTTCGAAAGACTATAAAAATTCTAGCTTATTGTTATTATTTTTGTTTATTATCATGGTTATACAAGTTCTTTTTCTACCACTGACTCTGTAATTTGAGTATACGTTTATACAAAGCAAAGAAAACGTTGGATTTTCCTTCTTTTCTTTTCCTATGATTCGTTATTTGTAAATCTAGACTGGAGATTGTTTTTTGTTCTCTTTTGGTGCATCATAGTTATGGAATGTGAGGGAATGGGATGAGAGATGAGTCGTATTCAAATGTGGAGATAAAGTAAAAAATCAGAAAATCTTGTTGGCAATCCAATCGCTTTAATTATGGTTATCAAGAACTGTAAAAAAAATATTGGTTATCATGATCACGAACTGCATGTTTCAAACTCGTCCATTATGCTCGTGCTAAATCAAACTCTGCAAATTTAACAGACCCCATGAATAGTTTCTTTACTTTCTGAGTCATATAATCGATATGTCAAATACGGAGCATCCTTGAAAGTGGGTCTATTATATAGACACAGCATTAAGTGAGGCCATTTTGATGTTGGAACCATTAACATCAAATGTGGTAGATTTTGTTTGTCAAGGTGCCCTTATAGCCATGGCTATGGTTTTGTGCAAATAAATGAGGCACATGAACCTTGTGGTATGTAGCTTTAGGTATGTTACTATGCAATGTTGTAAGCTTTTATTTAGCAAACAAATGTTCAATGTTGCCATTGAATTTGCACTTCTATTGTTAACATAATTTGGACAAGGGCTAGAACCAATGGTACACCACCGCCTCGAAGAGATAGCCACACTTGCTCCTCATGGAAGAATAAAATTATAGTATTGGGTGTCGAGGGTGGATCAAACTCTTATTTTTCTGATGTCTATGTCCTTGATGAAGATACACTTGTATGGAAAGAGCTCAACACAACTGGCCAGATATTAGCACCTGGGGCAGGCCATGCAACAGTATCCCTTGGAAAGAATTTGTTTGTGTTTGGTGGATTTACTGATGATCGTAATTTAATTTGATGATATTCACATGCTAAACATAGATATGGGAGTGTGGACCAAGGTAGAAATCATAGGTTAACAACCATCTTCTAGATTTTCCATTGCTGGAGATTGTTTGGATTTCAAGAGAGGCATTCTCATATTCATAGGAGGGTGCAATGAAAACTTGGAGGACTGGATGACATGTATTATTTGGATACAAAAATGAAAATGGAAAATGGACAAGATGAGAAAAAGCTAGAGAAATTTTCTTTTAAGGAAGGAGTTGAAAAGAAAGTGTCATGAGAACCATGTCTCTTCAAATGATCTTGAGAAGGAGAGAGATACACCTAAGCTTGATGTGAATCCTAGAAACATCTTGTCCAAAACCCCACCAACTAAGATTCTTGTTGGTCAAGACAAACCTTTTGTGTACACTTTCAAGCCCATTGAAGAGATGATATTTGAAGAAAAAATAATTGACGTGTTTCATTATGGATACACTATTGAATCACATATTGAAGGGAAGCCTTTAAGTGGGTTATTGTTTTTCTATAAACATGGATTTGTTCATTTGTACATGCTTATCTCATTAAGAATAAATTTTCCTCAGAAGTAAGTGCTATGAAATCGATTGAAACATGAAAGTATAAATTAAATATTGATCGTGCAATTAAGCAATCTACGAAGAGAGCAGAAGATGGGCAAGCAAACTCTGTTATGAATGTAGAAACTCCTACACAAGGGACTGCGAGTGAAAAGGCAAGTGATATGCTTGCATATGCACATGGTACTCAACATGAAAATATTATCAGGTATTGTTGGTTACTTACGTTTGAACTTTGAAAACTCTTTCATGTGAAAATATCATTTGAATATTTATTTTTCCTTGACTAATTCTACTTAATTCGAAGAACTCCTGCACACATTCAGACCATGCATCTATATACCATGGAATATAGGGAATACTAAAAATGAAGAAAATATAACAGTAGTAGTATAACACATGAAAGGAATGACTTCGTACATGCTGAGAAAACTCATTTGATGGAGCATAGTCTCTTCTCCAAGTCATACTTTGACTGCCAGGGAGCTTGCCTAAGCGCCGACCTTTGTAGAAAAGTATGTCTTTGCCAGGGAGCTTTCCTAAGCACTGACCTTCATAGAAAAGTATGTCTTTGGAGAGAGAATCTTTATGGTTATGGAAGTTCCATGGAACTTGAGATTTGGGTGTTTGGAGTGTTGATAGATTTCTATAGTATAAGTTTCTCGTAATCATTTCGGTCATCAAGAAATCAATCCATGTTGTCTGAGCCTCCCACCACAGCTCCCACCAAGATGTTGGCATTGGGTTCTTTGAAAATTTCATGATTTTCATAGTAATTGACTTGTTAATAGCACTATAGGGAATTCCAAGGAAGTACAAGCAATATGTTTTTTCTAAATGTTAGATTTCATATTCGAATGCATGAAAATACAAACTCTACAGTAATGAGACCTGAAATAAAACCAATTATCTATAAACACCCAGCTCGAGTTTTTGAATATCTTTGGCTCCTTACTAAAGAATATGTTCTAGTTCACCCTGGTCCTATTTCTAAGGCAAATAAGAATACAAACACTTATCCACATTGTGAATATTAAGGATAGAACACAACATGGGTGGGACTAATGCAAACCAATTCCAAACATGAAAACTCCAAAGAATTACTAAAATTAATGGAATGCTTCCCCTAAATATTTATGGGACGAAGATAGAATACTTTCTTCTTTTAACTTGCGCTAAGAAAATCCAATAAACCAAAGAACTTGTTAAAACTTAAGCATGTATGCATCTATATACCATGGCCTATAGGAAATACTATAAAAAAACATGAAGCAAAGATGACAGTAGTAGTATAATGCATGAAAGGAATGACTGCATACATGCTGAGAAAACTAATATGACAAAGCAGAGTCTCTTCTCCAAATCATATGTTGACTTGCAGGGAGCTTGCCTTAGCGTTGGCCTTCATAGAAAAGTATGGATTTTGAGAGAGCATATCTATAGTTATGGGAAGCTCCATGGAGCTTGGGATTTGGGTGCTTGGAGTGTTGATAACTCTCTATAGTATAATTTTCTCGTAATCATTTCGGTCATTAGGAAATCGATCCATGTTGTCTAATCCTCCCACCACAGCTCCCACCAAGATGTTTGGATTGGGTGCATTGCAAATTTCATGATTTTCATAGGAATTGACTTGTTTATAACACTATAGGGAAGTCCAAAGAAGTCCAAGCAAGATGTCTCTTCTGAATGTTAGATTTAACAGTCCAATGCATGAAAATATAAAATCTACAACAATGAGAACTGAAATAAAACCAACTGTCTATAAACACCTAGCTCGATTTTTTGAATCTCTTTGGATCCTTATTAAAAAGTAAGTTCTAGTTCAAGCTGGTCTTACTAAAAAATAAGTTCTAGTTTAGCCTAGTCTTACTTATAAGGAAAAGAAGAATACAAACACTTATCCACATTGCGAATATTAAGGATGGAAGACAACATGGGTGGGACTAATGAAAATCAATTCCAAACACCAAAAGTCCAAGGAATTACTGAAATGAAATCGAATCTTTCCCTTGAATATTTATGGGATGAAGATAGAATACTTTCCTCTTTTAACTGGAACTAAGAAAATCCAATAAACGAAAGAGATTTTTAAAACTTAAGCATGTATGCATCTATATACCATGGCCTGTAGGGAATACTATAAAAGATATGAAGAAAAGATGATAGTAGTAGTATAACACATGAAAGGAATGACTGCATACATGCTAAGAAAACTGATCTAACATAGTAGAGTCTCTTTCCCAATTCATAGATTTCCTACTAAGGAGATTGCCTCAGTGTTGACATTCATACAAAAGTATGGCTTTGGAGAGAGCATATCTATAGTTATGGGAAGCTCCATGGAACTTGGGCTTTGGGTGGTTGGAGTGTTGATAGCTCTCTATAGTATAATTTTCTCGTAATCGTTTCAGTCATCAGGAAATTAATTCATGTTGTCCGGGCCTCCCACCAAGATGTTGGGATTGGTTGCATTGTTGTAGAGAGATTGGAAGCTTGCATTGCATGGAATGGGTTGAGGATGATTTTCCTTGTAGGGAAGAGAAGAGCCTCAGTGATGAATATGTTTTGGATAGTGGGAACCATATCCAACCATGTATGACATCTTGAGAGGATTATCCCCCAATATGTAATCAACCTTCATTAAGAAAACAAAAAAATGGGATTGAATCAAACCCCATATACCAATAACTGGATTAAAAGGTTAGAAAAATTAATTAGTGGGTTTCTATGAATCTATACCTAGCATTTTGTAATAGTTCTTAGTCTCTTTGGACTATGATCCAAGATATTTTAATTATAGATGCATCAGAATTACATGAAATATAACTTATAAACCATGGAACTTAAAAGCACATAAAACAATGCAGAAATAACATGATAAGCAAGAAACCATGACACAAATATTTTATTATGGAGTTCATCCAATTTTGACTACGTCTTCAGGCCTTGCTCAATAGTAGGGAGGCCTTCTTTCATTAAGTGGCATAAAAAGAGATAAAAGTATAAGCAACATTCAATTAAAATCCTTATACCTCCATGCTGGAAGATGGATGAAGAATGGAGATCCCAGCTTCAGAAATAGATAATACCACCAAAACCCTAGTGAAAAATCGTGGAAAAATGCCTATCCGAATACCATATTCGGATAATCGGGGTTTCTGCACCCTCCCAGAACTTCCCTGGTTCTCAAGGTGACATTTCGGCCCCTACTTCTAGGTTGGGTTACTACTGTGTACAATG
Source organism: Pinus tabuliformis (assembly GCA_031772625.1). NCBI lineage: Eukaryota > Viridiplantae > Streptophyta > Pinopsida > Pinales > Pinaceae > Pinus > Pinus tabuliformis. The sequence continues at coordinate 1,491,713,125 of CM062819.1, read as the reverse complement.
TTTTGAACTATCAGCTAGTCTCCTCCCCTTTTCCTATGTGCATAGTCCAATATATATATATGATGGTGGATAACAACTCAATTTTCATGCAGTTCCAAACAAATGACAAGTTTTAGATGGAAGTTTTGTTTCAGGCATAGATTCTCGGGCCCCTAAAAATTATGTGGCAACAACCCTTTTAAATATGGAAAGACATTCCACAGACTTCTTACCACATTAAACCTCAAACAGGGGATGAATACGAAGGAGCGATGCTTACTCCTTAATAGGTGGCTTTTTCAACGCCGATAACCCATCACAAATCACAATCAGTGTTTTCCATCAGTGAATAGACCCAAGCCTTTACAACAGATGCCTTGCTAATACTGCAGACCCGATAGGCTATTAAACACAACATATAAGATATCGGGTCTGGAAGCTCATATCGCAATCGTTAGGAACCAAGGTTGGTACAATATGCAACTATTTCCCCCTTTCGAACTGTGATTGTGATATCACAAATCAAAATATGATTCTAATATTGTGATATATCGCGTCGCAACTTGGCTTGCTTCGGTGGCTGATTCTTTTAAACTTTTTCTGTTTTTGCAATGTGTGATTGAGATATCACAAATCATAACTTGACTCTGCAATTGTGATATATTGCATCGCAACCCTGACTTGCTTGGGGCTAATTTTGTTTAACTCCGACTACTTCCTTCTGTGATCTACGATATGCGGGGCCAATGGAAGCCTGCCATTTGGTGTTTCCCCATTCGTTGAGAGTTTCGACCACGTCATCTTCCTCCTGCCACCTGTCCAAGTCAAACTTGATCTTTGACTTGCTCTATCTTCTTCATATGAACTTTGATTTGAGTGTCATTCACACTTTTGGAATCAGGATGACGAGCACTTCAATTTGATCTTATGTTTATAGAGTTTCTGCCACTTTGAGTTTTGATATTTCTTAACATGCCACTGGTGCTTTTTAGAGATCCACCTAGATCAATCCTCCCCACTAAGAGCTTTTGGATGACCAAAATCCTTTTCAGTCAATTGGAAAGTGAGGAAATTTCTCCCTCACTTTCTCTTTCTCCATCCATCGATCTTTACTCGGATGCATTCCTTTGAAGCCAACACAAATGTACTCCACATCTCCCCATCGTGAACTTTTGGCCTTCCTATCGAGAATGATATCTTCGGGCAACTTGTATGGATAATATGGTGCAAAAACATCCACTTTAGGAATATTTGCAGCCTCTTTGGTCTTCATAATTAATGGATTTTCATAACGCTTCAGGTTTTCAACATTCACTATTGAGTACATTTGAATATAAGTGGGTAAGTCAATATGAAAAGCATTTTATCCAATCTTTTCCAAGATGGTGAAGGGACCATATCGAATGGGTCTCAATTTCTTACCTTCTCCCTTCATTCTATCTTTACTGATGTGGATCTATACCTTGTCCCCAACTTGAAACTGATGGTCAACTCGGTGCTTATCATGTCGAGCTTTATACTGAGCTTGACTCTTCTCCAACTGCTCCTGTACTTCCTGATGAATCACATGTATTCGCTTAATAAAATTCCATGTTTTGTCCCTATCATCTCATCCATTACCATTGTCATATTTCCCAAAGACCATATCCAAGGGATCCTTTGGTAGGTAACCAAAACATGTCTTGAACGATGAGATCTGTGTGGATGAATGTGTTGCTCGATTGTATGCATGTTGCACATAAGGAAGTTGTTCATCCCACAACTTGGGATGTTTTCCACAATAGCCTCATAACAAGTGTACCATGGTGCAGTTGATGATCTATGTCTGCCCATCGGTCTATGGATGAAATGCCATACTTCTTTTCATCTCAGTGTCCATCATTCTCCACAAGCTAGTCCAGAACTCTCTAAGAAAGAGTGAGTCTCGATCTGACACAATAGATGTGGGCAACCCAAAATGGACCCAAACATGCTGAAAAAACATAAGCAATCTGTTTAGTAGTGACCTGCTTTTTATAAGGCATTAAAATACACATTTTACTAAAACGATCCATGATGACATACAAATAGTCATGACCTTTCCTAGACATAGGAAAACCACCTACAATGTCCATGGACACACTTTCCCATGGTCGACTCGAAATAGGGAGTGGTGTGTAGAGCCCAAGTTTTCTATTAGAGGGATTTGAAATAGAACATAACGCACAACCCTTTACAAAGAGAGTCACAATGTTTTTCATAGGTGGCAAAACATAAAACCTCTATAAATGACATAAAGTTTTTTCAGCCCCAAAATGACCAGAAAGAAGAGAGGTATGAGCCTCTTGGATTACATGTACCCTTTCATCAATGAGTATGCACAATTTTCCAAGGTGATAGAATAGTTTTCCCTGCAAATAATAATTTTCCACCTATGATCCACGAGTCCGTCTTGCATAAATATCTTTAAAATCATCATCGTTAGCATACTATTTAGCATAACCTTCTAATGATAAAGAAGCATTTTGCAAAACTACAGATGCAGAAATAGGAGGGCGAGAAAGAATATCTACTGCTTTATTGTTGGCACCCTCGTTGTATTTTATTACCAGATGAAACTGCTAGAGGAATCCCATCCATCTAAAATGACGGGCTTGTTGAAGCTTGGTATGTGACTGAAGCTACTGCAAGGGCTGATGATCCATATGGATGATGGTCTCCTTAACGATCAGGCAGTGTTTCCACTTCTTTACACTCCGAACCAAGGCGTACAACTCCCTAACGTATCTGGGATAATTCATAGCAACGTAGGAGAAAGTCTCTGAATGGTAACATAGAGGCTTCCTTTTCTGCATCAATACAATGCCCATGCCATATTTTTTGGCATCTATTTCAATCTCAAAAGGATATTGAAGGTCTGGTAAGGCTAGCACTGGTGTTGTGTTGATCTTCTCTTTCAACGTGTCGAAGGATTTCAGCTCTTTCCTCTCCACTGAAAGGACTGCTTCACACTTGTCAATGCATGTAAGGGGGCTACAATAACAGAGAAGTTCACAATGAACCTTCTCCAATATTGTACCACACCCAAAAAATTTTGAACCTATGTAAAATTTGTGGGTTCATGCCATTTCATAATCACATCTACCTTAGAGGGAACTATTTTTAATTGCCCATTACTGACTATGTGACCTAAATAAACCAGATAAGTCTTCCAAAACTCACACATTGAAAACTTTACATATAGTTTTTCATTTTTCAAAACATGAAGCACTTTATTCACATGAAATACATGTTCATCCCATGTCCTACTATAAACAAGAATATCATCTAGATATATAAGCACAAAATTATCAAGAAAAGACCTAAACAAATCATTCATTACCCTCATCAACGTGGATAGAGAATTGCACAGTCAGAATGAAATCACCATCCATTCGAACAACCCCTATTTGGTTTTGAATGTAGTCTTCCAAATATCTTGTTCTACAACTCTAAGTTGGTGATATCCACTATGCAAATCCAGTTTTGTAAAGTAGACAACATTTTTCAACTGATCTAATAATTCATTAATGCGAGGGCGAGGGTATCAATTCTTCACCGTGATTTCGTTTAGCACCCTGTAGTCTATGCACATTCTCCATGTTTGTCTTTCTTTGGCACCAACACGATTGGTGAGATGCATGGATAAGAACTTGGTCTCATGACCCCTTGATTTAGAAACTCTTGCACATGTTTCTTGATCTCCTCTATCTTGATAGAAGCCATGCTATAGATGTCAATATTCAGTAAAGGAGCATCCTATTGTAAATGGATCTCATGTTGGATTTCTCGTTTTGGGGGAAATCCTCTCAGTTCCTGAAACAATCCACCATAGTCATAAATAATTTCAAACAATTGTTTCTTATGATCAGGATCACAACCTTTGACAGTGTCGGTCGTCTCGGCCTCTTTCGCTCTCACTACAATGAGCATGCACCCTTTGCTGGAATTAACTGGTCGTTTAATTTTTCCTGCACTTATAAGGCTAATACTGACTTTCGTATGATGATCTTTGACTATATATTCTACTCCATCCTTCATGAGGTGGTATTTATTTTAGTGTCAAATTTTTTTTTCCTTTCTATCATATAGATATGGACTTCCCAGGATAATTCCACAGATATCCAAATGCACAACATCTAACTCTACCTCATCAAGTAATTTGGAAGCAATAAAAAAGTTGGCCCTACACTGCTTGGTGACTTGTAATTTTTCTTTATCTCTTACCCAACCAAGCGCGTATGGACTCGGATGAGGCTTAGTTTCGAGGCCTATCTTTTTCATTAAGGACTCTGAGATTTAATTTGCTTGGGAACATGAATCGAATGAAGCTTTCACCTTTGTGTGTTTTATAATAACTTTGATGTGGAATAGTTCAATTCTCTTTCACTCATTACTTACAAGCTCATTCAAATAACTAGTACTTGCAATTGAATCAAAATTATTATTAACAGAAGGAATACCTTTTTCACCCATGGTCGTGATCAATGTCTCATCGCGGTAATCTAATCCAAGGTCCTGTTGGGTTGTTGCCACTGTCTTTTGCTTGCCATTTCCACTGAATCTCTTTGGTCTCAACTCTGGGTGTAGCTTCCAATATTGTTCCTACTCATGACCTTCTCTCTTTCAATGTGTGCAATATGGTGTTGTTCCATCTTCTTTCTTGGATGCGATGGCCTTCTTAGCCTTCCCCTTTCCTTTCTTCTAGAATTTGCCATGTTGAGGGTTGAACGGTGTTTTCTTGGCTTAATCATCTCTGTCATTCTTTCCTCAGCTTTCAAGATGAATCGCCTTTAAACTGGACGCATCTATCATAGTAAGCTCGAACAATAATAGTGAGTGTCTTATGTAACTATGTAGTGCACCAACATACTTAGTTATAGTCTCGGGCGAATCTAATGAGATGCCCAAATTCAATGCTTGTTTATGAAATTCTTTAATGAATATTTGCACATTTTGGCCTTTACCTTGCCTTAGATATTTCCATTCAATTAGTGCCTTTTTTTTTATAACCCAAAGGGTAAAATTGTTCTTTCAATGCAGAAACAAAACTGGACCAAGAGGAAAAAACGTTACCCAACATTTTGTTTCCCTTTTGCAACTTTCTCTCCCACCAATCGAGAGCAGTGCCACTGAGCCAAAGAGATTCTAACTAGACCTTTGCCTCATATTCATCGTCTACTAAATCTGGCAGTAGACCTTTATTTGTCTTACCAAATTATTAAGTTTTTTTGCATTACACTCTCCATTGTGCCTGGGCAGGTCAAAACTTACATCTAGCTTATAGAATGGTTTCTTAGATGTATGTTTGGAAACACGATTAGAGTGATGAGAAATATCACTTGAAGGAGAGGGAGGAGGCTCTTCTCCACCACCTTCATGATTTTTTGATCTATTGTCATTGACATCTTCCTTCTCGTGCCCAAGTTCCTTCTCATACTCTTAAAACACCTTGTCCACTTTCTCTGCCATATTGTAGAAGATGTTACAACAATTATGTTCCTCTTCCCAATGATCTTCTTCATTTTCCATGTTTCTTCTTCATTGTGCATGTCTTGCATTGGGATCAAGGACTTAAGTGTTCCTTCACCTTTTCACAGCTTGTTTCAGGTTAGCATATACTCATGCAATTTGCATCAACAAAGACCTGCTCTGATACCAAACTTGATCCAAGATCGTTTATTTATAGATGCAACAAAATTACATGAAATCGAACTTATAAACGAGGGAACTTAAAAGCGCACAAAAAAATGTGGAAATAACACAATAAGAAACAAACCATGACACAAAGATTTGATTATGGAGTTTGTCCAATCTGGACTACGTCTTCGGGCCCTGCTTAATAGTGGGGAGGCCCTCTTTCATTAAGTGGCATAAAAAGAGAGAAAAGTACAAGAAACATTCAATTATAATCCTTATACCTCCAAGCTGGAATATGGATGAAGAATGGAGAGCCCAGCTTCAGAAACAGACAGTACCACCGAAATTTTGGCGAAAAATTGTGCAAAAATGCCTATCCGAACACCTAATTCAGATAAGCGGGCTTTCTTCACCCTCTTGGAACCTCCCTATTGCTCAAGGGGAGGTTTTGGCCCCTCCTGCTAGGTCGGGTTATTGTTTCATACAATGTTCAGAACTATCAATTAGTCTTCTCCCCTTTTCGTACGCGGAAAGTCATTATATATATATATATATATATATATATATATATATATATATATATATATATATATATATATATGCTAGTGGCTAACTCCTCAATTTCTAGGTAGTTCCAAACAAATGACAATTTCTAGATGGTGGTTTTATTTCAGGTAGAGATTATCAGGCCCCTGAATAGTATGCAAAAACAACCCTTTCAAACATGGGAAAATAGTCCACGAATTGTTTACTGCATTAAACCTCAAATTACGGATGAATACGAAGGATCGGAACTTACTCAATCGGTGACTTTATCGACGCTGATAACCCATCACAAATCGCAATTGGTGTTTTCCATCGGCATATAGACCCATGCCTTTACAATAGGTGCCCTACAATGAACGCGGACCCGACGGGCTATTAAACACACCATTTAAGATATTAGGTATGTAAGCTCATATCACAATCGGTGGGAACCAAGGTTGGTACAATATGCCATTGTTTCCATTTTGCGATATATCTACGATTACGATATATCGCATCACAACCTGGCTTGCTTCAGGGGTCGATTATTTTAAACTTTTCCCTTTTTTCGATGTGTGATTGCAATATTGCAAATCGAAACTTGACTCTACGATTATGATATATCGCATCGCAACCCTGACTTGCTTGGGGCCAATTTTCTTTAACTCCGAGCACTTCCTTCTATGATCTGTGATATACGGGGCCAATGGCAGCCTGCCATTTGGCACTTCCCATTTGCTAAGAGTGTTTTCCACATCATCTTCCTCCTGCCACCTGTCCATGTCAAACTTGATCTTTGAATTTCTTTATCTTTTTCATACGAAATTGGATTTGAGTGTTGTTCACACTATTGGAATCAAGGAGACGAGAAATTTGATCTAATGCTATGTTTATATAGTTTCTGCCACTTTGAGTTTTCAGCCTTCTTACCATGCTAGTCGTACTTTTTAGAGATCCACCTGGATTAGACTAAAATTCTTTGACCCACAAGTTACTACTTGTTTGGAGGAGCTCAGGTATTTAGCATAAGTGAAGAGCAAGAAGGAAGAAGATGTAACATATTGCAAATTCTATTAAGCATTATGTAAATAAGCCCTCCTGCTTACACAAGAATACATCCAAAGTTAGAATCATAATAAAATGATGAGGAGAGAGCATGTATACCCTTCAAAACCAGTGAAAAAAGTAGAGACCTAGAGTATATTTAGCATGTGAATAAAATAATCCAGGGAAAAGAGAGCAGATATAATTATCAACATGTCATTTGTAGTCATGAAGAGACTTCACTTTTCATAGCAAGAACTCTTGCACACATTCAAACCATGCATATATATACCATGGCCTATAGGGAATACTATAAAAAACATGAAGAAAAGATATCAATAGTAGTATAACACATGAAGGGAATGACTCCATACGTGTTGATAATACCCATCTGACAGAGCAGAGTCTCTTCTCCAATTCATACGTTGGTTGACTGGGCGCTTGCATCTGATTGAGATCTGGCCCTTGAAATAACATTAACTATATATGGAAGAGAAGAAGAGGTTGATACACTTATAGAGAAAATGACTCGTGATTAGGATCTAATTCTATGATATGGTGGGATTTATGCCTTGGCCCTCTGTTACACAGTAATTTGTCACTGTCTTCACTCCAGTCTTCCTACTGTGTCATGTGTGCAAGTCATACATGCTCATATTAGACAAATTATCTCTGATGTTGCCAAATGACCCATTTTTCCAAAGGTTTCTACCTCATCACGTTTGTTGGCTAAATAAACGCGTTGAAGGGTGCTTCTAAACAGTCCGAAAGCGCTGCCATCGCAGAAGTACACCTGATTCCCGCGATGGTCCGATTTTATGTGTCAGCGTGAGGTTGCTTGTACTCTTCAGTGATGCCCTGACTAGCTATGTTATTCAATAGTGATGTCAGCGCAGAAGATTAGTTATGTGCCCGCGATGATCCAGATTGGGTGAATTTGTTCCAACAGTCAGCCTTCTAGATGACTGCAGACCTGGTTTTTGGCATAGTTTGTGTTGCCCTCCTTTCTCTGCAGACCTGGTTTTTGGCATAGTTTGTGTCACCCTCCTTTCTCCAGCGTGGCTGTTCCATCATTTGTGCTACCTTCCTTGGAGATAAGCTCACTCTTCCACCTTTCATGGAGACTTCTTCTCCTATTTAAACTCTCACCATTGCTATGTGTTGCTATTTTTTGGAATGGTTGCTGATAGTTGGCTAGTGGAGCAGTGCTGTTAGTGTTTGTGAGTTTGCTAGATAGCTGATGTGAGTGTGACAAGTGTGGGATTGTTGATAGCTTCAGGAAGGTTGTGAAGTGCCCTTAATCTTGTGTAAAACTTGTGAATGAGAGAGACTTGTATGTTGGGAGATCCATCTTCAAGGAGTGAATGCTTGAGGAACATGCTGGCTGGATCCCTTTGAGAAGGCTTGTGACGTCAAGACTTTGGTTGTAAGCTTACTCTTATTTCATTATTAATGCAATCAATGATGTTTTCCTATGTCTTGTAAGTAATGTACTTGATAGCTTATGACTTCTTGACTTTGTGAGTAAATAGATCATTGTTGTTCCGGTTATGTGCTTTGTTGTATTTCCTTTGCATTGTTTCAGGTTGATTACTCATTAGGAGAAGGAAGCGGAAGCTAGAGCAACGCAACGGAACTCCATCGACCACCGGTTGAGGTAGGCCTCCAACTATGACTATTTAAGGAAAGCTATTGTTGATCTGTCCTTGTTTGTGACTAGACCCACTCTAGGGCTAGAGGGGTTGCCTCTGTCCGCAGAGGGAACACTTTCCTGCATCACAAATTGGCGACTCCGCTGGGGAGCTTTGGCCTTTGTTCTTTTCTTGTTTACTCTTGTCTTGATTTTTGTTTTGGTCTCTTTTGAAGTGTTGGGGATTAGTTACCAATCTTCTGAGTTTCCTGGCTTGATCTGGGGAATGCCTTTATTTGATTGAAGATTTGACTCTTTTGATTTGGGAGTTTTGGTTCACCTGTTATTATTTTGAAAGTCATCGCAGATTTAGTTTTAACAGTCACACTGTCATCGCGACCACCCTTTTGTAGTATCCTGTTGATCGTGTAATTACGCCTAACAGTCGCGACGGTTCTGTAAATCAAACCATCGCGGAAAAGTCGTGTACTTCCGCGCTGACATCGCTTTGTTGCTCTGGTGTGTTCTTTATCAGCGCTTGTTTCTTGTGTATCACCCGCGCTGATCGCTATAGAATTGATTTTTTTTAATTATGCCTCATGAATCGATCAGTCTTGCTAGTCCCTTGATGTTCTCACTTGTTTGATAACTTGTTTTTCACTGTTTATAGGTTGAGGCACTCTCTTGTGAGCTTTGTTGAATGAATCTTGTTTTTTTGCTTTGTGACCTAGTTTCAGTGTTTCAAGTCTTTTGGATCAGTTTGGCTTGGTTGCTTGTTTGCTCAAAGATTCATTCGCAACTTGTCGGTTTGATTGAGCCTTCCCCTTTGCTTACTTTTGGTTGATTGTTGAGTGACTATTATTGGACCAATCTTGGCATTGATTCGATTTCTCTTCACTACCCGGACATAGATTACAATTGTTTGGATCAACCATTTTTCCACATTTGTTTATTGCTTATTGGTTTCTTTTAGATTTAAGAGACATCAAAATCAAAAGGATTTCATTCATTTAGTCTACGAAAGTGAAAGTGAATTTGCATATTGAAAAGCGAATGATTGAATCTCTCATTAGTAGTATTCGTGCACTTTAGGAATTGATGTCTGTTTGCATTGAGTGACTTCTTTGTTGTCTTGGTTTTCTTGGTTTGGGAATGATCTCTCTACCCTCCCATAGGTAGGTGTTCATCGAAAAAAAAGGGATATTTCATTCATTCTAGCTACATCCTATGTTTTGTTATATACATACGGTAAGGCCTGAAAACTTAAACATAATCCAAGGTCAACTCTAAAATGAACTGAATAAATCTAACAACGCATTGGAACATAACGCACACATTTAGAGGTCTAGGCTAGAGACATGCTCCGACGTCATTAAACCTAGTCACTTCTGTTTCCACTCAAGGTTGGGTGAGTCCTCCTTCTGTGACTCAATAGTGGTCTATCACGGAATTGTGCTCCCATGTACCGTCGAGTATATGCTGGGAGACCCCATTAGGTTATCATCCTTTATCCATAGGAAGCCGTGTCTGCCACCTTACAATCCGTAATGCACCGAACACAACGTTTGGGAAGATTGACTACCATACGGAAAGTCCTTGGTTTTCATATGACTGCCAAGGTGTATCTGCAGTTTTACGGATTTGTCTGGTAAACCTTTTACCTAGTTCTCTAGAGTAGTCACTTTCATTCCTTTGCAGACTCCCTAAAAGAAAAGGTCCATCTGAGCACTTGTCACTTTAGGCTCGTTAAATATTCGAAGGCGACTAGAGTCATCTTTTTCCTTTTCTAGACTCTTTAAAGATTAAAAGGTCAAGTTCTATTCCTGTGTCTTAAAATTTATTCAGCCACAATTCACATTTACCCTGTTAGATCTTGTTTGCATTAGCTTGAGTAGGGTCCTTTCTCGTTAGTTTGCCTAGGATTTTTTGAAGTCATCATCCTGGCGGAATCCTCGATCCCGTCTCCCGTTCCAAGTGACCAAGGGTCTCCTTCACCTATTGCTCCTGAGCTACCAGTTGTCAGTGATACTCTTCATTTTATTCCAAGTATCCAATCGATTAACTCTCGTGCTCCAGAGGATGAGACTTACGATATTCATTGGAACCCCGTTTGAGAGCCTTTCGGAGAAGATATTCCCGCTACTCCTCCTAGTGTTTTGGTCCCAATGTCTTCTTCTGATATGGAGGACATATCCCCTGTCACAAGTGAAGAATCTGTTGCGACGAGCGGTGAAATTCCCACCTCAGAGGAAACTACACCTTTTCGTATCACCCCTCTTGGTGTTACATTGCCTTTGCGCTATAAGGCTTTGAGGGATGTTATGGGTTCTAGAACCCCCCTTACGAGTTCTATGTGGTCTCACACCGTCACTCCGACCTCGGAGTCCTTTATTCCTCAAATTCACAATGTGTCTGTCACTTCCGTCCCGACTATTCCAACTGTCTGTGTGGCTTCTCCAATTCTCATTGTCGGTGTTGTTACTGCATCCTCAGTTGTGACCGCTGCTGCTAGACCTTCTTTAGGGTCAGCAAATAGTGGCCCATCGGCATCTGTACCCAGAGTTGTTGACCCTACATTGACTGCGCCACCTTCTTCTGGTTCTATTCAAGAAGGGGGGGCATACGATCAATATCTGCATGCTCTTCAGAATCCAGATCCTCAAAATACATTTCATTATTATGATTCTAGAGGGGCTCGTATCTATCATCCCGGAACCATGCTATCCCAACCCGTGGTTGAGGTTTCAGTTCTGCTATCTGTCGCTTGGGGTACCACCACTTATCATGGAGTTCAAGCACCACTTGTGAATTCTCAAGGACCACCTTATCAAGGCCAATCGTCTTACGCGCAACCTTCTTATGGGCAGTAGTATTACGGACAATCTTATCTAGGGCAACCTGGAGGCCCACAAGGAAAACCCTTCCAGGGACAACCTTCGGCCTCTGGTGGTCTGTCTTTTACCTATTTCGCGCAATCTTCTGGTAATCTAGGACAACCTTACATGCAACAAGGCCAACCTGGCATCCAGCAAGGCTACCCTTCTGGGCAAGTCGGTCAACCTTACGTTCAGCAAGGCCAACCCACTGTCCAGTATGGTCAACCATCTGGACAAGTCGGTCAGCCTCAAATCCAATCAAGTCAACCAACTGTCCAGTCTACTCAGCCATCCGGTCTATCAGGACAACCCTCAGTTGTGCAAGGACAGCCCAACACCCAGCAAGCTCAACCTTCTGGCCAGATGGGTCAATCTCAATCTCAACTAGGCCAACCTTCTGGCCAGATGGCTCAGCCTCAGTTCTCTCAAGGACATCCATCTGGGCCTGCTCAACCGGGCACTCAAATGATTGTTGCTTCTCAAGATCAACCCAGTTTTCAGCCCCACGCTGGGCTCTAGACCCAATCCAGTCTCCAAATGCAGGTTGGATCTCAATCCCAACCAACCTATCAAACGCAACCTGCCTCCCAGGCTAAGTTTGGAGCCCAGCCGCCTTATGGTTTCCAACAATCCCAAGGGAAAACTCAATTTTCCCCTTATCAAAATTATTAACAAATGCAGGTGAGTCCTTATCAAAATTACCAGCAACCTTATGTTGCTCCTGCAGGCCAAGTTGGTAATCAATGGAATGCTGGGGGGCAAATCTAGGGTCAGCCATCCTATAACCCCTATGGACAAAACCCTCCGGGGCCAAGTCCGTCCGGACAAAATCAATGGGGGCAACCAGCAGTCGGCTGGAACTTTAGTACCACCTCCTACCCGCTGCCTCAGATGTCCTTTAACCCTCAATTACCCTTTTTAGCAACGTTGGAATTACTAGATGTGTCCAAACTAACAAATGATCCTATTCTTCATAATCCATATTGGCCCCCAGTTCCAACTAAGATTCTCGGTGATTGTCCCAAATTCGATGGTAAAGCTGGAGAACATCCCCAAGCCCATGTTATGACTTATCATCTATGGTGTTCGTCAAATTCGTGGCTTCATGATTCAATCTGGCTCCGCCTTTTTCAAAGGACTCTCACTCGCTTTGTTGCTAAATGGTATATTGAGTTATCTCGCGGATCTTTTCAAGATTTTAACTCGTTGGCTATGGCATTTTTAACTCATTTTCAGTTGCCAATTCGATATGAAATGGGCACACACCTCCTGACATCCTTAAAACAGAAAATGGCTATGCATATCTCTGATCATATCCATGAATGGAGACGGCATCGTTGTTTGATTAAGTTTTGGATTCCCGACCAGCTTCTCACCAACTGGTTCACGACCTCATTTGTCAGTCCGATAGCGCGGGACATTGCTATGCGGGCATGTGTAACTGAAGATCAAGCTGTTGCGCACGCTCAGTACCTTGACTTGGTTTACTCCCAGTCCGGTACGCTATATGATTATTTGTCCGATGCCCCGAGACCTGGAACCTCCATAGTCCCGCCAACACCATCTGTTGAGAGTGTCATTGGTTCTGTTAAGCCGCCTTCTAAGAAATCTTCCGCGAACCCTGGAAAGCAAAAGTCGAATGCTTCAAATGAAAATAATTCTCAAGTTGTATCCAATTCTAGTAGTACTTCTGAGGTTAACACCATTCAGTCCACCACGGCGGACAAAACCTCGAAAGGAAAGAAGAAAGGAAAATGAAAGAATAAAGTGGATCCACCTAAGCAGGATTCCCCTAAGCCTCCACTCGAGGAAGGCGCCAAACGCAAACCCAAATACCCTTGTCTTATCTGTGACGAGGATCACTATACCAAAGACTGCTCAAGGCGGTGTGAAGTTAGTCGTTTGTTGAAAAGTGCTCCAGGGACTCCTGCTGTGCTCAAAGAACCTTTTCCCTCACAGCAAACGCAAATGGTGGCTGATCCATCCCAATCCTCTTCTCCCTTTGGTTCTCAAGTATTTATGGCTGGGACGATTCCCATCCACATCAGTACTCAGGCAAAAGAGTATTTGTTTCCTGCCAGGAAAGAGCCTAAGGTCCCCTCTAGTGCTCCTCCATCCAGTTCTAGTCCGCTCCATATCGAGAGACCTAGCACTGAGATGCCCGTCCGACCCCCTCCTAAAGGTGTACTCCGGAAATCTTCTTACAACCCTAATGCTCGTGCTGCCCAGCACTATAGCATCGTTGAGGACTTAGCCCAGGCTCTGTTGGCTATGTCTACCTTAGAAGTACTCCAGAGCTGCCCCTCCCAGAGGAAGTCCTTGCTATCGGCCCGGTGGCATAGACCCAGCTAACTTGGATCTAATTACTTTTGACCTGGAAAGCCATATACCGAGACTGCCTCACCAAATTTCCTTCCTCATTTAGGTCATCATCAATTCCAAAACGATTCATCGTATAGTCATTGATGAAGGCGCTTCAACTTGCATCATGTTTGTTGCCTGTTGGAAGGCTATTGGTTCTCCAACTATGAGCCAGTCTTCTACGACCTTGGAAGCCTTTGACAGGAGAGAGTATCGTCCTTATGGTATACTCCAACGTTTGCCCATTACTTTGGAAGGGAAGACGGTCGAAGTGGAAGTTGAAGTTGTTGATGCTAATCTTACCTACAACCTCCTTCTGGGACGCAGCTGGACATACGCCATGCGATTTGTGGCTTCATCTCTATTTCATGTCATTCATTTCCCTCATCAGAGGAAGATCTTCACAGTAGACCAGTTGTCCTTCTTCACCTCCTCTTCCGAAGGCAACATGCCATTTGTGGAGCATACCTCCATCCCATATGAGAGTGTGGGAGTTGTACTTTTTAAAGATCCTACCCTAATGGGTGTTTTTTCACTCCCACTTCCTAACGTCGCTCCTATCAATATGATTTTCATTCCCTCTGATCCATGGGTTCTTCCCCTCGCTGATTAGGTAGAATCTTGGGGTGATGAGATGTCTTTGAGTCCTACCGAGCTCAACTACGTCAAAATTATTTCAGCATTGGCTCCACCTCCTGAATCTGCTCCTTCGAGTAGAGCTCTCGACTCATACGCTCATTCCCCTTGGCTTGGAGATGACGCTTCTTTGGACCCTTTAAAAGAAATATTTCCTTCTGATGAAGTCATTGTCGAGACCATGTCTCTCGAGGAACCCCCTTAGTCTGATCATCACCATTGTTCCTCGTTCCTCCCTGCCCACCGAGAAATGCTTACTTGTCTCGAGCGGTTTGCTCCTTGTCTCCCATACCAACCCCTTCAGATACCCATTCAAGTTTATCAAGTGTCTTTTGAAGGAAATATGGGAAATATCATGTAGACCCAGCCCATCGACATCTCTGTGAAACCAGGGATTGTCGAGAATATCCATGTCGGAGTAACTTGTACTCCAGGGGAAATTTAACTCTATGCTGATCTTTTTCGTGAATTTCGTGATGTCTTTGCTTGGTCCTATGGAGAAATGCCCAGCATTGATCCTAGCATAGTGGTGCATGAGATACCTACGTATCCGGGTGCTAAGCCTATTCGCCAGCGTCTACGCCCCATGCACCCCCGAAAGGCTTCAGCTATTAAAGCGGAAGTTGAAAAGATTCTTAAGGTTGGTTTTATTTACCCCATCCCACTCACCGATTGGGTCTCCAATATTGTCCCTGTAACTAAAAAACTTGGTACTATTCGAGTCTGTGTTGATTACCGTGATATTAACCGGGCCTATCCCAAGGATAAATTCCCCACACCCTTCATTGACCAGCTCATTAATGAGTGTGCTGGGAGCGAAATGTATTCATTCATGGATGGTTTTTCTGGGTATAACCAGATCAACATTGCACTCGTAGATCAGCACAAGACTGCCTTTATCTATCCGTGGGGCACTTTCGCCTACAAAAAGCTCCCTTTCAGTTTGAAGAATGTCGATGCTACCTTCCAACATGCAATGTCTTATGCATTCCATGACATTTGACACATTGTAAAAACGTACCTGGATGATCTACCAGCTCATGCAGCAAAACGCCAGGACCATCCTGCTCATCTTCGAGAAATTTTTCATCGCTGTCGACACTACCGTATCAGGCTTAATCCTCATAAGTGTGTCTTCTGCGTTGAGTCGGGCAGACTTCTCAGGTTTATCGTCTCCTGAGAGGCATCCATTTGGATCCCCTAATGTCGAGGCTATTCTAAATCTTCCTCCCCCTACCTCTTTGCAGCAATTGCAGAGCTTGCAAAGTAAAGCAAATTTTTAAGACGATTCATTCTGAACTATGCTGAAGTGGCTAAAGGTTTCACGTGTTTATTAAAGTGAGATACCCCTTTTCATTGGGATGCCGCTGCTCAAGAGTCCTTCGAGTGTCTCAAGGTTCTCCTTGTTTCGACTCCGTTGTTGCGTCCTCCGAATTATCATCATGACTACACTCTGCATTTGGCCACTGCCGATACCACTATTAGCATGGTTCTTGTTCAAGATGACGATGATGACACTGAGCATGTTATATATTATCTCAGTCGCAATATTCTAGATACGGAAACTTGATACGCTTACGTCGAGAAGTTGGCATTGGCCGTTGTTTGTGCCGTCCAACGTTTCGGCCATTATATCTTGTTGCGCACTACGACAGTGGTTTCTGATTGCAACCCAATGACGTACATTCTGTCACATCAGCTGCTGGGGGGAAGTACTCAAAATGGATCGTTATCCTCCAAGATTTTGACTTGGAATTCACCACCGCCAAGTCTAAGAAATCCCTTGTCTTTGTTGAGTTACTTTGCTCTTTTCCATCTCCTACGGTGCCCTCTCAGTAAGAGGACCCTATCCTAGATGAAACTTTGTTCCTAATTATCACACTCGATCCCTGGTACGGGGATATCATTGTATATCTGCAGACATCCTCTTTTCATCCCGATGTGTCTAAGGATGCTCAGCAATGGATTCGTCATCAGTCTCAGTCCTATCGTATCATTGGGGACACCCAGTACCGTCTCGACGCTGACTCTATTCTCTGCCACTGCTTAACATTTGAGGAAGCTGAGCAAGTTTTGAATGACTGCCATTCTAGCGCCTCTGGCGGTCACATGTCCGGATATGCTACTACTCAAAAGATCCTCCGTGCCGGTTATTTTTGGCCCTCCATCTTTAAGGATTGCATTCTTGTCGTCCGCTCCCGTCACGAGTGCCAGATCTACCAGCGGAAGATACGTGTGCCTCCCGCTCCATTCACCCTGTTGTTACCGTCGGCCCTTTTGCAAAATGGGGCATTGATTATACGACCTGTAACCCTCACTCGGCCAGGGGGCATGGGTATATCATCGTTGCCGTTGATTACTTCACAAAATGGGCCGAGGCGATGTCCACATTATCTGAAGACGGTCACACAGTGGCGCAATTTTTGTTTAATCATGTTATTTCATGGTTCGGAGTCCCTCAAGCTATTGTCACTGATCACGAGAAGCATTTTCGTAATCACATGATGACTGAGCTAACAACCCAGCTAGGCTTGCGGCATGATAGTTCGACTCCATACTATCCTTAGGCTAATCGCCAAGTAGAAGCCATCAACAAGGTTCTAGTTACGATGCTTCAACGTACTGTTGGCATGCACAAATATAACTAGCACTTGATGTTGTTCTTCACCTTGTGGACCTACCGAAACTCTATGAAGGATGCCACCGGTTTCACTCCATTTCAATTAGTTTACGGACTGCAGGCTACCCTTCCAATTGAGTGCGAGATCCCTTCTTTGAAATTGGTCGTCGAATTACTCCCCAACACTACTCTGGTAGAAGAACGCCTTCTTTACCTGGAACGGCTGGATGAGACCCGTTGGCTAGCCTCTCTAGCTATCGAAGCACAAAAGAAGAGAGTGAAAACTCACTTTGATCATACTTTCCATCCTCGTTCTTTTGTTGAGGGAGATTTAGTCCTACTCTACGATCAAGCGAATGATATGTTGGCGGCAGGCAAATTCGAGCCCATGTGGCACGTGCCTTATATTGTAAAGAGAGTTTTTCAAAAAGGGCCCTAAGAGCTAATTGATTATGAAGGGAATCCTCTCGATAAGCCCCAAAATGGGCTTTACTTGAAAAAGTATTATGCGTGAATTTCATGCACTTTGGTTTGTACATACGTGTGTTTTTAGCAGGTGTGTTGTGTGTGTGTTTTCATGTTTTTGGCTTGGTGTGAAGGCGTGATTGCCGCTTATTGTGTCTCTTGCTTCTTGTGAAGATGTTCGGTGCACCTTACATTGGTTTCGCTGATGGTGCCTTCCACAGTACCCGCAACTTGTCCTCTGCGGTGTGGGTGATCTACAATCCTCATGGTGAGTTGATAAACCTTCAAGGTGTTTGTTTAGGTTGTACCACAAACAATGTCGCTAAATATAGTGCTATGATTGAGTTACTGGACGAGGCGATTAATCTCGGTATTCGTACATTGGTTGTGAACCTGGACTCTCAGCTTGTCGTCCACTAGCTCAATGGGCGATATTCCATCAGAGACCATCAGATTTTAAGGTTGTATTTACGTGTTAAATTGTTAGAGAGGAGTTTTGATTTCATTACATATCAGCATATTCCACGACGATTAAGCACGTTAACTGATGCATTGGCTAATCATGTATTAGATAGACATTTGCATAACATGTAATCAAAACAACATACAAGAAGCATGTAAAACACAATAATAGACCATAGGAATATGTATGCATATATATATATATATATATATATATATATATATATATATATATATATATATATATATATATATATATATATATATATATATATATATATATATCTCGTGTGGTGCACCGAGGCACTCAAAAGATAAGTGTACATGTCCAAATAGATTATGTGTTCTCTATACATCTAAGACACATGTCTCTCGAAAAATCACCAGCAGGAAATAAAAACCTAGGTGTCTATTATGGTGGGTTATGCTCCCTATAGCATACCACCACCCGTGCCACTCGCCTCAACAGGTGGTGCACCCTGGGTTCCACTCCTACTGTGTGGATCTGGAACGCTATGGGGACCTCCTCGATCCCCATGTAATCTGGAATCCCTGTTGTGAGGCCCTCAAGGTTTCGGGCCACTTTCTCCATCGTATCATCAGCTGGAGGGGCCAAGGCTAGTGCTGCAATGCCCTGTGCATCCCTCCATGCCTCTGGAGCTAGCCCGACGAGTCTCACTGGTCCTACATCTGCATACCATGGCATTCATCATTAGGAAATATACATGAAAAATTCAAAAAACATCATAAAAATAATAATGCGAAAAAAAATGTGTGATCAAGTGTCTTACCACCATCATCCCACTGCTCTCTAGCGGGCAGTTGCATGTCAGGATCTTCGCAGAAGTCCATGCCGGAATATGGCCAATCCTCCGCGAAGATTGTCTAGCACTCCAGCCACTCTCGAAACAATGTCCCCCACGCCACCGGTCGTCCGCCACCTCCTCGTGGCATGACGTTAGCCCATCGTGTGGCCCTTGTCTCCCGTGGTCTGGGTAAATCCAAATCCATGTCCTATAACTGCAGTGCCGGCACCCGCTCCAGCATGAGCGGGATTAAGATGGATCCATAACCAAACTACTTCATCTCTCCTCGACGGAAATTGTTGAGTTGCCTCTTCATGTTCACTGTCGCCATCTCTGCCTAGTTAAACATGGTGGGATTAAGACACTTGAGAGCCAGCTGAAGATGGGTCTTCGAAGCCCCATGTTGGGCTTGGGAGCCCGCTGCCCGTGTCACCATGAAAAGCATAGCACGAAGGACCATGTCGTCCACTGTTGGGATTGCCACCTTCATACTCCTTGTCTTGTGTGCCTGTGGGCACACTTGAGCCATCAACATCTCTAAAGAATCACTCCCGGGTCGCTGCCCCTCCAGAATGGACCTCTCACCTCGACGGGACAGCCCGATCAAAAAATATATGTCTATAGCGTCAAACTCGATATCCCGGCCTCGGATGATTAATTTCCCATCTGTGGGATTCCAGGCTTGAATCAGTAGCTCCAGCAAATCAGGTTGTGATCGGAGATGTGGAGTTAGGAAGAATTTGAGCAATCCGCATGCTCGTAATGCATTTCGGCACCCCGCATCGGTGAAAGCTTCTATATCATTGTCATCGTACATCCTCTCTTGCCAAACAAATGCCATTATTACCTGCATGACGAAGAAAATTGAATTAGCACTTCGTTTATCAAAATTCAACGCGTAAGTTGCATAAAAAATAACTTCGCGTCGTCATCGCATCTTTTTTTAAAACATACACGATGACGCGAGGTCTCTAGTCCATTTTTTTTACGATAATTGCGAAAGTACACCACTTTCCATGATGATCAGAGCACGCTATGTGTCAATTTTTTTGATCATCGCACACCCGAAGGCTATAACCGTGATGACCGAGCGGCAAAGCTCAGTGCAAAAACCCGCCCAAATTAACACATTTAACGTTCAACATGCATGAGAAAGGTATGGAATTGAAGCGTAGGACAAGGATTACTTACCTGGAACAAGTTTCAGGGTGAATTATGGACGAACAAAGCCGAATTTAGCTTGCCAACTTCGGTGCTCCAAAATGCTCCACAGTGCAATGAACAGTAACTATGGTAAAAATCGTTGGATTAACCCCTTTTTATAGCAATTTTTGGAAATTTAAAAATTATATTTTATAAATGTGGGTTTTTTCTCATTGTTTTGCCACATGGTTAGTCAAATTTTGGCTTTTTAACTATGTATATTGTTCATTTTATCTCGAATGGGTTTACGTGTGACGTGTTTTTGTGCAGAGCTACAGGTAGCGGAGTTATGACAGTTTCGTATACACTTGATCCATAAAGTCGTCTTTAAGCTCTTTTCCGACTTGAAAAATGAAAAGATGGCCGAGTTTTCCTCTTGACTCGTTAAAAGAAGTAAGAGGCGGTCACCTTTAAGCTCTTTTCCAACCGTTTAAACACAAAAGGATTGTCGGGCCTTTGTCATTTCAAGCTCGTTATCGGTTACGAAACGACATGCTTCCGACCACTTTTCTACTTTTTTGGGTCAAAGTCACTAGTTACGAAAAGTACTCCTTGATCGTAATGGTCGGGTGGTTCTTTCGAGTATCGTTTTATAATTTTTCAAGCTTGAGAGACACAAATCTACAAAAAAGGACCCCCCTGGAGTTTTCTTTTCCATGTCTTTTTCAAACTCTCTAAATATGAAAAAGACTCCGAGTTTTACCTATGTCGAACTCGTTAAACCCTGACAACATTGGACTCATTGCCATGATGAGACTCGAGCTTCTCCTTCCTAGGGCTCGTTAAATTATTACTAGGTTGGACTTAACAGCAAGTTTATCATTGATTGTCTATGGCAACTAATCACTCTTGAACATGAACACTTTTGCTTCTTGTTGGGTTGGGACATCCATACATCGTCATTTGGCCTTCAATGGGTTTGGGTCATCATTCTAGCCTCATTCCATCTGATTCATGCCATCTCTATCAAGCCTCTGATCCCTTGGTGCCTGAAAGCTGCCACCCTCCGGAGTCGTGTCGCCAACATGTTCAAGAGTACAATCCTTCTGCAGTTTACACCCTCGTCTTCTCCTCTGATACTCTGTTTCTCCATCTACCGCTTGTTCCTTATCTCGTGTCGTTGATGGGGGAAACATTATGGCCCTCCTACGACGGTTCGTCTCTTGTCGACATTAGCTCATTATCCAGGAGATTGATCTAGAGATACCCTTTGGTACCTTAGAGCTTTCATGCCTCAATGGCAAGTTCTTCGCACTTGACGGTCGAATTTCATCATTGGTCGTCGATTGGGTGATTCCACGAGTGTTTGAATTCAACTCCTTCTTCACACTTCGTGGATTATGCTAGACAATACCTTAAGAGCCATTGGCATTATTGGTGGTTTCTCTCGTGCTTGTTGACGGTTTCCAACATTGACCGGTAATCAAGCGATTTTCTATCATGCTCGACTTTAGCACATCTATTCGCATGTTAAAATTTGTACTCTGATTGGATGGGTTCAAGACCCCGAACTCCAATTGCACATGTTCGGGCTTCGTGGATTGGTTTATGATTACATGACTCATTGATGGATGGCTGCGACCATACCTGAGTCTTCATGGATGGCTGCGACCATACCTTTATCATCATCATGGTCTCATTAGCTGGATGGCTGCATCCATACCATAGACCTATTTCATATGTCTTTTGGATGGCTACGCCCATGCCCAAACTACAGGTACTCCATTATCAGAGATATCAGTGGTATTTTCGTGCAGGTTCCTCCAGATGGTGTTACAGCTCAGTCAGTTTCGTAAAGCATTTCTCCCCTCCCTCTCTCTCGGGCTTCATACTTTAGGGGGCGCCTGTTACACAGTAATTTGTCACTGTCTTCACTCCATTCTTCCTACTGTGTCATGTGTCCAAGTCATACATGCTCATAGTAGAAAAATACTCTCTGATGTTGCCAAATGACCTACTTTTCCAAAGGTTTCTACCTCATCACATCTGTTGGCTAAATAAATGCGCTAAAGGTTGCTCCTAAACAGTCTGGAAGCAATGCCATCGCGGAAGTACACCTGATTCCCGTGATGGTCCGCTTTTATGTGCCAGCGCGAGGTTGCTTGTACTCTTCAGCGATGATCTGACTAGCTACGTTATTCAATAGCGATGTCAGCGCAGAAGATTAGTTATGTGCCCACGATGATCCAGATTGGGAAAATTTGTTCCAATAGTCGGCCTTCCAGATGATTCCAGACCTGGTTGTTGGCATAGTTTATGTCGCCCTCCTTTCTCTGGTGTGCTTGTTTCGTCATTTGTGCTACCTTCCTTGGAGATAAGCTCACTCTTCCACCTTTCATGGAGACTCCTTCTCTTATTTAAACTCTCACCATTGCTATGTGCTACTAGTTTTTTGGAATGGTTGTTGATAGTTGGCTAGTGGAGTAGTACTATTAATGTTTGTGAGTTTTCTAGATAGCTGGTGTGAGTGTGACAAGTGTGGGATTGTTGATAGCTTGAGGAAGGTTGTGAAGTTTCCTTATTCTTGTGTAAAACATGTGAATGAGAGAGACTTGTATGTTGAGAGATCCATCTTCAAGGAGTGAATGCTTGAGGAACATGATGGCTGGATCCTTCTGAGAAGTCTTGTGACATCAAGACTTTGGTTGTAATCTTACTCTTATTTCATTATTAATGCAATCAATGATGTTTTCCTATGTCTTGTATGTAATGTACTTGATAGCTCATGACTTCTTCACTTTGTGAGTAAATAGATCATTGTTGTTCCGGTTACGTGCTTTGTTGTATTTCCTTTGCATTGTTTCAGGTTGATTACTCATTAGGAGAAGGAAGCGGAAGCTGGAGCAGCGCAATGGAACTCCATCGACCACCGGTTGAGATAGGCCTCCAACTATGACTATTTAAGGAAATCTATTGTTGATCTATCCTTGTTTGTGACTAGACCCACTCTAGGGCTAGAGGGGTTGCCTCTGTCCACAGAGGGAACACTTTCCTGCATCACACCCTCCCATACAGGGGCACATCCAATAACAAATCCATTTGTCATTTGTTGCACTTCATTGTTTCCAATGTTAGCGATGATGTGAGAAGAACTGTGGTGCTAGCACTTGGATTTATTTTATACTAAGAGCCTTAGCAGTTTTATGTGCTATCTTACAGTGTACCATGTTTTTATTATTAAATCAATTTTATACTTGATTTGTTATAACTTTTGTGCTACCACTTTATGGAGCATTTGGCTCAATATTTTAAGAATAATATCAAGGGGTCAGTGTATTCTCTCTTGATCCTTTATGATAGTGCTAAATCAAACTCTGCAAATTTAACAGACCCCACAAATAGTTTCTTTACTGTTCCAGTCATATAATCCACATGTCAGATATGGAGCAACCTTAGTAGGGGTTCTATTGTACAAACATAACATTAAGTGAGATCATTTTGTTGTTGGAACCATTAACATCAAATGTGGTAGATTTTGTTTGTCAAGGTTCCCTTATAGCCGTGGCTATGGTTCTGTGTAAGAAAATGAGGCACGTGAACCTCGTGGTAGGTAGCTTCAGGTATGCTATTATACAATGTTGTAAGCTTTTATTTAGCAAAAAAATGTTCATTGTTGCCATTGTAGTTGCACTTCTATTGTTAATTTTTAATGCAAAATTTCCAATTGAAATAAGAACTTCTAAATGTTGGCATTTAAAGGTATAATTATATCTTATAGAGACTGAAGATGTTATTATATTGCACTCAAACTCTAGGTTTTTCCACAATAGAGCTTTTTATCACCCTGTCATCATTTTTATTTCATACTTCACGCATCAACTTGTGAAGGTCATTCTTGAAAACCATGAAGACACCATGAGCAAGATGGGTGCAATTTTAGCTTATGGTATTTTAGATGTAGGTTGTCAGAATGTATCAATTAAGTTGTCATCTAGGACTAAGCATGACAACATCACTGTTGTTGTTGGTATAGCAATATTTAGTCAATTTTGGTATTGGTATCCACTTGTATATTTTTTTGAGTCTCCCTTTTGCACCTACTACTTTGATTGGGATCAATTATGAACTGAAGGTCGCAAAATTTGATATTATCTAGCACCATGGAAGCACTTCAAAAGTTGTATCCAAGAAAAGTACCTTCAACATTCTCATTTGTGTCCTCATAGGTTCATTAGAAGCCTATTTTCCAGATCTTTATATTGCTCTTTGTCATGGTAACAAATGTTGATTAAATGATCTTGGACATTGTAAATATATCATTTTGAAACATTATAATGTTGTGTAGAGATTGCATCAATTTTACAAGACACTTTAAGCTACCAGTTCTTTTTCTAGTGCCTTACAATGTTTTCTTTGCAACATCTAGCGCAAATGCTAATTATTGTTAAAGTGTTTAACTAGGCTCTCATATACAACAAATTTGTATTTCCATTTATTAAATCATTAATATATGTAGTTGTATTTTATATTAATTATTTAATGGACCACACACGTAATTTATATAATAAATTTATTACTATGTTAAATTTTGATGGTCAAATTTAAGTACCCTACATTAATATTAATTTTTTTATTAATCATAATTGATTTTTAAAATATTATTAAAATATGAATCCTTTAATTTCTCAGATATTTGTCTTTTTATCCATCACACCAATCTTTTAGATTGTCGCTGTGTTTCGAACCAAGTAATGTGATGGATCTTGAAGACAGATTTGTGAATAACTCTACGCACAAAATCTTACATTCATATTTTTTAATTTCTATTCAATTAAATATTATATATAAATATCACTTGAGTACATGACTTACTAAATCATTCATATTTAGTAGTTGGATTTGATTATGTTAAAGTAGTTTTTGAGAAAAGTGTTATTGTCCATCGTTTGACTATAGTTGATGGTTTTGTACTTCTTTTTTTTGTGAATTAGAAGAATTTGTATTAATTTAAAAAGTTGAATTATATAGACATAAAATTGTGCCCAGAGGGATAAAAATCTCTCAAACCTCTATTGGTGTCACCTAGACAAACCAAAGTAATCTTTAGAATAAAATACATGAGAAATAAGGTCAGATATGGCTAGTTACCTCCCCACACATTTCAGACACATACAAATGCAATTTTCAACAAACGAATGATTGGCTTTATCACCCACACAAGCATTCACCAAAGAGAACATAAGAACTGGAAATTAAATTACATATGGAGTGTTGTAGGGCACTTGGAGACTACCAAAACATGACCCTACCAAAACACTGCATCAATGATTGTTGAACAATATGATGATAACCCAATAAAGTTGGTACACAAATAACAATGCCTTCCACAAGAAACATGCAAGTCACATACTACCATTAAAATATAACAAATATATATGAATGAGAACACTAGATACCAGTAAAAAGGGCCAAAAACATCTTGTAGGAAAACAAGGCCATGACCAAAATATGTTGCCATAATCAGAAGACCAAGAGGCTACCAAGGAACCTATAGAGTAAAAAACTAAAAGCTTCAGGAAAACCCCAAAATATGTTGCCCACCACCCTTACTCATTGATCATTATCTGAAGACAAAATATTAGTTGGAACCCTTGTACTAGAGCAAAAATGATCTATCACATCCCCACCATCTAATTCACAGGCTATGTGGCTTTCCACATGCACCAGACGAGCATCAATTCTATCTAGGTGGAATCTTTGGTTCGTAAGCATCCTTTTAACATCCTTCAGAGGAGAAAATATTGTATTTCTCAACTTTATTATCCCTTAATACCAAGCCCTACAATGTCCTTATATTTTTATGAAGAGCTATTGAGTTTAAATATTTTTTTCTCCTTCCCCTGGTGTGCCCAAAGGCCACCATCCAAACTGACATATCCTCTAATGACATAGAATCCGAAAGAGACTTCCTTTCCTCTCCTTCTTTTGTCTCAAGATCACAATATTTTTTATTTTTTTTAGGTGAAACTGCGTTCAAATAAGTTTCCATTGAGTCATGGCTGACGATCCTTACCCCTCTTTGCCAAGACTGAGCTCTTCTACCACCGCGTGTCCTACTCCTCATAATTTATCTTGGCAGCATGGTTGTGGGGCCGAAGAAATATCGCTATAAGGACTTTCTCTACATTCAAAAGAGCATAGGGACTGGTTCGACCCGCCCTCTATAATACCAGGAAACTAGCAAACTAAATCATTATAGTAGCAGCATGAAAAACACTTAACGTTAGACGAAGACCTGCTAAAGAACATGGAGGACAAGACTTCCTCAACCAAAGACTCCTCACCTTTGACCTTTGAACGAGGAAGGCGTCGCCCCAAGACCAAGAGAAATTGACACCCAGGAGAACACAAGAAATTACACAATTTTCACCCCTAGCACTTTCCTTGCCACATAGACAAAGCCACATAAGATAACCCACTCAGATACTTCCATCCACACCTTCCTTACATCGAGTGAAAAGAAACCAAAAAATCCTCGACATGAAACTACACTAACGTTCCTGAAATTTTCCTTAGACTAACAAAGACAATTTGCATACAAAGACTTAGAATCAAGACCCGTAAGACCAAATCCTCCAAAACAACTAAATAGGAGACCGAAGAAAAGTAAAGGTGAGACCCGAGTGAGCGTGGAAAGCTCAAAGATTGAAAACACCAACAAGACCTTTGAAATGAAGACTTCTCCATACAATGACACAAGGCTATGCGGATGTCCCACATAGCCACTCTCCAAATGGAATGATCACCTTGAAATCCTTTCCGTCCAACACAAACCTCCGCTACCCACAGCACCAGAACCTTCACACATACCACCTTCATTTGAAAATTCACTTCACGAGGCTGAGGACCTCACCTTGGCTCTTACCTTCTTTCCACAAATGAGTTTTCCTGCCATCAAAACCAATACATAAAATCTTTGCCAATTGTAAGACTACATGCTCATGCATTTAAGACTCCAACGGGGTCCTTCCATCATAAATACGAAATTAATAGATCGAGGGTGGTGGGAAATTTTCCCCGGGCCCTGTTCCATCCCTCATTACACCCCCATCAAGGAATAGTTTTGTACTTTATGATTATTTAATTTTTCTTTTATAAATTAAGATGACAAAGACATATTGTTGTGAGGAGGAATTACTTCACATTCATTTACATTTTACAATTTGTATTTATATGTATTCTAATTTGAACATATCAAGTCCGCATATATATATATATATATATATATATATATATATATATATATATATATATATATATATATATATATATATATATATATATATATAGATATATATATATATATATATATATATATATATATATATATATATATATATATATATATATATATATATATATATATATATAGATAGATATATATATATATAACATTTTAAAAATATTGACAAACTTTCTTACATTACACCTAGACATCTCCACATACTAGCCTATAGAGCACCTCTCAACTCAACTACTCGTGATTTTCAACTAATTAAATTTTTGCCACACAAGCTAACATGTCTCCAAAAAATAAAATGCAATTGAAAGGGATTAAATTTGCTAGACTCGGTTTTTAATTTATTTAATAAATTATTTAAATAGATTTATCTCTTAGCTTAAAAAATGAAATTATAATTTTAAAACTACTCAAATTTTAAATATAACTATTAATATATATTAAGTATATATATTTAGATATAAATTAAAGATATTAATTATTAAAACTAACATATTTAAATGATAAGTGATTAGCTTGTTTTTTTAGGTTAGTATCCATGGGGATTTGAACCACTCACCTATTGTAAGGAGTGCTTTAAGAGTGCGTCCATTCATTCTCAATGCAAAGCCTCGTAGGAAGTTATTAGCGTGTTCTAAATGTTAATTATTAAAAAATTTAGCTGAAAAATGATTTACCCACTAGTGAAATGTTTCACTCTCAATGAAAAGCCTCATAGGAAGTGATTAGCATGTTCTAAATGTTAATTATTAAAAAAGTTAGATGAAAAATGATTTACCCACTAGTGAAATGTTTCACTCTCAATGCAAATCCTCATAGGAAGTGATTAGCATGTTCTAAACATTAATTATTTAAAAAGTTGGATGAAAAATGATTTACCCACTAGTGAAATGTTATTATGCAAAATTTTATGGAGGTTGAGTTTGAATGTTGCATTGAGGTCAAGTTTGAATGTCCCTTGGTCTTTTAGAATAAATTAATTCCTTCAAAAGTGACTTTCATTCTCAACTTTTCCCTGTTGGAATATTAATTCCAACTGCCGTGTAGTGTTGCCGGAAGCCGACAGTTGAACAACGACCATTAAATGGCAACAGTAAAACTACTACAGAAAACCGCCGGTGCTCATCGCACCGCTTTTCATCAAAAGCTGTTTTTCCTCCGAGCGATCCGATCACCCAGACTTGCTACCACGCGTCCAGAGTATGGTTCCAAAACCGCCCATCCCCCGGAACGTAAAGATCGGTGAGAAAGGGCCTTCAATATTGACCACAGCCATCTGATTTCTGAGAGAAGATCAACGGTTAAGATAGCGGAAGCATGTTTCTGTTTTAATGCAACATGACATTGCATGAAGTAAACTTTTGGTTGACCTTCCGTGTGACATTGCAGCCAGCCGTAATCTACGGACAAAACAAAAATTAACTCGCCATGCTGAAGTACCATCGCTCCAGAAATAAATTAATGTGAAGTGAAATCTTTGTTGACCGCCTGCCTGTCAGTAAAGCAAGTTAATGAAATTTATTGTGATGGGTAAATTATTGATGCGCGGGAGTATGGCAAGTAAGATTGCATTGTCCTGTTATATTCCTTTTGTTGACCATGTATTTGTAATAGCAGCAGAGCGTGAATGTTTTTGTGGTTGAATGAAAATGGGGACAACACGCAGCAGCGTATGTAATGTCGAGTTTTTGGTATTGTATTGGTAATGAAACGCACAACAGTGCGAAGTAAAAGAAGGGTTTTACATAGCAATGTAATATGCAAAGGTTGTTCAATGTAAAGTAATGGAATAGAGAGGCGCAGCAGCGTGATAGTAGAAATTGTATTGTGAGAGAAACGAAACGCACAGTAGTGCGAAGAAGAAGAAAACAGGGCAGCGTAGATCTACATTTTTGTGTGGAAGAATGAAAACCCAATATGCACAGCAACGTGAGGGTTGAATGTAAAGAGCGTATGTGAGAAAAGTTTTACACACAACAGTGTAAAAATTTGCAAGCAGAAGACAGAGTAATTTTGTAATGTACAGCAGTGAAAAAGCAAGAAGTAACAAGAAAATATTTACACAGTAGTGTAAATTTGTAAGCTGGGACAAAGTATTTGTTCCTAAAGAAACAGAGTAAATTTTTTTATGGAACTGGAAGTTCTTGGTGAATCCCTCTGTTAAGAGGAAGATGCTTTTCAGCATAGACAGCGGTGAATTCCTCTGATTAAGAGGAAGATGCTCTTCAGCATAATCTTTGGTGAATCCCTCTGTGTGAGGAAGACTCTTTTGTAAAAGCAGTTTTGTAAACCCCTCTGTTAAGAGGAAGACCTTTTTTTTGTAACAGGCAGTCATATTGATGAATGCATAGTTTTTTTTGGGTGTAGAAAAACTATGTTTCTCTGTGTCAAAAACAGCGTCCCTGTGTTAGTTTCCGCTGTGTCAAAACAAAGCATTGTTTCTCTGTTCAGTGTTTGTTTGAAATTACCAGAAATTTCCAACAGTGGTATCAAAGCAAGTCTAGGCTCTTTGAAGGCGTCAAAGAAGCTGAAGGAAGGTTTCTTTACTGCAACAGCTTCTCCAGTAGCGCGACGACTCAACAAAAGGATCCAGGTATTTCTCAAGTTTTTCTGTGTTACTATTGAAGACAGTCAGTTATTTTAGATACTCAGTCAAATGGCGAGGTCAAAGAAGAAAGTCACCAATCCTGCTAAAAATGTTTCTCCCTCTACTACTAAAAGAGAAGATAATCGATTTGAAAGCATTCTATTTGAGGCTCCAAGGTTCAATGGGAACTTTAATATATGGGAAGTAAAAATGAGGACTTTCTTACAGTCTGAAGGGATTGAAATTTGGGAATCAGTGATTGATGATAGAAAGATGGATAGAGAATCTAAGGAGTACAATGCAAAAGTAGCAAAGACAATATTAAATGGACTGCCTGATTCTATAAAGAAGAATCTATGAAAATATTCATGAGCAAAGGATATATGGGATAGACTTCATGACCTTCACGCAAAGGGAGCACTGACCATGACCATCAGTCAAGAAGGAAATTCTGAACCCATCATAGAAGCTGAAAATGAGAAGGTTGACCTCATCAAGCTTCAAGTACAAGAAAGGGATGAAGAGCTCGCCAAGCTTAAGAAGGAACTTGATCAAAGCAAAAGGAAGCATCATGAAGAAGTCATATCCATGACAAATCAATTGAATAAAGCAAAGAAGCAGGAAGATACCTTGTCAAGTCAACTTGAACAAAGGCACAAGAGAGTGAACAAACTTGTAGAAGAGATTGGACAGTACAAGGTAGAGGTATCCTCCCTTAAGTATGAATTACAAGAAACCAGGAAACAGGCACAAGAAGATGAGAAGAGAATGGAGAGCAGTCAAGCAAAGAGTGAAGAAATCTCCAAAATGAAGTCAGATATCGTCTCCCTTAAAATAGTAGCAGCTGAAGCTACTCGTAGCAAGGAAGAAACTAAGGAACAACTTGCAAAGAAGAATAATGAGTGTGAAATATTGGAAGAAGAGATTGTCCTCCTCAGAAAAAAGGTTGAAGGGATGAACAAAATCATGAAGAGCTCTCAAGCCTTGGATGACATGCTCAACTATCACAGATGTCCATCTGATAAATCAGGACTCGGGTATGTAGGTGAACCCTCAAACAAGAATGAAAATGCTTTAAGCAAAAGAGATGTGAAGAAGCCAGAAAGAAATTGTGATGCTCCTAGTTCCAACAAAGGCAAGGAGAAAAATCAAGGCTACAATAGAAGAAATCCTATTCCAAAAAGAAATGTAGATGATGTCAAAGAGGCAAGAGGCAATGGTTATCATCAGAGGATCTCAAGACAGAAAGGCTTCAGAAGTACATCAAGGAAACCTCCATCTCCCAGGTACCAAAGTTCATTTTTTGGTTATTGTTATTCTTGTTCAAACTTTGGTCATATGGAAAAATACTGTAAAGCATCTCATAGAGATAGATGTTATAGTCTCCGACAACCTCCAAGAAACAATTTTACAGGAAGAAATCATGAAATCTTATTCATGAACAATGTAGAATGCTTCAAGTGTCATAACATTGGTCATATGGCATGTGATTGTAACTTAACATGGGCTCTTACACAAGCTAGAACCATGCAAAAGAAGAAAGTTACACAAGTATGGAGAAGGAAGGAAATACAATCCGAAAGTCCCTTGAGCTCCCTAGCCAATCTAAGTTTCTTTTGAGAAGACATTGCCAAAAGGAGACGATGCATACAGTTAGGGGGAGCTTGTAATTCTTGATCATTATTGCTGAACTATATTAACAGTCATTCTTTGATGAAGATCTTCTTATAGGGAAGAGATATGGAATTAAATCTCCCATAAGAGCAGAGAAGAAAAGGTTGTAGGATAGCTTGGAGATGCAAAGATTGGAAATCTTGCCTGAGGCAGAGAGAAAGAAAATGTTACATGATTGGAGTTCCTGAGCACAGCTGTGGAAGCAATGAAAGGAAAGCTGATACGAATAAGTAGAAAAGTTTTTAAGTTTTTGATGAAATGTATGGGTGTGACTGATAACTCAGCAGTTGAAATTAGAGGGGAGTGTTTGAATATTAATTCCAACTGCCGTGCAGTGTTTCCGGAAGCTGACAGTTGAACAACGACCATTAAACGGTGACAGTAAAACTACTGCAAAAAACCCCCGGTGCTCATCGCACCGCTTTTCATCAAAAGTTGTTTTTCCTCCGAGCGCTCCGATCACCCCGACTTGCTGCCATGTGTCCAGAGTATGGTTCCAAAACCGCCCATCCCCCGGAACGTAAAGATCGGCGAGAAAGGGCCTTCCGATATTGACCACAGCCATCCGATTTCTGAGAGCAGATCAACGGTTAAGATAGAGGGAGCATGTTTCTGTTTTAATGCAACATGACATTGCGTGAAGTAAACTTTTGGTTGACCTTCCGTGTGACATTACAACCAGCCGTAATCCACGGACAAAACAAAAATTAACTCGCCATGCTGAAGTACCATCGCTCCACAAATAAATTAATGTGAAGTGAAATCTTTGTTGATTGTCGGCCTGTCAGTAAAGCAAGTTAATGAAATTTATTGTGATGGGTAAATTATTGATGCGCGGGAGTATGGCAAGTAAGATTGCATTGTCCTATTATATTTTTTTTGTTGACCATGTATTTGTAACAGCAGCAGAGCGTTAATGTTTTTGTGGTTGAATGAAAATGGGGACAACATGTAGCAGCGTATGTAATGTCCAGTTTTTGGTATTGTATTGGTAATGAAACGCACAGCAGTGCGAAGTAAGAGAAGGGTTTTACACAACAATGTAATATGAAAAGGTTGTTCAATGTAAAGTAATGGAATAGAGAGGCGCAACAACGCGATAGCAGAAACTGTATTGTGAGAGAAACGAAACGCACAGTAGTGTGAAGAAGAAGAAAACAGGGCAGCGTAGATCTACATTTTTGTGTGGAAGAATGAAAACCCAATATGCGCAGCAACGTGAGGGTTGAATGTAAAGAGCATATGTGAGAAAAATTTTACACATATCAGTGTAAAAATTTGCAAGCAGAAGATAGAGTAATTTTGTAATGTACAGCAGTGCAAAAGCAAGAAGTAAAAAGAAAATATTTACACAGCAGTGTAAATTTGTAAGCTGGGACAAAGTATTTGTTCCTGAAGAAACAGAGTAAATTTTTTTATCGAACTGGAAGTTCTTGGTGAATCGCTCTGTTAAGAGGAAGATGCTTTTCAGCATAGATAGTGGTGAATTCCTCTGATTAAGAGGAAGACGCTCTTCAGCATAATCTCTGGTGAATCCCTCTGTGTGAGGAAGACTCTTTTGTAACAGCAGTTTTTTAATCCCTCTGTTAAGAGGAAGACCTTTTTTTTGTAACAGGGAGTCATATTGATGAATGCAAAATTTTTTTTGGGTGTAGAAAAACTCTGTTTCTCTGTGTCAAAACAGCGTCCCTGTGTTAGTTTCCGTTGTGTCAAAACAGAGCATTGTTTCTTTATTCAGTGTTTGTTTGAAATTACCAAAAATTTCCAACATTCCCATGAGCTTTAAATATTAAATTAGACGTACTTTTCCCATAAACTTTAAATATTAAACTAGACATAGACATAGAGTAAACCTCACACAAACCAACTAATTTACACCTTTATATATCTTAACTATTTTGAATGTTGCATTGAGGTAATGTTTGAATGTCCCTTGGTCTTTTAGAATGATTTAATTCCTTCAAAAGTGATTTTCATTCTCAACTTTTCCGATAAACTTTAAATATTGAACTAGACATACTTTTCCCATAAATTTTAAATATTAAACTAAACATAGACATAGAGTAAATTTCACACAAACCAACTAATCTACACCTTTATATATCTTAATTATTTTGAAATCCAAAACTTAAAAATCAAACATCATGGAAAAAACTACAACAAAGATTCTAAACCAAAGATTCTTTTGACTGGTGAAGAAAGAATTTTTTAACGGGTGGAGGTGAATGGTGTCTCTTGAATAGAATTTCCCATCCCCTGAATTCCAATCGTCGTTAAAAAAACTTGTCTAACCAGTTCATCTTTAATTATTAGGCACAAAACAAGAGATGAGAGATCATCAGAGATCATCACTGTAATGTAACATATGAAGTCAACGGATAACATGATCAATGCTCAGTCCTTTCATTGAAGACATTCTAAGAAAGAAGACTATACTAATGCTCCAAAAGCTTTCACGTCAACGTACTGTTTAGAAAAGCATTTTAGCCCCAACTTCGTTTTTGGGTATATACTGTTTATAAAACCATTTTATCCCTAACTTCTTCTTTTAGTTTAAATGTCCCAACAGTAACATGACAATTTGAATGCCGCTCTCGGAAATGTTGATGCAACATGGAGTGACAGGATGAGCCGTGGCCGGTGTGGCATCCAATGAGCCAAGGCCGATGCGTCAAAATCCAGCCGATTCACGTTACCATAGTAATATGAGTGTCGAATATTGATGAGAAGCCAAAAGCCACTGCAACAAGCACTTTGATGAGAAGATATTGTGACCCCTTATAATCAAATACCTTCACACCAAATTGGATGAACAATGTTTTCATAAATATCCCACAAAACAGAAACCACATGCAGAAATGAATCCTGTCAAAACCGTAAAATTGGGAAACCCTTTACAACGAGACTGAAAAATAAAGGAAATAACATTCCTATCGATCAATCTCCATTAGAAATGGATTACATTGACACATCCAATCTCCATTAGGCATAGGCATCAGTTATGGTACTTACACTAACATATCCAATCTCCATTAGTTATTAGTTATTTGTTGGAAGAATCACCGCACCTCTATAGAATCCGTAATTTCTACCCTGGGGATCCTAGTTACTGTTTTATAATGTTTACCAACACCTATGGGTTTTGGTGTAACGGTAAACCTCCACATGGTATCAGAGTTTGGAACCAGGTTCGATTCCCCCAAGTTGCGTTTGAGGGGGATGTTGGAAGAATCACCGCACCTCTATAGAATCCTTAATTTCCACCCTGGGAATCCTAGTTACTGGTTTATAATGTTTACCAACACCTGCGGGTTTTGGTGTAAAGGCAAACCTCCACATTATTGCACCTAGTGAAGTGTTAGAAAAGCAAAAGCACATGAGGGCACTTTTGTCGTCCACGTCGTTTACCAACACCTGCGGGTTTTGGTGTAAAGGAAAACCTCCACATTAATGCACCTAGTGAAATGTTAGAAAAGCAAATGCACACAAGGGCACTTTTGTCGTCCACACTGTCATACAAACGATATAACAAAAAAATTGGGGTCAATTTTGTTAAAAACAAATATTTTAGAAAATCAAAGGTTTAAGTTTAAAACATTAAATTTATTTTTTATTTGAAAATACTAATTTAAACTAGATACAACATTGTTATGTAATTGAAAAATAACTTTCGATCAAATATATAACAAGAGCCCGGTAGCGGTAGTCCCTGTCGGGTTTGAAAATCTTACCATATCAACACAGCTGGTTTGTAAGTTAAAGCATGTATGATCGCCAAGATATGGTGAATAAGCCATGCTATTTTTTTTATAATGCAAAAGCTAACCTTTATGGTATAAAGGTCTAAATATCCCACATTATATTTTGATGTACATATGAATTTACATTGAAATGAATTGTGTTTGCTTATTGTTTGTAACCAGTGCCACTATGACGGTTATGCCATTGAACAACTTCGTTGTGCATTCTTGGAAGACATTGGGGTTGATGAGTAACAACTGTGCATTGTATAGGTCTTTGGAAGGTGGCATTACTCTCACACAAGCAATACTCTAACTTTGGGCAAGCATTCAAGGGGATATATAAGAGGTCCAGTAGATATATAGTGGTGTTTCCTTTGTGGAGGCATGTATTTCACATTGATTGTATCTCTTTACATGTCCCATTCTTTCAGAAAATCACGACCTTGGAAGGATAAGAGATTGTCTATATGAAACATCTGGGTGCTTTTCTGCTATAGCTACTGCGTCAGGGTATGTGGTGTCTTCAAAGGGTGAAAGTAGTTGTTGACTAGCCAACAAACATCACCTAATATTCATGAGATAACAGTTTTCATGGATTGCACCCAGGCATCCACTACACCCTGATTCATTAACAGAGCACAGACACAAAGCAAGAATAAATGGTACTATTTGATGGCCCTCCACTCGTATGCGCAGCAAAGAACCCAGCAAATTTCAGAGCTACTGTTATCAGATTGCCTATCAAATTTTGGACCATTTCCGAGAATTGATTACTGTCGCCACCGGCCTTAGTGGTACCATAGAACTGCATGTTACTAGGGCCCCTAGCTTGGGTGTAGAAATGGTTACACTCGTATCAAAACAATCATAGATGATTTTGCCACCAAATACAGCAGATCATTTGCGAATTTGCTTCTCTGCGACAATAATACATTTGAGGCAATCAGAGGGGACTTTATACTTTTTGCACTATGGTAGGCCATACACAGGGTTTGCATGTCTACGACAATAATACATTTGAGGCAATCAGAGGGGGCTTTATACTTTTTGCACTATGCGAGGCCATACAGAGGGTTTGCACGTATTACTTGCTCATCGATAGTAAAACCAAAAGAAACAATATTGGCCCGTAGACTACAAACACCGCATTCAAGTTGTTATTGGAAAGGGTTGGATTTTCCAATTTGCTTGGGCCACGAATTTCTAGGCTTTAGCTAGGGCCTACACTCAAATAAAAGTAAGAAACATAGGAAATATAATTAAGGTAAGATTTCGATTTCAGGACCGAAGATGAAAATCATTGCTATGAACGTTATAGGAATGGAGTGGAAGTACAGTTAATGGTGATGGCATTGGAGATGGAAAAATTACATCAGGTCAGTATAGCATTTTATTTTTGTTTTCTTGAAGAGAGTTTCCCATGTTTTATTTTTGTTTTGTTGAAAATGACTATGCATGACTCTGTTCTATGCTTTTTCTAAACCATAGCTAGAAAATGTTAAACAATCTTACTCACTCGTTATCAAAATATTGTTCCTATAGCTCTACTTGCCAATAAAATTTTTGTTCTATGTATCGCTTCTAGAGTCCTTTTTGGGATCCTCTGACTCATCTCATTCTTTTTCTTGTTGCCAGATTTTCCCTGTTATCATTTCCACTTCCCTTCATTGCAACTAAGCCCAGTTAGCGTGTTGTTGGGCAGGACCAAGAGGGAAGTAAGGAACTTCCGACCTTGCCCTGCTAATCTATTTGGAAACCTCAATAATAGTAGGTATACTCAACTGATTGGATCTATTTAGGTTGCTCACGCTCGGGCCTAGCATCTTGCTTACGCATCCTCAGAATATCGAATTGATTCCTTAAGGTGCTATGACTGACCAGAATAATATGGATGAACGGAAGGCGATGTAAGCGATATGTCTTTTGTGGCATTATATCTACTTCATTGGATTACTAGGTAACCAAGCTACCGACTAACTTTCTTTTTGTAATGGTAGAAAAACCACAACAGAGCAATATAGTCGAACTTTGATGCAAAAGTGTGATGCAAGTGTCTGTAGTGCATTCCAAAGAAAATTGTGATGTAGTCTTGCAATACTCGCTAACCATCATTACTTCGATGCAAGCTTGCAATACTCGCCAAGAATCATTTCTTGTTAGTATGAAATACTACTCACCAAGGAAGTGATGGTCAACAATGGTGGCAATGTACAATAGTGGAAATGTACCTGCGTAGCCGTTGCAGGTGGAAAACAGCGGTGGCAGGCTTCTTGGTCACACAAAACATTGGATATAAATAAATTAACAATAGTGCTAAAAAAACTTTGGATATAAAAATTTGGATAAAATAAGTTGTCCTCCCAACATTCCTGCATTGGGATAAGTGAAGCTTGCAATAAGAGGTTGTTTTTTTTTGCATCCAAAAACTTTGGTTAAAATTTCGGTGGATAAAATTGGCAATATAAAACTTTGATTAAACCGTTATAAAGATTAAAAAAATTGATTAATGAATGAATTAATTAGCCGTCAACGATCTAGCGATTGCTATAGTCCTACAGAAGGCATGCACTAATAAGGCAACTCATAATTATAGCTCATAACCCCAAATATATCATAAATCATTCGTCTATGTGATTTTGTTATTTTCATTTATATTATTTGTAATTTCCTTGTTATACCCTTGATATTTATAAGATAATTTTACTTTCATTATAAATTATTACAAATTTATTTGAATGCTGTAATATAATTGTATTATGATTATAAATTTATTTGAATGTCTTGAAGAGAGGGACTACAGACTGTGGGGAATAGAACAAAGAACCTCGATGGTGTTAGGTGGCACCACTTCTTAATCAAATGTGCAGCTAGTAAGAAAGATCTTGAAGAACATTCCATGAGGAACATGAAGAGACACACAAGAAAAATGATAAAAATGCATTCAAACAACAGGATGTGGCTGGATTTTGGTTGAATGAAAGAAGTTCAATGACATAATTGGATTTTTGGGAAAGGAACCAAACTAGTGAGCATGATTTTGAATTAAGTTTGCTTTAAAAATCTACTTGGAATGTGGATTTGGCTCGAAGCTGACTATTGCAAGAAATGCAAACTACAACTAGTCTATGGTTGGGTGAAAATTTAAAGTCTCGCCTTCAATTTAAGTTATTATTAGATCTCAATAAGTGTTATTAATTGTGAGTTATAAATATGATGATTAGTTCTTTATTGAAATTAATATATAGCCATGTATAATTTGCATGCCTATAGGAAATTATTGCATGGAATAAATATGAAAAATGTCTTGGTTTCTCTGTGGATTAAATCGAAATTTTACTTTGAGGTTCTACGAAATTTTTTTTGAATTTTATGTGCAAGTTAATATGTTGCATGTGTACATGCAAAGCTCTATCATTACAAGTGCTCACATTTTTGCTATAACTTTTCATCTCGGACGTTCCAAAAATTAAAACTTGGACCATAGTGAGGGAAAATCCAGTTGATCATCTGGTCCAACTTTCAGATATTGGGTCATAATATTTTAGGAGATATGACCAAAGGAAGTGAAGCATATTGAATGCTCCTAAAATTGTGATTTAAACAAGTAATGTTGAAATTTATGATATAAATTTTCCTCTAAGAGGTTCCAAAAGTTTAAACTTGGACCGCACTGAAGGGAACTCACCCTAATCATTTGGTCCAACTTTTATATCTTAGCTCATGACATTTCAGGAGATTTGATTAGAGGAAGACAAGCATCGTGAATTCTCCTAAAATTGTGCTTCAAATTAGTTATGTTAACATTTATGCTATAAGTTTTCATTTAGGAGGAGCAATCGGTTGAAATTTGAACCATATTGAGGGTTACTCTCACTGATTATTGGGTTCGGCTTTTAAAACTTGGACTTCTATAATTTAGGAGATATTCCCTAAAGAATTTGTTATATTACTCTCCATGCAATGTGTTTGAATAAATTCTTAAATGATTTAATGATTCATTGCGTACAAACTATTTGTTCAAATGCCTCAATGGAAATGTTGTTTTTTGGATGGGTATAGTATTGTTCTAGCCGATATATGCCTATTTGCATGTAAAGAATTTGAAGAAATGTATTAAAGGTGTTTTATTACAATTTTCATACAATCTATTTTATAAAATACCTCAAAGACAAAAATAAGTAGTTTCATGATTGAGTGGTATGTTTCACTTAGTATGTCAGAAGTGGAATTAAACCAATGTTTCTTATTTGATTTCATACAAAATGTTTGTCAAAATGTATTCAAGATAAATACTACTCAATTGGTTGTATAGAAAGCATTTTAAGAAATGTTTACATGTAAAGTGTTTGACAAAATGCATCAAAGATGAAAATTAGGTTTTTGCAATTGTGGTTACGATAAATTTAGTAGGTGTATATGAAAAAGTGGTATCATAGATTATTCACAAGATAGTTAAAGGAAAAATAAAATGTAGCTCATAACTTTTGTAGGTTATTGAGGGAATTGGCTATGCTACAAATTGGTATCAAATCTTCCAGGTTCGACCCTTGGACTTGATGGAATCTAGGATAAGTGAAATGGAAATAAAATATGCTATACTATACTTTTGGAGATTAAAATTTGGAAATTTGTGTTATTTAGAAAAAATGACTTTTTTGTTGGGTGCAAGCATTTGTTGTTTGTTGAATTTCGATGGCAATTGTATTTGTTTGTTTGCTTTTTTTAATTGTTTGTTGAATTTCACTGGTGACATGCAAAATGATAACTAGATTACCTAAATAAGCCCAACAAGATTACAAAAGTTCATGACTAAATGATGCAGTCAAAATTATAAGGGGGGAACTCAACTTATTTCTTGCTATTTTACACTTTTCTTAGATATTTGGAGAAGTTTTCATAGGTTGATGAATAATAACATATGCATGATAAAATCAAAGAGATGAAATATTTTAGATATGCATGTCCATGAAATAGATATTAAATAATGATATGCTAGATGCATGAAGCTATGTTACGTGCATACAAAAATGGATGTATAGGCATAAAGACTCTGAGTGGTGTATTTTCATAACTTGATTAACAGTGGTTAATGATAAACATGTAACCAAGGTAAGGTTGACAACATAATTGGGAACCCAATTAAAGTGTTGCATGTAGCCTTGAGGAACCAAGGCTATGGAAAATGTTATGAAACCAGCTCACAAAAAGATAGAAAAGAGAGATCCACGCCTTAGAATTTAGCCTCTTCGAGGGGGCAACCTCCTTTACATTACATAAATGAGAAATTCTTGGATGATACAAAGGACAAAACCTCCTTTCTATATATAGGAGTCTAAGGAGTTACAATATAACCCAGCCGACCTAACAATAATACTATAAAGCCACAAAAATAATAATTAAGGGTTTCTATGGGGCACAATAACAATATGGGGGCAATAGGGGCACAACAATATTAATAAGGGATACAAATATAATAGTAATGGGGTAATCACTAGTATTATAGGTATCTAACATGTCCCTTTCCTTCGAAAAAGTTGTGTCCTCAACGCTTGAGTAGTTATGGATGCTTCTGTATAAAATTCTCATCCTCCCATGTGGAATCTTCAGCGGATGAGTTCTTCCACTTGATGAGATACTCTGAAATTGATCGATTTCGTAGCTGTCTAGTTATTGTCTCTGTGATTGCTTCTGATTCCAATATATTTTTTCCTTCCTCGTCAAGTTCTGGCAATATTGTTTGAACTGGGAGCTTGTCGCCTATAACCTTCTTTAAACATGAAACATGGAAAACTGGGTGCACTCGAGAAGCTGCATGAAGCTCCAATTTGTATGCCATAGTACCAATATTTTGCAACACCTTGTACGGACCATAATACTTTGGTGATAATTTACTATCCTTCTTAGCTTACTTCAGGGACATTTGTTTATATGGTTGTAGCCGTAGGAATACCCAATCACCTACATCAAAAATTCTTTCGCTACGATGTTGATCTGCTTGTTGTTTCATTCTATTATGTGCCAACACATGGTTATCCTTTAAGAGTTGGAGGACTTGTTGTTGATGTTTGATGTGATGTTCCACCGCTTGAGCCTTAGAATTTTCTCTTAAATATGATGTGATGGATGGTGGCTGATATCCATAAAGTGCCATAAATGGGGTCATTTT
This sequence comes from Pinus tabuliformis, assembly GCA_031772625.1. Lineage (NCBI taxonomy): Eukaryota > Viridiplantae > Streptophyta > Pinopsida > Pinales > Pinaceae > Pinus > Pinus tabuliformis. Next base: position 1,491,671,450 of record CM062819.1, on the reverse strand, counting down.
TGTTGTTATATGGAAGGATGTGTTATACCACCATTCAGCTAGAGGCAACCATTTGACCCATTGTGTCTGTTTATCAGAGACAAAGAAACGAAGATATCCTTCCAAACATTTGTTTACTATCTCAGTTTTCCCATCAGATTGAGGATGATAAGATGAGCTATGAGCTAACTGAGTACCAAGACAAGAAAATAATTCTGTCCAAAAGTTTCCAATAAAGATGGGATCTCTGTCACTTACAATAATCTTTGGATTTCCATGTAGCTTTTGAATTGTTTCCATAAATGCAGTAGAAACTGTACTAGCTTTAAATGGATGTGATAATGCACAAAAGTGTGCATACTTGATAAGTCTGTCAACTACCACCATGATGACATTATTTCCCTCAGACTTGGGTAAACCTGTGATAAAATCCATTGAAACCTCCTCCCAAAGTTGGCTTGGAATGGATAAATGTTGTAATAGACCCAGTGTCTTAATTGTTTCAACTTTATTTTGTTGGCAAACCAAACATTCCGCCACAAACTTTTGAATATCCGATTTAAGGCCATCCCAGAAAAATTCCTTCTTAACCCATGTGGTAACTTTTTAAAAATCCTAAGTTCCCTCCTAAGGGAGAAGTGTGCAATTCCATAAGAATCTTTTGTTTAAGTTGGGAATTCTTACAGAGGTATAAGCGATCTTTGTACCATAACGAATCATTTTGCCAGCTAAATGTATCAGATGTACTGGAATATTGTTGTAACTTTCGAATAAGTGCCCACACTACTTCATCATTCTTCCATTCCTTCCTTGCTTCATTTATCCAATCGGGTTGGATAATAGAAATGGCACACAACAATGCTTCCACATCCTCATCCTTTCTTGAGAGTGCATCTGCCACCACATTTTGCTTCCCTTTTTTGTAGATTATTTCAAATTCATAACCCAACATCTTTGTGACCCAATTTTGTTGCTCTTCAGAGGATAATCTTTGTTCTAAAAAGTATTTAAGGCTATCATGATCCGTTTTCACCTTGAAGTGTCTTCCCATTAGGTAGGGTCACCATTTCTTAAGTGCATGTAGTATTGCCAACATTTCGTTCTCATAAATAGCTTTGCGTAAAAACTTTCCCTTGATTGGACGACTTTCAAAAGCAATGGGTCTTTCATCTTGCATTAAAACAGCACCAATTCCATTTCCTGAAGCATCACATTCCACAATAAAGGTTTTTGTGAAGTCCGGTGTAGCTAAGACCGATGCTTGGCACATTGCCTTTTTAAGATGTTCGAAGGCCTTTGTTGCTTCCGGAGTCCATGAAAATGCATCTTTCTTCAATAATGTTGTTATAGGTGGTGCTATTCTCCCATAATTCTTAACAAACTTGCGATAATACCTTGTCAACCCGAGAAATCCTCGCAGATGCTTTATGGATGTGGGGATTTTCCATTCCTTAATGGCTTTAATTTTGCTAGGGTCTACCTTAACTCCTTCATGAGATACAATATGACCCAGATATTCCACCTCTTGTACTCCAAAGAAACATTTGGGTCTTTTTGCATATAATTGTTTCTCCTCCAATAGTTGTAGCACCCTATCAACATGTTCAACATGGTCCTTCCAAGACTTGTTGTAGATTAGTATATCATCAAAAAATACTAACACAAATTTTCTAAGTAAGGGTTTGAAAATGGAATTCATCAAACCTTGAAATGTAGAAGCTACATTGGTAAGGCCAAAAGGCATGACCAAATATTCATAATGACCCTCATGAGTTCTAAATGTTGTTTTCAGAATGTCTTCAGTCTTCATTCTAATTTGATGATATCCTGAACGAAGATCCAACTTGGTGAAGTACATTGATCCATGCAATTCATCCAGTAATTCATCAATGACAGGAATGGGAAAATTATCTTTAATAGTGAGCTTGTTAAGCTCCCTATAATCCGGACACATGCGCCATGATCCATCCTTCTTGTGCACCAATACTACAAGAGCAGAGAAAGAACTTTGACTAGGTTGAATTATACCAAGCTCTAACATTTCTGCAACCATAAGTTCAATTTCGCTCTTTTGGGCATAGGGATATCTGTACGACTTGATGTTTGGAGGAATACTTCCTGGAATCAGATGAATAGCATGATCATGATCACGAATAGGTGGGAGACCTTTGGGAGTCTCAAATACCTTGGAATGATTGTCCAAGACTTTTTGGAGATCTGGAGAAATATATGATTCCGATGTGGAAACATCTAGCTAACATAATTGTGCAATTACACCTCTTTGTTCCTTTTTTAGAAGCTTTGTCATACCATTAGAGCTGATTATCTTTCCTGGTTTCCCTGTAATACCCCTTAATTCAACTTCCTTTCCTTTCGCATAAAATTTCATGAAAAGTTCTTGAAAATTAAAAGATATTGTACCCAAGGATTGTAGCCATTGTACTCCTAGTACAACATCAACACCTCCCATTGGAATGGAAAGCATTGGGCTAGTCAATACATATTCTCCCATGGATAGCTTGATATTATGGCACTTTCCAGAGCAATTTATTGTTCCTCCATTTGCAACCATCACTTGACACTCTGGTGCTGGATATAAGAAGCAATTCAATTCTTTTGCTACCTTACAATGAAGAAAATTGTGGGTACTTCCTAAATCAATCAACACTATTACCTTTTTCTTCTTGATTTGTCCTTCTATCTTGATGGTTTGAGGAGTGGTAATTCCCGCCAATGCATTACAAGATATGGTCGGATTCATTTCTTCTTTATCTAGGCTTTGTTCCTGGAGTATATCCTCCTCTTTTGACCTTTCTCACTCCTTTTCTTCTTCCTCTTCACAATCTATGTAGAATAATTTCTTCTCAGCACACTTATGACCTTTAGTGTATTTGCTATCACAACTGTAACAAAGCCCTTTTTCTCTTTTTTCCTCCAATTGTTGTGGTGTCAACCTTATAGGTTGTGGGAGACTAGGGGCAACAACACTTCCATCTTTATAGTTGTGAGTGGTATGCTTCCTAGTTGCCATATTTTTGCTTTCCATTTTTCTTGCTAACCTGAATGCCTTCTCTAATGAATCAGGTTCCCAAAGGCGAACATCATGTTAGATATTATCCTTTAAAGTCCCTATGAACACATCAATCCTATGCTCCTCTAGAATATTTTTTACCCTTATGTTCAATTTTTGGAACTCCTCAATGTGCTCCATTATTGAACCCTTTTGTTTGAGACTTATCAATTGGCTAAAAAAAGTGTTGCTTTTTGTATCCTCATAATGTGCTGTCAATTCTTCCATAAAAATTGCCCAAGTGATAATTTTTTTACGAGAGCAAAGCCATTGATAGCGTACAAACTGATTTGGTTCCAAATATAAAGTTGCAATACGTACTATTTGTGTGTTTTGCACATTATTGAAATCGAAAAATTGCTCCATCTATAACATCCATGTTGCGGCATCCTTGCCATCAAACTTCCTCATATCGATTTTTGGAATATGGTGGGTCTTTGATCCAACATTAGAGTCTATGAAATCATGATTAACATTTCTCTTGTTCTCATCATGAGTTTCCTTTACTACCCTTTCACCATTAGTAAGCATTTCTTGTAGAAACTTTGTCAAATTTGTCTTCAAATCTTCCATGCATGTCTTCAAATCTTCCATGCTTGTCATTAAACAATCCATCTTAGCTTCTACACCTTTCTTTAAACCATCCATATTAGCTTCTACATCTTTCTTTAAACCATCCATCTTAGATTCTGTTGCTTTTTGTGCAAGTGACACTTGTTGCACTTGGTCTCGTAATTTTGATATATCATGTTGCATTTCTTCCTATTCTTCATGAGTCATGTTAGAGCTTTCAGGTTTCTTATTAGGTGTTTGCATTTTCTTCCCTCGGGTCATAAATTACTGATAATAATGCTTTACTATGCCCTTTGAATTCCTTCAAACTAATTTTTCAAACTAAGCTTATGCAAAAATTTAAAAAAACTACACACCTTTTTTCACTTTGTAGGAGCTTGATATTGAATATGATGTATCTCTGTAATTTCGAATCATCTAGTTCTGAAATTGCAACTTGCGATAGCCCTCTGTGTCCTCTTTCCAATTCCACCAGTCTGATCCAAATTGGATTCTCCATGGAAGAGTTATGCCAAATCTCCCACAGTGACCTGATTATAGACTAGTTCAGTAGAGTGAACTTGTATGACGTGCCACGAGTCACTGTTTCGACCTTTGGCTCTGAAAAATATATACAAGAAAACTAAAGTCCGTCCTCTTTCTACACCTTCTTACAAAATTTCAATCCGATGCTCAGAGAGAAAGTTATGACGATTTTCCCCAAGTCACCTGTTTGGAATTTAATTCAGGAGTCTGCAAAAAGACCAAATTCCTCAGATCATATCTCCACACATATAGAGCGAAAAGCTCTGAAATTCAGACCTGAGATTCAGCACGATGTATTCTCAAATGGGTTTGTTTCTTAGCTTCTAAAACGTCGCAGAAGAAAATTTATAGCGAAAGTGCCACGATGACCTGTTTGGAGCAGCGAAACCCTAGAATCCAAAGCTCTGATACCAAATGTTATGAAACCAGCTCACAAAAATATAGAAAAGAGAGATCCATGCCTTAGAATTCAGCCTCTTCGAGGGGGAAACCTCCTTTACATTACATAAATGAGCAATTCTTGGATGATACAAATAACAAAACCTCCTTTTTATATATAGGAGTCTAAGGAGTTACAATATAACCCAGCCGACCTAACAATAATACTATAAAGCCACAAAAATAACACTAGAGGGTTTCTATGGGGCACAATAACAATATGGGGGAAATATGGGCACAACAATATTAATAAGGGATACAACTACAATAGTAATGGGGTAATCACTAGTATTATAGGGATCTAACAGAAAATAAGGTGTTGAGGAGAAACTGGCATAGGTGATACCTATACCTATTGATCGAAATGTTGTGGTAATGTGGTGAGTACATTAATAAGAGGTTTTCTACTAACGAGTGGTCTTCTCCAAATAAGTGTTCTAAAAGTTATTGACTTTGATTCTTGACCTTTATGCACACTTAAAGTATTGATGGAATGCTTGATTTGGTGCATGATATGAGTATGTGGTTATGACATTGCATGAAGGAATGATCATGTCTTAAGAAAATTGTACTAATACAATGTGTGTTGAGAGATTTGACATGCAAAGGAGTGAAAATGAGTGTTATTCGTATCACTATGGTTGATGATTATGCGGTGATTGCAGACTATGTCATGGCTACTAACCTTGATAAAAGGATAATTTCAAAATTTGATGATGCTAGTCTTGGTAGAAGGTTTATTTGCAATCTTGTGATAACATGGTTATAAACATTTTGATATGTATTCCTGATTCTTGGAACATGTGGACGTTATGAAATCTAGATGTGTGAATGCATATAGATCAAGATGCTTAATATTAGCATGGAAAGGTAACAATTGATTTGTTTATCTTGATATACCTAAAAGTTGGGTGTGTGTGACAACACATAAGAAGACTCAATTGTAACAAGAAGTAAAGCCATGGACAATGTTTTGGCATAGAAATGCATGGGTCTAGCCCATTGTAAATAAGAAAGGGGAAGTTCCCATGAAAGAGAAAATCCCTCCTAAAGCTATTTTGAAGGATAATTTAAAATCTTAAGGTTTCCATAAAACCTTATAGAAGACTCGGTATGATTTTGTGTGTGTGTGTGTGTGTTTACATGGTGGCGATGGACACAATTGCAACTAGAAGTAAAAGCATGGACAGTGGTTTGGCATAACAATGCCTGGGCCAAGTCCATTGTTAATAAGAAAGGGGAAGTTCCCCTGATAGATAAAATCTCTTCGGGAGATATTTCGAAGGATAATTTAAAATGTTAAGGTTGCCATAAACCCTTAAAGAAAACTCGATATGATTTTTTGTTTGTGTGTGTGTTTACACGATGGCGATAGACACACTAAACACTAGAACTCATGGGATTGAGTTGTTATGGGTTAATGAATGTTTTATATGTTTTTTATTTTATTTATTGACTTCATATTTTCCTTTTTTATTTAATTGTTGACCTTGAGCATGGTCATGTTGCTTTTTATTTTTTCCTTATGTTTCCATTATGGTTTTCTTTGTTGTCATTCTTTCTCTTTGCTTTTGTGGTTTGGTATTGGCGATTACTTGGATTTCATAAGTGAATAAAGAGAAGCTCCAAGGAAGAGTTGAATTAGTAGAACCCAACTAGAAGTGCAATATCTTGGTTAAACCCTATGAATAAGATAAATGATAGTCAAAGGGTAGAAGAAAATGATAGAATATCTAAGATGGGATTGGTTGAGTCCACATGAAATCAAATGGAAACATTGTAACAACCATGGAAATGGCGCAAAAAGGGATGCTTTCCTAAATTTAACATGATGTGGCTAAGATATGTAAGGCATAATGAAACGATGTGGTTTGGTAGGTCATTAGTTGAAAACCATAATTGTAGCATGACAAGTGATCAATCTCTAAAAATATGATCACTGTGTGAAGGCATGGAAAATGAGTTTGTATTTTCCATTATTCGATAATGCAACAAGGTTATTTAATGGGTTCTAAGTTGCATGGAAAATGATTGGGAAAGTTGGTAGGAATGGCCCATTATTGATATTTATGTTATATTTATGCTCATGAAAATTGTGGTGAGCATGAATTTAATAATGTTAATGATGGAAGAAAGATAAAAATTAAAAGGAAAGCAATTGGGTGAGAATTCCTTAGGCTGAGTTTGGAAACTTTGTTTGCAAATTAATTCATGATTTACATGGATATTAGGAGGCTTTCTAACTTTAACACTATGAATGTTCTATATTTAATGAACATTCTAATGATGAAATAAATTAAATGTTGTGACACAAGTTGCATGATGGAGCTGGGAGCTCAGGAAGAAGATTAACATACAAGAATTCCATTAACTCCTAGGAACAAGTAATAACAAAGACCTTGACTATAAGACTATATGAGTAGTGCATGGCAACATGCCAAACCGTGACTTCACCTTAACACTCCATGCACATGTCATTAAAGCATGATATATAGCTACCAAGTTGTAATTATCTAATGATTACCCCACGCAACAAATCCCTTCGATAGGTAGACTACTTAGAATGTGGGTCGCTTGGGTCTGAAAGGGTGAGTGACTAATTAGGGGGCCATGGAGGAAAGCCCTTGGATAGGTAGATTGCCCAGAATGGAGGTTTCCTAGACTCAAAAAGATGAGTGACTGATGGGGGCCCACGTAGGAAAACCTTTGGCAACGTAGGCTATCTAGAATGGGGGTTTCCTAGGCCCGTAAAGGTGAATAGCTAGTGGGAGAAAAAATATGCCTATGATCAGGGTAGAAGTAACTTGAAATTTGTAGTTGCTAATGAATTCAAACTGAAAACAATACACACAAATTTATTCTACTCAATATGCGAAACAAAAAACATACAACAGAAACACATTCAAGCATTCAATCACAATGAACACTTTTTTTACTAAGGAACACAACTAGGAAAAACCCCTCCTCTATTTGTATTATATCAGATGAGAAGAATGATCTATTACGATAACAACTTTAATGCATGAATCTAAATCTGCACTACAATGTTGATCTCCTCCTCTGTGTCTGCTCTAGCCAATACTTAGCCAAAATAGGCCTTTTGCTTCCTCCTATTTCCTTGCACAATTCATGCTCCTAAAGAATAGGGAGGTTCATATTTCCTTTTGCAATTCCTAAGAGAAATGGCTTACCTTCTACATGAAAAAATTGTACACTCAATAGTATAAAATAATGATTACAATTATGCCTTTTTCATCCACCTCACTAGGGAATTCGAATTGCATGCATGAATATGACCATTTTTAGTAAATTGACTAGTTAACTGAAATATTAGTGCATTAAAAATAATTGCAACTAGTCAAATGAACTCATACTAACCCTATTCTAGACTAGAGCTCATATATTAATTGAGTTTCACTAAATTTAACTCGCCTAGATTTCTAGATATTAGCAATTAACTCATGCACAACTCTACTTCTTTCCCAGAAAATCAAATTGACTAACTTAACTGAGTGATTTCTCCATTTGACTAAGGAAAAAGTCAAATGAAGCCTTTTCTTGCTACAATTAAACACTCACTCTTAGCAAGAAAAGGGTTATGAACAACCCCAATCATTATCTTGAGGAAATCAAACTTACCTCTTAACAAAGCCTTTGTAAAAATGTTTGCATCCTCCTCCTTTGTAGGAATGTACTGTAACCTGGAACCAACAACTGATTTGTTCTCAGGGCTAGGCATAACCTCCCAAGAATCATTCTTTATGATGGAATCATACTCCTCAGCCATGGAATCTACCCACACAGTTTGGAAACAACCTCTTCAAAATATGGTGGCTCAAAATCAATGAACTCTGACATGAGTGCCATAAATATGGTATATCTATTTGGTGCTCTCATTTATCTTTGCAAGGATCTAAGAGCTCCAACCTACCCCTGATCTTCCTACACCAACTTCTCTACCAACCTGGTCATCTTCCTCCCTTCTTTGGAAGGATCTATGTGAGTGGGTGCCTCCATTGGTTCTTCTCTCTACTTATCCACATGTGGTTTCTCCACGTCATCCTCTTGGAATGTCCTCTTGCATATGAGAAATATTTGACTCTGTGGATTTGACTGAGGCTCCTCCTTTGTAGATATAAGCTCCTCCTTTGGTGGTATTCTCAGCTCTCAGTCTAGAGAATTCCTCATGGATTTCTCCTCATCAAATAGCACATCCCTCCTCATAACAATCATCCTAAGTGAGGACATGTACACCCAGATAATATGAGTTTTCTTTGTGTAACCTACAACAATCCCCCTCTCTATAGTGGGCTCCAAATTTTTCTTGTTATCTTAGAATATATTAAATAGATTATGGATCCAAAAATGCAAAAGAGGGAGACATATTACTTCCTCCCAATGAAAGCCTCTTGAGGTGTAATCATTCCAAGAAATTTGCAAGGGATCCTGTTTTGCAAGTATACATTTGTATTGCAAGCTTCTACCCACAAGGATAGTGGAAATCCATAGTCATGCGAAATTTCTCCTACAACTCCGACAATACTTCTACTTTTCCTCGCAACCCCATTTTGTTGTGGGTCGTGGGGTGTAATCTACTCCCTTCTAATACCCTCCTTGGCACAAAATTCTTTGAAGGCATTAGACACATACTCTCCTCCATTATCACTTCTTTGGGATTTAATTTTTTTTCAAGTCTCATTTTCAACTAAGGATTTAAATTCAACAAACTTTAAATAAGCCTCATATTTCTTCCTCGTGAAATAGATCCACCATTTGCAGAAAAAAAAAAATCTATGAAGATCACATAACACCTATGCTTTACAATTGAGATTGTGTAAAATGGTCCACAACCATTTGAGTGAACTCGCTCCAATATGGCTCCATCTTTGTTATCTCATCCTGGGAAGGAGAATTTAGCATTTTTTCCAAGAGTGCATCCCTTGCAAAAATCATGTTGATCAAGGGTTATTTTTGGAAGTGCAGTGGTGATCTGCTACATTATTTCAAAGATCCATGGTGTAAGTGTCCCATGCACCGATGCTACAGCTCTCAACCATCTCGGTCTTGAACATGTTTTTCCTTGCTACTAAATGCAGTGCATGCATCCACCTCTAACTAGTACAGATTTTTAACCCGAAAACCAATTTGTTTTACTTCTCTAGTAGCAACATACTTCAAATATGCCTTGCCTCTACTCAACACCACATAATATCCTTTTTCTTCAAGTACAACTATATAAATTAATTTTTTCTTTAGACTACGCACATACATTACATTCTTTAGGTGAAGATGGGAGCATGACTCCCTCTTAAAGGTGATATTCCCCATCCCTTTGGTACTATACCTTACATGATCTCCAAAATCTATGTGTAATTGTATGTCCTTCTCCTCTAAACTATTGAAGAACTCCTTATTTCCTATCACATGAAATTAAGCAACATATTCTAATTACCATACACTACCTCATACAGTACTTTCCATTAAATAAAAGAGGGTGAAATGCAATTCGAATTGTGATGTGAGAGAATCTCCTCTTGTTTCTCATGCGGGCTTCTTACTGTATTTCTTATGAGGACACTGGGCTACAAAGAGTCCATACTCATGGCAATGAAAGCATTTCATTTCACTAAGTTATTTCTTCTTGCCATGGTTTTGGCTGGATTATGTCTTGCCTTGGGCCTTCTTTCCTTTGGCTTTCTTTCCCTTTACAGTTAAGGAAAAATTTCTTCTTCATCAACTCTAGATGTGACATCATCTCTAGTGTTTCTTCTAATCTCCTCTTGCACCAAGTCAAACCAAAGTCTCTCCCAATATGGGAGCTTGTGTCTTCCATCAACTGAATCCTTATAGATGTGTTAGTACTTTGGAAGACCAAGTACTACTAAGTTGACAAGTTCAGATGATTGCACATTTTCTCCAACTCCTCTAAGTTCATATATCACCTTAGTGAATATGGACAAGTATTGAACAACAATTTCATATTTACTCATTTGAATGTTCTTGAGTTTATGTTTCAATGCCAATTTCCTGGCATCATTGTTGCTTTTGAATAGATTTGTGAGGGTTTTCCACAATGCATAACAGTCTCCTTACCATGTAAATTTGAGACCACGTGGTCTCTAACCCCCTCCAGGATAATCCTCCTGCCTTTTGTAGTATCTTTCTTCCGTTGAGTCGGTTGTTCTTCATCTAGAGCTATTGGTTTTGGAATATCTTTTTTTGTGTATTCTAATACTACATTGTCATCTAGAACAACATCCATTATGTTTTTCCATGCAATGAAATTCAAAGTTCCCTCTAATGAATTCTCAAGCCTCAATCCATTGAAAGACATTGATACTGCACTGAATAAATTTCTGCACTCCAATTACTACACTTGTATAATTTGAATTCTTGCACTCAAATTCCTGCACCACAAATATGTTATTCAAAATGTCTCTGAGATATGATCAGGAAGTTGGTTTCTACGTAGTTTTCAATAGCTTTGATTCCATGTATAAATAACTCAAAAATTGTAGTTGCTCATCAATTCAGATTGAAAATAATAGACACAAATTTCTTCTACTCAATCTACAAAAGGGAAAACATACAATAGAAACACATGCAATCATTTAATCACAATGAATACAATTTTTACTTGGGAAGTCAACTAGGAAAAACCATTCCTTTGTTTGTATTATATCTAATGAGAACTGTGATCTTTTACAATGACAACTTCAATGCTTGAATCCCAACCTGCACTGCAATATTGATCTCCTCCTCTTGTGTCTACTATAGCCAATACTTAGCCAAAATAGGCCTCCTGCTTCCTCCTATTTCCTTTCACAATTCCTACTCCTAAAGAATAGGGAAGCTCCTATTCCCTCACACAATTCCCAAGACTAATGGCTCACCTTCTACATGAAAACGTTGTACACTCAAAAATATATAATAACGATTACAATTATGCCATTTTCCTCCACTTCAATAGGAAATTTGAATTGCATGCATGACTAGGGATATTTTTTATAAATTGACTAGTTAACTGAGAGATGAGTGAGTTAACAACAATTACAACTACTTAACTGAACTCATATTGACTCTATTCTAGAATAGAGCTCAGATAATTGAGTTTCACTAAATATAACTCCACTAGATTGCTAGATCTTATAAATAAACTCATTCACAACTCTACTTCTTACCGAAAAACTCAAATTGACTCACTTAACTGAGTGATTTGGCCATGCTACTACTGCTATCTGCAACTTAAGTCATCCTGCTGAAGTGGAAATTTGAATTTCTCCATTTCACTAAGGCACATGTCAATGAAGCCTTTGCTTGATACAATTTAACACTCAATGGGGGTTGAGCATGAGGAAGCGATTGGGAGTTGTGTGAAAAGACTGTGTAGAGTAGTGTGACTACCACTAAGTACTTTCCTTGGGGCCGAGAAATAATCAGTTAGCTGCAATTGAGGGAGAAGCTGGCTAAAAATTGTGTGGAGCCCACAAAACACTTAGTACTTGCTTAGGTTGATAAACCTCTCAGTGAAGAAGCAAAGAAGAAGTTATAGAGATAAATATTAATTATCTGTTAAAAACCGTTTTCTAATATTATTCTTTACTTCAATTTAAAGTTATGATTCATAATGACTTGATTTATGTTTTAATATGATTATGCTATGTTCTAAATCGATTTAAAACTTTATGATTATCTCTCATGACATATGTCTATGATGTAAGAGAATCAGTGAGCTACCCAACACATGTATATGAGGTTGACTACAAGATAAACAACATCAACTTAATGACATCAGAGTGTGTTGTAGCATAATGAAGCTGAAGACTTCAGAAACTAGGTCCTTGTGCTGACACTAGAACCCTGTGATATGCATTGATTACCATGAGGTTTTCCATGAAACATGTGTTATGTTATTATAAAAATGCAAAGGGAAGTCTTAGCGAAGAGTATTCTTCTTGTGCGAGGAAGCTTGATTCAGGGGATAAAAAATATGCTCAAAAATAAATGTGCTCAAATTCTCCTAAAAATGACTTCAATCATATATCTTGTTGTTATGATTCCAACGATGCTTAAATATCCTCAATACAACATCATATGAGGAAGTTATCACATTCTGAAGTTTATGGCAATTAGTTAAAAAGTCAACTTGCACGGTTGACTAGGCAGTGTATGGAGACCATGTGGCAGTCTGTACACTAATGTGGTGATGACATCAACATGATGACTATGTAGTACAGAGCCAATCAGGAAAACACAGATGGCTTGGTCGTAGCAAGGTAAATGGCGCGATTTGATTCTTTAGAGGTGATTTGGTTTGGGCCAATCACAGAGTGACATTTGGCCCAATCACAGGGTGCCACATGGTGCTTTGGATGAGGCCAAAATTTTGGTTATGGGTCATATGGACTTCCACAATATTTGAATCGCTGAACTCATATCAACTAACCATTTTCTCTACCATTTTACCACATCATTTCTGGTTAATACATGGTCGGTCAGTTAATAATAAACAATACAGTTGGAGCCATTTGGGTTGGGGGGGGTCAGGATGGGGGGTGCACCTGACTGGCCTATTCCTAGCTTGTATGGTGGTTATATGACCATCGACAAATGGCGGGAGAGGTGGGGTGCGTGGAACTTAGCACACACACAAACCCATGGTTTTATCACATTACACGACTGTCAGTGGAAAAGTAGGGAGGGTCGGGTGCATGGAAACTTTCTTCCACTTAGCCCGTGGTTCCATTAACCATAACATGACTAGGAACAGGGCCATCGTGGCGTGTGGCCTCTCAACCATGCCCCACATTCATTTTAATTTCCATGGGATCAACTAGAGGTGGAGAAATAGAGGCGCAGAGGTTGGTTAAACATTCGAAAAAATCCACCCTGACATGGCAGGTTTTGTGGGTTGAACCGGCTACCTATAGTTGTGAACATTATTCCTTGCAAGCCCACCAAAGAGGAATTTCATTGCCAATTTCGATAGGAGTTCAAATTTCCAGAACAGATAGCATAGAAATGGAGAAGGAGTCCTAACTTGGCCATTTTTTAGCCTTTTTGATCCAAAGAAGAGCCTACCCTAGGGTTTTTGGGTGTTCTAGACATAATGGAAGTGTTAATTTTGCAATTTGAGCATTGTCTATTGATGCAATTTCACATTTGAGCATATAATTTAAAGGGCCGCCATTGGAAGCTGGACCTGGAGATGTAGCCTAGGAGGGGTGAACTCCATCATCAAATTGATGTTTTTGTGATGCTGCTTGTTGTCTATTTTTCACTGTTAAAATATGAAAAATTTAACTTAGTTTGTGTGCTTTTCAATATCGGTCCATTTCCCATAAGACATAAACTAGCTTACAAAACTTTACATGAAACCTTCAATTTTAATTTCGGATCAGTTTGGTATCAGAGTGTCATTTTTGTGAAGGTTTGAAAAATTTTGCAAGTGTTTTTCTTGGATGATTACAAGGTCTAAATTGAAAATAGGAGAAGGAGTGCCTGAAGAACCAAACCCTCAAATTGGTTCAAGGAGGCCTTAAACTCCGACAGTCACGGAGCATGAAGAAGGACAAAAGTTGATGTCTGAGGAGGAGAGAGGTTTTAGAAAGGATTTATATGATATGGATGAGATTGTGAAAATGTTGTACAATGAGAGGACAAAAAGGTTTCATGGAGAAACTTTTAATCAACCAAAAGGTAATGGTGGTAATGGGAGCAAGCCTTCACCTCCACCTCCTCCTTCAACTCCATCTTCACCTCCATCCTTACCTCCTTCTTCACCTCCTTTATCTCATAGACCTACTCCTCCTCCATCTCAAAAAGGACATGCTAAGTCTCCTTTGATTGAGCTTGCTGTCAAGTTTGAATTTCCTGTGTACAATGGGGAAGTAAATGTTGAAAAGTTAGATAATTGGGTTCATCAAATGGAAGTCTATTGTAGGATGCAAAATATTGATGATGATGTCAGTAAGATCCACCTTGCTTCTCTTCTCTTGGAAAGTGCATCTTTCATCTAGCGGGAGGCCAAAACTCAAGAAGATTTGAAGAAAAGTGGTAAAATCATCTCTTCTTGGAATGATTTTATAGTTGCATTAAGAAGGAAATTTTATCCATTAGCTAACATGAAAAAATCAATTATGGATTAGAAAAATTTAGACAAGCTAAAGGTCAAAGTGTCCAAAGTTACACACAAGAATTTAGAAGAAGAGCTTTAATATTGGGTGTTGATTTGTCTTCCCAAGATACTCTCCTTAAGTACATAGGTTGATTACATAGTTATTTCAGACATACTATACTCATGTAAATTAATCCCACCAATATAGATGAAGTATGTGTTTAGGTAACTCATTTATAATAGGAGGCAAGAAAGTTACTAAAAAGACTAGCAAGAAACCTTTCAAAATTAGGGCAAAGGAAAGGGGAAGTTTAAAGGTAAAGGAAAAATTAATTCTAGTGTCAATAAAGAGAGAAATAAAGTTACCTATAAACATTTTTCAAAAGAAGGCCCTGATGAAGACGATTGTTGAAAATTTCATCTAGAAATGAGACCAAAGAATTTCAATAACAAGGGGAAACAAAATATTGTTGCTACAACTCAACACGATCTAGGATCTGATTCAGGTGATGAAACCAAAATCATGACCATGGAAATGAAAGATATAGATTCTAATGCAAGTACTAGTTCTTCTAGTAATGAATTTCAAAATGATAAATAAAGAAGTGAGTTTTTTTATATCAAGGTCATTACAAAACATATAAAATTTGATACATATTTTGATAGTGGATACCAAGTCAATATTATCTTTGAAGAAATTGTCAAGAAACTTAATCTAGAAACTACACCTCATTCTAAACCTTACCCTTTGGGTTGGGTATGTGATGATGCCAAATTACAAGTGACAATAAAATGTAAATTCAAATTTTCCATCATTGCTAAATTTATAGATGAGGTAGAACTTGATGTTGTACTCGTTGATATTTGCGAAATTGTTTTAGGGATTCCATACTTCTATGACTCAAAATCGATTTTCTATCGTCATGAGAAAAAATATCATATTTTTAAATATGGAGTTGAGTATATTGTTAGAGCACATGGAAATAATATGAACTTATCTCTTATTAGTGATGGTCAGGTGAAAAGGCTTGTAAATGCTACTAATAATTTTTTGTTGTTGATGATTAAAGATAAAGATATTGTTGAATCTGAAGCTTTCACAATATGTGATTCGAAACTCAAGTATGAATTGGTTGAAGTCGTTAACACTTATGAAAATATGTTTAAAGAACCTAAAGGGTTACCTCCAAAAATAGGAATGCAACATGAGATTCATTTGCAACAAGATGCACCGCTTCCAAATATTAGCATGTATAGAATGTTAGTTTTGGAGAATGTAGAGATTTCAAAGAATATTCAAGAGCTACTTGAAAAAGGGGTCATCAGGCCTATCACATCTCCTTATGGGTATCCTATTGTCATGGTTCCAAATAACGATGCTATATGTCGCTTGTGTGTGGATTTCTGAGTTTTGAGCAATACCACGGTAAAGAATCGCTATCCTCTTCCTCACATTGATGATTTGCTAGACTAGTTGAAGGAAGTTGTTTACTTTACTAAGTTAGATTTGAGAAGTGGTTATCACTAGATAAGAATTGTCGAAGATGATATTTGGAAAATTGCTTTCAAGAAAAAAAAAGGTTTGTTTGAATGGTTAGTTATGTTGTCTGGGCTTTGCAATGCACCTGTGAAATTCATAAGCATTATGAATTATGTGTTGCGGCCATTCCTTGATGATTTTTTCATAGTATGCTTAGATGATATTTTTAATTTTTGTAAGACTCATGAAGAGCATGTCAAGCATGTGAAACAAGTTTGGATGTCTTGAAAAAGGAAAAATTGTATTTGAAGATTTCTAAATGTGAATTTGGGAAAACATATTTGGTTATTTGTGTCATATTGTAGGAGGGGGTGAATTGAAGATCAATCCCTCAAAAGTTGATGTTATTGTGAATTGGCCTAAACCCAACAATGTAATACAAGTTAGGAGATTTTTAGGAGAAACCCAATATTAGACAAAACTTATCGCTAACTTCTCACTCATTGTCACATAATTACATACTTTGACAAGTGTGAAACAATTATTTTAGTGGGGAGGAAAGCAACAGAAAGCCTTCAACACTTTGAAAGATTAAAATCATTACAACACCAATTCTAGCACTTCCAGAGCTTAAGTAGCCATTTGAAATTCAAACCGATGCAAGTGAATATGCTATGGGAGTAATTTTGATGTAGCATGGTAAGACAATATGTTATCATTCTAAAACCTTTACCAATGCAATAATTAACTATCAGACTTATGATAAAGAGTTGTATTCTTTAGTACAAAGCGTGAAGAAATAGAAGCATTATTTGATGGGTAAAGAAACGATTATTCATGTTGACTATCAACCTTTGCAGTATTTACAATCACAAAACAAGCTTCAAAAAGCTAGACATTTCAGCTTGATGGGATTCCTACAACAATTTCATTTTATAATCAGGTATAAGAAAGATATATATAAAAAAGTTGCAAATATCTAATCAAGGGCTATTGTTAATGCATCTGCTATTCTTAAGCATAATTTAATCATGCATGAAATTTATATTGAACAATATGCTCAAGATGAAGATTTTAAAGATCTTCATGCAACTTTTAGTCAAGGAAATCATGTTTAGGAGTTGAATTATCATGTTCATAACAAGTTTTTATATCATCTTGGCAAGTTATATGTTCGACAGTGTGAAAGAGTCAATGTCATAAGGGAATCCTGCACTTCTCTTATTTCTGACAACTTTGGTGTAGACAAAACAATTTCTCAAATTCAAAGGTATTGTTATTGGCCTCACATGAATGAATTAATTTCAAGATATGTGAAAGGATGTTCCATGTGTGCTACTAGAAAGCCAAGAAATATGAAAATGGTTTTCTACACTCCACTTCCTATTCCTTATCATCCTTGGGATTTTTTTTCTATGGATTTTGTTAAGGGACTACCAATGTCTAGGAAATGTCATGATTACCTATATGTTGTTGCCATAGAAAATTTTAGGGGTGAATGTTAGCCCTTTGGCGAAATTAAGGGGTTTTATATTTTTAGTGCGCAAATATTTTGTATCATAGTACATTTTTACAAATCACCTCAAATAACCCACCTTATTTTAAGGGAGAGGGTAAAAAAGGTAAATTTAGCCCTTGAAATTAGGAGTTACAACCTTCCATTCACCCAATTTCAAGAATAGGTTTTATTTAAGTGAATCCATTCGCCCATTTTCAAGAATAGGTTTTATTTAAGTGAATCCTATGGGCCAAAGGCCCAAATACCATATTTATAAAAGAGGTATGGTAAATTAATAAAAATATAAATAAATGAGAGGTATGGTAAATAAATAAAACATTTTTTTTATTTACTCCATAAGTCACCTTATATACATGCAAGGGTGTAAACAAATAAAAATATAAGTAAAGTGGAGGTATAGTAAATAAATAAAACATATTTTTATACTTACTCAAAAGGTATGGTAAATAAATAAAAATATAAATAAACTAGATGCATGGTAAATAAATAAAACCTCTTTTTATATTTAGTCCATAACCCTCGTTCTATTTATGAAGTCTCAAGAAAGTGGTTTTATTTAAGTGAATCCTATGGGCCAAATACCATGTTTGTAAAAGAGGTATGGTAAATTAATAAAAATATAAATAAACGAGAGGTATGGTAAACAAATAAAACATTTTTCTATATTTACTCCATAAGTCACCTTATATTTAAGAACACAAAAAATGCGTTATATTTAGGTAAAACCTATGGGAAAAATACTAAGGGACAAATACCATGGACTAGATTGTTATTAATACCATGAAAAAAACATTATTAACCCTAATATTATTATTAATGAAAATAAAAATGGCACATGGTATTGACCCAAGGTATTCACCAAAATGGCACATGGTATTGACCCATGGTATTCACCTGGAATGTAGCCTATTTAAATGGGGGAATTAAACCGGCATAGATCCATCTTTACTCTGGATCTACTAACCCCCGAGAGGTATCAAATATCGTGATATGCAGACTAGCATAGAGTGAAAAAATATCATGATATGCAAACTAGCATAGAGTGAAAAAATATTTGATCCGATCAAGAGTAAACATGGATGTTGTAAGTTAATGTATGTCAAACATTTTAGATTGGTTAAAATTAAAAATAAATTAAAAATCAACTATTAATTTTATTAATTTTTATAAATTACTAATAGTAATTTTTAAGCTCCATGTTTATGATAACCCATGGTAGAGCATAGACTATTTAAAGGGGAAATTCTATCATCTTAGATCCATCTTAATTCTGGGTCTACCAAGTGCTCAGAGGGATAAATAGATTTCATCCCCCTAAGAGTGGTAGATGTGGAGTTAAGATGGATATAGGTTGGTTTTTATGATAATGAAGATATTAAATAGACTTAGGAAATTATATTGTAAAAACATCTTAAGGTGAATGGTTAAGGCATAGACATTGGACAAGTATATTTGTATACTTCTGTTTTAAACTGAAACAAATCCAGGGCTAAAAGGAATGGATTGATTGCACTAGTCATCCTTCTATAACTTTCCAACATATGTTGGAGTAAACAGATTGTAATTTGGGTAATTTTTTTAATTGCAAACAGGAACATAATTGTGTATTGGCAGGGTGGTTACGAGGTCCCTAGAAGTGATGAATTTGAATTTTTCTTGGTTTTATATATAGTATTAGGTTTTTTCTCATGCTTTCTGTGAATGGCACGGGTGAATTTTATCCTACACCCACTAGGTTATCGATATGTAATTTCGGTAATTTTGATTTCAAAAGATATTTTAAAGAAATGCAATGATTTCATTTGTGTATTCAATAAACACAAGATTTTATAATTGAGTAAAATATTCGCCATGCTTGGTGAGAGATTCGCCAAAAAATTATATATACATATCATATTATTGATAAAATCGCCTTCCATTTTTCCTATATACCATGGAGATTCGCCCATTTATTATACATGTAAATTAAGGGGGGGTTCTTAAAATTTTCCCTGGTTGTCGCAGATCATTTAAGAAAAAAGTGTTTGTTGATGCCATGACAGAAATAGGTTACAATTGGAAAGACCACAAAATATGTTCTTCTAAAATGCGTGGTTTCACTTTGGGTTACACACTTCTATTATTTATGATCGTGATTCTCGATTTGTTGGGAATTTTTGGTCAAGTTTATGGGAATTCATGGACACAAAGTTGAAGAAGAGCACCACATTACATCCAGAAATTGATGACCAGACAGAAGTAGTGAATGGAACAATAGTGCATGTCCCTACAGGATCTTGTGGTAAGCATTCTAAACTTTTGGATGAGCATTTTCAATACATCCAACATGCCTACAATCGTGTCAAACACTCATTTGCACAAGTATCTCCATTGAAAGCTTGTTTGGGTTATTTTCCAAAGTATACTTTGGATTTCATATTTGGTAAATACATTGTACTAGATGGACTTAGTAATGTGGACAAAGCCAAGCATTTCATTGAAATAAATCAACTAGTTAATCAAAGGGCAGAAGAACAGCTAGAACAAAGAAAAGCCATGTACAAAGAAAGACCTTAGAAGAATTAGGTGGATCATGATTTCCAAGTGGGAGATCAAGTTTGGCTATACATCAGCAAGTAAAGACTACAAGGTGAAGGTTGTTAACGTTGGAATCTGCCTCAGGCTGAGGAAGACAAAACTCGAGGCCACATCAAATCACGCTCAGCCTCGTACCTAGCCCTACGAGGACAGGAGAGGGCTCTCTCCAGGTCTATCTTGGCAAAAGGTTTTCAAAATGGCTGAGATGACTCCAAATTAATACTGATTTTAGGCTAGTAAATTGATAGAAAGGGGTTTTTTGTTTTGATAAATGATTGGGTTTTCTGGGCAGTGTGGTACCAAGAACAGCGTGAGCAGAGACTTAATCAAAGGCACAGATTATTCCATAAGGCGAGGTAGGAGCGAAATTTAACAATTAAATTGAGATTAAACAAAATGGCAAGACTGCTGAGAAGTCGACAAGGGCATGTGTGATGAATCCTTGTCGAACAGAAGAAAACATTAAATATGAACACTTCCTCAAGACAGGGCAAATAAATTGAATTCTGCCTTTCTCACTTAAAAGTATCAATTTAGAAACGATTATGGAATGAAATGGAAACATTAAAAATACATATGAAACAGAAGAAAAACATATGCTAAATGTCCACACCACAAGAATCTCACATATCAGAGCTGAGCCATTTAATTAATCTCTGTCATTTAACTATACAATGAAATGCTCTGTTTTCCTCCACGCAACTCTCAGAATTTTTTTTTCCCTACAAATTTTTTTACATTAAATAAACTATGAGAGGTGTTAACTGATCGATGAAAATAAGGAGCAGTTACATCAATAATCATGAAAATAGGAAAACTCTGCTCTAAAAGGAATAACGTTATATTTTTTTGTTGATAACCAATGAATTGGTAGGACCTGTAGCTAGACTTTCTGAACTGCAGCTTGAAGAAGACCCAAAATAGACCAACCAATTCGATTTCTGTGCTAGGATAGTTATCTGTATTTAAATTTGGCTTTTGACTTTTATTCTCTCCCAAAATGTCACGACAAGTGTCTTTGCTGAAGGCACGTTTCCATGCTGCCACATATGTTCTTTAGATGAATCGAATGCCCACATATTGCAACGACTGCCACGTTACATTTTCCCTTTGAATGAAGAATAACCTTTTAATAAAAATGGCTTCCATCGCACAATTGCTGCCTTCTGCTTTCCTTCACCAAATGTCAAGCTGCTTCACTCGTTGCAACAACTGTTCAACTACGTTATCATCCCATTGCAGACTGGGACACCAAATGGCCTTAAGGCTCTCTAACGCCATGCAATATTCAACACCTTGCAACTCTTGTAATTCAGAGCAATCATTAACATATAGTAATCGAAGTTTTGTGAGCTCATCCAGCCACTGTATGCTTTTCAACATGACACAGTCAGCTAAGTACGACTGATGCAAAGACACCAAAGTTTCAATGCTTGGCAGCTTCTCCAATTTCAACCCTTTAATCACCAACTCCCTAAGTTTTGCAAGACCACAGAGCACTTCTATTTTCTTCAAATTATTACAATCAATCAATTCCAACTCTAGGAGTCTATTTGACAATGTGACAACCTTCTCCAGATAATGGCTAAAGCTTATGTGAATATGTTGAAGGTTGGGGAATACATCTTCATCAAATGATACCTCTGATATTTGTGTGTTGTATAGTCTTATGTGTTGGAGTTGAAATATGCACTTGTCAACTGAAGAGCCCAAATTACTGCATGTTCTCTGCCCAGTCGATTCTATTAAACTCTCTCTTGCTCCTTCAACTCTTCTAAATGGCAGTTGGCTTATGGGACAGTCAAGTACTAATTTACCCAACTGAGTTAATTGTCTAAAGGAATCCGGCAAACATTTCATTGCCTTGCAATCCCGAAGGTTCAATTCCTTAATTCACCAAGTGAAGGAGGCAGCGTTTCCAGCAAAGGGCTTCCTGTTCAACAATTTTCACAGCCAAATCTCTCTGGGTTTCAATATTTCCAAAACCATTTTCAGGTTCTATTGTAATCAGGGCAATCTCCCCCGTCTTTATGGTTTCCACAGCCTTTGCAATAGCATGACAAAGTGTCCATCATTGACATAAACTCCATGCCTTCTTCTGGTGATCGAGTCCGTATTATGACGCTGATCTTGAATCTCAGCATATAACCTGTGAGCACTGCCCAATAAATGAAGGATAAAGCAGGGCTGGCTTTTACACCATATCATACAATATGTGCATAAATATCCCATGTTTTCTAAATGTCCCATCTCCTTCACCTTCTTGAGCCTATTGCTTAAACAAACTTTTTGCAATTGAAATTTGTGTTTATATGCATGCAAATGGCTCTCCCGGTCATTCATTAAACTCTTCAACCATGACTAATGGTCTTCCATCCGCAAATGATCTCCTTAGAATTTCATTTGCAAACAGTAGACACTAAACACTGCGGATAATCACCATCCTTTCGGAATAGTAGGCACAAATACAATATCTTTACAAACTGTAATAAAATTTGCAGACCTTTTACCAAGCACGACCAAAATAGTTATAATTATGCCTTGTCATCATGGAACCACCAGCGCGTCTCTTTAGGTGATCGACCGTTTCTGCAATTTTTGACATATCGATCATTGCCTGGCGGATGTTGTTTCACAGTAGAGCTGGATAACATTGAAAGAATGTTGATGGAGATAGAGCTGACGGTCATAGCTGGAGACCAGGAATCGTACAGAATATCTAGAGATATGTGGCCATTGCTGTAAATATGTGGATGCAGAGGCGCTTGTGAGAGAAAAATAACCTGTGGAGCTTCCATGGGATAATGATCAGGGAAATCAACTTGTAGTTGATAGGATTCATTGGCATGAAAAATCCGAGCACTCATGTGTCATCAATTTGTTTGATTTCACTTTGTCTCTGATTATCTGTTTGTGCTTTTGCAGGGATAGAAGCTGTTGAAACTGAAACAAGATTGAGGAGTTGTAGGATTTGAAACATTTTGACAAATTACATATTCAGCATAAAAACATATTTGATGACTTCTTCTTCAAAACAGGGTTTTGAAGAAGAATCAATCTCGCCTTATTTATGATGACATTCCTGAAATAAACACTTACTGAACCTTCCTCTAGTCTGCAAATAAAACCCTGGACTCAAGACGTAAAATGACTCTTCTGATCAAAATGGCATTTAATGACTGCCAGTGACGAGAAATGAACCGTGGTGAATTTGACTGCAGCGAGCTAACAAGACGGAGTCTAACATTGGCTCCAATGGGGATGGCAGCTGCCGCTTCTTGGAGGTGCCAAGAACCGCAGAGCTTTGGGAGAGCAGACAGTGCCTCCGTCCATTGGGCGATGGAGTCATTATTTCAACAACCAACACAAGATTTCCGACTCATTTATGGACTGAAACTTGACTGAAATGATTGAAAAACTGACTCGGCAAACTTCACACTAAAACTGTAATAAAACTGGAACAAAATGCTGCCCTTTGGCTGCTTATTTATTTACAAAATCTACCCTACTTTGCTATAAAAACAATAGATCAGGTGATACTGAAATGCCAGATCAACCATTCAAGTAAACCTAAGAATGATGCCGCTTGAGAGTGCTTCAACTAGGACACAGATGTAATTGTTGGCAGCCCTTCATGCATGTAATGAGCCTGCTCACGTAAAAGACAGCCTGATCTATCAATCAAACTGAAAAACATTTCCATGTATGTTGCCATTGGATCGCGGAAGCCAGACTCTGTTGGCTACCCCAATTCCGCAATACATATTTCCAGCTGCACACTGTCAATGCAAACATCTGTAGGCAAGTCTGTTATTTCTTGTTTCGATGGAGGAAGGATTTCCAAGAACTTTTTAAGGTCTTGTAAATCATATAACTACATCTGCTCATCTAAACATTGAATCTCCTTCTCAACTCTTTCAACAACTAATTCACAAACACCAGTTTTGGCTTCAAAAGGAAGCTTCGTAGATTTCAAACATTGAAGCAAGGCACTGAAAAATTCTTCATTAAGTTCAAGATCCACTAACTGATTTCTTACTTCTTTTACAGCTTCACACAAGGCAGGGTTTGCCACATACCCTACCATTGCATGAGTGGATCAGTGAGAACTGGACTGTCTGGGTCGAGTTGGATTCACCAGGTGAAAGTTTTCAGCCTTCATAAGTGTCCGACTGCTGTCCACCATCAGCATCAGATCTGCAATTTGATTTCATGTATTGGGACAAGACAATCAACAAGTCGAATGTCACATCAACAACAAACCATCTTCCCCAGTATGGTTGCCACTATGTTAACGTTCGAATCTGCCTCAGGCTGAGGAAGACAAAACTCGAGGCCACATCAAACCACGCTCAGCCTCGTAGCTAGCCCTGCGAGGACAGGAGAGGGCTCTCTCCGGGTCTATCTCAGCAAAAGGTTTTCAAAATGGCTGAGATGACCCCAAATTAATACTGATTTTAGGCTAGTAAATTGATAGAAAGGGGTTTTTTGTTTTGATAAATGATTGGGTTTTCTGGGAAGCGTGGTACCAAGAACAACGTGAGTAGAGACTTAATCAAAGGCACAAATTATTCCATAAGGCGAGGTAGGAGCGAAATTTAACAATTAAATTGAGATTAAACGGAATGGCAAGACTGCTGAGAATTCGACAAGGGCATGTGTGATGAATCCTTGTCGAACAGAAGAAAGCATTAAATATGAACACTTCCTCAAGACAGAGCAAATAAATTGAATTCTGGTTTTCTCACTTAAAAGTATCCATTTAGAAACGATTATGAAATGAAATGGAAACATTAAAAAGACATATGAAACAGAAGAAAAACATATGCTAAATTTCCACACCACAAGAATCTCACAGATCAAAGCTGAGCCATTTAATTAATCTTTGTCATTCAACTGTACAATGAAATGCTCTATTTTCCTCCACGCAACTCTCAGAATTTTTTTTTCCCTACAAATATTTTTACATTAAATAAACTATGAGAGGTGTTAACTGATCGATGAAAATAAGGAGCAGTTACATCAATAATCATGAAAATAGGAAAACTCTGCTCTAAAAGGAATAGCGTTGTATTTGTTTGTTGATGACCAATGAATTGGTAGGACCTGTAGCTAGACTTTCTAAACTGCAGCTTGAAGAAGACCCAAAATAGACCAACCAATTCGATTTCTGTGCTGGGATAGTTATCTGTATTTAAATTTGGTTTTTGACTTTTATTCTCTCCGAAAATGTCATGACAAGTGTCTCTTCTGAAGGCACGTTTCCATGCTGCCACATATGTTCTTTAGATGAATCAAATGCCCACATATTGCAACGACTGCCACGTTACATTTTCCCTTTGAATGAAGAATAACCTTTTAATAAAAATGGCTTCCATCGCACAATTGCTGCCTTCTGCTTTCCTTCACCAAATGTCAAGCTGCTTCACTTGTTGCAACAACTATTCAACTACGTTATCATCCCACTGCATACTGGGACACCCGATGGCCTTAAGGCTCTCTAACGCCATGCAATATTCAACACCTTGCAACTCTTGTAATTCAGAGCAATCATTAACATATAGTAATCGAAGTTTTGTGAGCTCATCCAGCCCCTGTATGCTTTTCAACATGACACAGTCAGCTAAGTACGACTGATGCAAAGATACCAAAGTTTCAATGCTTGGCAGCTTCTCCAATTTCAACCCTTTAATCACCAACTCCCTAAGTTTTGCAAGACCACAGAGCACTTCTATTTTCTTCAAATTATTACAATCAATCAATTCCAACTCTAGGAGTGCATTTGACAATGTGACAACTCTCTCCAGATAATGGCTAAAGCTTATGTGAATATGTTGAAGGTTTGGGAATACATCTTCATCAAATGATACCTCTGATATTTGTGTGTTGTATAGTCTTATGTTTTGGAGTTGAAATATGCACTTGTCAACTGAAAAGCCCAAATTACTGCATGTTCTCTGCCCAATCGATTCTATTAAACTCTCTCTTGCTCCTTCAACTTTTATAAATGACAAATGGCTTGTGGGACAGTCGAGTACTAATTTACCCAACTGAATTAATTGTCTAAAGGAATCCGGCAAACATTTCATTTCCTTGCAATCCCGAAGGTTCAATTCCTTAATTCACCAAGTGAAGGAGGCAGCGTTTCCAGCAAAGGGCTTCCTGTTCAACAATTTTCACAGCCAAATCTCTCTGGGTTTCAATATTTCCAAAACCATTTTCAGGTTCTATTGTAATCAGGGCAATCTCCCCCGTCTTTATGGTTTCCACAGCCTTTGCAATAGCAGGACAAAGTGTCCATCATTGACATAAACTCCATGCCTTCTTCTGGTGATCGAGTCTGTATTATGACGCTGATCTTGAATCTCAGCATATAACCTGTGAGCACTGCCCAATAAATGAAGGATAAAGCAGGGCTGGCTTTTACACCATATCATACAATATGTGCATAAATATCCCATGTTTTCTAAATGTCCCATCTCCTTCACCTTCTTGAGCCTATTGCTTAAACAAACTTTTTGCAATTGAAATTTGTGTTTATATGCATGCAAATGGCTCTCCCGGTCATTCATTAAATTGTTCAACCATGACTAATGGTCTTCCATCCTCAAATGATCTCCTTAGAATTTCATTTGCAAGCAGTAGACACTAAACGCTGCGGATAATCACCTTCCTTTCGGAATAGTAGGCACAAATACAAGATCTTTACAAACTGTAGTAAAATTTGCAGACCTTTTACCAAGCATGACCAAAATAGTTATAATTATGCCTTGTCATCATGGAACCACCAGCGCATCTCTTTAGGTGATCGACCATTTCTGCAATTTTTGACATATCGATCATTGTCTGGCGGACGTTGTTTCACAGTAGAGCTGGATAACATTGAAAGAATGTTGATGCAGATAGAGCTGACGGTCATAGCTAGAGACCAAGAATCGTACAGAATATCTAGAGATATGTGGCCATTGCTATAAATATGTGGATGCAGAGGCGCTTGTGGGAGAAAAATAACATGTGGAGCTTCCATGGGATAATGATCAGGGAAATCAACTTGTAGTTGATAGGATTCATTGGCATGGAAAATCCGAGCACTCATGTGTCATCAGTTTGTTTGATTTCACTTTGTCTCTGATTATCTGTTTGTGATTTTGCAGGGATAAAAGCTACTGAAATTGAAACAAGATTGAGGAGTTGTAGGATTTGAAACATTTTGACAAATTACATATTCAGCATAAAAACATATTTGATGACTTCTTCTTCAAAACAGGGTTTTGAAGAAGAATCAATCTCGCCTTATTTATGATGACATTCCTGAAATAAACACTTACTGAACCTTCCTCTAGTCTGCAAATAAAACCCTGGACTCAAGACATAAAATGACTCTTCTGATCAAAATGGCATTTAATGACTGTCAGTGACGAGAAATGAACCGTGGTGAATTTGACTGCAGCGAGCTGACAAGACGGAGTCTAACAAAGGTAAAGAGCTCAAGCTAATCAGCTATGGTCCTTTCAAAATCTTGGAGAATATTGGTAAAAATGCTTTTCGATTAGATTTGCAACCTTACATGCAAATTTATTTTGTTGTGAATGTAGAAAACTTGAGATTGTATGAGCCTCCAATGATTAATGATCATGAAGAGAATGTGTAGATACGATCTATAGAAGATTTTTCTCCTGAATATTTAAATGAGTTGTAGGAAGACTCAATTCCTGACAGGATGATAAGGACTTCACGTAGAGGTAATGTGGTGTATCTTTGAGTGGGGTTCAAAGGTACCAATCTAAGAAAGGCAAGGTGGATAAAGAATGGTAAAGTGAGGGAGTTGTATCCTCAATTACTTGTTGAGTAAAAATAGACTTTTGGAGGTCCAAATACTTCGATTGGGGAGGAATGATCTAGGGGATCAAAAATATGCTTAAAAATCAAAGTACTTAAATTCTCCCAAAACTGGTTCCAAATCGTAGATCTCGTCGTTTTGATTCCAAAGATGATTGAATCCCCTCAATCCAACATTATATGAGGAATTTATCACATTTTGAAGTTGTTGGCAAATAGTAAAAATTCAACTTGTAGGGTTGACTAGGTAGTGTATAGATTCCATGTGGTCTGTATGCTAACGTGGTGCTGACATTAGCAGGATGATTATGCAATATGGAGCCAATCAAGATAGGACACGTGGCCTAATCATACAAAGAAAAATGGCATGAATTGATTGGTTAGAGGTTATTTGGTTTGGGCGAATCATGGAGCAACAAGTGGCCCAATCACAGGACACCATGTGACACTCTAGATGAGGCCAAAATCTTGGTTATGGGCCAAACATACCTCAGCAGGATTCAAACCACCGACCTCATATCAACTAATCGTCTTCTCTACCACTATTCCATATTGTTTATTTTTAATACATGGTCCATCGACTATTAATAAACAATATTGTTGGAGCCATTGGGGGTGTGTGCTCGATCAGCCAAGCACTAAGTTGTATCATGGTTATATGACCGTTGGAAAATGGTGGGAGGGGCAGGGCACATGGTACCTGAACCACGTCCGAGCCCGTGGTCTTATAACATCACATGAGCATCGACGAAAGAGTCAGAAGGGGCAGGCACGTGGCATCCTACCCGTGCCACAGAGTGTGGTCTATGGCCAACACCCCACGGTCATCTTAACTTCCATGTGATTTACCAGAGGTGGAGAAATAGGGGCGCGGGGGTCAGTGAAGCATTCAAAAAATTATGCCAGATACAACAGGTTTCATGGAACGAACCTACCACCTACAATTGAAAAAGTGTCTCCTTTCAAGCCCACCAAAGAGGAACTCCATTGCTAGTTTTTATAGGATGTCGAATTTGAAGAATAATTAGTAGATAAATGGAGAAGAAGGCCTAACTTGGCCATTTTTCAGCCTTTTTGATCTGAAGAAGAGCCCACACAAGGGTTTTTAGGTGTTCTAGACACAATGGTAGTGTTATTTTTGAAACTTGAGCATTTTATGTTGATGTAATTTCACATTTGAGGATATTGGAAGCTATATCCGAAGATGTAGCCTAGGAGGGGTGAACTCCATCATCAAATTTATGTTTTTGTGATGTCACTTGTTGTCTATTTTTCACTGTTAAAATATGAAAAAATTAACTTATTTTGTGTGATTTTGCAATATTGATCCATTTCCCATAAGACATAAACTAGCTCTCAAAAATTTATGTAAAACCTTCAATTTTAATTTCAGAAATTCATTTCCCTAGGATGTATCATATGAGGGACTAAGGAAGCAGAGAAGTGGATGCATGAACTTAGATGGTGAGTGACTTTACGGAACACGAAATAGATCATGCAAGGGATTGATGAAGCAAAGAAGGGGATGCCAAAACTCAAAAGATTAATTGGTTTTTGTAGCATCATGTGCATACCAATTGGGATCAGGAATGAATTGGGTGTATTTTAAGAAAGCAATGAACTGAAATTGTTTCCTGAAGGAGGACTAAGCATAATGGTTGGCATGACTAAACATTAGAGGTGGATCATATTTCAAAATCAACTAATTAAGTAGGTCAAGGTGCAATGGAAACACTTTGGACCTGATGAAGCAACCTAGGAGATGGTTGAGAAAATATGGGTGTTATACCCATCATTTGTTGTTAAATAAGTGGATGTTAGAGTTATTTATAAGGTTGAGTTTTGTCTTAGTATTTTTCTACTAATAACACTGAGGACAATGTTCCTCTTAACAGGGTGGGGTTTATAACATCCCTAGTATACCACCCATGTTTTTTTAATCTAAGTGTACTTTCACTATAAATCATAAAAAAAATTAGGGGTGAATGTTCGCCCTTTGGCGAAATTAAGGGGTTTTAAATTTTTAGTGGGCGAATATTTTGTATCATAGCACATTTTTACAAATCACCTCAAATAGCCCACCTTATTTTAAGGGAGACGGTAAAAAAGGTAAATTTAGCCCTTGAAACTAGGAGTTACAACCTTCCATTCGCCCATTTTCAAGAATAGGTTTTATTTAAGTGAATCCATTCACCCATTTTCAAGAATAGATTTTATTTAAGTGAATCCTATGGGCCAAATACCATATTTATAAAAGAGGTATGGTAAATTAATAAAAATATAAATAAATGAGAGGTATGGTAAATAAATAAAACATTTTTTATACTTACTCCATAATTCACCTTATATACATGCAAGGGTGTAAACAAATAAAAATATAAGTAAAGTGGAGGTATGGTAAATAAATAAAATATCTTTTATACTTACTCAAAAGGTATGGTAAATAAATAAAAATATAAATAAACTAGATGTATGGTAAATAAATAAAACCTCTTTTTATATTTAGTCCATAACCCTCGTTCTATTTATGAAGGCTGGGGAAAGAGGTTTTATTTAAGTGAATCCTATGGGCCAAATACCATATTTGTAAAAGAGATATGGTAAATTAATAAAAATATAAATAAACAAGAGGTATGGTAAACAAATAAAACATTTTTTTATATTTACTCCATAAGTCACCTTATATTTACAAACACTCAAAAAATGCATTATATTTAGGTGAAACCTATGGGAAAAATACTATGGGACAAATACCATTGGCTAGATTGTTATTAATACCATGAAAAAAACATTATTAACCATAATATTAGTATTAATAAAAATAAAAATGGCACATGGTATTGACCCATGGTATTCATAAAAATGGCACATGGTATTGACTCATGGTATTCACCAAAATGGCACATGGTATTGACCGATGATATTCACCTGGAATGTAGCCTATTTAAATGGGGGAATTAAACCAGCATAGATCCATCTTTACTCTAGATCTACTAACCCCCTAGAGGTATCAAATATCGTGATATGAAAACTAGCATAGAGTGAAAATATATTTGATCCCTCCCGGGGCTTGGTGGATCAAGAGTAAAAATGGATGTTGTAATTTAATGTATGTTAAACATTTTAGCTTGGTTAAAATAAACAATAAAATAAAATTCAACTATTAATTTTATTAATTTTTATAAATTACTAATAGTAATTTTTAAGCTCCAGGTTTATGATAACCCATGGTATTGACCCATGGTAATACCATGGTATTCATGTGAGCATAGACTATTTAAAGGGGAAATTCTATCATCTTAGATCCATCTTAATTCTGGGTCTACCAAGTTCTCAGAGGGATAAATATATTTCATCCCCCCAAGAGTGGTAGATGTGGAGTTAAGATGGATATAGGTTGGTTTTTATGATAATGAAGATATTAAATAGACTTACGAAATTATTGAATGGTTAAAGCATAGACATTGGACAAGTATATTTGTATACTTCTATTTTAAACTGAAACAAATCCAGGGCTAAAAGGAATGGATTGATTGCACTAGTCATCCTTCTATAACTTTCCAACATATGCTGGAGTAAACAGATTGTAATTTGGGTAATTTTTCTAACTGCAAACAGGAACATACTTGTGTATTGGCAGGGTGGTTACGAGGTCCCTAGAAGTGATGAATTTGAATTTTTCTTGGTTTTATATATAGTATTAGGTTTTTTCTCATGCTTCTGTGAATGACATGGGTGAATTTTATCCTACACCCACTAGGTTATCGATATGTAATTTCAGTAATTTTGATTTCAAAAGATATTTTAAAGAAATGCAATGATTTCATTTGTGTATTCAATAAACACAATATTCTAATGGAATTCTGCATTTGTGGTTTACATATATAGATTCCATGGAGAAGTGTTAGTGGTGTGACATCAATTTTCCTCAAGCAGAGGCTTTAGTTTTACTCTTTTTGGAAGCAAATACTTTCTTCCAACATTTTTTAGTTCCATGAAAAATTTGAAAGTCCTAACAGTATTCAATTATGGGTTCAAGAGAGACATAGTATTCAATTATGGGTTAAAGAGATCCACACTAAATGATCTATCGGCCTTATCTTCACTTAGTTTAAGACTATTCACTTGGAGAGCCTACATGTGCCCCCACTTCAAGAGCATAGTAAAGTCATGTAGAACTTAGAGAAGCTATCTTTAAGCTTTTAGTGAAGAATGGAAAAATTTATGGGTTCAATAACAACCAGTTGAGCATTAAGCTTCCAATAATGCTAGATTTTAACCTGGAGCACTTTTGTGATTTGGAGGAGATGTCCCCTCGTTTTTGTGACACATCTTCAGTTGTGAATTGGACTATTACTAACTGTCATTTCCTTCGAAAGTTACCTGATGACTTGGGGAACCTCAACTCTTTAAGAATGTTAAGGAAGGAAAGAAAGTACATTATGCTAAGTTCTCTTATGCTTTTCAAGTTTTTCTTGGATATCTACAACGTTTCAGGTAGAAAATTACATTCTGTTAATGAAAATTTGTCTTGATAGAAAGGCCCAATTTCAAATTCTAATGCTTTCAAAAAACATTCTATAACTGTGAACATTGTATAACTCCCTTGATCGTGAACACGATTGTGATCAAGATGGAAGACTTCATAGTCTGGATTGATTGTTTAGCAGTGATAATTAGTGGGCTCATTCACAAAAGCTTCTATTTCACTAATCCTTTTTATAGAGTTGTCAGATTCAATTTCCAAAGGTTTTAATTACACTATAGAGTTGAGTTCAGAGAGAGTTGTGATTCACAGTGTTAAGTGTAGCAGCTATGACACTTGAATGAAGACAAGCATAGTAGATGTATCAGACTCTGTTATAAGCTTACTTGCATATTATAAGGGACTTGGTTGGCTTTTTTATAATTTTATAAACAAGTTCCATTTCGTTGAAATGTGAAAAAAACAGTGATATGGACACCATGTGGCTCTTGTCATATATGGTTTTATACTTTTTCAAAAAATTCTCTAAGAGTTCACAATGCTAAGATTCACTAGGACCTTACAAAGTTATATTATTTAGTGAAAGAATCACCAAGATCTTACAAGATTTTATAATTGAGTAAAATATTTGCCATGCCTGGTGAGAGATTCGCCAAAAAATTATAGATACATATTATATTATTGATAAAATCGCCTTCCATTTTTCATATATACCATGGAGATTCGCCCATTTATTATACATATAATTTTGGGGGGGTTCTTAAAATTTTCCCTGCTATAAATGGTTATAAATTTATTTGAATGTCCTGAAGAGTGGGACCACAAATCTATGACTTATGGGACAAAAGGAAAGACAACCTCAGTAGTGTTAGCTGAGACCACTCTTTAATCAAATTTGGGCTAGAAAGAAAGGTATTAAAGAATGTTCCCCGAGGAACATAAAGAGACACACAAGAAAAAATATAAAAAGCAATTCAAAAAGAAATAGGTGGTTGGATTTTGGTTGAATGAAAGAAGTTTGAGGACATAATTGGATTTTTAGGCAAGGAGGAGATCTTGTGAGAATTATTTCCCACTGAGTTTGCTTGGAAAATCCCATTGGATTGTGGATCTGGCTCATGGATGACTATTGAAAGAAATATAGGTTGTAACTACTCTATGGTCGGGTGGAAAATTTAAGTCCCACATTTAATTTCAACCATTATTAGATCGAAATAAGTGTTATTAATTGTTAGATATGAATATGATGATTAGTTCTTTATTTAAATTAATGTATAGCTTTGTAATAATTTTCCATGGCTATATAAAATTGTTGCATGGCATCAATAGGGAAAATGCCTTAACTGTTTTGCAGATTATATTGAATTTATACCTTGAAGTTGTAAGAAATATGTCTTGATTTTTATGTGCAAGCTAATATGTTGCATGTGGACATGAATGGCTCTATGATTACAATTTCTCACATTTCTACTATAATTTTTTTTTTGGGAAATTCCAAGAGATGAAACTTGGACCATAGTGAGGGTAAATCCTATCGATCCTTTGATCCACTTTTTAGATCTGGAGTCACAAAGTTTTATGAAATATGATCAAAGAATGATGGGATTACTAAATGAATCTTTAAACATATCATGTTGGCATTTCTACTATAACTTTTCTTCTGATTGGTTTTAGAAGTTGAAACTTGAACGAGGAAATCCCATTGATCATCCGGTCCATGTTTCAGATCTTGGGTCACAATATTTTAGGAGATATGATTAGAGGAATTCAATATTCTTAAATGCTCCTAGAATCATGATTTAAACTACTCGTGTTGGAATTTATGCTATAAATTTTCTTCTTGGAGTTTCAAGAAGCTAAAACATGGACCATAGTGAGGGGAATTCCTGTTAATCATCTCATTCAACTTTAAAATATTGGGACATTATATTTTAGTATATATGATATTCTTAAATTCTCCTAAAATTATGCTTCAAACTGATCATGTTAGCATTTATGCTGTAACTTTTCATCTTATAGGTTCCAGAGGTTGAAATTTGAAACATAGTGAGGGGAACTCCCACTGATCATTTGGTTAAGGTTTTAGAACTTCAACTGCTATAATCTGGGAAATATGCCCTAAATATTTTTCTATATTAGTTAACATGTAAGGTGTTAGAATAATTGCTTAAATGGTTTAATGATTCATTGCATACAAACTATTTGATGAAAATCCCTAATGAAAATGTTGTTTTGTGGATGGGAATATTATTGTTGTATGATAGTATTGTTGTAGTTGACATATGCCTATTTGCATGCAAAGAATTTCAATAAATGCTTTAAAGTTGATTTATTACAATTTCTATACAAACTATTTGATAAAATACCTCAAAGACAAAAATCAAAAGTTGCATGATTGAGTGGTATGTTTCATTTAGTATGTTACAAGTAAAATTAGAACAATGTTTCTAATTTGATTTCGTACAAAATATATACAAGAAAATACTTTTCAATTGGTTATATACAAACTATTTGAAGAAAGGTTTACATGTAAAGTGCTTGACAAAATTTATGAGAGATGAAAATCAAGTTTTGGTAAGTGTGGTTAGAATAAATTTAATAGGGGTATGTGACAAAGTGGTACAAAAGCTTATTGTCAAGCTGGTAAAAGGAAAATGAAAATTTTGGGTACCCCATAACTTTTGTAAGTGATTGAAGGAATTGGGTATGTTACATTACTTATACCAATAAACATCCCCTATTTAAAAATAACTCATAATCAAATTAAACTAGAAGAAACTAATACTAGATACAACTAACGAAACCTGTCTAGGTCTCTTAGTCCCAACTATATTTCTCTCATCACTTCTTGTTTCTCTGTGTAGAAGCCTTATCCATGGGACTTGTTCCTTTCTTTGCGACTCCATTAGTCTCACTCAATAACCCCATTGGACAAACACTTTATCCAGACACAATGTCCCTTCCTCTATGAAACCCCTTTGATCAGCAGTTTTAGCCCCCACAGGAGTCGTTTTGCAAAAATCATAGTCAGTGTGCACACTATAGCTTACCATAACTCTTTGTATATAAGATCAATCCCGAAGTGCTTGTTCCTATCTCATTCACTCCAAGTGTCCTCGGTGATGACTGTGATCCATAAACTGTTGTGGATATTCCACTGGACAGTTCATCACAATAGATCTGATAATAATATATTAAAATACTGAAATTTTACACTATTACAGTTTTATTAAACTTTAAGATCTGTAAACTTAACTCTAATTAGTGCATGCATGCAAAAATAAATTATGCAGAAAAGTATAGAACGACAAAATAAGAACGCACACACAAGACACAAGACATGCTCTCTAGGAAACCCTTTCGGAAGAAAACCTAGTTGGAAGGTGAGGTCACTTCACTCTCTTTCTCTATCTGGAAATATGGTTGCAGTTACAAATAAGTAATGCCTATGGCCCAGTGGCTACTACAGTGCACAGATCCTCTTTGTGTGATGTACCTTCTATCTCTCCTAGCTACCTTTTCTCAGTTATGGAACAAAATTCTCTCAAAAGAATGTAATGCTTCTTCCTCATAGTGGCTCGGTTATAACACAACACGATAGCCTATTAGTGGTTAATTTTGACTACATAAACTCTTAACTAGAGTTACAATATACTATATTCTAGAGTATTTTACATCATACTCATGTGGCTAGCCCCGTTTCCATGAATAAAGGGGGTTGACGCAACATCCTCCCGAACTATAGGTGTGAAGACAGGAAGGTCAACTTCTGAGTGCCATAACCTTTACATGCAGACTCTAATTGACGCACTTCTTGTGCCATTGTAAAGATCTTTATGTGTATAATAACATAAAATGGTGACACAGAAAAGTGGAAAATTTTTACCCCCAAAAAATGTAATTTGATGACTCAAAACACTCCTAGAAGGTTTCAGACCCCGTTTTACCAAATCTGGTCACGCTGGTAAAACATGGGGGCTTCACTAGGGGAGAAATACCATACCATGTGGGTTCATATTGGGGGATATTCATTCAGGAAAAAATGACATAATATATTGGGGGGATATATAGGAAGTAGAGGGTTTTTATATTGGCAGGTATAAAAAATGGAGCCCAACGTTAATGAAAAAATATAAAGGGGTATAAAAAAATTTAATGAAAAAATGGATAACTACAATATCTAGTGAAAGTAAGGGCTTTTAAATTGGGAAGGTGTATTGGGTTCATGTTGGTAGGGGGTTAAATAATGTGATTTTTAGAGTTATTTTCTAATATGTAGTCAAATTAAGCGTATTTTTAAATATTCCATGAACGCATGTGATGTCATAGGTTCATTGAGTGAAGCCCCCGTGTGGTAAACTAGGTCTCGTGAGATGATTCCTCCACTTCTTCCACTCCAAATGCATCGAGATGGATGACAAACAATATAATGATCCAATATGGATCAGACTGAGAGTTCTCATTTGGGATGGGGCCCTTGAATTTGATGGTCATTATTAACCCAAAAAATCGACGTATGTGAAGGGTGGGGAGGAGGGGGAGAAGGTGGGGATGTCCCATGACGTTAGATGGAAGGGGCCGGGTGGGGGGTTTACACAATCGTGATTATTCCCTCAAGGTTTTTGTTTAACCCACTATTTCAATCAAAGAACATGGAATTCATTTAGAAGATCTCATGATCCTTGTGGATTGTTGGGGGCTCGCCCTATGACATAAGAAAAAAATGGGGGGGTTGGGTCTGCAATCAATGTGCACCATCAATTTGAATTGACATATCTTTTTACTTCGCTTATGGATGATGCATGTGTAATGAGGATCCAATAGCTATTTAAGTCACGACCTGGTCGATCACTACTTGATGGGGAGGGGTGGTCCAAACCGAGACTCCCCCTTCATACCCAAACCCCTTGGTACTCCACTTCAAGAGTTGAAAATGCCTTTTCTCGGGCGTGGATGATTCACTATTGATCTGCCTTATTGCGCTACCATATAAGAGGTATTTTAATTATCGTGAGCTCCCCCAGAATCATGACTTTGTTCATATCTCCTCCTTTACAACATTATTGACTCAGCCATAGGGGATTAACACTGATCCATCCGTCACCCTTTTTCTAAGCATAAAAGTAACATAAGCTCTAACATGGGACAAATGAGAAACCATAATCATGATTATATTACATAAAGTAGATATTTACATGGTCCTGGTAGTATTATGCAAGTTTTAGAGCATTATCTATCATGACTCCTCTGTCAGACCTCCTTAGTTTTCTCCTTTTTCCACACTAATTGTACATATATATAAGCCTCTTATCCTCTAGAAATATTCTAATAGCACAAATACAATTTAGACACTTATCCCAACAACCTAACAATGTTTATTTTTATAATGGCTCATCATGCCAGAACCACCAACTCACCTAACAACCTAACAACCTAGATTATTCTAAAATATTAACACTTGCACTGACACTAAAAATCCATTATTTCAAATTTATAGAATTTACTTTTGAGGGAAATTCATTTCCCTTT
Source organism: Pinus tabuliformis (assembly GCA_031772625.1). Lineage (NCBI taxonomy): Eukaryota > Viridiplantae > Streptophyta > Pinopsida > Pinales > Pinaceae > Pinus > Pinus tabuliformis. The sequence continues at coordinate 1,491,633,318 of CM062819.1, read as the reverse complement.
GGAAATTCCTTGACACCCTTGGGGCTTGATCAAAAGGGATTTCCCAGGGTTGATGCTCCTACATCAGACTCCTTAGGTAAAAAAAACATTTATGACCTCTTGGTCATATTTCTTCCCTCTATTGAGCCTCCTGGATCCTATTTTTTATTCTATTGTTGATCATCCATCCATCCACGTTGTTGTCGTTTGACTGTCCTTATCCTTCTAAGATATCATTTTTTTCTGTTTCGTACTTCCACTTGATTTTCTTAGGCTATCTTTTAAATTCAACCAAGTTCTATATTTGACTTCTCTTTCCTCTTCAATGTACAATTTTTTAGCTACCCTCAACCTCCACAATTCCCTGGATTCAATGTCCAACTTATTTCCTTGTTAGAACAAATTCTTGGTACCACTCACTTTTAACAGTGTGTTCAAAAATTGCATGGCTTCACTTTCCACCTCATCATATAGTTCCCCTTCATTACAAAAATTTGACAAACTTTCCCATTATTGTTTTATAGAAGATGTTGAGAAATGGAAACAGGAAATTCCAATTTAATTTTTCCTTGAATTAAACTGAGAATTAAAATCGAATTCTATTCTCATAGCAACTTGTAAATAGTGAATTAAATTTAATTAACTTAACAAGCTTAGGAATTTCGAGTTGGAAGTCTTTCTATTATCATCTATATGTTCCCCCTAAATTTTAGGGGTCCAGTATGAGTTTAAATTGAGTTGGAAATTAGATCACTCAGTTTACTGAGTTATGTTAAGTTAAACTAGTTCCAAATTGTTTGAGGAACTAATAGAGGACTAACAGTCAGTTGGTTCACTAGTGCATCCGTTATTTCTACTCCAATTAACTGAAGATTCCCTCATGAGAAACTCATGCATGTAAGTTCAGAGAAAGACCCAGTTGACACTAGAGTGCATGGATAATGTACTATCAGTGGTATTATTTACTGGAGTGTAAATATCATGCATGCATCAAAGATTGATCCTATGTTTGGATTGCACAAGTTTGGAAGCATGAACTCCCCTTAAATACAGTATATTCATCCTAGGAATTATGCAAGAGATTAGGGGCTTGGAGAGTTGTTGAATAGGCTAAGGACTTAGCTTGAGCTAGCTTGTGAGTTGAGAGAGTTGAGCATACTTGTGCAGAATTGTTATATTGAGAACAAGCATTGTATCTTCACATATATTTCTAATATATACAATATAGATAGCGGGGTTTTAAGAAATGGATTTCCCTATATACATATTTTGTTATGTGCCATTGATTAATATTCTTCTTGTTCAAATTGTTTTCATCGGTCTATTGGCTTCCACTAGTTGAAAGTAGAAGTAGATTCTTGTTTTTTTCTTTAGTACATTGCATGCCCTTGTGAAGCTACAAGATTTTCTACATGGTATCAGAGCTAAAGAAAATATGCTAGAGGAGATTTCTAAGTTTTGAGTTTTGCGTTATAGGTGAAATTGAAATTTGCAATACATATTTCAGGATCGGAAGATGGTGTTCTATAGTTTGCCGCTTGAGTATGCCTCGGAAGGAAGCTCGAATTTTATATCCTGGAGGGACAGAATGGAGGTTGTGCTATAGGATAATGGCTTGAAAGAATTCGTTGATCAATAAATTCCTAGGCCAACAACATCAAATGCACATAATTTGGCCGAACGGAAGAAGTGTGTGGTGAAGGCGAGGCGGATAATCCTTGAGGGAGTTCGAGACCACATTGTCTCGAGTCTCGATGGAAAGGAAAATCCATATGCTATGTGGAAAACATTGATGGAATTGTATCAGAATAGAAATGACCAAAGGAAATTGTCACTGAAGGACAAACTTTGAAAAATCAAAATGGAGAAAGGCGAGATGATTCGAAAATACTTGACCAAGTTCACTCAGTGTCGTGATGAAATTGTAAGTGTTGGAATCAAGGTTTCTGAGGATGATATGGCGAGTCTTTCTCTTCTAGGGCTCCCAAAGAGTTCACATAGTTATCAGGACTCTGTCAATGATCGGGAGAAGCTACTAGATTGGGAACGACTATGGTCACATTTGATGTCAGAGGATATCAGAAGGAATACGAGGGATGGCTCTTCATCAAAGATTGATGATGCAGAGAACTGTGCCTTAGAAATTAAGGTGAAGAATGGGAAAGGGAAAGCTTCCCATTCCAAATCAGATTCTTATCATGGAGGTAAGAAAAAAGACATGACGAAAGTTAAGTGCTTTCATTGTCATGAGCTGGTCCATTTTGCTACAAATTGTCCACTCAAGAAGTCCAAGAAGAGGTCCTCACGAGGAGCGGCAGGTGAGGCTTTGGCCTCTCAATTCGAATTGGAATTTTCCCTCACTGCATGCATGGTATCATCAATGATGGTAAGTGTATGGTACTTAGACAATGGAGCTTCATTCCACATGACTAGTGACAAAGAGTTATTTAGTGACTTGGAGGAGAAAGATATCCAGATGCATATCAAGATGGGTGACGACGGGAAGTATAGTGTTACTTGATTGGGAACGATTAATTTTCATAAGGATCATGCGGCTCCACTCACCTTGAAGAATGTTATGTATGTGCCTGGGTTGAAGAAGAACTTGGTATCCCTTTCCATGCTTAAGGATAGAGGCTATGATGTGATTGTTGGGTTGTGTTATATTCTTTCCACGATTAACCCACGTAGTGAACCGAGGGTTAGAGGGGGGGTGGAGCCCCCCCTTCGTTGCGTCGATTGTGCAGTGGGGGGGTCACGGGGTGGCGGGTAGCTCCCCTCTACGGGGTTTGGGGCAGCGCCGCGGGAAAAAAAAAATTGGACCCTATATTAGGTTGGGCGAACCTACCTATGTTTTTCGGCCCATGGTTTTGGACGCGATGGTTTTCGGTCCATGGTATTGGATGCTTCGGCATGTATAAATATGTATTGTAACATTGAAAGGAATATAATGAAAAATCAAGCTAGTAGTCTCGGTTTTGGGATCCAATGGGAAAATCTCTGTGTATATGTGTTTTATGTGTTATGCTCTCACATTGTTTATTTTCTATGTTTTAGAATTCATATGCAGGTAATTACTGTACGGGGTTAAAACCTACATTTGGTATCAGAGTTGTTTTGGCTTCAAGGGGATGCCTTTGTTGCTGAGGGGTTTCGCTCAGGCCTGTGGTAAACCCTATTCAGTGGGAGATCTGCGAGATCGATTCTGGTGGTGAAAGAAGATGGCGAGCAGTGGAAAGATAGAGATCGATAAGTTCAATGGTCAGAGTTTTGAGTTGTGGAAACTCAAGATGGAGGATCTGTTGGTGGATAAAGATCAGTGGGTCGCGGTAGATCCAGGTACTAAACCAACGGGAGTGACCGATGAAGAATGGAAGAAGTTGGATCGAAAGGCAAAGAGCACAATATGATTGTGTGTCTCAGATTCAGTATTGTTGAATGTATCAGGGGAAGCTACGGTGAAGGCTTTGTGGGACAAGTTAGGGACTTTGTACCAATCTAAGTCTCTGATGAATAAACTGTTCCTGCGGAAAAAGATGTATAACCTGAGGATGAAAGATGGAGACTCGGTGACAGAGCATCTGAATGCATTTAATACTGTGGTAAGTCAGTTAGCATCTGTTGATATTAAAATTTCAAATGAAGATAAGTGCATCAGTTTGTTGTGTTCTCTACTAGATTCGTGGGATGGTCTGGTTATTGCAATAGGTAGCAATGCAATTGCTTTGCAGTTTGATGAAATAGTCTCAGCCTTGCTGACGGAGGACATGAGACAGAAAAATATGGAGAGCCAGAATGGTGATGCCTTGTCTGTATGAGGATGGTCCCAGAATAGAAACAAAAATAAGTCATCAAGTGGGAGATCTAAATCTAGAGGGAGATCTAAATCTCTAGGAAAACCTATAAAGGTGGTGTGCTGGAAATGCGGAAAGGAAGGGCACTTCAAAAGGGACTGTAAATCTAAAGCTCCTGATAAAGGAAATGGATTGGATGATGCTCCTTCTGCAGAGGCAAAAACCACCTCAGATGAAGGTGGGGATTTGTACTTGGCTTCTTCAAGTACACATGTAGATCATGAGGCAAGGTTGATTGACTCAGGTGCATCCTTTCACTTCACTCCCCATAGAGAGTGTTTCTGCGAGTATGAGAAATACGATGGTGGTGATGTCTTCTTAGGAGATTATAGGAAGGCTAGAATCATTGGTCGCGGAAAAGTAAAGTTGAAGTTGCAAGGTGGAAGGGTTAGAACACTTCCGGGTGTTCTGCATATTCCTGCATTGGCCAGGAATCTGATTTCTGTAAGCAAGTTGGATGATGCAGGTGTAAAAACAGTGTTCGAGAAGGATACCTGCAAGATGGTTCGGGGAGCACTGGTATTGATGTGGGGAGTTCGGACTAGAACTCTGTACAAGCTGCAAGGTAGCACTGTTGTTGATGGGTGCAACAGTTCTGTGGTTCCTGAAAGTGGAGCTGAAAATCTAGTGGTCTCCGAAGAGAAGACCATGCTGTGGCATCAAAGGCTTGGACATATTGGAGAGAAGGGCCTTCAAATACTTCATGGTAAAGGTATGGTAGAAGGTATGAGTAATAGCTCTTTGGATTTTGATTTCTGTGAAAATTGTGCATATGGGAAGCAGAATTAGGTGAGTTTCCCCTCTGGTGTTAACAGGGTGAAACAGATATTAGAGCTTGTGCACAGTGATGTGTTTGGACCTATGAAGGTTCCATCACTGGGTAAGTCTATGTACTATGTATCATTTATAGATGACTTCTCAAGGAATACATGGATATATTTCCTTAAGAAGAAATCTGAAGTCTTTGACAGGTTTAAAGAATTTAAGGCTCTGGTGGAAAATCAGACAGAGAGGAAGATAAAGGCGTTGAGGACAGATAATGGTGGAGCATTTTGCAGCAAGGAATTTGAAGAATTCTGTAATAAGTGTGGTATAGCACGGCAGAAGACTACTCCATATACACCTCAGAAAAATGGAGTCGCAGAAAGAATGAACAAGACGTTGACGGAAAGGGCAAGAAGCATGCTCAGTGGTGCCAGGTTAGGAAAGGAATTCTGGGCAGAGGCGGTGGATACTGCATGGTACTTGGTCAACAGGTCACCTTCATCAGCGTTGGAGGATAAGACTCCACAAGAAGTATGGACTGGTAAGAAACCCTCTCTTTCACATCTGAGGGTATTTGGATGTGATGCATATGTACATGTTCCAAAGGAGAAACGAACCAAGTTGGATAGTAAATCTGAAAAGTGCATCTTTATTGGGTATAAGGATGGTTTAAAGGGTTATAAGCTTTGGAACACAGTCACACGGAAGGTTGTGTACAGCCGAGATGTGGTGTTCAGAGAGGTAAAATATGTTATTAAACATGAATTCCAACCAAAGGAACCTGAGAAGATAGAGTTTGAGCTAAAGGAGGAAGAATTAGACTCTGTAGCAGAGGAGGAATCAGAAGATGAAGAGCCACAAACTCCGGCTGTGAGAAGATCAGTTCGAGAAAGAAGGCAGCTAGAAAGGTATAGTCCTTCTGCTTTCTGTTCAAATTTTGCTTTGTCTATTACTGATGATGATCCTAGAACTGTGAAGGAAGCAGTAGATTTAGAGGATGGAAAACTCTGGAAAGAGGCCATGGTTGATGAAATAGCATCTTTGCACAAAAATGAGGCTTGGGATCTAGTGGAGTTGTCGGCTGGAAGGAAACCCATTGGCAGCAAATGGATGTTCAAAAAGAAGACAAATGCAGAAGGGAAGGTGGAGAAATACAAAGCTCGGTTGGTAGAAAAAGGTTATTCCCAGGTGCCGGGAATTGATTTTGGTGATATTTTTTCTCCTGTTGCCAAGGTAACTTCTATTAGGTTACTTTTATCTGTTGCTGCTACTTTTGATTTTGAGGTAGAATAGATGGATGTGAAGACAAAATTTCTTCACGGGGATGTGGAAGAGGAGATCTACATGAAGCAACCTGAAGGCTTTGTGGTGAAGGGTAAGAAAGAACTGGTATGCAAGTTAAAGAAGTCTCTGTATGGGTTAAAACAGTCACCAAGGATGTGGTATCAGAAATTTGATACATTTATACGGGGACTTGGCTTCACTAGAAGCAAAGTAGATCACTTTGTGTATTTTAAATTAATTGGTTACCGTGTTATTTATCTGGTCTTGTATGTGGATGATATGTTGTTGGTTGGAAATGACAAAGAAATTATCCAGGATTTGAAGACCCAATTGTCCTCCAAATTCGACATGAAAGATCTTGGTGCTGCAAACTATATTTTGGGCATGGAAATTAAAAGAGATCGGGCAAAGAGGAAGCTCTGGTTAAACCAGAGGAAGTATGTCGAGACAATACTACAGAGGTTTAATATGCAGGATAGTAAACCAGTGAAGGTTCCTATTCCTGTAGGTGTGAGGTTATCTGTTGAACAATGTCCCAAGACACAAGAAGAGGAAGAGGACATGTTCCATGTTCCATATGCGAGTGCAGTCAGTAGCCTGATGTATGCAATGGTCTGTACTAGACCAGACATTGCACATGCAGTGGGAGTATTGAGCAGGTTTATGTCAAAACCAGGGAAGGAGCACTGGAGAGCAGTGAAGCGAGTTTTCAGGTATTTGCGTGGCACTAGTGATTATGGTTTGTGCTACCAAGGAAGACCAGGATTGGACAGAGTGTTGGATATTCATGGATTTGTTGATGCAGACTGGGCTGGAGATCTGGATCAGAGAAGATCTACAAGTGGATATGTGTTTAACCTATTTGGAGGTGCAGTCAGTTGGATGAGTAAGAAACAATCTGTGGTGGCACTATCAACTACAGAGGCAGAATACATGGCAGCCACTCATGCAAGAAACAATGTAAACTTTGAAACGGGAACTATAAACTCAAAACGGGAACTCTGGCCCAAAAACCCCAAAAAAACCACAAAAACAGTGCTCAAAACGAAAAGTGTGTATACTGGAACGATGTTTTTTTTTTTTAGGTGTCAATTTTGCGGCTGTTTTAAAAATGGCAGTGACTACGAAATTTTCCTGCAAAATATAGCTTCAGAACGAAAGTGTTGATACTGGAATAATGATTTTTTTTTTAGGTGTCAATTTTGCGGCTGTTTTAAAATTGGCAGTGACTACGAAATTTTCTACGAAATTTTCCTGCAAAATATAGCTTCAGAATGAAAGTGTTGATACTGGAATAATGATTTCTTTTTTAGGGTCAATTTTCATACTTTTTAAAAAATGCTAATAAAACCAATTTTTTATGTCTCAAACAAAGTTAAATTTTAAGGAAAAAACACATTAATGTTTCTGGTAGAATATCATTTTTCTTTCCTAAGTATAAATTTAACATGTTTTCAACCAAAATCAATAGTTTCTCATCTTAATAAAAGAATCAACGCTAGACCTTAAGTCTCGTGGTGGAGCACTAACTCAATCTACAACATATCAGGTGACTTGAAGTAGTTAACCCCCTTGCTACCTTATGATTCGATATGCTCATGCATCGATGATCTGCATCCCCAAAGTTGGAGCCCCCTCCTTTTGTCAGAATGATATGGGTCATATTAGTTATCATGTTTCTCGAGGTAGTTAACTCCCTCATTACTTCTCAACCCAACATATTTGTTGACCATTGATCTCGGTGGAACATGACTTGTCGAGCCAATGGAAAATCGTTTGAACATAACTCCCAAAAGTGGTCTTTAATCCACATATATGTACATGGGTCATGACATTATTTTATATAATGCTTTTAATTGTAACCATCTGTTCAACTATTTCATCTAAATAACTACATGACTATAGAAATGATGACATACTTATAATAATGACAATGTTGAGAATTGAAGGTTACCCACAAGTGAAAATATCCTCGCTCCCAATAATAAATAAAACCTCTTTGGGCCACTTTTTCAATAAGGAATTAATAATTTAGTTAGATATGAGTTTGGGTAGGAAGCTTGTTTGAATGGAAGGGCATCTTATGCATATTTAAATAACATATTATCACTGTTAGTCCATCACTAAACTACTAAATAAAATTATTTATAAATCATTACTAACTTTTATTTCTAAATCACTAGAAAGTTAGTAATTAAATTACTAACAATATAAATTATGAATTATATAAATTGCTTTCACTAACCATATTTATTTGAACATAAATTATCTTAAATTGCTTTCACCCTCATGACATGAACAAAACTAAATAATGTTGTTTGGTGTGATAAATTTATAGCATCCATGATTGCTAATATTCCAGTATGTTAAAATCTACTATATGCATAAATTATAAGAAATCAATATTCATCGTTAGTATAGAGACATACATTCCTTCCACTCTGAAGTCCAAGTTGCATAGTAAATTTTGGTTTTTAGGTATATGAATCGTACAAAAGATTTCTCACTGAATATCTATGGCTTTACTAAAACAAAATGGTTTGTATATTGTTGTGTTCAGTTAGCTCGCTGAATGATCTCATGCAGCATCTCCTAAAATTTGATATAATTATAATAGAATGCAGAAAATTTCAATTAGGCATATATTAAATGGGTGCAAATCATGGGCATTGTTTGTATTTTGCAACTTATAATTTATGAAAAGGTTTATGTGATTACAAAAAAATTAATTAGTAATACAGAGGTGTTACACTAAAAAATGTCACCTTGACTACTTACAGTTAGTATGGCTCAAATCAACAGTCATGCTACCCTCTTGGGCAAGTCTCATGCCTCTGTTATCCATCTCAAACTCAAAGAAGAGAGAAAGTCTTGTAAAAACTATGTTTATCTCTGGGGTCGCAGGTTCTCTCTAGCCTTACCTGCGGGGACGCTGACCATGTTCACAAAATCTGCGTCCATGGACGCTCTGTATGTTAAGGGACAGGTGCGTCCCTCTGTAAAAGGAAAAATGCGCGAGTTTTATCTTGAAAAAGTTACTTGTGGTTACTTCTAGAACATTCTAGAGGTCGGTTTGATGAAATGGATGCGCCTCCAGTTGGTTCATGTATCTCTATTAAGGGGGAACTTATCCCATCAATAAGGGAGCTATCCCACCCATAGAGGGGGATGATCCCATTGATAGTGGACCTGAATAACCTCTTTACAGCACTATAAATAAAGACATTGAGCCAGAGGGAGGAGAGGTTGGAGCTATACATTTTCTTTGGGTAAATGCTGCAGGATTTAGGTCTTCCATTAGAGCCTTTGTGAGGAGAGATTGTCTTTACTTGATTCCCCAGTGGAGTTGCCAATTTGTCACACGGAATTTGTCAAGGGTGCGGACACGACTGACCTTCCTAGAAGTCTAAGACGTTCTAATGACTTCCGAGGAAAGTTCCTTTTACTGTGTCAACCTCGTTAAAAAATGAATCAGTTGATGAGGATAGTTCTTTTACTGAGTCAACCTCATTTAAAAAAGAATCAGGTAGGTTTTAGGACATGTAGGTAGATTGTAGAAAGTAAGTGTGTGCGAGGACAGTTCCTGTTACTGAGTCAACCTCGTTAAAAAATGAATCAGGTACGAGGATAGTTCCTGTTACTGAGTCAACCTCGTTAAAAAATAAATCAGGTTTGAGGATAGTTCTTTTCTTGTGTCAACCTCCTTAAAAATGAAACAACTCCCTTTTCAAGTTAAATATTGAAAGTAAACCTTCATTTCATCCAGCCGGTTGAATGCAATGAAGCCTGGGGGGCATGTACCTCTCTTTGCGTCATTATGCTGGGGGCATGCGAACTTTTTGAGCATAGTTCCTTGTCTTGTGTCAAGCTCGTTAAAAAATGAAACAAGGGTAGGTTAAGTAGGTAGATTGTAGAGAGTAGTCATGAGCATAGTTCCTTGTCTTGTGTCAAGCTCATTAAAAAATGAATCAAGGATTTTAGAGCATAGTTCCTTGTCTTGTGTCAAGCTCGTTAAAAAATGAATCAAGGTTTTTAGAGTTAAGTTTTTGTTAGGTAGATTGTAGAGAGTAGTTATGAGCAAAGTTCCTTGTCTTGTGTCAAGCTCGTTTAAAAAATGAAACAAGGGTAGGTTAAGTAGGTAGATTGTAGAGCGTAGTCATGAGCATAGTTCCTTGTCTTGTGTCAAGCTCATTAAAAAATGAATCAAGGATTTTAGAGCACAGTTCCTTGTCTTGTGTCAAGCTCGTTAAAAAATGAATCAAGGTTTTTAAAGTAACGTTTTTGTTAGGTAGATTGTAGAAAGTAGTTATGAGCATAGTTCCTTGTCTTGTGTCAAGCTCACTAAAAAATGAAACAACTCCCACGAGTCTTTCCAAGATTTTGAAAGTAAAGCTTCATTCCATCCACCTCATTGAATGCAATGAAGCTTGGGGGGCATGTACCTTGATTTGCATCATTATGCCGGGGGCATGTGAACTTGTAACAATCATAGTTTTTCGTTTCAAGCTTGTGTAAACATGAAACCGAATCCGAGCATAGTTCTTTTCCTGTGTCAAGCTCGTTTAAAAAATGAAACAAATCCTCCTCTACTTGAGTCGAGAGATTGACTATATCTCATAGATGTTAAGTTGTATATTTAGGTTAGTTATTTTAGTTTTTGCATAATTTTCTTACAGTTTTAGGTCAAAGTCCTTCAAATGATCTCATTCTTGAACCTTCATTTCATCCACCTTAGTTGAATGAAATGAAGCTGGGGGGCATGCGCTCTAACAGTTATGCTTAGGGGGCATCAAGCACAGTTTTATCTCTGTTTCAAGCTTGTGTAAAAATGAAACTACTCTGAAGCATAGTTTTTCTCTGTTTCAAGCTTTTGTAAAAATGAAACCTATCTCGAGTCAATTTCAGTTATTTTCAAGACTCGTTAAACTCATGAAAATACCGAGATTATTTTGCTATCTTTCATTCTCGTAAAACAAATGAAAAATGTCGAGTTCTTTCCGTCTTTTCCTGCTCGTAAATTAAATTGAAATTCGGCCATATGAGTACATTTTTATCCCTTTTTCGAACTCATTAAAACTTACGAAAAAGTGAAAACCATGAGTACATTTTTATCCCTTTTTCGAACTCGTTAAAACTTACGAAAAAGTGAAACCTCAGAGTCATCTTTTAAGCCCTTTTCTGACTCCTAAAATATGAAAAGATCGCCGAGCGTTTCTTTTACACTCGTTAAAACGGAATTAAAAGACGGTCCCCTTTTTAGCTCTTTTCTAACCGTAAAATCAGGAAAAGATTGCCAGGTTTTTGTCGTTTCAAACTCGATAAGGAAATAAAACGACGTGTCCTTGATCGCTTTTTACTTTTCAGGTCAACGACACTATTATGAAAGTACTCCTTGGTCGCAAGATCAAGCGGTTCCCCCAGGTATTATTTTATACTTTTTCGGGCTTGAGGGACACAAATATACGAAAAAGTTCAACGTGGAGTCTCCTTTAGTTTTTTCAGACTCTCTAAAATTGAAAAACGCTGAGTTTCTCCTATACTGGGCTCGTTAAACTTTTACAGTAGAGGACCTGTTCAATTACAAACAGGAACGAACCACTCCTTCCTAGGGTTCGAATTTAAACTAGGTTGGACTCGTCCGAAGGATGAGCTTATAATCAAGCATATGTTATCCTCCTCAAGCTTGTTAAAAATAAAGAGGTACTTGCCAGAAATGGTGGGGAAAAGAGAGAAGAATGAACCTGTTCGTCACCTTTTGTCTCAAAAGAAACTTTATTACCGCTCTTGAACACGACACTTTTTATTCACCTGGGTTGGGAAATCTTTTACCTCACAGTTGACCAAACCACTTTGAAAGTCTTTAACCGGGTTCCGGGGATTAACTTTGAATTATTCGTCACCAAGCCATCTGTTGTGTCGTTATGTGTTCAAGAGGTCTGCAAGCAAAACTTTCATCTGCAAAATACTTGTCATCCATTTGACCATCCCTGAGTCAGTCCTTACAGCAACATTTCTTCAACTTGAACAATGATTTCGTGTTGTGGGCTTGCCTGCAACGGGTCGCTTTCTATCGACATCGACACATTATCTAGAAAGATGACTTAGGAATCGACAGTACCTTGAGTCTGCATGCATCAATGGCAGGTTTCTCGCCTTTGACGTCAGTTTACATCATTGACTTTCGATCAAAGGATTCCGTGAAGTGTTCGACATCAAAACATCTATTCACATTTCACGGGTTGTGCTTGGTACTTTGAGAACCATTGACATTACTGGTGGTCTCTCTCATGCTTGTTAACAGTTTACATCATCGACTGGTAATCAAGTGGTTTCTAACATGTTCGACATCGAATCATTTAATCACATGGCTAGAATCGTACCAATTCGGGAAGTAGAAGTGAAGACCCTGGATCTAGTTTCTACCATCCAGGCTGCGAGGAGTTTTGTATTCATTATCTATGTAGACTAATCATAAACAGATGGCTGCGTCCATACTGTGTCTACAAAAGTCTATAAAAATGATGTACTGCAAGATCATTCCTGTATCAGAATAGTTAGTCCATTAGTTAAAGTTTTGAATCTGAGTATGGGAATGCCTACCTCAGTGATGATATAATCTTATCCATGTATTTTGTGTTGAAAATTGCAGGTTCCAACCAGGCCATCCACAAGACAATCCTTGAAATGATAAAGCGCTTCACCCTTCCTAGAATTACAAAACCCTACTCTATTCCAGGCTTCGCACTTTAGGGGGCAATCTGTTACACTAAAAAATGTCACCTTGACTACTTACAGTTAGTATGGCTCAAATCAACAGTCATGCTACCCTCTTGGGCAAGTCTCATGCCTCTGTTATCCATCTCAAACTCAAAGAAGAGAGAAAGTCTTGTAAAAACTATGTTTATCTCTGGGGTCGCAGGTTCTCTCTAGCCTTACCTGCGGGGACGCTGACCATGTTCACAAAATCTGCGTCCATGGATGCTCTGTATGTTAAGGGACAGGTGCGTCCCTCTGTAAAAGGCAAAATGCGCGAGTTTTATCTTGAAAAAGTTACTTGTGGTTACTTCTAGAACATTCTAGAGGTCGGTTTGATGAAATGGATGCGCCTCCAGTTGGTTCATGTATCTCTATTAAGGGGGAACTTATCCCATCAATAAGGGAGCTATCCCACCCATAGAGGGGGATGATCCCATTGATAGTGGACCTGAATAACCTCTTTACAGCACTATAAATAAAGACATTGAGCCAGAGGGAGGAGAGGTTGGAGCTATACATTTTCTTTGGGTAAATGCTGCAGGATTTAGGTCTTCCATTAGAGCCTTTGTGAGGAGAGATTGTCTTTACTTGATTCTACTTGGAAGAGGGTGAGCTTTGTCAAAGTAGAGGAAAACCCTTGATGGACCCTGGGAGGAACTTGCACAACACCAAGGCCAGGTTGTAAGAGTTTCTTTGTTTCGTTATTAATACAAACTGGTTTATTTTTCTCAATAGCTTGTGTTAATGAGTTATTTCATGTGTTCCTTGGTCTGCATGTTGAATATATGTTTTATTATATGAAATGCAAGTGCGTGGTAATTGTTTGATTGTTTGTGGTTGCAGGAATTGACTTGAAGGAGGAGCTCATCCGGATCGTCAAGAACGGACTTCAACAACAGCGTTTTGGAATAAGGTAAGCCTAAACACTTGTAGTTTTCATGTTGTAAAAGGTGTATTTAGAGAAAGATCACTCCATTTTGTCTTGTTTGTCATTAGAACGTCTTAGACTTCTAGGAAGGTCAGTCGTGTCCGCACCCTTGACAAATTCCGTGTGACAAGAGGTGCAAATTTTAAATCCCTAGATTCTTAGAGATAATGGAAAATGTACAATACGTTTTACAAAATGCAATTTAAATAGTATATATACCACCCTATTTGGAATCTTTCTTTAAAATAAGTGCTTCTAAATTGAACATTTCTCCAATAACCTTTTTTAGTTTGAAGTTCCACGAATTATATGGGATAATTTTCTCGTTTGAAGTTGGAGGAATTATATGAGGGTAATTTTCTCCATTATCTTTTATAGTGAGATCGTTATCTTTTATAATGGGATCTAATGTATAACTAGGACATAAGCAACTCAATAAACTATATTATTCACGAGACTATCTCAATAAACTATATAATATTCACTTGAAATGGCCTTCTCTTCAAATGCCACTATTGTTATTCGGAAGCAGCATGATATACCACTTGATTATAAAATAAAAAAACTATTTGAGATATTTAATAATTATAATGAAAACAGAAAATCACTTGATTATAAAATGATTATTTGAGATATAAATTATAATAGGACATTAAATAAATTACTATTGCGTTTTTATATTTATGAATATCTCTTCAACTTTTTTGAAGTAAAAAAAAAACATGGCCGTGCAGTGAAACTGATAGCTTATTAGCCAATAATTAATTTAATGTATGGACTTACGAAGTCACCTTAACGATTTCAGAAATGTATGGGGATTTGTCACGCTTGTTTTCAAATTTGTACGTGAGATTGACATTTGTTAACTGTTAGGTTTGACAATGGAACCGCCAGAGCGGCGGGTCGATTCCCGGAATCGACCCGCCGCCGGGTCGGGCGGGGCGGAGCAGCCCGGGGGTGGCGCTGCGCGGCGGCGCCACCGCGCAGCGCCACCCCCGGGCCGCTCCGCCCCGCCCGACCCGGCGGCGGGTCGATTCCGGGAATCGACCCGCCGCTCTGGCGGTTCCATTGTCAAACCTAACAGTTAACAAATGTCAATCTCACGTACAAATTTGAAAACAAGCGTGACAAATCCCCATACATTTCTGAAATCGTTAAGGTGACTTCCTATCAGTTTAATGTTCTCACATTACAGCAAATACAGAAGTATGAGAAATATTACAGCGACTTCCAATGTGACTGCACATTCACCATGCAAGCCAGCAGTTCCATTTCTGCTAGGCGGAGTGGGTTTCTTGATCGCATTGATAGTTTTTGCTTTTATCATTCTGGCTTGCTCCTATGTGAAGGAATCCTATGGTTCGAATTCAAACTCAGAAGCAAATAACAGATCAGAGGAGAGCCGCGAATCAAATGTTCAGTATGGTGACAAGAATGAGACGATGGACGATAGAATATCGTGTGAACGTTCAGTGGAACGAGAGGAAAAAATAGTTGTAATCATGGCGGGGGATGTGACGCCAACCTTTATTGCTAACCCAGCCTATGTTTCTGCAATCTGAAAGCGCCAGGAGGCGGTGTATAGAGCTCTTTCATAGGAATTAAACGTGAGAGAAGATGGGGAAAAAACTGGAATTTTATGTTCAGTTGGATCCTGTATTCATTTTGTACTTCCTCTCATTTCAACAGCTACTTCTGTGATATGAGCATTTACAGACTCGTCAATTTTTGCTAGCAGAGTTTGTATATCGTAGGAAGCGTGTCACTAATCCGGTTAGTGGCATAGTATTTACTATTTTCAACGCTACTCGACCAATGAGTCATCTGTTCATAAATCGAAAATATTAACTGTTTTTGAAGGAAAATGATAGATCATACCACAATCTCAAAACACAGAAGCGCTGTTAATACTTTCTTGAGTGGGACTCATGTGGTTACACTCACAAGTTTGAATTGTCAAATATATGCTCCCTAAACTGTAATTGTTCTGAAATTTGAAAGAAGGCGTTGCAAATACCCATACATTATAAAAGTGGATCCCAATTTAGTTTTGAAAACATAGAGCTAACTTCCTATCAAATTTTAATTTATTGGTATCTCTTGCGTGAGAGTAACACGTCCAATGTAATCCAGAGTAAGAGATGCAGAGTACAGAGAGTCTCCCCTCTTCAATCCTGTATTTATTTCATTTTTCGAATTCGGATCGGAGTACAGCGCAATGGGATTGCCCATCTCATTCACTGCCAAAACACCTGGTTCATTAATTAGAGCATAGAAGACTACAGGTGGCGTCAATGTCGTCATCAGAGCCAACACGTGCCTCACAGATGGGAACTTCGTTGCCATCCTCCAGATTAAGGTTCGGCTCTGTCAAAAACCCACCCACTCTAATTTCATATATCAAGGAACAGAGAACGAGAAAAACATAAATAAATTTTTTGTAATGTAAGTAATAACTGATTTCTATGTTTAACGGTTTTGGTTCCCACAAATTTTATGATCTAATTCAAACAACTTCAACGGCTAAAATATACTCCAAACACCACCATTTCTTTAAATGTAAAAAAATCCAATAATTATTGAACTGGGTACTACAGTGACAGAACATTACCGTCGGAACTCCGATCCAGAAGGTGTCGTTCCCGTCATAGTGGATGTTATCTGGAAGTCCAGGGAGATTGTCAATGAAAGATTCGACTGTGCCCTTCTCTGGCCCCTTTAACCAGTACTTCTGGCAACGATACCTGTATTGAAAAACAGGGCACCTCTCAATTATACTACATGATCTAGATTTTTCCTTATAAAAATAATTAATGAGTGAGTGCAAGGCATACATACAGTGAAGTTTCACAGAAGACGACGAAGTCCTGTTTGGCGGAGAGGGCAACTCCGTTAATCTCTCTTCAACATTGTCAATCTCTCTTCAACCATTACTGCTTCAACCATTTCATCCATTGATTTCTGTTCCGCAACTGCCATTTAAGCCATCACTCTTGGATGATGAAGAAGAACAAAGTGCATAAATCAATAGAATTCTGATTTAGCGAAGGAAAGCAATGAATGCCCAAAAGCGTGAGTTGTGGAAATAGTGCTCTCTGCAACGGATAACGAAGAATACAAAAATACCTTAAAAGTGTAGCTACACATGAAATATTAACAAAATGAATAAAGCGAATTCATGAATACAAAAGGAATAAAGAGAATTCATAAGTTAAAAAATTAGCACACAATTTCAATTTTAAATATTTAATTTTTAAATAGTCACCGTTAATCTCTTTAATGAGTGTCATGATGTTAAAAAAAGCGACGGCTATTTTTTAAGAGGGAAAAAAAACTCATATCTTTTTAGTGAGATGTGAAAAAAAGAAAAAGACTAAGTGTAATATTTTTTTTGATGTAGTGAAAATACTCCGTATTTGTCTAAATATTTATGTTCAATTTTTTGAGGAAAAACAATAAAATAAAGTTTTTAAAGAGTCTGTCAAGCTTATTAAAGGGGATAGGAGCTAGACATTTGGATCATCCTTGAGTTTCTCTATCTTATTGTGTTTTCTTGAGAACTTGAAGTGGCTAGTACTATATAAAATAAAGTTTCTAGAAAGTCCATCAAGCCTGCTAAAGAGGATAGGAGTTAGACATTTAGATCATCTTTGAGTTTGTCTATTTTATTGTGTTTTCTTGAGAACTTGAAGTGGCTAATACCATTTGATTGAGGGACAATTTTACTTATATAAACATGTGATCGCGGGACAATTTTACTTATATAAACATGTAACATTCTTACGGTTATTAATATAAGTAAATTGGTCGTTCGGGTAAAACGATGGGGCAAGGATGCATTGCCAATCTTGGATAGTGAGTCGAGTAAGTTAATTATTATTTTTTGAAAAAAAAGTAGTTATTATTATTTTTTTGACATGAAATTCATAAACAAACTATTATTTGACCATTTTTAGTTAATATTTTTGTATAAAAATTGTGATTTTGACATGTTAATTCTAGCAAAAAATTATCAAAACGTTTAGTTTTTTTGTTATATTTATGTTAAAAATGGTTATTTTTTATGTCCATTGTTAAAAAATGTTGTTTTTTAGAAACAATTATTTCATGTGGATTGAAAAATTAATTAAGGATGTCTAAATATGTAGATTATCTAAAATTCAAACTATCGACTTTCTAATTTAAAAACGCAAAACAATAAAAACCCCACTAAAAAAAAAAAAAATTAAGATAGAGAACAAGAAAATATGAATACAATGACGACTTCAAAAACTATCAAATTTAGAAAATATTTTTTTACATTTCATACACTAGGTCTTTTAAAAAAACGGATATTCAAAAAATAGGTCTTTTAAAAAAAGGGTGTGATGCAGAATACTCACTTTTTAAAATCAGGATGAAAATCACTACCATTCACTACCATTCTAAAACTTAATGCACATGAAAAAAATTAAAGTTCCAAAAACCATGTTCTAAAAAAAAAATGTGTATTCTGCATCAACACTTTTGAAAATCGGGTCATTTTTTTGCCACCTCTACAAAACGGGTAACAGTATCAGTTCCCGTTTCAAAGTTTACATTGTTAAGAAAGGAAGCAGTTTGGTTGCAGAGATTGTGTTCAAGTATGGGGTTAGTACAGGGAGCTATAAGAATAGACTGTGACAGCCAAAGTGCAATTTTCTTGGTAAAGAACCCTGCTTATCATTCAAAGACAAAGCACATTGATGTTTAGTATCACTTTATGAGGGATATGATAGAAGACAAAAAAGTGTTGCTGGTAAAGGTGGACACTCTGAAGAATACTGCAGATGCATTGACAAAATTTGTGACCTCTGAGAAGTTCTCTTGGTGTAGAGAAACAATGGGCATTTCAGGGCTGGAAAAATGACTAAGCTCTCATGTGGTCCCCTGTGGAAAGAAAGCAACAAGTGGGAGATTTTTGGGTTGTGTTATATTCTTTCCACGACTAACCCACATAGTGAACCGGGGGGTTAGAGGGGGGCCGGAGCCCCCCCTTTGTTGCACCGATTGTGCAGCGGGGGGGTCACATGGGGGGCGGCAGCCCCCCCTGTCTAGGGGGCGGGTAGCCCCCCTCTACGAGGTCCAGGGCGTCACCCTGGGAAAAAAAAATTGGACCCTATATTAGGTTGGGCGAACCTACATATGTTTTTCGGTCCATGGTTTTGGACGTGATGGTTTTCGGTCCATGGTATTGGATGCTTCGGCATGTATAAATATGTATTGTAACATTGAAAGGAATATAATGAAAAATCAAGCTAGTAGTCCCGGTTTTGGGATCCAGTGGGAAAATCTTTGTGTATATGTGTTTTATGTGTTATGCTCTCGCATTGCTTATTTTCTATGTTTTAGAATTCATATGCAGGTAATTACTATACGGGGTTAAAACCTACAATGATATTCTCGAAAGGAAAGGATTTCCTTTGACACATAGTGACGGGTCAAGTAAAGAAGATAGGGATTCGAGTGAAGAATATCTATAAGATGGAGTTAGAGGAGTGTGCTTCCTTGATCACAAAAGAATAAAGGGTGCAAAATCAAGACGTTGGAAAGTTGTGGCATAGGCGATTGGGTCACTTACAACATGGGGCTTTGAAGATATTGCAACAGATCTCTACTGTTCTTCCCAAAGTTACGCTTGAGCAAGTTGATACATGCAAGGGGTGTACTTTGGGAAAATACACCAAGTCTTCCTTTCACGACAGAGACAGTTGAGGAGAGGCTATTCTAAAGTGAGTCCATTCAGATGTGTGTGGACCATTCTCGATAGCATCCACGACCAAACATAAGTATTATGTTATATTTTTTTATCACTATTCTCGTAAATGATGGATATTTTTCTTGTAGAAAAAGGATCAAACTTTCACAAAGTTTTGTGAGTTTAAAGCATCGGTGGAGAAAGAGTCAGGAAAGAAGGTTAAATCTCTACAGAGTGATAACGGTGGTGAGTATGTATCAAATGAGTTTAAGAATTTCTATGCAGCGGAAGGGATTAAATGGGAGTTGAAGGCACCCCATAACCCTCAACAGAATGGGGTGGCCGAGAGGAATAACATAAGCATAGTAGGGGTAGCAAGGGTGATGTTGCATGATCAGGGCCTACCACTACACTTGTGGGCTGAGGCATGCAACAAAACAATTTATGTTCAGAACCGTAGCCCACATCAAATACTTGCAATGAAGACAACAAAGGAGGCTTATTCCAGTAAGAGGCTAGATGTTCGTCACTTCAGGATTTTTGGGTCATCGGTATATTTCCATGTGACCAAAGATGCAAGGAAAAAGCTTGAGTTGACAGAAGAGTTGGGAATATTTGTGGGGTGCACTGATACACCTCACAACTATTGGGTGTACTTGTTGACCAGTAGGATAACTGTGGTTCGCAGGGATGTTAGATTTGATGAGGAGAAGGCCATGCGAGTTTCCCTTGAGAGGAAGCTTGAGCTACATGAGGATGGGGAGATTTTATCTCCTAAGGTTGAGGAGCCTCAGATTGATGTAGAGCAGCCATATGCAGAGGATTCAGGAGTCGAGACATCCACTTAGGAAGAGTCTTCTAGAGAGGGAATAAAGCACACTAAAGAGGCTGAAATATTTTTGGATGATGCATGGGAGAATGTGGGAGAACCCACTTCTTAGCGTAGGCAGAGGAGGTCACCTGAGAGGTACACTGGATACATGGCTCTTATGGGTGAATGTGTTGTGACAAAGCCATCTTCCTTTAAGGAAGAAGTGCAGCAACCAATTTGAGTTGATGCAATGGTGGAGGAGTATGACTCCATAGTTTGTAACAGTGTTTCAGATGTGGCCTCGAGACCGGAGGACTAGTCAGTGGTGAGCTCCCGTTGGATTTAGAAGGTAAATCAAGCTACATATGGTAGTGTGGAGAAGCATAAGGCTATATTTTTGGCCCGTGGATGTTCATAGGTAGAGGGGATTGACTATGATGAGACCTTTGCTCCTGTTGCAAGGTACTCATCGATCAGATCTATATTGGTACTATTAGCACAGATGAGTTGGAAGATATATTAGATGGATGTGAAGACAACCTTCCTTAATGGCATGATTGAGGAAGAGGTGTACATAGAGCAACTTGAAGATTTTGAGACCTTTGACCGTGAGTCACATGTGTGCCAGCTCAAGAGAGCATCGTATGGGTTGAAGCAAGCACGTTGTGCTTGGTACACCGGGATATATAGCTACTTCACCAGGTTGGGCTTCACAAAGAGTGAAGTGGATGCGAACCTCTATCACATAGTGGTGGAAGGTAAACTGTTGATCATTGTACTTTATGATGATGATCTCATAGTGACAGGTGATGATCAACTAATCAAATATTGCAAGGAGGACCTTGTAAGATATTTTGGGATGAAGGACATGGAGCTCATGCATTACTTTGTTGGCATGGAGGTATGGCAAGGAGATGAGGAGTTGTTTGTGTCTCAGGGCAAGTATGCCAATGAGATACTCAGGAGATTCCACATGGAGAGTAACAACCACATGGGGACTCCTCTAGCAGGTAACTTGAGGAAGGAGGATGATATCTCAGGGGAAGTAGTGGAAGCTACTGTTTACAGGCAGCTTGTGGGTTCACTCATGTACTTGGTTAACAAACAACCAAATATGTGCTATGCAGTTAACCAGCTTAGTCAAGCTATGGTTAGGCCTACCAAGTTTTATTGGAAGGCGACAAAGCATGTGTTGAGATACCTAAGGGGCACTTCTCAATATGGATTATGGTACATACAGACAAATGTAGTGAAGCTTCAAGGCTTCAATGATGCAGATTAGGTACGGATTCTATCCAATAGGAAGAGCACATCAGCAGGGATCTTCAGTATTGGTTTAGCGACAGTTTCTTGGTATAGCATGAAACAAAGATTGGTTGCATTCAGTTCAGAAGAGGAATAGTACATGGATTCTAGTCAGGTAACATGCCAAGGCTATCTGGATGAGGAAGATCCTGGTTGGTTTGTTTGGTCAGTAGATGGATCCAACTGTGATTTACTGCAATAATTAGAGTTGTATCAAACTCTCTAAAAATCCAGCTTCTCATGATTGGTTCAAGCATATTGATATCTGATATCATCATCTCAAAGATTGTGTATTGAAGTGGATTATGTTGTTAGAGTACATTTGTTATATACCTAGGGGGGATAATATGGGGTACCAAGGGAGGTACCCAAGGTAATAATGTAATAATGGGATGGGCCATAGTAGTAAATAAGGTGGTTAACCCATGTCATGTAAGGGACCACAAGTAGTTAATAATAATGTAATGGGCCCATGGTATTAGTTGATGGTATGAGGGAACCATGGTAATGACCCATGGTATTGTATGTATGAGGCCTATATAGAGGCTAGAGACTCCATGTGGAGATATAGACTGAAGTATCATTA
Organism: Pinus tabuliformis; assembly: GCA_031772625.1. Classification (NCBI taxonomy): domain Eukaryota; kingdom Viridiplantae; phylum Streptophyta; class Pinopsida; order Pinales; family Pinaceae; genus Pinus; species Pinus tabuliformis. Next base: position 1,491,611,334 of record CM062819.1, on the reverse strand, counting down.
TATGAACAGGCATATGGCTTGTGAAGCGTTCTCCTTCCTTAAGGAGTGAATGTATGGTGTTGCCCTACCTTAAGGGTTTGATCAATAAAGAATCATTTCATATTATTTTTGGGTTTATTTACATTGTCTTATATTTTCATATCAGATCTATAATATTTCTGGGTTAGATCTACAACAAGTGGTATCAGAGCACTTTCTTGGGCAAACAGTGGAGAAATTTTTTTTTATTTTTTTTTTGCAGGGTTTCGGGGGCGGCGACTTTGCAGGTCAGATCTGTACAATTTGGTGCAATATCTATAAAATATAATTATAGCTCTGGATTCTTTGTGCAAAAATAGTCGAATTCAAAAAAAAAATCAGTTGAATCGGAGTCCGGATGAAGGAGATATCACTGATCTAAAAATCAGTGGGGTTGCAGACAATTTTCAGGGCAGCGATTTTGCGGCGCAGATCTAGATGTCCTGGTACAAGATCTACAAAATCTAATTGTAGATCTGGATTCTTTGGGAAAAAATACCCAACTTCAAAAAAAAAATCAGTCGAATCGGAGTCCAGATGAGGGAGATATCGCTGATTTAAAATCAGCTCTTTTTTCAGAAATTTTGGGTGACGGCGGGAAAGTAGCAGCGCAGATCTGAAATTCCAGTGTCTGAATCAGGATTTCTACCACATGGGCAGATGCAGAATGATTGTTCCATTTCTAAAAACAGGTTAGAATAGAGATTCTGAACAATATTGACGAAACTGTGACAATTTCAAATTTTCGCCAAAGTAAGTAAATTTTTTTCAAACCCTCTTCATGGAATATTTTGCTGGAAAAGATGATAGCCCTACTATTGAAGAATTCATACAAAGCCTAAAGAAAATATATAAAGAGGAGATATGGAGGTTTATGGTACCACTTTTTTTGACAGAAGAGGCCGCCATATGGTGGAACTCACTGGGCTATATAGCCTTGACCAAAATCTCGAATGAAGAAATGGAAAAACTCCTTATGGACAAATGGTCTCAGACTAGAAAACAAGATAAGGGGAAACATGTGGGGTTATTTCCTACTGGTATATCCTTATTGCAGGTTCATGGATTGATTCAGAAAGAGAAGATCATTGTTTCTATAAATCCTAGTTGCAAGCATAATTTCATCCATGTTAATTTGGCAAAAAAATTGCAAGTTCCTGCCAAAAACATTAAAAACACACAGGTGGAGGATGAGGATGTTCAAGTGTACAAGGATTTGAAGATTTCTATGGATAAATATGTGTTGCATGGTGATTTTTATGCTTCATATATGGATAACATGGATGTTGTTTTGGGATACCCTTGGATGGAATCAGTGGGTACCATAAATTTTAATGTGTAGAAGAAATTCCTGAAGCTCTGGTATAAAAAGAAGAAAATTACATTACAGGATATTTCCATTAATAAGCAGGTAGAGTCCAAGGAGGCTGAAGCAGAAGATGTTCCAAAGTCTGATGATGAGCTAGTAATGATAGATAATCAAACACAAACAGAGGCTGAAGCAGAAAAGGCTACAGGTACTGATACATCAGAGGACGGCTCAGTGGTTGAAGTTATATTGGACAAGAAGACACGACAACAGGCACCACAACAGGGTGAATTAAAGAAAAAGACACCGTGGGTTAAAACTTCAACATATCATCACCCACATCACCCTACAAGAAAACAACCAACACAATGGCAACCAACTAGCCACAAGGACAACAACCCCCATATGATGGATAGCAAGGAGCCTAGATCCACCTACTACACATCAACACTGGAGAGCTGCAATGGTCAACTTCCATCTCAAGCGAGCGAGGCCCCAGCAAGATCGAGGGTTCACCTTTCTCTTGGATGGCTAGATGCACGTGCATGGTACCAGTGGACTACTCTTTTGAGTAGATCTTACTATTTATGTTCTTCCCATGTTTCAGGGACGAAACATGCTTAGGGGGGTGGAATGTTATATACCTAGGGGGGATAATATGGGGTACCAAGGGAGGTACCCAAGGTAATAATGTAGTTAATAATAATGTAATGGGCCCATGGTATTAGTTGATGGTATGAGGGAACCATGGTAATGACCCATGGTATTGCATGTATGAGGCCTATATAGAGGCTAGAGACTCCATGTGGAGATATAGAGTGAAGTATTATTGTATGAATAGGCATATGGCTTGTGGAGTGTTCTCCTTCCTTAAGGAGTGAATGTATGGTGTTGCCCTACCTTAAGTGTTTGATCAATAAAGAATCATTTCATATTATTTATGGGTTTATTTACATTGTCTTATATTTTCATATCAGATCTATAATATTTCTGGGTTAGATCTACAACAACATTCCCACGGAGGAGCAAGATGCTAACATTTTGACAAAGACATTGTCAAGATGTAAATTCGAGTTTCACATATATAGGATCGAGGTAGCTGAAAATTCCTTTATCGTTGAGAGGGAGTGTTGAGAAATGGCAACAAGAAATTCCAGTTTAATTTTTCCTTGAATTAAACTACGAATTAAAATCAAATTCTATTCTCATAGACACTTGTAAATAGTTAATTAAGTTTCATTAACTTAATTAGCTTAGGAATTTCGAGTTGGAAGTATTTCTGTAGTCATGTATATATTCTGCCTAAATTTTAGGGGCCCAGTATGAGTTTAAATTGAGTTGGAAATTAGATCACTTAGTTTACTGAGTTATGTTCAGTTAAATTAGCTCCAAACTGTTTGAGGAACTAATAGAGGACTAATAGTCAGTTGGTTCACTAGTGCATCCACTAGTACTACTCTAGTTAACTGAATATTCCCCCATAAGAAACTCATGCATGTCAGTTCATAGAAAGACCTAGTTGAGACTAGAGTGTAAGGACAATGCTATGACTGGTATTATTTACTAGAGTGTAAATATCATGCATGCATTATAGATTGATCCTATGTTTGGATTGCGTAGTTTTGGAAGCATGAATTCCCTTTAAATACAAGATATTCATCCTAGGAATTATGAAAGATATTAGGGGTTCAAAGAGTTGTTGAATAGGCTAAGGATTTAGCTTGAGCTAGCTTGTGAGCTGAGAGAGTTGAGCATACTTGTGTAGAATTGTTCTAGTGAGAACAAGCTTTGTATATTCACTCATATTTATGATATATGCAATAGAAATAGCAGAGATTTGAGCAGTGGCTTTCCCCAGATACATATTGTGTTATGTGCCATTCATTTATCTTATTCTTGTTCATATTTTTTTCATCGATCTATTGGCTTCGCTGGTTGAAAGTAGAAGTAGATTCCTGTCTTTTGCTTTCGTACATTGCATGAGCTTGTGAATATATAGGTTTTTATACAGAAGATAGAATTCCATCCTTTACACAGGGAATGAACCTAGTTTCTTTACCTTTTTTCAAGAGTTTATTTACAAGCGTACCTCCATTTCTACCTAGTGCAACTTCTTTCTACACGGATTCTTGCCCTATATCCCTTGGTTGAAAAAGAGGTAAAATTTCAATTTTATGAGAAAAAAATTGTCCTGTGCTCCCCTCTTTCTCCTTCTCCTGAGAACATCGATTTTCCTTTTCCTACAATCCCAACAATATTTATATCATGAGCTTCATAAAAATTACCTACATACCTAGATGATTTATGAATTCATGTCTCTTCCTGCTCGTCCTCTCCTTTCTTTGAATGAAATTAAATTTCATCCTTATCAGACATTATTTAGCTTTTATCAATTCCTTTGTCATATGCAACCACATAATAAGTTTGAAGAACAAACTATTTATCTATTTCAAACTCAGTGTCCTTCATCAATTTCTTCAAAAATTTGTCCTCTTCATTGAAGTTCATGCGAATTTTTTTACGACTGTGACATTTTATCTCCTTAATCCTTCCTTTGGTTGTCTCTATAGCCTTCATCCTTTGTGCCATGTTCCTCAAATTTTGTATTGTTCAACTGATCTTTTATTAACCTTCATCCTTCTCTTTTATGAGGTTGTTCTCCTCATCTTCACTTTATTTTAGAACATATTTTAGTCATTTTCATTCATCTTCCACTTGGCTACCTTCAAAATTCAACATTTTTGTAGTTGTTGTCATGACTATCTTTATCAGTTTCTTGCAGGGATGAAAGCTTATTTATGCTTTCCTCTCCTCTTGAGAAGAAATTCTTGTACCTTCTTGTTCCTTTTGGACAATATGCCTATGCTATTGACTTGCAAACACATCATTTATTAGTTTTAAAAACATGCAACCATCTAGTGTTACAGATCATTTTGTCACATAGGAAAATGATCATCAATTTGGGTCAATCACTATCTACATGTGTTATGGAGCATCACCTTGTATAGTTTGAAACTAAATTATCCCAAAGAAAGTGTAATTTCTAGACCCTATGGTACAAAACCCTAATTTTGGCTATGTTCACAGTTACCTAGTTGATTCCTGTGCATACGTAGGGAAGACCATTACTTTTTGTGAATAAGTACGCATTATCTTCCATTATGACCTGCAGACATGAATGAGGTATGTAAAAATAAAAAGTAAAGTCTAGAAGCATTGTTGGTAGCATCTATCCCAACCAACAAGCTTCGAATGAGTGCCTATTCAGTGTTGATCCCTCCCAACATGGAGTAACTTCACTTCCTTTGTGGTACCTCTATCCCACTAAGAGTGGATCTCATCCCTTCGAGAATGGATCCATAACTTCTCATCCTTGGCCTATAAATCCATTACAAGTCTGGGCTTTGAGGGAGGATTGTTGGAAGTAGGTTTATGTTGTTGAGATTAGGTTGGAAGGCTTGTCTTGCAAGGGAGAGGGTTGGAGATTGCAGAAAGGGATTACTACATCAAGGCATGGTTGTAAGGCTTTTCTCTCCAATTTTATGAATATAAGAAATTGTTCTTTCTCAGTTATAATTACACTTTAAGCATTGATTTAATAACATTCATTCAAAGATTCTCATTTTAAGGATTTCATTGGGTGTTTTGAATTCGATTTCCTTTGGTCATTTCTCAAATATTTGTCTCTTTTTCTTAACAATTTTTGCATGTTTTTCTTTCATTTTTGCAAGGATATTTCCCGCTCAATCGTCGGTGGAGGGGGGGCTAAATTGTGTCTGAGTGTTTAATCGTCTTTGAGTGTTATTATTTTTTATATTTTGAAATTTCACCAGGTTTCCTTTACTTACACTTGATTGGTTCTTTAGTTGTATTAGTGAAGGGAAATAGTCTTGTTGTTCTTTTGCTTATTTAGAATCATCTTGTGTTTTTTTTGAAGAATTCTCTTGCATAGATTACATTTGCATGGTTAGAATTGTCATTTCATGAATAACATTTTTAAATAGATTACATTTGCGTAGTTCTCAAGAAAATTGTGTATAGATTACATTGCATGGTTTGCAACTTAGAGATTTGAATTGCATTGAAATTAGAAGTGGTACATTCTGGAGTTAATATTTTAAAGAAGAACCTCTTTACTTACTCTAGCTAGAATTCATCGAAATGAAGAGACTACAAATTTCATATTTGATGCATTAGAGTTTTGATTCAAGTCATAATACCATCAGTTTCATGTCCATTGACGCTTTGAGTAAATAACAACTTAATAACAAATCATTAATAAAATTCATCTATAATTTTTATTATTTTTAGGGCTCTTTTCCACCTACTATAGATTAGGTTGTAGGTATTTGGAATAAGAAAATGAGTAAAATTTCCAAAGCTGTAAACAAACACTAGAATCTTGCGATAGGGAGATAAATCCAGTTATTTCAGTTTTGCTCTGAGAAGCTCCCCTTACAAATGAGTCAAGCACGATATCATATTAGACCTGGTGAAGTAATCGTACCCACTTCATTGGCTATGGTAGCGTGATTTTAATGTATTACAATGGTGGCAAAAGGTACTTGGGGTCACTTGAAAGTAAACCTCCAATGGACCATGTTGAAGAGTTTTCAAGAGGATTGAACTTTGTTACTCTTCCCTTGCATGTACGTCTGATCTACGACTGTTCCACTAGGTAGAATTGTTGTAGTTGGTAAAATTAGTGACCATAATCCTAGGGCTATTACCCAAGCTGACGACAGAGTAAAGGTCCTGTAGTACCTAGAATAGATGTTGACTAGACTCACTTGGAATTTTTGGAGGGTAATCTTCACTCAAGATGGCATAAGTGAAGTTACTTGCACCATATTCTTTCATGAAGTAGGTTGTCAGTGTAACTAGTTCCACTCACTCTATCTACAACCACTTTTCACTTTGATTTCTATGACGTTGGATTTCATTACCAAAAAGTGATTTCATTGTGAAAAACTTGTTTTCTTGGTTTGAATCCTCACATTTTTTAGCATGTGTTTAATTGATTGTTTTTACTTTTTACAGACCTTAGGTGTGGATTGTGATTTTTAATTGTTAATATTAAAAAGTAAATTTATCTAAGTTGAATCTAATGACATCAATGATAGAAGTTACCAATAAAGACCTCCCTTTTAACGGGAACCCTAATCCTTTCCCTAATTTTGTAAATGTCGGTCCTCATATGGATACATTGTCACTTCCCAGATTCATGATAGGTTTACTTGTATGGATTTTCTCAAATTATTTAATTCCAAACACTCCAATTGTACCATCTCAACCAATTTTTTCACCTCAGCCGAGTTAACCATCTCAACATTACCAGCCTATTATTGACCCTTTACCTTCTTCGTCCAACATTTCCTCCTTCCTTTCTTCCTCTTCGCTTGGTAAAAACCTTGATGCTAGTAACCAGGTAACTAAGAAGAAGAAGAAGGAGAAAGATAATAATGTAGTCAATCAACCAACCATGGTTGTAAGTATTGGTAATCTTGAGGAAACTTGTAAAATGCATCATAAGCGAAAATACCCTTGGAATATTTGTAAGGGTAACCACTTCCTTATCAATTGTCCTAGTATTCCTAAGGTCTTGGAAATATGGTCAAACAATTATTATCAACTTACTATTGATCCATCAACTAGAGATTCTAAAATTCAAGGCAAAAAGATTAAGGTTAGATTTCCTTGTAGGTTATGCAAAGGGACTCATCATAGTCACCTTTTCCCTCACATGGATGAAGCCTCAAAATTGTTTGAAAAAATTATTGTTTCACAGCAGCAACTTCCAACTAATTACTGTAAAATTTCTCTCCATATACTTTCAGTTGAATAAGTGTTTAATCTAAATCCAAGTATAGTCAATCCTACTCTTCCATTGGAGGGTGAAACATGTGTCACTCATATCAATGGATTATTTGTTGATCAAGTGATTGAATCAATTCCATCTTCGGTCGATCCCACTCTCCCTTTAGAGAGTGAATTTCATGCCTCTCAGGTTCTTCATGTTACCTCAGATTCTTTTACACATGGGGGCATTTCATTTGTTGTTTCTAAACCCCATCCAAGTAATGCGGCTATTTCTTTTGATTTGAGTAGACTGATAGAACCTCATCTTCCTTCTTCCACCCCTTTCCAAATTATTGTGAACTATTAAGGTAATAATGTTTGATGCACAAATGTAAATGAAGGTGCTTCCATCAGTATTTTATCCTCGACTACTTGGAAAACTTTGAGTTCCCCTCAGCTTGTACCTGTTACACAAAATCTTTTAGCTTTTAACATAACCATTAGTGAACCTTTAGGGATCCTTCATAAGTTAACTATTACCTTGGAAGGTAAGACTGTTTGTATCGATCTTATGGTAGTCCAAGATCCATTGGATTTCAATTTTATCCTTTGGTGAGACTATGTCTATGCCATGGAATTTTTCATATCGACACTCTTTCACGTAATGTCTTTTTCTCACAATGGAAACATTGTGATTGTTGACCAGATTTCATTTATTGATCTCAATTCGACTACCAACCATCTGAAACCCCTAAATGCTCCTTATATGGAAGTGGTACCTACCTTGCCATGGGTTAATTATGTGGTAAGTTGTCTCATGTTTTCAGTTACCGATGCAAGCGAGCCTCTCACTGTCTTGTCGACTTCTTTTGACTTAGATCCGGTAACTGACATGGTCAAAACTTCAATGGGGGCATTTGAATACGATTTTCTTATCCCTATATATCCCCTTGACATGTGTTCCTTCCAAAGAATTGTTCTTCCATCTGATGAAGACCTTTTGGATGCCATGATCAAGGGGTTTCCCTTGACATGTGTTTCTTCTATTTGGAATCCATGAAACAAGTCGTTTTGAGGATTCTTTTACTGTGTCGACCTTGTTAAAAAATGAAACAACTCTTTTTGAGGATAGTTCTTTTACTATGTCAACGTCATTAAAAAATGAAATAACTCTTTATGAGGATTGTTCTTTTACTATGTCAACTTTGTTAAAAAATGAAATAACTCTTTATGAGGATAGTGCTTTTACTATGTCAACCTCGTTAAAAAATGAAACAAATCCTCCCCTAATTAAGTCAAGTCTTTCATTTGATCTCGTAAATGAACCTTCATTTCATCCACTTATTAGTAATCGATAGTCTACTTAGGTGAATGAAACAAATATTGGGGGCATGTTCCTATATCGGTATGCTTGGGGCATGAAAACTTATCTCAAGCATAGTTTTTCTTTGTTTCAAGCTTGTGTAGAATGAAACCCACCTCGAGGCTATTTCAGTTATCATTTTCAAGACTCGTTAAACTCATGAAAATATATATCGAGCATCTTTTGCTATCTTTTCATGCTCGTAAAACATACATGAAAATGTCAAGTTATTTCCGTCTTTTCTTAATCGTTAATTAAATTGAAAGTCGGTGATCTAAGTAAATTTTCATCTCTTTCTTGGACTTGTTAAAACTTACGAAAAAGTGAAACCATGGAGTTCTCTTTATGTCCTTTTCAAAATCCTTAAAAATTAAAAGTTCGTCGAGTGCTTGATTGTTAGAACTCGTAAAATTAAATGAACAATCGTCCTTTCAGTATAAGTTTACCCCTTTTATGAACTGAACTAGACTATTTATGAAAAAGGTATATGTTGATCAATCATGGTCAATAGAGTTCTCTCTTGCATTATTTTATCCTTTCTCGGGCTTTAGGGACTAAAATTACGAAAAAGAACATTGTGGAGTTTACTTATGTTTTTCTTCTTACTCCCTCAAACTGAAAAACATCGAGCTTTACTTTCTCCGGGCTCGTTAAATTTTACAGTAAAACAACTGAACACGTTTTCTTTTCTTGTCTTTTCAAACTCTTTAAACATGAAAACGACATCAAGTTACCCCTTTACTGGACTCGTAAAAATTAAACAATGTAGGACTCGTTAAGCATGATGAGAATGAACCACTCCTTCTTATGGTTTGTTAAAAACACTTTGGAGGACTAGTTTGAAGGATGAGCTTACAGGACAAGCATATGTTATACTCCTCATGCTTTTAAAAAATAAATAGGTACTTGCCAGTAATGCTAGGGGGGAAAGTGAGAAAGAATCTTTGTTTTACATTCGTAAAAGGTAGTATGCCGCTTTTGAACATGACACTTCGTCACTTTTGTGTCCGGGTTGGGAAATCCATTTTGTTACTCAGATGACCATACCTCATTGAAAGTATTTAGTTGGGTTGGGTTTTATTTTTTGAGTAAAATGATTCCAAGTCATCATGTCATGTCTCTGATATGTTCGAGAGAAGTTCAACCTCAGTGAAAATTACTTTACCAGTCTTGGCCTTCAATTGCATCGACCATCCCTGAGTCAATCCCGAATTAGTTTAAACTACTATTCTTCAAAACTTGACACAATTTTTGTGTCGTAAGCCCTCCTATGAAGGATTGCTTCCTATCAACTTCAACTCATTATATAGGAATTTGATCTAGAAACCTTCAGTACCTTGAGTCCTGCATGCCTTAATGGTAGGTTTCTTGCCTTCAACGATAACTTCTCATCATTCGCCTTCAATCGAATGATTCTATGAGTGTTCGACAAAAAATCATCTATTCACACTTCATAGATTGTACTGGAAGTAGCTTGAGATCCATTGTCATTATTGGTGGTTTCTCTCATGGTTGTTAATGGTTCACATTATTGATTGGTAATCAAGTGGCTTCTACCATGTTTGACTTCGAGACATTCACTCGCATGGCTATATTCGTACTACAAATCGAGAGATGGAGATAAAGACCCCGGATCTAGTTTCATCCATCTAGGTTCCGTGGAGTTATTAAATATTCATGATTGTAAAAATATATCCATTGATGGTTGCGTCCATACTATGTCGTCTTTTGACATGGATCTTCAGATGCATTTCCATACTGTGCTTTGAGACATTTATGTTCTGGGTAAGGGAATGCCTACCACAGTGATGATATTATATATTGCATTGTAACATTTCTATGATTGTTTTAGGTCTTTGACTATAGTATCTAACCCAAACCTTTGCATGATAAAACATTTCAATCATCAAAATATTTCTTCTGACTTTGCGCTTTAGGAGGCAATTTGTTACGCATCATTTTGTCACCTAGGAAAATGATCATCAGTTTGGGTCAATTGTTATCCATACATATGTTCCGGAGCATTACCTTATAGATTTTGAAACTAAATTATCCCAAAGAAACTAGAATTTCTAGATCTTATGGTACAAAAACATGATTTTTGCTATGTTCGCAGTTACCTAGTTGACTCCCGCGCAGACACAAGGAACTACCATTATTTTCTTCCACTATGACCTTCGAACATGACTTGAAGTATGTAAAAATAAAAAGTAAAGTCTAGAAGCATTGTTGGTAGCATCTATCCCAACCAACAAGCTTCGAATGAGTGCCTATAAAGTGTTGATCCCTCCCATCATGGAGTAACTCGCCTTCCTTTGTGGTACGTCTATCCCACTAATAGTGGATCACATCCCTTGGAGAATGGATCCATAACTTCTCATCCTTGGCCTATAAAGCCATTACAGGGCTGGGGTTTGAGGGAGGATTGTTGGAAGTAGGTTTATGCTATTGAGATTAGGTTAGAAGACTTGTCTTTCAAGGGAGAGGGTTGGAGATTGCAGAAAAGGCTTGCTACATCAAGCCATGGTTGTAAGGTTTTTCTCTCCAATTTTATTAATATAAGCAATTGTTCTTTCTCAATTATATTTCCATTGATTTAATTTGTAGGATTCCTTGGTCACCTACATGAGTTTTGGTTGCATTATTGATCAATTCACATGTTTAATTGGTTAATTAATTCATTTGTCTCGCTGATTATATGATGTACTCTTTGATCTCTTATTTCTCTTTGTCTTTGCAGATCTCTTCTATAGCATTGTAGAGAAGCTACTAAGAGTGACGAGAGGACATTTGGAGCATCAAAGGGTGAGTGATAGAAATATTTGAGGAACTTAATCAATCAGTTTGCTAAACCGGTAAGAGGACTCTTTCAATCTATTTGCTCTCAAATAATCGAAACTTAAAGAAAGGTAGCAATGACTGTGTGTTTGTTACTAGGTATTCTTAGAAGTCTAGGGAGATCACTCTTATTCGAAAGAGGGATTTATCCACATAACATCTAGCCTCTTCTATTACATGTATCACGAATTCCTCTTGGTGTGTATGGATCTCCTTTTGGTTTCTTTTAGGAGACAATGTTGTCTCATCTTCTTTCATCTTGTCTTACTTTGATTGTCCTTTGTATACATATTTGTCCACAATATGATTGATAATTATAGTCCTTACATTATGAATTTCATTTGAATACCAACCTGAAGGAACAATACATACGAATCAATTTTGCTTTGAGGAGTGACTACCTGGCCTGACATGGTTTCAGAGCCAGCTCCCAAAATAGTTGTAACTCCCTTCTGCCTACTGCTCTCTTTCCACTGCCTACTACTCTCTGTCCACTGTCTACTGCACTCTCTATCCCCTCCACAGTCACTGCCACTCTATAGTCACTGCCACTATCTAACGCAGAACCATCTGTTAAACAAAACCAGAAGGTTGAATAACCATGCGTGAATCAGGTTCCTTGGCTAGGATCTGCGTGCATGAATCAACTGTGTATTAACGCTACTATGTACGCCAGTATTAAAATCTACCCCATTGTTCTCTATCCCTCTCCGAGAACTTGCAGCCATTAATTATCTGTAAGCGTGTCTGTGCATTCTGTAGGTCGGTCCTAAACTTTTTTGAAACACCTTGAATCAAGTGTTGAGTCCTATATGCGTTGAGAATGAATGTCACTCGTCGAGGTTGAATATGTTGCTATTTTCTACCGACGGTGCTGGTGAAAGTTGAGTTCAATTGCGACTATGTGTCCATTCTTTGTGCTAGTTCATTGAGTTTATATGTACGTTGGTCGATTCATTGATTTTATCTGCCATTCGTTGTTTAATTCTTGGTTGGTGCATTTACATTGTACGTTTGTTGGAGAACTCGAATTGGCTGCTCAGCATGGTGGTGCTGCCCAAATGGTGTCAAAATTTTTTGAAGAGCTGCTACGTGTTGTACGCTGGTCCATTGGTCGAATCACTTGGTATGCGTTGAACTGTTTTGAACGCTGGTGGCCTATGTTAAATGGTATGTGTTGAACTGTTTTGAACACCGGTGGCATATGTTAAATGGCATATGTTAAATGATATGCCTTGAACCGTTTTGAAGTTGCATTGTTCATTGTGGTGAATTTAAGTTGGGGGTGTTGCATGAAGTACCACTATCACACTGCTGGAACGTTGTTGGAACTCTGATATATACCTTTATTGTATGTGTTGTAAAGCTTTGTGTCCAACGTTGTACAGTTTTTTATATATTTATGGTATATGTAGGATGACATATATATATACACAGTCACTCACCATATATTTCGACTGTCTCACCTATATATTTTATACTTTAACGTTGTCCAAATGAATGCCAATTGACATTTGAATTTGTTGTCCCGTCTTATTTTTTCCCATTAAGATTAAAATTTTTGCAGCATAAGTTTTTTTGTTACAGTATGCATTCAATCATATCCATCGTGGGAATAGTTCTCACTGTCAAAGAGAACTATCCTGAGTGGTCCCGGATGATAAAACACACACTCATTTTCAATAAGTTGTGGAAAGGAGTGTGTGTTGGAGATGGAGACAAAGAGCCAGAGCAACCTACCTCAGACAAAGAGCTCGTCATTTGGGAAAACAATAATAGCAAAGCTTATGCATTAACCGCAGCATCTGTAAATGAAGAGGTGAGTCGCCACATTGCCATTTTCAACTACTTCCAAAGCCTTTCAAAATCTGAAAGAACTCTATGACTCACATTCTGCACTTGAAGTTGTTCAACTCATGATTAAACTCTTCACTCTTGAACTGCAAAATAATGATCCTCTTGCTCTTACATCTGCAGTAAAGTCAATAATGCATGATATCAAATCCACTAAGGTTGAATTGGATATTTCTCTTATCACTTTTCTCAAGGCACTTTATCCTACTTACTCCAATTATCTTGAGTCATTGCAAGCAAATGGAAATCTCAAATATATCACCTTTGACTTTCTTGTGAAAAAGTTTGCTGAAAGAGAGAAAGCTTTTGGAAAGAAGACAGCCCCTGAATCTTCTGAAGAGGCTGTGTGCCTTGCTCATAAAGAAAAGAATCTTGCTAAAGATTCTTCCAAAGGAAGAGGTGGTCGAAGAGGAAGAGGAATATATTTCAGAGGTAGGGGGGGCAGACACTCTCAAGGAGAAAAGGAAGATTTTCACTCCATACGCTGCAAAAGAAATGGATCCCGTGATGCCTCTACATGTAAGTTACCATGGGACAAAATTGAGCAGCAAAGAAACCAACAGAAAGGTAAAACTGATGATACAGACAAAGGTAAAGCGCCTGAATCCACTCACTATGTTGTGGCACAATGTAATATTGGAGTAAATGAAGATTTATTTAATGCTTCACTTGCTTCTTGGAAAAATGATTGGTTGCTTGATTCAGGAGAAACTTGCCACATGACTCATATAAAATATTTTTTTTGAAGAATTTACTGACAATGTTGATGGAGCAGTATACTTTGCAGACCAATCAAAAATCAAGCCATCAGGGCTTGGCACAATCAAGCTTAAACTGCCTGGTCTTCCAGAGTTTCTTCTGCATCATGTTCTATATCTCCCACAGCTCAAGAGAAACTTTATGTCCTTGTTCCACATACGCTAGCAAGGTCACTCCATTCATATGTTTGATGGCAAGCTTAAGGTAAGAAAAGCATCTGACCACTCACTTGTCACGAGGGGAATAGAAGAAGAAAGACTTCTCAAGCTACAAGGAACCTCTGCTCATGCACAACATTTCTCATACAATTCTCATTATGAAGAAGGTACACTTCCATCAAGTTTATTATGGCATACTAGATTTGGACATTTGAACTATGACAATCTCCGCTTTTTGAAGAAAAATGGTGTTGCTGGTTTGCCTACAATTCCTAGGAAACTTAAGCAATGTGATGCTTGCATTCTAGGAAAGAATAGCAAACAGTCTTTTCATGATTCACATTCAAGAGCACATTAAAAACTTGAACTCATTCGTTCAGATTTATGTGGTCCAATGCCTATTCCTTCTGCAAATGGAAATAAATATATGATGACATGTATTGATGACTACACTAGAATGTGTTGGGTTTATTTATTGAAGAAAAAATCTGATGCTTTTCAAACATTCAAGAACTTTCATAAATGGATTGAAAATGATGCACAATCTCATATTGGGTCTATTCGCACTGATAATGGAAAAGAAACACATCAAATGAATTTGAAAACTATCTTCGCCGACATGGGATCAAACATCAAACAACTGTGCCTTATAATCCCCAACAGAATGGTATAGCTGAAAGAATGAATAGGACAATCTTAAATATGGTACGATCCATGCTCTTCTTCAAAAATGTAAAGATAATGTTTTGGGCTGATGCTATTCTATGTGCTGCATATATAAAGAATAGATTTCCATCTAATGCTATTAGAAACAAGACTCCATATTAAATGTGGTATGGACATGTTCCTTCGGTAAAGCATCGTAGGGTCTTTGGTTCCACCTGTTATGCCTTGATACCAAAGGTACATAGAAACAAACTTGGTGCTAGAAGTCATAAATGTATCTTCCTAGGGTATTCAAACACCTCCAAAGCATACCATCTCTATGATGAAGTAAATAAAAAGTTTGTTGTATCTAGAGATGTAATTTTTCTTGAATCATCCAAAACTGACAATGTTGTTGACCGCAACATGATCGCTTGGATAGATTCATAAAAGCAAAATCATTTCAAGAATTTGATAATCAGATTGTGCATCTTGAAGGGGGGATTCCTATACTAGATCAACATGTGGAATCTTCTTCTGAAGAACACTCTCCCCTGCATGAAACTCCAACAACGGATGATGCTTTAAGTGACGTGATTGACAGAATTAGGAGACTCAACCTTGATTCAGTCCCAACTCAATCAATGGAGCAGCCTGGACCATTTGAGAAAGTTCCCCCAAAGTGGCTGATAAAGACACTTGAAATTGTTCATCCTGATGAGGTTGGAAAGACAGGAACTAGAAATTCAAACCGGCAAAATGGAGGCGATGTACATGACTCTAATTCACCTGTTGATATGGATGTTTCTTATGATTGTGAATTGAACTTGTCTACATTTTTTGAACCAACTTCCTTCAAAGAAGCTACTTCACATGATGAATGGAAATAAGCGATGCAAAAGGAGTATGATGCCCTCATAAAGAATAGCACTTGGAAGCTGGTTGATCCTCCATTAGGAACCAAACCAATTGGCTGCAAGTGCATCTACAAGAACAAGTATAAAGCTGATGGCTCACTTGACAAGCACAAAGCTAGGCTTGTGGCAAAAGGTTTTACACAGAAGGAAGGGGTCGATTATGAGGAGAATTTTTCCCCCACAGCAAAATGGGCTACCATCCAGACACTCTTTGCCCTAGCAGCTCAGAACGGTTGGAAAGTCCATCAAATGGATGTAAAAACTGCTTTCTTGAATGGAGATCTAAAAGAGATTGTTTTTATGTCCTAGCTTGAAGGATTTGCGGTGAAAGGACATGAACATAAAGTATGCAAACTTGTGAAGTCCTTGTATGGCCTCAAACAAGCACCGTGAGCCTGGTGTGAAAAACTAACTGCGCATCTTCTGAAACTCAATTTCAAACATTATGATCTTGATGATGCAACTTTATTTGTCAAGAAAGTTGGAAAAATAGTTGTATATCTTGTGGTATATGTAGATGATCTTTTGATGACAGGGAACAATGAAAGCTACATTGCATCCATAAAGAAGGAATTGTGGAAAAGTTTTGAAATGACTGATTTGGGCTATGTTCATTACCATCTTTGTATTGAAGTAACCCAACATCCGAAGTCCATATTTCTTTCTCAAAAGAAATACATTGGAGATTTGTTGAACAGGTTTGGCATGACAGAATGCAATCCTCTTACTACTCCAATGGAACAAAACTTAAAGCTCACATCTATTGAAGGAAAAGAATTTGAGGATGCAACAAAGTATAGATAGCTTGTAGGAAGTCTCAACTACCTAACTACTACCAGACTAGACATTTCGTTTGTTGTTGGAATCCTCTCCAAGTGTTATAGACATATTTGGGCACTCCAACCCCAATCACATATGTCCATAAACCAAGGGCTTCTGAACCCCTAAAAGTGTTGTTTCATACCCTAAAGGAACAAGGTCAGTGGATTACATCATTTCCTAGAAGTTCTCCCTGAAAAACTGCTCAGAACTGGTCAAAACTGGACCATACAGACTGCTCCATGCTAAGGGTGCGATGCATCTCACTTACAGCACACAAAGGGTGTGATGCATACTGAAAAGCCCATTTGTAGGGTGCGATGAGCAAGAGTAGACAAATGGCAGAGGCAGTTTGCTAAGTGGAAACCCAGGGAATCTTCTAGAAAATTCCCCTGTGACACTTGCTTCTCTGAATTCGCCCAGGGATGAGTAAGAGATCATGAAATCTCCAAGTGGAACCAAGAACTATCAGTGAAATGACACTAATCAAAATCCTAGAAGCTGACTCACCCACCTACAAATATCTATATATGGATCCATCGTCCTAGAGATCCAAAGGCTGGAACTTTGTAATTTGTAAGGAAGTGATGTTGGTTTCTCTGTGCAACATTGTATTGTTGGGTGATCTAGCTTTTCATGAGGTGAAGAGGGCTTTCATGCTGGGAGGATAGCGCTAGATCAAACAGCTTGGTTGTAATCCTCTCTTCTACTACTTCTATCAATAAAGCTATTTGAGTTTTCCTCCATATGCTTATATATCTCTGAATCTTGTATTTGTGTATGCATTTGTATGGTTAATATATATCTGATCCTATATTGTTTATGGTTATAGATCTCTATGCTTTGATGGTATTTTGTTGCTTTGACACTACAGGTGTTCTTTGAAGCGGGACAAGCGAGAAAGAAGTGGCAAAAGCTATATCAAGGGAGAGAGGAAACAAGCAAGGAGACTAGCGAAAGACTGAGGTTGGTACTCTCTGATTCTCTCACATCTATCTCTCATAAAGGAAAACACAAGTGACTTTAAATTGTTTGTTTCTAAGATAGCCACCCATCTTAGTGGGACTAGCAGCTCTGAATGGACACTAGTTTTCCTGATAACACCAGGTTTATGCAAAAGCCTTGTGAGGGACATTGGTCTACTGCAAAAAGAGTTCTAAGGTACTTGAAGGGAACTTAAGACCTTGGAATCAAGTATACACAGGTGGATGACTTTAACTTGATTGGATACTCTGATTCAGACTTCGATGGAGACAAGAAACTGGGGTATCTACTTCAGGATATGCTATGAGTCTTGGATCAGGAGCTGTCTCCTGGAGATCATGCAAACAATCAGTTCCAGCAGATTCCACCATAGAAGCATAATAGTGGCAGCAGCTGAAGCAACAAAAGAAATTGTGTGGCTTAGGAAAATTCTTGAAGATTTGCAGGTAAAATAAGTACAATCAACTCCACTCATGATTGACAATACCTCTACAATAAAGTTGGCCAAAAACCCAAAGTTCCATGATCGAACGAAGCACATCAATACCAAATATCATCTGATTTGACATCATGTTGAGGCCAAAACAATCCATCTCCGTCATTGTTCCACCAATGAGCAAATTACCGACATCTTCACCAAAGCACTTGGAAGAGAAAAGCTTGAACGATTCAGAATGATGCTTGGACTCACCAACATCCCTTCAGATTAAGGGGGGAATGTTGACACCTAATCATCAAGATTGGGTGAATAAATAAAATCAATGTAAATAAATAATAAGAGACATGAACAGTCATCGGGAGATGAAGTGAACAGTCTCCCTCATGTATATAATGAAGACCAACCTGAAGGAATAATACATACGAATCAATTTTGCTTTGAGGAGTTACTGCGTGGCCTGACAGGTTTCATAACACTATTTGGTTGAAGTTTTTACTACTACAACATATGTTCTCAATAGATCTCCAACAACCAGTGTCAAAGGTGTAGTACGTCAAGAAGCTTGGGATGGTAAGAAGTTGAATGTCTCTAACTTTTGAAATTTTGGTTTTGTAGCATTTGCACATGTTCCAGAGAAGCTACGAAAGAAAACTGATGATAGAAGTGAATGATGTATTTTTAAAGGCTATAGTGAATAGTCAAAATCCTATAGGCTCTACAATCTAGTAACCAAGAAGTTTGTTTTCAGAAGAGATGTTTAATTTTTTGAAAAGAAATCTTGGTTTGATCAAATTAATGAATGTTTAAATCATATTTTTCATCCACCATATCTTCCAATATTGGAGGTTTAGGAAGAGTCATACCATTCTAAAAATTGTATGTCTCCTAGTAATGAATCCAACAGTGATTCATCATCATCAGAGGAAAGTCAGAAAAATAAAATCATCATAGAAATATATGAGTAGGAGCATGAATTTGATCAACAAAATATATCTTCATTTCTTTCCTTTCAACCAACCCATTTTCAAGGGGCATTAAAAGAGAAACATTGATTTGATGCAATGAATTAGGAAACCAATACCATAGAGAAGAATAAGACTTGGGAACTGGTTGATCTCCTAAAAGAAAAAAACCAACATTGGTGTCAAGTGGGTATACAACACCAAATTGAATGAAAAAGGAGAAATTGAGAAACATAAGGCAACGTTGGTTCCCAAAATATTATCACAATAGTTTGGTGCCAACTATGGTGAAGAGTTTGCTCCACTCACAAGGTTAAACATAGTCATAATTATTCTAGCCACAACAACTAAACACAAATGACATGTTTTTCAACTTGATGTAAAATATTCTTTCTTAAATGGTATATTGAAAGAAGAGGTATATATGTCTTAGTTTTGAAGTTCCAAAATAGGAGCATAAGGTGCACAGGTTGAAGAAATACTTACATGACTTGAAACAAGCTCCCCAAGCTTGGTACAGTTGAATTGACACTTACCTCAGCAAAAGTGGATTTCGTAGAAGCAACCATGAGCCAATTCTATATACCAAAACTTATGAAGGTATGATTCTCATTATTTTCCTTTATGTTGATGATATGATTTATACAGGTAATATGATGTTAGAATAATTTAAAGTTGTCATGCAAACAAAGTTTGATATGACTGATTTAGGGCTCATGAATTACTTCTTAGGCATTGAAATTTCACAATATGCTAATGGAATTTTTGTTTGTCAGGAAAAATATGCTACTGACATCCTCCAAAATTTAAGAATGATCAACTAAAACCCATTGATACTCCAATTTTTCTGGGCACCAAGCTAAGCAAACAAGATGTAGAACCACCAGTTGATTCTACATTGTATAAAAGTCTAGCTAGCAGTCTCTTGTATCTCACTACAACTAGACCTGACATCATGTTTGTAGCTAGTATTGTTTCCAAGTTTATGGAATGACCCAAGATTTCCCATTGTAAGGTTCTAAAAATGATCTTAAGATATGATGCGAGAATAGTAGAATATGGATTCTATGGGTCCCATCAATAGGTATATTTTGAGGCCAACTATGTTATTCTCCAACCGCTAAATTCTCTTTTTCTCACATTAATTACATTTCTTAGTAATAATACTAAAGGTTGATTATCACATTTCATGGGCTAATGTGGTTAATATGCAGGAAAAAGAAGCATTTTTGGACAAATTTACTATGTAGGGACTCGTTGGAGGCATATAAGGAGAATATAGGAGGTTTGTCCACTACATTAACTCTCCAACTCAACTTGAGTGCCAAGATTCCTCACTAACGGATCGAAGTCCATTGGGAGTCGAGGAACTGTTGATTGGAAAAGATGACCTTTCAATATTTTAAGGGAGACCACCCGGTCTGGAACTTAAAACAACTCCTTTTCCATGGAAATGGTGGTTCTGATTGGTTCAATTGGGTCCAGTTACCCTATCCCTATCTCTACTAGCATAAAGTATGAATTTCACCTACCAATAGAGAAGATACATCAAATCAACTCTTCTTGCTGGTCAGGCAAGAAAGTGATCCTTAAGCTGACTTTATGGCCCAACCAAAGCACTCTAAAGATTGACCCTATATGAGGGGACTTCTAGGATGTAGAAAATAGAACTACATGTAAAGCATAATCTAAGATGCATCTAATCCTAGACCTATCTCAATTGAAGGAAGGATTATTCCTTCTCTCAATCAAGAGCAAGCTAAAAGGATGGGAAAAGAAACATATTGGAATTGGGATAAAATAAAGGAATTAGATCAGGGAAATAGTTCACAAGAGCTAATCCTTGTTAAAGTAGATATAAAAAACTAAATGCCTAATAAATATTTATCATACACTTAACTATAAATAACCCCAACTCCTAATAAACATATGCAAAAGAAACGAAAGATCCATTCCATAATACTGAAATAGTTCTAATAAAATTACATGTAGAAAAGCAGGACATCTATAACTTTAAACTTTTAGATATCTAGCTAGCCTAAAGAAATAAAAGTTTGTTCTTATACAAGTTCCAGTTTCAAATCTCATTTCTGATTAACCCTGCAAGATAGCTTGACCAGATTCTAAATGAGCATTTCAGTAAACGATCAACAATAGTGCTGAAAAGCCACACACATACTCATACTCCAGAAATGAATCCAAAATCTGAATAATTTATTTTCAATAATAGAGCAAGAAATAGTGTTATACATCTAATTACATAAATAAATCTTATTATAAAAATGAATCAATTACATTAAACATCAGATAATTACAATAGTACAAGTCCTCTGTTGTCTCTAAATTGATTCCCAATCTACACAGATGGATACAGTCTCACTACAATAGTGAAAATGAATCTTAACTCCTTCTATACAAACAGGTTGTCAGCTCTAGTATTACTCTGCCTCTTTTCTCTTCGATTTGAATCCCCTTCTCATAATCAGAGATGGCTATATATACATAGTGGAATATTAACAATCCCCCTCTATTTCTCAACAACTAAAACAAAATGATTCCTTTGGTTGGGGTTCTGGCTAAGTGTAGATGGTCACAGTGGAAGGGATTTCCCTGTTTGGTTTGCACAGATAAATATGATCCCTCTTGTCTCCTACTTGTTTCAAACTAATAAGTGAAATTACATGCAAGGAACAATCGATTCAATAACCTTCTTCTATTACAATATCCCTTTACCATCTATAGGAATTTTGTTGGTGATAGACTAGATCTTTTTCAATGCTGGCCTTGATCAGAAATATATGTTAAAACATAAAATAGAATTAGCCATGGCGTAAAACAAACTTTGTAAACAAACTCTAATTATGCCCAAAACTAATAGAAAAATCAAGAGGCTTTTTCAATTAATGTTACAACGACCCCTAGAAGTGACAAGTGGCAAGAGCTAAGTGGTATAGGAGAAATGGATATCATAACTTTTAACAATGGGTACAAATGGAAAACGTTGATATTGGAAAGTTGCGATATGGAGCGGATGCGATATCTTATTCAGCTCGTTTTAAATAGTGTATCGTGTTTATATATTAGAGGTTAGTGGAATATCGGAAGTCGGAAGTCGGAGGGGTATGATTATCGGAGATCAAAGTTCAAAGGGAGTGTTATATCAAGGTCAGAGATCAGAGGTTTTATCGCTATCAAAATATCAGTGGAGTGCCATACCGGAGTTTTTTTAAATGTGTCTCGAAAGGAAATATCCAATATGCATTTCCTTTGATATGTGGGAGTGGAATGTGGGTGCAAAGGTATGTTGGACATTTTGGTTTTATGAACCAAATATTTCATATTAAAGGGGATTATATCAAAGATCTTTAATATTACAATATCCACAGATTCCGATATGTGTAATGCAAAGTATTACAATCACTTTATTAAATGTGTTTGAAATTTTGGATAAATGTTTTATTAAGCCTCTTCATAATATAGTTCAGGCTTTGATATCAGGGATTCTAACAAGGATTCTTCCGATTTCAAAGTCTCGATGACTCAAAACTCCACTATTAGATTTAATATATTCATTATCTTCATAGGTATTTCTCTGCTTTTACCAATAAGCCAATTCACAATATAAAAGCCACTTTCTAATATAAGAGTTGGCCTTGATCTTGGGGCCTATGTAATGAATTAAATAAAATATTTACAAAATATTTACAATTGAAAATTAATTCTCTACAAATAAACAAATTTATGAAACAAAAGTAATGTACAATTTATAAATTTTAATAGGTCAAGGCAGTGAAAAATATCCAATCTTCAATTAGGGGGATTTTGCAAACAAAACAACCAAATGAGATCAAATTCATTTTGATAGGAAGACCAAAACAAATCAAACTCATTGAAGCAATCCAAACTTAGAAAATCAGTAAACAACATGACCAAGATTCAATCAAAGGGTCCCCATAATGAGAATTAAATGAATAATGTGGGGGTTGTGTTTTTACCACAACAATAGTGACACACTGGGAAGAACCAGTTATCTCTGGTTTATTATTTATGAAATCCTAAAGGGAAAAGGAGAAAGGCTAAATAAAATAAAAATGCTAAGATTCAGACTCTATAAAATCCCTCAAAACAGAGTTTAATCATTTTGAACATATCCTGTAGAAATAATAAGACTAAGATCATGTTTAAAGTAGCCATTAATTAATGACAACATAAACTAAAGGACAAACTTTTAGCATTGTGTTTAGTAAGAAAGATGAACTCTCATTATCATAGGTAGAGACACTGCTGCCAACAGGCATCCATAGCCTCGACAGGGTTACCTTTTTAACCCAAAATAATGTTAGTATCCCCCCTACTATTTAGTATTTTAGAGAAGACATATTTCATTAATAACTCTAAAAACCATTGTCTTGTCTTGGTGACCAGATATGACATTTCCATTCATAAGTGTTGATAGTCATGAACAAGACGGCTCGTGATGAGACCTCTTGTCTTACAGCGAAGTGTTGTGAGCCATTATCATGGCTTGGTGAACAGATACTATAATGTCATAGCAATCAAATCCCATGCTCATGGAACGTTGGATCATTACGGAGACCCCCTATCTTTCAGGATTTTCACACAAATTTTAATTTATACTCTGATAATTTATGCTAATAGATGGGGAGATAATTCCTCTTCTTAAGAGATGGGAATGACATGGAACAATTATATAATACTAAACTGCTGTGTTGCTTTTGTAATCTTAGTATCTGTTTCAGGATATGGCTTATTGTAAAGTGGTTTTCTTATGTGTATTAAGGTAAGAAAGAATTCAAATACTAATATAAGATAACAGTGTTAGAAATTCAATATGAGCCTAAAAAATAGAAGTTTAATGATCTTCCTTTTATTCTTCCTTTTATTAATGGATTCCATTAGATAAGAATAAAAATTTCCCAAGCATTAACCAAAGGTGGGTACAAAAGGCCCTCAAACTAAAAGGTTGGTAATATCACCAAGATTAATCCCAAACAAAGGTGAAATCTGCACAGAAGGGGATTGCAAAAGGGACCAAGAAAAATTGCAGAAACAAATCCAACCAAGAGACAAGAGAAACGAAATCCAAATAAAAAGGGAATGAAAATAGAAGCAAACCTACAACAAGCAAAATCATGAAATAAGAAAAACACGAGTGAAACAAGATAAAAGCAATATCTTGGTATATGAAATAAAGATCTTGTTATGTTCTTTGCATTATGTAAAGCATATGAAATGTTGTCTCGCTTAGTGAGTTTGTTATTTGAAACTTTTATTTAAATAAATTCTCTAACTAAAAGGAGAGTTGTGATTAAAGTTTGCATATGAGAATTTAAAAATAATTCTATTCCATTTATCAAATCTTTCTTTAAAACATGTAACTTTGAATAAACATATCTCAAAAGAGAATAAGAAGGATGATAAGAAAAACTCAGAAGTAAAGGAAATCTCCCTTAATGAGTTTTAAAAATTGCTCCTTTTAGCATTAAGATTTGTCACAACTACTTTATTGGTAAAAGTTGATCTTCTAACTCAACCCAATACTTTCTAGAAGAACAACACAATATAAGAAAGAAACAATGATTAAAAGATAAAAGAAATTCTAGAAAACTAAGAATAGATGGAAATGAACACGTAAATGTGTACCTGGGAGAATTTGATCATAGCTTTACCTCATGAATCTTCACCTTTTCCCATGTATATATCAAAGTTCAAAAACATATTCTTATTTAATTTAAACTATCTACTAAACTACACCTAATTCTAATCTAAAAAGTAGACTAAGACTAAGTAAAGTCGTGCTTCCATTGTAACCATTCAAGCATATTAGTATCTGAATGAATGTGTAAATCCAACATCAGTAACAAAATCATAAATATACCAACAAAAATAAAACTAAATATAATATGTACATCTAATGCTAATGTATGTACAAGAAGCAACTTATTTTCAAATACTTCCCTTGAAACGCTTCCAAATATTTGTCTATAGGATCATTAAAATAAGGATGTGATTCATATGTTTGAAAAGAATTCAAAGAAAGAGGAAACAACAAACCAATATTAAATGTTAAATATTTGCAAATGAAGGGTTGTTGTAAAGAAAAACTAAAAATCAAAAATCTTCTTCTCAAAAGAATCAAGCGGATAGCAATGAGGAAGATTTCTAAAAGGAATGCATGGCTGGTCAAAATGTATGGATGTACTCTCGAGTGTTATCATTCGTGTAAAATGCATTTGGAAATATGAAATCAATTGTGCAATCATAAGATAGAACCTCAACCTAAGAATAAATTTAAATAGATGATTGAAATTTTGAAATTGATTATTGCATGTACTAATTAATGCATTTGACGAGAGTGTGGAACTTTGTTGCTCAAGATGCCAACATAGTATGTGCAAAAAATGAAAAATAAAATTAAACAAAGAAAGAAATTGAAAAGAATGAGAGAAAGATAAATTGTAGTATACATCTATGTTACAACATAGTGGAAGTTTTTTATAGAGATTTCCTTTTTACAAATGATTATGAAGTTAGAAATATTACTATCCTTGAGATTAGAAGTACAAGAAAGTACATTAACATTGTAGGATTGAGAAATCGAAGTTGATTTATAATTATTGAAAACATTATGACTATGAGAGGAAGTGTTTGAACTGTCATATTTTTCACTTTCAAAAACAAATTCATTTGAGGATTGGGAATCAATTAAAACAGTTTTTGAAGATGAAGAAAAACCAATGGTTTAATATTTTCATTGTCATAAATAATTTTATTAGTGTCTTACTTGGTATGTGATTCTTCAATAGAATTAAAAGGAAGAGAAATTAAATACTTAAACCAACTTGTTAATTGTTGTTCAGGAGGTAAATCATTGGATTTAAAGAGCATTAATGTCAATTTAAATTTAACTGGAAATTGAACCAAGGGCTCACCTTCTGTCCTACGCAAATCAATTATTTGTTTGCACACCATTTTGTAGTTGTATCATTGAAAATCCTAAAGGAACATCGCTGCAAACTCATCCCATGTATGTACTGAGGCAAATGGAAGTGAAAGACACCATGATTTTTCTTGACCTATCAAAGTAGATGTGAAAATCTTGCCAAGATCAACCTCATCAATATTAAAGTTTCGAGAATTTTAAATGAATTGAAAAAAGCGATTAAAGGCATAAGGCTTACCATTCAAATTTACCTTTAACAATGTTTTAAATCCCTTGATTGGAGTAGTGTTTGATTGTGATACACTAAAGCATCTATAAGGAGTTTTTTGGAAGAACCCATAATTCAAAGTTTAAAATTCTGCAATAAACTTTAGCAAACAATGTAAAACAAACTCTCCTTCTAGTTCCAAAAATGTTGTCTGGCAAAAATGACGTTTCAACATTTTAACGGAGACCACCCAGTTGTGAACTTAAAAAATCTCCTTTTCCGTTGAAATTGTGGTTCTGATTGGTTCAATTGGGTCCAATTACCCTCTCTCTATCTCTACTATCTTAAAGTATGACTTTCACCTACCAATAGAGAAGAGACATCAAATCAACTCCTCTTGTTAATCAGGTAAGAAAGTGATCCTTAAGTTCACTTTATGGCCCAGCCAAACCACTCTAAATACTGCCCATGTACGAGGGGAATTCTAGGATGTAGAAAGTCTAACGACATCCAAAGTATAATCTAAGATGCATCTAATCCTAGATCTATCTCGATTGAAGGAAGGATTAGTCCTTCTCTCAATTAAGTTCAAGATAAAATTATGGGAAAAGAAGCATATTGGAATTGGAATGAAATAAGGGAATTAGATCAAGGAAATAGTTCACAGGAGCTAATCCTTGTTAAATTAGATATAAACAACTAAGTTCCTAATAAATAGTTATCAAACACTTAACTGTAAATAACTCCAATTCCTAATAAACATATGCATAAGTAATGAAAGATCCATGCCGTAATACTGAAATAGTTCTAATATAATGACATGTAGAAAAGTATGGCATCTATAACTTTAAACTGTTAGATAGCTAGCCATCCTAAAGAAATAAAAGTTTGTTCTTATACAAGTTCTAGTTTCAAATCTCATTTATGATTAACCATGCAAGATAGCTTGACCAAATTCTAAATGAGCATTTAAGTAAATAGTCAACAGTGGTGCTGAAAAGCCACATACATACTCATACTCTAGAAATGAATTTGAAATCTAAAGAACTTATTTTCAATAATAGAGAAAGTAATAGTGTTGTACATCTGATTACAGAAATAAATCTTATTATAAAAATGAATCAATTACATTAAACATTAGAGAATTACAATAGTGCACGTCCTTTTTTGTCTCTAAATTGATTCCATGTTTGCATAGATGGATCCGATCTCACTACAATAGTGCAAATGACTCTTAACTCGTTCTATACAAACATGTTGTCAGCTCTAGTATTAATTCGTCTCTTTTCTCTCAGATTCAAATCCACTTCTCATAATCAGAGATGGGTATTTACACATAATGGAAATTTTAACATTCCCTCTCTATTTCTCAACGAATGAAACAAAATGATTCCTTCGGTTGGGGTTCTGGCCAAATGTAGATGGCCATGGTGGAAATGATTGCCCATTTTGGTTTGCACAGATAAATATGATCTCACTTGTTTCTAAACAATAGGTGAAATTACATGTGAGGAACAACCACTTCAACAAATTTCTTCTATTACAATATCCCTTTACCATATGGAGGAATTTATTTGGTGATATAATGGATTTGTTTCAATACTGGCGTTGATCAGAAATCTCTGTTAAAACAAAAAATAGAATTAACCATGGCGTAAAAAAAGTTTGTAAACAAACTCTAATTATGCCCAAAACAATCAGAAAAATCAAGCATCTTTTTCAATTAATATGATAACGACCCCTAGAAGTGACAAGTGACAAGAGCTGAGTGTTATAGGAGAAATGGATATCGGAAATTTTAACAATGGGCACAAACAAAAAACATTGATATTGGGAGGCTGTGATACAGAGACGCGATATCTTATTGAACTCATTTTAAATAATGTATCAGGTCTAGATATCGGATGTGAGTGGAATATCAGAAGTCGGAAGTGAGAGGGATACGATTATGGGAGATCAGATATCGGAGGGAGTGTTGTATCAGAGGTTATATCGCTATGGGAATATCGATGGAGTACCATATCAGATTTTTTTAAATGTGTCTTGAAAGGAAAACTTTGATATGCATTGCCTCTGATATGCGGGAGTGGAATGTGGGTGTAAAGATATGTCGAAGAATTTTGTTTTATGAACCAAAGATTTCATGTTAAGGGGTTTTTATAAGAGATCTTTAATATTAAAATATCCATGTATTCTGATATGTGTAATGAAAATAATTACAACCACTTTATTAAATGGGTTCGAAACTTTGGATAAATGTTTTGTTTAGCCTCTTCGTAATATAGTTCGGACTTTGATACCGGGAATTCTCAAAAGGATTCTTCTAATGTCAAAGTCCCTATGACTCAAAAATATGATATTAGATTTGATATATGCATTCTTCCAATAGGTCTTTCTCCGTTTTTATCAATAAGCCAATTCATAATATAAAATCCACTTTGTAATATAAGAGTTGGTCTTGGTCTCGGGGGATATGGAATGGATTAAATAAAATATTTACAATTGAAAATTAATTATCTACAAATAAATAAATTTATGAAACAAAATTAATGTACAATTTATACATTTTAATAGGCGAAGGCAGTGAAAAACATCCAATATTCAATGAGGCGCCTTTTGCAAACCAAACAACCAAATGAGATCAATTGAGTTTTGATAGGAATACAAAAACAGATCAAACTCATTAAAGCAATCCAAACTAAGAAAATTAGAAAGAAACATTACCAAGATTCAATAAAAGGATCCCCATAATGAGAATTAAGTGAATAATGGAGGGGTTGTGTTTTTACCACAACAGGAACTAAAGTGCATGTGGAGATCTAAGGGAACTAGATCCACCAATTTTGAGATTTTGTCACTAGTCGCGGTCTAACCGCATGCTGCCACCCAGCATTGATATCTAACTGTTTCGGCTAACGGTCAGTGCATGTGACCTAACTTCCCGACGGTCTCAGCTAATGGTGTTGCTTACACCCGACGGTTCTGGTATCTGCACTTGTTGCGGTCTACCCTGCTCACATGTCGATTGCAACCTGGCGGTTACGGTTAGGAGGATTCCCACGCAGTTATGTTTGTAACCCTGACTGCAAGATAAACTACCACGACTTCTGTTCACATGGTCGTGGTTTAAACCTTGTGGTTAGGACTGATATTTAATTTGTAATGTTTTAATATGTTTGCAATAGCTAGAATGGGTTTTGACTTTGGAAATAGCATTTTTAATGCAAGTTTTAGGTTCTAGGTATAGTTTTAGGTCTTTAGGTGTTTTATTAGGTTTGTATTTTTCACAATAGCTTTGTAGTGCTAGGTTTTAGCATAATGTCTTAAGTTTTAGGGTTAATGCCTTCTAAAATGATTTTGATTTGAAATGTTTGGTTTAGGTACAAGTTAGGGTTTAGCATAGGTTTTAGGTTTTATTCCTTAAATCATTTTGTTCTAAAAAACCCATTTATACCAAATTGTCACAAAGTGACATTTGCGACAAACATCACATGATGACGACAACCAAACTCTGAAAAGGTGGATGACCAACCCACGTTGACAACCATATCTTGGTGGAACTGAAGACAACCAACATGTTCACAACCAAATCTTGTGAGGTGGACGACAAACCCATGTCGACAACCAAATCCTGGCAGAACTGACGACAATCACATGTCGACAACCAGGTATAAAACCATATCACCATGAAAACCATATACATTACCAGACAACCTGAACCATAAACATCACTGTTGGAGCTGCCGAAACTAGACACTAAAAGCTGACGATGAAACTAAACCTGTGCAACTGATCTAACAAGATCCACCTAGATCATTTACCTGTATGGATTTTCTCAAATTCTTTAATTCCGAACACTCCAATTGTACCATCTCAACCAGTTTTTTCACCTCAACTGAGCTCACCATCTCAACATTACTAGCCTATTTTTGACCCTTTACCTTCTTCGTCCAACATTTCCTCCCCCCTTTCTTCCTCTTCACTTGGTAAAAACCTTAATTCTACTAACCAGGTAACTAAGAAGAAGAAGAAGAAGAAGAAGCAAGATAAGAAAGTAGTCAATCAACCAACCATGGTTGTAAGTATTGGTAATCTTCAGGAAAATTCTAAAATGCATCATAAGCGAAAATACCCTTGCAAGATTTGTAAGGGTAACCACTTCCTAATCAATTGTCCTGGTATTCCTAAGGTCTTGGAAATATGGTCAAATAATTATTATCAACTTACTATTGATCCATCAACTAGAGATTCTCAGATTCAAGGGAAAAAGATTAAGGTCAGGTTTCCTTGTAGGTTATGCAAAGGGAATCGTCATAGTCACCTTTTCCCTCACATGGATGAAGCCTCAAAATTGTTTGAAAAACTTATTGTTTCAGAGCAACAACTTCCAACTAATTACTGTAAAAATTCTCCCCATATACCATCAGTTGAAGAAGTGTTTAATCTAAATCCAAGTATAGTCAATCCTACTCTTCCATTGAAGGGTGAAACATGTATCACACATATTAATGGATTATTTGTTGATCATGTGTTTGAATCAATTCCATCTTCGGTCGATCCCACTCTCCCTTTAGAGAGTGAATTTCATACCTCTCAGGTTCTTCATGTTACCTCATATTCTTTTACACATGGGGGCATTTCATTTGTTGTTTCTGAACCCCATCCAAGTAATGTGGCTATTTATTTTGATTTGAGTAGACTGACAGAACCTCGTCTTCCTTCTTCTACCCCTTTCCAAATTATTGCGAATTATTATGGTAATAATGTGCAATGCACAAATGTAGATAAAGGTGCTTCCATCAGTATTTTATCCTAGACTACTTGGCAAACTTTAGGTTCCCCTCAACTTGTATATGTTACACAAAATATTTTATATTTTAATAGAACCATTAGTGAACCTTTAGAGATCCTTTGTAAGTTACCTATTACCTTGGAAGGTAAGACTGTTTGTATGATCTTATGGTAGTCCAAGATCCCTTGGATTTCAATTTTATCCTTGGGTGAGACTAAGTCTATGCCATGGAATTTTTCGTATCGACACTCTTTCACGTGATGTCTTTTTCTCACAATGGAAACATTGTGACTGTTGACTAGATTTCACGTATTGATCTCAATTCGACTACCAACCATCTGAAACCCCTAAATGTTCCTTATATGGAAGTGGTACCTACCCTGGCACAAGTTAATTATGTGGTAAGTTGTCTCATGTTTTCAGTTACCGATGCAAGCGAGCCTCTCACTATCTGCTCGACTTATTTTGACTTAGATCTGGTAACTAACATGGTCAAAACTTCAATGGGGGCATTTGAATACGATTTTCTTATCCCTATTGATCCCCTTGACAAGTGTTCCTTCAAGAGAACTATTCTTCCATCTGATGAAGACATTTTGAAATCCATGATCAAGGGGTGTCCCTTGACATGTGTTTCTTCCATTTGGAATGCATGAAACAAGTCGTTTTGAGGATAGTTCTTTTACTGTGTCGACCTTGTTAAAAAATGAAACAACTATTTTTGAGGATAGTTCTTTTACTATGTCAACGTCATTAAAAAATGAAATAACTCTTTATGAGGATTGTTCTTTGACTATGTCAACTTTGTTAAAAAATGAAATAGCTCTTTATGAGGATAGTGCTTATACTATGTCAACCTCGTTAAAAAATGAAAGAAATCCTCCCCTAATTAAGTCAAGTCTTTCATATGATCTCATAAATGAACCTTCATTTCATCCACTTATTAGTAATCGATAGTCTACTTAGGTGAATGAAACAAAGCTTGGGGGGCATGTTCTTATGTCGGTATGCTTGGGGCATGAAAACTTATCTCAAGCATAGTTTTTATTTGTTTCAAGCCTGTATAAAATGAAACCTACCTCGAGGCTACTTCAGTTATTATTTCAAGACTCGCTAAACTCATGAAAATATCGAGCGTCTTTTGCTATCTTTTCATGCTCGTAATTCATACATGAAAATGTCGAGTTCTTTCCATCTTTTCTTGATCTTTAATTAAATTGAAAGTCGGTGATATGAGTAAATTTTTATCTCTTTTTCAGACTCGTTAAAACTTACGAAAAAGTGAAACCATGGTGTTCTCTTTATGTCCTTTTCAGAATCCTTAAAGACGAAAAGTTCGTCAAGTACTTGATTGTTAGAACTCGTAAAATTAAATGAACAATTGTCCTTTCAGTATAAGTTTACCCCTTTTAGGGACTGAACTAGACTATTTATGAAAAAGGTATATGTTCATCAATCATGGTCAATAGAGCTCTCTCTTGCATTATTTTATCCTTTTTTGGGCTTTAGGGACTAAAATTACGAAAAAGAACATTGTGGAGTTTACTTGCGATTTTCTTCTGACTCCCTCAAACTGAAAAACAATGAGCTTTACCTTCTCCGGGCTTGTTAAATTTTACAGTAAAACAACTGAACATGTTTTCTTTTCTTGTCTTTTCAAACTCTTTAAAAATGAAAACAACATCAAGTTACCCCTTTACTGGACTCGTAAAAATTAAACAATATAGGACTCGTTAAGCACGATGAGACCGAACCACTCCTTCTTAGGGTTTGGTAAAAATACTTTGGAGGACTAGTCTGAAGGATGAGCTTACAAGACATGCATATATTATACTCCTCATGCTTTTAAAAAATAAATAGGTACTTGCCAGTAATGCTTGGGGAAAAGTGAGAAACAATCTTTCTTTTACATTTGTAAAAGGCAGTATGCCACTCTTGAACATGACATTTCGTCACCTTCGTGTCTGAGTTGGGAAATCCATTTTTTTACTCAGATGACCATACTTCATTGAAAGTCTTCATTTGGGTTGGGTTTTATTTTTTGAGTCAAATGATTCCAAGTCATCATGTCATGTCTCTCATATGTTCAAGAGAAGTTCAACCTCAGTCAAAATTACTTTTCCAGTCTTGGCCTTCAATTGCATCGACCATCCCTGAGTCAGTCTTGAATTAGTTTAAACTACTATTCTTCAAACCTTGACACAATTTTTGTGTTGTAGGCCCTCATGTGAAGGATCGCTTACTATCGACCTCAACTCATTATCTAGGAAGTTGATCTAGAAACCTTCAGTACCTTGAGTCATGCATGCCTTAATGGCAGGTTTCTTGCCTGCAATGATAGCTTCTCATCATTGGCCTTCAATTGAATGATTTTATGAGTGTTCGTCATAAAATCATCTATCCACACTTCATATATTGTACTGGAAGTACATTGAGATCCATTGTCATTATTGGTAGTTTCTCGCGCGCTTGTTAATGGTTCACATTATTGATCGGTAATCAAGTGGCTTATACCATGTTTGACTTCGAGACATTCACTCGCATGGCTAGATTCGTACTACAAATCGAGAGATGGAGATCAAGACCCTGGATCTAGTTTCATCCATCTAGGTTGCGTGGAGTTATTAAATATTCATGATTGTAAACATAGATTCATTGATGGTTGCGTCCATACTATGTCGTCTTTTGACGTGGATCTTCAGATGTATTTCCATACTGTGCTTTGAGACATTTATGTTCTGGGTATGGGAATGCCTACCTTAGTGATGATATTATAGATTTCATTGTAACATTTCTCGAATTGTTTCAAATCTTCGACTATAGTCTCTAACCCAAACCTTCGCATGATAAAGCACTTCACCTAGGCAAATGATCATCAGTTTGGGTCAATCGTTATCCACACATATGATCCAGAGAATTACCCTACAGATTTTCAAACTAAATTATCCCAAAGAAAGAGAATTTCTGGATCCTATGGTACAAAAACCTAATTTGGCTATGTTTGCAGTTACCTAGTTGATTCCCGTGCATACGCAGGGAACTACCATTATTTTCTTCCACTATGAGCTACGAACATGACTTGAAGTACGTAAAAATAAAAATTAAAGTCTAGAAGCATTTTTTATAGCATCTATCCCAAACAAAAAGCTTCAAATGAGTGCCTATAAAGTGTTGATCCCTCCCATTATGGAGTAACTCCCCTTCCTTTGTGGTACCTCTATCCCACTAATAGTGGATCTCGTCCCTTGGAGAATGGATCCAAAACTTCTCATCATTGGCCTATAAAGCCATTACAGGTCTGGGCTTTGAGGGAGGATTGTTGGAAGTAGGTTTATGCTATTGAGATTAGGTTGGAAGTCTTGTCTTTCAAGGGAGAGGGTGGGAGATTGCAAAAAGGGCTTGTTACATCAAGGCATGGTTGTAAGGCTTTTCTCTGCAGTTTTATGAATATAAGCACTTGTTCTTTCTCAGTTATATTTCTGTTGATTTAATTTGTAGGATTATTTGATCACCTACATCAGTTTTGGTTGCATTATTGATCAGTTCACATGTTTAATTGGTTAATTAATTCATTTGACTCTTTGATTATATGATGTATTCTTTGATCTCTTGTTTTTCTTTTTCTTTGCATATCTCTTCTAGAACCTTGTAGAGAAGCTATTGAGAGTGACAAGAGGACATTCGGAGCATCAAAGGGCGAGTGATCGAAAGCTTTGAGGAACTTCATCAATCGATTTCCTAAACCAGTGAGAGGCCTCTCTCATTCTATTTTCTTTCAAATGATTTGAACTTAGAGAAAGGTAGCAATGACTGTGTGTTTGTTACTAGGTATCCTTTGAAGTCTAGGGAGATCGCTCTTATTCACAAGAGGGATTTATCCACATAACATCTAGCTTGTTCTATTACATGTATCACAAATTCCTCTTGGTGTGTATGGATCTCCTTTTGGCTTCTTTTAGGAGACAATGTTGTCTCATCTTCTTTCATCTTGTCTTACTTTGATTGTCCTTTGTATAAATAATTTTCCACAATATGATTGATAATTATAGTCCTTACATTATGGAATTCATTTGAAAACTATGTCATCATAAAAATGTTTAGATGCTTTAAGTATCTTTTCTTGTTACTCCCTTTTATCAGCACTCTCTTTGTGGTCTTCTTCAAGCCTTGAATTTACCAACCAGTCTTCAAACAACATGTCATCCGATTGTCATCATTTTTCCTCTTTATGGGTGTCCTCACAAATTAGTTATTTTTCCCTAGTTATTTTCATAATATCCTTCACGAGCTATCCTTCACCTTTTACATGGCTATCTTCACAAGCCAAATGTTTTTGGTTATTACAATAACATAGTTTTGTACCTCTTCATATAGTTTCCTTAGGTTATTTACATTCTCTTTTTTTGTTACAAAGTTGTTTCTCTTCATCCCCTCTGTGAAATTCTCCTCACCTTTGTATCTTAGAGGTACTTTTGCGTTTTCTTCCTCTTTTAGGACAACTTTCAATGATTGTCAACCAACATATCTTGCAAAACCCGCATTCATGCACAATCTATCAGTTTCAAAAATATAAGGCTCTCTAGCTTCATTTTATGCCTTCATCATCAACTATTCTCTAAGGAATACTCCTTCTTATGGTTCACAATAGTGAACTTCTTCCCCTTCACACTTAATTATTTTGAGCTTTTCAACTTTTGACTAAGCACTCAACAGATACTTTAGTTTCCTGTCATATAGCTTCCTAACATGTTATTTGATCTTCTTCTTAAGATACCACCCAATTCGCTAGTTTTCATTCTCCATTCCTTTTAGTAGCACATTTATCACACTGGGTCTCTCTTTTAACTCATCCACCTCTCTATCAAACTCCTCTTATCTCATGTTTTTCCTCCTGATGCCATCTACTTTACTATCTTTCTCCATTCTGTTATGGATTTCATCTAGACCCTTCCCTTGACCATCAATATTCATTTCCTTATTCTTCTCCATGAGCTTCTCCATGCTGAGTATGAGCTACAACCAAACCTCCACAAGGCACCTCTCCAAGATTCTCTCCTTTGGGCTTGGCCTTTTGGTATGACAGGTTCTCCTCCACTGAAACCTCTCGAGCTTCCTTTGCTCCTCTAGCTAGTGCACTTTGCTCACCTCTTGAAAAAATCACTTATTATTTTCACCTTTCTCCTTTGAGGACTTCCTATAACTTATACACTTTTCCAACCTCAGTTGGAATGCTTTTCTCTCTTTCTGTAGCTTCTCTACTACAAGGATTCTTTACCACAACTCATTTTCTCATGTTGCTACCTACAATCACTAATATCTTTGGATAGATTTTTTAAAAAAATACCATAAACCATTTTGTATTTCACCTACAAGGTCTCCTCATGACCGTTGTTTGATCAATTCTTCTAGCTTTCCTTCTTGGATGGGATTTTCTCCTTCTATAGCCTTTGTTTTGGTGCCTTCTTCCTATGCCACAAATTATCGTCCTTCATAAAAACTTTTTAAAGTTGTTCATATTCGTGTTCATCATTTCTTGTCATTGGCTAAAATATCTTCTTTTACCTCTTGTTCTTTCAACAACTTTGGTTCTTCATCACCTTTATGATCAATCTTACTTACCTTCACTGACCCCAAGTCCTTAATTCTTTGGTCCACTCTCCTTCACATGTATTCCTTTCAATTTATTTGTTGGCTACAATTTTCTTATGGCCACTTTCTTTTTCATTTATTATCAAGGAGCATAAATGTCGGTCCGATAACACTTAACACAACCTCTCTAGGTCTCTTAGTTCCAACTAGACTACTCTTTTCCCTCCTAGGTTCTCTATGTAACAACCCTCGTTTTCAACCTTGTTCCTCGCTTAGTGACCCCACCAGCCTCACTCAGTAACCTCGTCGATCAAACACTCTCTACAACCATAGTTTCCCTTTGTCTCCATGACACATTTGGTCAATATTTTTAACCCTGGTAAGTTTCATTCTCCAAAAGTCACAGTCAATGCGCACACCGTACACTTACCCTAAATATCTATCTATAGGATTATCACTTATATGCTTATGCCTGGCTCACTCGCTCCAAGTGTCCTCAATGATGACTAAGAGCTCTCATTCAGGATGAGGCCTTTGAGTTTTATGGTCATAATTAATCCAACACATCAACGACGAACGCAAAGTGTAGGGGGGTGACCCCTAACATCAGATGGAAATTGGGGGTCCATAATCACGGTTTCAACCTTGAAGTTTTGATCTGGACCACTACTTTTATCATATGTTTAGGTATTCATTTGTAAGATACCATAGTCCTTGTGGATTGTGGCGGGCTCCCCCTATGATGTAAGTGAAGAAAAGTGGTACTAGAAATCAATGTGCACCACTGATTTGAATCAACGACTCTCCTTGCTCCACTTTTTGATGATGTAGGTGTAATGGGGATTTGATGGAGATTTAAGTAATAGCCTAGGCAATCACTACTTAATGAGGAGGGGTGTTCCAAACTTGGACTCGGCCTTCACACCCACACCCCCTAGTACTCCAATTCAAGAGTTGAAACCGCTTTCACTCGATATTGGATAATTCACTAGTGATATTACTTATCATGAAGCTAAAGAAGAGAGATTTTAATGACAATAAGCTCCCCCAACATCATGACTATGTTCATCTCTCCTCCTTAAAAAAGTTATTGACTTAGGCACAAGGGATTAACACTGATCCAACCATTTCCCTTTTTCCACTCATGAAAGTAACAAAGACTCCAACATGGGAAAAATAAGAAACAACAATGGTGATTATATAAAATAGAGCATATTATTACATGGTTCATTAGTGATCTAACTTATCACGGAGTTGAATAAGAGAGATTTTAATGACAACAAGCTCTTTTGTCATCACAACTATGTGCATCTCTCCTCCTTTACAACATTGTTGACTTAGGCATAGGGGATTAACACTGATCTAACCATGGCCCTTTTTGGAAGCATAAAAGTAACACAAACTCCGACATGGGATAAACAAGAAACACGCAATGGTCATTATATAAAACAAAGCATATAATTACATGGTCCTTGTAGTATTACACAATTCTAATATTTGTATCCATCATGGCTCCTCTATTAAGGTTCCTCATCTTGCTCCTTTTTCCACCTAGATTGTACATATATATAAGCCTCTTATGCTCTAGGAAATATTCTATCAGAACAAAGAGAAGTTTGACACCTATCCCAACAAGCTAACACCTGAACTTGACACTTGTTCCTTTTACAAAGGCTCATCAGGCAAAAAACACTAACTCACCTAACAACTTGACAACCCAAATTCTTCTAGATTATGAACACTTGTATTAATTAACACTAAAAATCCACTATTTCATAATTATACAATTTGCATTTGAGAGATTTCTTTCCCTTTAGAAATTCATGAACCCCTTCGGGCCTAATCAAAAAGAACTTCCTATGATTGATGCTCCTACATCAACAACATTATGATCTGATTGAAAAATAACTCATAATCATATATATAATAAAAAAATCATAACCTCATATACAATATACCAATAACCATCCCCTATTTCAAAATAGGGGTTTCATA
Source organism: Pinus tabuliformis (assembly GCA_031772625.1). Classification (NCBI taxonomy): domain Eukaryota; kingdom Viridiplantae; phylum Streptophyta; class Pinopsida; order Pinales; family Pinaceae; genus Pinus; species Pinus tabuliformis. The sequence goes on along the minus strand of CM062819.1, from coordinate 1,491,572,922 downwards.
ATCTTGATTCTTTAAATATAATACATATTATTTGAAAATTTAAATGTGGTATACAATATAGTGCAGTGTACCTTATTTAGAAATAGGGTTTTTCGAATTTAAAATTCTGAAAGATTTCATAAATTTAATTTTTTGATTTTGACTTTTTATATAGTAAAAATCAGTGTAGTTATATAAATTAAATAACTGATGATAAGTATCAACTCATAATAAGTATCAAAACACTTACTTTGTCATATATTTTAAGTTGTTAAAATTTAAAAAAAAAACACACTTAAGAATTAAGTATAACTTTATTTAAAATAATAATAATTATTATTAATGATAAAAATAATTAGTATATAAGTTAAATATATATACATTTAAAAAAAACATGTAAAAAAAACTCATGTAACAAGATTTTAAACTATGGAGATTCACTGCAAATTTATCATGGAGATTCTTAATTTGTAAATAAGCTTTGTTACAATACCATGAACCGATACCATAACTTTTCAATACCGCATGTCCAAAATTCATAACTTATTTCATATGACATTTAAAACTTTAAATATTAAATATTTATATATATTATTAAAAATATTTTATAGACGTTAAATCTTTCTTATCTACTTAATAATAATTAAACACAAATTATAAAAATACTATTTTAAAATAAACGTACAAATAATCATAATTACAAATAAAGACCGACAAGGCGTGACAGAATCTGGACTTTCGCACCTCTGAAGAAAAGCAAGCGTGACAAACTTACGTAACTACTAATTAATAAAATTGTCGCAGACCATCAATGAATACATCTGTATTCGTAGGTGCGACGTCAAGTCAAAGCACGGGCATTAAAAAAAGCATTAGCCCAGAAAATTTAGAAAAAAAAGGTACGAGTTTGTTTGAAAGGCTCGTGCCTGGTACTTTTCAATCTAGCTATAATGCTTTGTGCATTGAAGAGAATCCTCGAGTCTTCATTCGAAAGTTTCATTTTTTTAATTAAACAAAGGGCTTGATATTTTAAACAAAGATCATTTGTTTGAATTTGTTTCAAAAGGTTTTAAGAGCCTTTATGTTATTTTTCTGAAGGGGTTTATTTAGAAAAGCGAGCAAATTTCTATGAAATTATTTTTGGAAGAACTATTTCCTATTAAAAAAAGTCATTCATATTTATGGTTCATATGACCACTTTAATGTTAGATTTTGGAAGGATTTTTCATTTAATTTTGGAAGAATTTTTCATTTAGTAAATTAAAAGTAGTTTGTCAAATTATTTGTGGAAGTGTTTCCCTTTTTAAAATGTTTTCAATGTTATGGTTAGAGGGTGAAGTAAAGAGTTTCATTCTAGTGTTAATTTTGATAAATATTTAAAGATGAATTTATTTGGAATTTTTGAGATATGAAACCATCACTATTCATGAGTCGATTTTCTTGTTGAGCAACATTGAGCCAGGGCTCAACAAATGGGAAAGGCCAAGAGGTTAAAACAATCAAAGCAACATCAAGAGTTATTTCAAACCTATTTAAATGAGATGAAAGAAAAAAGGTAAAAGAGTTCTTTCACATTGAAATGCATAAAGGAATGCGTAGATGACAAAATTCTTCCCCTAATTGAAAATGCAAAGATATCCAAAGAGGCTTGCTGTAAGGGTGAGCAATCAAGTTGATTATGAAGATTTTGGTGAATCCCACTGTGCTCAGCCATAAGTGGATGATGACTATGAAGCATTTGCAGAAGAAGTAGAGAAAGAACAAATAGATGCTCCTAAATCGCACTGTGCACAACCACAAGAGGATGAAAATCAAGTGAACCCAGCAATAGAGCTTTTTGATGACAATGAAGTTTCCATTGGAGTAGCCACTAGTATGATAAATCCAACAATTAAAACTGCTCATGCTAGTTTTGATGAAGAACAATTAGCCAAAGACGAATGGTTGCAAATGATGTAACGAAAACATCACATCGACATGATTATATTCAGTAAGAGAACACAACTTATGTTTGAAAAATAAGTGGAAGGAAATATGTTTGCGTGGGCATAGGAAGTGACAAAGATAGAGAAGGAATCACAAAAGGAGGAGACTCTCATAGCAGAGTAGAAATAATGGAAGCAATATGGTTATGAAAATGTCTCTAAACTTCACATTGATTTTGAATGTGAAGATGTTATAGCAACTAGGAAGAATCAACAAATTTTAAAGAATAATTGATTTCTTGAAGCATGGATTGCAACACAATGTTTTGATGAATTCTGCATGAATGTTGAAGACAACATGGATGTTGTAGAAAATAAAAATATTAATGAAATTGATGAAAAGCATACAATATAAAATGACATGTGGTAGCAGTCCAAATACAAGCCTACTATTGAAGAAGTAGAGGAAGCACATGGATAGCCTAGAATAATGGAAGATTTGCACCAAATTAAAATTTGAAGCCTACAACAGAAAGAAACAGTTGAAGCAATTCAAAGGCAACAGGATCTCGAAGAAATATAAAGTAAAAGGAAATTTTAGCTGATGCCAGATTTTTAAATTGTGAGCCTAGCTAAGAATCAAACGAACAAGCATCTTAATTTAAATTTGTGTGGTTTTAATTAGGGGAGAGTGTTGAAGAAACTAATTCCAACAACCTGTTACATGTCATAACAGTCAATCTAAGTGTCATAGTTAGTTTGAGTTCAGTCTAGCTCGATTGAGTTGTAGTTGAGTCTCACTCCAGTTAGTTATTAGTGTTGTCTCCTATGTAATCTATTTAACTGTTGAGAATATTGAGAAGGGAACTTTGCTCCACATTTTTCACTTTTTGTTATGGTATTAGAATAAGATTGGGATACTCTAAAAGCTACATATCAAGGTAATGATACAGTGAAGACTATTGAATTACAGACATTGCAGGCTCAGTTTGAAACCCTAAAGATAATTGACACATAAAATGTTGTTCATTTCATGACTAGAGTCACGGGCATCGTTAATCAAATAAAACTAATCGGTGGAACCATTACCTATCAGAATATCGTTGAAAAGGTCCTTCGAAGTCTGCCAAATATATATGACCTGGTTGTAACAACCATTCTAGAATCCAAAGATCTTATAACTCTCCCAATAGAACAATTGATTGGATCACTTCTGTCACACAAAACAAGACTTGACTTGTGAGAAGATTCCATGGAACACGCTTTCAAAGCACAAGTCTCTCTTGGAAAAATATAATGCAGAGGATATAGAGCCAACAACAAGCAAGGCAGTGGCAGAGGTAGAGGTAGATGCACAAATCATCATTATGTAATAGAGAAATTGAGATCTATCAAACATGGAGAAGTAAAGTATGGAGAAAATCTAATTTCCAATGTTATTACTACAAGAAATTTTGGCACTATGAACATGAATATAGAAAGAAATAGTTAGATCAACAAAGAGGCGGTGTCCATATCTCCAACAATGAAGGAGGATCCTCGAAAACCCTGCCTCTATTTTTCCATATTTTCTAAGACAATCACAATGAGGACCTTTGGTTGTTGTACAGTGGCTACAAAAACCATATGACAGGTAACAAAAATATGTTTTCTTGCATTAATTCTTCCTTAACATCTAAAATTACTCTTGGAGATCATTCCTATATAAGAGTTGAAGGGAAAGGTATTGTTCCTGTTCTCACTAAATAAAATAAGAAGAGACATATACTTGATGTTTATAAATGTTCCACATCTGAAGCACAATCTCATTAGTGTAGGTCAATTGATGGAGTGTGGTTATGATGTAATATTCCAAGGGACCACATGTTATAATTATTTTTGGAGACCCTTGAATTACATCCCAAAAAGGTGACCTTGGAAAAATCGTCATAACTCTCTCTAGGAGCATCTGATTCAAATTTCGTAAGACGTGATAGAAAGAAGACAAAATTTAGTTTCTTGGGTATCCTTTTCAAAACCTAAGGTCGAACCAGTTACACATGGTACGTCGTACAAGTTCACTTTACTGGACTAATGTATAATCAGGTCATCATGGGATATTTGGCATAACTCTTCATTGGAGAATCCAATATTGATCAGACTACGGGGTTAGATAGAGGACTCAGAAGGTTACCATAGGCAGCAATTGCAAACCTTGGAGATCCGAAATCACAGAGATACAACATATTCAATATTGAGCTCCTATAAAGTGAAAAAAAGGTGTGTAGTTTTTTTAAATTTTTGCATAAGTTTGGTTTGAAAAATTAGTTTGAAGGAATTCAAAGGGCATAGTAAAGAATTATTATCATTAATTGATGCCTCGAAGAAAGAAAATGGAAACACCTAGTAAGAAACCCGAAAACTCTAGCATGACTCATGAAGAAGAGGAATAAATGCAACATGATATATCGAAATTACAAGAGCAAGTGAAACAAAATTTACTCGCACAAAAAGTAACAAAAGCTAAGATGGATGGTTTAAAGAAAGACGTAGAAGATAAGATGTATGGCGTGGATGCTAAGATGGATGGTTTAAAGAACAACGTAGAAGCTAATATGAATGATGTGGAAGCTAAGCTAAATGACGTGGAAGCTAATATGGATGGTGTGGAAGCTAAGATAGAAGATTTGAAGACATATTTGACAAAGTTTCTACAAGAAATGCTTACTAATGGCGAAAGGGTAGTAAAGGAAACTCATGATGAGAACAAAATAAATGTTAATCATGATTTCATAGACTCTAACATTGGATTGAAGACCCACCATGTTCCAAAGATTGATATGAGAAATTTTGATGGCAAGGATCCCGTAACATGGATACTATAGATGAAGCAATTTTTCGATCTCCATAATGTGCAAAAAAACACAAAAGGTACGCATTGCAACTTTATATTTGGAACCAAATCAGTTTGTATGGTATCGATGACTTTGCTCTTGTAAACAAATTGTCACTTGGGCTATTTTTACAGATGAAATGATAGCACATTATGAGGATACAAAAAGCAACACTTTTTTAGCCAATTTATAAATCTCAAACAAAAGGGTTCAGTGATGGAGCACATTGATGAATTCAAAAAATTGAATATAAGGGTAAAATATATTCCAGAGGAGCATATGATTGATGTGTTCATAGGGGCATTAAAGGATAACATCCAACATGAGGTTTGCCTTTGGGAACCCGATTCATTGGAGAAGGCATTTAGGTTGACAAGAAAAATGGAAAGAAAAATTATGGCAACAAGGAAGCCTACCACTCATAATGACAAAGATGGAAATGTTGTTTCCCCTAGCCATCCACAACCTATAAGGTTGACACCACAACAATTGGAAGAAAAAAGAGAAAAAGGGATTTGTTACAGTTGTGATAGCAAATACACTAAAGGTCATAAGTGTGCTGAGAAAAAAATATTTTAGATAGATTGTGAAGAGGAGGCAGAAAAGGAAAAAGAAACATCAGAAGAAGAGGATATACACCATGAACAAACCCTAGAGAAAGAATAAATGAATCCAACCATATCTTGTAATGCATTGGCTAGAATTACCACTCCTCAAACTATCAAGATAAAGGGCATATCAAGAAGAAAAAGGTAATAGTGTTGATTGATTTGGGTAATACCCATAATTTTATTCATTGTAAGATAGCCAAGGAAATAAATTGCTTCCTATATCGAGCACCAGAGTGTCAAGTGATGGTTGCAAGCGGAGGAACCATAAATTTCTCAGGAAAGTGCCATAATAGCAAGCTATCCATGGGAGAATATGTATTGAATAGCCCAATTCTTTCCATTCTAATGGGTGGTTCTGATGGTGTACTAGGAATCAAATGACTACAATCGTTGGGTACAATAGCTTTTAATTTTCAAGAACTTTTCATGAAATTTTCTTCAAAAGGAAAGGAAGTTGAATTAAGGGGTATCGCAGGGAAACCAGAACAGATAATCAACTCTAACATAATGAAAAAGCCTATAAAGAAAGAACAACGAGGCATAATTGCACAATTATGTTCACTATAGGTTCCCACATTGAAATCATTTATTTCTCCAGATCTCCAAAAAGTCCTGGACAATCATTCCAAGGTATTTGAGACTCCCAAAGGCCTCCCACCTATTCATGATCATGATCATGCTATTCATTTTATTCCAGGAAGTGTTCCTCCAAACATCAAGCCTTACAGATAGCCCTATGCCCAAAAGAGCGAAATTGAACGTATGCTTGCAGAAATGCTAGAGGCTGGTATAATTCAACCTAGTCAAAGTTCTTTCTCTGCTCCAATAATATTAGTCCACAAGAAGGATCGATCATGACACATGTGTCCAGATTATAAGGAGCTCAACAAGCTCACTATTAAAGATAAATTTCCTGTTCATGTCATTGATGAATTATTGGGTGAATTGCATGGATCAATTTACTTCACCAAGTTGGATCTTCATTCAAGATATCATCAAATCGGAATGAATACTAAAGGCATTCCGAAAACAACATTTAGAACTCATGAGGGTCATTATGAAATTTTGGTCATGCCTTTTGGCCTTGCCAATTCACCTTCTACATTTCAAGGTTTGATGAATTCCATTTTCAAACCCTTCCTTAGAAAATTTGTGTTAGTATCTTTTGATGATATACTAATCTATAGCAATTCTTGGAAGGATCATGTTCAACATGTTGATAGGGTGCTCAAACTATTGGAGGAGAAACAATTATATGCAAAAACCTCCAAATGTTTCTTTGGAGTACAAGAGGTGGAATATCTGGGTCATATTGTTTCTCATGAAGGTGTTAAGGTAGACCCTAGCAAAATTTAAACCATTAAGGAATGGAAAATCCCCACATCCATAAAGCATCTACAAGGATTTCTCGGGTTAACAGGGTATTATCGCAAGTATGTTAAGAATTATGGGAGAATAGCAGCACCTCTAACAACATTATTGAAGAAAGATGCATTTTCATGGACTCCAGAAGCAACGAAGGCCTTTGAACATCTTAAAGAGGCAATGTGCCAAGCACCGGTCTTAGCTACATCGGACTTCACAAAAACCTTGATTGTGGAATGTGATGCCTCAGGAAATGGAATTGGTGCTATTTTAATGCAAGAAGATAGACCCATTGCTTTCAAAAGTTGTCCAATCAATGGAAAGTATTTACAAAAAGCTATTTATGAGAAGGAAATGTTGGCAATACTACATGCACTTAAGAAATGGTGACCCTACCTAATCGGAAGACACTTCAAGGTAAAAACAGATCATGATAGTCTTAAATACGTTTTAGAACAAATATTATCTTCAGAAGAGAAGAAAAAATGGGTCACAAAGATTTTGGGTTATGACTTTGAAATCATCTAGAAAAAAGGGAAGAAAAATGTTGTGGGAGATGCACTCTCAAGAAAGGATGAGGATGTGGAAGCATTTCTTTGCGCCATTTATATTATCCAACCAGATTGGATAAATGAAGCAAGGGATGAATGGAAGAATGACGAAGAAGTGTGGGCACTCATTCAAAAGATACAACAAGATCCCAGTACATCTAATACATTTTTCTAGAAAAATGATTCGTTATGGTACAAAGATCGGTTATACCTATGTAAGAATTCCCAACCCGAACAAAATATTCTTAGGGAATTGCACAACTCTCCCTTAGGAGGGCACCCAGGATTTCTAAAAACTTACCACAGGGTTAAGAAGGAATTTTTTTGGGATGGCCTTAAATTAGATATTCAAAAGTTTGTGGCAGAAGGTTTGGTTTGCTAAAAAAATAAAGTTCAAACAATTAAGACCCTGGGTCTATTACAACATTTATCCATTCCAAGCCAATGTTGGGAGGAGGTTCCAATGGAGCTTCTTGTAGCTTCCCGAGTGCACCCAGTTTTCCATGTTTCATGCTTAAATAAGGTTATCGGTGACAAGCTCCCAATTCGAACAATATTTCCAGAACTTGATGAGGAAGGAAAAATCGTATTGGAACCGGAAGCAGTCAAAGAAACAAGAACTCGAGAACTAAGAAATCAATCAATTTCATAGTATCTCATCAAGTGGAAGAACTTACCCATTGAAGATTCCATATGGGAGGATGAGAATTTTATACAAAAGCATCCAAAACTACTCAAGCATTGAGGACAACACTTTTTTGAGGGAGAAGGGCATGTTAGGTCCCTATAACACTAGTGATTCCCCCATTAGTATTGTCATTGTATCCCTTATTGTTATTGTTGTGCCCCTATTATTCCTATATTGTTATTATTGTGCCCCATAGAAGCCCACTATCATTATTTGTATGCCCTTATATTATTATTGTTAGGTCAGCTTTGGTTATATTGTGACCCCTTAGACTCCTATATATAGAAAGGAGGTTTTTTCATTTGTGTCATCCAAGAATTATTCATTTGTGTAATGTAAATGAGGTTTCCTCCTCGAAGAGGTTGATTTCTAAGTCGTTGATATTTATTTTCTATCTTTTTGTGAGCTGGTTTCATAACACTATCTAGTTGAAGTTTTTACTACTGCAACATATGTTCTCAATAGATCTCCAACAACCAGTGTCAAAGGTGTAGTACGTCAAGAAGCTTGGGATGGTAGGAAGGTGAATGTCTCCAACTTTTTAAATTTTGGTTTTGTATATTTTGCGCATGTTCCAGAGAAGCTACGAAAGAAAATTGATGATAGAAGTGAATGATGTATTTTTAAAGGCTACAGTGAATAGTCAAAATCCTATAGGCTCTACAATCTAGTAACCAAGAAGTTTGTTTTCAGAAGAGATGTTTAATTTTTTGAAAAGAAATCTTGGTTTGATCAAATTAATGAATGTTTAAGTCATCTTTTTCATCCACCATATCTACCAATATTGGAGGTTTAGGAAGAGTCATACCATTTTGAAATGGTATGTCTCCTAGTAATGAATCCAATAGTGATTCATTATCATCAGAGGAAAGTCAGAAAAATAGAAGCATCATAGAAATATATGAGTAGGAGCATGAATTTGATCAACAAAATCTATTTTCCTTTCTTTCCTTTCAACCAACCCATTTTGAAGGGGCATTAAAAGAGAAACATTGAGTTGATGCAATGAATTAGGAAATCAATACCATAGAGAAGAACAAGACTTGGGAACTAGCTGATCTCCCAAAAGAAAAAAACCAACATTGGTGTCAAGTGGGTATACAACACCAAATTTAATGAAAAAGGAGAAATTGAGAAACATAAGGCAACATTGGTTCCCAAAATATTATCACAATAGTTTGGTGCCGACTATGGTGAAGCGTTTGCTCCAGTCACAAGGTTAAACATAGTCATAACTATTCTAGCCACAACAACTAAACACAAATGACATGTTTTTCAACTTGATGTAAAATATGCTTTCTTAAATGGTATATTGCAAGAAGAGGTATATATGTCTTAGTTTTGAAGTTCCAAAACAGGAGCATAAGGTGTATGGGTTGAAGAAATACTTACATGACTTGAAGCAAGCTCCCCAAGCTTGATACAGTTGAATTGACACTTACCTCAGCAAAAGTGGATTTCGTAGAAGCAACCATGAGCCAACTCTATATACCAAAACTCATGAAGGTAAGATTCTCATTATTTTCCTTTATGTTGATGATATGATTTATACAAGTAATATGATGTTAGAATAATTTAAAGTTGTCATGCAAACAGAGTTTGATATGACTAATTTAGGGCTCATGAATTACTTCTTAGGCATTGAAATTTAACAATATGCTAATGGAATTTTTGTTTGTCAGGAAAAATATGCTACTAACATCCTCCAAAATTTAAGAATGATTAACTAAAACCCACTGATACTCCAATTTCTCTGGGCACCAAGCTAAGCAAACAAGATGTAGAACCACCAGTTAATTCTACATTGTATAAAAGTCTAGTTGGTAGTCTCTTGTATCTCACTACAACTAGACCTGATATCATGTTTGTAGCTAGTATTGTTTCCAAGTTTATGGAATGACCTAAGATTTCCCATTGTAAGATTCTAAAAATGATCTTAAGATATGATGCAAGAATAGTGGAATATGGATTTTATGGGTCCCATCAATAGGTATATTTTGAGGCCAACTATGTTATTCTCCAACCCCTAAATTCTCTTTTTCTCACATTAATTTACATTTCTTAGTAAGAATACTAAAGGGTGATTATCATATTTCATGGGCTAATGTGGTTAATATGCAGGAAAAAGAAGCATTTTTGGAGAAATTTACTATGTAGGGGCTCATTAGAGGCATATAGGGAGAATATAGGAGGCTTGTCCACTACATTAACTCTCCAACTCGACTTGGGTCCCAAGATTCCTCACTAACAGATCGAAGTCCATTGGGAGTCGAGGAATTGTTGATTGGAAAAAATGACCTTTCAATATTTTAAGGGAGACCACCCGGTCTGGAACTTAAAACAACTCCTTTTCCATGGAAATTGTGGTTCTAATTAGTTCAATTGGGTCCAGTTACCCTATCCCTATCTCTACTAGCTTAAAGTATGACTTTCAACTACCAATAGAGAAGATACATCAAATCAACTCTTCTTGTTGATTAGGCAAGAAAGTGATCCTTAAGCTGACTTTATGGCCCAACCAAAGCACTCTAAAGATTGACCCTATATGAGGGGACTTCTAGGATGTAGAAAATAGAACTACATGCAAAGTATAATCTAAGATGCATCTAATCCTAGACCTATCTCAATTGAAGGAAGGATTAGTCCTTCTCTCAATGAAGAGCAAGCTAAAAGGATGGGAAAAGAAGCATATTGGAATTGGGATAAAATAAAGGAATTAGATCAGGGAAATAGCTCACAAGAGCTAATCCTTGTTAAAGTAGATATAGACAACTAAATGCCTAATAAATATTTATCATACACTTAACTATAAATAACTCCAACTCCTAATAAACATATGCATAAGAAACGAAAGATCCATTCCATAATACTGAAATAGTTCTAATAAAATTACATGTAGAAAAGCAGGACATCTATAACTTTAAACTTTTAGAAATCTAGCTAGCCTAAAGAAATAAACGTTTTTTCTTATACAAGTTCCAGTTTCAAAACTCATTTCTGATTAACCTGCAAGATATATTGACCAGATTCTAAATGAGAATTTCAGTAAACAATCAACAATAGTGCTGAAAAGCCACACTCATACTCATACTCTAGAAATGAATTTGAAATCTGAATAATTTATTTTCAATAATAGAGCAAGAAATAGTGTTATACATCTAATTACAGAAATAAATCTTATTATAAAAATGAATCAATTACATTAAACATCAGAGAATTACAATAGTACAAGTCCTCTGTTGTCTCTAAATTGATTCCCTATCTACACACATGGATACAGTCTCACTACAATAGTGAAAATGACTCTTAACTCCTTCTATACAAACAGGTTGTCAACTCTAGTATTACTCTGCCTCTTTTCTCTTGGATTTGAATCCCCTTCTCATAATCAGAGATAGCTATATATACATAGTGGAAGCATTAACAGTCCCCCTCTATTTCTCAACAGCTAAAACAAAATGATTCCTTTGGTTGGGGTTCTGGCTGAGTGTAGATGGTCACAGTGGAAGAGATTTCCCAGTTTGGTTTGCACAGATAAAGATGATCCCTCTTGTCTACGACTTGTTTCAAACTAATAAGTGAAATTACATGAGAGGAGAAATCGATTCAATAACCTTCTTCTATTACAAAATCCCTTTACCATCTGGAGGAATTTTGTTGGTGATAGACTAGATCTTTTTCAATACTGGCCTTGATCATAAATATATGTTAAAACATAAAGTAGAATTAGCCATGGTGTAAAACAAACTTTGTAAACAAACTCTAATTATGCCCAAAACTAATAGAAAAATAAAGAGGGTTTTTCAATTAATGTTACAGTGACCCCTAGAAGTGACAAGTGGCAAGAGCCAAGTGGTATAGGAGAAATGGATATCATAACTTTTAACAATGGGTACAAACAGAAAATGTTGATATTAGAAGGTTGCGATATGGAGCGGACTTGATATCTTATTCAGCTTGTTTTAAATAGCGTATCGGGTCTATATATTAGAGGTGAGTGGAATATTGGAAGTCGGAAGTCAGAGGGGTATGATTATCGGAGATCAGAGATCAAAGGGAGCGTTATATCATATGTCGGAGATCAGAGGTTATATCGCTATCAAAATATCAGTGGAGTGCCATACCAGAGTTTTTTTAAATGTGTCTCGAAAGGAAATCTCCGATATGCATTTCCTTTGATATGCGGGAGTGGAATGTGGGTGCAAAGGTATGTTGGACATTTTGGTTTTATGAACCAAAGATTTCATATTAAAGGGAATTATATCAAAGATCTTTAATATTACAATATCCACAGATTTCGATATGTGTAATGCAAAGAATTACAATCACTTTATTAAATGTGTTTGAAACTTTGGATAAATGTTTTATTAAGCCTCTTCCCAATATAGTTCAGACTTTGATATCAGGGATTCTAAGAAGGATTCTTCCGATTTCAAAGTCTCGATGACTCAAAACTCCACTATTAGATTTGATATATTCATTCTCTTCAATAGGTATTTCTCTGCTTTTACCAATAAGCCAATTCACAATATAAAATCCACTCTGTAATATAAGAGTTGGCCTTGATCTTGGGGCCTATGTAATGAATTAAAAAAAATATTTACAAAATATTTACAATTGAAAATTAATTATCTACAAATAGACAAATTTGTGAAACAAAAGTAATGTACAATTTATACATTTTAATAGGTTAAGGCAGTGAAAAATATCCAATATTCAGTTAGGGGCTTTTTGCAAACAAAACAACCAAATGAGATCAAATGCATTTTGATAGAAAGACAAAAACAAATCAAACTCATTGAAGCAATCCAAACTTAGAAAATCAGTAAACAACATGACCAAGATTCAATCAAAGGGTCCCCATAATGAGAATAAATGAATAATGGGGGGGTTGTGTTTTTACCACAACAATAGCGACACACTAGGAAGAACCAGTTATCTTTGGTTTATTATTTATGAAATCCTAAAGGGAAAGGAGAAAGGCTAAATAAAATAAAAATGCTAAGATTTAGACTTTATGAAATCCCTCAAAACAGAGTTTAATCATTTTGAACATCTCCTGTAGAAATAATAAGACTAAGATCATGTTTAAACTAACCATTAATTAATGACAACGTAAACTAAAGGGAAAATTTTTAGCATTGTGTTTAGTAAGAAAGATGAACTCTCATTATCATAGATAGAGACATTGCTGCCAACAGGCGTCCATAGCCTCGACAGGGTTACCTATTTATCCCAAAATAATGTTAGTATCCCACACCTACTATTTAGTATTTTAGAGAAGACATATTTCATTAATAACTCTAAAAACCATTGTCTTGTCTTGGTGACCAGATATGACATTTCCATTCATAAGTGTTGATAGTCATGAACAAGATGGCGCGTGATGAGACCTCTTGTCTTATAGCGAAGTGTTGTGAGCCATTATCATGGCTTGGTGAACAGATACGATAATGTCATAGCAATCAAATCCCATGCTCATGGTACGTTGGATCATTACGGAGACCCCCTATCTTTCAGGTTTTTCACACAAATTTTAATTTATACTCTGATAATTTATGCTACTAGATGGGGAGATAATTCCTCTTCTTAAGAGATGGGAATGACATGGAACAATTATATAATACTAAGCTGGTGTGTTTCTTTTGTAATCTTAGTATCTGTTTCAGGAGATGGCTTATTGTAAAGTGGTTTTCTTATGTGTATTAAGGTAAGAAAGCATTCAAATAATATTATAAGATAATAGTGTTAGAAATATGAGCTTGAAAAATATAAGTTTAATGATCTTCCTTTTATTCTTTTTTCTAATGGATTCCATTAGATAAGAATAAAAATTTCCCAAGAATTAACCAAAGGTGGGTGCAAAAGGCCCTCAAACTAAAAGGTTGGTAATATCACCAAGATTAATCCCAAACAAAGGTGAAATCTACACACAAGGGGATTGCGAAAGGGACCAAGAAATATTGCAGAAACAAATCCAACCAAGAGACAAGAGAAAAGAAATCCAAATAAAAAGAGAATGAAAATAGAAGCAAACGTACAGCAAGCAAAATCATGAAATAAGAAAAACGCGAGTGAAACAAGATAAAAACAATATCTTGATATAAGAAATAAAGATCGTGTTATGTTCTTTGCATTTTGTAAAGCATATGAAATGTTGTCTCGCTTACTATAATGTCATAGCAATCAAATCCCATGCCCATGGTATGTTGGATCATTACAGAGACCCCGTATCTTTCAGGTTTTTCACACAAATTTTAACTTATACTATGATAATTTATGCTAATAGATGGGGAGATAATTCCTATTCTTAAGAGATGGGAATGACATGGAACAATTATATAATACTAAACTGGTGTGTTGCTTTTGTAATCTTAGTATCTGTTTCATGATATGGCTTATTGTAAAGTGGTTTTCTTATGTGTATTAACGTAAGAAAGCATTCAAATACTAATATAAGATAACAGTGTTAGAAATTCAATATGAGCCTGAAAAATAGAAGTTTAATGATCTTCCCTTTACTAATGGATTCCATTAGATAAGAATAAAAATTTCCAAAGCATTAACCAAAGGTGGGTGCAAAAGGCCCTCAAGCTAAAAGGTTGGTAATATCACCAAGATTAATCCCAAACAGAGGTGAAATCTGCACACAAGGGGATTGCAAAAGGGACCAAGAAATATTACAGAAACAAATCCAACCAAGAGACAAGAGAAAAGAAATCCAAATAAAAAGGGAATGAAAATAGAAGCAAACCTACAACAAGCAAAATCATGAAATAAGAAAAACGCGAGTGAAACAAGATAAAAACAATATCTTGATATAAGAAATAAAGATCTTGTTATGTTCTTTGCATTATGTAAAGCATATGAAATGTTGTCTCGCTTAGTGAGTTTGTTATTCGAAACTTTTATTTAAATAAATTCTCTAACTAAAAGGAGAGTTGTGATTAAAGTTTGCATATAAGAATTTAACAAGAATTCTATTCCATTTATCAAATATTTCTTTAAAACATGTAACTTTGAATAAACATATTTCAAAAGAGAATAAGAAGGATGATAAGAAAAACTCAGAAGTAAAGGAAATCTCCAGTAATGAGTTTTAAAAATTGCTCCTTTTAGCATTAAGATTTGTCACAACTACTTTATTGGTAAAAGTTGATCTTCTAACTCAACCCAATACTTTCTAGAAGAACAACACAATATAAGAAAGAAACAATGATTAAAAGATAAAACAAATTCTAGAAAACTAAGAATAGATGGAAATGAACACGTAAATGTGTACATGGGAGAATTTGATCATAGCTTTACCTCATGAATCTTCACCTTTTCCCATGTATTTATCAAAGTTCAAAAACATCTTCTTATTTAATTTAAACTATCTACTAAACTACACCTAATTGTAATCTAAAAAGTAGACTAAGACAAAGTAAAGTCGTGCTTCCATTGTAACCATTCAAGCATCTTAGTATCTGAATGAATGTGTAAATCCAACATCAGTGACAAAATCATAAAGATACCAACAAAAATAAAACTGAATATATTATGTACATCTAATGCTAATGTATGTACAAGAAGCAACTTATTTACAAATACTTCCCTTGAAACTCTTCCAAATATTTGTCTATAGGATCATTAAAATAAGGATGTGATTCATATGTTTGAAAAGAATTCAAAGAAAGAGGAAACAACAAACCAATATTAAATGTTAAATCTTTGCAAATGAAGGGTCATTATAAAGAAAAAGTAAAAATCAGAAATCTTTTTCTCAAAAGAATCAACCGGATAGCAATGAGGAAGATTTCTGAAAGGAATGCATGGCTGGTCAAAATGTATGGATGTACTCTCGAGTGTTATCATTCGTGTAAAATGCTTTTGGAAATATGAAATCATCTGTGCAATCATAAGATAGAACCTCAACCTAAGAATAAATTGAAATAGATGATTGAAATTTTGAAATTGATTATTGCATGTACTAATTAATGCATTTGACGAGAGTGTGGAACTTTGTTGCTCAAGATGCCAATGTAGTATGTGCAAAAAATGAAAAATAAAATTAAACAAAGAAAGAAATTGAAAAGAATGAGAGAAAGGTAAATTGTAATATACATCTAGGTTACAACATAGTGGAATTTTTTTATAGAGATTTCCTTTTTACAAATGATTATGAAGTTAGAAATATTATTATCCTCAAGATTAAAAGTACAAGAAGGTACATTATCATTGTAGGATTGAGAAATTGAAGTTGATTTATAATTATTGAAAACATTATGACTATGAGAGGAAGTGTTTGAACTGTTATATTTTTCACTTTCAAAAATAGATTCATTTGAGGATTTGGAATCAATTAAAATAGTTTTTGAAGATGAAGAAAAGCCAATGGTTTAGTATTTTCATTGTCATAAATAATTTTATTAGTGTCTTACTTGGTATGTGATTCTTGAATAGAATTAAAAGGAAGAGAAATTAAATACTTAAACCAACTTGTTAATTTTTGTTCAGGAGGTAAATCATTGGATTTAAAGAGCATTAATGTCAATTTAAATTTAACTGGAAGTTGAACCAAGGGCTCACCTTCTGTCCTACGCAAATCAATTATTTGTTTGCACACTTTTTTGTAGGTGTATCGTTGAAAATCCTGAAGGAACATCGCTACAAACTCATCCCATGTATGTACTGAGGCAAATGGAAGTGAAAGACACCAGGATTTTTCTTGACTTGTCAAAGTATATGTGAAAATATTGCCAAGATCAACCTCATCAATATTAAATTTTCGAGAATTTGAAATGAATTAAAAAATGTGATTAAAGGCATAAGGCTTACCATTCAAATTTACCTTTGACAATGTTTTAAATCCCTTGATTGGAGTAGTGTTTGATTGTGATACACTAAAGCATCTATAAGGAGTTTTTTTGGAGGAACCCATAATTCAAAGTTTAAAATTCTGCAATAAACATTAGCAAACAATGTAAAACAAACCCTCCAAAGTATAACTAGGATGTAGAAAGTATAACTACATCCAAAGTATAATCTAAGATGCATCTAATCCTAGACCTATCTCAATTGAAGGAAGGATTGGTCCTTCTCTCAATTAAGATCAAGATAAAATTATGTGAAAAGAGGCATATTGGAATTGGAATGAAATAAAGGAATTAGATCAAGGAAATAGCTCACAGGAGCTAATCCTTGTTAAAGTAGATATAAACAACTAAATTCCTAATAAATATTTATTAGACACTTAACTGTAAATAACTCCAATTCCTAATAAACATATGCGTAAGTAATGAAGGATCCATGCCGTAATACTGAAATAGTTCTAATATAATGACATGTAGAAAAGTAGGACATCTATAACTTTAAACTGTTAGATAGCTAGCCATCCTAGAGAAATAAAAGTTTGTTCTCATACAAGTTCTAGTTTCGAATCTCATTTATGATTAACCATGCAAGATAGCTTGACCAAATTATAAATGAGCATTTCAGCAAACAGTCGACAGTAGTGGTGAGAAACCACATACATACTCATACTCTAGAAATGAATTTGAAATATGAAGAATTTATTTTCAATAATAGAGAAGGCAATAGCATTGTACATCTGATTACAGAAATAAATCTTATTATAAAAATGAATCAATTACATTAAACATTATAGAATTACAATAGTGCACGTCCTTGTTTGTCTCTAAATTGATTCCATGTTTGCATAGATGGACCTGATCTCACTACAATAGTGAAAATGACTCTTAACTCGTTCTATACAAACATGTTGTCAGCTCTAGTATTAATTCGTCTCTTTTCTCTCGGATTCAAATCCACTTCTCATAATCAGAGATGGGTATTTATACATATTGGAAATTTTAACATTCCCTCTATATTTCTCAACGAATGAAACAAAATGATTCCTTCGGTTGTGGTTCTGGCCAAATGTAGATGGCCATGGTGGAAACGATTGCCCATTTTGGTTTGTACAGATAAATATGATCTCACTTTTTGTTAGGCCCCTATACTACTAGTATAACCCCTTATTGTTATTAGTATAACCCACTTATTATATTGATGTACCCATGTAGTGCCCATATTGTTACTATTGTTCCCCATAGAAGCCCACTATTGTTATTATTGTGCCCTTACATTATTATTGTTATGTCGGCTCTGATTATGTTATAACCCCTTAGACTCCTATATATAGAAAGGAGGTCTTTTCATTTGTATCATCCAAGAATTGTTCATTTATGTAATGTAAAGGAGGTTGCCCCCTCGAAGAGGCTGAATTCTAAGGTGTTGATCTATCTTTTCTTGAGCTGCTTTCATAACATTTGGTATCAGAGCTTTGGATTCCAGGGTTTCGCTGCTCCAAACAGGTCATTGTGGCATTTTCCATATAACTTTTATTCTATGACGTTTCAGAAGTCGCAAAAAAAAACCCATTTGAGAAGAAATCGTGCTGAACCTTGGGTCCGAATTTCAGATCTTTTCACACGATATTTGCGGATATATGATCTGAGGAAGTTGGTCTTTTTGCAGACTCCTGAATTACATTCAAAACAGGTGACCTGGGGAAAATCATCATAACTTTCTCTCTGGGGATCCGATTGACATTTCGTAAGAAGGTAAAGAAAGAGGATGGACTGTAGTTTCCTTTATGCATTTTTCAGATCCAAAGGTTAAAATAGTGACACGTGGCACTTCATACAATTTCGCTCTTCTGGAAAGGTCTATAATCAGGTCATCTTGGGAGATTGTGCATAACGCTTTCTTAGAGAATCCAATTTGGATCAGACTGGTGGCATTAGAAAGAGGATACAAAGGGCTACTATAGTTCACAATTTCAGAACTTAAAGATCTGAAAGTACAGAGTTACAGTCGTTTCAAGGTCGAGCTCCTAAAATCAAGAAAAAGCAAGATGAGGAAGTTTGATGGCAAGGATCTGGTGAATTGGATACTTCAGATGGAGCAATATTTTGATCTACATGGTGTATAACTGTTACAAAAGGTATGTATTGCATCTTCATATTTAGAACCAGATCAATTTTTATGGTATGAAGGGCTTTGTTCTCGTAAAAAACTTGTTACGTGGTCAATTTTCACGGAGGAAATGATAGCACATTATGAGGATACAAAGAGCAACACCTTCTTTAGAGCAACACCACAACAATTGGAAAGAGTAAAAGAGCTTTGTGACATAATGGAAAGCAAAATTATGGAAACCAGGAAGCATACCCCTCACAACTATAAAGATGGAAGTGTTGTTTATCCTAGCCTTCCACAACCTACAAGGGTTACACCACAACAATTGGAAGAAAAAAGAGAAAAAGGGCTTTGTTACAATTGTGATAGCAAATGCACTAAAGGTCATAGGTGTGCTGAGAAGAAATTATTTTACATAGAATATGAAGAGGAGGAAGAAAAGGATCAAGAAACATCAAAAGAAGAGGATATACGCCAGGACACCACCCCAGAGAAAGAAGAAATGAATCAGACCATATCTTGTAAAGCATTGACAAGAATTATCACTCCTCAAACTCTCAAGATAGAAGGACATATCAAGAAGAAAAAAGTGCAAGAAGTGAAATATCACATCGAGAAAGCAGAAATGAATCCAACCATATCTTGTAATTCAATGGACGAAATTACCACTCCTCAAACTATCTAGATAGAAGGACACATGAAAAAGAAAAATGTTCAAGAAGTGAAAGATCACATCGAGCATCGAGAAATGAATTCGACCATATCTTGTAAAGGACTGGAAGAAATTACCACTCCTCAAAAGATAGAAGGACATATCAAAAAGAAAAAGGTTCAAGCAGAGAAAGATCACATCAAGCATCAACAACAAGTTCTCCAACTTTTAAAGGATAATGCCACTTCGGTGCAAAATCAAACGAAACAACAGGTAGATAAACATCATAGTGAAAAATGTTTTGATGTAGGTGATTGGGTATTTTTACTGCTACATCTCAAGCAAGCTATTTATGAGAAGGAAATGTTGGCAATACTACATGCACTTAAAAAATGGTGACCTTACTGAATGGGAAGACTCTTCAAGGATGAGGATGTGGAAGCATTGTTTTGTGCTATTTATATTATCCAACCAAATTGGATAAATGAAGCAAGGGATGAATGGAAGAAGGACGAAGAAGTATGGCCACTTATTCAAAAGTTGCAAAAGATCCCAATTCAAGCAATATTGCCAGAAATTGAAGAGGAAGGAAAAATCATATTGGAACCTGGAGCAGTCACAGAAACAAGAACCCGATAGCTACAAAATCGATCAATTTCAGAGTATCTCATCAAGTGGAAGAACTTACCCATTGAATATTCCACATGGGAGGACAAGAATTTTATACAGAAGCATCAAGAACTACTCAAGCGTTGAGGACAACGCTTTTTGAAGGAGAGGGGCATGTTAGGCCCCTATACTACTAGTGTAACCCCTTATTCTTATTAGTATAACCCACTTATTATATTGATGTACCCATGTAGTGCCCATATTGTTACTATTGTGCCCCATAGAAGCCCACTATTTTTATTATTGTGCCCTTACATTATTATTGTTATGTCAGCTCTGATTATGTTATAACCCCTTAGACTCCTATATATAGAAAGGAGGTCTTTTCATTTGTATCATCCAAGAATTGTTCATTTATGTAATGTAAAGGAGGTTGCCCCCTTGAAGAGGCTGAATTCTAAGGTGTTGATCTATCTTTTCTATATTTTCTTGAGCTGGTTTCATAACACTTTTCTCCCACTTGTTTCTAAACAATAGGTGAAATTACATGCGAGGAACAACCACTTCAACAAATTTCTTCTATTATAATATTCCTTTACCATCTGTAGGAATTTCTTTGGTGATATACTAGATTTGTTTCAATACTGGCGTTGATCAGAAATCTCTGTTAAAATAGAAAATAGAATTAGCCATGGCGTAAAACAAACTTTGTAAACAAACTCTAATTATGCCCAAAACAATCAGAAAAATCAAGCATCTTTTTCAATTAATATGATAACGGCCCCTAGAAGTGACAAGTGACAAGAGCTGAGTGTTATAGGAGAAATGGATATCGGAAATTTTAACAATGGGCACAAACGAAAAACACTGATATTGGGAGGCTGTGATACGGAGACGCGATATCTTATTGAACTCATTTTAAATAATGTATCAGGTCTAGATATCGGATGTGAGTGGAATATCAGAAGTCGGAAGTGAGAGGGATATGATTATGGGAGATCAGATATCAGAGGGAGTGTTGTATCAGAGGTCAGAGATCAGAGGTTATATCTCTATGGGAATATCGATGGAGTACCATATCAGATTTTGTTTAAATGTGTCTTGAAAGGAAATCTTTGATATGCATTGCCTCTAATATGCGGGACTGGAATGTGGGTGTAAAGATATGTCGAAGACTTTTGTTTTATGAACCAAAGATTTCATGTTAAAGGGGTCTTTATAAGAGATCTTTAATATTAAAATATCCATGTATTCTGATATGTGTAATGAAAATAATTACAACCACTTTATTAAATGGGTTCGAAACTTTGGATAATGTTTTGTTTAGCCTCTTCGTAATATAGTTTGGACTTTGATACTGGGAATTCTCAAAAGGATTCTTCTGATGTCAAAGTCCCTATGACTCAAAAATATGATATTAGATTCGATATATGCATTCTTTCCATTAGGTCTTTCTCCGCTTTTATCAACAAGTCAATTCATAATATAAAATCCACTTTGTAATATAAGAGTTGGTCTTGGTCTCGGGGGATATGGAATGAATTAAATAAAATATTTACAATTGAAAATTAATTATCTACAAATAAATAAATTTATGAAAGAAAAGTAATGTACAATTTGTACATTTTAATAGGCCAAGGTAGTGAAAAATATCCAACATTCAATGAGGCGCCTTTTTCAAACCAAACAACCAAATGAGATCAATTGAGTTTTGATAGGAATACAAAAACAGATCAAACTCATTGAAGCAATCCAAACTCAAAAAATTAGAAAGAAACATTACCAAGATTCAATCAAAGGATCCCCATAATGAGAATTAAGTGAATAATGAAGGGGTTGTGTTTTTACCACAACAGGAACTCAAGTGTATGTGGAGATCTAAGGGAACTAGATCCACCAATTTCAAGATTTTGTCACCAGTCATAGTCTAACCGCATGCTGCCACCCAACGTTGATATCTGACGGTTCCGGCTAACGGTCAGCGCATGTGACCTCACTTCCTGACGGTGTCGGCTGACAGTGTTTCTTACCCCCGACGGTTCTAGCATTTGCACCTGTTGCAGTCTACCCCGTGGTGGGCTCCAGTATTGTAGCAATAATGCTACAACTCCTGGAGCTCCCTATCTCTAATTTTATCAACCCGGTAGTTCGTATAAACTTGGAAGCGACGGTGCTGTATGCACAAGTACTAGCTCTTGTCGCAGCTGTCACTTGGTCAGCTGGCACAAGTCCGCTAGGGCTCAAGCCAACTTCTATATGCTCTCAGAAGAAGCTTTATGAGTGATGGACGAAAGCTAACTCAAAGGAAGCTAATCTACTTGCGGAAAGAAACTGAAAGCCAAAAAGAAATGCAAACCCTAGCAAACCCTAATTCTACCAACTAGTCCTACTGATGCAAAAATGAGAATGAAAACTATGAGAAGAGATGCCATTACTTCTAGGAAGGTAAAATGCATGTGTCTAAGTTATCACTATCTGAAGAAAACATCTTTTTGTATTTTTGATTAAGTTGTTGGAATTATCATGCATGTGCTTCTAACTAGTTTTCCACTGTGCAGGGATGGATCAAGGGATGAAATGCTTTGGGAAAGGTTGGGATGGTACAGAGATTGTCTAAGGGATACCTGACATTCTCTCTGAGAGTTTCACAAAGTTTGGATGACATGCAACTGTGTTTATGAACTTCTACAGGAAGTCTGCAGGGGTTTCTACAGGATAGTCCTGTAAGTCTTCTACAGGATGTTCTGTAATTCTTCTACAGGATGTTTACGAATTGGATTTTTGAGGATGGATGGTTGATGGAAGATGCATGGATGGTTATGGAGGTAGGATGGGGGTCTGAAGTGACCTAGGAACTGATGGATGGAGTGATGAGATGATATGTGGAAGGCTGATTTGGCTTTAAGGTAGTTGAGGCAACAATGGAGAAGAAGGTAAGGTAACGTGGAAAAAGAGCAGATGGGAGATGAGGGAACAGACTTGGTGATGGAGGAGCTGATCTGAACGAGGCTCAAATGAATGAGGAGGTGATGAAGGTGATAGAGATGCCCTGCAAAATGCTCATTCAAACAAATCAAGGAATTCTTGCAAACAAACCAAGTCCTAGCTAACTCAATCCAACTGTCAATGAAATGAATAAACAACAACTTTGTTTGGAAAGAGAACCATATACATCACGTGAGCAAGAACATGCCAAAAGATCTAAATGCATAACAAACTCCTACCGATCTATTATAAACATGAAAAGCTACTTGAACCATCAAAAGAAATCTAAATAACAAAGAAAGATCTAAATCTAGATAGCAGATTTTATTTCAAGAACGCAGCAAAACACATAAAGATAAACAAAGGAGGTACTGGGCGCTTGAGATGGGCCCAAACCCAAGAGCTACAGCCTCCCATGAAAGATTTAGAGCTGGTGCAAAGCTGGATCCATCTTTATTAATCAAGAAATGAAAAGTACATCAAAACTGTCCATAAGGAGAGCTTGAGAATGAGCTGAAAGCAAAGCTAATCCATGGCCTAAAAATCGAACTACAAGCTAGCTAACTAATGGCTAAAACAAAATGACTAACTAGCTACAAAAATGACTACCAACTAGCTAACCCCAAAAATGACTAACTAGCTACACAAAATGACTACCCACTAGCTAACCAAAATGAGGCCCCAAGCCTTCTTATTTATACAATTTTGAGGACCCAACAGTCCTCCTAAAAGTTAGGGACTTGGCTGCCCAAGACTTGTAGTTAACAACAGTCCAACTTGACTTGCTTGGCTGCCCATGAGCTGATTGATTCGGTGGCCTTTGAACTCCGAGCTGATGGTGGAGAATTCGAGGTAAGGGCCCATAAATGAGGGGGACACCTTCCTACAAATCCTCTAGCTTGTTCTCCCACGAATTTGGCTGCCAAGTGCTCATTAAGACCTTCAAATTTGTCTCCAAGTTGACCAACAAGGCTACACAAAGCACCCATTAGACTTGTTGGCATAATGACTAACCAAATTCACTCTATTAACATAAAAATAATAAAAAACATGCAATAAACAAATGAGAATGGTGGATTAAGTCAAATTAGGAAGTTGAATGAGCCCAAATAATTGTACATTGTTGGGGCTCATCATCACCCCCCTACTGAAAGTGTTGCTCATCCTCTGAGCAACCAAATCTCTCCCCTTGTCTTTGATGGCCTTGGTGACTTCCTTGGCTAGCATTTCGGCCGATTTCTCCTTTGGCTTCCCGCTTTTCAGACTTTCCTGTAGAAACTGTTCGCTGGCTTCCTGTAGAAACAGTCTCTGTCTTCCTGTAGAAACAGTCTGCTAACTTCCTGTAGAACCAATTTTCTCTGATTTGCTTGGTTGGGGGTGCCTTCTCCTTGAACTGTGCTGTGGCAGCCTTCATCTTCTCCTCCTTTCTGCTCTTCTCCCTCATGGCCTGCTGCTTTTCCTGTTGAATTCTCAGCCTTGTTATGAGTGTGCAAGTACATGCAATCATATGGAAGAAATGGTGGCCTTGGCATTTCCTAAAACCTGCAACGTGAGGGGACTCGTATGTTTTGTAACAAGGAAGTTGGTTAAATTCACAAAATAAGCCATGGTCATGTTTCCAAGCAACAGGAATATGATAAAGGTGTTTTCTATGGCTTTTTTTTTTTAATAGCAATTGCTACTACATTACCTTCCACAAAAAGAGTAATAGGAAGCAATAACAGCGCAGCAATTGGTGCCATGCACATGAGCAAATTCATAGAGTGAAGCTTCTCTGCCTCAGAGGTAAGCAGGAGCCCCTGAACAACTGATTTCAATGCTCTGGCAGCCGTTGATCCTAGGCAAACCAAAAAGCCAAAAAGGTGGAATAATGGCTCACTGTTGCTTGCAATAACAATGCCAAATACCACAGGCACCAAGGCCATATAAACCACAAAAGACTCCCTCTTACATGTTTTTATAAATGCAAAATATTGCTGTGAAGAAGGGAGTTGTTGCCCCAATAGCTTGATTGAAGGAGACTGGCAAATAGCGTAGAGAAATATTGCCACAAACAACCGAGAAGGAGGAAATGAAGCTCAGTGCCAATATCTCAAGAAACTGTCTCCTGAAGATGATGAACTGCATTGGTACAATCTCTAACCATGAAATTGCCAGAAAACCATAAAATGAACAGGCACACATGTGCAACATTGTGAGGAATATTGGGTATCTGCATCCAAAAAACTAAGTAGGCATTTGTTAAGCAATAGCACACCAATATTGGAAGAGTACCAAGCTGCAATAATGAGAGCTGTTGTAATAGTCTGGGACGCAGGAAATGCACCATATTTTCCTTCTCCTGTTCTCGATTTAGACATCTCCAAACTAGCTTGGATCTGTGACATAATCCCTTTACAATCCTGGATCATTTGCATAAAATTCTGATATGATACCTTACTCTGTTTTAACAATTATGTTCATGCATGCAAAAGACCCTAACCACATTTTTTTCTTCTATTCTCTTCTTTTTTCTTTGGCAGAAAGAGATCTGAAGGACATTAAGAATTCTTCAGCTATCTGGTTATGAGAGGAAGAGTTTTCTTCTACAGAGAGAGGACAGAGACCAAGTTTCTTCTCAGGGCAAATTCAGATATGAAAATTTTAAAAGTTACATCCATAGGCTGGCTCTCACAGCTGCATATGCCTTCTTTATAAGAGAATTTTAGACCAGAAACGTGGAGAGATGCAAAAAAACTGAGAAATTCCATGCAACACACAATCACACTGCTATTTTTGACTTACAGGCAAACTGGTCTCTAATTCTCTTGCTCCAGATAGTCAATTCACCACCTTTCAAAATATATATCATGCGTGGAAGAGTGCTTCCGAGCCTACCCTTCTCGGAACTCCAAATCTGATGAGGGAAAGCTCAGGTTTCTTTGTTCCAAAACGCTATGTCATACTTCCTGTAGAAGACCCACCCGTTTCCTGTAGAACGTGATTGCATAGGTGGGTTAAAAATGTGGCCGAGAAAACTTGGTGGAGGATGACAAGTTAATAGATTGTGCAGACTTCAGTTGACGATGTGGCAAGTGCAGATGAACAACAGCCTTTGAATTTCAGCTGAGCGCTCAGATTACACGCGTGATTTTTGGGGTGAGGTGGCACATACGTGTGCTAGCCCATGCAATTGTTGTTCCATCATGAACTGCAGTTGTTGACTGTGTGTTCTCTGCCTGTGATCTCATCCACCCGTTGCATTGGAGTTTAAACAACCAACACTGTCCATTTTTTCCTTCACGTGCATGGCTGAGCGCACGTGTCTCATTCACCCACCAAGTGCTGTTGAACTAGATGTGGGTGGCTAGTTAGCTGGCCACCGATTTTTTCAATCCTAACCATCTCATTCATTCATGCAATGTTCAGATTAGATTCATGCAAATAGAGGAATCGGTTTTGTCACGTACCTGAAAGTCAGTTGGCCGCTGTGAAGCTTTGCTGCATGCATGTGTTGATGTGGTTGCATGGTGGCTTGATTGATGATTCATGGCTGTTTTTTCTGTGCAGGTGTCTTCTGGATGGATCCAAGCTCCAGACAATCGTTTCCACGTTCAACTCTGCCCGTTCAAGCTGCTGCCATTGAATTTTCTCAGGACCAGAACTTCTTTTTGCCATTTCTCCCAAATGGCAAATCGGATTGAGCTGAAACTCAGTGGGCATGTTCCTACCATCATGATGCATCTCCCATAGAAAATTCGTGATCAATGGATGCACGGATTTCGAGAAAATTGGAAAATGGCTGAAGATTTCAGAGCTCGATTTCTCAGAAACCGTGCATCGGAATTGGCTGAAACTGCTTGGGTAGGCTACTATCACCCACGTGCATCTCCCCATGAAACAGGTTTTGAAACGGATGCACGATTATGGAGAAAATGCAAAAATGGCTGATGGTGATGGAGGCTGATTTCTTGGAAACCATGCACCGGAATTGCATGAAACTTCTCAGGCATGTTGTCATCGACCTTGTACAATTCCCCATAAAACGGTTTTTTAAATGGATGCATGGTTCTCAAGTTATGGCAAAAACAAATTCTGCTCTATGTGTTTTTGGCTTCAAGGCATTTTGCATGTGTTTGCATGGTATGACAAAATGAATTTTGGCTGTGATGCAGGTATGGAGATGATGGAGGAGGAGTGGGAAGATTTCATGAGGACTTCTGAACCTTTGAGGAAGCTACCATGCTTGCCAAACCACTTTTTGAAATGCATGCCTAGTTTCCCACAATTTCTACAGGAAGTTCCTGTAGAAGCACAATGAGAAGCACAAGGAGGCGAAAAAAATGATGGATGAAGGCAAGGGATGGACACACAAGTGCTTGTAGGCCTAATCAATAGATTCCCACCATTAAATTCACTTTTGAAATTGGATTTGGCTCGTCCAAAGGTTCTACAGGATGTTTCCTGTAGAAATACAGAGCTTCCTGTAGAAGGCAAGAAAGATCCTTTGACCTTGATTTGAGTGCTCCTCCTGTCATGAAACGTCCTTCTTTAACCTGCAATGTCATTGCTGCAACATGAAATGGAGATTAACTTTATTTTTCTTTTTCTTTTTTCACTTTTTTTTTGGAAAACAACTAGGGCGCCTCATGGAGGTTTTCACCCTAATTGCTGCCTTGGGCGCCTCCAAGGGAGGTTTTCACCCAAAGATCTTTTTCTCTTTTCTCTTTTTTTTCCAACCCATTGACCGCCTCATGGAGGTTTTCAATCGATGAGCCAATCTAAGGCGCCTCCGAGGAGGTTTTCACCTTAGATTTCTATTTTCCTCTTTTTTTATTTTTTTCTTTTTCTTTTTTCTCTTTTTCTTTTTTTTCTACCCTACCCTACTTGAAAAAAACAAAATCATTTTCAAGTATAAGAATACTTCCAATGGAGCCATGTGCACATCGAGATTAGCGACAAGATGATGTGAAGGCTCGGAATGCATACTTTGACAACTATCCAAGTTTCAGAGACAAAATGATCTGACTTTGAAAGTACAAAACATAGCTGAGGAAGAGAGTACTGCTGCAACTGAGTGACCTTCTGAAACCATATCTCAATATAGCTTTGATATCCTTGGTTCTTTTGCTGATCTGGATCATTCTTCATGTCACCTTCTATCATGACTTTCTCATCTTCCTCTTTTTGCTGATCTTTCTCTTGAGTACATGGAGGATTTAATGGTAACCATGAGGGATCTTTCTTTATCTCTGCTTCTGATGTCTTATCTTTATCAAGTGCAGCCCATGGTTCTTTGATCTCCTCTTTTGAATCTTCTTTTACTGGATGTGATCCTTCAATGCTTTCAAGATGATCTCTTGTTTGCAATGCTTTTCCTGAGCTATGGTGAAGATCATTGGGCTCAAGAGGAGTTGTTTGGATATGTTGTGCCTCAGATTTGCAATGGGGTTGAGCTGCTCCATTGTATGGTTTTGGAAATGGTACGGGTAGTTGAGTGGAGGTGTGAAATTGAGATGGAGATGGATGGCATTGCGATTGGGTAGGCATTTGAGGTTGCCTTGGTGGAGGAGTAGGCGATGGTTGTGGATGAGCAGGTGGTGGAGGAAAATGAGTGGGATGAGAGTTGTATTGGGGCCTCCACTCCTGATAAGGTGCATTCCACTAAGGCTGTGGCTGAGCATAAGAGTGAAATGGATGAGCAACTGGTTGGCCATAATATGGATCTGTGAAGGAACAAGGAGGATATGACCAAGGAGGAGGTGTAGACCAGGAAGGATGAGCAGGGGGACCCCAAGTGGCTTGATATGGGTCATAATAGGTCTCGGATATCCCTTGCAGTTCCTGCAGGTA
This sequence comes from Pinus tabuliformis, assembly GCA_031772625.1. Taxonomy (NCBI): domain Eukaryota; kingdom Viridiplantae; phylum Streptophyta; class Pinopsida; order Pinales; family Pinaceae; genus Pinus; species Pinus tabuliformis. The sequence goes on along the minus strand of CM062819.1, from coordinate 1,491,543,887 downwards.
AGATCTAGGTCCATGTGGCCTCCTTTGGTTCATATAATAGAGTGATTCAGTGGCTCCCTTGGCTCTTTGATATGCAGCTTTGATTCTGGGCAAGGAAGGGCACTGATCTGTAGGATGGTATTCTTCACATACAAAACACACTTCTAGGGAGTGCATTGGACATTCGTTCCTAGGATGCTTTTTAAGGCACCTAGGACAAAAAATGACCAAAGCCCTCTTGGCCTCCTCTTGCTTCTTCTGGATCCGCAAGGTATCCAGTTGCATGGCAAGAAACTGCCTCATATCACTCTTGAAATCTTCGATTTGATTTTCAAATTCATCTTTGGACAAGATGTTTCTCCCAACATCTCTACCTGTAGCCATTTGCTCCAGAGGAATGTTTTCTTCTTCTTCTCCCCTAGAGGTTCTTTAAATATGCCTTGATGTCCATGTTGTGGGGAAAAGTATCCGACTCGGATGACCCTATCCCTACTCTAAGGGTGACAGTCCTTAGCAACAACTGAAAGTAAAGCTTTGATATTTTCCTTTATGAAAGTACAGAGAAGGAAGAAAAGATTGACCAACCGGTGTCTTTCGCTTTTGTCGATCCTGTCCTCTCTCTTTGTCTCTTGTTCCCAGCTCCTTGCTCCCTTTGCCGGCCCAGCTACACATAGATCCTGCACAAACAAGAGAGGGAAACTACAAGAAACATGTACTCATAACTGATGCATGGATTAGAGTGAATCAGATATACAAGTAAATATAATACATCAATGCAATACAAGTATATAGGAGAACATTCAAAGCTTTATTGATAGAAGTAAAAGGGTTCTGAGAAGGTTACAACCATCAGTGGCTCCAATCCAGCAGCACCTCCCCAGCAGCAAGAAATCTCCTCTTCACCTCTATAAAAGCAATCACCCAATAGCTCTAACTGTAAACCAACAGCACTTCCTTGCTTTGCACAAAATTCCAGCCTCCTTAGACCTCATAGAAGAGCTCTATATATAGGAGAGAAGAAGAGAGGATGAGTCAGCTTGAGGCTGGCATGAAGCTGACCAGTGTCCCCTCCCTCTTCAGTTAAACTTCAATTCTTGAGTCCACTTGGAGATCCTTGCTTACACATGGAGATCAAGTACCTCTTACTCATCACAGGGCGAATCCCATGAACCAAGTGTCAGTTTGGAAGCTTCCTGGGCAATTGACACCTTGCAGAATGACTGTGCCACTTGGCCAATCTCGCCCAGCGCAGGTAGCCTTCATTAGATTTGACTTTCAGCGCAGGTACAAGGAGGAGCAGTTGCATTCCAGCGCAGATGCTCAGTGGAGCAGCTGACATGATCTAAAAATAGCCTGTTTTTGAGTGTTTTCAGGTGGAGAACTGATGGGAAGTGCTGTGGTTTGCTGACCTTGTTCTTCTAGGGGTAAGAACAACATGTTTAGGGACTGAGGATCCCTGTAATTATCGACATTTCATGCTCCATGTTGCGAGGCACAAAAATGTCTATAACAGTTGCCCCCTAAAGTATGAGGCCGTTTATCGGGTGAAATGCTTTATCCAGAGGGTCCGAAGTTCATTCAAGTGCTGAGAGGTGCCCTGTAATACAATACAATACAATACATTATTTTTCATTCTGTTTTCATGATCTAGCTGAGGCGGGCATTCCCATGCTCAGCTTTATAAATACATTTTGGTACATAGAACAGACGATCGTCTGATGGTAGACTGATAATTTTCTGCTGAAATTATCATCCTTTGAGTAGGATGATCATCTGCTGCAATGATGTACATGACAAATGCTTTTATATTTCCTGAATATGTATCGCAGCCCGGATGGATGAAACTAGATCCGGGGTCTTCAAACTCGTTCGATCTTCACTCTAAGTACAAGTCGATCCATGTGAGAATTTCGCTGAAGTCGAACATGGAGAGACATCGTTTGATTATCGGTCAATGATGAAAACCGTTAACAAGCGCGAGAGGAATCACCGATAATGATAATGACCCTCAAGGTACTGCAGTACAATTCACGTGGCGTGAATAAAGGACTTGGTGTCGAACGCCACGCAAAATCTTCTGGTCGAAGGTCATTGATGTATACTTGTCGCCGGAAGTGAGAAACTTGCCATTGAGGCATGCAAGCTTCAAAGTACTGATGGGGTTGTTGCTAGACCAACTTCTTGGATAATGAGCTGAAGTCGACAAGAAGCGATCCGTCAAAGGAGGGCCTTAATGAATCCCACATCAATGACACGGAACGGGGCTAATGATTTTAGTGGAGGTGAAAACAAACTGTGATATATGATTCAGGGTGGCGATCATGAATGGATGAAGGATAATGTATGGCAGTGGATGGGACACGGTTGACACTTTCAGAATGACCTCTCTTGAACATATAACGACACTGATGCGATGGATCGGTAGCATTACCCCAAATGTGGACGGTTTGGCGAAGACCATGGTGATGAGACCGGTGAATGAAACAACCCAACCCGATGTGGAACGGAGGAAAAGTGTCATGTTCAAGAGCGACTTGCTACCATTAAACTTTGATGTTCTCCCAATTTTTCCCCAGTCATTTCTGACCAGTACCTCTTTATTTTTGTCAAGCTTGAGGAGGATAACATATGCTTGTTCTATAACCTGCCCTTCGGGCAAGCCCATCGCTATGATTTAACGAGCTTAGGGATAGGGAAACTCGTTCTCATCTAAAGACAAGTTTGTCGCTATTTAATCATTTTTAACGAGTCTAACGACAAAGAAAACTCGGTCCTTTTCATTTTTAGAGAGTCTGAAAAGGTACAGAAAGTTAACTCCATAATTCCTTTTTCGTCATCTAATCCCTTAAGTCCGAAAAAGTATAAAACAATACAGAAGGGATGGGTGTTCGGTTGCTTTAACGAGCCGAACAAAACAAGCGCTCGATCTTTTTGTGCAATAATCCCTCAGGTCCAAAAAGATTAAAATCTAGAGGAGGGATAGCGTTCCGGTCGTTTAACGAGCTGGAAGGCCAAAACTCGGCAAACTTTTCATATTTTACGAGTCAGTGAAAAGAGCTCAAAGAAGACTCGTCTTTTGAGGAACGAGTGATAAACAGGGATAGCAGCAGATTCCAGGTACAAATTGGAATTTTCCAATCACGGCAGTGTCACAAGGATGGCTAGGTGAAATCACTCTTCGCAGATGTTCCTCAAAATGGGTAAACACACATATGGGGGTGAACGACCGGCCAAATGACAGTGGAGGTGATGGATGAAAACACGACCAAGGCTTTTAAGGCTGATAAATTTACAATCGCAATGATTATTTACCGAGATAGGTTCATTTTTTAATGAACTTGAACTCTGGAGGAAAGCCTGCTCATAAACTTATGTTTATTTTTTAACGAGCATGAACTATGTGCTAAAACTGCTCGATATGCCCCCAGCATAATAATGCAACGGAGGTCCATGCCCCCTAGTCTTTATAGGGTCATTCCATTTTTTAACAAGGTTGACACAGTAAAGAACTATCCTTATTTCATTTTTTAACGAGGTTGACCTGAGATAGGAACTATCCTCGACTCCTTGTTTCATTTTTTAACGAGGTTGACACGAGATAAGAACCGTCCTCGGTGCCGACAAAATATCTAGGAATCTTCCGAATCCAACCAGAAGATTGGATTAGATTTCATTTTGTAGGTTTCCACCGTGGCCACTTCCGCCAGATTACTTGGAGGCGGTAGGGCGAAAGTACCCATTAAGGCAGGGTCTTTTAGGAGACCTACTCCGATATTTTGAAGCCAATGATTCCTTCCATGGATCATTGGAATGCTTCCTGTAACTTGTGAACTGTTGGGGAGAAAAGTTTGTTGGTCGACGATTGTAATTCCTTCTTGGAAGGGAAATGCAATCTTCCTGAAGTAGGTCGACACAACCGCGGCCATGGCATAGATCCAGGGCCTTCCTAGTAGGATGTTGTAATCGAGGTTTCCATCAATTACTTCAACATCAATTTTTACTGTTTTGCCCCCCAGTTCAACTTGCAAGTTACTTAAAATCCCGTATGGAGTGTATGATCGTCCATCAAATGCTTTTAACGTCGTTGACGATTTCGACAAGGGTGGTGAGCCTAAATCTTTCCAGCAACTCATCGACATAAGACATGTAGATGCCCCCTCATCAATAATTGTTCGATGAACAGTTTTGTTGAGGGCTTTCACTTGAATAAGGAAAGCTAGTTGAGCTGGTAACTGAGGGTCATATCCTTTATGATCAAAGGCCACAAGATTGGAATTCATTAGGCCAATCCCACCTATTGCTGATAATAACGCTTGCTCTTGGGAGGGGCAATTTTGTGGTACTTCAAGTGTCGACATAGTGGACGGCGATTGGGCCAGGTCCTTTACTATATTATAATTCTGTGCTTCTTTGGCACGAGGATTAGATGTCGATTTGTGTACTACTCCCTTTGGCGACTTTATCATTGGCTCAGGAACGATGGGTGGCACAACTTCGGTCAAAGCTGTCGTCGAACTACTAGGTTGTTCATTAGCCTTGTTATTTGACAGCCATGGATTCCCGTAATCTTTATTCCTTGTCAAAGCATTATTCTGCTGCTTTGAGGTAGACAACATAAGCACTTGGGATCGGGAAGCATTTTGATTAGCAACCAGATTTTGACCAGGATTAGGAAATGGATCAGTCAACACAGCTGAGGTTTTCGGACTCTTAAAGAATCTTTTAAGCTCAGCTTTGCATGGACAATCTGCTGTCCAATGATCCTCATCGCATATATGACACCCCGAAGGGGGTTTCCCTTTTCTCCCTTTCTTTTTCTTCTTGTCTCCTGGTTGCTTCAGTTGTTTGCCCTTGTCGTCCGACACGGCACTTACTTCCGAGGCAAGAAGTTCTTCATTTGCATTTTGATTCGAAGTCTTACGGGTTTTCTTAGACGAATCCCGTGTTGACTTTGCATTTGCAGTGCCAATCACACCATCGCCGGCATGAGAGTCACTATTTGATCCAGGAGGGGGAGGAATTGAAAATTCCGGTCTAGGGGCGTCAGGTATCTTGTCATAGAGCGTGCCAGACTGAGTATATACTAAGTCTAAATACTGGGCACGAGCAATAACTTGCTCCTCTGTTACGACGCCTCCCTTGGCCACATCTTCTGTTATAGCAGGAAGAAGCGACTTTATAAACCACTCAGCTAAAAGCTGATCTGGAACATAAGTCTTTACCATTCTGCGACGACGACGCCACTCATGTATATGATCTGATATATGTGTGGCCGTTGTCTGCTTGAAATTGGTTAAGATCTCGGTTCCAGTTTCGTACCTTATAGGTAACTGAAAGTGTGTTAAGAAAGTCGTGGCTAGGGAACTAAAATTGTCGAAAGAGGCTCTAGGTAATTCAATATACCATTTAGCCGCCGGACCAGTCAATGTCCTCTGGAAAAGGCGAAGCCTTATCGAATCATCATTCAAGGTATTCGACGAACACCACAGATGGAAAGTCATCACATGATTCGACGGGTCTTCGCCAGGATTTCCATTGAATTTAGGAATGTCCGAAGGAAGTTTGTGAGGAATCGCTGGCCACCAATGGGCATAGGCGATTGGATCATTCGTCGATCGATGTAAATCTGGTAATTCTAGAGTCGCCACGAATGGCAACTGCTGATTTAGGTTTGGCGAGGCGTACCCAGGATACGATGGAATCGCCTGAGCAGTAGGCCTTTGCATACCAGCATAATGCAACTGATGTTGATAGGACTGATATGGTTGGTGGGCTTGGCCACTGTAAAGTGGTTGATTTAACCCGTTCTGAATATAGGGTTGCCCACTATTTGCAAAGATCTGTCGCTCAGATCCCTGGTACACCTGTTGAAACTGAGGTTGTTGGTATTGCATCATCCATGGCTGCGAAGCCATGTTTTGCTGTGCGATACTAACCGACGGACCAAGATGCGGGGTTATGGTTCCCGTTTGTATCTGTGTCGTCTCGGCAGTTGTCGATTGTGGTTGTGTTGCAGGGTCAAGGGGCTGTTGCATTACAACTTGGGGTTGACATACAACAGGCATCGATTGAACTTGCGACACGGTTACAATTGCTGGCGTCGTCGGGATGCTAGACATAGGTACACATTGTTGCATGGAATATACAACTCTCGGTTGTTGGGGAAACATAGGCACCCAACCACTCGTCGTAACTTCAGTCAAACCTGAATGCGGTTGAAAACTGCCGTATGGGTATCCTCCCGGAGGGGGAAGTGAAAGGGCATATTGCCCCCCATACGGTAACAATCCGGAGCTCAAGGGTATAGATTGCCTTTGAGGACTGGATGGTCCAAACTGATTTCCAAAGGGATCAATTTGTCTAGTTTCAACATAAGAATTACCGGGTATTATACCGGAAGAACAAACTGGAACAGACCAAGTTGTCATAATAGTCCCTGGGTGGACTCCTTCTAGCTGTTGAGAGCTAGTCGGGACAGCTGGTATGCCGACAAACATCGTCGGAGTGACAGCAGGAGCTTCTGCTGTCGCTGTGTCATTTGGCACAGTCCTAGATGTCGACGGTTGCTCAGACATTTTAAGTCTATCCAATAAACTGCCTAATGATTCTACAGGAACTTCCACTGGCGATGGACAAACTTCTGATGCAGAAGGAAAAAGAGTGGTGCCTACTCCAAAATGAGTTGGAGTATTTGCTTGCTGGTCCTCTACGATTTCCTCTATTGCAATCAGACCAGGAGGAAGAGGAAGACCGTCAGGTCCGTAAAAGATTTCTGGTGCCGAAGAAGGGGTTGCTTCGACAGCGACAGTTGTTTGAGCAACAAGACTCTGTGGACCGGTTTCAGATGGAACTGGTTCAGTTATGCAAGTACTTGTCCTCAGACTAGGATCAGTACAACTGTCCCTCTGTTGCTGTTGAACTTCTTCAATAGAGGCAGGGATTCCAGAAATATTAGGAGTGACCAGAATCTCAGATGTTGTTGGAACTGTTGTTCTAACTTTAATGGGAGATTTTGACCCGGTCAAGCGAGTTTGCTTCGTCCGTACTACTCTCGATTCCGGAGACAAAGACGGTTGACTCGCGAGTCTCCTCGAACGACGGAGTTCTAATTGACTTTCCTCCACGGTTGCGGATTACTCGATCAACTAAAATACAAAAAGGGGAATTATGTTTCCGTATTGAATGAATTTTATTAGACGCTTTTAGACACAACTTTGCTTTTTCATGTTTTAAGAGTCGAGAAAAAGCTAAAGATGACTCTAGTCGCCTTCGATGTATTAACGAGCCCGAAGTGACAAATGCTCGGTTGGACTTTTTCAGTTATAGAGTTTGAAAAAGGCCAAAAGAAACTGCTCTGGAGATCTAGGCAGAGGGTGTGCCAAACCTTTCGCGAAACCACAGAATACGTTTTACGGTACGGGTGGTCGATCTTCGTGAATGCTGTGTTCACTGCATCGCGATCAGTAGGGCGGTCGACACGGCTTCCTAAGGATAAAGGATAAATGCCTATAGGGGTCTCCCAATATACGCGATGGTACGCGGGAGCACAAGTCCGTATTAGTGCTATCGTCCCTCAGGAGGAATCACCCACCTTCATAGAGATCGACAGTCACTACGTTTAACGACGCCGGAACACGTCTCTACCTAGACCTCTATTGTGAGCGTTATGTTACAAAGCGTTTTTAGATTCATTCAATATGTTTTAAGTTGATCTTGTTTAGCAGTTTGTCTTTCAGGATCACCACGAGATGTATTGGTACAAATTCCTAAATGCAGCTAAAATGATAAGCAAGCTTTACAATCTTTTTAGCTTTGAAAATCCTAACTACTGAGGGAAAGAAAAACATTATCTTTCCACACAGAGCACAAAGCACAAACTAATGCACTTTCTCCTAGATCAATCACGCAAACTTATCAAAATGCAAATGCAAGATGCATGTATTTCTTTTCTTTTCCCTTAATGTTGATGTAGACAAAAGGAAACTGTTGTATAATTTTCGAATTCAATTTGAAGCGTAAACAAACAAGTTTTGTCTAAAATGAAAAGACGCTTTACAAGCACTTGTTTTGACACTAAAAATGTATGAATTCAAACCATAAAATGAAAAACAAACAAACTCAAACAGCCATGAACAGTAATAAAACTAGCTCTTAAGATCACAAAGACACAAGAGTCTTTTGTAGATCAGCTCTTCAAATCATGAATCTGCTCAGTAAATGAGCAAGAGTAGCAGCCCCTCTACTTCGCTTTTGATATAGTCAAAAGATTTTCGATTTGGTACTCTTTGGTTCAGGAAATGAAATAGCAAAGATACTACAAACACCAACAAGATACTAGGCTCCCCAGCGGAGTCGCCAGTTTGTTGTGGGGAAAAGTATCCGACTCGGATGACCCTATCCCTACTCTAAGGGTGACAGTCCTTAGCAACAACTGAAAGTAAAGCTTTGATATTTTCCTTTATGAAAGTACAGAGAAGGAAGAAAAGATTGACCAACCGGTGTCTTTCGCTTTTGTCGATCCTGTCCTCTCTCTTTGTCTCTTGTTCCCAGCTCCTTGCTCCCTTTGCCGGCCCAGCTACACACAGATCCTGCACAAACAAGAGAGGGAAACTACAAGAAACATGTACTCATAACTGATGCATGGATTAGAGTGAATCAGATATACAAGTAAATACAATACATCAATGCAATACAAGTATATAGGAGAACATTCAAAGCTTTATTGATAGAAGTAAAAGGGTTCTGAGAAGGTTACAACCATCAGTGGCTCCAATCCAGCAGCACCTCCCCAGCAGCAAGAAATCTCCTCTTCACCTCTATAAAAGCAATCACCCAATAGCTCTAACTGTAAACCAACAACACTTCCTTGCTTTGCACAAAATTCCAGCCTCCTTAGACCTCATAGAAGAGCTCTATATATAGGAGAGAAGAAGAGAGGATGAGTCAGCTTGAGGCTGGCATGAAGCTGACCAGTGTCCCCTCCCTCTTCAGTTAAACTTCAGTTCTTGAGTCCACTTGGAGATCCTTGCTTACACATGGAGATCAAGTACCTCTTACTCATCACAGGGCGAATCCCATGAACCAAGTGTCAGTTTGGAAGCTTCCTGGGCAATTGACACCTTGCAGAATGACTGTGCCACTTGGCCAATCTCGCCCAGCGCAGGTAGCCTTCATTAGATTTGAATTTCAGCGCAGGTACAAGGAGGAGCAGTTGCATTCCAGCGCAGATGCTCAGTGGAGCAGCTGACATGATCTAAAAATAGCCTGTTTTTGAGTGTTTTCAGGTGGAGAACTGATGGGAAGTGCTGTGGTTTGCTGACCTTGTTCTTCTAGGGGTAAGAACAACATGTTTAGGGACTGAGGATCCCTGTAATTATCGACATTTCATGCTCCATGTTGCGAGGCACAAAAATGTCTATAACAGTTGCCCCCTAAAGTATGAGGCCGTTTATCGGGTGAAATGCTTTATCCAGAGGGTCCGAAGTTCATTCAAGTGCTGAGAGGTGCCCTGTAATACAATACAATACAATACATTATTTTTCATTCTGTTTTCATGATCTAGCTGAGGCGGGTATTCCCATGCTCAGCTTTATAAATACATTTTGGTACATAGAACAGACGATCGTCTGATGGTAGACTGATAATTTTCTGCTGAAATTATCATCCTTTGAGTAGGATGATCATCTGCTGCAATGATGTACATGACAAATGCTTTTATATTTCCTGAATATGTATCGCAGCCCGGATGGATGAAACTAGATCCGGGGTCTTCAAACTCGTTCGATCTTCACTCTAAGTACAAGTCGATCCATGTGAGAATTTCGCTGAAGTCGAACATGGAGAGACATCGTTTGATTATCGATCAATGATGAAAACCGTTAACAAGCGCGAGAGGAATCACCGATAATGATAATGACCCTCAAGGTACTGCAGTACAATTCACGTGGCGTGAATAAAGGACTTGGCGTCGAACGCCACGCAAAATCTTCTGGTCGAAGGTCATTGATGTATACCTGTCCCGGAAGTGATAAACTTGCCATTGAGGCATGCAAGCTTCAAAGTACTGATGGGGTGTTCCTAGATCAACTTCTTGGATAATGAGCTGAAGTCGACAAGAAGCGATCCTCAAAGGAGGGCCTTAATGAATCCCACATCAATGACACGGAACGGGGCTAATGATTTTAGTGGAGGTGACAACAAACTGTGATCTATGATTCAGATGGCAATCATGATTGGATGAGGATAATGTAACAGTGGATGGGACACGGTTGACACTTTCAGAATGACCTCTCTTGAACATATAACACACTGATGCTATGGATCGGTAGCATTACCCCAAAGGTGGACGGTTTGGCCAAGACCATTTGATGAGACCGGTGAATCAAACAACCCAACCCGATGTGAACTGGAGGCAAGGTGTTCATGTTCAAGATTCGACTTCTTACCATTTTCTTAGATGAATCCCGTGTTTTTTTTGCCCAGTCATTTCATCGCCAATACCTCTTTATTTTTGATCCAGGAGGGGGAGGAATTGAAAATTCCGGTCTAGGGGCGTCAGGTATCTTGTCATAGAGCGTGCCAGACTGAGTATATACTAAGTCTAAATACTGGGCACGAGCAATAACTTGCTCCTCTGTTACGACGCCTCCCTTGGCCACATCTTCTGTTATAGCAGGAAGAAGCGACTTTATAAACCACTCAGCTAAAAGCTGATCTGGAACATAAGTCTTTACCATTCTGCGACGATGACGCCACTCATGTATATGATCTGATATATGTGTGGCCGTTGTCTGCTTGAAATTGGTTAAGATCTCGGTTCCAGTTTCGTACCTTATAGGTAACTGAAAGTGTGTTAAGAAAGTCGTGGCTAGGGAACTAAAATTGTCGAAAGAGGCTCTAGGTAATTCAATATACCATTTAGCCGCCGGACCAGTCAATGTCCTCTGGAAAAGGCGAAGCCTTATCGAATCATCATTCAAGGTATTCGACGAACACCACAGATGGAAAGTCATCACATGATTCGACGGGTCTTCGCCAGGATTTCCATTGAATTTAGGAATGTCCGAAGGAAGTTTGTGAGGAATCGCTAGCCACCAATGGGCATAGGTGATTGGATCATTCGTCGATCGATGTAAATCTGGTAATTCTAGAGTCGCCACGAATGGCAACTGCTGATTTAGGTTTGGCGAGGCGTACCCAGGATACGATGGAATCGCCTGAGCAGTAGGCCTTTGCATACCAGCATAATGCAACTGATGTTGATAGGACTGATATGGCTGGTGGGCTTGGCCACTATAAAGTGGTTGATTTAACCCGTTCTGAATATAGGGTTGCCCACTATTTGCAAAGATCTGTCGCTCAGATCCCTGGTACACCTGTTGAAACTGAGGTTGTTGGTATTGCATCATCCATGGCTGCGAAGCCATGTTTTGCTGTGCGATACTAACCGACGGACCAAGATGCGGGGTTATGGTTCCCGTTTGTATCTGTGTCGTCCCGGCAGTTGTCGATTGTGGTTGTGTTGCAGGGTCAAGGGGCTGTTGCATTACAACTTGGGGTTGACATACAACAGGCATCGATTGAACTTGCGACACGGTTACAATTGCTGGCGTCGTCGGGATGCTAGACATAGGTACACATTGTTGCATGGAATATACAACTCTCGGTTGTTGGGGCAACATAGGCACCCAACCACTCGTCGTAAATTCAGTCAAACCTGAATGCGGTTGAAAACTGCCGTATGGGTATCCTCCCGGAGGGGGAAGTGAAAGGGCATATTGCCCCCCATACGGTAACAATCCAGAGCTCAAGGGTATAGATTTCCTTTGAGGACTGGATGGTCCAAACTGATTTCCAAAGGGATCAATTTGTCTAGTTTCAACATAAGAATTACCGGGTATTATACCGGAAGAACAAACTGGAACAGACCAAGTTGTCATAATAGTCCCTGGGTGGACTCCTTCTAGCTGTTGAGAGCTAGTCGGGACAGCTGGTATGCCGCCAAACATCGTCGGAGTGACAGCAGGAGCTTTTGCTGTCGCTGTGTCATTTGGCACAGTCCTAGATGTCGACGGTTGCTCAGACATTTTAAGTCTATCCAATAAACTGCCTAATGATTCTACAGGAACTTCCACTGGCGATGGACAAACTTTTGATGCAGAAGGAAAAAGAGTGGTGCCTACTCCAAAATGAGTTGGAGTATTTGCTTGCTGGTCCTCTACGATTTCCTCTATTACAATCAGACCAGGAGGAAGAGGAAGACCGTCAGGTCCGTAAAAGATTTCTGGTGCCGAAGAAGGGGTTGCTTCGACAGCGACAGTTGTTTGAGCAACAAGACTCTGTGGACCGGTTTCAGATGGAACTGGTTCAGTTATGCAAGTACTTGTCCTCAGACTAGGATCAGTACAACTGTCCCTCTGTTGCTGTTGAACTTCTTCAATAGAGGCAGGGATTCCAGAAATATTAGGAGTGACCAGAATCTCAGATGTTGTTGGAACTGTTGTTCTAACTTTAATGGGAGATTTTGACCCGGTCAAGCGAGTTTGCTTCGTCCGTACTACTCTCGATTCCGGAGATAAAGACGGTTGACTCGCGAGTCTCCTCGAACGACGGAGTTCTAATTGACTTTCCTCCACGGTTGCGGATTACTCGATCAACTAAAATACAAAAAGGGGAATTATGTTTCCGTATTGAATGAATTTTATTAGACGCTTTTAGACACAACTTTGCTTTTTCATGTTTTAAGAGTCGAGAAAAAGCTAAAGATGACTCTAGTCGCCTTCGATGTATTAACGAGCCCGAAGTGACAAATGCTCGGTTGGAATTTTTCAGTTATAGAGTTTGAAAAAGGCCAAAAGAAACTGCTCTGGAGATCTAGGCAGAGGGTGTGCCAAACCTTTCGCGAAACCACAGAATACGTTTTACGGTACGGGTGGTCGATCTTCGTGAATGCTGTGTTCACTGCATCGCGATTAGTAGGGCGGCCGACATAGCTTCCTAAGGATAAAGGATAAATGCCTATAGGGGTCTCCCAATATACGCGATGGTACGCGGGAGCACAAGTCCGTATTAGTGCTATCGTCCCTCAGGAGGAATCACCCACCTTCGTAGAGATCGACAGTCACTACGTTTAACGACGCCGGAACACGTCTCTACCTAGACCTCTATTGTGAGCGTTATGTTACAAAGCGTTTTTAGATTCATTCAATATGTTTTAAGTTGATCTTGTTTAGCAGTTTGTCTTTCAGGATCACCACGAGATGTATTGGTACAAATTCCTAAATGCAGCTAAAATGATAAGCAAGCTTTACAATCTTTTTAGCTTTGAAAATCCTAACTACTGAGGGGAAAGAAAAACATTATCTTTCCACACAGAGCACAAAGCACAAACTAATGCACTTTCTCCTAGATCAATCACGCAAACTTATCAAAATGCAAATGCAAGATGCATGTATTTCTTTTCTTTTCCCTTAATGTTGATGTAGACAAAAGGAAACTGTTGTATAATTTTCGAATTCAATTTGAAGCGTAAACAAACAAGTTTTGTCTAAAATGAAAAGACGCTTTACAAGCACTTGTTTTGACACTAAAAATGTATGAATTCAAACCATAAAATGAAAAACAAACAAACTCAAACAGCCATGAACAGTAATAAAACTAGCTCTTAAGATCACAAAGACACAAGAGTCTTTTGTAGATCAGCTCTTCAAATCATGAATCTGCTCAGTAAATGAGCAAGAGTAGTAGCCCCTCTACTTCGCTTTTGATATAGTCAAAAGCTTTTCGATTTGGTACTCTTTGGTTCAGGAAATGAAATAGCAAAGATACTACAAACACCAACAAGATACTAGGCTCCCCAGCGGAGTCGCCAGTTTGTTGTGGGGAAAAGTATCCGACTCGGATGACCCTATCCCTACTCTAAGGGTGACAGTCCTTAGCAACAACTGAAAGTAAAGCTTTGATATTTTCCTTTATGAAAGTACAGAGAAGGAAGAAAAGATTGACCAACCGGTGTCTTTCGCTTTTGTCGATCCTGTCCTCTCTCTTTGTCTCTTGTTCCCAGCTCCTTGCTCCCTTTGCCGGCCCAGCTACACACAGATCCTGCACAAACAAGAGAGGGAAACTACAAGAAACATGTACTCATAACTGATGCATGGATTAGAGTGAATCAGATATACAAGTAAATACAATACATCAATGCAATACAAGTATATAGGAGAACATTCAAAGCTTTATTGATAGAAGTAAAAGGGTTCTGAGAAGGTTACAACCATCAGTGGCTCCAATCCAGCAGCACCTCCCCAGCAGCAAGAAATCTCCTCTTCACCTCTATAAAATCAATCACCCAATAGCTCTAACTGTAAACCAACAGCACTTCCTTGCTTTGCACAAAATTCCAGCCTCCTTAGACCTCATAGAAGAGCTCTATATATAGGAGAGAAGAAGAGAGGATGAGTCAGCTTGAGGCTGGCATGAAGCTGACCAGTGTCCCCTCCCTCTTCAGTTAAACTTCAGTTCTTGAGTCCACTTGGAGATCCTTGCTTACACATGGAGATCAAGTACCTCTTACTCATCACAGGGCGAATCCCATGAACCAAGTGTCAGTTTGGAAGCTTCCTGGGCAATTGACACCTTGCAGAATGACTGTGCCACTTGGCCAATCTCGCCCAGCGCAGGTAGCCTTCATTAGATTTGACTTTCAGCGCAGGTACAAGGAGGAGCAGTTGCATTCCAGCGCAGATGCTCAGTGGAGCAGCTGACATGATCTAAAAATAGCCTGTTTTTGAGTGTTTTCAGGTGGAGAACTGATGGGAAGTGCTGTGGTTTGCTGACCTTGTTCTTCTAGGGGTAAGAACAACATGTTTAGGGACTGAGGATCCCTGTAATTATCGACATTTCATGCTCCATGTTGCGAGGCACAAAAATGTCTATAACAGTTGCCCCCTAAAGTATGAGGCCGTTTATCGGGTGAAATGCTTTATCCAGAGGGTCCGAAGTTCATTCAAGTGCTGAGAGGTGCCCTGTAATACAATACAATACAATACATTATTTTTCATTATGTTTTCATGATCTAGCTGAGGCGGGCATTCCCATGCTCAGCTTTATAAATACATTTTGGTACATAGAACAGACGATCGTCTGATGGTAGACTGATAATTTTCTGCTGAAATTATCATCCTTTGAGTAGGATGATCATCTGCTGCAATGATGTACATGACAAATGCTTTTATATTTCCTGAATATGTATCGCAGCCCAGATGGATGAAACTAGATCCGGGGTCTTCAAACTCGTTCGATCTTCACTCTAAGTACAAGTCGATCCATGTGAGAATTTCGCTGAAGTCGAACATGGAGAGACATCGTTTGATTATCGGTCAATGATGAAAACCGTTAACAAGCGCGAGAGGAATCACCGATAATGATAATGACCCTCAAGGTACTGCAGTACAATTCACGTGGCGTGAATAAAGGACTTGGCGTCGAACGCCACGCAAAATCTTCTGGTCGAAGGTCATTGATGTATACCTGTCGCCGGAAGTGAGAAACTTGCCATTGAGGCATGCAAGCTTCAAAGTACTGATGGGGTTGTTCCTAGATCAACTTCTTGGATAATGAGCTGAAGTCGACAAGAAGCGATCCGTCAAAGGAGGGCCTTAATGAATCCCACATCAATGACACGGAACGGGGCTAATGATTTTAGTGGAGGTGAAAACAAACTGTGATATATGATTCAGGGTGGCGATCATGAATGGATGAAGGATAATGTATGGCAGTGGATGGGACACGGTTGACACTTTCAGAATGACCTCTCTTGAACATATAACGACACTGATGCGATGGATCGGTAGCATTACCCCAAATGTGGATGGTTTGGCGAAGACCATGGTGATGAGACCGGTGAATGAAACAACCCAACCCGATGTGGAACGGAGGAAAAGTGTCATGTTCAAGAGCGACTTGCTACCATTAAACTTTGATGTTCTCCCAATTTTTCCCCAGTCATTTCTGACCAGTACCTCTTTATTTTTGTCAAGCTTGAGGAGGATAACATATGCTTGTTCTATAACCTGCCCTTCGGGCAAGCCCATCGCTATGATTTAACGAGCTTAGCGATAGGGAAACTCGTTCTCGTCTAAAGACAAGTTTGTCGCTATTTAATCATTTTAACGAGTCTAACGACAAAGAAAACTCGGTCCTTTTCATTTTTAGAGAGTCTGAAAAGGTACAGAAAGTTAACTCCATAATTCCTTTTTCGTCATCTAATCCCTTAAGTCCGAAAAAGTATAAAACAATACAGAAGGGATGGGTGTTCGGTTGCTTTAACGAGCCGAACAAAACAAGCGCTCGATCTTTTTGTGCAATAATCCCTCAGGTCCAAAAAGATTAAAATCTAGAGGAGGGATAGCGTTCCGGTCGTTTAACGAGCTGGAAGGCCAAAACTCGGCAAACTTTTCATATTTTACGAGTCAGTGAAAAGAGCTCAAAGAAGACTCGTCTTTTGAGGAACGAGTGATAAACAGGGATAGCAGCAGATTCCAGGTACAAATTGGAATTTTCCAATCACGGCAGTGTCACAAGGATGGCTAGGTGAAATCACTCTTCGCAGATGTTCCTCAAAATGGGTAAACACACATATGGGGGTGAACGACCGGCCAAATGACAGTGGAGGTGATGGATGAAAACACGACCAAGGCTTTTAAGGCTGATAAATTTACAATCGCAATGATTATTTACCGAGATAGGTTCATTTTTTAATGAGCTTGAACTCTGGAGGAAAGCCTGCTCATAAACTTATGTTTATTTTTTAACGAGCATGAACTATGTGCTAAAACTGCTCGATATGCCCCCAGCATAATAATGCAACGGAGGTCCATGCCCCCTAGTCTTTATAGGGTCATTCCATTTTTTAACAAGGTTGACACAGTAAAGAACTATCCTTATTTCATTTTTTAACGAGGTTGACCTGAGATAGGAACTATCCTCGACTCCTTGTTTCATTTTTTAACGAGGTTGACACGAGATAAGAACCGTCCTCGGTGCCGACAAAATATCTAGGAATCTTCCGAATCCAACCAGAAGATTGGATTAGATCTCATTTTGTAGGTTTCCACCGTGGCCACTTCCGCCAGATTACTTGGAGGCGGTAGGGCGAAAGTACCCATTAAGGCAGGGTCTTTTAGGAGACCTACTCCGATATTTTGAAGCCAATGATTCCTTCCATGGATCATTGGAATGCTTCCTGTAACTTGTGAACTGTTGGGGAGAAAAGTTTGTTGGTCGACGATTGTAATTCCTTCTTGGAAGGGAAATGCAATCTTCCTGAAGTAGGTCGACACAACCGCGGCCATGGCATAGATCCAGGGCCTTCCTAGTAGGATGTTGTAATCGAGGTTTCCATCAATTACTTCAACATCAATTTTTACTGTTTTGCCCCCCAGTTCAACTTGCAAGTTACTTAAAATCCCGTATGGAGTGTATGATCGTCCATCAAATGCTTTTAACGTCGTTGACGATTTCGACAAGGGTGGTGAACCTAAATCTTTCCAGCAACTCATCGACATAAGACATGTAGATGCCCCCTCATTAATAATTGTTCGATGAACAGTTTTGTTGAGGGCTTTCACTTGAATAAGGAAAGCTAGTTGAGCTGGTAACTGAGGGTCATATCCTTGATGATCAAAGGCCACAAGATTGGAATTCATTAGGCCAATCCCACCTATTGCTGATAATAACGCTTGCTCTTGGGAGGGGCAATTTTGTGGTACTTCAAGTGTCGACATAGTGGACGGCGATTGGGCCAGGTCCTTTACTATATTATAATTCTGTGCTTCTTTGGCATGAGGATTAGATGTCGATTTGTGTACTACTCCCTTTGGCGACTTTATCATTGGCTCAGGAACGATGGGTGGCACAACTTCGGTCAAAGCTGTCGTCGAACTACTAGGTTGTTCATTAGCCTTGTTATTTGACAGCCATGGATTCCCGTAATCTTTATTCCTTGTCAAAGCATTATTCTGCTGCTTTGAGGTAGACAACATAAGCACTTGGGATCGGGAAGCATTTTGATTAGCAACCAGATTTTGACCAAGATTAGGAAACGGATTAGTCAACACAGCTGAGGTTTTCGGACTCTTAAAGAATCTTTTAAGCTCAGCTTTGCATGGACAATCTGCTGTCCAATGATCCTCATCGCATATATGACACCCCGAAGGGGGTTTCCCTTTTCTCCCTTTCTTTTTCTTCTTGTCTCCTGGTTGCTTCAGTTGTTTTCCCTTGTCGTCCGACACGACACTTACTTCCGAGGCAAGAAGTTCTTCATTTGCATTTTGATTCGAAGTCTTACGGGTTTTCTTAGACGAATCCCGTGTTGACTTTGCATTTGCAGTGCCAATCACACCATCGCCGGCATGAGAGTCACTATTTGATCCAGGAGGGGGAGGAATTGAAAATTCTGGTCTAGGGGCGTCAGGTATCTTGTCATAGAGCGTGCCAGACTGAGTATATACTAAGTCTAAATACTGGGCACGAGCAATAACTTGCTCCTCTGTTACGACGCCTCCCTTGGCCACATCTTCTGTTATAGCAGGAAGAAGCGACTTTATAAACCACTCAGCTAAAAGCTGATCTGGAACATAAGTCTTTACCATTCTGCGACGACGACACCACTCATGTATATGATCTGATATATGTGTGGCCATTGTCTGCTTGAAATTGGTTAAGATCTCGGTTCCAGTTTCGTACCTTATAGGTAACTGAAAGTGTGTTAAGAAAGTCGTGGTTAGGGAACTAAAATTGTCGAAAGAGGCTCTAGGTAATTCAATATACCATTTAGCCGCCGGACCAGTCAATGTCCTCTGGAAAAGGGGAAGCCTTATCGAATCATCATTCAAGGTATTCGACGAACACCACAGATGGAAAGTCCTCACATGATTCGACGGGTCTTCGCCAGGATTTCCATTGAATTTAGGAATGTCCGAAGGAAGTTTGTGAGGAATCGCTGGCCACCAATGGGCATAGGCGATTGGATCATTCGTCAATCGATGTAAATCTGGTAATTCTAGAGTCGCCACGAATGGCAACTGCTGATTTAGGTTTGGCGAGGCGTACCCAGGATACGATGGAATCGCCTGAGCAGTAGGCCTTTGCATACCAGCATAATGCAACTGATGTTGATAGGACTGATATGGCTGGTGGGCTTGGCCACTGTAAAGTGGTTGATTTAACCCGTTCTGAATATAGGGTTGCCCACTATTTGCAAAGATCTGTCGCTCAGATCCCTGGTACACCTGTTGAAACTGAGGTTGTTGGTATTGCATCATCCATGGCTGCGAAGCCATGTTTTGCTGTGCGATACTAACCGACGGACCAAGATGCGGGGTTATGGTTCCCGTTTGTATCTGTGTCGTCCCGGCAGTTGTCGATTGTGGTTGTGTTGCAGGGTCAAGGGGCTGTTGCATTACAACTTGGGGTTGACATACAACAGGCATCGATTGAACTTGCGACACGGTTACAATTGCTGGCGTCGTCGGGATGCTAGACATAGGTACACATTGTTGCATGGAATATACAACTCTCGGTTGTTGGGGCAACATAGGCACCCAACCACTCGTCGTAACTTCAGTCAAACCTGAATGCGGTTGAAAACTGCCGTATGGATATCCTCCCGGAGGGGGAAGTGAAAGGGCATATTGCCCCCCATACGGTAACAATCCGGAGCTCAAGGGTATAGATTGCCTTTGAGGACTGGATGGTCCAAACTGATTTCCAAAGGGATCAATTTGTCTAGTTTCAACATAAGAATTACCGGGTATTATACCGGAAGAACAAACTGGAACAGACCAAGTTGTCATAATAGTCCCTGGGTGGACTCCTTCTAGCTGTTGAGAGCTAGTCGGGACAGCTGGTATGCCGGCAAACATCGTCGGAGTGACAGCAGGAGCTTCTGCTGTCGCTGTGTCATTTGGCACAGTCCTAGATGTCGACGGTTGCTCAGACATTTTAAGTCTATCCAATAAACTGCCTAATGATTCTACAGGAACTTCCACTGGCGATGGACAAACTTCTGATGCAGAAGGAAAAAGAGTGGTGCCTACTCCAAAATGAGTTGGAGTATTTGCTTGCTGGTCCTCTACGATTTCCTCTATTGCAATCAGACCAGGAGGAAGAGGAAGACCGTCAGGTCCGTAAAAGATTTCTGGTGCCGAAGAAGGGGTTGCTTCGACAGCGACAGTTGTTTGAGCAACAAGACTCTGTGGACCGGTTTCAGATGGAACTGGTTCAGTTATGCAAGTACTTGTCCTCAGACTAGGATCAGTACAACTGTCCCTCTGTTGCTGTTGAACTTCTTCAATAGAGGCAGGGATTCCAGAAATATTAGGAGTGACCAGAATCTCAGATGTTGTTGGAACTGTTGTTCTAACTTTAATGGGAGATTTTGACCCGGTCAAGCGAGTTTGCTTCGTCCGTACTACTCTCGATTCCGGAGACAAAGACGGTTGACTCGCGAGTCTCCTCGAACGACGGAGTTCTAATTGACTTTCCTCCACGGTTGCGGATTACTCGATCAACTAAAATACAAAAAGGGGAATTATGTTTCCGTATTGAATGAATTTTATTAGACGCTTTTAGACACAACTTTGCTTTTTCATGTTTTAAGAGTCGAGAAAAAGCTACAGATGACTCTAGTCGCCTTCGATGTATTAATGAGCCCGAAGTGACAAATGCTCGGTTGGACTTTTTCAGTTATAGAGTTTGAAAAAGGCCAAAAGAAACTGCTCTGGAGATCTAGGCAGAGGGTGTGCCAAACCTTTCGCGAAACCACAGAATACGTTTTACGGTACGGGTGGTCGATCTTCGTGAATGCTGTGTTCACTGCATCGCGATCAGTAGGGCGGCCGACACGGCTTCCTAAGGATAAAGGATAAATGCCTATAGGGGTCTCCCAATATACGCGATGGTACGCGGGAGCACAAGTCCGTATTAGTGCTATCGTCCCTCAGGAGGAATCACCCACCTTCATCGAGATCGACAGTCACTACGTTTAACGACGCCGGAACACGTCTCTACCTAGACCTCTATTGTGAGCGTTATGTTACAAAGCGTTTTTAGATTCATTCAATATGTTTTAAGTTGATCTTGTTTAGCAGTTTGTCTTTCAGGATCACCACGAGATGTATTGGTACAAATTCCTAAATGCAGCTAAAATGATAAGCAAGCTTTACAATCTTTTTAGCTTTGAAAATCCTAACTACTGAGGCGAAAGAAAAACATTATCTTTCCACACAGAGCACAAAGCACAAACTAATGCACTTTCTCCTAGATCAATCACGCAAACTTATCAAAATGCAAATGCAAGATGCATGTATTTCTTTTCTTTTCCCTTAATGTTGATGTAGACAAAAGGAAACTGTTGTATAATTTTCGAATTCAATTTGAAGCGTAAACAAACAAGTTTTGTCTAAAATGAAAAGACGCTTTACAAGCACTTGTTTTGACACTAAAAATGTATGAATTCAAACCATAAAATGAAAAACAAACAAACTCAAACAGCCATGAACAGTAATAAAACTAGCTCTTAAGATCACAAAGACACAAGAGTCTTTTGTAGATCAGCTCTTCAAATCATGAATCTGCTCAGTAAATGAGCAAGAGTAGCAGCCCCTCTACTTCGCTTTTGATATAGTCAAAAGCTTTTCGATTTGGTACTCTTTGGTTCAGGAAATGAAATAGCAAAGATACTACAAACACCAACAAGATACTAGGCTCCCCAGCGGAGTCGCCAGTTTGTTGTGGGGAAAAGTATCCGACTCGGATGACCCTATCCCTACTCTAAGGGTGACAGTCCTTAGCAACAACTGAAAGTAAAGCTTTGATATTTTCCTTTATGAAAGTACAGAGAAGGAAGAAAAGATTGACCAACCGGTGTCTTTCGCTTTTGTCGATCCTGTCCTCTCTCTTTGTCTCTTGTTCCCAGCTCCTTGCTCCCTTTGCCGGCCCAGCTACACACAGATCCTGCACAAACAAGAGAGGGAAACTACAAGAAACATGTACTCATAACTGATGCATGGATTAGAGTGAATCAGATATACAAGTAAATACAATACATCAATGCAATACAAGTATATAGGAGAACATTCAAAGCTTTATTGATAGAAGTAAAAGGGTTCTGAGAAGGTTACAACCATCAGTGGCTCCAATCCAGCAGCACCTCCCCAGCAGCAAGAAATCTCCTCTTCACCTCTATAAAAGCAATCACCCAATAGCTCTAACTATAAACCAACAGCACTTCCTTGCTTTGCACAAAATTCCAGCCTCCTTAGACCTCATAGAAGAGCTCTATATATAGGAGAGAAGAAGAGAGGATGAGTCAGCTTGAGGCTGGCATGAAGCTGACCAGTGTCCCCTCCCTCTTCAGTTAAACTTCAGTTCTTGAGTCCACTTGGAGATCCTTGCTTACACATGGAGATCAAGTACCTCTTACTCATCACAGGGCGAATCCCATGAACCAAGTGTCAGTTTGGAAGCTTCCTGGGCAATTGACACCTTGCAGAATGACTGTGCCACTTCGCCAATCTCGCCCAGCGCAGGTAGCCTTCATTAGATTTGACTTTCAGCGCAGGTACAAGGAGGAGCAGTTGCATTCCAGCGCAGATGCTCAGTGGAGCAGCTGACATGATCTAAAAATAGCCTGTTTTTGAGTGTTTTCAGGTGGAGAACTGATGGGAAGTGCTGTGGTTTGCTGACCTTGTTCTTCTAGGGGTAAGAACAACATGTTTAGGGACTGAGGATCCCTGTAATTATCGACATTTCATGCTCCATGTTGCGAGGCACAAAAATGTCTATAACAGTCCACCCAGGGGTTCTTTAATCACAGCCATCGAAGAAGAACGTTGGCTGTGTGAAGCAGTGGGGGTGTTGTGCAATCATTTTTCTAACTTATCTCTACTCCTACAAGGCATGAAATAGATTGAACTGCAACTAACTATCTTGCGAAATTGAAATGAAAGCAGGAAAGGACTAATCTATTTTTCTCAAATGAAATTGCAAGAATGAAATGCTAGTCTACGCTTGCAGAATTGAAATGCGGAATTGAAAGGCTATTCTAGGGAAGCAGGAAATGCTAATCTATGAAAGCAGGAAATGCTAATCTATGAAAGTGGGAAATGCTAATCTACTTTTGCGTAAACGAAATTGCATAATGGAAATGAAATAAACTACTTAGCAGAAGGTTGTAGTAGAAAATAGAAGAATAGCAACAATCACCAATACTCTGCCGCTTCCCCGGCAATGGCGCCAAAAAGATGGTGGGTTCCAGTATTGTAGCAATAATGCTACAACTCCTGGAGCTCCCTATCTCTAATTTTATCAACCCGATAGTTCGTACAAACTTGGAAGCGACGGTGCTGTATGCACAAGTACTAGCTCTTGTCGCAGCTGTCACTTGGTCAGCTGGCACAAGTCCGCTAGGGCTCAAGCCAACTTCTATATGCTCTCAGAAGAAGATTTATGAGTGATGGACGAAAGCTAACTCAAAGGAAGCTAATCTACTTGTGGAAAGAAACTGAAAGCCAAAAAGAAATGCAAACCCTAGCAAACCCTAATTCTACCAACTAGTCCTACTGATGCAAAAATGAGAATGAAAACTATGAGAAGAGATGCCATTACTTCTAGGAAGGTAAAATGCATGTGTCTAAGTTATCACTATTTGAAGAAAACATCTTTTTGTATTTTTGATTAAGTTGTTGGAATTATCATGCATGTGCTTCTAACTAGTTTTCCACTGTGCAGGGATGGATCAAGGGATGAAATGCTTTGGGAAAGGTTGGGATGGTACAGAGAGGGTCTAAGGGATACCTGACATTCTCTCTGAGAGTTTCACAAAGTTTGGATGACATGCAACCATGTTTATGAACTTCTACAGGAAGTCTGCAGGGGTTTCTACAGGATAGTCCTGTAAGTCTTCTACAGGATGTTCTGTAATTCTTCTACAGGATGTTTACGAATTGGATTTTTGAGGATGGATGGTTGATGGAAGATGCATGGATGGTTATGGAGGTAGGATGGGGGTCTGAAGTGACCTAGGAACTGATGGATGGAGTGATGAGATGATATGTGGAAGGCTGATTTGGCTTTAAGGTAGTTGAGGCAACAATGGAGAAGAAGGTAGGGTAACGTGGCAAAAGAGCAGATGGGGGATGAGGGAACAGACTTGGTGATGGAGGAGCTGATCTGAATGAGGCTCAAATGAATGAGAAGGTGATGAAGGTGATAGAGATGCCCTGCAAAATGCTCATTCAAACAAATCAAGGAATTCTTGCAAACAAACCAAGTCCTAGCTAACTCAATCCAACTGTCAATGAAATGAATAAACAGCAGCTTTGTTTGGAAAGAGAACCATATACATCACGTGAGCAAGAACATGCCAAAAGATCTAAATGCATAACAAACTCCTACCAATCTATTATAAACATGAAAAGCTACTTGAACCATCAAAAGAAATCTAAATAACAAAGAAAGATCTAAATCTAGATAGCAGATTTTATTTCAAGAACGCAGCAAAACACATAAAGATAAACAAAGGAGGTACTGGGCGCTTGAGATGGGCCCAAACCCAAAAGCTACAGCCTCCCATGAAAGATTTAGAGCTGGTGCAAAGCTGGATCCATCTTTATTAATCAAGAAATGAAAAGTACATCAAAACTGTCCATAAGGAGAGCTTGAGAATGAGCTGAAAGCAAAGCTAATCCATGGCCTAAAAATCGAACTACAAGCTAGCTAACTAATGGCTAAAACAAAATGACTAACTAGCTACAAAAATGACTACCAACTAGCTAACCCCAAAAATGACTAACTAGCTACACAAAATGACTACCCACTAGCTAACCAAAATGAGGCCCCAAGCCTTCTTATTTATACAATTTTGAGGACCCAACAGTCCTCCTAAAAGTTAGGGACTTGGCTGCCCAAGACTTGTAGTTAACAACAATCCAACTTGACTTGCTTGGCTGCCCATGAGCTGATTGATTCGGTGGCCTTTGAACTCCGAGCTGATGGTGGAGAATTCGAGGTAAGGGCCCATAAATGAGGGGGACACCTTCCTACAAATCCTCTAGCTTGTTCTCCCACGAATTTGGCTGCCAAGTGCTCATTAAGACCTTCAAATTTGTCTCCAAGTTGACCAACAAGGCTACACAAAGCACCCATTAGACTTGTTGGCATAATGACTAACCAAATTCACTCTATTAACATAAAAATAATCAAAAACATGCAATAAACAAATGAGAATGGTGGATTAAGTCAAATTAGGAAGTTGAATGAGCCCAAATAATTGTACATTGTTGGGGCTCATCACCCCGCTCACATGTTGACTACAACCTAGCGGTTACGATTAGGAGGATTCCCACGCGGTTATGTTTGTAACCCCGACTATGAGATAAACTGCATGACTTTTGTTCACATGGCCGCGGTTTAAACCCCGTGGTTAGGAGTGATATTTAATTTGTAATGTTTTAATATGTTTTCATAGCCCGAATGGGTTTTGACTTTGGAAATAGCATTTTTAATGCAAGTTTTAGGTTCTAGGTATAGTTTTAGGTCTTTAGGTGTTTTATTAGGTTTGTATTTTTCACAATAGCTTCGTAGTGCTAGGTTTTAGCATGATGTTTTATGTGTTAGGGTTAATGCCTTCTAAAATGATTTTGATTTGAAATGTTTGGTTTAGGTACAGTTTAGGGTTTAGCATAGGTTTTAGGTTTTATTCCTTAAATCATTTTGTTCTAAAAAACCCATTTACTAAAAATTGTCACAAAGTGACATTTGTGACATTCATCAAAAG
The DNA here is from genome assembly GCA_031772625.1 of Pinus tabuliformis. Classification (NCBI taxonomy): domain Eukaryota; kingdom Viridiplantae; phylum Streptophyta; class Pinopsida; order Pinales; family Pinaceae; genus Pinus; species Pinus tabuliformis. The sequence continues at coordinate 1,491,518,074 of CM062819.1, read as the reverse complement.
ATGACGACAACCAAAATCTGAAAGGGCAAATGACCAACCCACGTCGACAACCATATCTTGGTGGAACTAAAGACAACCAACATGTCGACAACCAAATCCTAGCAGAACTGATGACAATCACATGTCGACAACCAGGTATAAAACCATATCACCATGAAAACCATATACATTATCGGACAACCTGAACCATAAACATCACTGTCGAAGCTGACGACACCGGACACTAAAAGCTGACGCTGAAACTAAACCTATGCAACTGATCTGACAATATCCACCTGAATCATTTACCTGTATGGATTTTCTCAAATTCTTTAATTCCAAACACTCCAATTGTACCATCTCAACCGGTTTTTCCACCTCAACCGAGTTCACCATCTCAAGATTACCAGCCTATTATTGATCCTTTACCTTCTTCGTCCAACATTTCCTCCTCCCTTTCTTCCTCTTCGCTTGGTAAAAACCTTAATGCTAGTGTTAAAATTGGAAACTAGGGAAAAACTTCATGTGGGTCATCTTATTCATGGCTAATAATATTTTTATTAGATTCCTCTCGTCGAGAGGTGTAGGATTGATATAAAGATCATCCAATTCCGATAAGTATTCATGGAGATATGAATTTATTTTGATTATGGAATTATTATCAAGCCGACCTACAACTCATGTAGGCTCAGAAGCCCAACAATCGCATCTATTCACCCACCAACGTTGTGTATAAATATAAGAGGACTTTTCCTCATTTAGACTCACTCATCACATCACATCTCTCTCTCTCTCTACTGCGCAGATATGAGTCTCTTCTCTACTGCGCTGAAATGGGTCTCTCTCTCTCACACATGTGAAGCCGGAAGCTGTTGAATTTGAAGCTGCAACTGCAGAAGTAAAGATTGACTTGCGTGGCCTAGAAGATCTCCTCTTTGGAACTATGCTATAGGTTTATCTGAACCTCCTCTGAAAGCCGCAACTTTTGGTGGTGGAATGAAGTCAATTCGACGAACGATTTGCAAGATATCGACTGCCCTAGTTTGAAGCCGGAAACTGCTGAAACTGAAGCTGCAACTGCAGAAGAAAAGATTGACTTGTGTGGCCTAGAATATCTCCTCATCTAAACTGTGTTTTAGGTTCATCTGAACCTCCTCTGGAAGCCGAAACTTTTGGCGGTGGAATGAAGTCAATCCGACTGTTGGTTTGTGAGATATGGTCTGCCCTAGTTTGATAATGAAGCCGCTAATGCTGATGCTACCGATCTAGGGTTTGCTACTGCTGATATGAATCAGATTTATTGTACTATTTCTCTCTGCTGAATTATTGAAGATAAAAGAAGATTTGATCAAAGGGTTTCCCCACACATTGTGGGGTTTGTCCCTAGCTAGCCGCCACATCTTGTGTCTCTTGTCTTGGCTTGTTTTCTGTCAATCGTTTAATGTTCTATCTGCACTTTACTTTATGTACATGTGATTGCTAATTGGTGGAATATAATAAGAAAAATAAGTAAACTGTTATAAGCATAGAACATACCATAACTTAACATGGTATCGGAGCTGAGGTGAAGACAAAGCCTAAGAAAGAGCAAGAGCAATCATTGAAGAGAAGATTGGCAAGGCTATCCTAAAAGAACTATGGGGTCCTCAACACTCTTTCTTGCCGAAGACAAGCTCCATGAGAAAGCTGACTATCACGGATGGAAAATGTCTATCGATCTAACCCTTGAAGATCAAGGAGTGCTGGACCATGTAAGAGGCAATATTGTTGAGCCTTCATCAAATGCATCTGCTGCTGCCTGGAAAAAATGGAAAAATGGAGAAGTCAAAACAAAGAAGATCATCCGGGACTACATCGACAAGCGCTTGGTGGCCTACATCTCTGATCTAGACACCTCCAAGGAAATCTACGACAGACTGGTGAGTTTATTTAAATTTAATAATGCAAATCAAGTTTTGTTTCTTAGAAATAAGTTGAGGGAAATCAAGAAGGGTAAAGATGAAAGTATGCAAGCATACTTCTTAAGAATCATCGAGATCAAGAACGATATCCTATCTATTAGGGAAACCATTACTGACAGAGAAATGGCACTCACAACTCTCAGAGGATTACCATCTAAATGGTATGTGTTCAGCACTACTCTTTTGAACAATAATGTAATTCCTAGTTTCAAGGAATTAATGGCTAGATGCATTCAAGAACAAACAAGGATAGAAGAGCAGGTAATGCCCTTTCCTAAAGGTCCTCCTGCTGCTTTTTCTTCTCATGCTAAGAAAAGAAATAATTCTGGGTCTAAATCGAAAAGAAAGGCTGGATTTAAGGGTGGAAGAAAAGGAAGATGTTTCATTTGCAATAAAGCAGGTCACTATGCAAGGGAATGCCCTGATAGAAAGGACTCTCACCGTGACGATGATCAAAATCCCTCTCATGGTAATCAGAGGAATGGAAAATTCAACAACAAAGGAAAAAGGAATGCGGGAAATCAAGGAAGAGGGCAACCATTCAAGAAGGCTAGAAATTCCAGGTATGAATCTAACACTGTTGACGATAAGCAGGTTGAATATTATCTACCAGCTACTCTATCTACCTCTGCTCCTTCGGACTCAATGGGAATTTGGCTCATTGATAGTGGTGCCTCAAGACACTTCACTGGTTACAAACAAGTACTCTATAATCTGGTAGAGAAAGAAACTAACCTGGAAATTGTCCTTGGAGATGACATGAAATACCCAGTGAAAGGTGTAGGCAATGTTTCTCTTAAACTGAATCAAGGTTATACGATTCACTTACAAGATGTATTATATGTACCTGATCTCAAAAAGAACCTGGTATCCATCTCGGCAATGGAAGACAAAGGATATAAGGTAACCTTTAGCGCTGGTAAGGTACACATATGGAAAAATAATGTTAAAGATGCTTTCACTCTTGGGTTTTGAGTTTATTCTTTATATCAAGTCGGTGGAAGTCCGCTAGGTGTCATGTCTTGTGACACAACGCTTCAGTCCGAACTTTGGCATCGGAGGTTTGCCCACCTTCATTACAAAGCTCTACCCGATGTAAGACAGATGGTAACAGGGATGCCTGAATTCCAAGTAGAGAAAGAAGGTGTATGTCCGGGATGTGCCGAAGGAAAGCTCAAAAGGGGACCATTCCCTTCAAGTCAAAGCAAAACCTCCAATATATTACAACTAGTTCACTTAGACATATTAGGTATGATGCCTGTGAACTCCTTGGGAGGATACTCATATTATCTCACTTTTACAGATGACCATTCTCGAAATACCTGGATATACTTCTTGAAAAAGAAGGATGAAGTGTTCCCTTGGTTCCGACACTTCAAAGCCCTAATCGAGAATCAAACCGAAAAGAAGATCAAGATCTTAAGAACTGAAAATGGGACTGAATATGAATCTAATGAGTTCCATGATTTTTGTAAAGAGGCTGGCATCAAGAGGGAGACTACTACACCATATACTCCTGAACAAAATGGTGTGGCAGAAAGGAAGAACCGCACAATTATGGAAGCTGTCCGGGCCATGCTACATGATCAAAGTCTTCCTAAGTTTCTATGGGCTGAAGCTGCAAACGCTGCCGTATATGTACAAAATCGATGCCCTCATCAAGCATTGGGTTCCAAGACTCCTGAAGAAAAATTCACCGGTAAGAAACCTGATGTTTCTCATTTTAAAATTTTTGGAAGCCCTGTATACTTTCATGTGCCGAAAGAGAAAAGAAATAAATTGGGAGCATCTGGAAAGAAGGAAATTTTCTTGGGCTATGGTGAAAATACTAAAGGCTATAGAATCTATGTAGCCGGTCAAAGGGAAATCATAATTAGTCATGATGTCACCTTTGACGAAGATATGGCTCTCAGCAAGGTGATCAATCTTCCGACTTTGAGGAGCTCTCAAGAAGCCGACACCAGGGAACCGAAAGAAAAGGATGATGAATTATTGTCTGATATAGAATAACCCATGGATCTGATTGATCCTCCTCCATATGAGCCTTCCTCTTCTAGGAAGAGGCCTTCATGGCTTAAGGGGTTACTTGATGATGCTGAAGGACATGCTGCACCCCGAGGAACCTTTCGTAAAAGTAAGAAACCTAATAGGTATCAAGGATACCTGACCATCATGAGCACGATCATGCAAAATGAGCCTTCGTCATTCTCAGATGTTGTCAAGCATCAAGTATGGAAGGATGCTATGACCGAAGAATATGAGTCTATCATAAAGAATGATGTTTGAGAAGTAGTTCCCAGACCCTAGGACAAGACTGTTGTTACTTCCAAATGGCTTTACAAGATAAAGCATGCAACAGATGGAAGCTCAGAAAAGTATAAGGCTCGTTTTGTTGCTCGAGGTTTGTCCCAAAAGGAAGGTATAGACTATGATGAGATATTTGCACCTGTTGCCAGATATACGACCATTCGCTCGATCATAGCCCTTGCCGCTTCACAAGGATGGAACCTACATCAGATGGATGTCAAGACTACGTTCTTGCATGGCTCGATCAAAGAAAAGGTCTACGTGGAGCAACCCGAAGGATTTTAGATTTATGATCGAAAATCTCATGTATGTAGGTTGAAGAAAGCTCTCTATGGGCTGAAGCAAGCACCCCGAGCATGGTATGAGAGGATCGATAGCTACTTGATGAAGCTGGGATTCACTAGGAGTGAAGCCGATCCTAACCTTTACTTTAAGGTTGAAGATGACAAGCCTCTCATACTGGTGTTGTATGTGGATGACCTCTTTCTAACAGATGCAGACCCTCTCATTCACAAATGTAAGAGGGAGTTGGCCTCTGAATTTGAAATGAAAGACCTAGGACTGATGCACTACTTCCTAGGACTTGAAGTGTGGCAAAAGGCAGGAGAAATTTTCCTATCTCAAGGAAAATATGTGGTGAAGATATTGGAAAGATTCGGAATGGTGGAGTGCAAGCCTGTAACTACTCTGATGGAGCTTGAATTCAAGAAGTTAAGTGATAGTGCTGCTGGACCTATTTTACGAAATGCTACCGAGTATCGGCAACTCGTCGGAGCATTAATGTTCTTAGTGAACTCCAGTCCAGATATATGCTTTGCAGTCAACACGTTGAGCCAGCATATGGTTGAACCCCACCACATACACTGGATTGGTGCCAAGAATCTGCTGAGATATCTTCTTGGCACTATCACTTATGGGTTAAAATACATTGCCAGAGATGTGAGACTATTTGGATACACAGATGCTGACTGGGTAGGCAATGTGGAGGACCGTAAGAGCACTTCCGGGTGTTGTTTCTCCTTGGGATCTGCTTCAATATCCTGGATGAGCAGGAAACAAAAGTCGGTGGCTTTGAGCACCGCCGAAGCAGAGTATATTGCTGCTAGCATGGCTTCTTGTGAGGCCATTTGGTTGCGAAAGCTCTTCAGTGAGTTGTTTGGATTCACATTGGATACGACTGTGATCCTTTGTGACAACCAAAGTGGGATTCGTTTGTCAGAGAATCCCGTATTCCATGATCGCTCCAAGCATATTGATATCAGAGACCATTATATTCGAGATCTGGTGCAACGGGGAGCTATAAGGCTCCATCATATCGGTAAAGATGAACAGGTCGCCAACATTCTGGCAAAACCCCTTGGGAAAGTAAAATTTCTGACTTTCCGTGAACAACTTGGAGTTGTTAAAAGACCCTCCAATGAGGGTCATGTATGATGCATTGAGCTCTGAGAGCCCCGGGGGGGTGCGGGGTGCTTCTTGGAGAAGCATATGACCACAGGATTATTTACTGTCCCCTGGTGGTATACATGTACACCCCATGGCGACATTGTAGCAGGATTGATGTGTTCTCCATGGCAGCCTGGATTGATGTGTTCTCCATGGCAATTGTAGTAGGATTGATGTGTTCTCCTGTGAGGCCTGGATTGATGTGTTCTCCATGGCAATTGTAGCAGGATTGATGTGTTCTCCTGTGAGGACAGGATTGATTAGTTCTCCTGTCGAGGCATCCTACCCATGCAGTCTGGGACTCATGGGAAGTACCTCTCATCTGATCAATGAGCAGGGAAATGAAGTTAGGGACCATAGTAGTACCGATGGACGCATCGTTGTAACTACCGTACTCCCTACGCTAGGATGACCTCCATTGATTTGGGATCAATGATACTGATCTGGGACCAGTGGTAGGAGTTGTACCATACTATGACGCTGACTTCGGGTCAGTTGAGACTGGTCTGGGATCAGTGGTACATACTCTGAGACTGACTTTGAATCAGTGGAGGATGATATTGGTCTGGGACCATTGGATTTGTACTCACTATGACGCTGACTTTAGGTTGGTTGAGACTGGTCTGGGACCAGTGGTACATACTCTGAGACTGACTTTGAGTCAGTATGATACATCCTCGATCATTTCTTCTTCTTCATAATTCGGACAAAAGCAGAGTAGAACAGAACAATGCAAGAGCAGAGCAGAACAAAACAAAACAATATAGATCAGTGCAGGGCAGAACAAGACAAAGCAAAACGGGCAAAATAGAGCAGAGCAGGGCAAGGGTCAGGCTGTACAAGGTAGTGCATTTGATGGATGAATAGTAACGACCAATAGACAGATTGCAGATGAAGTTCTCCATGGTTGAGAGGGAGTGTTAAAATTGGCAACCAGGGCAAAACTTCATGTGGGTCATCTTATTCATGGCTAATAATATTTTATTAGATTCCTCTCGTCGAGAGGTGTAGGATTGATATAAAGATCATCCAATTCCGATAAGTATTCATGGAGATATGAATTTATTTTGATTATGGAATTATTATCAAGCCGACCTACAATTCATGTAGGCTCAGAAGCCCAACAGTCGCATCTATTCACCCACCAACGTTGTGTATAAATATAAGAGGACTTTTCCTCATTTAGACTCACTCATCTCATCATATATCTCTCTCTCTACTGCGCAGATATGAGTCTCTTCTCTACTGCGTTGAAATGGGTCTCTCTCTCTCACACATGTGAAGCCGGACGCTGTTGAATTTGAAGCTGCAACTGCAGAAGTAAAGATTGACTTGCGTGGCCTAGAATATCTCCTCTTTGGAACTGTGTTGTAGGTTTATCTGAACCTCCTCTGAAAGCTGCAACTTTTGGTGGTGGAATGAAGTCAATCCGATGAACGGTTTGCAAGATATCGACTGCCCTAGTTTGAAGCCGGAAATTGCTGAAACTAAAGCTGCAACTGCAGAAGCAAAGATTGAATTGCGTGGCCTAGAAGATCTCATCATTGAACTGTGTTGTAGGTTCATCTGAACCTCCTCTGGAAGCCGAAACTTTTGGTGGTGGAATGAAGTCAATCCGACTGTTGGTTTGTGAGATATGGTCTGCCCTAGTTTGATAATGAAGCCGCTAATGCTGATGCTACTGATCTAGGGTTTGCTACTGCTAATATGAATCAGATTTATTGTACTATTTCTCTCTGCTGAATTATTGAAGATAAAAGAAGATTTAATCAAAGGGTTTCCCCACACATTGTGGGGTTTGTCCCTGGCAAGCCGCCACATCTTGTGTCTCTTGTCTTGGCTTGTTTTCTGTCGATCGTTTAATGTTCTATCTGCACTTTACTTTATGTACATGTGATTGCTAATCGGTGGAATATAATAAGAAAAAGAAGTAAACTATTATAAGCATAGAACATACCATAACTTAACAGCTAGTAACCAGCTAACTAAGAAGAAGAAGAACAAGAAGCAAGATAAGAATGTAGTCAATCAACCAACCATGGCTGCAAGTATTGGTAATCTTGAGGAAAATTCTAAAATGCATCATAAGCGAAAATACCCTTGCAAGATTTGTAAGGGTAACCACTTCCTAATCAATTGTCCTGGTATTCTAAGGTCTTGGAAATATGGTCAAATAATTATTATCAACTTACTATTGATCCATCAATTAGAGATTCTCATATTCAAGGGAAAAAGATTAAGGTTAGGTTTCCTTGTAGGTTATGCAAAGGGACTCGTCATAGTCACCTTTTCCCTCACATGGATGAAGCCTCAAAAATTTTTGAAAAACTTATTGTTTCACAACAACAACTTCCAACTAATTACCGTAAAATTTCTCCCCATATACCATCAATTGAAGAAGTGTTTAATCTAAATCCAAGTATAATCAATCCTACTCTTCCATTGGACAGTGAAACATGTATCACTCATATTAATGGATTATTTGTTGATCAAGTGTTTGAATCAATTCCATCTTCGGTCGATCCCACTCTCCCTTTAGATAGTGAATTTCATACCTCTCAAGTTCTTCATGTTACCTCATATTCTTTTACACATGGGGGCATTTCATTTGTTGTTTCTGAACCCCATCCAAGTAATGTGGCTATTTATTTTGATTTGAATAGACTGATAGAACCTCGTATTCCTTCTTCTACCCCTTTCCAAATTATTGTGAATTATTATGGTAATAATGTGCGATGCACAAATGTAGATAAAGGTGCTTCCATCAGTATTTTATCCTCGACTGCTTGGCAAACTTTAGGTTCCCCTCAGCTTGTACATGTTACACAAAATCTTTTATATTTTAATAGAACCATTAGTGAACCTTTAGGGATCCTTCATAAGTTACCTATTACCTTGGACGGTAAGACTGTTTATATCTATCTTATGGTAGTCCAAGATCCCTTGGATTTCAATTTTATCCTTGGGTGAGACTATGTCTATGCCATGGAATTTTTCGTATCGACACTCTTTCACGTGATGTCTTTTTCTCACAATGGAAACATTGTGACTGTTGACCAGATTTCATTTATTGACCTCAATTCGACTACCAACCATCTGAAACTGCTTAATGTTCCTTATATGGAAGTGGTACCTACCTTGGCACAAGTTAATTATGTGGTAAGTTGTCTCATGTTTTCAATTACTGACGCAAGCGAGCCTCTCACTCTTTGCTCAACTTATTTTGACTTAGGTCCGGTAACTAACATGGTCAAAACTTCAATGGGGGCATTTGAATACGATTTTCTTATCCCTATTGATCCCCTTGACAAGTGTTCCTTAAAGAAAATTGTTCTTCCATCTGATGAAGACCTTTTGGAAGCCATGATCAAGGGGTGTCCCTTGAAATGTGTTTCTTCCATTTGGAATCCATGAAACAAGTCGTTTTGAGGATAGTTCTTTTACCGTTTCGTCCTTGTTAAAAAATGAAACAACTCTTTTTGAGGATAATTCTTTTACTATGTCAACATCATTAAAAGATGAAATAACTCTTTATGAGGATTGTTCTTTTACTATGTCAACTTTGCTAAAAAATGAAATAGCTCTTTATTAGGATAGTGCTTTTACTATGTCAACCTCATTAAAAAATGAAAATGTCTTTTGCTATCTTTTCATGCTCATAATTCATACATGAAAATGTCGAGTTCTTTCCATCTTTTCTTGATCTTTAATTAAATTGAAAGTCGGTGATATGAGTAAATTTTTATCTCTTTTTCGGACTCGTTAAAACTTACGAAAAAGCTAAGCCATGGTGTTATCTTTATGTCCTTTTCAGAATCCTTAAAGACAAAAAGTTCATCGAGTACTTGATTGTTAGAACTCATAAAATTAAATGAACAATTGTCCTTTCAGTATAAGTTTACCCCTTTTATGGACTGAACTAGACTATTTATGAAAAAGCTATATGTTCACCAATCATGGTCAATAGAGTTCTCTCTTGCATTATTTTATCCTTTTTCAGGCTTTAGGGACTAAAATTACGAAAAAGAACATTGTGGAGTTTACTTGCGTTTTTCTTCTGACTCCCTCAAACTGAAAAACAACGAGCTTTACTTTCTCTGGGCTCGTTAAATTTTACAGTAAAACAACTGAACAAGTTTTCTTATCTTGTCTTTTCAAACTCTTTAAACATGAAAACAACATCGAGTTACCCCTTTACTGCACTGGTAAAAATTAAACAATATAGGACTCGTTAAGCACGATGAGACCGAACCACTCCTTCTTAGGATTTGTTAAAAATACTTTGGAGGACTAGTCTGAAGGATGAGCTTACAAGACAAGCATATGTTATACTCCTCGTGCTTGTAAAAAATAAAGAGGTACTTGCTAGTAATGCTGGGGGAAAGTGAGAAACAATGTTTCTTTTACATTCATAAAAGGCAGTATGCCACTCTTGAACGTGACACGTCGCCACCTTCGTGTCTGAGTTGGGAAATCCATTTTTTCCTTAGATGACCATACTTCATTGAAAGTCTTCATTTGGGTTGGGTTTTATTTTTTGAGTCAAATGATTCCAAGTCATCATATCATGTCTCTGATATGTTCAAGAGAAGTTCAACCTCAATCAAAATTACTTTTCCAGTCTTGGCCTTCAATTACATCGACCATCCCTGAGTCAGTCCCGAATTAGTTTAAACTATTATTCTTCAAAACTTGACACAATTTTTATGTTGTAGGTCCTCTTGCGAAGGATCGCTTACTATCGACTTCAACTCATTATCTAGGAAGTTGATCTAGAAACCTTCAGTACCTTGATTCATGCATGCCTTAATGGCAGGTTTCTTGCCTTCAATGATAGCTTCTCATCATTGGCCTTCAATTGAATGATTCTATGAGTGTTCGTCATAAAATCATCTATCCACACTTCATAGATTGTACTGGAAGTACCTTGAGATCCATTGTCATTATTGGTGGTTTCTCTCGCGCTTGTTAATGTTTCACATTATTGATCGGTAATCAAGTGGCTTCTACCATGTTTGACTTCGAGACATTCACTCGCATGGCTAGATTCGTACTACAAATCGAGAGATGAGATGAATACCCTGGATCTAGTTTCATCCATCTAGGTTGCCTGGAGTTATTAAATATTCATGATTGTAAACATAGATCCATTGATGGTTGTGTCCATACTAAGTCGTTTTTTGACATGGATCTTGAGATGTATTTCCATACTATGCTTTGAGACATTTATGTCCTGGGTATGGGAACGCCTACCTTAGTGAAGATATTATATATTTCATTGTAACATTTCTCGAATTGTTTCAGGTCTTCAACTATAGTCTCTAACCCAAACCTCCGCATGATAAAGCACTTCAATCATCAAAATATTTCTTCTGATTTTGCGCTTTAGGAAGCAATCTGTTACACATTATTTTGTCACCTAGGCAAATGATCATCAGTTTGGGTCAATCGTTATCCACACATATGATATAGAGCATTACCCTACATATTTTCAAACTAAATTATCCCAAAGAAAGAGAATTTCTGGATCCTATGGTACAAAAACCTGATTTTGGCTATGTTCACAGTTACCTAGTTGATTCCTGTGCGAATGCAGGGAACTACCATTATTTTCTTCCACTATGACCTACGAACATGACTTGAAGTACGTAAAAATAAAAAGTAAAGTCTAGAATCATTTTTTATAGCATCTGTCCCAACCAACAAGCTTTGAATGAGTGTCTATAAAGTGTTGATCCCTCGTACCTCTATCCCACTAATAATGGATCTCGTCCCTTGGAGAATGAATACAAAACTTCTCATCCTTGGCCTATAAAGCCATTACAGGTGTGGGCTTTGAGGCAGGATTGTTGGAAGCAGGTTTATGCTATTGAGATTAGGTTGGAAGTCTTGTCTTTCAAGGGAGAGGGTTGGAGATTGCAAAAAGGGCTTGCTACATCAAGGCATGGTTGTAAGGCTTTTCTCTCCAGTTTTATGAATATAAGCAATTGTTCTTTCTCAGTTATATTTCCATTGATTTAATTTGTAGGATTATTTGATCACCTACATCAGTTTTGGTTGCATTATTGATTAGTTCACATGTTTAATTGGTTAATTAATTCATTTGTATCTTTGATTATATGATGTATTCTTTGATCTCGTGTTTTTCTTTTTCTTTGCATATCTCTTCTAGAACCTTGTAGAGAAGATATTGAGAGTGACGAGAGGACATTTGGAGCATCAAAGGGAAAGTGATAGAAAGCTTTGAGGAACTTCATCAATCAATTTGCTAAACCGGTGAGAGGCCTCTCTCATTCTATTTTCTTTCAAATGATCTGAACTTAGAGAAAAGTAGAAATGAATGTGTGTTTGTTACTAGGTATTCTTTGAAGTCTAGGGAGATCGCTCTTATTCACAAGAGGGATCTATCCACATAACATCTAGCCTGTTCTATTACATGTATCACAAATTCCTCTTGGTGTGTATGGATATCCTTTTGGTTTCTTTTAGGAGATAATGTTTTCTCATCTTCTTTCATCTTGTCTTACTTTGATTGTCTTTTGTATACATAATTTTACACAATATGGTGATAATTATAGTCCTTACATTATGGATTTCATTTGAAAACTATCTCATCATAAGAATGTTTAGATGCTTTAAGTATCTTTTCTTGTTACTACGTTTTATCAGCACTCTCTTTGTGGTCTTCTTCAAGCCTTGAATTTACCAACCAATCTTCAAACAACATGTCATCCGATTGTCATCATTTTTCCTCTTTATGGGTGTCCTCACAAATTAGTTATTTTTCCCTGGTTATTTTCATAATATCCTTCATGAGCTATCCTTCACCTTTTACATGGTTATCTTCACAAGCCAAATGTTTTTTGGTTATTACAATAACATAGTTTTGTACCTCTTCATAGAGTTTCCTTAGGTTATTTGCATTCTCTTTTTCTATTACAAAGTTGTTTCTCTTCATCCCCTCTGTGAAATTCTCCTCATCTTTGTATCTTAGAGGTAATTCTGCATTTTCTTCCTCTTTTAGGACAACTTTCAATGATTGTCAACTGACATATCCTACAAAACCTGCATTCACGCAAAATATCAGTTTAAAAAATATAAGGCTCTCTAGCTTCATTTTATGCCTTCATCATCAACTATTCTCTAAGGAATAATCCTTCTTATGCTTCACAATAGTGAACTTCTTCCCCTTCACGCTCAATTATTTCGAGCTCTTCAACTTTTGACTAAGTACTCAACAGATACTTTAGTTTCTTGGCATATAGCTTCCTAACATGTTATTTGATCTTCTTCTTAAGATACCACCCAATTCGCTAGTCTTCATTCTCCATTCCTTTTACTTGCACATTTATCACACTACATCTCTTTTTTAACTCATCCACCTCTCTATAAAACTCTTCCTATATCATCATTTTCCTCCTGATGCCATCTACTTTAGTATCTTTCTCCATTCTGTTATGGCTTTCATCTAGACCCTTCCCATGACCATCAATGGTCATTTCTTTCTTCTTCTCCATGAGCTTCTCCATGCTCACTATGAGCTACAACCAATCCTCCACAAGGCACCTCTCCAAGATTCTCTCCTTTGGGCTTGGCCTTTTGGTATGATAGGTTCTCCTCCACTAAAACCTCTTGAGCTTCCTTTGCTCCTCTAGCTAGTGCACTTTGCTCACCTCTTGGAAAAATCACTTATTATTTTCACCTTTCTCCTTTGAGGAATTCATCTAACTTATACACTTTTCCAACCTCATTTGGAATGCTTTTCTCTCTTTCTGTAGCTTCTATACTGCAAGGTTTCTTTACCACAACTCATTTTTCTCTTGCTGCTACCTACAATCACTAATCTCTTCTAATAGATTTAAAAAAAAAATACCATAAACCGTTTTGTATTTCACCTACGAGGTCTCCTCATGATGACATTGTAAACTTTTTACATTCCTTTCTTTCATCAATTCTTCTAGCTTTACTTCTTGGATGGGATTTTATCCTTCTATTGTCTTTGTCATTCCTTCTTCCTATGCCACCAATTATCCTCCTTCATAAAAACTTTTGAAAGTTGTCCATATTCGTGTTCATCATTTCTTGTCATTGGCTAAAATATATTTTTTTACCTCTGGTTCTTTCAACAACTTTGGTTCTTCATCACCTTTATGATCAATCTTACTTACCTTCACTAACCCCAAGTCCTTAATTCTTTGGCCCACTCTCCTTCACATGTATTCCTTTTAATTTATTTGTTGGCTACAGTTTTCTTATGACCACTTTCTTTTTAATTTATTGTCAAGGATCATAATTGTCACTCTAATAACACTTAACAAAACCTCTCTAGGTCTCTTAGTTCCAACCAGACTGCTCTTTTCCCTCCTAGTTTCTCTATGTAACAACCCTAGTTTTCAACCTTGTTCCTCGCTTGGTGACCCCACTAGCCTCACTCAATAACCTCACCGATCAAACACTCTCTACAGCCATAGTTTCCCTTTGTCTTCACGACACCTTTGCTCAATATTTTTAACCCCGATAAGTTTCATTCTCCAAAAGTCACAGTCAATGCGCACACCTTGCAATTATCCTAAATATCTATCTATAGGTTTATCACTTATATGCTTATGCCTAGCTCACTCGCTCCAAGTGACCTCAATGATGACTGAGAGCTCTCATTCGGGATGAGGCCTTTGAATTTTATGGTCATAATTAATCCAACACATTAACGACAAACGCAAAGTGTAGGGGGGTGACCCTTGACATCAGATGGAAATGGGGGGTCCACAATCACGGTTTCAACCTTGAAGTTTTGATCTGGCCCACTACTTATATCATATGGTTAGGTGTTCATTTGTAAGATACCATAGTCATTGTGGATTGTGCGGGGCCCACCCTATGATGTAAGCCAAAAAAGGGGTACTGGAAATCAATGTGCACCACTTATTTGAATCGATGACTCTCCTTGCTCCACTTTTTGATGATTTAGGTGTAATGGGGATTCGATGGAGCTTTAAGTAATAGCCTAGCCAATCACTACTTAATGAGGAGGGGTGTTCCAAACTTGGACTCCACCTTCACACCCACACCCCCTAGTACTCCACTTCAAGAATTGAAACCGCTTTCATTCAATATTGGATAGTTCACTAGTGATATTACTTATCATGAAGCTAAAGAAGAGAGATTTTAATGACAATAAGCTCCCCCAACATCATCTCTATGTTCATCTCTCCTCCTTAAAAAAATTATTGACTTAGGCATAAGGTATTAACACCGATCCAACCATTTCCCTTTTTCCAAGAATGAAAGTAACAAAGACTCCAACATGGGACAAATGAGAAACAACAATGGTGATTATATAAAATAGGGCATATGATTACATGGTTCATTAGTGATCTAACTTATCAAGGAGTTGAATGAGAGAGATTTTAATGACAGCAAGCTCCCTCGTCATCACAACTATGTGCATCTCTCCTCCTTTACAACATTGTTGACTTAGGCATAGGGGATTAACACCGAGCTAACCATGGCCCTTTTTGGAAGCATAAAAGTAACACAAAATCCGACATGGGATAAATAAGAAACACACAATGGTCATTATATAAAACAAAGCATATAATTACATGGTACTTGTAGTATTGCACAAGTCTAATATTTGTATCGATCATGGCTCCTCTATTAACCCTCCTCATCTTGCTCCTTTTTCCACCTAGATTGTACATACATATAAGCCTCTTATGCTCTAGGAAATATTCTATCAGAACAAAGAGAAATTAGACACCTATCCCAACAACCTAAAGGCTAACACCTCAACTTGACACATGTTCCTTTTACAAAGGCTCATTCGGCAAAAAACACTAACTCACCTAACAACTTAACAACCCAAATTCTTCTAGATTATGAACACTTGTATTAACACTAAAAATCCACTATTTCATAATTATACAATTTGAATTTGAGAGATTTCTTTCCCTTTGGAAATTACATGAACCCATTTCAGGCCTAATCAAAAGGAATTTCCTATGATTGATGCTCCTACATTAACAACATTATCATCTCATTGAAAAATAACTCATAATCATATATATAATAAAAAAATCATAACCTCATATACAATATACCAATAACCATCCCCTATTTCAAAATAGGGGTTTCATAATCTTGATTCTTTAAATATAATGCATATTATCTGAAATTTTAAATGTGGTATACAATATAGTGCAGCGTACCTTACTTAGAAATAGGGGTTTTCGAATTTAAAATTTTGAAAGATTTCATAAATTTAATTTTTTTTATTTTGATTTTTTATATAGTAAAAACCAGTGTAGTTATATAAATTAAATAACTGATAAATGTTGATAAGTATCAACTCATAATAAGTATCAAAACACTTACTTTATCATATATTTTAAGTTGCTAAAATTAAAAAAAAAAAAGAACACTTAAGAATTAACTATAACTTTAGTTAAAATAATAATAATTATTATTATTAATGATAAAAATAATTAATATATAAGTTAAATATATATACATTTAAAAAAAAGTGTAAAAAAACTCATGTGACAAGATTCTAAACTATGGAGATTCACTGGTAATTTATCATGAAGATTCTTAATTTGTAAATAAGCTTTATTACATTACCATGAACCGATACCATGACTTTTCTATACCACATTTCCAAAAGATCATAACTCATTCCATATGTCTCTGGTTCATATGACATTTAAAACTTTAATTAAAAACATAACTATTTAATAACTATTTATTTATATTATTAAAAATATTTCATAGATGTTAAATCTTTCTTATCCACTTAATAATAATTAAACACACATTATAAAAATACTATTTAAAAATAGACATACAAATAATCATAATTACTTGAAATACTAAATATTAATATAGTATACAACATAGTTACCAATAGAGTTTCATAGTTCAGATTCTTTAAATAATAAAAATTATAAAATAATGTTTTGATTATTCTTATGTAAACTTGGGAGTATTTTTTCGTCATCTTTTCCAAGTATAAAATTAGAAATTTGAAAACGACATAGTTTTTTTAATTCAAAACTTATGGCGAGGTCTCTCTTTATGGTGGAGAAATTAGGTGTCATAATAGTCAATCCAGGTTTCATAGTTAGTTTGAGTTAAGTGCAAGCGTAGTTGAGTCCTAATTGAGTCTCAATCTAGTCATGTATTATTGTTGTCTGCTATGTAATCTATTTAGTTATTGAGAATATTGACAAAGGCGGTTCGCTCCAGATTTTTCACTCTTTTTTATGGTATCGGAGTGAGAGGTTGCATTAAACTCCAAATTTTTGTGCTCACAAGAACTACTAGAGGTTGAGAGGAGCTCAAGGTCAAGAGGGAGACCATCACAGTCAAAGACGAAGTTTATTTGTTTTAAAAGACGAAAAAGGTGTGACAGAATCTGGACTTTCGCACCTCTAAAGAAAAGCAAGTGTGACAAAAAGCGACAAACTTACGTAACTACTAATTAACAAAATTGTCGCAGACCATCAATGAATAATGGAAGATTTGCACCAAATTAAAATTTGAAGCCTACAACAAAAATAAAAAGTTGAAGCAATTCAGAGGCAATAGGATCTAGAAGAAATGTAAAATAAAAGGAAATTTTAGCTGATGCTAGATTTTTTAAATTGTAAGCCTAGTTGAAACTCAAACGAACAAGCATATTAATTTAAATTTGTGTGGTTTTAATTGGGGGGAGTGTTGAAGAAACTAATTCCAACAACCTGTTATGTCATAACAATCAATCTAGGTGTCATAGTTAGTTTGAGTTCAGTCTAGCTCGATTGAGTTGTAGTTGAGTCTCACTCCAGTCAGTTATTATTGTTGTCTCCTATGTAATCTATTTAACTGTTGAGAATACTGAGAAGGGCACTTTTCTCCGCATTTTTCACTTTTTGTCATGGTATTAGAATAAGATTGGGATACACTAAAAGCTACATATCAAGGTAATGATATAGTGAAGACTATTAAATTACAGACATTGTAGGCTTAGTTTGAAACCCTAAAGATGATTGACACATAAAATGTTGTTCATTTCATGACTAGAGTCACGGGCATCGTTAATAAAATAAAACTAATGAGTGGAACCATTACCTATCAGAATATCGTTGAAAATGTCCTTCAAAGTCTGCCAAATAAATATGACATGGTTGTAACAACCTTTCTAGAATCCAAAGATCTTATAACTATCCCAATAGAACAATTGACTGGATCACTTCTGTCACACGAAACAAGACTTAACTTGTGAGAAGATTCCATGGAACAAGCTTTCAAAGCACAAGTCTCTCTTGGAAAAAGAAAATGCAGAGGATATAGAGGCAACAACAACCAAGGTAGTGGCAGAGGTAGAGGTAGATGCACAAATCATCATTTTGTAATAGAGAAATCGAGATCTAATCAAACATGGAGAAGCAAAGCATGGAGAAAATCTAATTTCCAATGCTATTACTGCAAGAAATTTTTGCACTATGAACATGAATATAGAAGGAAATAGTTAGATCAACAAAGAGGCGGTGTCCATATCTCCAACAATGAAGGATGATCCTCGAAAACCCTGCCTCGTTTTTTCCATATTTTTTAAGACAATCACAATGAGGACCTTTGGTTGTTGTACAGTGGCTACAAAAACCATATGACAGGTAACAAAAATATGTTTTCTTGCATTAATTCTTCCTTAACATCTAAAATTATTCTTGGAGATCATTCCTGTATAAGAGTTGAAGGAAAAGGTATTGTTCCTATTCCCACTAAAAAAAATAAGAAGAGACATATACCTGATGTTTATAAATGTTCCACATCTGAAGCACAATCTCATTAGTGTAGGTCAATTGATGGAGTATGGTTATGATGTAATATTCCAAGGGACCACATGTTATAATTATTCCAAACCTCCCAATAGAAGACTAATAGCAAAGGTTGAAAAAACCAAGAATAGGATGTTTCCATTCACTCTTAGAAGTTGAAATGTCTCACAGTATTTTGCACCCAATGTGTCAAGGATATATGAGTCACAATTATGGCATTATAGGTATGGGAATATTCCCTTCAAGAGTCGAAGTCTTCTACAAAAACATTTTATGGTAATTGGTCCCCTTGTTGTGAATGAAAAATATTGTAACTGTGAAATTTGTATTCTATCAAAGTATAAAAGAGATAGCTTTCCCACATATTCCTCTAGAGAAAAAAATCCCTTACAGCTAGTCCATAAATATATATGTGGCCCAATGAAAACATAGTCCATTGGTGGCAATATTTATTTTTGGATTTTTATTTATAACTATAGCACGAAGATATGGTTTATTTTCTCAAAAATAAATATGATGCTTTCTTAAGATTCAAATAGTTAAAGGCAAAAGTAGAAACGAAAGGTGGAAATCCTTTGAAAATACTCAAGTCAGAGAAAGGAGGAGAATACAATTCCAATGATTTCAAATCATTTTGTCAGCAATAAGACATGATCATAAAAAATCACAACCAGATACACTCCACAACATAATTGTGTAGCATAAGGGAAAAACCAGGCAATCATGAATATGGCAAGATGTATGCTTCGTGAAAAGAAGTTATCGAGTGACTATTTGTTAGGTCCCTATAATACTATTGATTCGCCTATTACTATTGTCATTATATCCCTTATTGTTATTGTTGTGCCCCTATTGTTCCCATATTGTTATTATTGTGCCCCATAGAAGCCCACTATTGTTATTTTTATGCCCTTATATTATTATTGTTAGGTCGGCTTTGGTTATATTGTGACCCCTTAGACTCCTACATATAGAAAGGAGGTTTTGTCATTTCTATCATCCAAGGATTATTCATTTTTGTAATGTAAAGGAGGTTGCCACCTCAAAGCGGATGATTTCTAAGTCGTTGATCTATCATTTCTATATTTTTGTGAGCTCATTTCATAACATTTGGTATCATAGCTTTGGATTCTAGGGTTTCACTGCTCCAAACAGGTATTCATGGAATTTTTTCTATAATGTTTTTCTATGATTTTTCAAATGATAACAAAAAACCCATTTGAGTAGACATCGTTCTGCAGTGTGGGTCTGAATTTTAGATCATGTCTCACTATAGTTTCGGAGATACGACCCGAGGAAGTTAGGGTTTTGGCAAGCTCCAGAATTCCATCTCAAACAGGTCATCGTGGAATTTTCGCTATAATTTTATTTCTATGACATTTTAGATTTTGAAATTAAAACCCATTTGATCTGAAATCTCGGTGAAGCTCCAACCTGAATTTCAGATTTTTCTTCACTATATGTTCGAAGATACGATCCAAAACATTTAGGGTTTCTGGAGACCCCTGAATTACATCCCAAAAAGGTGACCTTGGAAAAATCGTCATAACTCTCTCTCGGATCATCTGATTCAAATTTCGTAAGATGTGATAGAAAGAAGACAAAATTTAGTTTGTTGGGTATCCTTTTCAGAACATAAGGTCGAAATAGTTACACATTGCACGTCGTACAAGTTCGCTTTACTGAACCAGTCTATAATCAAGTCATCATGGGAGATTTGGCATAAATCTTCATTAGAGAATCCAATATTGATCAGACTGCAGAGTTAGATAGAGGACTCAGAGGGTTACTGTAGGCAGCAATTGCAGACCTTGGAGATCTGAAATCACAAAGATACAACATATTCAATATCAAGCTCCTACAAAGTGAAAAAAAGGTGTGTACTTTTTTTAAATTTTTGCAAAAGTTTGGTTTGAAAAATTAGTTTGAAGGAATTTAAAGGGCATAGTGAAGAATTATTATCATTAATTGATGCCCCGAAGAAATAAAATGGAAACACCTAGTAAGCAACCTGAAAGCTCTAGCATGACTCATGAAGAAGAGGAAGAAATGCAACATGATATTTCGAAATTACAAGACCAAGTGCAACAAAATTCACTCGCAATAAAAGTAACAGAAGCTAAGATGGATGGTTTAAAGAAAGATGTAGAAGCTAAGATGTATGGCGTAGATGCTAAGATGGATGGTTTAAAGAAAGGCATAGAAGCTAATATGAATGACATGGAAGCTAAGATGAATAACGTGGAAGATAACATGGATGGCGTGGAAGATAATATGGATGGCGTGGAAGCTAAGATGGATGATTTAAAGAAAGGTGTGGAAGCTAAGATGGAAGATCTGAAGACATATTTGACAAAGTTTCTACAAGAAATTCTTACTAATGGCGAAAGGGTAGTAAAGGAAACTCATGATGAGAACAAAATAAATGTTAATCATGATTTCATAGACTCTAACATTGGATTGAAGACCCACCATGTTCCAAATATCGATATGAGAAAGTTTGATGGCAAGCATCCCGTAACATGGATACTAGAGATGGAGCAATTTTTCGATCTCCATAATGTGCAAAATAGCACAAAAGGTACGCATTGCAACTTTATATTTGGAACCAAATCTGTTTGTATGGTATCAATGACTTTTCTCTCGTAAACAAATTGTCACTTGGGCTATTTTTACGGATGAAATGATAGCACATTATGAGGATACAAAAAGCAACACTTTTTTTAGCCAATTTATAAATTTCAAACAAAAGGGTTCAGTGATGGAGCACATTGAGGAATTCAAAAAATTTAATATAAGGGTAAAATATATTCCAGAGGAGCATATGATTGATGTGTTCATAGGGACTTTAAAGGATAACATCCAACATGAGGTTCGCCTTTGGGAACCTAATTAATTGGAGAAGGCATTCGAGTTGACAAGAAAAATGGAAAGCAAAATTATGGCAACAATGAAGCCTACCACTCATAATGACAAAGGCGGAAATGTTGTTTCCCCTAGCCATCCACAACCTACAAGGTTGACACCACAAAAATTGGAAGAAAAAAGAGAAAAAGGGCTTTGTTATAGTTGTGATAGCAAATACACTAAAGGTCATAAGTGCGTTGAGAAAAAAATATTTTAGATAGATTGTGAAGAGGAGGAAGAAAAGGAAAAAGAAACTTCAAAAGAAGAGGATATACACTAGGAACAAACCCTAGAGAAAGAAGAAATGAATCCAACCATATCTTGTAATGCATTGGCTGGAATTACCACTCCTCAAACTATCAAGATAGAAGGGCATATCAAGAAGAAAAAGGTAATAGTGTTGATTTATTTGGGCAATACCCATAATTTTATTCATTGTAAGATAGCTAAGGAAATTGCTTCCTATATCTAGCACCAGAGTGTTAAGTGATGGTTGCAAGCGGAGGAACCATAAATTTCTCAGGAAAGTGCCATAATATCAAGCTATCCATGGGAGAATATGTATTGAATAGCCCAATTCTTTCCATTCCAATGGGTGGTGCTGATGTTGTACTAGGAGTCCAATGGCTACAATCCTTGGGTACAATAGCTTTTAATTTTCAAGAACTTTTCATGAAATTTTCTTCAAAAGGAAAGGAAGTTGAATTAAGGGGTATCGCAGGGAAACTAGGATAGATAATCAACTCTAACAGAATGAAAAAGCTTATAAAGAAAGAACAACGCGACATAATTGCAATTATGTTCACTATAGGTTCCCACATTGAAATCATTTATTTCTAGAGATCTCCAAAATGTCTTGGACAATCATTCCAAGGCATTTGAGACTCCAAAAGGCCTCCCACCTATTCATGATCATGATCATGCTATTCATTTTATTCCAGGAAGTGTTCCTCCAAACATCAAGCCTTACAGATAGCCCTATGCCCAAAAGAGTGAAATAGAATGTATGCTTGCAGAAATGCTAGAGGCTGGTATAATTCAAGCTAGTCAAAGTTCTTTCTTTGCTCCAATAATATTGGTCC
The DNA here is from genome assembly GCA_031772625.1 of Pinus tabuliformis. Classification (NCBI taxonomy): domain Eukaryota; kingdom Viridiplantae; phylum Streptophyta; class Pinopsida; order Pinales; family Pinaceae; genus Pinus; species Pinus tabuliformis. The sequence continues at coordinate 1,491,495,574 of CM062819.1, read as the reverse complement.
ACAAGAAGGATCGATCATGGCACATGTGTCCAGATTATAAGGAGCTTAACAAGCTCACTATTAAAGATAAATTTCCCATTCATGTCATTGATGAATTATTGGTTGAATTGCATGGATCAATTTACTTCATCAAGTTGGATCTTTGTTCAGGATATCATCAAATCAGAACGAAGACTGAAGACATTCCAAAAACAACATTTAGAACTCATGAGGGTCATTATGAAATTTTGGTCATGCCTCTTGGCCTTACCAATTCACCTTCTACATTTCAAGGTTTGATGAATTCTATTTTCGAACCCTTCCTTAGAAAATTTGTGTTAGTATTTTTTGATGATATACTAATCTATAACAAGTCTTGGAAGGATCATGTTCAACATGTTGACAGGGTGCTCAAACTATTGGAGGAGAAACAATTATATGCAAAAACCTCCAAATGTTTCTTTGGAGTACAAGAGGTGGAATATCTGGGTCATATTGTTTCTCATGAAGGTGTTAAGGTAGACCCTAGCAAAATTTAAACCATTAAGGAATGGAAAATCCCCACATCCATAAAGCATCTGCGAGGATTTCACGGGTTAATAGGGTATTAATGCAATTTTGTTAAGAATTGTGGGAGAATAGCAGCACCTCTAACAACATTATTGAAGAAAGATGCATTTTCATGGACTCCAGAAGCAATGAAGGCCTTTGAACATCTTAAAGAGGCAATGTGCCAAGCACCGGTCTTAGCTACGCCGGACTTCACAAAAACCTTTATTGTGGAATGTGATGCCTCAGGAAATGGAATTGGTGTTGTTTTAATGCAAGAAGAAAGACCCATTTCTTTCGAAAGTCATCCAATCAGAGGAAATTATTTACACAAAGCTATTTATGAGAAGGAAATGTTGGCAATACTACATGCACTTAAGAAATGGTGACCCTACCTAATCGGAAGACACTTCAAGGTAAAAATATATCATGATAGTCTTAAATACTTTTTATAATGAATATTATCTTCAGAAGTGAAGAAAAAATGGGTCACAAATATTTTGGGTTATGACTTTGAAATCATCTACGAAAAAGGGAAGAAAAATGTTGTGGCAGATGCACTCTCAAGAAAGGATGAGGATGTGGAAGCATTTCTTTGCGCCATTTCTATTATCCAACCAGATTGGATAAATGAAGCAAGGGATGAATGGAAGAATGACGAAGAAGTGTGGGAACTCATTCAAAAGATACAACAAGATCCCAGTACATCTAATACATTTAGCTGGAAAAATGATTCGTTATGGTACAAAGGTCGGTTATACCTATGTAAGAATTCCCAACTCAAACAAAAGATTCTTAGGGAATTGCACACCTCTCCCTTAGGAGGGCACTCAGGATTTCTAAAAACTTAACACAGGGATAAGAAGGAATTTTTTTGGGATGGCCTTAAATCGGATATTCAAAAGTTTGTGGCATAAGGTTTGGTTTGCTAAAAAAATAAAGTTCAAACAATTAAGACCCCGGGTCTATTACAACCTTTATCCATTCCAAGCCAACGTTGGGAGGAGGTTTCAATTAATTTTACCACAGGTTTACCCAAGTCCGAAGGAAAGAGTGTTATCAGGGTGGTAGTTGATAGACTTACCAAGTATGCAGACTTTTGTGCATTATCTCATGCATTTAAAGTGAGTACAGTTTCTACTGCATTTATGGAAACAATTCAAAAGCTACATGGAAGCCCAAATATTATTGTAAGCGATAGAGATCCCATTTTCACTGGAATTTTTTGGACATAATTATTTTCTTGTATTGGTATTCATTTAGCTCATAGCTCATCTTATCATCCTCAATCTGATGGGCAAACTGAGATAGTAAACAAATGTTTGGAAGGATATCTTCATTCCTTTGTGTATGATAAATAGACACAATGGGTCAAATGATTACCTCTAGTTGAATGGTGGTATAACACTTCCTTCCATACTGAAACAAAAATGACCCCCTTTTATGGCACTTTATGGATATCATCCACCATCCATCAGATCATATTAAAGAGAAAATTTTAAGGTTCAAGCAGTGGAAAATCCCATCAAGCATCAACAACAAGTTCTCCAGCTCTTAAAGGATAACCTCATGTTGCCGCAGAATAGAATGAAACAGCAGGCAGATCAACATCAGAGCGAAAGAAGTGTTGATGTAGGTGATTTGGTATTCCTACGACTACAACCATATAAAAAAATGTCCTTCAAGCAACCTAGGAAGGATAATAAATTATCACCAAAGTATTATTGTATGTATAAGGTGTTGCAAAGGATAGCTACTATGGCATACAAATTGGAGCTTCTTGTAGCTTCCCGAGTGCACCCAGTTTTCCATGTTTCATGCTTAAATAAGGTTATCGGTGACAAGCTCCCAATTCAAACAATATTGCCAGAACTTGATGAGGAAGGAAAAATCGTATTGGAACCGGAAGCAGTCAAAGAAACAAGAACTCGAGAACTACGAGATCAATCAATTTCAGAGTATCTCATCAAGTGGAAGAACTTACCCATTGAAGATTCCATATAGGAGGATAAGAATTATATACAGAAGCATCCAGAACTACTCAAGCGTTGAGGACAACAATTTTTTGAAGGAGAAGGGCATGTTAGGTCCCTATAACACTAGTGATTCCCCCATTAGTATTGTCATTGTATCCCTTATTGTTATTGTTGTGCCCCTATTGTTCCCATATTGTTATTATTGTGCCCCATAGAAGCCCACTATCGTTATTTGTATGCCCTTATATTTTTATTGTTAGGTCAGCTTTGGTTATATTGTGACCCCTTAGACTTCTATATATAAAAAGGAGGTTTTTTCATTTGTATCATCCAAGAATTATTCATTTGTGTAATGTAAATGACGTTGCCCCCTCGAAGAGGATAATTTCTAAGTCGTTGATATTTATTTTCTATCTTTGTGTGAGCTGGTTTCATAACACTATTTGGTTGAAGTTTTTACTACTGCAACATATGTTCTCAATAGATCTCCAAAAACCAGTGTCAAAGGTGTAGTACATCAAGAAGCTTGGGATGGTAGGAAGGTGAATGTCTCTAACTTTTGAAATTTTGGTTTTGTAGCATTTGCACATGTTCCAGAGAAGCTACGAAAGAAAATTGATGATATAAGTGAATGATGTATTTTTAAAGGCTATAGTGAATAGTCAAAATCCTATAGGCTCTACAATCTAGTAACCAAGAAGTTTGTTTTCAGAAGAGATGTTTAATTTTTTGAAAAGAAATCTTGGTTTGATCAAATTAATGAATGTTTAAATCATCTTTTTCATCCACCATATCTACCAATATTGGAGGTTTAGGAAGAGTCATACCATTCTGAAAATGGTATGTCTCCTAGTAATGAATCCAACAGTGATTCATCATCATCAGAGGAAAGTCAGAAAAATAGAAGCATCATAGAAATATATGATTAGGAGCATGAATTTGATCAACAAAATCTATTTTCCTTTCTTTCCTGTCAACCAACCCACTTTGAAGGGGCAGTAAAAGAGAAACATTGAGTTTATGCAATGAATTAGGAAACCAATACCATAGAGAAGAACAAGACTTGGGAACTGGTTGATCTCCCAAAAGAAAAAAAACCAACATTGTTGTCAAGTGGGTATACAACACCAAATTGAATGAAAAAGGAGAAATTAAGAAACATAAGGCAACGTTAGTTCCCAAAAGATTATCACAATAGTTTGGTGCCGACTATGGTGAAGAGTTTGCTCCAGTCACAAGGTTAAACATAGTCATAACTATTCTAGCCACAACAACTAAACACATTTGACATAAGCATGTTAATGTGTATCACTTTTTCCCTTTTTGTGGCAAAGAAGTTTTATAAAATTAAATGGAGTTGGAATATTTACTCTTGAAATTACAAAATCATCAAAAACTAGGTGGTGGTAAAAGAAGACAAAACATGTCAATTTAAATTCAATTTCATGTCATATTTTTTCTAAAATTTAATATATAATTTTTATCTAATTTATTCATTTTCTTTAAAAGGTATCATTAATATTTTACATAAATTTTTAAGTAGTGACAAAACCGCGACCCCCCATTTCTCTATTGATTTATGTTTTTTAATTCCAATTTCTTTAAGATATGTGTTGTAAACATTCTAAAGATTGCTAAACAAATTTAAAAATAAAAAATAAGCATATTTTTTAATTATTATTAAAATACTAGCAAAAATGATCATATTTTCGTATATATAAAACCGCGACCCAAGAAACTACCCTTTCAAGTTTATAAAATCAATTTTTTTTAATAGAAATTTGAAAATAACATATAACAAAATGTTAAAATTATATTTTGAAAATTTTGAAAATATATTTTATATTGTTTATAATAAATTTTTTAATTATGATTATAATAACGTATTTTATATTATTCAAAATATAATATAGAAAATTATTTGTTTAGAAATTCTACTTCTATTTTTATATATATTTTTAAAGAGTTTTAGCATTTCATTTAACTTTACATAAAGTTATTTATATTTTGTGAGTGATTAACCATAGCTTTTACCAATATTTACTATCAGTTGACTTATTTGCAAATTTAGTATTTACTTTTTATAACATTATTTATATTTTCTAAACCCAATAAATAGGTTCGCTATAGCTTTTACCAAAATTTATTGTGAGTTAGCTTTGTTACAAATTTAGCATTTATTTTTATAACTAACAAGTATGAAACTCAACTCATTTAATTGATATTTTTATATTATCTTTTTTTATCTTTTTTCATTTGAGTACTTTTTTGCTTTTGCCATATAATGAGACACATTAACATGCTTTTACTAATCAACTTGATGTTAAATATGCTTTATTAAATGGTATATTGCAAGAATAGGCATATATGTCTTAGTTTTGAAGTTCCAAAATAGGAGCATAAGGTGTACAGGTTGAAGAAATACTTACATGACTTGAAACAAGCTCCCCAAGCTTGGTACAGTTGAATTGACACTTACCTCAGCAAAAGTGGATTTCGTAGAAGCAACCATGAGCCAACTCTATATACCAAAAATCATGAAGGTAAGATTCTCATTATTTTCCTTTATGTTGATGATATGATTTATACAGTTAATATGATGTTAGAATAATTTAAATTTGTCATGCAAACAGAGTTTGATGTGATTGACTTAGGGCTCATGAATTACTTCTTAGGCATTGAAATTTCACAATATGCTAATGGAATTTTTGGTTTTTAGGAAAAATATGCTACTGACATCCTCCAAAATTTAAGAATGATAAACTAAAACCCACTGATATTCCAATTTCTCAAGGTACCAAGCTAAGCAAACAAGATGTAGAACCACTAGTTGATTCTACATTGTATAAAAGTCTAGTTGGTAGTCTCTTGTATCTCACTACAACTAAACCTAACATCATGTTTGTAGCTAGTATTGTTTCCAAGTTTATGGAATGACCCAATATTTCCCATTGTAAGATTCTAAAAATGACCTTAAGATATGATGCAAGAATAGTAGAATATGGATTTTATGGGTACCATCAATAGGTATATTTTGAGGCCAACTATGTTATTCTTTAACCCCTAAATTCACTTTTTCTCACATTAATTACATTTATTAGTAGGAATACTAAAGGGTGATTATCATATTTCATAAGCTAATGGGTTAATATGCAGGAAAAAGAAGCATTTTTGGAGATATTTACTATGTAGGGGCTCGTTGGAGGCATATAGGAAGAATATAGGAGGCTTGTCCACTACATTAACTCTCCAACTCGGCTTGAGTCCCAAGATTCCTCACTAACAGATCGAAGTCCATTGGGAGTCGAGGAATTGTTGATTGGAAAAAATGACCTTTCAACATTTTAAGGGAGACCACCCGTTCTGGAACTTAAAACAACTCCTTTTTCGTGGAAATGGTGGTTCTGATTGGTTCAATTGGGTCCAGTTACCCTATCCCTATCTCTACTAGCTTAAAGTATGAATTTCACCTACCCATAGAGAAGATACATCAAATAAACTCTTCTTGCTAATCAGGCAAGAAAGTGATCCTTAAGCTGACTTTATGGCCCAACCAAAGCACTCTAAAGATTAACCCTATATGAGGGGACTTCTATGATGTAGAAAATAGAACTACATGCAAAGTATAATCTAAGATGCATCTAATCCTAAACCTATCTCAATTGAAGGAAGGATTAGTCCTTCTCTCAATCAAGAGCAAGCTAAAAGGATGGGAAACAAAACATATTGGAATTGGGATAAAATAAAGGAATTAGATCAGGGAAATAGTTCACAAGAGCTAATCCTTGTTAAAGTAGATATAAACAACTAAATGCCTAATAAATATTTATCATACACTTAACTATAAATAACTCCAACTCCTAATAAACATATGCATAAGAAACGAAAGATCCATTCCATAATACTGAAATAGTTCTAATAAAATTACATGTAGAAAAGCAGGACATCTATAACTTTAAACTTTTAGATATTTAGCTAGCCTAAAGAAATAAAAGTTTGTTCTTATACAAGTTCTAGTTTCAAATCTCATTTCTGATTAACCCTGCAAGATAGCTTGACCAGATTCTAAATGAGCATTTCAGTAAACAATCAACAATAGTGCTGAAAATCCACACACATACTCATACTCTAGAAATGAATCCGAAATCTGAATAATTTATTTTCAATAATAGAGCAAGAAACAATGTTATACATCTAATTATAGAAATAAAACTTATTATAAAAATGAAACAATTACATTAAACATCATAGAATTACAATAGTACAAGTCCTCTGTTGTCTCTAAATTGATTCCCTATCTACACAAATGGATACAGTCTCACTACAATAGTGAAAATGACTCTTGACTCCTTCTATACAAACAGGTTGTCAGCTCTAGTATTACTCTGCCTCTTTTCTCATGGATTTGAATCCCCTTCTCATAATCAGAGATGGATATATATACATAGTGGAAATATTAATAGTCCCCCTCTATTTCTCAACAACTAAAGCAAAATGATTCCTTTGGTTGGGGTTTTGGCTATGTGTAGATGGTCATAGTGGAAGGTATTTCCCAGTTTGGTTTGCACAGATAAAGATGATCCCTGTTGTCTCCCGCTTGTTTCAAACTAATAAGTGAAATTACATGCGAGGAAAAATCGATTGAATAACCTTCTTCTATTACCATATCGCTTTACCATCTGGAGGAATTTTGTTGGTTATAGACTAGATCCTTTTCAATACTGGCCTTGATCAGAAATATATGTTAAAACATTAAATAGAATTAGCCATGGCATAAAAAAAACTCTAATTATGCCCAGAACTAATAGAAAAATCAAGAGACTTTTTCAATTAATGTTATGGCGACCCCTAGAAGTGACAAGTGGCAAGAGCTAAGTGGTATAGGAGAAATGGATATCATAACTTTTAACAATGGGTACATATGGAAAACGTTGATATTGGAAGGTTGCAATATGGAGCGGACGCGATATATTATTCAACTCGTTTTAAATAGTGTATCGGGTCTATATATTAGAGGTGAGTGAAATATCGGAAGTCAGAAGTCGGACGGGTATGATTATCGAAGATCAGAGATCAAAGGGAGTGTTATACCAGAGATCGGAGATCAGAGGTTGTATTGCTATCAAAATATCAATGGAGTGCCATACCAAAGTTTTTTTTAAATGTGTCTCGAAAGCAAATCTTCGATATGCATTTCCTTTGATATGCGGGAGTGGAATGTGGGTGCAAAGGTATGTTGGACATTTTGGTTTTATGAACCAAAGATTTCATATTAAAGGGGATTATATCAAATATATTTAATATTACAATATCCACAGATTCCGATATGTGTAATGCAAATTATTAAATGTGTTTGAAACTTTGGATAAATGTTTTATTAAACCTCTTCATAATATAGTTCAAACTTTGATATAAGGGATTCTAAGAAGGATTCTTCCAATGTCAAAGTCTCGATGACTCAAAACTCCACTATTAGATTTGATATATTCATTCTCTTAAATAGGTATTTCTCTACTTTTACCAATAAGCCAATTCACGATATAAAAGCTACTTTGTAATATAAGAGTTGGCCTTGATCTTGGGGCCTATGTAATGAATTAAATAAAATATTTACAATTAAAAATTAATTATCTAAAAATAAACAAATTTATGAAACAAAAGTAATGTACAATATATACATTTTAATAGGTCAAGGGAGTGAAAAATATCCAATCTTCAATTAGGGGCCTTTTGCAAACAAAACAACAAAATGAGATCAAATGCATTTTGATAGGAAGAGCAAAACAAATCAAACTCATTGAAGCAATCCAAACTTAGAAAATCAATAAACAACATGACCAATATTCAATCAAAGGGTCCCCATAATAAGAATTAAATGAATAATGGGGCGGTTGTGTTTTTACCACAACAATAGCGACACAGTGGGAAGAACCAGTTATCTCTGGTTTATTATTTATGAAATCCTAAAGGGAAAAGGATAAAGGCTAAATAAAATAAAAATGCTAAGATTTAGACTCTATGAAATCCCTCAAAACAGAGTTTAATCATTTTGAACATCTCCTGTAGAAATAATAAGACTAAGATCATGTTTAAAGTAACCATTAATTAATGACAACATAAACTAAAGGACAAAATTTTAGCATTGTGTTTAGTAAGAAAGATGAACTCTCATTATCATAGGTAGAGACACTGCTGCCAGCAGGCGTCCATAGCCTCGACAGGGTTACCATTTTAACCCAAAATAATGTTAATATCCCACCTACTATTTAGTATTTTAGAGAAGACATATTTCATTAATAACTCTAAAAACCATTGTCTTGTCTTGGTGACCAGATATGACATTTCCATTCATAAGTGTTGATAGTCATGAGCAAGACAGCTCGTGATGAGACCTCTTTTCTTACAACGAAGTGTTGTGAGCCATTATCATGGCTTGGTGAACAGATACTATAATGTCATAGCAATCAAATCCCATGCTCATGGTATGTTGGATCATTACAGAGATCCCCTATCTTTCAGGTTTCTCACACAAATTTTAACTTATACTCTAATAATTTATGCTAATAGATGGGGAGATAATTCCTATTCTTAAGAGATGGGAATGACATGGAACAATTATATAATACTAAACTGGTGTGTTGCTTTTGTAATCTTAGTATCTGTTTCATGATATGGCTTATTGTAAAGTGGTTTTCTTATGTGTATTAAGGTAAGAAAGCATTCAAATACTAATATAAGATAACAGTGTTAGAAATTCAATATGAGCCTGAAAAATAGAAGTTTAATGATCTTCCTTTTACTAATGGATTCCATTAGATAAGAATAAAAATTTCCCAAGCATTAACCAAAGGTGGGTGCAAAAGGCCCTCAAGCTAAAAGGTTGGTAATATCACCAAGATTAATCCCAAACAGAGGTGAAATCTGCACACAAGGGGATTGCAAAAGGGACCAAGAAATATTGCAGAAACAAATTCCAACCAAGAGACAAGAGAAAAGAAATCCAAATAAAAAGGGAATGAAAATAGAAGCAAACCTACAACAAGCAAAATCATGAAATAAGAAAAAAGTGAAACAAGATAAAAGCAATATCTTGATATAAGAAATAAATATCTTGTTATGTTCTTTGCATTATGTAAAGCATATGAAATGTTGTCTCGCTTAGTGAGTTTGTTATTCGAAACTTTTAATTAAATAAATTCTCTAACTAAAAGGAGAGTTGTGATTAAAGTTTGCATATGAGAATTTAACAAGAATTCTATTCCATTTATCAAATCTTTCTTTAAAACATGTAACTTTGAATAAACATATCTCAAAAGAGAATAAGAAGGATGATAAGAAAAACTCAGAAGTAAAGGAAATCTCCCTTAATGAGTTTTAAAAATTGCTCCTTTTAGCATTAAGATTTGTCACAACTACTTTATTGGTAAAAGTTGATCTTCTAACTCAAGCCAATACTTTCTAGAAGAACAACACAATATAAGAAAGAAACAATTATTAAAAGATAAAACAAATTCTATAAAACTAAGAATAGATGGAAATGAACACGTAAATGTGTACCTGGGAAAGTTTGATCATAGCTTTACCTCATGAATCTTCACCTTTTCCCATGTATTTATCAAAGTTCAAAAACATCTTCTTATTTAATTTAAACTATCTACTAAACTACACCTAATTCTAATATAAAAAGTAGACTAAGACTAAGTAAATTCGTGCTTCCATTGTAACCATTCAAGCATCTTAGTATCTGAATGAATGTGTAAATCCAACATCAGTAACAAAATCATAAATATACCAACAAAAATAAAACTGAATGTATTATGTACATCTAATGCTAATGTATGTACAAGAAGCAACTTATTTACAAATACTTCCCTTGAAACTCTTCCAAATATTTGTCTATAGGATCATTAAAATAAGGATCTGATTCATATGTTTGAAAAGAATTCAAAGAAAGACGAAACAACAAACCAATATTAAATGTTAAATCTTTGCAAATGAAGGGTTGTTGTAAAGAAAAAGTAAAAATCAGAAATCTTCCTCTCAAAAGAATCAAGTGGATAGCAATGAGGAAGATTTCTGGAAGGAATGCATGGCTGGCCAAAATGTATGGATGTACTCTCGAGTGTTACCATTCGTGTAAATTCATTTGGAAATATGAAATCAACTCTGCAATCATAAGATAGAACCTCAACCTAATAATAAATTGAAATAGATGATTGAAATTTTGAAATTGATTATTGCATGTACTAATTAATGCATTTGACGAGAGTGTGGAACTTTGTTGCTCAAGATGCCAACGTAGTATGTGCAAAAAATGAAAAATAAAATTAAACAAAGAAAGAAATTGAAAAGAATGAGAGAAAGGTAAATTATAATATACATCTATGTTACAAATTATGTTACAACATAGTAGAATTTTTTTATAGAGATTTCCTTTTTACAAATGATTATGAAGTTAGAAATATTATTATCCTCGAGATTAAAAGTACAAGAAGGTACATTAACATTGTAGGATTGAGAAATCGAATTTGATTTATAATTATTGAAAACATTATGACTATGAGAGGAAGTGTTTGAACTGTCATATTTTTCACTTTCAAAAACAGATTCATTTGAGGATTGGGAATCAATTAAAATAGTTTTTGAAGATGAAGAAAAACCAATGGTTTAATATTTTCATTGTCATAAATAATTTTATTAGTGTCTTACTTGGTATGTGATTCTTCAATAGAATTAAAAGGAAGAGAAATTAAATACTTAAACCAACTTGTTAATTGTTGTTCAGGAGGTAAATCATTGGATTTAAAGAGCATTAATGTCAATTTAAATTTAACTGGAAATTGAACCAAGGGCTCACCTTCTATCCTACGCAAATCAATTATTTGTTTGCACACCTTTTTGTAGTTGTATCATTGAAAATCCTGAAGGAACATCACCGCAAACTCATCCCATGTATGTACTGAGGCAAATGGAAGTGAAAGACACTAGGATTTTTCTTGACCTGTCAAAGTATATGTGAAAATCCTGCCAAAATCAACCTCATCAATATTAAATTTTCGAAAATTTGAAATGAATTGAAAAATGTGATTAAAGGCATAAGGCTTACCATTCAAATTTACCTTTGACAATGTTTTAAATCCCTTGATTGGAGTAGTGTTCGATTTTGATACACTAAAGCATCTATAAGGAGTTTTTTGGAGGAACCCATAATTCAAAGTTTAAAATTCTGCAATAAACGTTAGCAAACAATGTAAAACAAACTCTCCTTCTAGTGCCAAAAATGTTGTTTGGCAAAAATGACCTTTCAACATTTTAAGGAAGACCACCCAGTTGTGAACTTTAAAAATCTCCTTTTCTGTTGAAATTGTGGTTTTGACTGGTTCAATTGGGTCCAATTACCCTCTCTCCATCTCTACTACTTTAAAGTATGACTTTCACCTTCCAATAGAGAAGAGACATTAGATCAACTCCTCTTGTTAATCAGGTAAGAATGTGATCCTTAAGTTGACTTTATGGCCCAGCCAAACCACTCTAAAGACTGCCCATGTATGAGGGGAATTCTAGGATGTAGAAGGTATAACTACATCCAAAGTATAATCTAAGATGCATCTAATCCTAGACGTATCTCGATTGAAGGAAGGATTAGTCCTTCTCTCAATTAAGATCAAGATAAAATTATGGGAAAAGAAGCATATTAGAATTAGAATGAAATAAAGGAATTAGATCAAGGAAATAGTTCACAGGAGCTAATCCTTGTTAAAGTAGATATAAACAACTAAATTCCTAATAAATAGTTATCAAACACTTAATTGTAAATAACTCCAATTCCTAATAAACATATGCATAAGTAAAAAAATATCCATGCCATAACACTGAAATAGTTCTAATATAATGACATGTAGAAAAGTAGGACATCTATAACTTTAAACTGTTAGATAGCTAGCCATCCTAAAGAAATAAAAGTTTTTTCTTATACAAGTTCTAGTTTCGAATCTCATTTATGATTAACCATGCAAGACAGCTTGACCAAATTCTAAATGAGAATTTCAGTAAACAGTCAACAATAGTGCTAAAAAGCCACATACATACTCATACTCTAGAAATGAATTTTAAATCTGAAGAATTTATTTTCAATAATAGAGAAAGCAATAGCATTGTACATTTGATTACAGAAATAAATCTTATTATAAAAATGAATCAATTACATTAAACATTAGAGAATTACAATAGTGCACATCCTTTGTTGTCTCTAAATTGATTCCATGTTCGCATAGATGGATCCGATCTCACTACAATAGTGCAAATGACTCTTAACTCGTTCTATACAAACATGTTGTCAGCTCTAGTATTAATTCATCTCTTTTCTCTCAGATTCAAATCCACTTCTCATAATCAGAGATGGGTATTTATACGTATTGGAAATTTTAACATTCCCTCTCTATTTCTCAACGAATGAAACAAAATGATTCCTTCAGTTGCGGTTATGGCCAAATGTAGATGGCCATGGTGGAAATGATTGCCCATTTTGGCTTGCGCAAATAAATATGATCTCACTTGTCTCCCACTTGTTTCTAAACAATAGGTGAAATTACATGCGAGGAACAACCACTTCAACAATTTTCTTCTATTACAATATCCCTTTACCATCTGGAGGAATTTCTTTGGTGATATACTGGATTTGTTTCAATACTGGTGTTGATCAGAAATGTCTATTAAAAGAGAAAATAGAATTAGCCATGGCGTAAAACAAACTTTGTAAACAAACTCTAATTATGCCCAAAACAATCAGAAAAATCAAGCATCTTTTTCAATTAATATGATAATGGCCCCTAGAAGTGGCAAGTGGCAAGAGCTGAGTGTTATAGGAGAAATGGATAATGGAAATTTTAACAATGGGCACAAACCAAAAACACTCATATTGGGAGGCTGTGATACAGAGACGCGATATCTTATTGAACTCATTTTAAATAATGTATCAGGTCTGGATATCGGATGTGAGTGTAATATCAGAGGTCGGAAGTCAGAGGGATACGATTATGGGAGATCAGATATCAAAGGGAGTGTTGTATCAGAGGTCAGAGATTAGAGGTTATATCGCTATGGGAATATCGATGGAGTACCATATCATATTTTTTTAAATGTGTCTTGAAAGGAAATCTTTGATATGCATTGCCTCTGATATGCGGGAGTCGAATGTGGGTGTAAATATATGTCGAAGACTTTGTTTTATGAACCAAATATTTCATGTTAAATGGTTTTTAGAAGAGATCTTTAATATTAAAATATCCATGTATTCTGATATGTGTAATGAAAAGAACTACAACCACTTTATTAAATGGGTTCGGAACTTTGGATAATTGTTTTGTTTAGCCTCTTCATAATATAGTTCAGACTTTGATACCAGGAATTCTCAAAAGGATTCTTCTGATGTCAAAGTCCCTATGACTCAAAAATATGATATTAGATTTGATATATGCATTCTTTCGAATAGGTCTTTCTCCATTTTTATCAATAAGCCAATTCATAATATAAAATCCACTTTGTAATACAAGAGTTGGTCTTGGTCTCGGGGGATATGGAATGGATTAAATAAAATATTTACAATTGAAAATTAATTATCTACAAATAAATAAATTTATGAAACAAAAGTAATGTACAATTTGTACATTTTAATAGGCCAAGGCAGTGAAAAACATCCAATATTCAATGAGCCGCCTTTTTCAAACCAAACAACCAAATGAGATCAATGGAGTTTTGATAGGAATACAAAAACATATCAAACTCGTTGAAGCAATCCAAACTCCGAAAAATAGAAAGAAACATTACCAAGATTCAATCAAAGAATCCCCATAATGAGAATTAAGTGAATAATGGAGGGGTTGTGTTTTTACCACAACAGGAACTCAAGTGCATGTGGAGATCTAAGGGAACTGGATCCACCAATTTCGAGATTTTTTCACCAGTCGCGGTCTAACTGCATGCTGCCACCCAGCGTTGATATCTGACAGTTCCAGCTGACGGTCAGCGCATGTGACCTGACTTCCCGACAGCCTCAGATGATGGTGTTGATTACCCCTGACAGTTCTGGAATCTGCACCTGTTGCAGTCTACCCTACTCACATTCGATTGCAACCTAGTGGTTACGGTTAGGTGGATTCCCACGCGGTTATGTTTGTAACCCTAACTGCGAGATAAACTGCCACGACTTCTGTTCACATGGCCGTGGTTTAAACCTCGTGGTTAGGACTGATATTTAATTTGTAATGTTTTAATATGCTTGCAATAGCCTGAATGGGTTTTGACTTTGGAAATAGCATTTTTAATGCAAGTTTTAGGTTCTGGTATAGTTTTAGGTCTTTAGGTGTTTTATTAGGTTTGTATTTTTCATAATATCTTTGTAGTGCTAGGTTTTAACATGATGTCTTAAGTGTTAGGGTTAATGGCTTCTAAAATGATTTTGATTTGAAATGTTTGGTTTAGGTACAGGTTAGGGTTTAGCATAGGTTTTAGGTTTTATTCCGTAAATCATTTTTTTCTAAAAAACCCATTTATACCAAATTGTCACAAAGTGACATTTGCGACAAACGTCACATGATGACGACAACCAAACTCTGAAAAGGCAGATGACCAACCCATGTCGACAACCATATCTTGGTGGAACTGAAGAAAACCAACACGTCGACAACCAAATCCTGTGAGGTGGACGACAAACCCATGTCGATAACCAAATCTTGGCAAAACTGACGAAAATCATGTGTCGACAACTAGGTATAAAACCATATCACCATGAAAACCATATACATTACAGGACAACCTGAACCATAAAAATCACTGTCGAAGCTGACAACACCGGACACTAAAAGCTAACGATGAAACTAAACCTGTGCAAGTGATCTGACAAGATCCACCTGGATCATTTACCTGCATGGATTTTCTCAAATTCTTTAATTCCAAACACTCCAATTGTACCATCTCAACCAATTTTTTCACCTCAACCGAGTTCACCATTTCAACATTACCAGCCTATTATTGACCCTATACCTTCTTCATCCAACATTTCCTCCTCCCTTTCTTCCTCTCCGCTTGGTAAAAACCTTAATGCTAGTAACCAGGTAACTAAGAAGAAGAAGAAGAAGAAGAAGCAAGATAAGAAAGCAGTCAATCAACCAACCATGGTTGTAAGTATTGGTAATCCTGAGGAAAATTCTAAAATGCATCATAAGCGAAAATACCCTTGCAAGATAAGCGAAAATACCCTTGCAAGATTTGTAAGGGTAACCACTTCCTAATCAATTGTCCTGGTATTCCTAAGGTCTTAGAAATATCGTCAAATAATTATTATCAACTTACTATTGATCCATCAACTAGAGATTCTCAGATTCAAGGGAAAAAGATTAAGGTCAGGTTTCCTTGTAGGTTATGCAAAGGGAATCGTCATAGTCACCTTTTCCCTCACATGGATGAAGCCTCAAATTGTTTGAAAAACTTATTGTTTCACAACAACAACTTCCAACTAATTACCGCAAAATTTCTCCCCATAGACCGTCAGTTGAAGAAGTGTTTAATCTAAATCCAAGTATAGTCAATCCTACTCTTCCATTGGAGGGTGAAACATGTATCACTCATATTAATGGATTATTTGTTGATCAAGTGTTTGAATCAATTCCATCTTCAGTCGTTCCCACTCTCCCTTTAGAGAGTGAATTTCATACCTCTCAGGTTCTTCATGTTACCTCATATTATTTTACACATGGGGGCATTTCATTTGTGTTTTCTGAACCCCATCCAAGTAATGTGGCTATTTATTTTGATTTGAGTAGACTGACAGAACCTCGTCTTCCTTCTTCTACCCCTTTCCAAATTATTTTGAATTGTTATGGTAATAATGTGCGATGCACAAATGTAGATAAAGGTGCTTCCATCAGTATTTTATCCTAGACTGCTTGGCAAACTTTAGGTTCCCTTCAGCTTGTACATGTTAAACAAAATCTTTTATATTTTAATAGAACCATTAGTGAACCTTTAGGGATCCTTCGTAAGTTACCTATTACCTTGGAAGGTAAGACTGTTTGTGTCGATCTTATGGTAGTCCAAGATCACTTGGATTTCAATTTTATCCTTGGGTGAGACTATGTCTATGCCATGGAATTTTTCATATCGACACTCTTTCGTGTGATGTCGTTTTCTCACAATGGAAACATTGTGACTGTTGACTAGATTTCATCTATTAATCTCAATGCGACTACCAACCATCTGAAGCCCCTAAATGTTCCTTATATGGAAGTGGTACCTACCTTGTCACAAGTTAATTATGTGGTAAGTTGTCTCATGTTTTCAATTACCGACGCAAGCGAGCCTCTCACTCTTTGCTCAACTTATTTTGACTTAGGTCCGGTAACTAACATGGTCAAAACTTCAATGGGGGCATTTGAATACGATTTTCTTATCCCTATTGATCCCCTTGACAAGTGTTCGTTCAAGAGAACTGTTCTTCCATCTGATGAAGACCTTTTGGAAGCCATGATCAAGGGGTGTACCTTGACATGTGTTTCTTCCATTTGGAATGCATGAAACAAGTCGTTTTGAGGATAGTTCTTTTACTGTGTCGACCTTGTTAAAAAATGAAACAACTCTTTTTGAGGATAGTTCTTTTACTATGTCAACATCATTAAAAAATGAAATAACTCTTTATGAGGATTGTTCTTTTACTATGTCAACTTTGTTAAAAAATAAAATAGCTCTTTATGAGGATAGTGCTTTTACCATGTCAACCTCATTAAAAAATGAAACAAATCCTCTCCTAATTAAGTCGAGTCTTTGATTTGATCTCGTAAATGAACCTTCATTTCATCCACTTATTAGTAATCGATAGTCTACTTAGGTGAATGAAACAAATCTTGGGGGGAATGTTCCTATGTCGGTATGCTTGGGGCATGAAAACTTATCTCAAGCATAGTTTTTATTTGTTTCAAGCTTGTATAAAATGAAACCTACCTTGAGGCTATTTCAGTGATTATTTCAAGAATCGTTAAACTCATGAAAATATCGAGCGTCTTTTGCTATTTTTTCATGCTCATAATTCATACATGAAAATGTCGAGTTCTTTCCATCTTTTCTTGATCTTTAATTAAATTGAAATTCGGTGATATGAGTAAATTTTTATCTCTTTTTCAGACTCGATAAAACTTACAAAAAAGCAAAACCATGGTGTTCTCTTTATGTCCTTTTTAGAATCCTCGAAGACAAAAAGTTCGTCAAGTACTTGATTGTTAGAACTCGTAAAATTAAATGAACAATTGTCCTTTCAGTATGAGTTTACCCCTTTTATGGATTGCACTAGACTATTTAAGAAAAAGGTATATGTTCATCAATCATGGTCAATAGAGTTCTCTCTTGGATTATTTTATCCTTTTTCGGGTTTTAGGGACTAAAATTACGAAAAATAACATTGTGGAGTTTACTTGCATTTTTCTTCTGACTCCCTCAAACTGAAAAACAACGAGCTTTACCTTCTCCGGTCTTATTAAATTTTACAGTAAAACAACTGAACATGTTTTCTTTTATTGTCTTTTCAAACTCTTTAAACATGAAAACAACATCGAGTTACCCCTTTACTGGACTTGTAAAAATTAAACAATATAGGACTCGTTAAGCACGATGAGACCAAACCACTCCTTCTTAGGGTTTGTTAAAAATACTTTGGAGGACTAGTATGCAAGATGAGCTTACAGGACAAGCATATGTTATACTCCTCATGCTTGTAAAAAATAAAGAGGTACTTGCCAGTAATGCTTGGGGAAAAAGTGAGAAACAATCTTTCTTTTACATTCGTAAAAGGCAGTATGCCACTGTTGAACATGACACTTCTTCACCTTCGTGTCTGAGTTGGGAAATCCATTTTTTATTCAAATGACCATACTTCATTGAAAGTCTTCATTTGGGTTGGGTTTTAGTTTTTTTAGTCAAATGATTCCAAGTCATCATGTCATGTCTCTAATATGTTCAAGAGAAGTTCAACCTCAGTCAAAATTACTTTGCCAGTCTTGGCCTTCAATTGCATCGACCATCCCTGAGTCAGTCCCAAATTAGTTCAAACTACTATTCTTCAAAACTTGACACAATTTTTGTGTCATAGGCCCTCTCGTGAAGGATTGGTTACTATCGACTTCAGCTCATTATCTAGGAAGTTGATCTAGAAACCTTCAGTACCTTGAGTCATGCATGCCTTAATGGCAGGTTTCTTGCCTTCAACAATATATTCTCATCATTGGCCTTCAATCGAACGATTCTATGAGTGTTCGTCATAAAATCATCTATCCACACTTCATAGATTGTACTAGAAGTACCTTGAGATCCATTGTCATTATTGGTGGTTTCTCTCACGCTGGTTAATGTTTCACATTATTTATCGGTAATCAAGTGGCTTCTACCATGTTTGACTTCGAGACATTCACTCGCATGGCTAGATTCGTACTACAAATCGAGAGATGGAGATCAAGACCCTGGATCTAGTTTCATCCATCTAGGCTGCGTGGAGTTATTAAATATTCATGATTGTAAACATAGATCCATTGATGGTTGCATCCATACTATGTCGTCTTTTGACATGGATCTTCAGATGTATTTCCATACTGTGCTTTGAGACATTTATGTTCTAAGTATGGGAATGCCTACCTTAGTGATGATATTATATATTTCATTGTAACATTTCTCGAATTGTTTCAGGTCTTCGATTATAGTCTCTAACCCAAACCTTCGCATGATCAAGCACTTCAATCATCAAAATATTTCTTCTGACTTTGCGCTTTAGGAGGCAATCTGTTACACATTATTTTGTCACCTACGAAAATGATCATCAGTTTGGGTCAATCGTTATCCACACATATGATCCAGAGCATTACCCTACAGATTTTCAAACTAAATTATCCCAAAGAAAGAGAATTTTTGGATCCTAAGGTACAAAAACCTAATTTTGGCTATGTTCACAGTTACCTAGTTGATTCCTTCGAATACTTAGGGAACTACCATTATTTTCTTCCACTATGACCTACGAACATGACTTGAAGTACGTAAAAATAAAAAGTAAAGTCTAGAAGCATTTTTTATAACATCTATCCCAACCAAGAAGCTTCGAATGACTGCCTATAAAGTGTTGATCCCTCCCATTATGGAGTAACTCCCCTTCCTTTGTGGTACCTCTATCCCACTAATAGTGGATCTCGTCCCTTGGAGAATGGATCCAAAACTTCTCATCCTTAGCTTATAAAGCCATTACAGGTCTGGGCTTTGAGGGAGATTGTTGGAAGCAAGTTTATGCTATTGAGATTAGGTTGGAAGTCTTGTCTTTCAAGGGAGAGGGTGGGAGATTGCAAAAAGGGCTTGCTACATCAAGGCATGGTTGTAAGGCTTTTCTCTCCAGTTTTATGAATATAAGCAATTGTTCTTTCTCAGTTATATTTCCATTGATTTAATTTGTAGGATTATTTGATCACCTACATCAGTTTTGGTTGCATTATTGATCAGTTCACATGTTTAATTGGTTAATTAATTCATTTGTCTCTTTGATTATATGATGTATTCTTTGATCTCTTGTTTTTCTTTTTCTTTGCATATCTCTTCTAGAACCTTGTAGAGAAGCTATTCATAATGATGAGAGGACATTTGGAGCATCAAAGGGTGAGTGATCGAAAGCTTTGAGGAACTTCATCAATCGATTTGCTAAACCGGTGAGAGGCCTCTCTCATTCTATTTTCTTTCAAATGATCTGAACTTAGAGAAATGTAGCAATGACTGTGTGTTTGTTACTAGGTATTCTTTGAAGTCTAGGGAGATCGCTCTTATTCACCAGAGGGATTTATCCACATAACATCTAGCCTGTTCTATTACATGTATCACAAATTCCTCTTTGTGTGTATGGATCTCCTTTTGGTTTCTTTTAGGAGACAATGTTGTCTCATCTTCTTTCATCTTGTCTTACTTTGATTGTCCTTTGTATACATAATTTTCCACAATATGATTGATAATTATAGTCCTTACATTATGGATTTCATTTGAAAACTATGTCATCATAAAAATGTTTAGATGCTTTAAGTATCTTTTCTTGTTACTCCCTTTTATCAACACTCTCTTTGTGGTCTTCTTCAAGCCTTGAATTTACCAACCAGTCTTCAAACAACATGTCATCTGATTGTCGTAATTTTTACTCTTTATGGATGTCCTCACAAATTAGTTATTTTTCCCTAGTTATTTTCATAATATCCTTCACGAGCTATCCTTCACCTTTTACATGGCTATCTTCACAAGCCAAATGTTTTTTGGTTATTACAATAACATAGTTTTGTACCTCTTCATATAGTTTCCTTAGGTTATTTGCATTCTCTTTTTCTATTACAAAGTTGTTTCTCTTCATCCCCTTTGTGAAATTCTCCTCATCTTTGTATCTTAGAGGTACTTTTGTGTTTTCTTCCTCTTTTAGGACAACTTTCAATGATTGTCAACCGACATATCCTGCAAAACCTACATTCACACACAATCTATCAGTTTTAGAAATATAAGGCTCTCTAGCTTCATTTTGTGCCTTCATCATCAACTATTCTCTAAGGAATACTCCTTCTTATGGTTCATAATAGTGAACTTCTTCCCCTTCATGTTCAATTATTTTGAGCTCTTCAACTTTTGACTAAGCACTTAACAGATACTTTAGTTTCCTGGCATATAGCTTCCTAACATGTTATTTGATCTTCTTCTTAAGATACCACCCAATTCGCTAGTCTTCATTCTCCATTCCTTTTAGTAGCACATTTATCACACTAGGTCTCTCTTTTAACTCATCCACCTCTCTATCAAACTTCTCTTATCTCATCTTTTTCCTCCTGATGCCATCTACTTTACTATCTTTCTCCATTCTATTATGGATTTCATCTAGACCCTTCCCCTGACCATCAATAGTCATTTCCTTATTCTTCTCCATGAGCTTCTCCATTCTCAGTATGAGCTACAACCAAACCTCCACAAGGCACCTCTCCAAGATTCTCTCCTTTGGGCTTGGCCTTTTGGTATGACAGGTTCTCCTGCACTAAAACCTCTCGAGCTTCCTTTGCTCCTCTAGCTAGTGCACTTTGCTCACCTCTTGAAAAAATCACTTATTATTTTCACCTTTCTCCTTTGAGGACTTCTTCTAACTTATACACTTTTCCAACCTCAGTTGGAATGCTTTTCTCTCTTTCTGTAGCTTCTCTACTACAAGGTTTGTTTACCACAACTAATTTTTCTCCTGTTGCTACCTACAATCACAGATCTCTTTGGATAGATTTTAAGAAAAATAACATAAACCATTTTGTATTTCACCTACGAGGTCTCCTCATGATGACATTTTAAACTTTTTACATTCCTCTCTTTGATCAATTCTTCTAGCTTTCCTTCTTGGATGGGATTTTCTCCTTCTGTAGTCTTTGTTTTAGTGCCTTCTTCCTATGCCACAAATTATTGTCCTTCATAAAAACTTTTTAAAGTTTTTCATATTCGTGTTCATCATTTCTTGTCATTGGCTAAAATATCTTCTTTTACCTCCTGTTCTTTCAACAACTTTGGTTCTTCATCACCTTTATGATCAATCTTACTTACCTTCACTTACCCCAGGTCATTAATTCTTTGGTCCACTCTCCTTCACATGTATTCCTTTCAAGTTATTTGTTGGCTACAATTTTCTTATGACCACTTTATTTTTCATTTATTATCAAGGAGCATAATTGTCAGTCTGATAACACTTAACAAAACCTCTCTAGGTCTCTTAGTTCCAACTAGACTACTCTTTCCCTCCTAGGTTCTCTATGTAACAACCCTAATTTTCAACCTTCTTCCTCGCTTAGTGACCCCACCAGCCTCACTCAATAACCTCGCCGATCAAACACTCTCTACAACCATAGTTTCCCTTCGTCTTCACGACACATTTTCTCAATATTTTTAAAGTTTCATTCTCCAAAAGTGACAGTCAATGCGCACACCCTACACTTACCCTAAATATCTATCTATAGGATTATCACTTATATGCTTATGCCTGGCTCACTTGCTCCAAGTGTCCTCAATGATGACTGAGAGCTCTCGTTCAGGATGAGGCCTTTGAATTTTATGGTAATGATTAATCCAACACATTAACGACGAACGCAAAGTGTAGGGGGGTGACCCCTAACATCAGATGTAAATGGGGGGTCCATAATCATGGTTTCAACCTTGAAGTTTTGATCTGGCCCACTACTTTTATCATATTTTTAGGTATTCATTTGTAAGATACCATAGTCCTTGTGGATTGTGGCGGGCTCCCCATATGATGTAAGCAAAGAAAAGCAGTACTAGAAATCAATGTCCACCACTGATTTGAATCGACGATTCTCCTTGCTCCACTTTTTGATGATGTAGGTGTAATGGGGATTTGATTGAGATTTAAGTAATAGCCTATTCAATCACTACTTAATGAGGAGGGGTGTTCCAAACTTGGACTCCACCTTCACACCCACACCCCCTAGTACTCCAATTCAAGAGTTGAAACCGCTTTCACTCGATATTGGATAATTCACTAGCGATATTACTTATCATAAAGCTAAAGAAGAGAGATTTTAATGACAATAAGCTCCCCCAACATCATGACTATGTTCATCTCTCCTCCTTAAAAAAATTATTGACTTAGGCACAAGGGATTAACAACGATCCAACCATTTCCATTTTTCCAAGCATAAAATTAACAAAGACTCCAACATGGGAAAAATAAGAAACAACAATGGTGATTATATAAAATAGAGCATATGATTACATGGTTCATTAGTGATCTAACTTATCACGGAGTTGAATAAGAGAGATTTTAATGACAACAAGCTCCCTTGTCATCACAACTATGTGCATCTCTCCTCCTTTACAACATTGTTGACTTAGGCATAGGGGATTAACACCGATCTAACCATGGCCCTTTTTGGAAGCATAAAAGTAACACAAACTCCGACATGAGATAAACAAGAAACACACAATGGTCATTATATAAAAAAAAGCATATAATTACATGGTCCTTGTAGTATTACACAATTCTAATATTTGTATCCATCATTGCTCCTCTATTAAGGCTCCTCATCTTGCTCCTTTTTCCACCTAGATTATACATACATATAAGCCTCTTATGCTCTAGGAAATATTCTATCAGAACAATGAGAAATTAGACACCTATCCCAACAACCTAACACCTGAACTTGACACTTGTTCCTTTTACAAAGGCTCATAAGGCAAAAAACACTAACTCACCTAACAACTTAACAACCCAAATTCTTCTAGATTATGAACACTTATATTAACACTAAAAATCCATTATTTCACAATTATACAATTTGCATTTGAGAGATTTCTTTCCCATTAGAAATTCCATGAACCCCTTCGGGCCTAATCAAAAAGAACTTCCTATGATTGATGCTCCTACATCAACAACATTATGATCTCATTGAAAAATAACTCATAATCATAACCTCATATACAATATACCAATAACCATCCCCTATTTCAAAATAGGGGTTTCATAATCTTGATTCTTTAAATATAATGCATATTACTTGAAATTTTAAATGTGGTATACAATATAGTGCAGCGTGCCTCACTTAGAAATAGGGGTTTTCGAATTTAAAATTTTCAAAGATTTCATAAACTTAATTTTTTTATTTTGATTTTTTATATAGTAAAAATCAGTGCAGTTATATAAATTAAATAACTGATAAATGTTGATAAGTATCAACTCATAATAAGTATCAAAACACTTACTTTATCATATATTTTAAGTTGCTAAAAAAAAAAAAAAAAAAACACTTAAGAATTAAGTATAACTTTAGTTAAAATAATAATAATTATTATTAATGATAAAAATAATTAATATATAAGTTAAATATATATACATTTAAAAAAAGTGTAAAAAAGCTCATGTAACAAGATTCTAAACTATGGAGATTCACTGGTAATTTATCATGAAAATTCTTAATTTGTAAATAACCTTTGTTACAACACCATGAACCGATACCATGACTTTTTAATTCCACATTTCCAAAAAATCATAACTCATTTCATGTCTCTAGTTCATATGACATTTAAAACTTTAATTAAAAACATAACTATTTATTTATGTATATTATTAAAAATATTTTATAGATGTTAAATCTTTCTTATCCACTTAATAATAATTAAACACACGTTATAAAAATACTATTTTAAAATAGACATACAAATAATCATAATTACTTGAAATACTAAATATAAATATAGTATACAACATACTTACCAATAGAGTTTCATAGTTCAGATTCTTTAAATAATAAAAATTATAAAATAATGTTTTGATTATTCTTATATAAACTTGGGAGTATTTTTTCGTCGTCTTTTCCAAGTATAAAATTAGAAATTTCAAATCGACATAGTTTTTTTAATTCAAAACTTATGGTGAGGTCTGTCTTTATGGTGGAGAAATTAGGTGTCATAATAGTCAATCCAGGTTTCATAGTTAGTTTGAGTTAAGTGCAAGCGTGGTTAAGTCCTAATTGAGTTTCAATCCAGTCATGTATTATTGTTGTCTGTTATGTTAGTTTTTGAGAATATTGACAAAGGCGATTCATTCTAGATTTTTCACTCTTTGTCATGGTATCAGAGTAAGAGGTTGCATTAAACTCCAAATCTTTGTGCTCACAAGAATTATGGTGAATGTTATTTCCAACCCTATAGCATTATAAATGCCGCTGACAAGTGAGGGAAATAGCGCTCGCCCTCTCTCTCCACGCTTCATCCATTTGTTCATGTACTGTGGAGAGAGAGTGCGAACGCTATTTCCCTCGCTTGTCAGCGCGCATTTATAATGCTATGAAATTGGAAATAAGAATCGCCCAAGAACTACTAGAGATTGAGAAGAGCTCGAGGGCAAGAGGAAGACCATCACAATCAAGGACGAAGTTTTTTAAAACCTACTATAGCTTGAGAGGAGCTCGGGGTCAAGAGGAAGACCATCACAGTCAAAGACGAAGTTTATTTGTTTTAAAAGACGGAAAAGGTGTGACAGAATCTGGACTTTCGCACCTCTAAAGAAAAGCAAGTGTGACAAACTTACGTAACTACTAATTAATAAAATTGTCGCAGACCATCAATGAATACATCTGTATTCGTAGGTAAGACGTCAAGTCAAAGCACGGGCATTAAAAAAAGCATTAGCCCAGAAAATTTAGAAAAAAAAGGTACGAGTTTGTTTGACAGAAAAGTTTTCGAAAGTATTTCAGCTTTCGTGGTCGTCCCTGGTACTTTCCAATCTAGCTATAATGCTTCGTGCATTGAAGAGAATCCTGGAGTCTTCATTCGAAAGTTTCATAGTTTTTTATTAAACAGAGGGCTTGATATTTCAAACAAAGATCATTTGTTTGAATTTGATTCAAAAGGTTTTAAGAGCCTTTATGTTATTTTTAGGGGTTTGTTTAGAAAAGGTATCATTGTAAGGCGAGAAAATTCCTATGAAATTATTTTTGGAAGAACTATTTCTTCTTAAAGAAAGGTCATTCATATTTATGGTTCATATGACCACTGTAATGTTAGATTTTGGAAGGATGTTTCATTTAATTTTGGGAAAAAAATTCAGTTAATAAATTAAAAGTAGTTTGTCAAATTATTTGTGGAAGTGTGAAAAAGTTTTAAAATGTTTATAATGTTATGGCCAGAGGGCGAAGTAAGTGAAGTAAAGAGTTTCATTCTAGTCTCAATTTTGATAAATATTTAAAGATGAATCTATTTGAAATTTTTGAGATATGAAACTATCACTATTCATGAGTAGATTTTCTTGTTGAGCAATATTGAGCCAGCGCTCAACAAATGGGAAAGGCGAAGAGGTTAAGACAATCAAAGCAGCATCAACAGTTATTTCAAACCTATTTAAATGAGTTGAAAGAAAAAAGGTAAAAGAATGCTTTCACATTGAAATGCGTAGATGACAAAATTCTTCCCCTAATTGAAAATGCAAAGATATCCAAAGAGGCTTGGCATACCCTTGAGAAGAGTTTTGGTGTAAGGGTGAGTAATCAAGTGGATTATGAAGATTTTGGTGAATCTCACTGTGCTCAGCCATAAGTGGATGATGACTATGAAGAATTTGCAGAAGAAGTAGAGAAAGAACACATAGATGCTCCTAAATCGCACTTTGCACAACCACAAGAGGATGAAAATCAAGTGAACCCAGCAATAGAGCTTTTTGATGACAATAAAGTTTCCATTGGAGTAGCCACTGGTATGATGAATCCAACAATTAAAACCGTTCATGCTAGTTTTGATGAAGAGCAATTAGCCAAAGACGAATGGTTGCAAATGATGTAACCAAAACATCATATCGACATGATTCGATTTAGTGGGAGAACACATCTTATGTTTGAAAAATAAGTGGAAGGAAATATGTTTGCATGGGCATAGGAAGTGGCAAAGATAGAAAAGGAATCACAAAAGGAGGAGGCTCTCATAGCATAGTAGAAATAATGGAAGCGATATGGTTATGAAAATGTCTCTAAACTTCACATTGATTTTGAATGTGAAGATGTTATAGCAACCAGGAAGAATCAACAAATTTTAAAGAATAATTGAAGTTTCTTGAAACGTGGATTGCAACACCGTGTTTTGATGAATTCTGCATGAATGTTGAAGACAACATGGATGTTGTAGAAAATGAAAATATTAATGAAATTGATGAAAACATACAATAGAAAATGACATGTGGTAGCAGTCCAAATACAAGCCTACTATTGAAGAAGTAGAGGATGTACATGGATAGCCTAGAATAATGGAAGATTTGCACCAAATTAAAATTTGAAGGCTACAACAAAAAGAAAAAGTTGAAGCAATTCAGAGGCAATAGGATCTAGAAGAAATGTAAAATAAAAGGAAATTTTAGCTGATGCCAGATTTTTTAAATTGTAAGCCTAGCTGAGTCTCAAACAAACAAGCATCTTAATTTAAATTTGTGTGGTTTTAATTATGGGGGAATGTTGAAGAAACTAATTCCAACAACCTGTTACGTGTCATAACAATCAATCTAGGTGTCATAGTTAGTTTGAGTTCAGTCTAGCTCGATTGAGTTGTAGTTGAGTCTCACTCTAGTCAGTTATTATTGTTGTCTCCTATGTAATCTATTTAACTGTTGAGAATACTGAGAAGGGCACTTTGCTCTGCATTTTTCACTTTTTGTCATGGTATTAGAATAAGATTGGGGTAATCTAAAAGCTACATATCAAGGTAATGATACAGTGAAGACTATTAAATTACAGACATTGTGGGCTCAGTTTGAAACCCTAAAGATGATTGACACATAAAATGTTGTTCATTTCATGACTAGAGTCACGGGCATCGTTAATCAAATAAAACTAATCGTTGGAACCATTACCTATCTGAATATCGTTGAAAATGTCCTTCAAAGTCTACTAAATAAATATGACATGGTTGTAACAACCATTCTAGAATCCAAAGATCTTATAACTCTCCCAATAGAACAATTGACTGGGTCACTTCTGTCACACGAAACAAGACTTAACTTGTGAGAAGATTCCATGGAACAAGCTTTCAAAGCACAAGTCTCTCTTGGAAAAAGAAAATGCAGAGGATATAGAGGCAACAACAAGCAAGGTAGTGGCAGAGGTAGAGGTAGATGCACAAATCATCATTATGTAATAGAGAAATCGAGATCTAATCAAACATGGAGAAGCAAAGCATGGAGAAAATCTAATTTCCAATGCTATTACTGCAAGAAATTTTGGCACTATGAACATGAATATAGAAAGAAATAGTTAGATCAACAAAGAGGCGGTGTCCATATCTCCAACAATAAAGGAGGATCCTTGGAAACCCTGCCTCTTTTTTTTCCATATTTTTTAAGACAATCACAATGAGGACCTTTGGTTGTTGTACAATGGCTACAAAAACCATATGACAGGTAACAAAAATATGTTTTCTTGCATTAATTCTTCCTTAACATCTAAAATTACTCTTGGAGATCATTCCTGTATAAGAGTTGAAGGGAATGGTATTGTTCCTATTCTCACTAAATAAAATAAGAAGAGACATTTGCCTAATGTTTATAAATGTTCCACATCTGAAGCACAATCTAATTTGTGTAGGTCAATTGATGGAGTATGGTTATGATGTAATATTCCAAGGGACCACATGTTATAATTATTCCAAACCTCCCAATAGAAGACTAATAAAAAAGGTTGAAAAAACCAAGAATAGGATGTTTCCCTTAACTCTCAGAAGTTGAAATATCTCATAGTATTTTGCACCCAATGTGTCAAGGATATATGAGTCACAATTATGGCATTATGGGTATGGGAATATTCCCTTCAAGAGTCTAAGTCTTCTACAAAATTTTTTTATGGTCATTGGTCCCCTTGTTGTGAATGAAAAAGATTGTAATTGTGAGATTTGTATTCTATCAAAGTATAAAAGGGATAGCTTTCCCACATATTCCTCTAGAGAAAAAGAGCCCTTACAGCTAGTCCATAAATATATATGTGGCCCAATGAAAACATAGTCCATTGGTGGCAATATTTATTTTCTGATTTTTATTAATAACTATAGCACGAAGATATGGTTTACTTTCTCAAAAATAAATATGATGCTTTCTCAAGATTCAAATAGTTCAAAGCAAAAGTAGAAAAGAAAAGTGGAAATCCATTGAAAATACTCAAGTCGGAGAAAGGAGGAGAATACAATTCCAATGATTTCAAATCATTTTGTTAGCAGTAAGACATGATCATAAAAAAGCACAACCAGATACAGTCCACAACATAATGGTTTAGCATAAGGGAAAAACCAGGAAATCATGAATATGGCAAGATGTATGCTTTGTGAAAAGAATTTATCGAGTGACTATTTGTTAGGTCCCTATAATACTAGTGATTCCCATATTACTATTGTCATTATATCCCTTATTGTTATTGTTGTGCCCCATAGAAGCCCACTATTGTTATTTTTATGCCCTTATATTATTATTGTTAGGTCGGTTTTGGTTATATTGTGACCCCTTAGACTCCTACATATAGAAAGGAGGTTTTGTCATTTGTATCATCCAAGAATTATTCATTTGTATAATGTAAAGGAGGTTGCCCCCTCAAAGCGGATGATTTCTAAGTCGTTGATCTATCATTTCTATCTTTTTGTGAGCTCGTTTCATAACATTTGGTATCATAGCTTTGAATTCTAGGGTTGCGCTGCTCCAAACTGGTATTCATGGAATTTTTGCTATAATGTTTTTTTGTGATGTTTCAAATGATAACAAAGAAACCCATTTGAGTAGACATTGTTCTGCAGCTTGGGTCTGAATTTTAGATCTTGTCTCGCTATAGTTTCGGAGATACGACCTGAGGAAGTTATGGTTTTGGCAAGCTCCAGAATTCCATCTCAAACAGGTCATCGTGGAATTTTCGCTATAATTTGATTTATACGATGTTTTAAATTCTAAAATTAAAACCCATTTGATATGAAATCTCGGTGAAGCTCCGACCTCAATTTCATATTTTTCTTCACTATATGTTTGAAGATACGGTCCAAGACATTTAGGGTTTCTGGAGACCCCTGAATTACATCCCGAAAAGGTGACCTTGGAAAAATCATCATAACTCGCTCTTGAAGCATCTGATTCAAATTTCGTAAGACGTGATAGAAAGAAGACAAAATTTAGTTTGTTGGGTATCCTTTTCAGAACCTAAGGTCGAAACAGTTACATGTGGCACGTCGTACAAGTTTTCTTTACTAAACCAGTCTATAATGAAGTCATCGTGGGAGATTTGGCATAACTCTTCATTGGAGAATCCAATCTTGATTAGACTGCGGGGTTAGATAGATGAATCAGAGGGTTACCGTAGGTAGCAATTGCAGACCTTGGAGATCTGAAATCACAGAGATACAACATATTTAATATCGAGCTCCTACAAAGTGAAAAAAAAGGTGTGTAGTTTTTTTAAATTTTTGCATAAGTTTGGTTTGAAAAATTAGTTTGAAGGAATTCAAAGGGCATAGTGAAAAATTACTATCATTAATTGATGCTCCGAAGAAAGAAAATGGAAACACCTAGTAAGCAACCTGAAAGCTCTAGCATGACTCATGAAGAAGAGCAAGAAATGCAACATGATATATCGAAATTATGAGACCAAGTGCAACAAAATTCACTCGCACAAAAATTAACGGAAGCTAAGATGGATGGTTTAAAGAAAGACATAGAAGCTAAGATGTATGGCGTGGAAGCTAAGTTGGATGGTTTAAAGAAAGGTGTAGAAGCTAATATGAATGATGTGGAAGCCAATATGGATGGTGTGGAAGCTAGGATGGATGATTTAAAGAAAGGTGTGGAAGCTAAGATGGAAGATTTTGAAGACAGATTTGTCAAAGTTTCTACAAGAAATGCTTACTAATGGTGAAAGGGTAGTAAAGGAAACTCATGATGACAAAACAATAAATGTTTATCATGATTTCATAGACTCTAACGTTGGATCGAAGACCCACCATGTTCCAAAGATCGATATGAGGAAATTTTATGGCAAGGATCTCGTAACATGGATACTACAGATGGAGCAATTTTTCGATCTCCATAATGTGCAAAAAAACACAAAAGGTATGCATTGCAACTTTATTTTTGGAACAAATTAGTGTGTATAGTATTGATGGCTTTGCCCTCGTAAACAAATTGTCACTTGGGCTATTTTTACGGATGAAATGATAGCACATTATGAGGATACAAAAATAAACACTTTTTTTAGCCAATTTATAAAGCTCAAACAAAAGGGTTCAGTGATGGAGCACATTGAGGAATTCCAAAAATTGAATATAAGGGTAAAATATATTCCAGAGGAGCATATGATTGATGTGTTCATATGGAATTTAAAGGATAACATCCAACATGAGGTTCGCCTTTGGGAACCTGATTCATTGGAGAAGGCATTCAGGTTGACAAGAAAAATGGAAAGAAAAATTATGGCAACAAGGAAGCCTATCACTCACAATCACAAAGATGGAAGTGTTGTTTCCCCTATCCATCCACAACCTACAAGGTTTACACCACAACAATTGGAAGAAAAAAGAGAAAAATGGCTTTGCTATAGTTGTGATAGCAAATACACTAAATGTCATAAGTGTGCTGAGAAGAAATTATTTTAGATAGATTGTTAAGAGGAGGAAGAAAAGGAACAAGAAACGTCAAAAGAATAGGATATACACCAGGAACAAACCCTAGAGAAAGAAGAAATGAATCCGACCATATCTTGTAATGCATTGGCTAGAATTACCACTCCTCAAACTATCAAGATAGAAGGGCATATCAACAAGAAAAAGGTAATAGTGTTGATTGATTTGGGCAATACCCATAATTTTATTCATTGTAAGATAGCCAAGGAATTGAATTGCTTCCTATATTCAGCACCAGAGTTTCGAGTGATGGTTGCAAGCAGAGGAACCATAAATTTCTCAGGAAAGTGCCATAATATCAAGCTATCCATGGGAGAATATGTATTGAATAGCCAAATGCTTTCCATTCCAATGGGTGGTGCTGATGTTGTACTAGGAGTCCAATGGCTACAATCCTTGGGTATAATAGCTTTTAATTTTCAAGAACTTTTCATGAAATTTTCTTCAGAACGAAAGGACGTTGAATTAAGGGGTATCGCAGGGAAACTAGGATAGATAATCAACTCTAACAGAATGAAAAAGCTTCTAAAGAAAGAATAGCGAGACATAATTGCACAATTATGTTCACTATAGGTTCCCACATTGAAATCATCTATTTCTCCAGATCTCCAAAAAGTCTTGGACAATCATTCCAAGGTATTTGAGACTCCCAAAGGCCTCCCAACTATTCATGATCATGATCATGCTATTCATTTGATTCCAGGAAGCGTTCCTCCAAACATGAGGCCTTATAGATAGCCTTATGCCCAAAAGAGTGAAATTGAATGTATGCTTTCATAAATGTTAGAGGCTGGTGTAATTCAACCTAGTCAAAGTTCTTTCTCTGCTCCAGTAATATTTGTCCATAAGAAGGATCAATCATGGCACATGTGTCATGATTATAGGGAGCTCAACAAGCTCACTATTAAAGATAAATTTTCCATTCATGTCATTGATGAATTATTGGGTGAATTTCATGGATCAATTTACTTCACCAAGTTGGATCTTCGTTCAGGATATCATTAAATTAGAATGAAGACTGAAGACATTCCGAAAACAACATTTAGAACTCATGCGGGTCATTATGAATTTTTGGTCATGTCTTTTGGCCTTACCAATTCACCTTCTACATTTCAAGGTTTGATGAATTCCATTTTCAAACCCTTCCTTAGAAAATTTGTGTTAGTATTTTTTGATGATATACTAATCTATAGCAAGTCTTGGAAGGATCATGTTGAACATGTTGACAGGGTGCTCAAACTATTGGAGGAGAAACAATTATATGCAAAAACCTCCAAATGTTTCTTTGGAGTACAAGAGGTGGAATATTTGGCTCATATTGTTTCTCATGAAGGTGTTAAGGTAGACCCTAGAAATATTAAAACCATTAAGGAATGGAAAATCCCCACATCCATAAAGCATCTGCGAGTATTTCTTAGGCTAACAGGGTATTATTGCAAGTTTGTTAAGAATTATGGGAGAATAACAGCACCTCTACAACATTATTGAAGAAAGATGCATTTTCATGAACTCCAAAAGCAACGAAGGCCTTTGAACATCTTAAAGAGGTAATGTGCCAAGCATCGGTCTTAGCTACACCAGGCTTCGCAAAAACCTTTATTGTGGAATGTGATGCCTTAGGAAACGAAATTGGTGTTGTTTTAATGCAAGAAGAAAGACCCATTGCTTTCGAAAGTCGTCCAATCAAAGGAAATTATTTACACAAAGCTATTTATGAGAAGGAAATGTTGGAAATACTACATGCAATTAAGAAATGGCGACCCTACCTAATGGGAAGACACTTCAAGGTAAAAACAGATCATGATAGCCTTAAATACTTTTTAGAACAAAGATTATCTTCATAAGAGCAGCAAAAATGGGTCACAAAGATGTTGGGCTATGACTTTGAAATCATCTACAAAAAAAGGAAGAAAAATGTTGTGGCATATGCACTCTCAAGAAAGGATGAGGATGTGGAAGCATTTCTTTGCGCCATTTCCATTATCCAACCTGATTAGATAAATGAAGCAAGGGATGAACGGAAGAATGAAAAAGAAGTGTGGACACTCATTCAAAATTTACAACAAGATCCCAGTGCATCTGATAAATTTAGCTAGATAAATGATTCTTTATGGTACAAAGATCGGTTATACCTATGTAAGAATTCCCAACTCAAACAAAATATTCTTAGGGAATTGCACACCTCTCCCATAGGAGGGCACTCAGGATTTCTAAAAAGTTACCACAGGGTTAAGAAGGAATTCTTTTGGGATGGCCTTAAATCGTATATTCAAAAGTTTGTGGCAGAATGTTTGGTTTGGAAAAAAAATAAAGTTGAAACAATTAAGACCCTAGGTCTATTACAACCTTTATCCATTCCAAGCCAATGTTTGGAGGAGGTTTCAATGGATTTTATCACAGGTTTACCCAAGTCTGAAGGAAAGAGTGTTATCAGGGTGGTAGTTGATAGAATTACCAAGTATGCACACTTTTGTGCATTATCACGTCCATTTAAAGCGAGTACGTTTCTACTGCATTTATGGAAACAATTCAAAAGCTACATGGAAACCCAAATATTATTGTAAGCGATAGAGATCCCATTTTCACTAGAAATTTTTGGATAGAATTATTTACTTGTCTTGGTACTCAGTTAGCTCATAACTCATCTTATCATCCTCAATCTGATGGGAAAACTGAGATAGTAAACAAATGTTTGGAAGGATATCTTCGTTTCTTTGTATTTGATAAACAAACAAAATGGGTCAAATGGTTGCCTCTGGCTAAATGGTGGTATAACACTTCCTTCCATACTGCAAAAAGAATGACCCCATTTATGGCACGTTATGGATATCATCCACCATCCATCACATCATATTTAAGAGAAAATTATAAGGTTCAAGCAGTGGAAAATCACATCAAGCATCAACAACAAGTTCTCCAACTCTTAAAGGATAACTTCATGTTGCCGCAGAATAGAATGAAACAGTAGGTAGATCAACATCGTAGCGAAAGAAGTTTTGATGTAGGTGATTGGGTATTCCTACAACTACAACCATATAAACAAATGTCCCTCAAGCAAGCTAAGAAGGATAATAAATTATCACCAAAGTATTATGGTCCGTATAAGGTGTCACAAAAGATAGGTACTATGGCATACAAATTGGAGCTTTTTGTAGCTTCCTGAGTGCACCCAGTTATCCATGTTTCATGCTTAAAGACGTTTATAGGTGACAAGCTCCCAGTTCAAACAATATTGCCAGAACTTGATGAGGAATGAAAAATCATATTGGAACCGGAAGCAGTCAAAGAAACAAGAACTCGACAACTATGAAATCGATCCATTTCAGAGTATCTCATCAAGTGGAAGAACTTACCCATTGAAGATTCCACATGGGAGGATGAGAATTTTATACAGAATCATCTAGAACTACTCAAGCATTGACGACAACACTTTTTTGAAGGAGAGGGGCATGTTAGGTCCCTGTAATACTAGTGATCCCCCCACTACTATTATCATTGTATCCCTTATTTTTATCATTGTGCCCCTTTTGTTCCCATATTGTTATTATTGTGCCCCATAGAATCCCACTATCGTTATTTGTATGCCCTTATATTATTATTGTTAGGTCGGCTTTGGTTATATTGTGACCCCTTAGACTCCTATATATAGAAAGGAGGTTTTGTCATTTGTATCATCTAAGAATTATTCATTTGTGTAATGTAAAGGAGGTTGCCCCCTCGAAGAGGTTGATTTCTAAGTTGTTGATCTATCTTTTCTATCTTTTTGTGAGTTGGTTTCATAACACTATTTGGTTGAAGTTGTTACTACTCCAACATATGTTGTCAATAGATCTCCAACAACCAGTGTCAAAGATGCAGTACATCAAGAAGCTTGGGATGGTAGGAAGGTGAATGTCTCTAACGTTTGAAATTTTGGTTTTGTAGCATTTGCACATGTTCTAGAGAAGCTACGAAAGAAAATTGATGATAGAAGTGAATGATGTATTTTTAAAGGCTATAGTGAATAGTCAAAATCCTATAGACTCTACAATCTAGTAACCAAGAAGTTTGTTTTCAAAAGAGATGTTTAATTTTTTGAAAATAAATCTTGGTTTGATCGAATTAAAGAATGTTTAAATAATCTTTTTCATCCACCATATCCACCAAGATTGGAGGTTTAGGAAGAGTCATACCATTCTGAAAATGGTATGCCTCCTAGTAGTGAATCCAACAATGATTCATCATCATCAGAGGAAAGTCAGAAAAATAGAAGCATCATAGAAATATATGAGTAGGAGCATGAATTTGATAAAAAAAATCTGTTTTCCTTTCTTTCCTGTCAACCAACCCATTTCAAAGGGGCATTAAAAGAGAAGAATTGAGTTGATGCAATGAATTAGGAAACCACTACCATAGAGAATAACAAGACTTCGGAACTGGTGGATCTCCCAAAAAGAAAAAAACCAACATTGGTGTTAAGTGGGTATACAACACCAAATTGAATGAAAAAGGAGAAATTGAGAAACATAAGGCAAGGTTGGTTCCCAAAAGATTATCACAATAGTTTGGTGCCAATTATGGTGAAGCCTTTGCTCTAGTCGCGAGGTTAAACCTAGTCATAACTATTCTGGCCACAACAACTCAACACAAATGGCATGTTTTTCAAATTGATGTAAAATATGCTTTCTTAAATGGTATATTGCAAGAAGAGGTATATATGTCTTAGTTTTGAAGTTCCAAAATATTATCATAAGGTGTACAGGTTGAAGAAATACTTACATGACTTGAAACAAGCTCCCCAAGCTTGGTACAGTTGAATTGACACTTAACTCAGTAAAAGTGGATTTCGTAGAAGCAACCATGAGCCAACTCTAAAGGTAAGATTCTCATTATTTTCCTTTATGTTGATGATATGCTTTATACAGGTAATATGATGTTAGAATAATTCAAAGTTTTCATGCAAACAGAGTTTGATATGGCTGATTTAGGGCTCATGATGTACTTCTTAGGCATTGAAATTTCACAATATGCTAATGGAATTTTCATTTGTTAGGAAAAACATGCTACTCACACCCTCCAAAAGTTCAGAATGATCAACTAAGATCCATTGATACTCCAATTTCTCTGGGCACCAAGCTAAGAAAATAAGAGGTAGCACCACCAGCTGATTCTACATTGTATAAAAGTCTAGTTGGTAGTCTCTTGAATTTCACTACAACTAGACCTAACATCACGTTTGTAGCTAGTTTTGTTTCCAAGTTTATGGAATGACCCAAGATTTCCCATTGCAAGGTTGTAAAAATGATCTTAAGATATGTCGCAAGAATAGTAGAATATGGATTTTATGGGTCCCATCAATAGGTATATTTTGAGGCCAACTATGTTATTCTCCAAACGTTAAATTCTCTTTTTCTCACATTAATTTACATTTCTTAATAAGAATAATAAAGGGTGATTATCATATTTCATGGCCTAATGTGGTTAATATGCAGGCAAAAGAAGTATTTTTGGAGAAATTTACTAGGTAGGGGCTCATTGGAGGCATCTAGGGAGAATATAGGAGGCTTGTCCACTACATTAACTCTCCAACTTGACTTGAGTCCCAAGATTCCTCACTAACAGATCGAAGTCCACTGGCAGTTGAGGAACTGTTGATCGGAAAAAATGACCTTTCAACATTTTAAGGGAGACCACCCAGTCTCGAACTTAAAACAACTCCTTTTCCATGGAAATGGTTGTTCTGATTGGTTCAATGGGGTCTAGTTACCCTATCCCTATCTCTACTAGCTTAAAATATGACTTTCACATACCAATAGAGAAGATACATCAAATTGACTCTTCTTGTTGATCAGGCAAGAAAGTGATCGTTGAGTTGACTTTATGGCGCAACCGAACAACTCTAAAGATTGACCCAATATGAGGGGAATTCTAGGATGTAGAAAGTATAACTACATGCAAATTATAATCTAAGATGCATCTAATCCTAGACCTTGATTGAAGGAAGGATTAGTCCCTCTCTCAATCAAGATCAAGCTAAAAGGACGGGAAAAGCGACATATTGGAATTGGGATAAAATGAAGGAATTAGATAAGGGAAATAGTTCACAAGAGCTAATCCTTGTTAAAGCAAATATAAACAACTAAATGCCTAATAAATATTTATCACACACTTAACTGTAAATAACTCCAACTCCTAATAAACATATGCATAAGAAACAGAAAATCCATGCCATAATACTGAAATAGTTCTAATAAAATGACATGTAGAAAAGCAGGACATCTATAAATTTTAACTTTTACATAGCTAGCCAACCTAAAGAAATAAAAGTTTGTTCTTATACAAGTTCCAGTTTCGAATCTCATTTCTGATTAACCCTACAAGATAGCTTGACCAAAGTCTAAATGAGCTTTTTAGTAAATAATCAACAATAGTGCTGAAAAGCCACATACATACTCATACTCTAGAAATGAATTCGAAATCTAAAGAATTTATTTTCAATAATAGAGCAAGCAATAGTGTTATACATCTAATTACACAAATAAATCATATTATAAAAATGAATCAATTACATTAAACAACAGATAATTACAATAATACAGGGCCTCTGTTGTCTCTAAATTGATTCCCTATCTATGCAGATGGATACGATCTCACTACAATAGTGAAAATGACTCTTAACTCCTTCTATACAAACAGGTTGTCAGCTCTAGTATTACTCTTCCTCTTTACTCTTGGATTTGAATCCCCTTCTCATAATTAGAGAAGGCTATATATACGTCGTGCAAATATTAACAATACCCCTTTATTTCTCAATGACTAAAACAAAATGATTCCTTCGGTTGGGGTTCTGTCCAAATGTAGATGGTCATAGTGGAAGGGATTTCCCAATTTGGTTTGCACAGATAAAGATGATCCCACTTGTCTCCTGCGTGTTTCAAACTGATATTTGAAATTACATGCGAGGAACAATTGATTCAATATATTTCTTCTATTACAATATCCCTTTACCATCTGGAGGAATTTCATGGGTGATAGACTAGATCTTTTTCAATACTAGCTTTGATCAGAAATATTTGTTAAAACAGAAAATAGAATTAGCCATGGCGTAAAATAAAATTTGTAAACAAACTCTAATTATTCCCAAAACCAATAGAAAAATCAAGCGGATTTTTCAATTACTATTACAGAGACCCCTAGAAGTGACAAGTGGCAAGAGCTGAGTGGTATAGGAGAAATGGATATCATAACTTTTAACAATGGGTACAAATGGAAAATGTTGATATTGGGAGGTTGTGATATGAAGTGGACGTGATATCTTATTCAGCTCCTTTTCAGGAGTGTATCGGGTCTATATATCGGAGGTGAGTGGGAAGTCAGAGGTGTATGATTATCGGAGATCAGAGATAAAAGGGAGTGTTATATTAGAGGTTGGAGATCAGAGGTTATATTGCTATCAAAATATCAGTGGAGTTCCATACCGAAGTCTTTTTTAAATGTGTCTTGAAAGGAAATATCTGATATGCATTTCCTTTAATATGTGGGAGGGGAATGTGGGTGCAAAGGTATGTTGGACATTTTGATTTTATGAACCAAATATTTCATATTAAAGGGGATTGTATCAAAGATATTTAATATTACAATATCCATGGATTTTGATATGTGTAATGCAAAGAATTACAACCACTTTATTAAATGTGTTTGAAACTTTGGATAAATGTTTTATTAAGCCTCTTCATAATATAGTTCAGACTTTGATATCAGGGATTCTAAGAAGGATTCTTTTGATGTCAAAGTCTCAATGACTCAAAAATTCGATATTAGATTTGATATATTCATTCTCTTCAATAGGTATTTCTCTACTTTTATTAATAAGCCAATTCATAATATAAAAGCCACTTTGTGATATAAGAGTTTTCCTTCGTCTTGGGGCCTATGTAAGGAATTAAATAAAATATTTACAATTGAAAGTTAATTATCTACAAACAAAAAAATTTATGAAACAAAAGTAATGTACAATTTATAAATTTTAATAGGCCAAGGTAGTGAAAAATATCCAATCTTCAATTAGGTGCCTTTTGCAACCAAACAACCAAATGATATCAAATGCATTTTGATAGGAAGACCAAAACAAATCAAACTCATTGAAGCAATCCAAACTCAGAAAATCAGAAAACAACATGACCAAGATTCAATCAAATGGTCCCCATAATGAGAATTAAATGAATAATGGGGGGGTTGTGTTTTTACCACAACAATAGCGACACACTAGGAAGAATTAGTTATCTCTGGTTTATTATTTATGAAATCCTAAAGGGAAAAGGAGAAAGGCTAAATAAATAAAAAAATGCTAAGATTCAGACTCTATGAAATCCCTCAAAACGGAGTTTAATCATTTTGAACATCTCCTGTAGAAATAATAAGACTAAGATCATGTTTAAAGTAACCTTTAATTAATGACAACATAAAATAAAGGACAAAATTTTAGCATTGTGTTTAGTAAGAAAGATGAACTCTCATTGTCATAGGTAGAGACATTGCTGCCAGTAGGTGTCCATATCCTTGACAGGGTTACCGTTTTAACCAAAAATAATGTTAGTATCCCACCTACTATTTAGTATTTTAGAGAAGACATATTTCATTAATAACTCTAAAAACCACTGTATTGGCTTGGTGACGAGATATGACATTACCATTCATAAGTGTTGATAGTCATGAACAAGCCGGCTCGTGATGAGACCTCTTGTCTTACAACGAAGTGTTGTGAGACATTATCATGGCTTGGTGAATAGATACCATAATGTCATAGCAATCAAATCCCATGATCATGGTACATTGGATCATTACGGAGACCCCCTATCTTTCAGGTTTTTCTCACAACTTTTAATTTATACTCTGATAATTTATGCTAATAGATGGGGAGATAATTCCTCTCCTTAAGAGATGGGAATGACATGGAAAAATTATAGAATACTAAACCGGTGTGTTGCTTTTGTAATCTTAGTATCTATTTGAAGATATGGCTTATTGTAAAGTGGTTTTCTTATGTGTATTAAGGTAAGAAAGCATTCAAATACTAATAGAAGATAACATTGTTAGAAATTCAATATGAGCCTAAAAAATAGAAGTTTAATGATCTTCCTTTTATTCTTCCTTTTACTAATGGATTCCATTAGATAAGAATACAAATTTCCCAAGCATTAACCAAAGGTGGGTGCAAAAGGCCCTAAAACTAAAAGGTTGGTAATATCACCAGGATTATTCCCAAACAAAGGTGAAATCTGCACACAAGTGGATTTCAAAAGAGACCAAGAAATATTGTGGAAACAAATCCAAGCAAGAGACAAGAGACAAGAAATCCAAATAAAAAGGGAATGAAAATAGAAGGAAACCTACAGCAAGCAAAATCATGAAATAAGAAAAACTCGAGTGGAACAAGATAAAAGCAATATCTTGTTATAAGAAATAAATATCCTGTTATGTTCCTTGCATTATGTAAAGCATATGAAATGTTGTCTCGCTTAGTGAGTTTGTTATTCGAAACTTTTATGTAAATAATTTCTCTAACTAAAAGGAGAGTTGTGATTAAAATTTGCATATGATATTTAACAAGAATGCTACTCCATTTATTAAATCTTGCTTTAAAACATGTAACTTTGAATAAACATATCTCAAAAGGGAATAAGAAGGATGATAAGAAAAACTCAGAAGTAAAGAAAATCTCCATTAATGAGTTTTAAAAATTGCTCCTTTTAGCATTAAAATTTGTCACAACTACTTTATTGGTAAAAGTTGATCTTCTAACCCAATACTTTCCAAAAGAACAACACAATAATAAGAAAGAAACAATGATTAAAAGATAACAAATTCTAGAAAACTAAGAATAGATGGAAATGAACATGTAAATGTGTACCTAGGAGAATTTGATCATAGCTTTACCTCATGAATCTCCACCTTTTCCCATGTATTTATCAAAGTTCAAAAACATCTTCTTATTTAATGTAAACTAACTACTAAACTACACCTAATTCTAATCTAAAAAGTAGACTAAGACTAAGTAAAGTCGTGCTTCCATTGTAACCATTCAAGTATCTTAGTAGCTAAAAGAATGTGTAAATCAAACATCAATAACAAAATCATAAATATACCAACAAAAATAAAACTGAATATATTATGTACATCTAATGCTAATGTATGTACAAGAAGCAACTTATTTACAAATACTTCCCTTGAAAATATTCCAAATATTTGTCTATAGGATCATTAAAATAAGTATGTGATTGATATGTTTGAAAATAATTCAAAGAAAGAGGAAACAACAAACCAGTACTAAATGTTAAATCCTTGCAAATGAAGGGTCGTTGTAAAGAAAAAGAAAAAATTAGAAATCTTATTTTCAAAATAACCAAGCAGATAGCAATGAGGAAGATTTGTGAAGGGAATGCATGGCTGGTCAAAATGTATGGATGTACTCTCGAGTGTTATCATTCATGTAAAATGCATTTGGAAATATGAAATCAACTGTGTAATCATAAGATAGAATCTCAACCTAAGAAGAAATTGAAATATATGATTGAAATTGAAACTGATTATTGCATGTACTAATTAATGCATTTGACGAGAGTGTGGAACTTTGTTGCTCAAGATGCCAACGTAGTATGTGCAAAAAATGAAAAATAAAATTGAAAAGAATGAGTGAAAGGTAATTTGTAATATACATCTATGTTACAAATTATGTTACAACATAGTGGAAGTTTGTTTATAGAGATTTCCTTTTTACAAATGAATATGAAGTTAGAATTATTATTCTCCTCAAGATTAAAACTATAAGAAGGTATATTATCATTGTAGGATTGAGGAATCGAAGTTGATTTATAATTATTGAAAACATTATGACTATGAGAGGAAGTGTTTGAACTGTTATATTTTTCACTTTCAAAAATAGATTCATTTGAGGATTGGGAATCAATTAAAATAGTTTTTGAAGATGAATAAAAACCAATGGTTTAATATTTTAATTGTCATAAATAATTTTATTAGTGTCTTACTTGGTATGTGATTCTTCAATAGAATTACAAGGAAGAGAAATTAAATACTTAAACCAACATGTTAATTGATGTTTAGGAGGTAAATCATTGGATTTAAAGAGCATTAATGTGAATTTAAATTTAACTGAAAATTGAACCAAGGGATCACTGTATGTCCTACACAAATCAAGTATTTGTTTGCACACCTTTTTGTAGTTGTATCGTTGAAAATCCTGAAGGAACATTGCTGAAAACTCATCCCAACTATGTACTGAGGCAAATGGAAGTGAAAGACACCAGGATTTTTCTTGACCTGTCAAAGTATATGTGAAAATCCTACCAAGATCAACCTCATCAATATTAAATTTTCGAGAATTTGAAATGAATTGAAAAACGTGGTTAAAGGCATAATACTTACAATTGAAATTTACCTTTGACAATGTTTTAAATCCCTTTATTGGAGTAGTGTTTGATTTTGATACACTAAATCATCTCCAAGGAGTTTTTTTGGAGGAACCCATAATTCAAAGTTTAAAATTCTGTAATAAACTTTAGCCAACAATGTAAAACAAACCCTCCTTCTAGTGCCAAAAATGTTGATCGGAAAAAATGAACTTTCAACATTTTAAGGGAGACCACCCAATTGTGAACTTAAAAAATCTCCTTTTTCGTTGAAATGGTGGTTCTGACTCCTTTTCCGTTGAAATTGTGGTTCTGACTCGTTCAATTGGGTCCAATTACCCTATCTCTATCTTTACTAGCTTAAAGTATGACTTTCACCTACCAATAGAGAAGAGGCATCAGATCAACTCTTCTTGTTGATCAGGAAAGAACATGATCCTTAAGTTGACTTTATTTCCCAGCCGAACCACTCTAAATACTTCCCATGTATGAGGGGAATTATAAGATGTAGAAAGTATAACTGGATGCAAAGTATAATCTAAGGTTCATCTAATCCTAGACCTATCTTGACTGAAGGAAGGATTAGTCCTTA
The DNA here is from genome assembly GCA_031772625.1 of Pinus tabuliformis. Lineage (NCBI taxonomy): Eukaryota > Viridiplantae > Streptophyta > Pinopsida > Pinales > Pinaceae > Pinus > Pinus tabuliformis. The sequence continues at coordinate 1,491,451,859 of CM062819.1, read as the reverse complement.
TCTCAATTAAGAGCAAGCTAAAATTATGGGGAAAGAAGCATATTGGAATTGGAATAAAATAAAGGAATTAGATCAAGGAAATAGTTCACAAGAGCTAATCCTTGTTAAAGTATATATAAACAACTAAATTCCTAATAAATAGTTATTAGACACTTAATTGTAAATAACTCCAGCTCCTAATAAACATATGCATAAGAAACGAAGGATCCATGCCATAATACTGAAATAGTTCTAATAAAATGACATGTAGAAAAGTAGGACATCTATAACTTTAAACTGTTAGATAGCTATCCATCCTAAAGAAATAAAAGTTTGTTCTTATACAAGTTCTAGTTTCGAAGCTCATTTCTGATTAACCATGCAAGATAGCTTGACGAGATTCTAAATGAGCATTTCAGTAAACAGTCGACAGTAGCGCTGAAAAGCCACATACATACTCATACTCAAAAAATGAATTCGAAATCTGAAGAATTTATTTTCAATAATAGAGAAAGCAATAGTGTTGTACATCTGATTATAGAAATAAATCTTATTAGAAAAATGAATCAATTACATTAAACATCAGAGAATTACAATAGTGCAGGTCCTCTATTGTCTCTAAATTGATTCCATGTTTGCATAGATGGATCTGATCTCACTACAATAGTGCAAATGACTCTTAACTCATTATATACAAGCATGTTGTTAGCTCTAGTATTAATCCATACCTTTTCTCTCGGATTCGAATCCACTTCTCATAATCAGAGATGGGTATTTATACATATTGGAAATTTTAACATTCCCTCTCTGTTTCTCAACAAATGAAACAAAACGATTCCTTTGTTTGTGTTGGGGCCTTCGTCTAAATTTTGGAAAGGTTTTGACGCATTTTGACTGACCAAGGAACGAGAAGGAAATGGGTGGCAGCAACGGTTGGCTGGCAGAACAAGTAGTTGCACAAGAGTTGCGGCAAGGTGGCAGCATGAGGCAAAGGCAGTTGAGGGGGCGGGAAGGTGCAGAAGCATTTGAGGGGAAGAACTGGTAGTCCAAGTAATAGAGAAGGGATATAAAAAGAGAAGACTAAGAAAGGAGCAGGGTTAGATTGAGCAAGATTAAGAAAAGGTGAAAGGAATTTTGTTTGTGGTCGATGGAAGGGAAGAACACAGGAGCTGAGAAGACCTGATTTTTGGAATTTCACAGTACCCGCAGGACTGACTCGGGTATTTTATGTAGTTGTTTACTGCGAAAGCCGAGTGATGTTGTAATGGTTTACTGTTATGATTAATATAAATATCTACTTAGATCAGTTGCAGTTTACTATGTATCCGGCCGTGTGTATGAGGGATCTTTAAACTTTTTTTGAATGACTTAACAATTGCATGTAAACAGTAGTTCGCGTGACATCATGAGAATTCAATTATCGCTGTGTTTTATATAATGTATTCATGTATTTGATCGAATGAAACTAGGTTAAGCCTTCCATGACCCCATTATGAACCCTTCTCCCTTTTGGTCGCAACACACCTCGGGTGAGACTCCTTGCCCTTTGGGGTAAGGTGAAAATGTCAGGACTGTCCTAGACTATAGCAGACCACTATTGGCCTCCTATGCCCGAACCCAGGGTCTTCCCCCTGATGACTCTTGCGAGCCAACAAATGGTTCTGTTTCCTGGACCTGAAGGTACGAGAATTGGTGCAGACTATGGACTCAAGGATATTTAAAAGAGAGATCAGGGATTGGTGGAACCATAGAGTAGATCAGTTTGTAGTAGAATAGGCTACCCGTAGAAGTCAACCAATTAGCAAGGTAAGTGAGGAAATTTTATATGCTGACGGCACTAATGATCAGTATGAAATTTTATGGTGTAAGTTCCCAGCGGATCTGTACAATTGGTTAAGAAGGCTGAAGAGGCAGACTCATCCGGGTGGATTGGCGATAGCCTATCGAAACTAGACCTCATCGGATGTTGCCATGTTGCAACAATTGGATAATGATCTGACCAGAGAAGTCGACTTTTCGGTAAGAACTATGGTGGAGGGATACGTAGTTGAGTTTGTCGTGGAGAGTTATCAGTATTTCTGAAAAGCAAAAGCTATGTTCAGCTCGGGACTAAGAGGTGAGTTGATGAGGGAAGTTTGGATGTGGATCAAGATGTTTATGGTGGAAGACGAACTGTTGTCTTCGCCCGCTGCGGGGATGGCAGAGTAAATCCTCGGTACCGGGCGAAGACGTAGAGGGGGCAATGCTGCCGGTTGAGGGACATAGATGCTGCTAAAGGGATGGATGTTGAAGAACTGAAGAAAGCAAGAGACGTTAGGGCATAGAGAAGGGCACTGCTAACGGATAAGTGGTAGGCAAGGGTGATTCAGACTCTAGGGAAGAAAAGGATGGGGCCCCACCAAGTAGGAGCGGTGAGGGGAAAACCCTGAGTCAGAGAGGAAGGAGAAGATTGTAATGGGCAAAGCAAGAGTGGTGAAGGAAGATGGAAGTTGAGGGGAAATGAGGACGGACCTTCCCTGTAGGTTGCAGAATTTGTATCGCAAGTACAGGTTGTGGCATACGGATCACAAGAGAAGGGGCTACATGGGCACAAAGAAGGAAGCAAGGACGATATGGGAGAGGTGATGAGGAGGTTATTCAGTGAAGAGGAAGCATCCATTAAGATTTAGAAGAAATACCACCAATACAAAGGTAGCGTTTCCCCTGATCTTCCGCTGGTACTTTATCACAATTTGGAGGAATTTATTATTAGCTTAGAGAAGGCAGTGCGGGTATATAATATGCGGGAGAAATATTGAGCCCAGTTCAACATTGGGAGTAGCACAGGAACTAGTAATATCACTAACTTAGGATTATAGGGATCCTAGCAGCCAGGGAGCAAGGGGTTCGTGTTGATAGCGCCTACCCAGATAAATATGGCAGAATCTTTTACCACATACCCCGAATTTGTCGGAAGAGGAAACAAGGATGTAGAGTAGCATTGGTATCTCTGTGAAGCTATTTGGAGGGCCTGTCAGACTCCAGAAAATGTAAGGGAAGTAGAATTCCAAACCATGCTAAGAGAAAGGGCTCTGCACTCGTTTATAAAATGGGCGGAGCAGAATCAGAACCCCACAGTAGATGACATCAAGAGAGGGCTTGTGCAGGAGTTCAAGGTACCGCAAACAGATTAGCAAGGGCTATCACAACTTTGGGAGATTAAGCAGATGGAAGGAGAGAGGGCTTGGGAGCTTATGCAAAGGTTTAAAGATGACATTGCAAAGTTCAGTTACACTTTGGACCCAAACCACCAATGAGACTGGTTCATTAAGGAATTATTTCCTTTGACTAGAACGTTGCTAACACAACAGAAAATAGGAACCCTCTAGGATGCATTAGAACAGGCATCCTGCATAGAAGTGATGGCGGGATACTTGAATGAGTACATGGGAGGGGCAAGCCTGCAATACCCATCAATTTTAGGCCTGCAGAACTAGATCGTGACCTTGACAGAGAAATTGAAAGATCTTCAGCCAATGCGTCTAGCCAGACCTAACGTTTGGTGCACCCACTGCATGGTGGAGGGGCATGTCATGACAACATGCCCGAGGTTGTGGGAGATTAATCATGTAGGTGGGGTTGCAGGGTCATCAGGAGCACAACCAACTTCGGCAGTTGTGACGGTGAGAGCGTAAGGAGTCTTCTCAGGGAGGAATACTCAGGACTTTTGTGAAGTCTATAGGGCATATGGACACCTACCACAAATGTGTACCATCTTGCAAAAGTACTCTAACGTCCCCAATAATACCTATTGTGAGCTCTACGCATCAACGACGCATCACACTGATTAGTGGTGAGCACTGGATGACCTAGCAGAAAGGCTGGACAAGTCCACATTCAGGGTCAATGAATCAAACCAGGGGGGAAAGGAGGAAATGGGCGAGGAGGAAGAACATGAGGAAGAGGGCCTGTGAGGTACTACAACTGCGATCAGGAAAGGCATGTTTCTAGAGAATGTCCGTTGCCGAGGAGACCCTGGTGCTCGCAATGTCGAATTAATACCCACGCAATGGAGGACTGTCTAGAAGTCATTGCAAAATGGGAATAAAGAACCAGACAGAGAGGGGCAAACTTAGTGAATGCTGAACCAAGGGCCGATGATGGCCTCCCCGCAACCAATATTAATATAGTCACCAGGGGAGGGAAGAAGACAGGGGAGGACTGCTACACAGAGGAGCTCCCCTTAATCCTTAAAGTAGTGTCTCCACAAAAGGGGTATCAGCTTGAACACCAAAAAAGTACTATCAGGAGGTAGCTAAGTTGTTCGAAGGGATGACTGCGAATAAGGATACTAAAAGACTATGGAACCACACGCCTGATCAGACCCAGCCGATTGGAGAATGGTTTAAACTATTCTTGAAAATTGTTGAGGATGAAGACATGCTGAAAGAATTGAGGAAAAGTCTAAAGGTTGCAGTGTCCCTAGAGGAAGAGGAAGTGGATCGAACAGATGTAGGATTGCGAGAGAAGGCTTCAAGAAGAGTGAAGCGGAACAAGAGAAGAAGCAGCAAGGAGTTTCAAATCAATGCGCAAGTGGGGTCAGATGTAAACATCCTACCTATGAAAATGTGGGAGGCAATGGGGAAGCCTCAATTAAAATACTCGCCAATTAAACTAAGAATGGAAAATCAGTACTGCATACTGCCAATTTGGAGATTGGAAAATGTAGAGGTTGAAGTGGCGGGGGTGAAGACGCACACTGAATTTGAGGTGATCGACATCACGCGGGATAAGGACCCATACTCAACACTCCTGGGGATTGACTGGCCATACGAGAACTACGCAGTCATAGACCTGAAGAAAGAACTGATGATTTTCAAAGCAGACGGGTTAAGGGTGATCCAACCATTAGACTGCTACCAAGGGCTTAGGTTTATAGAACTAGCAGATGATAGGGATGAGCCAAGACGGTTAGATCAACTATACACACCCATAGTAGGGAAGAGGGAGGACTACATCAACCCCACGGCTTGAGGATCAGTGAGCTAGAAAAGTATCCAAAGCTCGGAAGGCAGCGCAAAAGCCGCATAGGATGCATGACAGCAGGGGGGTACGAATTGACCACTATACTTTGTGCGATGATAAGCTGAGTAAACTGCGGAGAAAGGGAGATAGCTGACTACCAGAGGTACCATGGCCTTGAGCCAGTGGACACCTTCTTAGACATAGTAGACCAGGAAGTAACAGAGGATCAAAGGATCTCTTATCTAAGTATTGACCTCATGGCAACTTCAGCAAGATGGTGGAGAATGCATTGTAATACATTAAAAGACTGGCTGAGCGTTAAACAAACCATGAAGGAAAGGTTTGCCCGGGACGAAGATCAGGCACAAGATAAGGAAAAATACAAGGGGGATTCAAGTCCTGAGGAGCACATCAAGGATTTCATGGTCAATTGGAAAAGCAGAGTAATGTTGAGGGACTGGTGGGTACACACATTTATACATACCCTCTAACCTGTTCCTCGGGCGTGGTATATCCAAGAGGAGCTTTGTCGGCAGAAAAAAGATTGGGATACCATGGAGGCACAATTTATCAGCAACTTCTCATTAGAGGGGACAAGGCACAAATGACAGGGCCACTCCAAGCAATAAAGGGAGTTTTGTTCACACCGGAGCCATTGGTTGAGGGAGGGCCCAATGAAAGTTTCCTACAGTATTTGTATGAGATAGAGTCGCTAGGATATACAGCGTGTGATAGGGTAGACGCAGGACCATATGACAATGATGGGATGGAGGGACTGAGGCATCTAGCCTTTGGGGAAACGGAAGGGGAGATGGATATCCAGGAGAGCCCCCTGATGAAAGGTGCTCACCTTCTACTACTGAAGCTGAGGAAGCAGAATGTTGGGGCAGAGGATAAGCCTAAGATAGCATCGGTGGGAGACTACTGGGATGAACAAACCACCAAGGAAATTTTTGACCTATTGCACGAATATCAAGACCTATTCCCAGCTTTAGTGGCAGAACTAAAGGGAATAAAAGGAAACCTTGGGGAGATGAAAATTGTCTTGAGACCGGATGCCCGACTGGTAAAACATAGACCATACAGATTAAACCCAAGGGTGAAAGAGAAAGTTAAGAGGGAAATTGACAAAATGCTAGAGGCAGGAATCATCTTCCCGTGGATGAAGTTGAATGGATAAGTCCGATAGTTATTCAGAACAAGAAGGACGCAACTGAAATCAGAGTATGTGTCGACTACAGGAGCCTGAATAATGCATATGTGCATGACCCATTTCCCACACCCTTTATCAATGAGGTCCTAGAAAATGTTGCAGGGAACGAAGCATATTCGTTCACAGATTGTTTCTGAGTTTACCATCAAGTCAATATAGCTAATGAAGATAAGAGGAAAACAACATTCACTACGGATTGGGGGTCATATGCCTACAATGTCATGCCATTTGGATTGAAAAATGCACCGGGAGTCTTCTCAAGAATCGTCATAGCTGCATTTAGAGATTATATTCATAAGTTACTAGAAGTTTACATGGATGACTAGACAATATACAGTCTGTTGAAAAAACACACTAGCCTATTGAGAGTAATGTTTGAGAGATGCAGACAATTGCAGATCTCCTTAAACCTCAAGAAATGTATCTTTAAAATCCCCTTTGGAAATCTGTTGGGCCATATTGTTTGCAAGGATGGAGTATGTGTAGACCTTACAAAGGTTGTGGCAATTATCCACATGGAACCACTGCGCAACGTCAAACACCTAAGAGCAACGCTAGGGCATACGGGGTACTACAGGCGATTTATAAAAAATTACGCATCCATCACGGCTCCAATGGAGAAATTACTGAAGAAAACAGAAGAGTTCATTTGGACCGAGGAATGCCAGATAGCTCTGAATAAATTAAAAGAGAGGCTAGTAAGCACCCCTATATTGGTGTATCCTGATTGAAACAAAATATTCCACATGCACATCGATGCATTAGGAATAGCGCTAGGAGCGGTCTTAGCACAACTAGGGGAGAAAAACATGGACTATCCAGTGTACTATGCTAGCAAGAAGCTGTCTACTATGAAAAAGAACTACACAACAACCGAAAGGGAAGACCTGGAAATGGTTTACTCTCTCCAAAAGTTCAGACACTACTTACTGGGCGCGCCATTAAAATTTTTCACAGACCATTATGCACTAAAGTACTTAGTAAACAAACCATTTCTAGAGGGGAGAGTATGCTAATGGCTATTGCTATTCTAGGAATTCACGTTTGAAGTAGTGGTAAAGCTTGACATACTCAATGTGGGACTAGACCACTTGTCGTGACTAGAAACAGGGGAAAATGAAGGAGCAGTAGATGAGCCATTGCCTGATGCTAATTTATTCAGAGTAGATGCAATTCCAGACCACCTGGAATAGATTTCCTCGTTCTTGACAACTGGTCACTGCCCAACAGAATAGACAGCAACGTAAAGACAACACTTAGTGGTTAGGGTAGCAGATTACCAGCTGATTGCGGGACACCTTTATAAAATGGGCTTAGATCAAATACTGAGGCGCTGTGTCCTTCAGCACGAAAGGAATGATGTCTTATGGGAGTGCCATGCAGGGTTCACAGGGGTTCATGTAGGAGGGAAGGACACCGCAAGAAAGGTACTCCACGCAGGACTGTGGTGGCCAACTATCCATAAGGATTCTAAAGAATTTGGCAGGACATGTAACATCTATCAAAGGGTTGGAAAGCTGTCAAGACATGATGAGCTACCACTACATCCAGTCCACACAGTGCAGATCTTTGATAAGTGGGCGGTAGACGTCATTGGACCCATTTCTCCACCAGTGAGGCATTCACTGGCAAGGTACATCATAACAACAACATAATACCTCTCAAGGTGGGTAGAGGTGGCACCTGTAAAGGAATGCACAACAGAAACAATGACAAGGTTCATATTTGAGGACATCATTTCATAGTACAGATGCCCGAGGAGCCTCACAAGTGACCAAGACACGCATTTCCTGAATGAGACCATTGAATCTCTACTAAAGACATTTATGGTTCAACACAACAAGAGCAGGTCGTACCACCCACAAGCCAATGGTACGGTAAAAGCGTTTAACAAGATACTGGAAAAAGGACTCACAAAAGTCATATCTGCCAATAAAGATGACTAGGATGAAAGAATACCCACGACCATATGGGCATATAGGACAACAATAAAGAGACTCCATAAGAAAACTCCATTTCAACTTGTATATGGAAGGGAAGTGGTAGTACCAGCAGAATTTATGCTACCTAGAAGGTTCATCTCAGAGACAATGGGAATGACAGACAACAGTGCCTTAAGAGAGCGACTAAACTAGTTGATGGAACTTGACGAAACTTAGTTTTTTGCAGAATTCCATCAATCAGTGGAGTAGAGAAGGTAGAATTCCTGGCACGACATGCATATCAAGAGGAATTCGTATGGGGTAGGGGAACAAGTGCTCCTTTATTACAACAAGTTCCAGAAGTTCCCAGGGAAATTACAGATGCACTCGCTGGGTCCATTCATAGTAATAGAAATCTGAGATTTGGGTGCGGTTAGGCTCGCGCATTTGGATGGAGTCTTACTGCATGGATGGGTGAATGGAACATGCCTAAAGCCCATCTGCAACTAAAAATAAATAAAAATTCAATAAAACGGATGACAGATATCAATAAGGTTGTGGTAGAGTTTTTCTTACCGCAACCCATTTGTGGTCTCGGGGAAGAAGTAGCGTCAGTAGGCACACATGTAGTCCCCATCAGAAGATTCAGTGGGGGGGTAGCGTCAATGGGTACACATGAAATCCTATCCATTAGAGTCAGTGGCCACATACGTAATCCTAATTAGCAGAATACACATATGCATGCACTTTTTCCAAAATTTATGACCATGCAGAGATCTGACCTGTCTGCCGTACCGGTATTCATTTCTTGATTAAGTAACTAAATAAGCAACTGTCAGAGTAGGAGCTGCAATATCTTTTCCCATTAAGTGTAAATTTAGTTAATAAATAAACACATCACAGCAAAATAAATACGCCATGCAGTCCACTTTGTACCTTTGCGTCCACGTCAGGGTTGTCATGTCCAAGTCGGCTGGCGGCAGAAAAGTCTAGCCAAAACGCATGGGAATATTGACAGAGTAATTAGTTATTAAGGCCTTGTTAGTCAAGGAAAATCATGTCAGGACCGTCTACTTAAGTCATAGAAGAATGAAGGGAATTCTAGAATTCCAATTGTAGACAACAAGAGAGTTACAGGTATGCTCTAAAGATCAGGAGCAGAGACAGAAAAGTAGGAAGCCTCCAGTGCAGATAGTTTATCACAGGAGAAAGGAGATGGACAAGAGACTTGTATCAGTTCCATAGGACGCATTGGATGCATGAATTGAAGCAGTCGACAATTTATATGGCAAGTATGACAAGGCCAACCTGATAGACAATGACTTCACAGACTGTTTCCACTTCCCGGCAATGAAGAGAGAAGTTTACACGGAGGATTTCCTGAAGGAGGATGGCACTAAGTGCTCTAGGGTTAGGGAAGAATTCAAGGGACTACATAGATCAACACTCATCCACTTGAGGATCCTACTTGTGTTTGATACTCAGTTTTCCGCAATGCAGTGTACCAAGCGGCTAGAGAGTAGGATGCATGGAGGTTTGCTATGGCTGGATAAGGAGTACCCCATCCACGTGGAAGATATTAGTCGGTTCACAGGACTGGCCGAGGGTGGAAATGCAGTCAGCACCGCATTCCAAGCAGGGGCGAAGCGGGGCAAGGAGCAGAGTGAAGACAACATTTATGTTAGATATGGGATCAAGTGGGGTGGCAGAGGGGTGAAGTTGGTCAAGATCAACAAGGATGACATTAGATTTTCTTGTTACCTCATTGCAGGCAAAATGATGCATCACTTCACAAAGAATGAATGCACCTTGGATGTCATCTCAGTTGTGGAACATTGCTGCCAAGGGGAGGTGCTCAACTAGTCAGCCTATGTTCTCAATGAGTTGTTTGAGGCATGCAAGGACATATATAGAAGGGGTACTGGGTTTGTGTTTAGATACTGCTGATGCCGATGGAAATGTGGAAATGGAGGCCACCAAACGAGAGGCAAATGGCACCCATCCTCGAGGGGCAACCAATTGCGCTCCGATATGACCCCTAGAAGGCATGAGGAGACCCTAGCACAAAGGAGATCAACGAGATAGCGTTTAGGCACTGGTATGAGTAGATGCTGGCCACTGTTAGGTTGACAGAGAGGATACCGAAGGCTCTGTTAGACGAATTATCAGAGGACCTTTAGTTTTGTGCCTCCCACGCACATACATACCTGCAGCCAAGGTGTGCCCATCCTTAAATGCTCAAGATGATACCTTTGAGGTTTTTCCTAACTGAAGAAGTGCTACACAGAGAAGTGGGCTCATGGTCGGGAGTGGCCTGCGAGATAACAAAAGGCAAGCACAAGTACCTTTTTGGAGCGCTAACTCTGTAGGGGCAAGGCGAAGATGGGGCCGAGAGTAGTTGGAAGAGACCAACCAAGGATGAAATCAAGCCAATGGTGCTCCCGATGGAAGAAAAGATGTTCAAGCTCCAATGAACAATTGCCAACTTTGGGTCAGGTGAGAGAAACTACCTCGCCATATTTCAGGGCTCCACCATGTTTACACTAATCATCATGACACCACTAGCCACGAATCTCCCAATAGGTGTATCATAAGCCCCCTCTTATCCCACAGTCCCCAAGCCCAAAAAAAAGTGAGCCGCCCAAAGCCCGACTGTCAAGAAATCAGAAGTTGATCTGCCAGCTACGATCGTTGACCTCACTGTGAAGGTCAAGCAATCAATCCCTGCAGCCATAATCATTGAAGAGATCCTCACCATCACCTCCACCACATTACACCAGTCGCGGGAGTCATCCCCACACACCGCGTCAACCTTCGCGACTTTATCCGAAACCCTTCAGCCTGACCGGGGAGGGACGATTGCGGAAGCAGAAGGCCAGTCAGCTAGGAAAACATAGGGCACTGCTCATACCACCAAGACACAACCTACAGAACTCACCACATTCCCGATGCTTCGGTCGGACCCATGAGAGGTGGGAAACTTGGAGTCTACTCTACAGGGGGGAAGGTTGAGCTGTACCTACCACCCTTCCCTATAAGCTTCTCAGTCTGCCCAATCCCAACATCATTCCACCTACTCCACAGTTCAACCCACCATCATAGCAAGCCCATTCGCCCGCCTCCCGTTTTGACAAATCCATCGCCAGCGGCCTACCCCTACAGCAGTAGTTCCCAGAACCTAGCACAATGCAGAACGAGATGCTCCAACACTGTTTGTCAGCCCAATTGTTTTCATTTATTCAGGGATAGCACATAGAACCAAAAGGCTCCATGAAGACCTATCCCAGGAGCACAAACGACAAGCGAAACAGTTTCAGATGGTGACCGACAAGCGGGATCACCTGCAGAAAGCCAACGCTAGATTAGAGGCCCAGGTCGATTAGGGAATGCAACGGTTCATATCACTATGGCTGAACATCACCGAGGTGGATTCCGAAGTACCAATAGACATGGATAATTGCACACCGGTTAGCTGCTACAACCACACTCAGGTGACATGCTTGCGCCTGGCAGCCAGCAATGTTGAGACGAAGAGGAAATTGGATACGGTGAGGTCTACATTACTGGATCCAGTAGCAATCTATGCAAGGTCAGTCGAGGGGAAGGTCAGGGAGCTGGAAGCCAAGAAGCAAGCCTTAGTTGATGCCCTTGTCAGCGGATATGCCCTGATGAACAAGGTCCATGATTGGTTTGACAACATGGCACTGAAAAACCACTTGGTCTACCACCTTCGAGAGAAAATACAGACTCTATTTTCCAGTATGAAAGACTACACAAAACTCGCCTAGCTACAGCAAATCAACGATCAAATGGACACCCTCTAGGGTTAGGTTGATAGTATAGAGGAGGAGTCCACGCGGACGAAGAAGATCATCAGGGATCTGTAGCCACCGATCCGAATGCAGGTGTTACTTCTGAAGGAGGTGTGCGACTCCACTAGGCAGCAATGGAGCGACATCAAAAGCCAACGACCAACTGAACTAACATCGCACTCGGCCAAAATGTTTACTCAGGCTGCCGATGCAATTCTCGCTCGATGGGACACTGCTATTCAAAATTACACAATGTTTAGGTAGTAGATAACGACCTTTATCTTAGAGTTGGAGCCTTTGTTTGGAATGGGGGAACCGCAGGAGCGAGAAGGCACAAAAAAAGCATCTACCACCCTACAAGTAATGATCGAAGCAGAGAAAGCACCTACCCAGCCGACAATAGAACTAGAGCAGGAAACAGCGCAGCCACTACCCGCAGGATTAGTAGGACCGATAGAGGATGAAATGACTTGACTCAGGGATGAGTCAAGAAATTGTGGTTGGGGCCTGTTGGGGCCTTCGTTTAAATTTTTGAAAGATTTTGACCCATTTTGATTGACCAAGGAATGAGAAGGAAATGGGTGGCAGCAATGGTTGGCTGGCAAAACAAGAAGTTGTGCAAGAGTTGTGGCAAGGTGGCAGCGGGAGGCAAAGGAGGCAGAGGGGGCGTGAAGCTGAAGAAGTAGCCGAGGGGAAGAACTGGTAGTCCAAGTAATAGAGAAGGGATATAAAAAGAGAAGACCAGGAAAGGAGCGGGGTTAGACTGAGCAAGGTTAAGAAAAGGTGAAAGGAATTTTGGTTGCGGCCGTTTGAAGGGAAGAACACAGGAGCTGAGAAGACCTGATTCATGGAATTGCATAGTACCCACAAGACTGACCCGATATTTTATGTAGTTGTTTATGGCGGAAGCTGAGTGATGTTGTAATGGTTTATTGTTATGATTAATATAAGGATCTGCTAAGATCAGTTGCGGTTTACTATGTATCCGGCCCCGTGTATGAGGGATCTTTAAAATTTGTTTGAATGACTTAACAAATGCATGTAATTAGTAGTCCGTGTGGCATCATGAGCATGTCGTTATCTCTATGTTTTATATAATGTATTCATGTATTTGTTTGAATGCAACTCGGTTAAGCCTTCCATGACTCCATTATGAACCCTTCTCCGTTTTTGTCGTGGCACGCCTCGGGTGAGACTCCTTGCCCTTTGGGGTAAGGTGAAATTGTTGGCACTGTCCTAGACTACAGTGGACCACTATTGGCCTCCTGTGCCCGAACCCAGGGTCTTCCCCTTGATGACTCTCACAAGCCAACAGGTTGGGGTTCTGGCCAAATGTAGATGGCCACGGTGGAACCGATTTCCCATTTGGTTAGTGCAGATAAATATGATCTCATTTGTCTCCCACTTGTTTCTAAACAATAGGTGAAATTACATGCGAGGAACAACAACTTCAACAAATTTCTTCTATTAAAATATCCCTTTACCATCTGGAGGAATTTCTTTGGTGATATATTGGATCTGTTTCAATGTTGGCATTGATCACAAATCTTTGTTAAAATAGAAAATATAATTAGCCATGGCATAAAACAAACTTTGTAAACAAACTCTAATTATGCGCAAAACATCAGAAAAATCAAGCATATTTTTCAATTAATATGATAGCGGCCCTTAGAAGTGAGAAGTGGAAAGAGCTGAGTGGTATAGGAGAAATGGATATCAAAAATTTTAACAATGGGCACAAATGAAAAACACTATATTGAGAGGCTGTGATATGGAGTAGACATGATATCTTATTGAACTCCTTTTAAATAATGTATTAGGTCTGGATATCGGAGGTGAGTGGAATATCAGAAGTTGGAAGTGAGAGTGATATGATTATCGGAGATCGGAGATTGGATGGAGTGTTGTATCAAAGGTCAGAGATTACAGGTTATATCGCTATCGGAATATCGACGGAGTGCCATATCAGATTTTTTTAAAATGTGTCTTGAAAGGAAATCTTTGACATGCATTGCCTCTGATATGCGGGAGTGGAATGTGGGTGTAAATATATATGTCGAATATTTTATTTTATGAACCAAAGATTTCATATTAAAGGGGTTTTTATAAGAGATCTTTAATATTAAAATATCCATGTATTTTGATATGTGTAATGCAAATAATTACAACCACTTTATTAAATGGGTTCGAAACTTTGGATAAATGTTTTGTTTTGCCTCTTCATAATATGGTTCAAACTTTGGTATCAAGAATTTTCAAAAGAATTCTTCTGATGTCAAAGTCCCGATGACTCAAAAATATGATATTAGATTTGATATATGCATTCTTTCCAATAGGTCTTTCTCCGCTTTTATCAATAAGCCAATTCATAATATAAAATCCACTTTGTAATATAAGAGTTGGTCTTGCTATCAAGGGCTATGTAATGGATTAAATAAAATATTTACAAATGAAAATTAATTATCTACAAATAAATAAATTTATGAAACAAAAGTAATGTACAATTTGTGCATTTTAATAGGCCAAGGCAGTGAAAAATATCCAATCTTCAATCAGGTGCCTTTTGCAAACCAAACAACCAAATGATATCAATTGAGTTTTGATAGGAAGACAAAAATAGATCAAACTCATTGAAGCAATCCAAACTCAGAAAATTAGAAAGTGACATTACCAAGATTCAACCAAAGGGTCCCCATAATGAGAATTAATTGAATAATGGAGGGGTTGTGTTTTTACCACAATAGGAAATCAAGTGCATGTGGAGATCTAAGGGAACTAGATCCACCAATTTCGAGATTTTGGAGGGAGGCAAACCTCCTCTCAAGGGAGCTTGTGAAGAGGGGACTAGATCCACCATAATGTGCCTAGTAAGAATTCTAAAGGTTGCTTGTCATATTTCATGGCCTAATGTGGTTAATATGCAGTCAAAATAAGAATTTTTGGAGACATTTACTATGCAGGGGCTCGTTGGAGGAATCTAGAGACAATATAGGAGGCTTGTCCACTACATTAACTCTCCAACTCGACTTGAGTCCCAAGATTTCTCACCAACAACTCAAATTCCACTAGTAGCCAAGAAATTGAAGCGCATGTGGAGATATAAGCGAAATATATCCACTGATTTTGTCAGGCCAGGCAGTAACCCCAATAGGCAGTAAAACTGATTCTATTTATTTCATTAGGTAGCTATTGTTATATACAAAGGGTGTGACTGCTCAGTTCATGTCCTGATGACTGTTCACGTTCCTAATTTAACTATTTACATAAATTCACCCAATCGCAGAGGATTAGGTGTCAACATTCCCCCCCTTAATCTGAAGGGATGTTGGTGAGTCCAAGCATCGTTCTGAATCTTTCAAGCTTTTCTCTTCCAAGCACTTTGGTGAAGATGTCTGCAATTTGCTCATTTGTGGAACAATGACGAAGATGGATTGTTTTGGCCTCAACATGATGTCAGATCAGATGATATTTAGTATTGATGTGCTTTGTACGATCATGGAACTTTGGGTTCTTGGCCAACTTTATTGCAGAGGTGTTGTCAATCATGATTGGAGTTGATTGTACTTGTTTTACCTGCAAATATTCAAGAATTTTCCTGAGCCACACAATTTCTTTTGTTGCTTTAGCTGCTGCCACGTATTCTTCTTCTGTTGTGGAATCTATTGGAACTGATTGTTTGTGTGATCTCTAGGAGACAGCTCTTGATCCAAGACTTGTAGCATATCCTAAATTAGATACCCCGGTTTCTTTGTCTCCATCGAAGTCTAAATCAGAGTATCCAATCAAACTGAAGTCATCCACCTGTGTGTACTTGATTCCAAAGTCTTGAGTTCCCTTCAAGTACTTTAGAACTCTTTTGCAGCAGACCAATGTCCCTCACAAGGCTTTTGCATAAACCTGGATAGGATTCCAACAGAAAATGAAATGTCTGGTCTGGTAGTAGTAAGGTAGTTGAGACTTCCTACAAGTTGTCTATACTTTGTTGCATCCTCAAATTCCTTTCCTTCAATAGATGTGAGTTTTAAGTTTTGTTCCATTGGAGTAGTAAGAGGATTGCACTCTGTCATGCCAAATCTGTTTAACAAATCTCTAATGTATTTCTTTTGAGAAAGAAATATGGATTTTGGATGTTGGTGTTACACAAAAATATCTTCACCATGATTATTTGCAGTCAGTATGGGTCTATCATCACTTGTACTGTCCTCCTAAGCAAGTCTCAGACCTCAGCTTTTCAAATCAAGCTTTGGAAATGAGAGAAAGACATTAAAAATCAATGTAACTCTGGTTCCGCACTTTCTCTCATGGTCACCTGCGGTCCCGTACCTTCTGTGTACAAAAGCTGCGGACCTGCCCGCTCTGTCCCTAACGGTGTAGGTGTGTACCCCTGTGAAAGTCAAAAGGCGCAAGTTTTATCTTAAAAAACTCACTTTGGGTTAATTCTAGAGGTTTTTAGAAGGAATTTTGACGTGGATTGTTCGCTCTGAGGTGGTTCATGCATCCCAAAAGAGAAGGAGCTAATCCCTTGATGAGAGGAGCTATCCCTTTGAAGGAGGGATTTATCCCTTTGAAGGAGGACCTAGTAACCTCCCTCTATTGCACTATAAATACAGGCATTGGGCTGGTTGCTAGGGAGGTTAGAAGATGAACATTTTTTAGGGTAAAAGCTGGTGAAATCAAGACTTCCTAGTTGAGCTTAAGAGAAGAGATCACACATCTTTTTGGCTTCATTGGGGAGTGAGTGAAACTTGTCAAAGTAGAGGAGACTTCTTGCTGGACCATGGGAGGAGCTTGTACAGTGTCAAGGCAAAGGTTGTAAAGTTCTTCTTCTTTTGAATTAATACAATCAAACTCATTTTTCTCAACAAGTATCTTATGTTATTTGTTTCATGGACTCCTTGACTTTCATGTTAAATATGTTTTATGAAATTGGATTTTCAGGTGCTATTTAATTTGTTTGCCTTGTTTGTGTTTTCAGATTCGCGAAAAGGAGCTCGTTTGGATCAAAGGAGCGAGGGCATCCACAAGCTTGCGTTGGACCTAAGGTAGGCCCTAAAAACACTTGTTTGCTATTGTTATCAAAGCATATTTAGAGAAATATAGTGTCTGGTTGATTTGCTTGTCATTAGGTCTTCTTTAGATTCTAGGAAGGTCTATCTTGTCCGCAAGATCGACCTATTCTGTGTGACAAAATGGCGACCATACTGGACACTTGATTGTTTTCCTTGTTTTTACTTTGACCTGAGAAACTCTATTTTTGTTTTTTTTTTTGGCTTGTTATGTGTAAAAGTGGGTAGAGTTTGTAGATCCAGGGTTATTTTTCGTTTTTCATAGCTTTGGGAGAGGACCGTACCCTAGCCGTTTGACACAGTGTGTACCTACCCGCAGCTTGGCTTTTAGCACAGAGCAGGACCGCACCTGTGACAACTGTGGGCCTGCGGACCCAGTCAAAATTTTGAAAACCCTAAGATTTCCTCTGTTAGTCAGCTTAGTTTGTCTTTAGAAATTGTTATCCACTTCCCAGACCTGCATATAACTTGTCAGAAGCTTTCCTTGGATTGATTTCGTTAGTGTTAGGGTTTTAGGTGAAATTCCTAGGAGTTTTGCTTGTTGGGTTTGTTTTTCATTATGGTTGTGTAGTGGCTCTGAGCTTAGAAGCTGTAGGGACTTCAGATCACCTTAGTGTCTACCAGCCTTCTTATGAGTCTGACCATTTATGAAATCTCCCCTTGTTTGAGGAATCCGCTTTGAGTTTTCTCTTTACAAAACTTCGAAAAGCTTGTGTTTGAGAGTTTGGATTTTCATTTTCAAAAAGAAAACAAAATTGGTTGTTCTTGACTTATTTGTGATTCTGCATAAATTGGTCCTTAGCTTACATCTAGCTAAGTAAAACATCCTTAAAAAGACTTTTAGTAGGCTTTGACTTCAAATAGGTTTTTATAATTTGTAGATCTCAAAGTTAGTCATTTTCATTAGTTTTGAGTGTTTTTTAAAAAAATATAAAAATCTCTTTTGAAAACAAAAAGTTTGTTTTTGTAGTGATTGAGTGCTTTGAAACGAAAAAGGGAAATTTTTGTGAAATAACTAGTTGTCTCGTTTTGAGTGCTTTGGAAAGGAAAAGCTCTTCTTTTAATTTGTTTAATTGAGAAAGATTTGTGTTTACAAAGTATTTGCATTCTCAAACTCTTTCTTAGTTTAGAAGTTCATCGAAGAGAAAAAGATTGTTTAGATCATCTTAGGTGCATTTTTAGTGATTTTGAGTCGAGTCTTCATACCACGAGTTTCATCTCCGCACCTTTGGACTTAAACAAAAACCACTAAAATTAACACTTAAAGTAAAATTCACCTAGTAACATTTTTATTTCTAGGGCTCTGATACACCAACTTAGCTTAGGCTAGTGTCTTGGAGTAGGAGAGTAATTAACTCTCCAAGACAGTAAAAACAAACAAGTAGTTGTATCTTGTGGTAGGGAAGAAATCTAATTGTTGCATTTATGCTCTGGGAAAGCTCCTCTTAAAGGAGAAGCACGAGATTGTGTCCGAACTAGTGTGGGAATCAATCCTTCCTCATTGGGAACGATGCCAGATATTCACGTATTAAAAACGGTAAACCTCGGAATAACCATTGTCGAGAAGCTGGGGTCACTTGTTGGTAAACCTTGGATTATGTCAAGGAGCCTTCAAGGGGATTGAGCTTGCTACTCTGCCCTTGCGTGCGTATCGGATCATAGACTGTTCCCCCAGGTGTATTTGTCTCAGTTGGTAACCTTAGTGGCCATATTCTTTAGGATTCTTCCTAAGGTGACAGTGGTGGGAAGATCCCATTGTACCTGGAGTAGATGTCGGCTAGACTCACTTGGATTTTCTGGGGGGTTCACTTCACTCGAGACGGTTAAGTGGAGGAACTTGTGCCAGTCTATTCATTAAGCAGGTTGTCGGGGTAACTGTTCCAACCGCCATTTCTGTATTGAACTCTGCGACATTGGATTTCATCACCAACTAGTATTTTCAGTCCGGAAAGTTACTGTTTGTGTGTGTTTGTTCTCCTAGATTCTTTAGGCGTGTGATTCAAATTTGTTTGCTTCTTTAGAGACTTTAGGTTCTTTTCATTGAGATTTTACTTTTTTTGCGTGTGAAGTAGTTAAAAGTTTTCAACTGTGGCTGAATTACCAAGACAGTCCCGTAGACTTCGGGGCCAGTCTCCTGAATTTGTAAACGTGGCTGAGTTATTGAGGAAGTCCCGTAGACTTCGGGGCCAACCTCCTGAGGAAGTACCAAGCCAACTTGAAGGCTTAAAAGTCCTCGTAACTCCTAGAGACAGTAGAGTTGGGTCACCTGAGGAAGGAGAATCTTCTTTGATAGTACATCCTGATTTTCAACCGTTAGTAGTAGATTATAATCGACAGTCAGTGTCTGTCTCTGAAATTTCTGGTAGCTTTTCATCTACTAGTGATATAGGTGAAGAAATCGAAATATCCGAGCCTGAAAGTGAATTTGCTGCTACTTCAACATCGGGGTTTGTTTCTCCAACTTCTAGTGGTCCTGGTTCACCTAGGGTAGAAAGAGTAATCACCCAAGATCTTCCTTCTGGACTTATTGCTATTGAAGAACTTGCTCCGGAAGAAGAAGAAGTAGGCATCCCTATCCCTGAAAATCAACCGGTTATTGAACTAAGGGAGCGTGAATCAATTTTTTACAGTCCACCTAGGAGTAGTTCTTGGTATCTTTCTTTGACTAATTTTCTAGAAAACTCAGGGTTAAGTTTTTCACCACCTCGTGCTCCTTATCACCCAACACCTAGAGGTTTTTATACTCCCGTCAATATGGCAGGACATTCATCCATGTTTACTCAATCGCCTGAATATTTTTTGTACGGTGGTCCTTCTGTTCCCTCCAGGTATCAGTCACTTTTTGGTACTTTTTCGGGAGCATCTCCTCAACCCATTGAGCAAGGGTTATTAACTAGAAGCAATGGTACTAAGCCGTTGCGCGTAGAAGACATTCTTATGATGTCAGGTTCTATTCCCAATTCTCAACCTCAAGGTGGCCAGTTACCGCCTGGGGGGCAGCCTCAATTAATGCCTGGGGGGCAACCTCAAGGTACACAATTTGCATCTGGGGGGCAACCTCAAGGACAGTACATACCTATGGGACAGTACGTTCCTCAAGGTCAACCGCAGACTCAATATTTTCCTCAAGGTCAACCCCAGACTCAATATGTACCCCAATGTCAACCCCAGTATCAATTTATACCTCAAGGTCAACCCCAGTATCAGTATGTGCCTCAAGGTTATCAACCCCAAGGTCAATACTCGAACCAAGGTTTCCAACTACCCCAAGGTCAAACGTTTGTTCAAGGAACGGGAAATGTACCTTTCAATTATCAATCCTACCCTCAACCTGGTTATGGTCCTCAGTATTCTCAACCAGTTATGGGTCAGTACCCCGGAATGAATATAGTGTGGGATCCATTGCAAACCCAACAGGTGTTGCAGCCAAGTGTACAGTTGTCATCTCAAACTGGACAACCCTTAGTTCCTGGTTCACCCCAGCAACCAGTCCAGTCTAACATTCAAACTTCTGTACCTTCGGTAGTTTCTCAACCTAGGCCCAGTACACCTCGTACTCCGCCTCAAACGACTGCTACAACTGCCGCAACATCTGTTCAATCTACCCCACCTACTTCTGGAGTATCAACAGCTCCGGTTTCTACTGTTCCTGTATCTACTCGTCAGACATCTTTACCACCGTCTGGATCTACGATTCAAACTTCGGTTCAGATGCCTGTAGGACAACCTGGTTTAAGTACGGTTGTTAGAATTCAACCACAATTCACCTATCAACCGTACCAGGGACAGTACCAATTCAGTCCTGCTGTGCAGCATCCAGTCTATCAGTATCAACCGTATCCTGCGTACACTTATCAACAACCTCAACAACCCCAGTACGGTCTGGTTAATCCTGGTTTTCCGGGAGGATACAATATCCCGAACGCGATTCCTATTCCTAGTTATCCTGGATATCCTCCTCCTGGGGCTGGTCTCATGACCCAGAGTTTTAGGGACCCTAATCGGCAGTTACCGTTTATCGCAACTTTGGACTTACCTGACTTGTTGCGCCTAACGAACGATCCCATTAATTATCTTCCGTTTTGGCCGCCAATGCCGAATAAGTTGCCCAGTGACATTCCCAAGTTCGAAGGTAAATCAGGAGAGGATCCGTTGAACCATGTGATGACTTACCACCTTTGGTGTGCGTCTAACTCCATTACAGATGATTCAATCTGTCTTAGACTTTTCCAGCGCACTCTAATTGGTCTCACGACCAAGTGGTACATTGAGTTACCACGAGGCACTTTTTATAATTTTAGTCAGTTAACTACCTCGTTTTTAACTCATTTTCAGTTGCCAGTCCGATATGACAATGGCACGGGATTGTTAACTTCGCTAAAACAATCAACATCCACTTACATTTCAGATCATATTCATGAGTGGAGACGTCGACGTCGTTTAGTGAAGGTATTTATTCCGGATCAAATCTTGGCTGAGTGGTTTGTAAAATCTTTGTTGCCAAAGATCACTGAAGATGTTGCTAAAGCTGGAGTTGTTACTGAGGAGCAAGTCATTGCTCAAGCACAGTACCTTGACTTGGTTTACACTCAGTCGGGTACGTTACACAAAAAAATCCCCGATCTTCCCAAGCAAAATCAAATCGCTGCAGCTCCTTCGGGATCTCATGCCGCCGATGGTATGATTGGCACGGTTAACACTAAAAGTAAGAAGAAGTCTTCCAAGAATTCTTCTCCCATTATAACCTTGCCTGATTCCCCAACAGGAGATTCTTCTGCAGAGATTTCTGCCGATATTCACGTTGTAGAGTCATCTGCACCCAAATCAAAATCCGGTGGGAAGAAGAAAGGAAAGAAGAAGAATAAAACGGATAAAAGTTCAAAGGAGAAACCTGAAAAGGCGGAATCTAATAATGAAAAGCGCAAACCTCGTTATCCTTGTCTCATTTGTGATGATGAACATTTTACAAGAGACCGCCCTCATCGTGCAGAGGTTGCGAAGATTGTCAAAGGTTCCCAAACTCCTGCTGTTTTGAAGGATCCTTTTCCGACTCAAGACAGTAAGATGATATGTTCATCCTTGAGTGCCAATGAAGAACCCATACTGATGATGTCCCATGTTAGGATTGCGACTCTATCGCAAGATTATGGTAGTAAGAGTCCTGTTGATGGTAAAGAAGCAGAATCTTCTCATTCTAATCCATCAACCTCAGCTCCCGGTTCCGATCCACTACAGATCGAGAAACCTAATCCAGACTTGGTAATCAAACCGCCCGCCAAGGGTATACTTCGAAAGTCAGCTTTCAATCCACATGCGAGAGTAGCTCAGAATTATAACATTGTTGAGGATTTAGCTATTTCACCCTCAGCAATGTCGGCTTTGGAAGTGCTGCAATCATGCCCAGCACAACGTAAATTACTTTTGTCGGCTATAGGAGCTGTTGATGTTCAGGACCCGAACCTAATAATTTTCGATCTAGAAAATAGTACACCGCGTTTGCCTCATCAAATGGCTTTCCAAATTTCAGTGATAGTAAAAAACAGGCCTATTCATCGGACTGTAATTGATGAGGGGGCCTCAACGTGTATTATGTCGATACAGTGTTGGAGATCGCTTGGCTCTCCTTCGCTAAATCAATCCCCGACGATTCTAAAGGCCTTTGATAGCCGTGGGTTTCATCCTTTTGGCATTCTACGGGATTTTCCTATAGGGGTTGAAGGAAAAACCGTTAGTCTAGATGTGGAGGTGGTTGATGCCCCTCTAGATTACAACCTTCTCTTGGGTCGAAGTTGGTCTTACGCTATGACATCGGTCGTTTCATCGGTCTTTCGAGTAATAAAGTTTCCACACAATGGAAAGATCGTAACAATAGACCAGCTGGCTTACTTTTCATCCGACCCAGCCTCTTCGGAGAGTATTCAGCATGTTGGTAAAACGACTATCCCATATAAGGATGTTGGAGTAGGATTAGTTAAAGATGCCGGTTTACTGGGAACTTTTCCTTTTCCTCCAATCAACGTATCATCTTCATTTGCAACCATTCATATGATTACATCAGACACCATTATTTATGATGATCCTTGGATCATCCCTTCTGAATCTGAGATAGACTCATTTGGTAATTCCATGCCTTTGAGTCCATATGAAATTGCCTATGAAGCCGTGCAGTGTTTTGCCGACCCGTGTTCAACCGAAAATGACTTAATGAATGTGGTCTGTGAGGAATCACTTTTCACATCAACCTCAGATTTAACCACGTTTTCTAAACTTGTTCACTCTGATGAGAAAATTCGTGAAATCCTATGTGTAGATGATTTACCATGGGAAGATCTCCATCACAGATCTTCGTTTTTACCTGAGGATGATCGTTTTGAAAATGATTTCTCATCAATTTTTACAACTGAATATGTCAAGGAACCTCAGAATCCAATGAAACATTCCGATTCAGAGTTAAATTTGGGAAACATCTCTCGAACTATCCCTATTGACATTTCGGTTAAGCCCGGAATTGTTGAGAACATTCATATAGGTGCCTCGTGTACAGATGACGAAATTCAATTATATAAGGCCCTATTTCAAGAATTCCGCGACGTGTTTGCCTGGTCCTATGAGGAAATTCCAGGAACTGATCCCGCAATTGTTGTTCATGAAATCAAGACTTACCCGGACGCTAAACCCATCTGGCAACGTTTGCGTCAGATTCACCCACGAAAAGCTGCTGCAATTAAAGCAGAAGTTGAAAAACTGTTGAAAGCAGGTTTCATTTATCCGATCCCGTTAATGGATTGGGTATTGAATATTGTTCCGGTTAACAAAAAATAGGGAACAATAAGAATATGCATCAATTATAGGGACATTAATCGAGCCTGTCCAAACGACAATTACCCAACTCCCTATATCGATCAAATCATTGATGATTGTGCCGGCAGCAAAATATTCTCCTTTATGGACGGTTTTTCCGGATACAATCAAATCAACATTCTACCTGCCGATCAACCAAAAATGACGTTCATTTGTCCATGGGGGACATTTGCTTATTGCAAATTACCTTTTGGGCTTAAGAATGCCAGAGCAACTTTTCAAAGGGCGATGTATTATGCGTTTCATGACATCAAGCACATTGTGAAACCCTATCTTGATGACTTGCATGCTTATTCATTACATCGAGCTGATCACCTCGTCCATTTACGAGCAATCTTTATGAGGTGTAGGCATTATCGTATTCGGTTGAACCCACACAAATGTGTCTTCTGTATAGAAACGGGTCGATTGCTAGGGTTTGTAGTTTCGAAAGCCGGCATTCGCGTTGATCCCTCAAAGGTTGAAGCTATCATCAAATTGCCTCCTCCTTTGAGTCTTCGCCAACTCCAAAGTTTGCAGGGGAAAGCAAACTTTTTATGATGATTCATTCCTAACTACGCCGAGGTTACAAAGGGTTTTACCTGGTTGTTGAAACAGAATACTCCATTCTATTGGGACGAGATAGCTCATAAATCTTTTGATGCACTCAAACACGCGTTGACCCATGCACTGTTGTTGCATCCTCCCAACTACAACCAGGATTACTTCTTGTATCTTGCCGCTTCTCATTCCACCATTGGAATGGTCTTAGTTCAGGAAGATGAATCAGGAACTGAACATGTGATATATTACCTTAGTCGAACTTTAAATCCAACTGAGCTAAAATACTCACATGTGGAGAAATTGGCATTGGGAGCCATTCACGTTGTCCAACATTTTCGTCACTACATTCTACTACGTAAAACTACAGTAATTTTGGATTGCAACCCTATGATCTACATTTTGACCAAGCAATTTCTAGGGGGCAAGTACTCTAAATGGATCGTTATCCTACAAGAGTTCGACTTGGAATTTGAGAAATCCAAGTCTAAAAAATCTTTAGGTTTTGTGGAGTTAATGTGTGACTTCCCGCGTGCTGACACGGAAATTGTAGCAGAGGAGCCCATTGTGGACGAATCCTTGTTTTTAATTAGCACTTTAGATCCGTGGTATGGGGATATCATCGTTTATCTCCAGACCCAATCCTTTCGGCCAAAAATTTCAAGGTCAGAACGTCGAAAAATTCGATTCCAGTCCCAACAATTCTGGATTATTGGAGATACTCTTTATCGCCGTGGGGCGGATTCTGTTTTTCGACGTTGCTTAACTCACGAGGAAGCTGAAAGGGTTCTAAATGACTGTCACTCTGGAGCGTGTGGCAGTCATATGTCTGGGTTTGCCACAACCCAAAAGATATTGCGCGCTAGCTACTTCTGGCCGTCTTTATTTAAAGATTGTATTACGGCGGTCCGAAAATGCCACAACTGTCAGATTTTTGATCGTAAGATGCGCGCTCCACCTGCTCCTCTCCAACCTATAATTGCCGTTGGTCCTTTTGCCAAATGGGGTATGGATTTTATTACATGTAACCCTCACTCGGCTGGGGGGCATGCGTATATCATCCTTGCGGTAGATTATTTTACTAAGTGGGCCGAGGCGATGCCTACATTCGAGGCAGACGGCAAGACAGCTGCAATTTTCGTGTTCAATCATATAATTGCTAGGTTTGGTGTCCCACAAGTGATAATCACTGATCATGGACGTCATTTTCGAAACGTTATGATGACCGAACTTACAGGCCAGCTTGGTTTACGTCACGATAGTTCAACCCCTTATTATCCACAAGCGAATGGTCTGGTTGAGTCCATCAACAAAGTTTTAGCTATCATGATCCGACGAATCATTGGGATTCATCAGTCGAATTGGCACAACATGCTATTTTTAGCGCTTTGGGCGTACCGAACTTCAGTAAAAACATCAATAGGGTTCACTCCTTTCCAACTAGTCTATGGTTTGGAAGCCGTGTTACCCATTGAATGCGAAATCCCATCACTGCAAATGGCCATCGAGTTACTTTCAGCCACTTCCGAAGATGAAAAGCGTTTGTTATACTTGGCTCAATTAGATGAGAATCGACATGATGCTGCATTGGCGATCGAGACTCACGCAAAATGCATGAAAGCACAGTATGATCGAAATGTGACCCCTCGAAATTTTTCGAAAGGAGATCTAGTCTTAGTTTATGATCAAGCTAATGATAAATTAGGCGCTGGAAAATTCGTTCCTATGTGGCATGGTCCCTATGTTGTAAAGTGAAAGCTAGCCAAAGGGGCTTATGAATTGGTAGACTTTGATGGGGACTCTTTGGGTAAACCCAGAAATGGCCTTTACTTGAAGAGGTATTATGCTTAAAAGAATGGGTATGGAGATTTAGTTAGGATAGTTTTCTCTTTTTAGCTGGTGTGTTTTAGTGTGCTTAGCTTAGAGAGTGTTTCTTCGTCATTATTCCTGCTTATCTTGGTTTTACTTTTGATATCGCAGATGTCGATGCCTATCTAAACATACATTGGTTTCGCTGATGGTGCTTGTCGTAATACACGGAACATCTCTTCCGCAGCTTGGGTTATCTATTCGCCCTCTGACGAGTTAGTATCTATGCATGGGGTAAGCCTCGGTCAAACAACGAACAACATTGCCGAGTATAGTGCAGTGATTGAGTTATTATCTGAATCTATTTCATTTGGGATTCGGAGTTTGATAGTGAGGTTAGATTCTGAACTCGTTGTATTACAGCTTAATAGAGTGTATGCCATTAGAAATCCAGTGTTATTAAGATTATTTTTGAGAGTGCATCTCTTGGAATGTGAATTTGGTTATATTGAATATCAGCATATTCCAAGGTCTTTAAATACATTAGCAGATGCAATTGCTTCTCGAATGTTAAATAGACATTTGCAATAGTCATACATGTAAATTTAAAACCATTCCATAACATGATTTACAAGATAAGCTGGTAATAGTGATATATATATATATATATATATATATATATATATATATATATATATATATATATATATATATATGAGTGTGTCAAAAAATACATCGTCCACGATCATAGGTCGAAAAACACCTTATGATCGGAAAAAATGATAAGTACAAAAAACAAAAATGTCATATGTGCTCACAATAGGCGATCATCCTATCACTGGTGATGATCTCTATAAGAAACCACTACACGGGCCACCTTGCAAAGGAACCTCCTAAAAGGTCCCGAGACTCCAATCACATAGCGCTAAATTCCACAAGGAATGTCGTCTATAGTGGTCTCAGGAACATCTCCTATCAAGCGCTCGAGATGACCCTCCAACTCGGCCAAAACCTCTGCTGATTCGTCCTGTGGGGCTGGCGCGGGTGCAACTGGTTGCCTCCTCTTGTAAGGCTGGAGAGCGGCTGGTCGCTGTGGACCCACATCTGCATTTGAAATTTTTACTATCAGTTTTGAGACGATGAAAAAATAACAAAAAATTAAAATAGGAAAAACGTTGAAAATGATTTTACCTGACTCGTCCCACTGCTCTCCTGGTGGAAGAACCATGTCTGGGTCACCACGAAAATCTATCCCAGCGTAAGGGAAGTCCTGAATGGAAAAGACCTGGTTTTCTAGCCATTGGAAATACTCAGGTTTGAATCGAGCAACCTCTGTCCTCTCGTCTGGGTGACGGGCCATGACTGCGACCCATCGCATCAGTTTGGGCTCTCGAGGAAGCCCAGCTCCAACAGTAAGGTGCTGTGGGATCAGCATAGGAACCCTCTCCAGGCCAAAACTTACAACCAAAGCCCCATAACCAAAGGTCTTTAGTTGTCCGTTTTTGGCCCTGGTCAGTTGGCCTTTCAGATTGGCCAACACGGCAGCGCACCAGTTGAAGCTGGTGCCTCGAAAGAAATCAACTGCCATACGCATCTGGGATCCGGTGGCAATATGTAATGCAGCAGCTCCGCAAAGTCTGGTGACAGTGAACGCAATCACCATGAGCTCAGGACGGGATATGGTCTTTATGTCTATCCCTTTGTCTCTAGCCTGGCTGTTGCAGTACTCTAGCCTGAGGCTATTGACAGATTGGCCACCTGGCCTAGCCCCAAACAGAGTCAAGTCTTCGCCTCTCTTAGGCAAACCAGTCAAGAAATATATGTCCGCTGGCTCGATTCCGAGCTGGTGGCCACCAATGAAGAAGCACTGGTCCTGTATGCTCCATCTGTCAACCAGCCACTGTAAGAAATCCACTTGAGCCCTCATGCCAGGAACGGCCCAGTATTTGTACAATCCGCACACCCTCAAAGCATCAAGTGAAGGCTGATGATTCCATGCGGCGGCATCCACATCCTCATGCTCTCGTTCACGCCAATCTTGCATGATGTACTCTCTGCATCAAGCATAAAGACAAATTAAAATGCTAGAAAATATTTTGTGTGGTCCATTTTTGAGAATTTTTGGGTTCAAAACCCTTGCGGCGGGGACCGCACCCTCCAGGTTAGACACAGTGAGTGGGACTGCACTTTGTCTACACGGAAGGTCCGGACCCCGAGCATTTTCCCAATGGAGAAAAAGTCGGTGTCCGCAGGCCCGCAATGGTAAACCTGCGGGCCCCCGCGCGCGGGTTTTGCGCCTAAAAACCCTCCCAAAAATGAAATAAAGGACTAAAACAAAAAATTAAACGGTTAAAAATGAAGATTGGGATGATGTGGATTACCTGGAGAAGACGATGTTCGATTCCGACGGTTGGATTTTCCGCAATCTTCACAGAAAGTTTTCTGAGCAAAAGCACTATTTTCTCACCCAAACTCAAACAGTAAAAATGAATTGACAAAGGCCCTTTTTATAAGTTTTTTGAGTAAATAAATTGCAAATTTGTTTATGTTTCACTTTGAAAAGGTATTTTGCGACATTTTTATCCATTTCAAACAGTTATGAGTAATGTTCGTGTTCTTGTGCAGAATAAAGGATTATTCAGGCAAAATCTATCATTTTCAACTAAAAAACATGTAGAGTCATCTTTAAGCTCTTTTCTGACTCCTAAAACATGAAAAGATTGCCGAGTGTTTCTTTTAAACTCGTTAAAACGGAATTAAAAGACGGTCCACTTACAGCTCTTTTCCGACCGTAAAAAACATGAAAAGATTGCCGGATTTTTGTCGTTTCAAATTCGATATCGGACATAAAACGACGTGTCGTTGATCGCTTTTTTACTTTTTCGGGTCAACGGCACTAATGACGAAAAGTACTCCTTGGTCGTAAAAGATCAAGCGGTTCTCTCAAGTATTATTTTATACTTTTTCAGGCTTGGGAGACACAAATTTACGAAAAAGGTCAACCATGGAGTCTTCTTAAGTTTTTTCAGACTCTCTAAAATTGAAAAATGCAGAGTTTCTCCTATACTGGACTCGTTAAAATTTCACAGTAAAGGACCTGTTCAATTACAAACAGGAACGAACCACTCCTTCTTAGGGTTCGAATTTAAACTAAGTTGGACTCATCCGAAGGATGAGCTTATAATCAAGAAAATGTTATCCTCCTCAAGCTTGTCAAAAATAAAGAGGTACTTGCCAGAAATGGTGGGGGAAAAGAGAGAAAAATGAGCCTGTTTGTCATACTTTGTAACCACTCTTGAACACGACACTTTCATTCACCTAGGTTGGGAAATCCTTTGCCTAACAGTTGATCAAACCACATTGAAAGACTTCAGCCGGTTTCTGGGTATTAACTTTGGGTCAATCGTCACCAAGCCATCTGTCGTGTCGTTATGTGTTCAAGAGGTCACTGCCAATAAGCCATTCATCTGCAAAATATCTGTCATCCATCTTGACCATCCCTGAGTCAGTCCTTGCAACTAAATTTCTTCAACTTGATCTATGATTTCGTGTTGTGGGCTTGCCTATGACGGATCGCTTTCTATCGACATCGACTCATTATCTAGAAAGATGATCTAGGAATCGTCAGTACCTTGAAGTCTGCATGCCTCAATGGCAGGTTTCTCGCCTTTGACGACAGTTTACATCATTGACTTTTGATCAAAGGATTCCGTGACATGTTCGACATCAACACATTTATTCGCATCTCATAGATTGTACTGGGTACTTTGAGAGCCATTGACATCATTGGTGGTTTCTCTCACACTTGTTAACATTTTACATCATTGACTGGTAATCAAGTGGTTTCTACCATGTTTGACATCAACACATTCATTCGCATGTATAGAATCGTACTATTTCGGGAAAGTAGAAATGAAGACCCTGGATCTAGTTTCCACAATCCAGGCTGCGAGGAATTTTGTATTCATTATATAATGGACTATTCATAAACAGATGGCTGCGTCCATACTGTGTCCACATGAGTCTATACTTGTGATGTTTTACAAGATCATTCCTGTATCAGACCAGTAGTTAGTTTTTCTAGTCAGTTTTGATCTGAGTATGGAAATGCCTACCTCAGCGATGATATGATCTCATATATATATTTTGCATTGAATGTTTTTACAGGTTCCAACCGGGTTCTCCACAAGATGATCCTTGAAATGATAAAGTACTTCACTCTTCCTAAATGATAAGAAATCCTCATCTACTACAGAATTCGCACTTTAGGGGGCAATCTGTTACACAAAAATATCGTCACCATGATTATTTGTAGTCAGTATAGGTCTATCATCACTTGTACTGTCCTCCTAAGCAAGTCTCAGACCTCAGCTCTTCAAATCAAGCTTTGGAAATGAGAGAAAGACATTAAAAATCAATGTAACTCTAGTTCCGCATTTTCTCTCATGGTCACCTGCGGTCCCGCACCTTCTGTGTACAAAAGCTACGGACCTGCCCGCTCTGTCCTTAACAGTGTAGGTGCGTACCCCTGTGAAAGTCAAAAGGCGCAAGTTTATCTTAAAAAACTCACTTTGGGTTAATTCTAGGGGTTTCTAGAAGGAATTTTGACGTGGATTGTTCGCTCTGAGGTGGTTCATGCATCCCAAAAGAGAATGAGCTAATCCCTTGATGAGAGGAGCTATCCCTTTGAAGGAGGGCTTTATCCCTTTGAAGGAGGACCTAGTAACCTCCCTCCATTACACTATAAATACAGGCATTGGGCTGGTTGCTAGGGAGGTTAGAAGCTGAACATTTTTGAGGGTAAATGCTGGTGAAATCAAGGCTTCCTAGTTGAGCTTAAGAGGAGAGATCACACATCTTTTTGGCTTCATTGGGGAGTGAGTGAAACTTGTCAAAGTAGAGGAGACTTCTTGCTGGACCCTGGGAGGAGCTTGTACAACGTCAAGGCAAAGGTTGTAAAGTTCTTCTTCTTTTGAATTAATACAATCAAACTCATTTTTCTCAACAAGTATCTTATGTTATTTGTTTCATGGACTCCTTGACTTTCATGTTAAATATGTTTTATGCAATTAGCTTTTCAGGTGCTATTTAATTTGTTTGCCTTGTTTGTGTTTGCAGATTCGTGAAAAGGAGCTCATTTGGATCAAAGGAGCGAGGGCATCCACAAGCTTGCGTTGGACCTAAGGTAGGCCCTAAAAACACTTGTTTGCTATTGTTAATCAAAGCATATTTAGAGAAAGATAGTGTCTGGTTGATTTGCTTGTCATTAGGTCTTCTTTAGATTCTAGGAAGGTCTATCTTGTCTGCAAGATCGACCTATTTCGTGTGACAGTTGGGTTACTTCAATGCCAAGATAGTAATGAACATAGCCCAAATAAGTCATTTCAAAACTTTTCCCCAATTCCTTCTTTATGGATGCAATGTAGCTTTCATTGTTCCCTATCATTAAAAGATCATCTACATATACCACAAGATATGCAACTGTTTTGCCAACTTTCTTGACAAATAAAGTTGCATCATCAAGATCAAAATGATTGAAGTTGAGTTTCAAAAGATGCTTAGTTAGTTTTTCATACCAGGCTCCCGGTGCTTGTTTGAGGCCATACAAGGACTTCACAAGTTTGCATACTTTATGTTCATGTCCTTTCACAGCAAATCCTTCAGGCTGGGACATAAAAACATTCTCTTTTAGATCTCCATTCAAGAAGGCAATTTTTACATCCATTTGATGGACTTTCCAACTGTTCTGAGCTGTTAGTGCAAAGAGTGTCCGGATGGTGGCCCATGTTGCTGTGGGGGAAAAAGTTTCCTCATAATCGACCCCTTCCTTCTGTGCAAAACCTTTTGCCACAAGCCTAGCTTTGTGCTTGTCAAGTGAGCCATCAGCTTTGTACTTGTTCTTGTAGACCCACTTGCAGCCAATTGGTTTGGTTCCAAATGGAGGATCAACCAGCGTCCAAGTGTCGTTCTTTATGAGGGCATCATACTCCTTTTGCATCGCTTCTTTCCATTCATCATGAGAAGCAGCTTCTTTAAAGGAAGTTGGTTCAAAATCTGTAGACAAGTTCAATTCACAATCATAAGAAACATCCATATCAATAGGTGAATTAGAGTCATCTACATCACCTCCATTTTGCCGATTTGAATTTCTGGTTCCTGTTTTCCCAATTTCATCAGGATGAACACTTTCAAGTGTCTTTGCCGGCCACTTTGGGGGACCTTTTTGAGATGTTCTAGGCTGCTCTGTTGATTGAGTTGGGATTGAATCAAGATTGAGTCTCCCAATTCTATCAATTACATCACTTAAAGCATCATCCGTTGTTGGAGTTTCATGCGGGGGAGAGTGTTCTTCAGAAGAAGATTCCACATGTTGATCTAGTATAGGAATTCCCCCTTCAAGATGTGGAATCTGATTATCAAATTCTTGAAATGATTTTTTTTTTGCGAATCTATCCAAGCGATCAAGTTGCCGCTCAACAACATTGTCAGTTTTGGATGATTCAAGAAAAATTACATCTCTAGATACAACAAACTTTTTATTTACTTCATCATATAGACGGTATGCTTTGGAGGTGTTTGAATACCCCAGGAAGATACACTTACAACTTCTAGCACCAAGTTTGTTTCTATGTACCTTTGGTATCAAAGCATAACAGGTGGAACCAAGACCCTAAGATGTTTTACCGAAGGAACATGTCCATACCACAATTCATAAGGAGTCTTGTTTCTTATAGCATTAGATGGACATCTATTCTTTATATATGCAACACATAGAAAAACATCAGCCCAAAACATTATCTTTACATTTTTGAAGAATGGCATGGATCGTACCATATTCAAGATTGTTCTATTCATTCTTTCAGCTACACCATTTTGTTGGGGATTATAAGGCACAGTTGTTTGATGTTTGATCCCATGTTGGCGAAGATAGTTTTCAAATTCATTTGATGTGTATTTTTTTCCATTATCAGTGTGAATAGACCCAATATGAGATTGTGCATCATTTTCAATCCATTTATGAAAATTCTTGAATGTTTGAAAAGCATCAGATTTTTTCTTCAATAAATAAAACCAGCACATTCTGGTGTAGTCATCAATAAATGTCATGATATATTTATTTCCATTTGCAGAAGGAATAGGCATTGGACCACATAAATTTGAATGAATAAGTTCAAGCTTCCTATGTGCTCTTGAATGTGAATCACGAAAAGACTGTTTGCTATGCTTTCCTAGAATGCAAGCATCACATTGCTTAAGTTTCCTAGGAATTGTAGGCAAACCAGCAACACCATTTTTCTTCAATAAGCGGAGACTGTCATAGTTTAAATGTCCAAATCAAGCATGCCATAATAAACTTGATGGAAGTGTACCTTCTTCATGATGAGAAATATATGAGAAATGTTGTGCATGAGCAGAGGTTCGTTGCAGTTTGAGAAGCTTTTCTTCCCCTCATGACAAGTGAGTGGTCAGATGCTTTTCTTACCTCAAGCTTGCCATCAAACATATGAATGGAGTGACCTTGCTAACGGATGTGGACCAAGGACAACAAGTTTCTTTTGAGCTATGGGAGATACAGAACATGATCCAGAAGAAAGTCTGGAAGACCAAGCAGTTTAAGCCTGATTGTGCCAAGCCCTGATGGCTTGATTTTTGATTGATTTGCAAAGTATACTGCTCCGATACCATGTCATTGAACTTATTGAAACAGTAGCAAACGTATACCATGTCAGGACACATTCGAACTTATTGAAACAGCAGCAAACGTATGTTCATTGAAGATACACAGTCAATTCAAGTGTTCAATGTAACACCGCAATGATACACAGTCAATTCAAGCGTTCATATCACGATTTCCCATGGCAATCCAGCGCAACATAGATTGCAGTCAAACGCATACAAAAATGCAGTAAAACGCAATACCAATTCACCGAAAATCGTTTGTCAGCCTTCTGCTCTGGACAGAGGCGTTCTTCAAAAACTGCAGACACACCAAGTAATCATTCACCAAAGTAATCCTTCAGAGGACAGAGGCGTTGAGGCAATGAATTACAACGCAGAGGATAGAGGCGTTGAGGACAGTGCTCAGGTCAGAACGTCAAAGGACAGTGCTCAGTGGGTAGTGCTCAGACCAGTGTACAGCCCACAGTAGCAAAAATGAAGGGAGTTACAACTATTTTGAGAACTGGATCTAATACCATGTCAGGCCAGGCAGTAACTCCAATAGGCAGTAAAACTGATTCTATTTATTTCATTAGGTAGCTATTGTTATATACAAAGGGTGTGACTGCTCAGTTCATCTCCTGATGACTGTTCACATTCCTAATTTAACTATTTACATAAATTCACCCAATCGCAGAGGATTAGGTGTCAACAGATTTCAAGATTTTGGAGGGAAGAAGTCCGCCTCTCAAGAAGCTTTCCCCTCAATCACTTTTTGTATAAATAAACAAGCCTAAGGCGTCATTAGGATTCAAACTTTGGGAGTTAGGAATATTTATTGAAGCCCAAGTGCTTGATACTATTATCTCCATTCTGAGATTATGTATTTGCACTCTATTTTCTGTTACTGAAAGGTCTTTTGTTAGTCTACATCTGAGTTAGCCTACTAGGGATAAAACCCTTAGGTTAGGGCCCAACCCAAACGCTTTAGTCCCTCTCATGTGTTTTTCCTTGGTTCTTTTTCAATTTTTTGTATTTATTTCCTTGTTTAAGTAGGAATTAGATTTGAAAACTTTTAGTTTTAGGTATAGAGTCAACAATAAGGCAAAAATATGTGTTTATGAATCCTTGTGGGAAGGTGGGTGAAGAGTCAACAATAAGGAAAAAATATGTGTTTATGAATCCTTGGAAATTACTAGGCTTTGGATTGAAATTATTTTTCATGCTTGGTTTTTGCACCTTTGAAGTTAATATAATGATTTAGAAAATGGATTAGATGCAAGAGTTAGGATAGACTAGATCTTGAAGAAATAAAATTTAACTCATCCTTTCCACTTTGATTAATTTTGCTGCAATATTTATCATTAGATGTATGTTCTTGGTTGTTGGTTTGCAGGGGTTGCGAGTGACTTACATGGGTTTTCACAATAATCCACATCCACTTTGTGATCACCATTCTCCTCCTGGATACGTTATACTTCCCTCAAGTTCTACCATTGAGATCATCCATTCAGGGTCAATGAAGGACACTGTGGAAATGATTTTTTGAGCAAAATGGGCCTATGAGCGGTGCTAAGCTTGGAAAAAGGCATCAAAAATCCTTCATCCAACCTCATCCATCTTCCCCTACCTTTTGAACACTTTCCTTGACCTCAAAAATCTCTAAGACCCAATCCTGTAGCAAAATAGGGAAATCTTGTAGCAAAACTGGGTTCCCTGTAGCAACCTGTAGCAATTTTGTAGCACTGCTCAAACCCAGCTAGATTTGCTCTAAGATCTTGATTTTGAATTTTGAGATTGAATAATGATCCCCAACCTTTCAATCCATGATTGGGGAGACCCAAGGACCACTCTAGACCCATCCGTTATCCACTGCAAGCAGAAGACAACAAATAGAGTTGAGAAGCATATTTTCACATTCGAATCATAATGAGTATTCTCTGTTGTTAAGGTTAAATTCATCTTACACTTAGTGACATGAAGGGAAACTATTCAATGCAAATAGATTGGACTTAGTTTTTGAATTTCCGAGTAATTAATTGTAGACTGAATTTCTTCTTTAAAAAAAATTTGCAATTAGATTAATGATTTACATTTAACAAGTAGAATGTTGATTTTTGCAAGTAGTGTAGTCTTTTCCTTTCCTGCAACTACAACTAGTCTCTACATCTGATGTATGGCACTTTGATTTTTTTAATTATTCTAATGCTCCTTTCCTTTGCACTTAGAGTATTTCTTTTCTTTTTCATAGAACTTATCTTTGTAGTTAGTTGAAGCAGTGGTGTCTGCATGCCTTGTTCTGATCTAATGACTGAGGGTGACATGAGTAGAACTTGACCTGTTGTGCATATAACATTGTCACCACTAATTTCGTACGAGCCTCAGGTTGATAATTCAAGTCGAGGGTCTTAGGAGTTGAAAAATCTTGATTCAATACTAGGGATCATCACTTTTTGGCGTCATTATCAGGGAGGTGTCCAAGTAGGTGGTGTTTCAACTTAGAAGTTGCTTGATTTTTTCTTTCTGTTTTGCATCATTACTATTGATTTGAAACCTTTTTAAAAAAAAAAGAGAAAAAAAAATTATAAAATAGTGCTAGTTCATTCATGCCTCATATGAGTAAGGATAGTCAAGAGAAACTCCTACCAAAACCCCCCACCCCTTCAAAAAACCAACCATTATTCTTCTTTGGTAACTATGAACTCTCCTCTCTAACTACAGGGGAGTTAAAAAACCCTCTAGGTGAGGAACTTGAAATTTTTTAGGAACCCATAGGAGAAGAAGGGCCCACCTCACCTACCCAAACCATGGCTGAAAATAGACAAAAAGAGCTATTTTCTATCCGATAAACCAATGGGGAGGCCAAAATGAAGAATGTAAGCCCTGATACCCTTCCACATTTCCAAGGCCTAACCTCTAAGGACGTTGACACCTTCATGTTTGAATTTTTTGTTGTCTGTAGGACCTATGACTATACCTTCGATGAACAAAAGTTTCCATTTTTTCCATGCACCCTCAAATATGCAACCTTGCGATGGTTTGTGGGCTTACCTGGAGGCAACATCACTACGTGGGCCCAAATGTAGCAAGCCTTTAATGAAAAGTACAAGGATTACTACAGGTCCAAAGAAACAAAGGAAGAAACCTTTAGGATGACCCTTGGACCAGATGGATATTTAGAGGACTATGAGGAAATATTCCAACTCAATCATAGGAGGGATAATTATACCCTTGACCCTGAGTCATTCAACCTAGTTCTTCTCTGAGGCAAGAGGTATGATGTAATGGAGACCCTCAACATGTTGTCTGGAGGAGAAATCTACAAATTGCCTTATGATGACATCAAGACAGTGTTCAAGAATAATTCTAGGGTTGCTAGGAAAAAGGGTAGGTCTAGTTAGGGCCTAGTCAGTTCATCTTCCTCTGCATCAGCCATCAAACATAAGATAGTAAGTACGTTGGAGGATTTTAAAAGTGAAATTTTTCATACCTTTTCCCTATAGATGGACACTATGTAGACTAAAATGAAGCAAGAGGAAACAGAAATGGCACTAGCTATCTTTTTCCCTAGATGCACTAAGACACATCCCACAAATCAGTGCCAATGGAATGTCATAGAAGTCAACTTTGTCTGTGAGGAAAACCATGCAACAGACAAATTTCCCTCTCTTACAAGACTAAAATTTATATGCCAAGGGGAAGAAGGTGGTTCAGAGCAACTCTGCTTCATTAACTAAAGGATGACCCAAGGCCCTTGACCATATCATAGGTCATGCAAGGTGCACATTATCATCCTTATAATCCAAACAAGAATACACCTTTCTACCCTTGGTACCATTCCACTCATCCATCATGCCCATACCATCTCCTTTGCATTGCATTCCTCAATATTTGCCTTAACCTACCAACCCTCCTTTCTAGCGATATCCACCTCAATATTCTCAATGGGGAAACTCCACACAAGTATGGAGGCCTCAAACAACCTAACCTCCTACTTTAATGCCTCCCCATCAACCTTAAACTCAAACACAACTCCATCACCATAACCCACCTAAGAAACCTCAAATTCCTACTCAACCCAATCATAACCTGAACAATAAGCAGGCACAACAAGTTTATAGTGGGGAGTCATTCTATCCTTCTTATTTTGTAGAAATCCAAGAGATCAACCTTTGGTCTGGGATGGTACTTCCAGATGCTCACCCACTTTCTCCTCCTGAAGAGCTTGAAGAAGAGAAGGAATAAAGTTCCCCTCAATCCAATGCATCTCCTTGTCCTGAAAGGTTGTTCCACCCTAGACAACACACACTGAAAGAGGTTGGACTTCTAGGAGAATTTAAGAACTTGTGTGTTAAAATACCCCTTCTCCAGGCCATCAAATATGTCCCCATTTACAATAGGATTATCAAGGGAGAGTGTTTTAAAAGGATTGGGAGAAGAGGAAGAGATACACCCACTATCAATGTTGTTGGGCAATTATCTGATCTGATGCTTGGGAGGCTAATATCCCCAAAGTACTTGGATCCTGGTAGCCCCGTAGTAGATGTGCACATATGTTATAGGGAAAAGTGTCTATATAGAACTGCTCTATCCCACTAAGGTGTGACAGCTACCTTAGAAACAAACATAGAAAAGCTACTTTCGTTTTTCCTTTATGAATTATAGATAGAGAGAAACAGAAAGAACAACCTCTGTCTTGCGCTAATCTCCTGATTTGATTCCCCTCTTCTTTGATAGTCTTTAGCTACCTGCTCCCTTGCATGCCCAACTTCACAAAGTACCTGTAATATCACAGAAGCATAGCACTATACAAAGACATGGATCTATAATCATAAACAATCTAGGATCAGATGTAAATTGACCATACAAATGTAACAAGCATCAATGACACAAGAGCATGGAGGAAAACTTGAATAGCTTTTATTGATAAAACAAGAAAGAGCCCAAAGGAGTTACAACCAGTTGTTCTGACCCAGCATCAACCTCCCAGCAAAGAAGCCCCTCTTCACCTCAAACAAAGCTTAGATCACCCAACAATCTGATGTTTGTCTCAAGAAACCAACAACAATTCCTTACAATATGCAAAATTCCAGCCTCTGGATCTCTGGGATGAGGGATCCATATATAGATGTCTATAATGGAGATGAGTCAGCTCATGATTTGATTAGTGTATTCCCTCTGATAGTTCTTTCTTCCACTTGGATATTGATGGTCTCTTACTCATCCTTGGTTGAATTCAGTGAGGCAAGTGTCACAGGAGAAGATTCTGGAAGCTTCCATTGCCTCTCCACCTCGCGGAATGACACTGTCATTTGTCATTTCTCGCCCATCGCACCCCACAGAAGGGGTTTTTGAAATGCAACGCACCCACACAATGTATTTAGGTGATATGCAACGCA
Source organism: Pinus tabuliformis (assembly GCA_031772625.1). Taxonomy (NCBI): domain Eukaryota; kingdom Viridiplantae; phylum Streptophyta; class Pinopsida; order Pinales; family Pinaceae; genus Pinus; species Pinus tabuliformis. The sequence continues at coordinate 1,491,412,595 of CM062819.1, read as the reverse complement.
CTTGGCCAGTGGAGCAGCTGAAATGATCCTGTTTTGACAAATTTTGAGCAATTTTTCATGGAGAACTTCTGGGAGAAGTTGTAATCTATTGACCTTGTTCCTTTAGGGGTTAGAACAATGCTTTTAGGGAATTAGGAGCCCTTGGTTTATGGACATTTCATGCTTGGGGTTGTAGGGCCCAAAAATGTCTATAACAGTTGCCCCCTAAAGCATGAGGTCGTTAATCTTTTGATGTCGGGTGAAATGCTTTATTATGAGGATCCGAAGTTCTTTCAATGCTGGGAGGAGACCTGTAATAAGATACAATACAATACATTATCTTCATAATATTTTCATGATCTAGCTGAGGCGGGCATTCCCATGCTCAGCTTTATAAATTCATTTTCATGTACATAGGACAGACAATCGTCTGAGTGTAGACTGATGATTCTGATAGAGCCATCATCCTTTTGATTGGATGGTTATCTGTGCGGCAACGATGTACATTTGATGTCTTTATCTCCCTGAATATATATCGCAGCCCGTATGGATGAAACTATATCTGGGGTCTTTAATCTCGTTCGATATTCACTCGAAGTACAAGTCGATCCATGTGAAAGTTGTTCTGGAGTCGAACATGGAAAGACATCGCCTGATTACCAGCCAATGATGTAAGCTGTTAACAGGCGCGAGAGGCATCACCGATAATGATAATGACCCTCAAGGTACTGCAGTACAATTCATGTGGTGTGAATAAAGGACTTGGCATCGAACACCATGCAAAATCTTTCGATCGAAGGCCATTGATGTAAACCTGTCGCCGGAAGTAAGAAACTTGCCATTGAGGCATGCAAGCTTCAAAGTAATGAATGGGGTGTTCCTAGATCAACTTCTTGGATAATGAGCTGATGTCGACAAGAAGTGATCCGTCACAGGAGGGCCTTAATGAATCCCACATCAATGACACGGAACGGAGCAAATGATTTTAATGGAGGTGAAAACGAACTGGTGATATAGGGTTCAGGGTGGCGGTCATGAAAGAATGGAGTATAAATGTATGGTAGTGGGTGAGACACAAGTGAATTCTCTGAATGACTTCTCTTGAACATATCGGCGACACTGATGTGATGGATTGGTAGCATTAACCCCAAATGTGGATGGTATGATGGGACCATGGCGATGTGACCGGTGAATGAAACAACCTAACCCGACTCAGACATGGAGTGGAAGTGTCATGTTCAAGAGCGACTTGCTACCAACAAAGTTTCTTCAAGTTTTCTTCCCAATTTTTCCCCAGTCATTACTGACCAGTACCTCTTTATTTTTGTCAAGCTTGAGGAGGATAACATATGCTTGTTCTATAATTTTCCCTTCGGGCAAACCCATCGCTATGTTTTAACGAGCCTAGCGATAGTGAAACTCGTTCTCGTCTATAGACAAGCTTGTCGCTATTAATCTTTTTAACGAGTTTAAAGACAAAGATAACTCGATCCTTTTCAATTTTAGAGAGTCTGAAAAGGAACGTAAAGGTAACTCCAAAATTCCTTTTTTGTCATCTAATCCCTTAAGTCCGAAAAGGTATAAAACAATACAAAAGGGATGAATTTTCGATACTTTTAACGAGACGAACAAAACAAGTGCTCGATCTTTTCGTGTAATAATCCCTCAGGTCAAAAAAGATTAAAATTTAGAGGAGGGATAGCACTTCCTATCCCTTTAACGAGCTGGAGAGGCCAATGGCTCGACAATCTTTTCATATTTTACGAGTCTCAGTTGAAAAGATCTTAAAGGAGACTTGTCTTTTGAGGAACGAGTGATAAAATGGGTAGCAACTGATTCCAGGTAAGGTTTGGAATTTTCCAATCACGACAGTGTTACAAGGATGGCTAGTGAAATCACTCTTCGCAACTGTTCCTCAAAATGGGTAAATAATCAAATGGAGGTGGATGATCGGCCAATGCAAAAGTGGAGGTGATGGTGCAAACACGACCAAGGTTTTAATGGCTGAAGTACTACATTCACTATGGTTATTTATCGGGGAATAGTTCATTTTTTAACGAGCTTAAACGCGGGGGGAAACATTTGCTCATGGCTTATGTTCATTTTTTAACGAGCTTGAACTATGTGCTAAAACTGCTCGATGAAATGATCTCTTTTTTATTTTACCATAAGTAGCTTTGTTCTTTCAAAGATTGTACTGTATTTTCAATTGCTTCATCAAACTAGTCAGAAATGAACAATACATGCTTGAAAAACGAGTTAGAACACTAATATTTTACTTTGAACTATGTAAAAAGTAATTGAAAAGTGTTTTTACCTCTCATTTTACCATTTCATTTGAACTTTGGTTTGTTGGAGCTTTGGAGGTGCTTTTCCCCCTTTGATTTTCATCAGCTGATTTCGAGAGATTCTTTGGACGATTCTCGGTGCCGTCTGGACCAGGTAGGAGCTAAACCTGAGCTCTTTCATTTCATGTTTTCCATTTTACATTCTGAGCTTGATTCCTGGTTTTTCTGAGCCTCTGGGATTTGAAAAACTCATTTTGCCTTCAGCGCACCCTCAGTGTATCGAAAGGCGCATTGGATGTTGGCCTGTATAATGGCCATTTGACATGCAACGCACCTAGAGCACTACTGTAGGTGCGATGGGCGCAGAGAAGGAATTTTATGCACAGCTTTTGATGGAAATTTTGCCTGTTTCTTACCAAAATCAGGATCTAACTCTTCTCTTGTTTGTTTTTCAGAGATCTTGGAGCAAGATGACCATTACATGGCAAGAACGTGAGCATGAGGAAGAGGACATGCTTGCCCTACATGATCCGGTTACAGTAAACGCGTTGTGGAACTGTGGCTTCCTGAAGTTTTTCCGCATTTCTAGCATGAGACAACAGATCAACTTACTGCAGTATTTGCTCGATGCTTGGGATCCTACCAACTAGGTGTTCCAGATCAAGGGAAAATCTATCCCCTTCACTGTAGTAGACATCTATTTCTTGATTGGCTTGTCGAGGCGGGGTGCCCCCATCTCCTTATCGGGTTCAGCCCGAGGAGGTGACTCTGTGAGAGATTATGTTTGCCGGTATTGTAGAGAGGGATCTCAGCCGAGTAAGGACGGCAAGATCATCATCCGTGATGTCACTGACAGGTCCCTCAGGACTATTCTGTTTACGTTTGGTAGGATGGCTGGTGGTGCGGCTCTTCATGTAGCCAACCGATCTTATATGCAGTATGCCTTGGAATGCCTCCAACCGAAGGTGTTCAACTGGTGCGACACAGTACTTCTTGTGATGAAAGAATAGTTGACCAAGATAAAGATCGAGAGGTTGAAGAAATTTGGGTTTGGTTCTATTTTGACCGCCTTTGCCTTGGAGAAGATACCACTGATGCAGCCGTAGTATATTGCACTCGATTTACCTTCACCTACTGAACCACGTAAGCAGAGATGGGTTGACCATATATCTAGGCATGCTGGTCAGTCTCAAATTTCATTTTTTGATACCTTCTTCAGGTGGTTTGATCGTCAGGAGATGGTTTATTCCGAGTATCCATATGTTGGCATGGACTTCCGGGGTGATCCAGATTTAGTACTGCCGGATGGCGAACAGTGGGGCGCCATTGGTAAATCCTTTAACCATATTCCTGTTTATCGTTTTTCATTTATAATGTCCTTTTGCTTTATTCTATCAAGACTTTAATAAAACTCATGTGTACATGCAGATGTCGGTCCTGTTCGGCCCGTAGCACGCCTGAGAGTGCCAGCTGCTGCCCCAGCAGGAGAGGCTGTTGGAAGAGCTGTCCTTCACGACCTCGATGTGGCCGAGACTCTCACATCATTATAGTAGAAGGTTGAAGGCCTCACTCTTGGTATTCTAGATGTGAGGACTGACGAGCTGCCCTTGAGGTTGCAGCGGCATACTACTGGTGTGCCAAGACGATGGAATCGTCTCTTACGCATGATCGCACAGGCTGTGACTTGCTATCACGAGCATCATTAGGCTAGGGTGCCCCCTAGCATTTTTAGTTTTTGGTCACTTGACCGATTTTGTCTTGGTTACAGAACATTATGTGTAAACCATAAACAGTTATATATATTTTTGATTTTCAGAGTTTTATTTTGGTTAAGTTACATGATCCAAATGCAAACATTGATGGTATGTTTCTTTTCATGAATGTTGCAAATGTCTATCTAACACATAATTTGCCAATGAGTCAGTTAATGTGTTTAAGTTTCTGGAAATATGTTGATATTGAATAAAATCAAATTGTCTTTCCAAAATATTAACCCTTAGGAACATGCGATAAATAGCTGGATTTCGGACAGAATAGATACCAGTGAGTTGTAGTATTACGAGTTGTGAGTCTAGCCTGACAATTAGTCGGCGTATACCATGTGTGATGGCATCAGAGAGAAGTTCTATCAACACGCTATATTCAACGATGTTATTTGTTGATCGACCAATACATACCCCTCTGAAACTTACTAACTCGCCGCTTGGATAAAAAATGGCCCAGGCTGCGGAAGATAGGTTCCACGAACTACGACTTGCTCCGTCGGCATATCCAACACATGACTCTAATAGGTTTGACGTCTACAACAAATGTAAAAAGTGGATTACTTGACCAAAATAAACACTTTAGCGAAAACAAAAACATAACAAAAGCATACAGGTTACCATTACGCATAGTAACACTTGAGGTACAACCCATTACGAGGTTGCGCCAGTGGAATTCTGTCATAATCCATCCACAAAGACTTAAATTTACCTGCTCCCAATTTATCGGATTCTTGGTCATAAAGCAAGACCAAGTCACCTTCTGAGAAGACACGGGGTTTGACATTTTTGTCGAACTGTGCTTTGACTCGTTTCTTATGGGCTTCGTTAGCCAAAGCGGTATCACGACGGGTTTCATCCAATTAGATTAGTTCCAAGAAAAGAGCTTCTTCTTCTGAAGTTCCGGGGAGGAGATCAATTGCGAGTTTGAGAGACGAGATTTCCCATTGGATTGGTAAGACTGCTTCCAGGCCATATACCAGTTGGAAAGGTGTAAACCCGGTTGCATTCCTTACCGATGTTCGGTAAGCCCACAAAGCTGAGTAGAGGATTAGGTGCCATCTTCTCTTGTGAACTCCAATCATCCTTTGCAGCATGCGTTTCAGGACCTTGTTGATTGCTTCAACTACTCCATTGGCTTGCGGATAATATGGAGTAGAGCTGTCGTGAGACAACCCTAGTTTGGCAGCTAATTCAACCATCATGTGATTGCGAAAATGCGATCCATGATCTGTGACTATAGATTGTGGTACGCCGAATCTGGCGACTACATGATTAAAAAAGAAGAGGGTAGCTGTTTCACCAGTATTATCTAATGTAGGCATCGCCTCGGCCCATTTGGTAAAATAGTCAACTGCGACTATGATATACCCATGCCCCTCGGTCGAGGTGGGGTTACATGTCATGAAATCGATTCCCCATTTGGCGAATGGCGCAACAACAACTATTGGCTACAGAGGTGCGGGTGGTCTTCTGGTTTTGCTATCGAAAATTTGACAAGCATGGCAACTTCTGACTGCGGTTATGCAATATTTGAACATTGTTGGCCAGAAGTATCCTGCTCGTAAGATTTTTTGCGATGTAGCATAACCAGATTGATGCCCCCCACACGCGCCCGAATGACAATCATTCAGGACTTTTTCGGCCTCCTCATGGGTGAGGCACCTTCTCAGAACTGTATCGATACCGCGATGGTAAAGTGTATCACCGACGATCATGTAGTCTTTTGCTTGGTATCGAATACGTTTTTGTTCGGAGCGGGAGGTGTTTGGCCTATATTTTTGGGTTTGGAGATAAATGATTATATCCCCATACCACTCATTGCTTGACGATATCAGAAACAAACTTTCGTCCACGATTGTTTCATTGGATGTTTCATCGTTGGACGACGATGGGAGATCGCATAATAATTCTGCGAAAACCAGAGCTTTCTTTGACTTGGATTTTACAAATTCCAGATCAAACTCTTGCAGGATTGCTATCCATTTTGAATATTTGCCCCCCAACAACTGTCGTGACAATATATAAGTCATGGGGTTGCAATCTGACAGAATGGTAGTTTTTCGAAAGAGGACATAGTGTCAAAATCTCTGTATCGCTTAAACAGCTGCGAGTGCTAGCTTTTCAACATAAGAATATTTGCTTTCCGTATCATTTAACTTTTTACTTAAATAATATATATGATGTTCAATTCCATTGACTTCTTGAACTAAAACCATTGCGATGGTCGTATCTGCTGCAGCCAGATACAGGTTAAAATCTTTTTGATAATCAGGAGCGTACATTAATGATGCTTTCATTAGGGATTCTTTTAAAGCATCAAAGGAAGTTTGTGCAACCTGATCCCAGACAAAGGGTACTCCCTTTATCAAAAGACGCGTATAACCTTTAGCAAGTTCGGCGTAATTTGGAATGAACCTCCTCAGAAAGTTTGCTTTCCCTTGGAGTTTCTGAATCTGAAGCAAATTCGAAGGTGGAGGCAAATTTATGATTGCCTGGACCTTACATGGGTCGAGACGATCCCGTCCTTTGAGACTACAAAGCCAAGAAAATGACCAGAACTGACACAAAATACACATTTGTATGGATTGAGTCATATCTTGTAGTGTCGGCAACGTAGAAATATCGCTCTTAAATGCTGCGGGTGATCAGTCCGCTTTCGCGAATGAGCCGGAAGGTCATCGAGGTATGGTTGAAGGATGTTTTTGATGTCGTGGAAGGCATAATTCATTGCCCTCTGAAACGTCGCCCCTGTGTTCTTTAAACCAAAGGGTAATTTTCGATATGCGAATGTGCCCCATGGACCAATAAATGCAGTCTTTGACTGGTCCTGTGGGCGGATATTTATTTGATTATACCCGGAGAATCCATCCATGAATGAAAAGATTTCGCATCTAGCGCATTCATCAATTATCTGGTCGATGAAGGGTGTAGGGTAGTTGTCTTTTGGAAAAGCTTGATTTACATCCATATAACTGACGCACACTCTAATTGTTCCTTGTTTTTTCATAACAGGGACAATATTCGATACCCAATCGGTTAGAGGAACTGGGTAAATGAAACCAACATGGAGAAGTTTCTCAGCTTCTGCCTTAATGGCAGTGGCTTTCTTGGGGTGCACCTGCCATAGCCATTGTCGTACTGGTTTGACATCTGGATACATCTTAATTTCGTGTTCAACGATACTCGAGTCAATGCCTGGCATTTCACTATATGACCAAGCAAAGACATCTCTGAATTCGCGAAAAAGAGCGTTATATATTTCCAGTTCTGAAGGAGAACAACATTTGCCAACATAAATATTCTCTACAACATTTGTTTTGGTCGAGATATTTATGGCGATAGCCTCTTCAGTGTTGGACAAGTTTCGCTCGGAATCCACCGTGTTTACAGTATTTGATAGAAAATCAAAAACTGAAGGATGATAAAGGTCATCAGAAGTATCTTCTCCACAATCCGGAAGAAGGGAATGATGGTGGGAATCATTCCATGGTGCCTCTTCCATTACCATTGATTGGACAATTCCTTCGTCAGTGACATGCACTCGCGACCAAGGATCTGAAGGGGTACCATATTCTTTAGACCTATCTATCCAAACACTTGATGAGCATTGATTTGGGTTTGCCATCCAGGCTAGGAACATTGATTGCTACAATATTTCCGTTGGGCTTGGGGGCAAAACCATTGCATGATCCATGTTGATATCGTTTTCTGAGATCTTTTTAGAAGATATCATATTGAAAGTTCCTACCGATGCTACTTCAGCCAGATTGATTGGAGGTGGAAGGGCGAAAGTTCCCATTAATATAGGATCTTTTAGTAGGCCTACTCCGATATTTTGAAGCGAATGGGGGCTTCCATGGATCATAGGAATGCTTTCTGTAACTTGAGAACCATTGGGTAGGAAGTTTTTGTGGAGCACTCGAAAGGTATTCTTTTGACAAAACAATTTAGTGGCTTTTCAGTAACATTTGTAACCTTTTCTGCATCATGAACTCAAAGAAATAAAGAATTCTAATAAAACGTGTGAGAATCAACATGGAAAGCTTAATCACTGATAATTGTCATTTTTCTATGCAGGGAAAGGTGGAAACGAAGAGCTGCCGTTCAAAAGGGAAAGATAAAGGAGGAATAACTGTTGTCCCTCTAGAAGGGAACCAGATGCAAACGAGATCGAGCAAATCGAAGCAGAACGAACCAGGAAAGGAAGAAGGGATACCAATTCGGCGGAAAAGGGAAAGAAAAGTAAAATATTAACAGCTTGGCGAATCCCTTAGGATCTTTGATCCTGAGGGATCGCTGTTTTACTTATTTTGTTACCTAGATATCTCCGCCGTTACTTTTATAAAAAGGAACAACATCGTTAAGCAAAGGGACTTTTTTATGTAACTTTCAGTTTCAGACTAAACTCTGATCATCGAGTCTCACTGAGACCTGGTTTACTGTACGTTTGTTGATGCGTTAATATAAAAGACTTGGTGTTTATTTCATCTTTGCGTCTGGAGTAATCTAAGGCGGTGTACCATTGGAAGCTAAGGGCCTGGCTCCGAAGGACACTTGCTTTTGTATCATTATAACTTGATTTCTGCGTGGTTTGCTTATCTTTATTGCTCGGTAATCTGATATGCTTTTCATGTGCTGTACCATGCTCTGCTACGATTAATTCATTAATGGTTCCTTCAGGAAATTCATGTAGTGACTCTGCATTGTATGATTGAATCTTTTCAGAGTTGATTGCATGTTATTAGTCTAAACCAGCTATTTTGGTTACAGAGCATTTGTACTGAATATTACTGTTATTGGATTCATTTGAAATCCCGATTATTGGAATATGAAAGTAATGTTATTCTATTTGGAAACATAGTCGTATTCTCCTTAATCGTCAGATTACTATATTAGCGTGTTGTGTGTATAAATGATTGATTCCTGCTGTTCCATAATTCATCAATGAGTGTTGTTCCATAAAGTACATTCCATCCAATTTGCCTTAAGAGAGAAGATTGTTATTTTATTGCAGAGTGTGAGTTTGGTTCAATAGAGCAAGTTTGGTTCTGACTCACGAGACTTAGTTCATTTGATTGTTGTTCCATTTACTGTTGTTCCATTTTAGACTTGCTGTTCCATTTCCTATTTGATGTTCCATTTTACTTTCTGTCGTTCCATTTACTTGCATTTGTTGCTTTGGTGTGAGAGAAGGTCTAAGGTTGTAGTGAGCCTCAGCAGTCGCTGCCTAGCTCCCAGACCTATGGTCCATGCTCTAATTTCCTTTCCATCAGTTTCTAGAGGGATGGGTTATCACTTCCGCACCCTTGACTGATAAGCTGTCTTGTGTGATTTTATCCTTCTGAAGTAATTTAGTCATAGTTTAGCATCCGTTTACTCTTGTATTTTCTGAATGCTGTACTACTAAGCATTACTCTGACGAATAGCCTCGGATTGAGATACTCTTTGCAATAACAAAACATTCCCGGATTGACTTGTTAATGTGGGATAATTAGAGGTGAAAGAGACCCTTGTTACAGCTCCACATTTTGGCGCCGTTGCCGGGGAAAGAGTATAGCCATTTGTCTTTTACAGAGTAGTGTACGAATCTGCTAGGGGAGAGTTGGATTTTAAAAACGAAAGGTAAGAACCTGCGTACGGAGCATGTAAAAGCCCTGCTCCACCGTCCGCTTTCCTAGCAGAATTGTTGGTTGAATAGGATTTAGTAGTTTATTAGAGTGCATGACTAAGATGAAAAAGCCAGAAAAGAATATCAAACCTCCATTCAAACCCGAAAAAGCCAAAGGGCCGGTGACCCTTGGCCGAACAACCTTCATAGACGAAATCTATAAGAAAACTGAATCTCAGCCATCAGTAGGCCCCAGGAAAATCAATTCTAAACAGCCTACTAGCTCCCTTCAGGCCACAGGATCACCATCTGTAGCCTTCGCTGAAGTGCATAGTCAAACTGAGGAGCAGGACTTTCAAGAAATTGAAAAATCTACTCCCGAGCTATTGCAGGAAGGGAATTTCAGTAACCTTTGTGAAGGAGAAGGAGAAACAGGGGAAACCAGGGAACCCAAATCTCCTATTGAAATAGACCAGCCATTAAATAGCCCAGATAAAGGGAGCGCTGCAAAAATCATTATTGGAGGAGTTCAATCTCCTCAAACAACAGGGACTTTCATTATTCCAGACAAAGGAAGTGTTATTAAAACAATCCCTGTCAAGGCCGTTCCTTCTCAGCCTAGGAATACCCTCCTAGAAATCCCGGAAGGTTATTGGCATATATTCGATCCCATGGCGCAGAATCAGCCAAATACTCAAACTTCTACATTACAATATCCCATAGTGGATTCCGCAGCAAATGCTCCTATGAAAGCAATCCCCCTTCAACACATTCCTACATTTCACGGACTTACATCAGAGGACCCCGATGCATTCTTATTTGAATTTGATGTGCTATGCATGGGATATGATTACACCACTGACCCCCAGAAATTAAAATTGTTCCCCTCCACTTTGAAAGGGGTGGCTTTAAGATGGTTTATGGGTTTAGGTGGTGGAGTTATAAATAACTGGGAACAAATGAAAGAATCTTTCCTAAAGAAATATCAAGATTACTGTAGGTCTAGAGAACTGAAAGATGAAATATTTCAGATGATAGCTAGACCAAATGAAACATTAGAAGAATACGTAGAACGTTTTCAGTATAATTTACAAATATCTCCCTATGCATCACTACCTCTGCCTGATAATGTGTTAAAAACTGCATTGATCAGAGGCACGAAGGAACAGTGGATTGAAACATTAAATATCATGGGAAAAGGGGATATTTATCAAGAGAATTTTGCTGACATCATTGATTTATGTATCAGGAGTTCGAGAGGCAGCACAAGGATAAAACCAACAGAATATGATCGTTTGTCAGAGATAACAAAATATCAACAGAAGGAGTAACACGTGTAGAACTTGAAAATTTATTAGAAAATTTTAAAACTGATATTCTGGGGACATTAACTACACAACTTGATATTGTGCAGGCTAAACAGAAGCAGATGGAGGCGGAACAGAATTTGGTGATCTTCTGCCCTCGATGTAGAAGAAAACATAGCCACAAGGAATGTCCACTGGATGCAATTCAAACATGTGCTATCTGTACAAACGATCACCTTACTGAGAGCTGCCCCTCACTTCCTGGATTGAAGGCAGTATATAAGGAAGCGGAAGAAGAGCCGGAATCAGCATACTTCATTAACCAGCGTCGCCAATGGCAACCAAGGCAATCTGGTATGTTTACAGACCCAACTTCTTCTTTCCAGCCTCCACAGTATAATGCTCAGTAATATAGTATGTGGCAAAACCAATCTCAACCCCAATTTTCGAACTGGTCACCACAGTCGTTTCCTTCTCCAAATCCGTGGATGAATCAGACAAGCTAATTTGGTTGGCTGAATTTTCCTTACGCCCCACCATATTGGCAGAATAACCCATATCCTCCACAATGGACTCCCCCTACTTCACAAGGTTCACCCTGGTAGACAAACTGGCCAAAATCGACATATCAGCCAGCAGGAACTATTCCGCTCTCTCAACCGACTCTGCCAGCTTTACAACAAAACCCCCAGTCTAATCTGAGACCGCAACTCCCAGCCCAACCCAATCCCAATCCAAATAATAGACCGGTCCAATCCCTCCAAATCATGGAATCATCAGAAATCGGACCTGACCTAAGGGAGTGCAATGATCTCCAGTTAAGATCTGGACGTATAATAGAAACAGAGGGAGATAAAACAGTTCACATTGAAGATCAGTTACCAATAGAACAGCCGTTACAACAAGAGGGTGTAAATAAGGAGCAGACCCATCATCAAGCAAGTACATCCTCTCCTCCCTTCCCAGAACGATTAGTTATATCACGACCTATACAATATCCAGACTTTGACATTCTGGGAGAGTTACAAAATCTGTACATAAGAATTCCATTCCTCGAAGCCATTCAAGACATCCCTATATACGCAAAAACTAAAAAAGAATTGTGCATAAAAAAATCGAGGAGGAATGCAACCACTAACCCAAGAGTCCAAGTAGTCGGTACTTTATCTGACCTGTTATCAGGAAAGGAGACACCCATTAAATATGAAGATCTGGGAAATCCAATCGTAACTGTTCAAATCTATGGTCAGACCCTGACTAATGCTTTAGTTGATCTAGGAGCTGCAATTAATATTTTGACAACCTCTACTTGCCAAAAGCTCGGCATTACATCGGTAGAACCTACTTCTACTTTGTTAGAATTGGCCGACCGATCTGTAGTTCGACCAGAAGGTACTCTATACAATGTCATGGTCTCTGTAGATTCCTGGGAATACCCAACTGATTTCCTGATAATTAATCCAAAAACCCGACTGGATGGACACCCGCTAATTTTAGGTAGACCTTGGCTTGCTACCGCCGATGCTTACATTGGTTGCCGGCAGGGAAATATGACTATAACCAGAGGACCAGATATTAAAAATCTAGTTCTATACCCTCCAGCACAGCCAAGTCTTACAATGATAAAAACTAACCAGCTCCCTGTGTCATACCTTACTTAGAATATCAGATCCCCATTGACTGTACAGAAGGCTCTAGACTTTAAAGACCAAACAGAAGACGATGCCATCAATAATTTCATTAGTCAAACTGAATCTAGATCTCACACACAGTGTTTCATGATAGAGGCAGCATTCGATAGCGAACTAGAAGAATATCCTTTGAATGATGCGCATAACCAAACAATACCTGTGACTTCTGTTGCCAATAGTAAAGTAGTGGAAATTGAACCGGGGAAGACTCTAAATATCAATGCCAACCTTACACCGGACCAAGAAATAAAGCTCATACATCTGTTACGAAAGTATCAAGAAGCATTTGCGTGGGATTACCCTGATATGAAAGGGATTGACCCCCAATTGTGCACCCACCATATTTATATAGAAAAAGATGCAAGACCCGTTCGTCAACCGCAAAGAAGACTCAACCTTCATCTAAAAGATGTTGTAAAAGCTGAACTTCAGAAACTTTTAGATGTTAATTTTATCTATCCTATTTCTGATAGTAAATGGGTCTCTCCGCTTGTGGTGGTACCCAAGAAGAATGGGAAATGGAGGATTTGTGTGGATTACAGGGAGTTAAACAAAGCCACACAAAAAGATCACTTCCCCCTCCCATTCATAGACCAAGTATTGGACACTCTAGCAGGAAAGAAATTCTTTTCTTTCCTGGATGGCTTCAGTGGATACAAACAGATTCAGATTGCCCCTGAAGACCAGGATAAAACTACTTTTACTTGTCCTTGGGGAACGTTTGCCTATCGAGTTCTACCCTTTGGCCTATGTAATGCTCCTGCCACATTCCAAAGGGCTGTCCTTAGCATCTTTGCAGATTTAATAAATGATGGACTTGAAGTGTACATGGATGACTTTACACCATATGGAGATGATTTTGATCCAACTTTAGACACTCTAGAAAAAGTCCTACAATGTTGCATTGCTACCAGGCTTTGCTTAAGCCACGAAAAAGGTTATATGATGATGACTGAAGGGCTCATTCTAGGACACTATGTTTCAGTAGCTGACATTCAGGTAGATCCGGCCAAAATTCAAATACTTTTGCTTATCCCCACCCCCACTACTCAAACAGAGGTACGCAGCTTTCTTGGATTTTCTGGGTATTATAGACGATTTATAGAACATTATTCACACATTGCTGCACCTCTATATGCACTAACTGGTAATGTTGATTTCTTGTGGACAGAAAAATGTGACCGTGCTTTCAAGGAATTAAAGAAGCTTGTATCAACAGCTCCAGTCCTTCGAGGACCAAACTGCAATTTACCATTCCAAATCTCATCTGATGCCTTAGATACAGCAATCGGTGCAGTCCTTGGGCAGGAAGAGGATAAAAAACCATATGCTATCTATTATATCAGCAAAAATTTATCCCCTGCTGAATTAAATTACACTGTCACCGAAAAAGAATTCCTGGCTGTAATACATGCTATCAATAAGTTTAGACATTATATCACAGGCTATCCTGTTATTTTATACATAGATCATTCTGCTATCAAATATTTAGCAAATAAGCCTATCACAAATGCTAGAATAACTAGATAGTTGATTTTAGTGCAGGAGTTCGATATCACAATCAAGGATCGACCTGGCAAGGAAAACCCTGTAGCTGATTTTCTCTCACGAATACCAAAATCAATTGAAGCAGCAGTAGTGGAAGATCAATTTCCTGATGAGCACCTGTTTGCTGTTGCTGTTCAAACACCCTGGTATGCTGATGTTGCCAATTATCTTGCAGTAGGTAAGCTACCAAAACACTTAACCCCTAATGAACGTAAGCAGAATGTTCAGAAGAGTACTCGATTTTCGTGGATTGGGGGCTATTTGTTCTACACAGGGGCAGACATGCAAATTAGGAGATGTATTCGAGAAGATGAAATTTTCGACATCTTAAAAGCCTGTCATGACGGACCATGTGGGGGACACTTTGTTGAACGAAGAACAACACATAAAGTATTGCAGACAGGATACTACTGGCCTACAATCTTCAAAGATGCGAAGAAATTTGTCCAAGCCTGTGACAGCTGCCAGCGAGCAGGACGACCTGGTCAAGCCGACGAAACGCCTCTGAGGCCACAATTAGTCATTGAACCATTTGAACAATGGGCTCTTGATTTCGTTGTACCCATCAACCCATCATCAAATCAGAGAACATATATCTTGGTGGCGATAGAATATGTCACCAAATGGGTTGAGGCCGAAGCATTGCCTAGAGCTACAAAAGATTCTGTAATACAGTTCCTCTTCCATTTGTTTGTACGTTATGGCCTTCCGAGAGAAATAATTACAGATGGAGGACCACAATTTGCCGGAAACAAATTAGTTGCAACACTTAACAATTATCACGTCCAGCATAAAATTACTACCCCATATCACCCGCAGGCGAATGGGCAAGTAGAAAGTAGCAATAAGGTAATAGAATCAATTTTAACAAAAACCATTGCTTCACATAGGCGTGATTGGGCTGCCCGATTACCCGAAGCACTGTGGGCTTATAGAACCACATGGAGAATTACCACCGGTTATTCACCCTATCAATTAGTGTTTGGAAAACAACCTATTTTCCCCATAGAATTCGAAATCCAAACGTTACGAACCGCACAAGAAGTTGGCCTAGATCTAAGTGAGGCACAAATTAATCGATTACAGCAGATTAATGAATTGGACGAAATCAGGCTCTCTGCATTACAGAATACAGCACTTATTCAACAGCAGCGAGCTAAATGGCATGATGCACTCATCAAGAACAAAGTCTTTCACGAAGGAGACTGGGCTCTGTTATATGACTCTCGGTTTCAGGACTTCCCGGGGAAAATTCAGACTCGTCGGTTGGGACCATACGAAATCCAGAAAGTACATGATAATGGGACCCTCACTCTAATCACAATCGACGGTTCTGGATATGCATTCAAGGTAAATGGTCATCGAGTTCGTCTCTATCGTAAGCCACTCACTCGGGAATCCTTCTGTCAGCAGCTACGTCGAGACACTGATATGGAAATTTTAGGAGAGGAAGCAAAATCTTCCTCACCTATAATTCAGTAAGGAATTCATTTTTCTATAACTTGTACATAACTTTTTTTGTATATGCGTTTTCTTAACATTTTCATTGATCTTCCTCTCTTTTTTTTCAAAATTTTGATTTTTACATTCTGCGTGTCTTTGTTGTTCCTTTTCCAAAAGGAACAACATTTGCTTGTTTCCGCTGTTCCTTTTCAAAAGGAACAACATTGTTGTGTTTCTACTGTTCCTTTTCAAAAGGAACAACATTTGTGATTTTCTGCTGTTCCTTTTCAAAAGGAACAACATTTGTGATTTTTTGCTGTTCCTTTTCAAAAGAAACAGCATTTGTGATTTTCTGCTGTTCCTTTTCGAAAGGAACAGCATTTGTGATTTTCTGCTGTTCCTTTTCAAAAGGAACAACATTTGTGATTTTCTGCTATTCCTTTTCAAAAGGAACAGCATTTGTGATTTTCTGCTGTTCCTTTTCAAAAGGAACGGCATTTGTGATTTTCTGTTGTTCCTTTTCAAAAGGAACAACATTCGTGATTTCCTGCTGTTCCTTTTCAAAAGGAACAACATTCGTGATTTTCTGTTGTTCCCTTTCAAAAGGAATAGAATTTTTGCTCTTCTACTGTTCCTTTTCCAAAGGAACAACATTCTTTTTTTTTATTATTTTTGCTGTTCCTTTTTCAAAAGGAACACCATCGGCATGTTTTTGCTCTCTTTGATGATTTATATTGAGGATGTTTTTCGCCCATGTTCTCTCCAGTCTTTAAGATACAACTATGCACTTATGCAATGAACATAAATCATGACATACCGAAGTCAGCCTATCATAAATCGCTATCTTTATAAGGCCTAGTATTGATAAGAGGACAAGAGGAGGGACACACTTACTTCTGATCTTTGTTGTCATTGTCTTATCACCTTTGCTCTGGTTGGTTATCTGTATCATGACGATTTCCCTAAAAAAAAATTTCTTTGATTATTACATAGGAATAAGAGCAGAGGATTTATATCTTCCTGTTGGGATGATAAGACTTCTTCCACCATTCCCACTCTTAAGGAGTGCTGAACCACCCTTATGTGTAAATAAATAAGAAAAAGTTCTTTGCAAAAAGAAAAAAAAGAGTAAATATGGATTATCAATTGTCAAATGCAGGATAGGGGGTCTCATCAAGAGCCAGCCTACCATGATCATAAGGATGGAAGCGAAGTGGCATTCCCATTATGGACACCACACCAGGGATATGGTCCAAAAGGTACACTAAATAAACAGACCTTGGAACAGGGGGTCTCATCACGAGCCGGCCTGCCCACGTTTCACACCTTCCTTGTGAATGGCATTATGGCTACCTGGTTACCAAGCCAGCATAATGGCCTACATTTTGAAAAAATACTCTTCAAAATACACACAAAGGATCATGGTTCCGGGGGTGAAATAAACAACTCTGCCAAGGTTATGAACACCTGTCGGCAGCAGAGCTCTGTTAATGGTATCGAAGTCGTAATGGTTACACCAATAGGTATGATATCAATACTTCTTTGTCTCTTATATCCTATGAATAAATCATATTTTATGTCCCGATGTATACATCGCATGAACACTCATTACCACCAATCATGGCAAGGGAACTGACAATGACCTCTGGAGATTTCGTACGATTGATAGATGTCCCATCGCCCGGCCTCGCATCATATCACGCAGGCTCTTATGTAAAACATGATCCACCTTTTTGCCTCGATTTCGGTATTTCGTTGTCCATCTAAAACATGGCATAATTTCATATGTTGTTCCTTTATGACTTGGTTACAGAATGGCTGCTGCTCCTCTATTTGACGGCTGGGACAGCCTATCATATCGCGGGGGGGAAGGTAACCTCATTACTCCACGAATTACGTGTCAGCACACCATTCGGGGAAGATAGTGTACGAAGGTATGGCATGGTTTAACAACATGATAATTCTATTTTTACGAAAGTTGCCGTCCACAATCCATTTTTTGCATACTCTGTGTTTTTTTCCAAAACCTTGCAACGATCACCCTTTCTGCGTCTCAAACAGCATAGGCAGTTGCTGTTCCATTGGGAATTCTTAGTGGAACCATGGGGGGAAAGACAATCCGAAGCAAACCTCAGAAGTTGACAGTCTCCGCTGCTGCCCGGGAGATCCTGGAAAAGGCAGGGTGGCCGAATTATTTCAGTCGCCTACAAGAATCGAATGAAACAGTGGCGTTGGAGTTTCTACAAAACCTGTAGGAGAACTACTCCATAGTAAGAGGGAGGCGGATAGCGGTCACTGACGATATAATTGCAGAAGTCTCGGGACTACCAGCCGCCGGACCTGTATGGACGCTGAAGAAAGAAAGATTACAAAAGATTATGGAGATTTTCCAGGATGAAGGCCAAAGCTTCACAATCAAGGGGAAGGGAGTTCTGCCAGCAACATTAGGAAAACCCTGGACTGAATTAGCAAAGATAGTGCAGAGCTACATCACTTGCGAAGGAAGGAAAGACGTGGTAAGACCACGTCATCTTAAACTCTTAGCTGTTTTGAAAGAGAAATGTTCTGTAAATCTGCCTGCACTTCTAAATTCATTATTGCATGATGCGGCCCGAAGCCTGAAAAAGGCACAACACGTAGAATCAATTGTTAGCCACCATGGATTGATTCAATTGATAGTGAGCCATAGTCTCACTCAATAACAGAGCAGCTGGGAGGAGCTCATTGCAATGATCGAGGGGGAATTGGCAGCACCATCCCCAAAACCTAAACATTCCTCTAGCACACCAGAACGATCAGAAAAACGCAGAGAATTGGCAGCAGAAAAACATGTTGCTCCAAAACGAAAACATTCTTCAAGTACACCGGAACGACCAGAAAAACGCAGAGAATTGGTAGCAGAAAAACCTGTTGCTAGTACACCCGAACAACCTGAGAGACCAAGAAAATCAGCTCGGCTATCCTGGATACGAGGGAGGCTGGAAAAGATCCAGGAGAGCACCAGCCAGCCAATCGAGATTATGGACGAATCTCCAAAACTAGAAGGAGGACCTTCCGAAGAAAATGCTGAACAATCTGGAGGCGAGGCTGAACAGCACGAAGAAGGAGTCGAGGAGGGAGATGAGCATTCCGAAACAGAAACAGAAGCTGAACACTCCAAGGCAGTCACTGAGTAGTCCAATCAAGAGGAGGAAGTAGGATAGCCGGAGGGCAGCCCGCCGCGGGACCCTGTGGGTGAAGATGAATTGGCCGCAATCCTAGCCAATATGGGGGAGTATGGCCAACCCTCCAGCCCAGCAGGCCTCCCTGACGGACCTCCGGAGGAAGACACACCTGAGAAATCACATGCAGAAAAGGCAGGAGAAGAAAACCTGCCCATTCATGATGAGGAAATAAGAGACACCAATCGGGAACAATCTGTTCCCAAGACACCAGAAGGGATTCTAGACGGAGTAGGAGCAGATTTAAGGGCCAGTCATGAACCCTCTGCTGAGGCAATAGAAATCAAGAAATTAAGGAGGAAACAACAGAGGTTGCTGAACACTATAGCCCAGCTCTGACAACAAATTCGGATTCTGAAAGCCAACCTAAGGATACGAAGAACCACAAGGAAAAGAAAAAGGGCCACTACAGCAAAATCCCGTAGGACAAGAAGATGAAGGACTTATAGCCGCCCTGTTGGTCAAAACCCCGCTTGAAGACCTACTTCCGTTCCAAATGACATTGAAGAACAAACTGCTGTTCCAAATGACATTGAAGAACAAACTGCTGTTCCAAATGACGTTGAAGAACAGACTGCTGTTCCAATTGACACTGAAGAACGGACTGCCGTTCCAATTGAGGCAGAGGAACAGGATGATGTTCCATTAACAGGGGGACCACAGCAACCTTTCATTCGTGTTAAGAAAGAAAAGGAGAATAAGGAGATCCAAACAGAGGCACCACCCTCAGGGGTAATTCGGGTTCTGAACTCCAAACAACATAACGAAAAGGTTCAGGTAAAACTCCCGGCCTCTACGGCTCTATGGAAAAAGGATCTGAAAACAAGAACCTTGCACAAGATGATGAAGTAAGCTCAGCAAGAAGCTGAACAGCTGAGAGAACAAACAGTCCCTCGGGAGAAATATGAAGAGTTACAACAACAACTTCGGGATATTAGTCAGTCCGAGAGCCAGGCCTTCGAAGGATGGCAAAAGGAGCAAGAAAAGGTTGCCAAGGTAACTCGTCGATTAGATATTGTTATTAGGTAGATGGACACTGTGTGTTCTTTGTATAATGACGTTCTGACCTGTAGGGCCCCTGCTAAAAACTATGCTTTATTTTTGCTTGAAAGATATTTACGATTAAAGATAAAAGCTGTTAGGGCGGGTGCCCCTATACAAATCAATACTGTTAATGATTTCATAGATTGTTGCAAGCATTATGGAGTTAAGGTTCAAAGATTATTGTGTGAATTTTACTTGCACAACCTCGTGCTAGACCAGGAAACTGACTTAAATCCTGGCCCTTTTGTTGGGGACATACAATTGCAAGGCTTCATTTCATTCGGGGTTAATCAGCTGAAATGGCTCAGAGCTTATAACACTTTTCAGAGACAGGAAAACAGCCTAGACTTGTGGGTGAGAGCCGAGCCTAGAGACCCAGTGCTGTTATGGAGAGCACATAGGAACCTTATGAGAACCCCGGGTGTCATGGAGACATTAGGACCCATGCACGAGGACCTAATCCGACACAGTCTGGAATATTTTCTGACTATTAAAGACCTCGCCATCGATGCTGCAAAATTCCGATACCGGATTTCTAGCCCAAACATCCAGCTCAGGGAACCATTCAAATACGAAAATTTTGAGCTGGCTGCCAGCCGATTGAACCTTTATGGCGAGGGTATTTTGCAAGCAGGGCCATCCTGGTTAGGGTATCGATTTCGTAGTCCAATCATTTGGCACCCTGCACCCGGATATCAGGCCTTGTATGAAATGCCTGAAGGTCAAACAAATCAGTTCTTTGATGATCTAGTTGCTCATCACGGTTGTAGGCCTCCACACGAGGTTCCCTCTCCGGCCTATTCTCTTCCGCCTTGCATGTCAACTATAATGTTTTCATGAGGGCATGAAACAGGGTAAGCAGTGGGGTGTGTGGAGCGCTCGAAACGTATGCTTTTGACAAAACAATTTAGTGGCTTTTCAGTAACATTTGTAACCTTTTCTGCATCATGAACTCAAAGAAATAAAGAATTCTAATAAAACGTGTGAGAATCAACATGGAAAGCTTAATCGCTGATAATTGTCATTTTTCTATGCAGGGAAAGGTGGAAACGAAGAGCTGCCATTCAAAAGGGAAAGATAAAGGAGGAATAACTGTTGTCCCTCTAGAAGGGAACCAGATGCAAACGAGATCGAGCAGATCGAAGCAGAACGACCCAGGAAAGGAAGAAGGGATACCAATTCGGCGGAAAAGGGAAAGAAATGTAAAAGATTAATAGCTTGGCGAATCCCTCGGGATCTTTTATCCTGAGGGATCGCTGTTTTACTTATTTTGTTACCTAGATATCTCCATCGTTACTTTTATAAAAAGGAACAACATCGTTAAGCAAAGGGACTTTTTTATGTAACTTTCAGTTTCAGACTAAACTTTGATCATCGAGTCTCACTGAGACCTGGTTTACTGTACGTTTTTTGATGCGTTAATATAAAAGACTTGGTGTTTATTTCATCTTTGTGTCTGGAGTAATCTAAGGCGGTGTACCATTGGAAGCTAAGGGCCCGGCTCCGAAGGACACTTGATTTTGTATCATTATAACTTGATTTCTGCATGGTTTGCTTATCTTTATTGCTCGGTAATCTGATATTCTTTTCATGTGCTGTACCATGCTCTGCTATGATTAATTCATTAATGGTTCCTTCAGGAAATTCATGTAGTGACTCTGAATTGTATGATTGAATCTTTTCAGAGTTGATTGCATGTTATTAGTCTAAACCAGCTATTTCGGTTACAGAGCGTTTGTACTGAATATTACTGTTATTGGATTCATTTGAAATCCCGATTATTGGAATCCGAAAGTAATGTTATTCTATTTGGAAACATAGTCGTATTCTCCTTAATCGTCAGATTACTATATTAGTGTGTTGTGTGTATATATGATTGATTCCTGCTATTCCATAATTCATCAATGAGTGTTGTTCCATAAAGTACATTCCATCCAATTTGCCTTAAGAGAGAAGATTGTTATTTTATTGCAGAGTGTGAGTTTGGTTCAATAGAGCAAGTTTGGTTCTGACTCGCGAGACTTAGTTCATTTGATTGCTGTTCCATTTACTGCTGTTCCATTTTAGACTTGCTGTTCCATTTCCTATTTGCTGTTCCATTTTACTTTCTGCCGTTCCATTTACTTGCATTTGCTGCTTTGGTGTGAGAGAAGGTCTAAGGCTGTAGTGAGCCTCAGCAGTCGCTGCCTAGCTCCCAGACCTATGGTCCATGCTCTAATTTCCTTTCCATCAGTTTCTAGAAGGATGGGTTATCGCTTCCACACCCTTGACTGATAAGCTGTCTTGTGTGATTTTATCCTTCTGAAGTAATTTAGTCATAGTTTAGCATCCGTTTACTCTTGTATTTTTTGAATGTTGTACTACTAAGCATTACTCTGACGAATAGCCTCGGATTGAGATACTCTTTGCAATAACAAAACGTTCCCGGATTGACTTGTTAATGTGGGATAATTAGAGGTGAAAGAGGCCCTTGTTACAGCTCCACAGTTTTGTTGATCGACGATTGTAATCCCTCCTTGAAAGGGAAATGCAATCTTCCTAAAATAGGTCGACACAACAACAGCCATAGCATATATCCATGGTCTTCCTAGTAGGATGTTGTAATCAAGATTTCCATTGATTACTTCAACATCTATTTCTACTGTTTTTCCTCCTAGTTCAACTTTCAAGTTACTTAGAATACCATATGGGGTATATGTCCTTCCGTCGAATGCTTTTAATGTCGTCGAAGATCGCGACAAGGTTGGAGATCCTAAATTTTTCCAGCAACTCATGGACATAATGCATGTAGATGCCCCTTCATCAATAATTGTTCGATGAACAGTTTTGTTGAGGGCTTTCACTTGAACAAGGAAAGCTAGTTGAGCTAGTAATTGAGGATCGTATCCTTTATGATCGAAGGATACAAGATTGGAATCCTTTGGGTCTATCCCACCAATGGCTAATAATAAAGCCTGCCTTTGGGATGGGCAATTCTGTAGTACTTCAAGAGTTGACATAGCGGATGGCGATTGGGCCAAATCTTCCACTATATTATAATGCTGTGCCGCTCTAGCGTGGCGATTAAACGTCGACTTGTGTACTACTCCCTTTGGCAGTTTTATTGTCAATTGAGGAATGATGGGTGGCACAACTTCTGTCGAAGTTGTTGTCGAACTACTACGTTGATCTTTATCCTTGTTGTTTGACAGCTGTGGATTCCCATAATCTTTGTTCCTTGTCGATATCAAAGCATCATTTTGCTGTTTTGAAACCGACAACATTAGCACTTGAGACGGGGAAGAATTTCCACTTTCAACCAGATTTGTTCCAGGATTTGGAAACGGATCAGTTAACACTACGGAGGTTTTTGAATTCTTGAAGAAATTTTTAAGCTCAGCTCTGTGTGGACAATTTGCGGTTCAATAATCCTCATCGCATATAAGGCATGGATTTTTTGGTTTCCTATCTCCAGGAGGGTTTGCAGAAGATTTTTCAGGTGATGATTCTTCTTGTTTCTTCTTCTTCCCTTTTCATTTCTTCTTGCCCCTTGGTTGTTTGGTTTCTTTGCCTTTATCTGTCGATACGGCATTTACTTCCGAGGCAAGAAGTTCATCTTTTGCATTTTGACCTAAAATCTTACGGGCCTTTTTGGATGTAGCCTTTGTCGATTTCGTGTCTGTTGTGCCAATCATGCCATCGTCGGCATGAGAGTCATTGTTTGATTTAGGAGGAGGAGGAATTGAGAATTCCGGTCTAGGGGCGTCAGGTATTTTATCGTAGAGCGTGCCGGACTGAGTGTAAATCAAGTCCAAATATTGCACACGAGCGATAACTTGCTCTTCTGTTATGACTCCCCCCTTTTCCACATCTTCCGTGATGGAAGGTAGTAATGACTCGATAAACCATTCAGCTAAGAACTGATCGGGAACATACGTTTTCACCATTCTACGACGACGTCGCCACTCATGTATATGATCAGATATGTGAGTGGCCGTTGTCTGTTTGAAGTTGGTAAGGAGTTCCGTTCTTGTTTCGTACCTTATTGGTAATTGAAAATGGGTTAAAAAGGTTGTGGCTAAGGTACTGAAGTTGTTGAATGAAGCTCTAGGAAATTCGATGTACCATTTTGCCGCTGGACCCGTTAACGTTCTCTGAAAAAGGCAAAGCCTTATCGAATCATCATTCAAGGTGTTTGATGAACAACACAGATGAAAGGTCATCACATGATTCGACGGATCTTCACCCGAATTTCCATTAAATTTAGGAATATCTGATGGAATTTTATGTGGAATCGCTGGCCACCAAGGGGCGTAAACGATTGGATTGTTTGTTAACCGATTTAAATCAGGTAACTCTAAAGTTGCCACGAAGGGTAACTGTTGATTCAGGTTAGGTAAAGCATACCCAGGATAAGATGGGATTTCCTGAGCAGTTGGTCTTTGCATACCGGCATAATGCATTTGATGTTGGTAACTTTGGTAAGGTTGGTGGGCATGACCATTGTAAAATGGTTGATTTTGACCGTTTTGAATATACTGCTGTCCACTATTTGCAAAGATTTGTTGCTCAGAACCTTGGTATACTTGTTGGAATTGCAGTTGTTGGTATTGCACTAGCCATGGTTGTGAAGCCATGTGTTGTTGCCCGATACTAACAGTTTGACCAAGATGAGGGGTAATTGTACCCATCTGAACCTGTGTCATTCCACTAGTCGGCGATTGTGGTTGAGTCGCAGGGTCAAGGGGCTGTTGCATTACAGCCTGAGAAACCTGAGGTTGGCATACAACAGACAGCGCTTGAACTTGCGACACCGTCACAATAGCTGGCGTATTTGGTATATTTGACATAGGTAAGCATTGTTGCATCGAATATACAACTCTTGGTTGTTGAGGTAGTATTGGTACCCAACCACTTGAGGTAATTCCAGTATATCCCGAATGTTGTTGCGAACTCCCGTATGGATATCCTCCCGGAGGGGATAATGAAAGGGTATACCGTATGCTGCCCCCCATACGGTGGTAATCCAGAACTCAAGGGAATGGTTTTCCCTTGGGGGCTGGACTGCCCAAATTGACCTCCAAATGGATCAATTTGTTGAGACTCAACATAAGAGTTTCCGGATATTATTCCGGATGAACAAACAGGAACGGACCATACTGTCGAAATGGCCCCTGAGTGGGCTCCTTCTAGCGGTTGAGAGCTAGTTGGGGTAGATGGTATACCGGCGAACATTGTTGGAGTGATAGCAGGGAGTTCTGCCGTCCCTGTGTCAGATGACACAGTCCTAGATGTTGACGGTTGTTCAGACATTTCTAGTCTATCCAAAAGATTACCTAGCAATTCTACAGGAGCTTCTGCTCACGGTAGACTAACTTCTGATGAAGAAGGATATAGAGTGATCCCGACTCCAAATTGCGATGGAGTACTCGTTGGAGGATCTTCTACAATCTCTTCTATGGAAATCAGACCAGGTGGAAGGGGAAGACCGTCAGGTCCGTAGAATATTTCTGGTGCCGAAGAAGGTATGGAATCGGCAGTGACAGATGTTTGAGGAGAAAGACTCTCCGAACCGGTTGTAAATGGAACTGGTTCGGTAACACAAGTTCTTATCCTCAGACTGGGATCAGTATCACTGTCTTTCTGTGGCTGCTGAACTTCTTCTGTAGAGGCAGGGATTCCAGAAATGTTTGGAGTAATCGGAGTCTCTGATGTTGTTGGAACACTTTTTCTAACTTTAACAGGAGATTTGGAACTGGTTAAACGAGTTCGCTTTGTCCGTACTAGCTTCGATTCCAGAGACAAAGACGGCTGACTCGTAAGCCTCCGCGAACGACGGGGTTTCAATTGACTTTCTTCCAGGATTGCGGATTACTCAATCAACTAAAAATAAAGGGGAAGTATGTTTCCAAATTAAATGAATTTTAGACGCTTTGACACAACTTGTTTTTTCAATTTTTAAGAGTCGAGGAAAAACAAAAGATGACTCTAGTCTCCTTCGATTTTTAATGAGCCTGAAGTGACAAGTGCTCAGATGGACATTTTCTATTAAGGAGTCTGAAAAGGAACGAAAGGGACTGCTTTGGAAATCTAGGTAGAGGGATTACCAAACCAATCGCAAAAATGCAGAATACTTTTTACGGTACAACAGTCAATCTTCCCGAATGTTGTGTTCAGTGCATTGCGATCGATAGGGCGGCAGACACAACTTCCTATGGATAAAGGATTAAGCCTATTGGGGTCTCCCAAAATATACTCAATGGTACGTGGGAGCAAAATTCCGTACTGGCACTTATCGTCTCAGAGTGGAGGAATCACCCAACCATCAGTGAGAACAACAGTTACCAGGATTTACGACACCGGAATACGTCTCTAGCCTAGACTTCTAAATGTTGTGCGTTAAGTTCCAAAGCGTTGTTAGATTCATTGAATTTATTTTAAGTTGATCTTGTTTATGAAGTTTTCCTTTCAGGTTCACCGCGAGATGTAGATGTAATTCCTAAAATGCAATCTAAGATGATAAACAAATTTTTTATCTTCTTTGTGCAATCAAAATCCTAGCTACTAAGGAAAAGAAAGATAGAATCTTTTCACAAAGAGCAAAGAGCACACTCTAAATGCACTTTCGTAAATCAAGCCAATCAGACTGTCTATATGCAAATGCACATGCGTGTATTTTTTTTCGACTTTCTTAGTATATGAATGCTAAAAATAAAGTTGATGCACAAATTTGAATTTCTTTTCAAGCGACAAATATCAACAAGTTTCTTTTCGAAATAAAAAATGGAGACGATCACAACACCTTACGATTTTAAAATGCATACTTGTTCTTGACACCAGAAAATTACAAATTTAGACCAAAAACAATAGTAACAGGATAATCAACCATCAACAAAAATCAAACTCTTTCCTACAATTGAAATTGACACTTGCGACAGTTTCAAATCAAAGGACGACAGTACGATTATGCTACTTTTGCAAAGGAGAACTATAAATGACTAAACAAACACACAAAAACATCTGCAGTTCTTTTGTAAAAAGGAGGCGGAATAACAACAAGGAAAAGGGGTTTCAAACAGACATATACTGATCACGGGCAGCAAAATTCAGGAATAGAACTGGAAAGAATGAATCACAAAAACCAAAACTGCACAGAGCCTAGTCTGATCAGCGCACCTATAACACAGAGAATTTGAAATGCAGCGCACCTTGTCCACTCGGGAAGTGCGCTGAAGTTCAGATTCTCTGAACAGTACCTACGCTGGGCCAGAAACGAGACTCTGTTTGGGTTCCGAGTCATAGTTTGCAGTTCAGTTCTTGGGTTTTGGCCGAGCAAAAAGCAATCAGTAATGCAACAATCAGGGGTAGATCTAAGGAGGATCTAAGAGCTATCACAAGGGCAATCAGATAGTTTGTGAATCAGTTGTTTAAATCATAAACAGATCCAGTAGATGGATTGAAGTAGCAATTATCTACTTTGCATTTGCTATGGCAAATGCAGTTCGAATGCTACCTATAAGTTTACGAAACAGACAACAAAGAATGATAAACAAACAAACTAATTATCTCCCCAGTGGAGTCGCCATTTTGTTACAGGGAAAAGTGTCTATATAGAACTGCTCTATCCCACTAAGGTGTGACAGCTACCTTAGAAACAAATAGAGAAAAGCTACTTTCGTTTTTCCTTTATGAATTATAGATAGAGAGGAACAAAAAGACCAACCTCTATCTTGCGCTAATCTCCTGATTTAATTCCCCTCTTCTTTGATAGTCTTTAGCTACCTGCTCCCTTGCACGCCTAGCTTCACAAAGTACCTGTAAGATCACAGAAGCATAGCACTATACAAAGACATGGATCTATAATCATAAACAATCTAGGATCAGATGTAAATTGACCATACAAATGTAACAAGCATTAATGACACAAGAGCATGGAGGAAAACTTGAATAACTTTTATTGATAAAACAAGAAAGAGCCAAGAGGAGTTACAACTAGTTGTTCTGACCCAGCATCAACCTCCCAGCAAAGAAGCCCCTCTTCACCTCAAACAAAGCTTAGATCACCCAACAATCTAATGTTTGTCTCAAGAAACCAACAACAATTCCTTACAATATGCAAAATTCCAGCCTCTGGATCTCTGGGATGAGGGATCCATATATAGATGTCTGTAATGGAGATGAGTTAGCTCATGATTTGATTAGTGTCTTCCCTCTGATAGTTCTTGCTTCCACTTGGAGATTGATGGTCTCTTACTCATCCTTGGTCGAATTCAGTGAGGCAAGTGTCACAGGAGAAGATTCTGGAAGCTTCCATTGCCTCTCCACCTCGCAGAATGACACTGCCATTTATCATTTCTCGCCCATCGCACCCCACAGAAGGGATTTTTGAAATGCAACGCACCCACACAATGTATTTAGGTGAGATGCAATGCACTTGGCCAGTGGAGCAGCTGAAATGATCCCATTTTGACCAATTTTGAGCCGTTTTTCATGGAGAACTTCTGGGAGAAGCTATAATCTGTTGACCTTGTTCCTTTAGGGGTTAGAACAATGCTTTTAGGGACTTAGGAGCCCTTGGTTTATGGACATTTCATGCTTGGGGTTGTAGGGCCCAAAAATGTCTATAACAACATAGACAGAATTATGGTCCATAATACCTTGGTTGACCTTAGGGTTGCAATCAATGTGTTGAATAAGGAAATCATGCTCAAGATCAACCTCCAAGGGACCTTGAGGAAAACCACTACAATGTTGCAGCTTGCAGATAGATTCACAATAGCTCTTGAGGGATTTATTGAGGATGTGATGGTCTCCATTACTCCTATGACTACCCCACTGATTTCCTTGTCCTCCATCCCAAAACCAAGTTTAATGTTTACCCTGTGATCCTAGGAAGACCTCATTTAGCCATTGTTGATGCCTACATTATTTGCAGGGCTGGGAACATGACCATCAAGAATGGACATCTATCAAAACAGTTTGTGTTGTATCCTCCTACTCAACCTTCTATTGAGCATGATTTACCCCTATTTTTAGAGGATGGGGACAAGGAGGAATTTTATCAGGAATCCCTCTACCCGATCTGTACACTCCACATTACTGTAGGAGGGAGGAAACTTAACGAAGATGACCTTATTGACCATATCTTACAGAATCAACCTCCCACTTCCATGCTAGTTGATGAAATGATGCAAGGATATGAAAGTAACCCATGGATTGATATGTGTTTTTTTGATCCTACTTTAGATGATGCCAAGGGTGTAGAAATCATCCCATCCATAACTCTAAATATCAACCTTTCTCTCTCAGCTGAGCAGCAAGAAAAATTATGCAATGGGATGAGGAAACACCTAGATGATTTTTCTTGGAACTATAAGGAGATAAAATATGTGCATGCCTTAGTTTGTACTCATCATATATATATATATCAAAGAGGTATGCAAGCCTATGTGCTAGCCCTAGAGAAGGATGAATACAAGTCTTAAGGAAATTGTGAAAGAGGAGTTACACAATCTTTTGGAAGTAGGGTTCATATACCCCATTCGAAATAGTGAGTGGGTTTCCCCCTCATCATAGTCCTCAAGAAAAATGGGAAGTGGAGGATCTGTGTTGATTAACAAGAAATTAAAAAGTTAACAAAGAAGAGCCACTTCCCTTTACCTTTCATTGATCAAGTCCTAGAAGGCCTTGCAGGGAAGATATTATTTTCCTTCCTAGATGGATTAGTGGGTACAACCAAATACAAATTAGCATTGAGGACCAAGACAATACTACATTCACATGTCATCGGGGAACCTTTTCCTATAGTGTCCTTCCATTCACTTTGTGCAATGCCCCTGTCACCTTCCAAAGGGAAGTTTTGAGTATCTTTGATGACCTTTTCCATGAAACTATTGAGATATACATGGATGACTTCACCCCTTATGGTTGTGACTTCCAAGAAGCCTTTTATAACCCGTGTAAATTCTTAAAGAAATGCATTGAGATGAATATTTCATTAAGTCCTGAGAAATGTGATTTTTTGATGAATGAAGGGACTATCCTAGGCCATTCCTATCCAGGGAAGGGATACAGGTTCATCCCAACAAATTTTCCATCACTAAAAGGGTCCCTATCCCTTAAAAAAAGAGAGGTTAAAAGATTCCTTGGACTATCTAGGTTCTATAGAAGGTTCATTAAGGAATTTAGTAAATTGGCTTCACCCTTGTTTGCACTATTGGCTAAAGGTTTAGAATTATGCTAGATAGATAAATGTTAAGAGGCCTTTAAAGTGATAAATAAGAATATGATGACTGCACCCATCATTAGGGGTCCCAATTGGGCCTTTCCTTTCCATATCCACACAGATGTATCAGATAAAGCTATATGAGTAGCCTTAGGACAAGTGGAAGACAAATTTCTCTATGATATCTACTTCATCAGTAAGATACTTTCTAAATCTAAGGTAAATTATATAGTCACTGAAAAATAAATCCTCACCATGGTACACTCTTTGAATAAGTTTAGGCATTATATCACTGGATATCAAACGTTTTTCCACACTGATCATGCATCCATTAAGTACTTAGTGAATAAACTTGATGTCAACGCTAGGATAATGAGATGGTTGTTATTGTTGCATTAATTTTATTTAGCTATTGTTGACAAACCAGGGAAAGAGAATGTGGTTTCATATTTTTTGTCAAGACTAACTTTGCCTGTAGGGAATGAGGAGATGGTGGATGATCAACTCCTAGATGAACACATATTTTCCATCTTGGTGTTTTCTCTTTGGTTTGTTGATATAGAAAATTACTTGGTTGATGGGAGATTCCCCCCTAATCTATCCTCTAGGGAGAAGAGAAAGATTATTAGGAAGAGTGCCCCATTCACTTGGATTGGGGGAAATATTTTCAAGTTGGGGCGAGACCATATTTTGAGAATGTGTGAGGGAAGAGGAGGTATTTAACATCCTTTGAACATGTCATGATGGGCCTCGTGGAGGCTACTTTGCTGATAAGAGGAAAACATTCAAAGTTATACAAGCTTGTTATTACTATCCCACTCTACATCAGGATGTAAGGAGGTACACCACCAGATGTGATCAGTGCCAAAGGATGGGCAAGGCCAAACCTAAGGATGAAATGCCACTACAACCTCAAGTGACTCTAGATCCATTTAGGAAATGGGGCATGGACTTAATTGGACCCATTTATACCCCATAAGTATAGAAGAAGTATATCATTGTGTGAATTGATTACTTGACTAAATGGGATGAAACAAAGGTAGTAAAGGAAACAACTGAGTAGAAGATGGTTTAATTTCTGAGGGAGAACATCTTCTACAACTTTGTTTTTCTAAGGGAGTTGGTCATTGATCAAGGGAAACAATTCACCTCAAATATGATTGAAGAGATCATGAAGCAACACCACATCAAGCACAGGACATCCATTGCCTATCACCCTTAGGTAAATGGGAAAGTGGAGGTCACAAACATAGCCTTAGAGAACATTTTGACAAAGGGTTTTAGCAACAATAGAAAGCATTAGGAAGACAAAATTATATAAGCCACTTTGGTCTACAATACCACTTCGAAGACCACCATTGGATTTACCCCATTTGAATTAGTCTATGGAAAGAAGACCCTGTTGACCATTGAATTTAAATACAATACTCTAAGGATGGCACCTCTATTATACTTTGAGCTCATTGCAGCAAAACAAGAGAGGATGCTCTAGATTAATGGTTTATATGAATTCAGATTACAAGATCTCCTAGACACTGTGGTGGTCCAGCGACAGAGGAAGATTTTGCACAAAAATCACATTAGAGAAAAGGATTTTCAAGGAGGTGATTGGGCCGTGTTGTATGATTCAAGATTCAAATATTTGAAAGGAAAATTAATGAAAATATGGTTGTGCCCTTATCTAGTGGAAAAATGTCATTAGAATGGGTCTATCCAAATCATAATAATAGATGAGGAAGGTATTCCATTGCTCTTCAATGGTTATCTATTGAAAGTGTACAAAAGACCTCTGTCCAAAGAGGATTTTATTAGTTCAATTATCAAGGAGTTGAATGTGATTGGGAGGCTCAGATCCCTCAACTCACCAAGCTTCTAAACAGAAAAAATAAAAAATGCAATAAAGAGCCTAGGTGAAAACCTCTATGAGGCATCTAAGGCCAACTCTAGGGTTGAAAACCTCTATGAGGCAACCCAAGATCAAGAAAGAAAAGAAAACAAAAATGAGATGAAAAGATCCCTAGGTGAAAGACTCCTCTAAGGTGCCTGGGGAAGGAATCTAGATTGAAAACCTCCCTAGAGGTATTCTACATGTCTCCATCACCTAGCAAGCAAATTCACCCAATTTTTTCTCAATCCCGCAGTGCTACAATATTGTCCTAAATTAATATAGGATCGACCAGAAAAGCTACAAGATTGAGATCCGCTTAGAAAAATAGGTCAAAAGTCAATGTTTTCCTTGGGAAATGTTAGGATATGTCCACACAACTTCCTTCACCTCTCATCCACTCCATTAAGCTAATTCCATCCTTAAGATTCCACCTTTGACCATGAAAAAAGCATAGAAGAAAAGGACTTTTCCTTCTCTCTTTCTTTTCACAAAATTTTACCACCATCAAAAGCCCTTTTCCCTGTCCCTAGGCTTACCATGATTTATCCAAGTCCTTGAATGTAGTATGATGTTTTGAGAAGGAACATTGTGACTGCTACAAGAAGGAGATCAATCTTGTAGCAGCCTGCACAAATCAAACAAAACCATAAATAAAGGATTGTTGCAACTCCAGAATGAAGATTTGGCCACCCTGAACCATCAATAGGCCATCCCTGAGGAGCAGCAGCAAGGTCACAAATTCACTTCAACAACATCAAATCAAAAACTAGAAAATACCTGCATGGAAGAGATATTTCATCAATTAAATACATCATCATATTGTTTTGTTTAAATAGGACATGTGCATAAGCAAGACAATGGAAGATAGCACCTTTAGAGAGTAGTTGATCGATCATTAAGTTAAGTAGTAGCATGCATGCATCTCCAACAACTCAACATCACAAGTAGGCTCAAGTATGACACCCCTCACCTCTTCCTTATGCGCATAATGGTAAAAAATGGTGTTTAATAGGAAAGAATAGATTTTTTATGGGCTAGAGGTGGCCAGTAAACTTGGCCACCTTCGATTAGTAAACTGAAATCTACTCAGGAACCCATGCAACATGGAAAAGTAAAAGTAGGGGGAGTGATAATTACGAGGAGTGGGGGAAATGGCTAAAAGAGGAAATATGTTCAGCAAGGATAATTTTAGGGGCAAATGTTCGCCCTTTGGCGAAATTAAGGGGTTTTAAATTTTTATTGGGCGAATATTTTGTATCATAGTACATTTTTACAAATCACCTCAAATAGCCCACCTTATTTTAAGGGAGAGGGTAAAAAAGGTAAATTTAGCCCTTGAAAGTAGGACTTACAACCTTCCATTCGCCCAGTTTCAAGAATAGGTTTTATTTAAGTGAATCCATTCGCCCATTTTCAAGAATAGGTTTTATTTAAGTGAATCCTATGGGCCAAATACCATATTTATAAAAGAGGTATGGTAAATTAATAAAAATTTAAATAAATGAGAGGTATGGTAAATAAATAAAACATTTTTATATTTACTCCATAAGTCACCTTATATACATGTAAGGGTGTAAAGAAATAAAAATATAAGTAAAGTGGAGGTATGGTAAATAAATAAAACATCTTTTTGTACTTACTTAAAAGGTATGGTAAATAAATAAAAATATAAATAAACTAGACGTATCGTAAATAAATAAAACCTCTTTTTATATTTAGTCCATAACCCTCGTTCTATTTATGAAGGCTCAAGAAAGAGGTTTTATTTAAGTGAATCCTATGGGCCAAATACCATATTTGTAAAAGAGGTATGGTAAATTAATAAAAATATAAATAAACGAGAGGTATGGTAAACAAATAAAACATTTTTTTTATATTTACTCCATAAGTCACCTTATATTTACGAACACTCAAAAAATGGGTTATATTTAGGTGAAACCTATGGCCAAAATACTATGGGACAAATACCATGGACTAGATTGTTATTAATACCATGCAAAAAACCATTATTAACCATAATATTAGAATTAATAAAAATAAAAATGGCACATGGTATTGACCCATGGTATTCACCAAAATGGCACATGGTATTGACCCATGGTATTCACTTGGAATGTAGCCTATTTAAATGGGGGAATTAAACCAGCATGTAGCCTATGCTAAGATTCACTAGGACTTTACAAAGTTTTATTATTTAGTGAAAGACTCGCCAAGATCTTACAAGATTTTATAATTGAGTAAAATATTCGCCATGCCTGGTGAGAGATTCGCCAAAAAATTATATATGCATATTATATTATTGATAAAATCGCCTTCCATTTTTCCTATATACCATGGAGATTCGCCCATTTATTATATTTATAAATTTAGGGGGGGTTCTTAAAATTTTCCCTGATGTTCAGAGGCCAGGTCATTAATCACGTCGAATCCATTACCACAAAAATCATAGTGACCAATCAAACAGGAACTATTACCTCAAAACGGGTACTCTAACCCAAAAACCCGAAAAAAAAACATGAAAAAATAGGCTGAAAATGTAAGTGTTGATGCTAGAATAACAAATTTTTTTTTTTCGGGGTACATTTTCAACACTTTTTAAAAAATGACAACAAGAACCAATTTTTTTTGTGCAAAAAACACCCTGAAAAAAAGTGTTGATGTTGGAATAATTTTTTTTTTTTTTTTTTTTTTTTTTTTTTTTTTTTTTCAGGGTACATTTTCAACATTTTTTAATAATATTTTCGTTAAAATGAAAAATCATGACTTTGAAAAATTTTAAATTTCCAACAATTTTCATGCGTGACATTAAAGATAAAATATCACGTCTTTGAAAAGCCTTAACATTCCAATGATTTTTAGACATGACATTAAATTTAAAATATCATGTGTTTGAAAAACTTTAAAATTCCAACAATTTTCAGACATGGTGCTAAGAAAAAATACTTATAACTGTTTTCAACCATAGCATTAAAGATAAAATATCACCACTTAGAAAAACATTAAAACCTTGACAATTTTTCAACCATGGAATTAAAACCAAAGATTATGACTACAAAACAATCTTTAAGTTTTCAAAATATTTCAAGCATGACATTATTTGAAAATTTTATGACTAAAAATACTTTTAAAATGAACACCTGAATGAAAGAGTTATTATACCAAGTATAATATTTTTTAAATGCTAAATGTATATCGATTTTAAAATCTTAGCCTAAGACAACTTGATAGATTGCAAAAAAAATTTAAAAAACAACCATCAAATTGATGCACAGTGTAGGTGGGGTGGGGTGGGCTCGGATTTAATTTTTTTTTTTTTTTTTAATTTTATGTTTTATTTAAAATTTTTAAATTTAATTGTTTTTTTTTTATTATTATTTTTTGGTAATTATTTAATTTTTGTTATGAGTTTTTTTTTTAACCTAAAAAAATACTTTTAGAATTTTTTTGGGTTAAGTTTTTCTTTCCTTATATATATATATATATATATATATATATATATATAATTGCATTTATTTATTGTTAATTTCTTATTTGTACAAGTTAATTTTGGTTTTTATTTTACATTTTTATGGGTTTTTTTTCTATATCTTTTATATTTGATTTCTTTTGTCATGTTTTTTTATTTTATTTTTATTTTTATGTTTTATTACCAACATGAAAATCACCAACATTTAAAAATAATTATCCACACTTAATACATTAGAAAATTTAAAGTGTACAAAATAAGTCTTCTAAACAAAAAGGGTTGATTCTCATCATCACTTTTCAAAATAAAGATGAAAATACCTAACAAAAAAGAATGTTCACACTTGATACATAAAAAAATTAAAGTGTCAAAAATAAGCCCTCTAAAAAAATGCGTTGATGCTTCATCAAAGAGAGGAGGTTTCAATCAAAGAGAGCCTACAAACACTAATAGATTCAATCAACATCCTCCTATGGGAGACCTTTTTCTGAGACACTAGTGGATGGGGTTCTTTGAGAAATTGAAGGGGTATGATGATGAGGTAACGCGCGAGTTTTCCATGGCCCTCAATCCTCAAGGAAAGGGTAGTGCTACCACTTCTACCATCAGATCTCCGCCTAATGAACAACTTAGATTGACTACGAAATTACAAAATTTTACAAGGAAATTTTACATCTATTTTTAGCTTCGGGGGCACTGCCCTTGATCCCCCACTAGGAGGGGGTTGGGGGGGGGGGGCTCCAAATAATTGTCATCTCCCCCCACTGGACCCCCCTGGTGGCATACATTTTACGA
This sequence comes from Pinus tabuliformis, assembly GCA_031772625.1. Taxonomy (NCBI): domain Eukaryota; kingdom Viridiplantae; phylum Streptophyta; class Pinopsida; order Pinales; family Pinaceae; genus Pinus; species Pinus tabuliformis. Next base: position 1,491,376,347 of record CM062819.1, on the reverse strand, counting down.
GCAACATTTCCGCCACATTATGAAATGGGGTCCAATGCAACGATACCTCTGAATAAGGAAGATAATCAGGTTGCACACCCAACAAAACCATGGTCAACATACCATGGATCCAATAAAATAATGACTAATACCTGAAAACTGTTACAAAATAATGGGTTTTGACTTGCCCTAAATCCCCTAAACATTGTGCGGTGAATATAACTTTGTCGGCTCCGTGCACTCCACTCCTAAATGCTGAGTCTTTGACTCAAAACTTGGACCAAGTTGGGTTGCGCCCAACAGGCCCCCATCACTCACATGTGACTTGTCCCGAGTCACTTAGCTTCGGTTCCCTTGATCTTCGTTGCAATTCCATTGTATACTGCATTATACTATTGGATTGTCTCTGCCATTTGTTTCTTGTGTTTGCGCGTCTTTTCTAGCAATGCATTTATGGTTGCCCCAACAGCATTCTGCAGTATCTTTGCCTCCCTTTTCTTTAATTCTTTGAGCCCATTGTCCACTTCCAAAGATAGTTTGAGCGCCTCATCCTGCCATGGCTGAGTCCGTGCTTGTAATATCTTCTTCTTCCTTTGAATCTCATCTACCTGCTTTTGGAGGTTCTTCCCTTCAGTAATGTTAGCGAGTCTCTGATAGATTGGTAAGGTCTTTATAGCTGCCAGGATCTCATTGCGCTACTTCTGCTTCACCTGTAATTCTTCCTCTATTTTTTGGATGTTTGTATCCTCTTGTAATGAGGTCCAAATCTACATCGTGTCATCCAATAGCTTCTTGCAGTTCACCATTGTGTCATAGATGCCTTTCAACATTGCCTTTAAATATTTTTGTCTCTGCTCCCATACTTTTGGTGACATGACTGGCTACAACCTTATTTCCAGCTCTATTATCTGCACTTTATAATCAAATTTGAGCTTCGCCAATATGTTCTTAGATTCCTTAATCATGAGGGTGGGCTTCGTAACCTTTTCAGTTGGTGGTTCCTCGTCATAGATCTTCACATCCGAGACTGTGCTGCAACTCTATTGGATGGATTTTTCCAACTGGTCTTATTGTTGAATTGCATCATCTCTGTGCTTAGCCACCTCCTCCAGCTTCTTCTTTAGTGCAACTTTCTCCTTTTTCGTCTGCATTATCATTGTCGAAGTTTGTTGCTCCCGCTCCTTTAATTTAGTTGTTAAACTTTGATGGATTTCGTGCAACATCTGAATGGGTAACACATAAATATTTATGCTGACATTCTTCCATACTTTAGCTTGCTATTTGTCCTTCGGTTAGTACCAGTGAAGTGCCCCAGCTAGCACCTACACAATTCTAATGCTAAATTGCGTTTCTATCCTTTGCTTTCCTTGCAGTGACTGAGTTCTTTATTATGGTTGTTTTGCTACTTGCGACAATGACTTTAGCTTTGAGATGCCTTTCTATACTTCAATCATGATCGTACTATATTGATAATCAATTATATCCTAGGTCTCCTCCATGATCTCCTAGACCTTCTCTCTGATCTCTTCGATGTCCCCATTAATGATGACATGCGTTTCTACGCTCTTGGGCTTAATCGCCTTTTACTTTTTCCTCTTGCCTACTGCAGTTGTGTCTCGCCTTCTCACAATGAAAGGAGACTCCTCTAACACTCTTACATCACTAAGTAACTCCTTATGCTCCTGCTCAGTTTCCTCTATTTCGTCCTTTGCATCCTTCCACTTGTACTTGCATTATGTGGGGTACCCTTCTTTGTTCCAACTGATCCACCCAGTGGAGTCTTCCATTCTTCTGGCCACTGTTGTACTATAGCGAGAAAATTGTCTTCAGTCACTAAATATGGAAATTGGTTCCATGTCTCAGTTGTGTCCTTCGTCGCTTCTGCATAATCTCTGTGGAAGTCTGCTTTGAAATCTGTAATGTGACAATACTGCTTATACAAACTAGGTGACAACCTTGGATGTTGATTCACCACCATGTGTAGATCCATTGCCATCACCACAAATAAAATCCTATTTTCTATTACGCGCGTCAGCTTCTTATTAAGCCAAAGGGAGGCATACCCCGCTGCCTCACAAATATCCACCTCGACTGCTGGAAGCTATGAGTCTTTTGGTTCCTTGCAAGCTATCAGCGTGATGAGTATTAATGACCAAGCATAGTGGAATGGCTTCCCTTCTTCCTGCGCTTCCCTGCAATCTATAAAACATTCTTCACACAGATAGGAAACCTTATTAAACTTGACTCCTGGCTACACTGTGCAGCCAAAGTTACTACCGCTATAGGCACTTCATTAGCCCTGCACTTCCTCATTATCTTTCCTACAAGGATGTGTATAACAAAATGCACTCCTTGGTCATCATTGGAGTTGATGTCATATCCCCTCGACTTCTTCACTAAGTTGAAATTTTCCTTCATCATCCGTGCCATCTCTTTATCCTTATTCTTACCTACAAACTCTTATGTGGGGTCCTTTCCCTGATGAGGCAACGCTATGATTTTTCTTATTAACATATCATCAATGGAGATCCTCATCCCTAGCCAAATTCATCTGTCATTTACCAATGCAAGGATCCATCACACACAGATTGTACTGGTTGTGCTTCGACTGAAGTGTGGCACATTCAACATGTTTAGGAGGCCTGCTCTCTGTAATCCTGTAGCCCACTGGAACGGTTCCAGCCTCGTGAATCCACTATTTGGGTATCGAACCTGCTTCAGATATATACTCATTTCAAATTGAGGGTACTTGCTTCAATCGTTGATGTCCTAGTCTTCCATTTTTAGCTAGGGGATCCTCCCCATCACTTTGCCCTCAAACAAAACTTCCTCTAGAAGAAACATAGTGAACACATTGAACTTTCCATCCTTGGGCTCCTTAACTGACTTGGAATTTGGTTTCCTTGGTGGCATGTATGGTGGGAGCACAACAGGAATATCTTCGTCCTTTGTCTGCATGTGATGAAACTCGACCTCCTCTTTGCTATTGTTGATCTGCTGAGGCACTTTTTGCTGTATCCACTTCTTCCCTTTCTGCATCAACTTATTCCCCTTATCTTCTTTGTTCTTTGTACAAACTTCTGTTTGTGTTTTGTTCCTCGCGGATGTTCAGAGTTCTGCCCCATACACCTCAGTTGGTCTCTTCTCCTACTTCTTTTGTGGTTTTGGTTCTATGGGTACCTGATTTCTCGGTGACCTCTAACATCTTGGGTCCATGGGTACCGTTACTCCTTGTGCCTCCATAATACCTGATAATCCTTTCTTTGCAAATATGCCAACAATTTCTTCAAAACTCCTCTTAGACATACAATAACTCTCTTCTATGCAATTTCTCAATTCGTCCAGACATCAAAGTGTCAAATGTGACGAGGGATGTGGTTTTTATAAAAAAATTGACTTCCATCTTCATGATTGCTTCAATATTTTGTCATTTAATGTAGGTATGGGGCTAGATACAACCCGTTGTGCTTCATAAATGCTCTTTTCATGTGTCCCTTAACGGTAATTCCCCTTTTAACGGTGTATTTTTCCTTCCAATGGTCATATTTTCGGTCAACTTTGATGAACCCTTCCTCATGGCACAATTTCCTTTTATTTGTCGTAGTTCCTTCAGACTTCATCATATTCCTGAATATCACGCAATAATCTCTCTTCGATGAAGTCCCTTTTTGCAGAGTAGTTTATAGTCTCGTGCCCACTTTCAACTACAGGTGATCCTAAGACTTCCTTCCTTTCAATTTTCAGTGTGAAGTTCCAGGGACATCATTTTTCTTGTATATCTTCAATCTACTACCATTCACTCATCCTGAAATCAACTAACCATTCAACTACGTGAGTTGAACTGCACCACCATCAGAGTTCAGTCTATAAGGTCTTTGCTTGACAGGTTTCGCATTTGGCTTTAGAGGAATCCTCATGACTCCCAAATCTCCTAATATGCCCTTCATATCTGAAAAATTATTAGGGAACAACTCTTGATATTTGTGAAAGATATATGTTATCTTGTTGACTGTGTCATCATCCCAATAATATCCTATTGTTGTGTAATTTGGTTAAGCCTTTGAGCCTATATTCACCTTCCTCATCTTCAATGGCTTAATTATATCAAATATCTCTATCTCAGGTCCATTTAATTCACGATGACCTTCTGACTCTTTAATGTAAATGTTGCGAGGATCTTCATCCTCTTCAGCAGTGAGATTATAACATTCTAGGACATTGCTTATCTCCACAGCCCAATCAGGTTGCCATAGAACTGGAACTTCATTTTCAAAAATTTTCTTCTTAATTATATCCAGGGCTACATATATATTTGGACAGTCATCTTCAAATCTGAATGTCATTATGAATCCATCAACGATATCTTCCTAGCTAGTAGTACCATGTCAAAGCTCCATTTCCTGATACCAATTCTGAAGCATTGTCTCCAAGGTATGGATGAAGCCATACACCCATTCTTCGTGTGAAATTTCTCCCCAATCTATCATAAAGAGATGTATGTGGTCTCTAGGATCATTTTGGCCATCATATTTGTATGTGAGTTCTGTTTCTACTTGACCAAATATTACCCACAACAACCTTCTACATTTTTTCGAATCTTCTATATTCTTCTTATGAGTACCCCACCATCTAGCAGGAGTAGCCCTCACTGCTTGATCCAGAGCTAACAATCTCTGATATTCTACTACCCATCTTTCATAATAACTAAATAAAGTATTTACATCACCCAAACCATCATATAAAGGTAAGTCACGTACCTCAGCTGTCATACAACGCACTACTTTAGTGATCCTTGCACATCGCCTTGTAGACACTTCATGCAACATGTTCTATCAATTTTCCAATTCATCTTCTAAATTTGAAGTGCAGGAATTATCTTGTTCCCAAGTTAGTTTTCCATCTGCAGTAGGGTTGATCCATTTTTCTTCTTTTGTTGTTATTTGATAAATTTTGTTGATGTCATATGCGTTGTATTCTTCTCTGACGGGTTCAATATATCTCAATCCCTTTGATGGATCTAATGGCATAATAACTCTCATATTATTGCTTTCAAATATCATTTGTCTTTTCTTCAAGTCAAGTATAGCCAGTTTATCAAATGCCCAATCCAATCCAAGCAACGCGTGGTAGGGATTACTATCATCCACAATCTTAATCACTTCGAAGTCAGTGGTAGTTCGCACTCCATCAATATCTACTGTGATTCTTGAAAATCTTCCTAGAGGGACGATCTTATGTTGATTCAACATCTTCAGCTGGATAGTTGACCATTGCAACTTCGTCTTACCCATCAAATCCCAAGTGTGCTTCCGCAAGACATTGGCCTTATATCCTAGATCGAAGATAACCTGATCCATGTTGTATTCCCCAATCTGTGTTGTAAGCCTCATTTCATTCCCATTTTGCTTCTTATGTATATGCAAATTATTCATTGCATGAATCTCACTTCGGGGTACCCCTTTAGGAGCACAAGAATCTATCAATTCCTACACTCCCTCTATGACCTTCTAATTTTTTAATAACTTCATGCAAGTCTGTAGAAAAGACTTCAAGATATTCAGATCTACATATTGTGGCATAACTGTTACTATCTCGCTATTATCCTTTTGAGTCAGTTGCATGGTAGAGGTCAAGGCTCCATCATCCATAAAGCTTCGCCTCCATGAACACTTTCTTTTCTTTCAAGATATAAAATGTTGGAGCTTTTCTAGTAGTTTTTCTTACCCATGTCAGTTCAACTTCCTTTTTCCCATTAGATTTATCATTTCCAATCGTAGCTCCACTTCTTGTTACAATGTTGATGCGTGGTTGATCTTCCCTTGGCTCAACTATCATCATTTCGATATTTGTTGTAGGTTGCTGGTTTCTTTTCTCCTGCATCTTTACAATAAGTCCGGGGCATTCTTCTATCACATGATCAAAATAATTACAGTAACTGCAGGTTGTGGTCGGGTTCTGACAATCTCTTGCAAAATTTCCGACCTTCCCACAGTTGTAATAAATAATCTGGCCACATCATTGACCAATTCCTCCTCCTCCTCATCCTCATCCTTGAAATCTTCCTTGACCAGCGTGTTGGCCTTGCTTCTTGTGTGTGTTTCCTTCGACTTGCAGTCTATAACTATCAACATTGAACTCCATCATTAAGTCATAACTTCAAAAAAAATTCTCATCATGGCCTATTGATGTACATAATTTACAAAACAACATCTTCAGGGTCTGTACATACTTTTGTAACAGGTAGCAGTCTTCAGAGTGATGTTGGCCTCTTGTTCTACAAATCTCACACCACAAACCTAGATTTATTGGATTAGGGGCTCCACTGGCAATATAATCTCTGAACATGGGGCATTGATCCTTATAATTACATTTTTCTTTACATTTTGTACACCATACTTCTAATCTAGTCTCCTTACCTTTCTTGAGGTCCTGCAATTCCAAGGTCAAATTGGCTAGTTGACTCTGTATTTGTTGTACTCCTGCATGAGTATCCCTAATTGACGAAGCTTCTAGTTTCATCACAATCTCCAATGCTTCAACTTGAGTTGTGATCTTTTTCTGTGTCAAAGGTAACCTAATATGTGGTAGTAGTGTGACTATGAACATTTCTTTATGTTGTTTTGGGGGTATCTCAAAGCTTATTTGACCCATCAACACCTTGAATCATTGATCCAACTCCCACATAGATTTAGTCATTTCCTGTTTGATTTCTTTTAGCTATGTGATACACTGTGATTATGATTTTTTCTTCTTGAATTCCGACACCAATTCTTTCTTAATTTCATCCAACGAATTAGCTGGTTAGTCACAGAGTATTTCATATACCAGGTCAACGCCTTTTCTCGTAGCAATGTGATGACCTACCCCTTCTTTACACCATTATTATTGATATGTCTTGTTGTCCATATTGCATCAACTACAAACCAAAATTGGTCAAGATCCTCTCATCTCATTCCTTTAAAAATAGGTAGCTTAGTTTCATTGACCATGTTTCTTCTCAAGGGGCTAGGTGGAGGGGGTGGGGATGTATGGGAAATATGAGGAGGGGGATTGGGTGTAAGGGTGGTGGATGGATGGGGAATCCCAAAGGTGCCCTGATTATTCTCAACTCTTAACTTTGATTCACCTTCGGGACGGGGGGGGGGGGGAATGTTGTTGGGTTGTCGGGTTACATATTTCTTCTTCACTCTCAAATCCTTCTAACAGGGGGCTATAGTCAGTTTAAATAAAATTCTTCGGATTTGTCCTGTACCATTTTCCACTTCGCGAAGACCCTGGTTCAATCTTTTCCTCTTTGCCCAAACATTAATCTAAATACATTCGCAAAATCTCGTTTTAGCATAATAACATCTTAATCGAGAGATTAAAATATATTAAGAACTTACCTCATGGTCCCTTGAAAAATATTCGTTGAACTTCACTATAGGACACGATCATGTCTATCGCAAACTCAGTGATAAATCCTCCAAAAATGCTATTGATCCAGAAATCAACAACCCTATAGATACTGTTACTAACTTTCTTGAGTCGTTGTATCAATTAAGGATTCCACTCCTTAGGTTCGTTATTGTTGAAACAGGTCTTATGCTCGATCAACTTAGATATCCACTCATAAAATTCAATGTGGAATGAACCAAAGAAGATTTCATATTTCTCTTCAAAGATATACTTCTGCAACTAGTCCTCGGATGATAATCGAGGGTTTATGTTATGTTTTTCCACAAAATTTCTTTCTTTCTGTTCAACCCACTTCTGGATTTCTTTCTTCGATGGACGCCAAAACATATCCCTTAAGTAGATCCCGGTCATGGAAATGAAACCATTTGTTGGTTTGAGGGGCTTGACCTAGGTTCAGAATGTGTTGCACACCAACAAAAACCTTAACCACTGGTCCTTTCGACAATGGACTACAAGTAGATCACAATCTCTCCCGAAGCAGTTATGGGAGATTGCAAAACAAGGTTTCCGCAACCAGAGGGAAATGTGCATTGTTGCGTCCATGTATTTACTTATGTTTTCTACCTTCCTGCAACTTCACATACATGAATAACTTTGCGCTAATCATTATATTTATCGCATCAAATAACAGAAAGAAGTATAACATGTTTTCTTTCACGCAATTTAGTAAAAAGCATGCATAATGATAACAAAAACAACAATGAAGGAACACAAAAAGATACACAATACTTCGCCAAAACTTCTTATTCATTGATAATGATCTTGAATACATGCTCTTTTTCGACATGCGCACCCCTTTGCAGGCGATTTGCGCACACAATTGTAGACTCTTCTAGGCCTTCGGGCCCTCAGTTGCGGAGCCTTCCCCAAAACTACAGACTACAAATATGAATACAAATATTTAATTCACTTATTTTGACATGATTGATATGACATGACACAATCACAAATTATTACATCTCCTTGTATACAATACATCATGACAAAAAGCATGGTCGACATACCATGGATCCAACAAAACAATGACTAATACCTGAAACCTGCTACAAAATAAAGGGCTTTGACCCACCCTAAGGCCCTAAAACACCGTGTGATGAATATAACTTTGTCGGCTCCACGTGCTCCACTCTTCAAAGTGCGAAGTCTTTGACCCAAAACTTGGACCAAGTTGGGATGTGCCCAACAGGCCCCTGTTGGTTTGAGGGGGCTTGAACCAGGTTTAGAGTGTGTTACACACCAACAAAACACTCAACCACTAGCCCTTTCAGTAATGACCTGCAAGCAAATCGTAGTCTCACCCAAAGCGGTTATGGGAGGCTGCAGAAATAGTTTTTCGAAACTAGAGGGATATGTGTGTTGTTGCATCCATTTATTTACTTATGTTTTCTACCTTCCTACAACTTTGCACACATGAATAACTTAGCACTGATGATTATATTTATCACCTCAAATATTAGAAAGCAGTATAACATGTATTCTTTCACGTGATTTAGTAAAAAGCATGCATAACGATAATAACAACAACAAAGAATGAAAACAAAAAGATATATAATAATTCACCAAAAATTATTCTTTATTGATAATGATCTTCAATACATGCTCTTTTTTGACCTGCGCACCCAACTGCAGGTGGTCTACGTACTCAACTATAGACTCTTCCAGGCCTTCGTGCACTTAGTTGCAGAGCCTTCCCCAAAACTATAGAGTACAGATGTGAATATAGAGATTAAATTCACTTATGATGACATGACTCTATGACAAAGTGTTACATCTCCTTCTATTCATTATATCATGAAAAAATCCATGGTCGACATACCATGGATCCAACAAAACAATGACTAATACCCAAAACCCGTTACAAAATAAGGGGCTTTGACCTACCCTAAATCCCCTAAAACACCATACGATGAATATAAATTCATTAGCTCCGCGCATTCTGCTCCTCAAGATGCAGAGTCTTTGACCCAAAACTTGGACCAAGATGGGCTGCACCCAACAATAGAAGGAGAAGAAGAAGAAGAAGAGAAAGATGGAGGAGGAAATACAAAGGAAGAAGGAGGAGAACAAAAAGCAAAAGAAAAAACCCCTGAGGATCCCTCTAGATCTCAAAGTATAAGGAAATAGGGGAAACAAATAAGCCTCTCACTAGGGAACATAAAATGAGAGGTGGCTGCTACCTTGGCCACACTTATTACACCTGTCAAGACCAAGATAATGATTCCCAAGTAGAGCCCCTTGTGGTTTAAGAGGAGAAAGAGCACCAGGATCAAGTAAGGAAAACCTCAATCTCCTTCAAAAGTTCTAATAAAGATTGATGAGTCAACCAGCGAAGAAGGAGAATTGGGACCCAGTGAAGGGAAAATTGAGGAGGCCACCTCCCCTAAAGCCAAGGTTAAACAACCTTTACCACCCATAGGGAGGCCCACCACTAGAGAAGTTACATATAAGAATATCAAAGCACAACATACCCTTCTATAGGAGAAGGCAAAGGAGCTACAAGAGAAAACATGGGATCTATAGATAGAAACATAGGCGCTACAGGAGAAAACAGGGGAGCTACAAGAAAAGACAAAGCTATTATAGGAAAGAACTTATTCGCTACAAGATCAAGAGAAAGTGCGATAGGAAAGGGTAGCCACATCATAAGAGGAAGGAGTAGGTCCCCAAGGACTCTAGGAGCCTAAACAATAACCTGACCTTGGATCCTTTTATAAATTTGTGGAGGAAGGTAGGATTATACGTGAGAAACTTACAGTCTCCCTCTTATTCGAATTGGAGAAAAAGAGGGGCATAACCCATAGATGGATGAATATTGAAAAATCAAAGAAGGTAGAGGATGTGGGTCTTATGGAGGAGAAATTGGAACAAATGGGCAGAGAAATGCTTGACATAATATTAAGATAGTCAAGCATGAGAGAACAACTACAATTAGAAAATCAAAGACTAAAGGATCAACTATAGGAGAGAGAAGAACAACTTACCACCATGTCAATTTTGTTCATGGAAGCCATGCAATGCAAGAAACCATCCAAGTACTATGCCATCTTCCTCAAGGATCAATGGCTGCAATTTCAGATTAAAAAATTGCACAATATGGCTCTCTACCATTCCAATATTATAGGAAGTTCATTGAATTTTTCCAGAAGGTAAGTACCGAGGATAGAGCCAAATTGGCTTAGTTCTATATGTACAATATGATCCTCACAGACATGAACTTTTGGGACCCCAACTCAAGATTGGGAGACATGCAACTTGTGAAACTAGCCTCTTGGTTGACCCATGAAGAAACACGGGCTGAGGAAGTGAAGAGGGTGATGACCAAGGAGGAAAGTGAGCCCTTATACATCATATCAGAATTAGTGAGCCCTAAGGCTATCATCAGTGACCACAACATCATCTTCACTGATCCCCTATTGGCCCCTCGGTAAATGTAAACAAAAGAACAAGTTATCCTCCATTTCGAGGACACCTTTTGGTTGTTGAGGACTAAAAGCTTAAAGGCGTTCCAAAGGAGATGGCATTCCATGCCTCACAATTTTCAAATCATATAATATCACTCTCTTGAAAGACTAAGGAATGCAATGGAGATAACCCTAGTATACAAAAGGATCATTCAAAGATTGAAGATCAATTGGTTAGGTATCAAACTCAGTCCTCCCTTACTGTTGTGCCTACAAGAGAGAAGATATTAGGAAAAATAACAAAGGGAGTGGGCAGACACAGAAGAAAATGCATGGTTCTATCCACAAGAAGGCATACCATTTGAGATGCCTTGGGACGTCAGAGAGACCACAAGGGCCACGAATGAACTTCACATCAGTGAGTAAGTTTCTCAAAGGGTGAGAAACACCTTCAATAGGGGGGTGATTTATCTAAAAATGGAGGAGGTGTCTTTTTCCTCTTCTCAGAAATCAAACAAATAAATAAACAAGGACCATTCTGACACTTTGTAAGGTAATAAAGGGTCTTGACACAGAAAGAATTTTTTGTAATGTCTCTTCAAGTCATGAGTTATTCTTCACATGTAAACTTAAACATAAGAAACACAATATCACATAAATCATAAAGGAATCATGAAAAGCATAGCAAAATATTTGGTGATAGATTTCACCCCTCGAGGGCTACATCTCTGGGTCTACCAACATAGATAGACCGCTCCATATATTTAGTATAAAGGGAGTAAATAAAATTTTGCTAATGAAAACATATAGATATTACCCCTACAAGTTAATGTTCTCTTGAAAATAACTCTCACACAAAGCAGTAATACAAGGCATCTCCTACAAAGATCCTATACTCCAACTGAAATGAGCTTACATGAGCATATGATCACTTCAATTCCACATTGAAGAGCATAAACAAAACTTCCCTCAACATGACATAATGAGAAAAGTAAACTGAGTTGAACCCCACAAGTAAAAATTGCAGCATTAGACTTATGAAGGTGAGAAAACCCCTACAAGGCCTTCTCCATGCTCAAACACCTTCCATAACTGCTTAAAAAACCTGACTAATACATACACCCTTGGTCTTAAACCTGTAAAAAGACTCCTTAGATGTGCTCAAATCATAAATTATAGGTCACCATTGGATCCAAAATATCCAAAACCTCCTAAGTGGAATCTTCTTCAACTCCAAAACACTTAAAACTTCAAAAGGTATGGGTCTCCAAGCTCTCCAATGGGTTTTGTTGTTAACTGTCCTACAAATTGGACATACAAACTAACCGTCCTACAATTCTGCCCTATTTTTCACTAACAGAGTAACATTTTCCCACCCATCAGTCCAATTTGATAGAAAATTAAATTGTCCATTAACCCTTAAGGGTGAAAAATCAAGTCACATGGGCCCATAAGGCAGTGGGTTGGGCCTTAACGCCCACCCCCGCTGGCCTAGCCCCTTAACTATCAGGGTCTTGGTCATCTGGTGCCCACAAGGTTGAGGGTTAGGTCAATGGCCCATCCTTTCCGCTAAGGTCCTTTTCTCATGCCTAGAGTCCTGTTGTAGGTCATATGGCTAGGGGCTAGTTGCCATACGAAGCTCCTTCCATCGGTGCCCTTTTGTTTAGCTCCCACCTACGTTCATGTGGAAGGTTTGTGACCAGTGGCTGGGCCAAGGTCCTGAGCCCCACATCTTTCTGCTGTGGTTATATGGTTACGCCGTGACCGGGGCCTTGGGCTGACAACCCAACCCCTTCTCCCATTTGCACACCTATGAAAAATGCGTTCGCACCATAAAGTGTTAATAAACACCATGTAGACCGATTAGAAAGGTGTTAGGCTTGAACGATGCAGATTACAGGCTTGAACCCAGTTAAGGCTAGCTCGACCTTAACAAAATAAAATTCACTCCCGGGGTGCCACATAGCAGCCCATGATTGGGCCACATGGCACCCAACCATTGGTCCACGAAAACAAACCATCATCCAATGAAAATTCGACCATGTGCTAAATTTGGAAGTTGCCACTTGTAATTTTGTCATTTTCCCAAGGGTGCACAGTCAACTTGTTCAGTCATCGTATGGACTTCCCAGACAGCAGTCTTGTCAACAAACCTGCTAAAATTTTAGTTGTTGGGCCAAACGACCAACATGTGATAACTAGAGCATATGGTGTCAGATTGAGGTGAAACAAATGTCATTGGGTTCATAACTAAGAGCACTTCAACTTGACATTGGTTTCAAGACTTTCTAGGCACTTTCATTTCTTAGCTAAAATTTGATCACCTGATCACACCTCCCCACTAGGAACTTTTGCACTCCAAAAGTTTACTTCCATAGTAAATATAATGAGGCTGAAACTCAAAATCACCCAAAAACTCAATCCAAAATGCATACTTTTCAATTGGTTCCCTTGAAGCCCCAATCAAGGCACTTCACATATCTTCTTCGTGAAGACCTATTGTCTTGTTAAGAATCAAGCCAAAAATTCTTATCGTTGATGTAGGAACAAAATACTGATGAGTGAAATTTGAACATTCTCTTTAATATCATCTTTGCATGCCTAAAAATAACATCATCCTGAAGTTAAACTCTTGAAGACAAACTTGACTCCATCTTGGAAATCAGAAGCAACATAAACTTGCTTTACCGTCCTAACATTGAGCTTGCGCATACAAAAGTACACTGCTATGAAATTTCAATGATATAATTGGCTTTTCCTACAACAACATAGCCATCTTGTACAAACTTAAGAACAGTGAGTGTATTCACAACAAGTTTCGTATTGAATACTTGCATCAATGAGTACATGACAAACTTGTAGACAAACTTGGATGGCAAATTGTACATTCCAAAAGTCCTTGAACATGTGTACTTATAACAAGCCAATATATAACATCATGAAAACACATACTTGTTCCAAATAGTGGAAATTATTGTTCACTTTACAAAAGTACCCAAATAGGTAAAAAACAACAATTAATTACAAATTTACAAAGAAACTTTACAAACAAGTTTACACAATCTCTGCCTCTCCTAGGCTTGTGGATTCTCTTTTGCATCAACTTTGCCTTGAAGGTTTCTTTAGGATTGTTGCGAGCCCCCTTTGCCACCTCTTTCCTCCCTTGCATTCATTGCACAATCTCTTTTCCCTTCCTTGAACGAAGCTTTGGATGTAATTTCCAACATCATTCATTTCCATGCCCATGCATATTGCAGTGGATACAAAATAACTTTCTCTTTCTTGCTAACAAAGAAGTCCTCTCATGCGAAGGAGAATCATTATGCTTGCTACCTAAAATATGATCCATTCTTTTAATCATTACCATACGTTGCTCACAGACAACCACTCAATGGTCAAATGCATTATAGAAAGTACAAGAGTACATATTCCACAAGTAATCAAAATTACCATGCATTAGAAAACACACATGAGATTTATACCTATCTCTTGGGTTGCAGCTTTGACAGAGTGAAGTGGACAATGACATGTAAGGTCCCTTCAAGAATTCATCTCACTTGGGAGATAAATGAACATTGTCAGGAGTTGGTGGTGACATCTCATCCTTAGATGGTTGATGAGCCTCAAAACTGTTTAGAGAATTCTCCAAACTGCCTTTGAACATATCCAAATCCTTGATACTTTGATCTCTCCCCAACCATGATTGGATTGGTGATACCTTGGCCAGTTATGCTGAGGGATCCCCTTCATAACCCATATTGGAAAGTAGCTTCATACCAATACCTTGGGTATGTTTCTCAAATGCTGCAAAAAAGGTGTTATGCACATAAATATAATGAATTGTACTTCAAATGCTTATTACATCCTTAAACTTTCCATTCATTTTTTCAGCTTCTGGTGATGATGATGATATTGCAGATGAATCTAGCCACCCACTCTTACCAACTAAAATATTATGAGAATCTTGGGGATTCTTGAAAAATCTACATGCATCATCTTCCTCATATGGTCCACAACCACTATTTGAACCATGACCACATATTGGTTTCATTTTGGAGGTTTCTCTTGCTATCACAGGAGTGGAAATTTCAGAAACTTTTCTTCAAGCACATGATGCAACTAAAGGTGCATATGCCTCTTCTCCTCTTCATCAATCTCTATCATTCTTCTCAACTCAATGTTCTCCATATGAAGAGTCAAATTCAGCTCCTCTAGCTCTTGGAGTCTCTTCTTGCCCATTCTTGCAACTTGGTCAGACTAGGCTCTGATACCAATTTGATTTGAAAATGGAGGAGGTGTCTTTTCCCACTTCCCCAAAATAAAACGAACAAATAAACAAGGATCATTCTGATGCTTTGCAAGGTGATAATGGGTTTTGACACAAAAACATGTTTTTGCAATATCTCTTCAATTCATGAGTTAGTTTTCAGATGTAAACTTAAACATAAGAAACACAATATCACACAACTCATACATGCATCATGAAGACCATAACCAAATATTTGGTGAAAGAGTTCACCCCTCCTGGGCTACATCTCCGGGTCTGCCAACATAGCCAAAATGCTCCATATAGTCAATATAAAAGGATTACATAAATGTTTGTTGATAAAAACATGTGGCTATTACCCTTACAAGATAATGTTATCATGTAAAGAACTCTCACATAAAGCAGCAATACAAGGCATCTCCTACAAAGATCCTATACTCCAACGGAAATGAGCTTACATAGCATATGAGTACTTTAATTCCACATTGAAGAGCATAAATAAAACTTCCCTCAACATGAAATAATAAGAACAATAAACCTGAGTTGAACCCTATAAATAAAAATTGCTACAGTAGACTTCTGATGGTGAGAAAACCCCTACAAGACCTTCTCCATGCTCAAACACCTTTCAGAACTGGTTCAAAAACCTTATTGATCCATACACACTTGGTCTTCAACTTGCAAAAAGACTCCTTATATGTGCTCAAATCAGCAACTAGAAGTCACCATTGGATCTGGAATATCCAAAAACCCATAAGTGGACTCTTCTTCAACTCCAAAACACTGAAAACTCTAAAAGATATGGCTCTCCAAGCTCTCCATTGAGTTTTGTTATTAACTATACTATAAATCAGATCAATAGACTAACCATCCTACAATTCTTCCCTATTTTTCACTAACAAAGCCACATTTTCACCCTCCACTGGTGCAATTTGTTGGACAATAAAATTGTCTAGTAACCCTTAAGGGCAAAAAATCAGGCCACATGGGCCCATAAGGTCACAGGATGGGCCTTAACTCCCACCTTCATTTGCTTAAACCCTTAACTATCGGGGTCATGGTCCTGTTGAAGGCCATATTTCCTGGGACTGGTCCCCATATAGAGCTCCCTTTGTCGTTAGCCTTATGTTCAGCTCTCACCTGCGGTCGTGTGAAAGGTTGGTGACCAGGGGTTGGGCCAGGGTCCTATGCCACACACCTTTGCATCGTGTTTATATGGTTACACCGTGACTGGGGGCCAGGGCTAACAACCTGAACCCTTCTCTCATTTGCGCACCTATGAAAACATAAAAGGCTTTGGCGCCATAAGGTGTTAAGGAACACCATGTAGACCTACTAGTAAGGTGATAGTCTTGAACGATGCAGGTCGCAGGTTCAAACCTAGTTGAAGCTAGCCCATTCTTAATAAAATTTTGTTCACTCCTAGGGTGCCACATGTTAACCCATGATTGGGTCATGTTGCACCCAACCATTGGTCCACAAAAACAAGTCATCAGGCAATGAAAATTTGACCATGTGCTAAATTCAAAGGCTTTTGCTTTTTTGTATGTCATTGGCCCGAGGGTGAACATTCAACCAGCTCAGTCATCATACAAACTTCCCAATTAGCAGTCTTGTCAATAGACCTGCTAAAATTTTAGCTATTGGGCAAAATGGTCAGCACATGATAACTTAAGCATACAGTGTCAGATTGAGGTGAAACGAACGTTGTTGGATTCAGACCAATGAGCACTTCGACTTGACACTAGTTTTAGATCTTGTTGGGAACTTTAATTTTTGAGCTAAAATTTTATCACCTAATCAACGAAAATGGGTCTCATCAATAGGTATATTTTGGGGCCCAATGTGTTATCCTCCAACACTTAAATTTTCTTTCTCTCACATTAATTTACATTTCTTTGCATTAACTTGCTTAGTAAGAAGACTAAAGGGTACTTGTCATATCTCATTGCCTAATGTGGTTAATATGCAGGAAAAAGAAGCATTTTTGGAGACATTTACTATGAAAGGGCTCATTGGAGGAAAATAGAGAGAATATAGGAGGCTTTTTCACTACATTAACTCTCCAACTTGACTTGAGTCCCAAGATTCCTCACTAACAACTCAAAGTCCACTAGTAGTCGAAGAAGTCAAGTGCATGTGGAGATCTAAGGGAACTAGATCCACCAATTTTGAAATTTTGATCGGAAGTGGTCGTCCTCTCAAGGGAGCTTCCCCTTAGTCACATTTTGTATAAATAAATAGGCCTAAGGGCTTATTAGGATTGGAACTCTGGGAGCTAGGAATATCTATTGAAGAAAAGGTACTAGAGATTGTTATCTCCATTTTCAAATTATGTATTTTAACTCTATTTTTTTGTAATAAATGGTCTTTTGTTGGTCTACATCTTAGTCAACCTAGGAGGGTTGAAAACCTTAGGCTAGGGCCCAACCCAAAGGCTTTAGTCCTTCTCATTTATTTTTCCTGTTTTCTTGTTAAAAATGTTATATTTATTTTGTTGTGTAAGTAGGAATTAGATTGGAAAACTTGTAGTTATAGGTCTGATCACCACCTCTCTTGTCGGGAGTGTGGTTGAAGAGTCTACAACAACAAGCCAAAAATATGTATTTATGATTCCTTGAAAATTCCTAGGCTTTGATTTGAATTTATTTTTCATGCTTGGTTTCTACACCTTAGAAGTTAATATCCTGATTTGGAAAATGGATTACATGCATGTTGTAGGAAAGAATAGATCTTGAAGAAATAAAACTCAACTCATCCTTTCCACTTTCGTTAATTTTTCTGCAATATGGATCATTAGATGTATGTTTATGGTTGTTACTTTGTTGGGGCCTCCAGTGAAATGAAAGGGTTGGCACACTCATCCACATCCATTTTTTCAATACCATCATCCTACTGGACACCTCATATTTCTCTCAATTGTTGCCATCGATATGATCTTTTTAGGGTCAATTAAGGACAACGCCAACATGGATTTTTGTGCAAGATGGGCCTCTAAGGAGTGCTAAGATTGGAAAAAGGTGTCACACATCCTTCATCCATCCCCATAAACCTTACTCCACCTTTAGAACACATTACATTCCCTTAGAAAGCTCTCAGACCCAATATTGTCGCAAAACAGGGCAATCCTAGCAAAATAGGGTTTCCTGTAGAAACCTATAGTAGTCTAGTAGCATAGCCCAAAAACAACCAAATTTTCTCTAGGATCTTGATTTTTTCATTTTGAGATTGAATAATGATCCCTAGCCTATGAATCCATGATTTGTGAGACCCAGCTGGAAGCACAAGACAACAAATAGAGTTAGGACGAAGAATTTCACATTTGAATCACAACGAGTATTATCTTATGCAGTGAGTAAATACCCTTTTGTTAAGGTTAAATTCATCTTACACTTGGTGACATGAAGGGAAATTGTTCAATTCAAGTAGATTAGACTTAGTTTTCTAATTTCCTACTTATGTGTTGTACATTGAATTTCTTATTTCCAAACAATTTGCAATTAGATTAATCATTTACATTCTATAAGTAGAATGTTGATTTGACTCATTTTCAAGTAGATTAACATGGTTTATTTCTGTAGTTAGTGTAGTATTTCCCTTTCCTGCAATTAAAATTAGTCTCCACATCTAAAGTATGGCACTTTCATCCTTGCAATTAGGTTAATGCTCCTTTCCTTGCCCTTAGGGTATGGTTTTTCTTTTCATAGAAATTATCTTTGTAGTTAGTTGAAGGAGTGGTCTCTACATGCCTTGATCTGATCCAATGACTGAGGGTGACATGAGTAGAAATTGACCTACTATGCATATATGATTGCGACCTCTAATTTTGTGCAAACCATAGATTGATAATTCACGTTGAGGGTCTTGGGAGTTGCAACATCCATGATGCCATACTGCGACTCATCATGCATATTATACACACATTCTAAAGATTGCTCACTTTAAGGCTCTGCAGACAATGACTATGCAGGAAATTTAGATGATCGCAAAAGCACCTCATGGTATGATTTTCGCCTAGGAACTAATATTATCTCATGGGCATCTAAGAAACAACCCATGATTTCAATATCTTCTGTAGAGGAAGAGTATGTAGCTACAACTTCAGTAGCTTGTCAAAGAATGTGGCTAAGAAGACTATTGAAGGATCTTTCAAATGTTCAAAAGGAGCCAAATCCTATTTTTTGTGATAAGAACTTTGTTATTTGATCTAAAATTAAAATTGAAGGTTTCTTGAAAAAGTTTGCAAGCTACTTTATGTGCTGTAGGAAATGGATCGAAATTGCAAAAACACATAAACTTTAAAATTTAGTTAAGTTTTGGTGATTTAATCATAGAAAAATAGACAACATGCAACATTACAAAACAATGATTTGATGACAAAGTTCACCCCTCCTAGGCTACATATCCGGGTCCATCTCCCAATGTTAGCCCTTTTTATTATATGCTCAAAATGTCAATTACATCAACAAACAATGCTCAAATCACAAAGATAAATTTTCCATTGTGTCTAGAATACCCAAAAACCCCTTTGTAGGCTCTTCTTTAAGCTCAAAAAGGCTAAAACTCGGCAAAATAGGCCTACTTTTTCCTTTATCTGCTATATGTCTTGCAAAATTACCAAACTACAAAAACAAGCAATGAATCTCCTCTTTGGTAGAACCGCTAGGTGACAATTTGGTGTAGGAGTGACAAATATTCTGCCAAAAATTGTACAATTTTTTGAACACTTTGTTGGGAACCACGACCCCAACTTCTGCCCCTTCTTATGGTCAAATGGAAACCCAAATCACAAGGGGCATGAGCTAGAGGCCACACTCTCGCCAACCATTCCTCTCCTGGTCATGTGCTTTTTAATATGACTGTTGTGCTGAGGCACTGGTAGGGTGCCACATGACCCGCCCCTCTGCACCATATGTTGTTGGCTATGTGATGTGTGTTGGGGATTGGGTGTTGGGATAAATTATTGCCCCCTCCACCTTTCTTCCATGGTCATATACAATGAAAAACCACCAACGTTGTATTTTAAATATAAACGACCCACCATACAATACAAGAACCAACACGTGGTCCAACTGTTATATGGTCAGTTTTCTCACCAGAAGTCTCAGGGTCGAACCCCGTGAAGGTTGGTTAGTCTGTTAACAATTTTTTTCAAGAATCATGAGGACCATGAAGCGCCTTTCCATTGAGCCACGTGGTGCCTCCTGATTGGATAATCTAAAACTCACGAACCAATGAAATTCTGCCAACTAGACCTATATGACCATGCCACGTGTCAGTACGGGATTGGTTCGTCTAACATCTGCACTGCCCAGTTAGCCTATTGACATCAATGCAATGTCACTATACAACCTTCCCAGTCAATAGCCCAATCAACCCTGCAAGCTGAATTTTTAGCTGTTTCCCAAAACTTTTAGAACATGATAACTTTCACATACGATATTGCATTGAAACGATTCAAGCATTGTTGGAATTAGAACGATGAGTTCTACGATTTGGCGTTTGAGAGATTTTGAACACTTTGATTTTTGAGGATATTTTTGATTCCCTGGATCATTCCTCCCCACTCGAAATGTTTGGACCACCAAAAGTCTATTTCTATTGAGAAAGTATGTGAGGGTACAACTCCCTCACTGTTTCGATCTCAATCCACCTTTCTTTACTTGGATTGTTACCTTTGAGCCCCACCCGAAGATACTCCACATTGCCTCTCCATGAAGTCCTTATTCTCCTATAAATAATTGAGTCGTATTGAAACTCATCTAAATATTTAGGAGAAAAATCTTCAAAAGATGTAACCTAAACATTCTCCCGATGATCATGAATCATAGGAGGCTCATACAATCTCAATTTTTGACATTCACAATAGAATAAATTTGCATGTAAGGTGGTAAATCTAATTGGAAAGCATTGTTACCAATATTCTCCAAGATTTTGGAAGGACCATATCTGATTGGATTGATATTTTCACCTTCACCTTTAAGTCTTTCCTTGATGATGTATGACCAAACTTGATCTCCCACATGGAAATCATGATCAACCCAATGCTTGTCATGTCTTGCTTTTTACTGGGATTTTCTTTATCAAACTTCTGTTATACTCTTTGATGCATTATATTAATTTGTTTAATGAAATGTTTGGCTTTTTCCACATCAAAAATATGTCTATCTACTGCATAATCTTTACCAAACATGAAATCCAAAGGAGACTTTGGAAAATATACCAAACAAGCTTCAAATGGAGATACTTGCGTAGATGAGTGCTTGGCACGATTGTAGGCATGTAGCTTGATGCAAATGGAAATTGGCTTCTACCCATGGTATTCATCGACCCATGGTATTTATCCACTCATGGAATATACCCATGGTATTGTAAGTGGAATTCACCCATGTTATTCATCCACCCATGGAATTTAGCTGTTGTATTGTAAGAAAGTTTGTGACTAGAGATAGTCCAAGTCTTCAACATGATTACCCTGTCTCAAAGTTGCATGAACATCTTTAAAACCATCATCTTGAGAATATTGTTCAATATAAATTTCATGCATTATTGAGTTATGCTTAAGAATGATTGATGCATTAACAATAGACCTTGATAACATATGAACAACTTTGTTGTATATATATTTCTTATACCTGATTACCAAATGAAATTGTTGTAGGAATCCCATCCACCTGAAATGTCTAGCTTATTGTAGCTTGGTTTGTGATTTTAAATATTGCAAAGGTTGATGGTAAATATGAATAATTGTTTATTTTGCCGTAAAATAGTGCTTCCATTTATTCACGCTTTGTACCAAAGAATACAACTCTTTATCATAAGTTGGATTGTTAATTACTTCATTGGTAAATGTTTCAGAATGATAACAAATAGGCTTACCATGTTGCATGAAAACTGCTCCCATAGCATAATCACTTGCATAGGTTTGAATCTCAAATGGCTAATTAAGATATGGAAGTGCTAGAACTAATGTTATACTTATTTTATCTTTCGATGTGTTGAAGGATTTATGTTTCTTGCCTATCCACGAAAAGATCTTTTTCACAATTGTCAAAGCATGTAATGTTGCTACAATGAGTGAGAAGTTAGCTATAATTTTTTTCCAATATCAGGTTGCTCCTAAAAAGCTTTTAACTTCTATTAAATTGTTGGGTTTAGGCCAATTCATAATGAATTCAACTTTTGAGGGATCATTCTTCAATTCACCATCTCCTACAATATGACCCAAATAAACCAAAATGGTTTTCCCAAATTCACACTTAGACATATTCAAATACAACTTCTCTTTCTTCAAGACATCTAAAACTTGTTTCACATGCTTGAAATGCTCTTCACAACTCTTACTGAAAAATCAGAATATCATCTAAGTAAAAAAAGACAAAATCATTAAGGAATGGTTTCAACACATCATTCATAAATCTCATTAATGTTTTCGGTGCATTGCAAAGCCCAAACAACATAACAAACCATTCAAGAAAACCTTGTTTTGTCTTGAAAGCAATTTTTCAAATATCATCTTTAGCAATCCTTATATGATGATAAGTGCTTCTCAAATATAACTTAGTAAATTAAACAACATCCTTTTACTAGTATAGAAAATCATCAATAAGAGGAAGAGGATAGTTATTCTTTACCGTAATCTTGTTTAAAGCTCTAAAATCCACACATATGTGCCATGTACCATCCTTCTTTGGAACCAAGACAATAAGAGACCCACAACGATATGTGCTAGGCCTCATGACCCCTTTGTCAAGAAGCTCTTGAGTTTACTTCTTGATTTCTGCATTGTCCAAAACTGACATTCTATACATGCCAATATTTGGAAGTGGTGAATCCTTTTGTAAGTGAATCTCATGTTGGATTCATCTCTTAGAAGGAAACCCTTCAGGTTCATGAAACATCTTGTCATAAGGGTTAACAACTTCAAATGAGTTTCTTGAACACATACTTCATCTAGATTGGTGGTATTGAACATAGGTATAATATGTCTCAAATAACTATGTAATCCACCTATGTATTTAAGGAGGATGTCTTGTGAAGACAAATCAACACCCAAGATTAAATCTCTTCTTCTAAATTATTGTGTGTCAATTTGGACACTCTGACCTTTAGCTTGTCTAAAATTTTGCCAATCCATAATTGTTTTTTGCATATAAGCTAATGGATAAAATTTACTTCTTAATGCAACTATAAAATCATTCCAAGAAGAGATAATTTTACCACTTTGCTTGGAATCTTCTTGAATTTTGGCCTACCACCAGATGAGGACTTCACTTTCCAAACAAACAGAAGCAAGTTGGATTTTTGTAACATCATCCTTGATATTTTGAATCCTACAATAGACTTCAATTTGACAAATCGAGTTATCCAACTTTTCAACATTTAGTTCCCCAGTACATACGAAATTCAAACTTGGCATCAAGCTTAATAAAAGGAGACTTAGCATGTCCTTTTGGATATCTAGGAGGAGTATGTCTAGGTGTTGAAGGAGGTGAAGAAGGAGGTGAGTATGGAAGTGAAGATGGAGGTGAAGGAGGAGGTGGAGGTGGAGGATTTCTCCCCTCAACACAATTACCTTTTTGTTGATTATAACTTTCTCCTTGCAACCTTGATATCCTTTCATTATACAACACTTTCACCATCTTGAACATATCATAGAAATCCTTTCTAAAAGCTCTCTCATCCTTAGACATCAACTCCTATCCTTCTTCATGTGCCATGACTAGTGGAGCTTTTGGAGTTTGAGACCTCCCTGAACCAATTTGAGGGTTTGCCTCTTCAAGTACTCCTTCTTATCTTCTCAACTTAGATCTTGTAATCATTCAAAAACACTTGTAAAAAAAGTCAAACCTTCAAAAAAACCATGCTTGGAGAACAAAGTAATATGAAATTCAAATTGAAGGTTTCTTGAAAAAGTTTGCAAGATAGTTTATGTCTTGTGGGCAATGGATCAAAATTACAAAAGCGCATAATCTTTAAAATTTTAGTTAAGTTTTGCATATTTAACTAGAGAAAAATAGACAATTGGTAGCATCACAAAACAATAATTTGATGATGGAGTTCACCTCTCCTAGTCTACATCTTTGTGTCTATCTTCTAATGTTGGCCCTTTATATTATATTCACAAAATTTCAATTACACCAACATACAATACTCAAATAAAAAACATAATGTTGCCTTTGTGTCCAGAACACCACAAAATCCTTGTGTAGGCTCTTCTCGGGCTCAAAAATGCTGAAAATGGCTAAGTTATGCCTTCTTATTCATTTGTATGCTATGTCTCCTACAAAATGACTAAATTGGAAAAACAAACAATGAATCTCCTCTTTGGAAAAACCATTAGGAAAAAAATAGGTGCGGGAGTGGTGGAAATTCCGCCGAAAATTGTGCAATTTGTTGAACAGTTAGTTAGGAACCATGGCCCCAACATCCTCTCCTTTTTATGGTCCTGTGGAAATCAAAATTATCTAGAGCGTGTTCTAGAGGCCACACGCTTGCCAACTCTTCCACTCTTGGTCACATGCTATTTAATATGACTATTGGGCTGGGGCGCGGGATGGGTGCCACAGGCCTTGCCCCTTTGCACCATATGTCGTTGGTTACTTGTTGTGTGTTGGGGATCATGGGTTGTACTAACCTCCCACCCCCTCTTCCTTTCTATCGTGGTCATATACAATGCCATGTAACTCATACCCTCCCAAACACCCCCCACACCCCCCCAGCCATCCTCCCAAATCGCTCCTCTGTTGTATTTTAAATATAAGCAGCCCACCATACAATATAAGAACCAAAGTGTGGTCCAACAGTTCAACATTCAGTTTTCTCATAAGATGTCTCGGGGTTTAACCCCACTAAGGCTAGTCATTCTGTTAAAAGGGTTTTGCATGAATCCAAAGGGCCACATGGTAACCTCTCGTTGGGCCACATGGCACCTCCTGATTAGCTAATCTGAAACTCACTAACCAATGAAATTACACCAACTACACATGTATGTCCATGCCACATGTCAGCATGAGATTGGCCCATTTGACATCCATACTACTTAGTTAACCTATTGACATCAACACCACGTCACGTTACGACCTTCCTATTCAGCATCCTAATCAACCTTGCTATTGAAATATGGCAACAAGAATATTCCAATTTAATTTGTCCTTGAATTAAATTGTGAATTAAAATAGAATTTAGTCTTAACAACTACTTGGAAATAATTAATTAATTTATTTTAAATTAATTAGTTGGAGAAATTCAAGTTAGAAGTCTTTCTGAAGTCATGCAATAGTTGTCCCTTAAATTAAGGAGATAAGATTGAGTTATATTTGAGTTGTAATTAGTTAACTCAATTTACTGAGTTAAGTCTAGTTATATTAGTTCCAAACTATTTTAGGAACTAATAGTGAGTTAACAGTCAATTGATGCATTAATGCACTCAACTAGTGCTACTCCAGTTAACTAAAGATTCCCTCATCAAAAACTCATGCATGTCTATTCTGAGAAAGACCCAGTTGAGATAAATGTCCAAGGACAGTGTATTATCAGTTGCATGTGTTTTGTCATGGAGAAAACTCATGCTTGCAGTCAAGGATTTATCCTTGAGGATTGCGCAGTTTTGAAGGATGGGTTTTCCACTTGGTAAAGGTAAATCATCCACAAGGAACAACGCAAGGAAGTAGGAGCTTGGAGGGCAGAGAGGATGGCTGGAGAGAAACCAAGATTCTTGTGAGCATCTATGAGGATTGTACTGAGAGCAGGATAGCTGTGAGAGCTAAGGCCTTGTATAATTCCTATGTATTTCCACCATGTATGATAATACAATAGTGTTGGGTTTTAAGCTTAGGCTTTCCCCAAAGTATTTTCATGTTTATTCTGCCATTGATTCTTCTTCTTCTGGTTATATTATTCAGCTCGATCTTTAAGCTTCCACAAATTATAGTAGAAGTAGGTTATAGTATTCTCCTTTGATTTATATTGCATTATCGGGTTAACCTATCATAGATTTTCTACATGGTATCAAAGCTGTGAACAGTATACTAAGAAGAGAATTCAAAGTTTGAAGTTCGGGGTTGCAGGTGCAAATCGAATTCATATCATACTTCAAGGTTGGCCAATGGCGTTCTATGGCTTGAGACTCGAGTATGCCTTGGAAGGTAGCTCGAATTACATAGCATGGAAAGATAGAATGGAGGCTGTATTAGAAGACAATGGCTTGAAGGAATTCATTGATCAAGAAATCCCAAAGCCAGCTTCAACTAATGCACAAGAGTTGGTTGAGTGGAAGAAGTGTGTGGCAAAGGTGAGATAGATCAACCTTGAGTTAGTTCGAGACCATATTGTCTCCACTCTCCATGGGAAGGATACTCCATTTTCAATGTGGAAGACATTGAAGGACATCTACCAAAATAGTAGCGACCAGAGGAAAATGACGCTCAGGGATAAGCTTTGAAGAATCAAGATGGAGAAGGGTGATACCATTTCACATATTTGAACAAGCTCACCACCTGTAAAGATGAGTTTGGCAGTGTGGGAATAACTACTACCGATGATGATATGGTGAGCCTCACTCTCCTTGACCTTCCAAAAAGTTGGAATAGCTACCAAGACTCTGTGAATGGAAGAGAGAAACTATCAGATTGGGAACGACTGTGGTCAGATCTTATGTAGGAGGAGATCAGCAGGAGCACATGATATGGTTCTCCATCCAAGAATGATGATGAAGAAAATCTGTCCTTAGCAAGTAAGGCAAGGAAAGGGAAGGGGAAGGCTTCCCATTTCAAATCAAATTCTTCTCATGGAGGGAAGAAGGGTGACATGTCTAAAGTAAGATGCCTTAATTATCACAATATGGGACATTATGAAACTAATTGCCCATTGAAGAAGTCCAAGAGCGAATCCTCGGAAGGATTGGATGGTGAGGCATTAGCCTCTCAGTTTGAAATGGACTTTACCCTCATCGCATGCATGGTGTCATCAATGATGGGGTGTGTCTAGTATCTTGACAGTGGAACCTCATTCCACATGACCGGTGATAAAAATTTATTCAGTGCCTTGGAGGAGAAAGACCTCAAGATGCATATAGAGATGGATGATGACGAAAGGTATAGTGTTTCAGGAGTGGGCACAGTTGCTTTTCAGAGGGAGCATGGAGCTCCTCTTAACTTGACAGATATGATGTATGTTCCTGGACTGAAGAAGAACTTGGTATCGGTTGCGATGTTGGAGGACAAAGGCTACGATGTTGTCTTCAGTAAAGGAAAGGTGTTCCTAAGACACATAGGCACGGGTCAGACCAAGAGGATAGGGATTCGAGTGAGGAATCTCTATAAACTAGAGGTAGATGATTGTGCAGCATTGAATATGAAAGCATAATTGGTGCAAAGCCAATACATTAGTGAGTTGTGGCATAGGTGGTTAGGCCATTTGCATCATGGGGCTCTGAAGATAATGCAGTAGATATCTACAAGAATTCCCAAAGGTAAACTTGAGCAAGTTGACACATGCAAAGGTTGTACCTTGGGAAAGTACACCAAGTCTTCCTTTCACGATCGAGACAGTCGAGTAGAGGTTATCTTAGAGAGTTCATACTGATTTGTGTGGACCATTCTCAATGGCATCTATAGCAAAGCAAAGGTATTATGTGATTTTCATTGATGACTATTCTCATAAATGTTGAACTTATTTCATGCAGAAGAAGGACCAAACCTTCACAAAGTTTTGTGAGTTCAAAGCTTTGGTCGAGAAAGATTCAGGGAAGAAGATCAAGGCCTTGAGAAGCGACAACAATGGAGAATATGTCTCTCAAGGGTTTAAGGACTTCTGTGTAGCGGAAGGAATTAAACAAGAGTTGATGGCACCTCATAACCCACAACAAAATGGGGTGTCGAGAGGAAGAACAAAACTATTGTAGTGGCAGCACGAGAAATGCTGCATGACCAAGGTCTACCACTTCACTTATGGGCTGAGGCATGTAACACAGTGGTCTATTTGCAGAATAGAAGCCTGAATTGCATACCTGGAATGAAGACACCAGAGGAAGCTTTCTTCGGTAAGAGACCAGATGTGGGTCACTTCAGGATATTTGGCTCATCGTTATATTTCCATTTGACAAAGGATGCACAGAAGAAGCTTGAGATGACAGCAGAGTGGGGGATATTTGTGGGGTACATTGATACACCTAAAAACTATTTGGTGTACTTGCCTACCAGTCGGAGGAAAATGGTTCGCAAAGATCTCAAGTTTGATGATCAGAAGGCCATGTGAGTTTCCCTTGAGAGGGAGCTCCCACTACAGGCTGTGGAGGAACTGTTGGTTCCTAATGAGGAGGAGCCTCAGTCTGATGCAGATCAGCCACATGCAGAGGTTCTAGGAGTGGAGACATCCACTCAAGTAGAGTCTTCTAGAGATGGACGGAAGCGCACAAGATAATCTGACAGATTGTTGAAGGATGTGAGAGAGAATGTGGGAGCACCATCTTCTCAGCATATATAGAGGAGGTCGCCTGAGAGGTATACTGGATACATGGCCCTTGCTGGGGAATGTGTTGAGACCGAGCCATCTTCCTTTGTGGAAGCAGTGCAACAGTCGATTTGGGTTGATGCTATGGTGGAGGAGTATGACTCCATAGTTTGTAACAATGTTTAAGGCGTGGTTCCAAGACTGGAGAACAAGTAAGTTGTGAGTTCCCATTGGCTTTACAAGGTAAAGCAAGGTACTGATGGTAGTATGGAGAAGCATAAGGCAAGATTTGTTGCTCGTGGCTTTTTACAGGTCAAGAGGATCATGTTGCTGCAGTATATTTCGATAGAGGAGCAAGATGCTGACATTTTGACAAAGGCATTGTCAAAGTGTAAATTCAAGATCCATAGAGACAGGATTGGGGTGGTAGATAATCCCTTTCTTGTTGAGAGTGAGTGTTGAAATATGGCAACAAGAATATTCCAATTTAATTTGTCCTTGAATTAAATTATGAATTAAAATCGAATTTAGTCTTAATAGCTACTTGGAAATAATTAATTAATTTATTTTAAATTAATTAGTTGGAGAAATTCAAGTTAGAAGTCTTTCTGAAGTCATGCAAGAGTTATCTCTTAAATTAAGGAGATAAAATTGAGTGATATTTGAGTTGTAATTAGTTAACTCAGTTTACTGAGTTAAGTCCAGTTAAATTAGTTCCAAACTGTTTGAGGAACTAATAGTGAGTTAAAAGTCAGTTGATGCATTAATGCACTCAACTAGTGCTACTCCATTTAACTGAAGATTCCCTCATCATAAACTCATGTATGTCTATTCTGAGAAAGACCCGGTTGAGATAAATGTCCAAGGACAATGTACTATAAGTTGCATGTGTTTTCTCATGGATAAAACTCATGCATGCAGTCAAGGATTTATCCTTGCGGATTGCATAGTTTTGAAGGATGGGTTTTCCACTTGGAAAAGGTAAATCATCCACAAGGAACAACGCAAGGAAATAGGAGCTTGGAGGGTAGAGAGGAAGGCTGGAGAGAAGCCAATATTTCCTGTGAGAATCTGTGAGGATTGTACTAAGAGCTGGCTAGCTGTGAGAGCTAAGGCTTTGTATAATTCCTATGTATTTCCAAAATGTAAGATAATACAACAGTGTGGGGTTTTTAGCTGAGGCTTTCCCCAAAGTATTTTCATGTTTATTGTGCCATTGGTTCTTCTTCTTCTGGTTATATTGTTTAGCTTGATCTTTAAGCTTTCACAAATTGATAGTAGAAGTAGGTTATAATATTCTCCTTTGATTTATATTGCATTATCGGGTTAACCTATCACAGATTTTCTACACTTGCAAGTTGACTTTTAGTTGTTTGCCAAAAACTTCAAAACACAATAAATTTCACGGTGTAATACTGAGACAATTTAAGTGTCGTTGGAATTAGAATGATGAGATATATGATTTGGCACCAATTTGAGGAGATTTTGAGCACTTCTTTTGAGCATATTTTTGATCCCCTGGATCAGTATTTCTTTATCCAAATCATGTCTTTCACAAAAAGAGAAAGCATATTAACACACACTTTCATTCCATTCATGAGCTTGTCAATGATGGAGATATATTAATTGATTTTTGTGGATCGAGATATCAACGTGAAAATATTTTAACAAAAACATTGGGCAAGTTTGTATTTGAATTTCAAAGTGAGCACTTGGTCATTGTAAGTGGAAATGATTCTTACAATTGAGATCAGGAGGGGGTGTTAAGATAATTAATCTCATTGGTTGCTAAGTGTCATAGTCAGTTTATATTATGTTCAGTTAGTTGAGTTTTAGTTAGGACTTTCTCTAGTTATTAATTTCCATTTGTTTTCCTTATCTCCTATGTAGTTTATTTAACTGATTTTGAATGATGAGAAGAGTTGTTTGCTCCATTACCAATTTTGAATCTATACTTTGGGTATTTTTGTCTCTGTATTCTTTGTCAGGTCATTTCTGTTAAGGTGGATATGAGAATTATTAACTCCATTACTAATTCACCATTTCATGGTAATGTATGTTATCTATTTAGTGGTTCAAGTGATCATTTTAATGAAATTTTTCGATGGTCGAGATGATCATCCAACTACTGCAAGTTCAATCACTTCAACTAAGATGATAGACTATCAGACTGCCAAAAGTAATACACTGAAAATTAGATAGTGATAAAAACATTTGTGAGAAGTCAAAGAATCATTTCTAGATGAATAGTCTGCATAAGAAACAATATTTTGATGTCCATATTTTTGCAATAATTTGGACCATATGAATATGAGGAAGATACATGCAATAAAGTACATGTAAACAAATTTTATTTCTAATGAAAACTGGTTCATTTTTTCTTATTGAAAAAAGGTTAAATCATTGCAACCACCAACCTTCCATTTTCAAAATCGAATCTCAGTACTCGTGTGTCAGATTTTTAAGCTCACGGTTTGTCTACCAAAGACCTTGTTCACTCTCGAGTTTTAGGTATAAAAAATGTTGGCAATGAAATTTGATATATAGGTGTTGGATTTTGATATGCACTTGATTTAAAATGGGGATTTCTCATTGATAATTTACTGTTGTTCTTTTCGAAAAAATCTTATTTGTTTTACAGTTGGAAGGTGTTTCCTCAAGGATGGGAGAGGCCCCAAATCCTTGTTGTCAGCCTTGGGATTTGGGATTCATTCTCCCATATTATATGCACATACATGAAAGGAAGGTTAATGCCAATGCTGGTGCATTTTTAACTTTCGAACTCGTGGTTTCTTTCATTGAATGGTTTATTATTAATTTTTAACTAATTTATTTTCAATTTTCTTTATTATTAATTTTAACTAAGTTATTTTCACTTTTCTATGTTGTGGAGGTATGAAATAAGTTTTTTTGAAAATAATTCTTAAGATATGAATGCGGACAAAGTTTTAGATAATTATAAGAAACAATTGTGTGTAATACAAGGCATCTCCTACAAAGATCCTATACTCTAATTGAAATGATCTTACATGAGCATATGAGAACTTCAATTCCACATTGAAGAGCATAAACAAAACTTCCCTCAACATGAAATAATGAGAAAAGTAAACATGAGATGAACCCTACATGTAACATTATTGCAGTAGACTTATGAAGGTGAGAAAACACCTACAAGATCTTCTCCATGCTTAGACATCTTGCATAACTCCTTCAAAAACCTGATTGATCCATACTCCCTTGGTCTTCAACCTAAAAAAAACCTCCTTAGATGTGCTCAAATCAACAATTAGAGGTTACCATTGGATCTAGAATATCCAAAACCCCTAAGTGGCCTCTTCTTCAGCTCCAAATCACTGGAAAATCCAAAATATATGGGTCTCCAAGCTCTCCATTGAGTTTTGTTGTTAATTGTCCTACAAATTGGATATACAAAATAAACGTCCTACAATTCTAGCCTATTTTTCGCCAACGGAGCAAAATTTTGTCCCCTGTCAGTGAAATTTGTTGGACAATTGAATTGTGCAATAACCCTTAAGGGTGAAAAATTAGTCCACATGGGCCCATAAGACCATGGGTTGGGCCTTAACACCATCCCCCATTGGCCTAGCCCATTAACTTTTAGTGTCATGGTCATCTAGTGCCCACGAGGTTGAGGGTCAGGCCAATGATCCACCTTTTCCGTCGGGTTCCTTTTCTTCGCGCCTAGGGTCCTGTTTCAAGCCATATGGCCTGGGGCTGGTCCCCATACAGAGCTCCCTCTATTGGTACCCGTCTATTCAATTACCGCTTGTGGTCGTGTAGAAGGTTGGTGACCAGCAGCTAGGCCAAGGTCCTAAGCCCCACACCTTTGCATTGTGGCTATATGGTTACACTATGACCAGGGGTCGAGGTTGACAACTGAGTCCCTTCTCCCCTTTTCTTGCCTATGAAAACATAAAAGGAATTGGTGCCATATGGTGTTAAGAAACACCATGTAGACCAACTAGTAAGGAATTAGTCTTGAACGATGTAGGTCATAGGTTCGAAATTGGTTGAGGCTAGCACAACCTTAGCAAAATTTTGTTCACTCCTAGGGTGCCACGTGGTAGCACATCATTGGGCCACAT
Organism: Pinus tabuliformis; assembly: GCA_031772625.1. Taxonomy (NCBI): domain Eukaryota; kingdom Viridiplantae; phylum Streptophyta; class Pinopsida; order Pinales; family Pinaceae; genus Pinus; species Pinus tabuliformis. The sequence continues at coordinate 1,491,343,684 of CM062819.1, read as the reverse complement.
GGCACCCAACCATTGGTCCACCAAAACAAACCATTAGCCAATGAAAAATCAACCATGTGCTAAATTCAGAAGTTGCCAATTGTTAGTATGTCATTGGCCTGAGGGTGCATAGTTAACCTGTTGAGTCATCATATGGAATTCCCAGTCAGTAGTCCTATCAATAGACCTGCTAAACTTTTAGTTGTTGGGCCAAATAGTGAGAATGCGATAACTTGAGGATACAGTGTTGGATTGAGGTGAAATGAACATCGTTGGATTCATAACGATGAGAACTTCGACTTGACGTTGGTTTTAAGACTTTTTGGGCACTTTATTTTTTGAACTAAGATTTGATCACCTGATCACACCTCCCCACCAGGAACTTTTTCACTCCAAAAGTTTACTTCCATAGTAAATATAATGAGGCTGAAACTCAAAATCACCAAAAAACTCAATCCAAAATGCTTACTTTTCAATTGGTTCCCTTCAAGCCCCAATCAAGGCACTTCACCTATCTTCTTCATGAAGACCTATTGTCCTATTAAGAATCGAGCCAAAAATTCTTATCGTTAATGCAAGAACAAAATATTGATGAGTGAAATGTGAACATTCTCTTTAATCTCATCTTTGCATGACTGAAAACAAATTCATTTTGAAGTTAAAGTGTTGAAGACAAAATTGACTCCATCTATGAAATTAGAAGCAACATAAACTTGCTTTATCATCCTCAAATTGAGCTTGTACATAAAATGTAAACTTCTGCAAAATTTCAATGGGATAATTGGCTTTACCTACAACAACAGAGTGATCTTGTACAATCTTAAAAACAAAGAGTCTATTCACAATAATTTTCATATCGAATACTTGCATCGGTGAGTACATCAAAAACTTGTAGACAAACTTGGATGACAACTTGTACATTTCAAAATTCCTTGAACATGTGGACTTATAACAAGCCAATACATAACATCAATTAAAACATATACTTGTTTCACATAGTGAAAACTATTGTTCACTTTACAAAAGTACCCAAATAGGTAAACAATAACAAATAATTACAAATTTACAAAGCAACTTTACAAACAAGTCTACCAAATCTCTACCTCTCCTAGGCTTATGGGTTCTCTTTTGCATCAGCCTTTCCTTGAAGGTTACTTTAGGACTGCTACGAGTCCTCTTTTCCATCTGATCTGAATGGAAAATGGCATCAACCCATGGTATTCATCCACCCATGGAATTTACCCATGGTATTGTAAGCGGCATCCACCCATGGTATTGTAAGTGACATCCACCCATGGTATTCAGGCACCCATGGTATTTGTCCATGGTATTATGACATCCACCCATGGTATTCATTCACCCATGGAATTGACCCATGGTATTGTGACATCCACCCATGGTATTCATTCACCCATGAAATTGACTCGTGGTATTGCGACATCCACCCATGGTATTAATTCACCCATGGAATTGACCATGGTATTGTAGCTGAAAAACACTATAAGGAACAAGTCGCATTTTGTAAAAGGACAGTTTGTTTGCCACAATGTAGATCTTACAGTTATTCTCTGTTTTAATAAAAAAATTATTTTTGGTTTTGTTTATTGGACATTCTCCTCTTTTTCTTCTGGCATTTCAATTTTTCAGATCTTGTGGGTCTCTCCCCCAAAATCGATTTCAATTTTTTAGATCTTGGCCCCCAATATCTAAAAAATTGAAATGGATTTTGGGGCAGAGGCCCCCAAGATCTGAAAAATTGAAATGCCAGAAGAAAAATAGGAGAATGTCCAATAAACAAAACCACAAAGAGTTTTTTTATTAAAACATAGAATAATTGTAAGAGCTACATTGTGGCAGACAAACTATCCTTTGACAAAATGCACCTTGTTACTTATAGTAATTTTCAGCTACAATACCACAGGTCAATTCCATGGGTGAATGAATACCATGGGTGGATGTCACAATACCACGAGTCAATTCCATGGGTGAATGAATACCATGGGTGGATGTCACAATACCACGAGTCAATTAAATGGGTGAATGAATACCGTGGGTGGATGTCACAATACCATGGAAAAATACCATGGGTGAATGAATACCATGGGTGGATGTCACTTACAATACCATGGGTGGATGCCACTTACAATACCATGGGTAAATTCCATGGGTGGATGAATAACATGGGTGCATGAATACCATGGATTGATGCCATTTTCCATTCGGATCACCAGCTCTTGCTTCCTTTGAATTAGGTTACGCAATATCTTTTCCCTTCTTTGAAAAATGCTTTGGATGTAATTTCTAACATCGTTCATTGTCATGCCCATGCATCTTGCGATGGGTACAAAAGAAATTTCTCTTGCTTTCTAGAAAAGAAGTCCTCTCATGTGAAGGAGAATCATTATGATTGATACCTAGAATATGATCCATTCTTTTAACCATTACCATGTGTTACTTATAGAAATCCACAAAATGATGAAATGCATCACAAAAAGTACAAGGGTACATATTCCACAAGTAGTAAAAATTACCACGCATTGGAAAATACCCATGATATTTATACCTGTCTCTTAGGATGCAACTTTGATGGAGTGGAGTGGACGGTGACATGAAAGGTCCCTTCAAGCATTCATCTCTCTTGGGAGACAAATGAAATTTTTTACAAGGTGGTGGTGACATGTCATCCTCAGATGGTTGATGTGCCTCAAATCATTTATATCATTCTCCAAACTACCTATGACCATATCCCAATCCCTGATACTTTGGTCTCTCCTCATCCATGATTGGATTGGTGATACCTTGTCAATTTATGCTAAGGCCTTCCCTTAATTACCCATCTTGAAAAGTAGCTTCATACCAATACATTTGGTATGTTTCTCAAATGATGCAAAAGAGGTGTTATGAACATCAACAAAAGGAATTTTACTTGAAATGCTTATTACCTCCTTAAACTTGCCATTCATCTTTTCAACACCTGATGATGATGAAAATATTGTAGATAACTCTATCCGCCCACTCTTACAAACTGGCATATAGTGAGAATATTTGTGATGCTTGCAAAATGTACATGAATCATCTTCCTCATATGGTCCACAACCACAGTTTCAACCATGACCACATATTGGTTTCATTTTGGAGGTTTCTCTTGTTGTCATAGGAGTGGAACTTTCAAAAACTTGTTCTTTAAGCACACGCTGCAACTAAAGGCACATATGCCTCTTATCCTCTTCATCCATCTCTATAATTCTTCTCAACTCAATGTTCTCCATATGAAGAGCAAAATTTAGCTCCTCTAGATCTTAGAGACTCTTCACATGAAGAGAATAACAAAATGTTTGTTGACAGAGTTCACCCCTACTGGGCTACATCTACCAGACTGCCAACATATCTAGGCCGCTCCATATATTCAATATAAAGGGAGTACATAAAAGTTTTTTGATGAAAACATGTGGCTATTACCCCTACAAGGTAATGTTTTCTGCGAAGAACTCTCACATAAAGAAGCAATACAAGGCATCTCCTACAAAGATCCTATACTCCAACTGAACTGAACTTACATGAGCATATGAGCACTTGAATTCCACATTGAAGAGAATAAACAAAACATTCCTCAACATGAAATAATGAGAAAATTAAACCTTATCTGAACCTCGCAAATAACAGCCATTGCAATAGACTTCTGAAGGTGATTAAACCCCTACAAGACCTTATCCATGCTCAAACACCTTCTATAACTGCTTCATAAACTTAATTGATCCATACATGCTTGGTCTTAAACGTGCAAAAATACTCATAAGATGTGCTAAAATCAATAATTAGAGGTCACCATTGGATCTAGAATATCTAAAAACCCCTATGTGGACCCTTCTTCAACACCAAATCACTGAAAACTCCAAAATATATGGCTCTCCAAGCTATCCATTGCATTTTGATGTTAAGTGTCCTACAAATGGAGCAATAGACTAACCGTCCTATAGTTTGGCCTTGTTTTTCACTAAGAGAGAAAATTTTTTTCCCTCCACAGATGCATTTTTTTGGACAATTAAATTTTCCAATAACCTTTATGTGCGAAAAGACATGCCACATGGGCCCATAAGGCCACAGGCTAGGTCTTAACACCCGCCTCTACCTTCCTAGCCCCATAACTACTGGATTCGTGGTCATCTGGTGCTCGCAAGGTCAAGGTTCGGGCCAACGTCCTGACCTTTCCACCAGGCTCCATTTCTCCATGCTTAAGGTCCTATTGAAGGCCATATGGCCTCAAGCTCATCCCCATATAGAGCTCCCTTAGTTGGCACCCTTATGTTCAACTCTTGCCTACGGTCGTGTGGAAGGTTGGTGACTAGAGGCTAGGCCAGGATCTTGAGCCCCACACTTTGTGTCGTGGTTATATGGTTACGTCATGACTGGGGGCTTGGGCTAGCATCTTGGCCCCTTCTCCCACTTGCGTGCCTATGAAAACATAAAAGGCACTGATAACATAAGGTGTTAAGAAACACCATGTAGACCGATTAGTAAGGCGTTAGGCTTGAATGGTATAGGTCACAAGTTCGAACCCGGTTAATGCTAGCGTAGACTTAACAAAATTTTGTTCACTCCTGAGGTGCCACGTGGCAACCCATGATTGGGCCACATGGCACCCAACCATTTTTCCACCAAAACAAGCCATCAACCAATGAAAATTCGACCATGTTCTAAATTTAGAGGCTTCTACTTGTCATTGTCTCATTGGCCCATGGGTGCACATTCAACCCGCTGAGTCATTGTATGGACTTCCAAGTGAGAAGTCTTGTCAAAAGACCTACTAAAATTTTAGTTGTTGAGCCAAATGGTGAGCATGTGATAACTTGAGCATGTAGAGTCGGATTAAGGTGAGACGAAATTCATTGGATTCAGAATGACGAGAACTTCGACTTAAATTTAATTTTAGGAATTTCTGGTCACTTTAATTTTTGAGCTAAAAATTGATCACCTAATCAGTGATGATGGGTCCTATCAATAGGTATACTTTTAGTCCCATTTTTCTATCCTCTAACCCTCAAATTCTCTTTTTCTCACATTAATTTACATTTCTTAGCCATAACGTGCTTAGTAATAAGACTAAAGGGTATGTGTCATATCTCATGGCCTAATGTGGTTAATATGCAGGCAAAAGAAGAATTTTTGGAGACATGTACTATGAAGGGGCTCGTTGGAGGAATCTAGGGAGAATATAGGAGGCTTGTCCACTACATTAACTCTCCAACTTGACTTGAGTCCAAAGATTCCTCACCAAAAACTTGGAGTCCATCGGTAGCCAAAGAACTCAAGTGCATGTGGAGATCTAAGGGAATTAGATCCACCAATTTCAAGATTTTGGACAGAATAAGACCTCTTCTCAAGGGAGCTTCTGTTTCCTAGAAAACTAGTGTCACTATTTGATCTGCTAGTCCCACTAATGCGGGTAGCTATCTTAGAAACAAACAATTCAAAGCAACTTGTGTTTTCCTTTATGTATGACAGATAAGAGAGAAACAGAGAGCACCAACCTTAATCTTTCGCTTGGTGCCTTGCTTGTTTCCTCTCTCCTTTGATAGCGCTTGCCACTCCTTTCTCACTTGTCCCGCTTCAAAGAAAAATTGTAGAGGCAAAGCAGCAAAATACCATCAAAGCATAGAGATCTATAATATCATAAAAAATGTAGAATCAGAAGTACATTAACCATACAATTGCATTCACCATTACAAGATTTACAAGAGCACAAGTATATGGAGGAAAACTCAAATAACTTTATTGATAGTAGAAGTAGAAGAGAGGATTACAACCTAGCTGTCTGATCCAACATCATCCTCCCAGCATGAAAGCCCTCTTCACCTCATGAAAAGCAAGATCACCCAACAATACAATGTTTCTTCTCGAAGAGAAACCAAAAACACTTCCTTACAAATTACAAAATTCCAGCCTCTAGATCTCTCAGCTGAGGGATCTATATATAGATGTTTGTAGATGGGTGAGTTAGCTTATGGGTTTTTTATTAGTGTCATTTCACTGATAGTTCTTGGTTCCACTTGGAGATTTCATGATCTCTTACTCATCCCTGGGCGAATTCAGAGAGGCAAGTGTCAAGTGAGAAGTTTCTAGAAGATTCTTTGGGTTTCCACTTAGCAAACTGTCTCTGCCATTTGTCTACTCTCACTCATCGCACCCTACAGAAATAATTTTTAGTATGCATCGCACCTCTTGTGTGTAGTAGGTGGGATGCCTCGTACCTTGACCAAGGAGCAGTCTGTATGGTCCAATTTTGACCAGTTTTGAGTGGTTTTTCAGGGAGAACTTCTGGGAAATGATGTAATCAATTGACCATGATCCTTTAGGGTTTGAAACAACACTTTTATGGGTTTAAGAGCCCTTGGTTTATTGACATATGTGATTGGGGTTGCAATTCCCAAATATGTCTATAACAGTTGCCCCCTAAAGCATGAGGTCGTAAATCTTCTGATGTTGAGTGAAATTCTTTATCATGAGGATCTGAGGTTTTTCGAAATAGAAGGTGACCTGTATAAAATATAATACAATACATTGTCTTCATATTGTTTTCATGATCTAGCTGAGGTAGGCATTCCCATGCTCAGCTTTATAAATTCATCCTTATGTACATAGGACAGATAATCGTTCGCTGTCGCAGACTGGTGATTCTTGTAGAGCCATCATCCCTTAACTTGGATGATCGTCTATGTAGCTACTGTGTATATTTGATGTCTTTATTTTCCTGAATATATCGCAGCCCGAATGGATGAAACTAGATCTGGGGTCTTCAAAACTCGTTCAATTTTCACCTGATGTACAAGTTGATCCATGTGAAAAGATGTTCTGAAGTCGAAGATGGAAAGACATCGCTTGATTACTAGCCAATGATGTAAGCTGTTAACAGGTGCGAGAGGAATCACCGATAATGATAATGACCCTCAAGATACTACAGTAAAATTCACGTGGTGTGAATATAGGATCTAATGTCGAACACCATGAAAAATATTTCGGTCGAAGGCCATTGATGTAAACCTGTCGCTGGAAGTGAGAAACTTGCCATTGAGGCATGCAAGCTTCAAAGTACTGAAAGGGTTGTTCCTAATTCAACTTCTTGGATAATGAGCTGATGTCGACAAGAAGTGACCCGTCGTAGGAGGGCCTTAATGAATCCCACATCTACGACACGAAACGAAGAAAATGATTTTCTGGAGGTGAAAACGATCTGATGATACAAGGTTCACGAATGGCGGCCATGAAAAATGGCCAGTGAAGGTATTGCAGTGGATGAGGCATTAGCTGGGTTGGTGAATTCTCTAAATGACTTCTCTTGAACATAACGGTGACACTATGATGGATTGGTAGCGTTAACCCCAGAAATGGATGGTGCGGAGGACCAATGGTGATGTGACTAGTGAACGAAATAACCCAACCCAACTCAATCATGGTGATGGCGTGAAAGTGTCATGTTCAAGAGCGACCTGCTACCAATGAAGTTCTTCAAGTTTTCTTCCCTTTTTCCCCAGTCATTGCTGACCAGTACCTCTTTATTTTTGTCAAGCTTGAGGAGGATAACATATGCTTGGTCTATAATTTTCCCTACGGGCAAACCTCTTGCTATGTTTTAGCGAGCCTAGTGACAGTGAAATTCGCTCTTGTCTAGCTGGACAAGTTCGTCACTATTGTTTTAATGAGTTTAACAACAAAGATAACTCGGTCCTTTTCATATTTATAGAGTTTGAAAAGAGACGGAAAGGAAACTCTAGCAGTCCTCTTTCGGGGTATAATCCCTTAAGTCCGAAAAATTATAAAATAATATGAAAGGGATGACTTTTCAATAGTTTTAGCGAGCTGAAAAAGACAAGTGCTCGATCTTTTTGTGTAATGATCCCTCAGGTCCAAAAAGATTAAAATGTATAGGAGGGTTGGCGCTTCCCTTTACTTTAACGAGTTGGAAAGGCCAGTAGCTCGATAATCTTTTCATATTTTACGAGTCTGAATAGAGCTTAAAAGAGACTCATTTTTGAGGAACGAGTTATGTATCTGGGTAGCAACTGGTTCCAGGTAAGTTTGGAACTTCTCAAGCATGGCAGTGTAATGAGGGTGGCTAATAGAATCACTCATCGCAGCTATTCCTCAAAAGGGTAAACGATCAAGTGGAGGCGTATGATCGGCAAAAAGAGTGGAGGTGATGGTAAGAACATGACCAAGGTTCAAAAGGCTGATAGCAATGTGATCACAAAGGTTATTTATCAAGGGTGGATTCATTTTTTAATGAGCTTGAATCTTTTATAAACTATGCTCAGTGGCGGGTTTATTTTTTATCGAGCTTGAACCCTGTGGTAACACTGCTCGTGCCAATCGTCTTTTAAAGATGTCTCTTATCAGTTGCGGTTCATTTTTTAATGAGCTTTCCCCATGCGAAACTTTGCTCATTTCCTTTTGTATGCAGGCTAGAAACGACCAACTACAGAACTAAGAGTTAATGAACTACTAAGGTTAGGTAGGATAGTTTAGAAAAAAAATTTCCTTTGCTTTGCCGGGGCTTCCGACAAAAGTGAGTGGTGGATCAGACCATTCACCTAACCTAAGCAATTGAACTAAAAGTTAGACTAAAAAACTACGGGGTTAGAGTTACATTGGTCGCTTTTCACTTGCGTAAAAAAAGGTTTGCATGTCCCCAGGTGTTGAGAAAACCATAATTTCCAATTACCTTGTGGAAGTTCCTACATTTAAGCAGGATTGTTTTGTCTATAGAGCAGACAAAACACTTCCTTGGCTCTGTCCATCGAAATAGACAAAGGTGAATGGTGTGAGCTTCCAATCACATAATTTGTGAGGAGATCTTGTTTTAGAATGATCCCATATCCTATATGGAAATGGCATTTCAGACTAATCATATAACCTACAAGGAAATCTTGTTTTTTCATCTGAGTTCGCTTACCGAAGCAGACTGCAGTATGCTTTGGAATGCCTTGAACCAAAGGTATTCAACTAGTGTGAGGCGGTACTTCCAGTCATAAAAGAACAACTTTCGAAGGTGAAGAATGAACGATCAAAGAACTTTGGTTATGGTTTTATTTTGATTGCTTTCACCTTGGAGAGGATTCCACTGATGTAGCCACAATACATTTCACTAGGATTGCCAGCACCGAGGGAACCATGGATGCAGAGATGGGTTGACCTCATGGCCAGACATGCTGGTCAGTCACTGATTTCTTTCTCTGATGTTTTGTTTGAGTGATTCGACCATCAGGAGATGGTCTTCGCCGAGTATCCATACATCGGGATGGATTTCTGAGGCAACCCAGATTTGCTGCTACCGGCTAGCAAGCAATGGGGTCTTATAGGTAAAAATATTTGACCGTATCTCTGTTTATTTCTTTTATAATGTTCTTGTGTTTTTAAAGGTTATCAAGACTAATGAAACTCATATATATGTGCAGATATTGGACCAATGCGACCAGCAGCACGCCCAAGGGTAGCAGCTGCCGTTCCAGCAGGAGAGGCTATAGGGAGGGCTATCCTTCGTGAGTTACCTATGAGATTACAACACCATACCACTGGCGTGTCAAGTCAATGGACTAGGCTTTTACGTATGATCACACAGGCGGTGACTTACTATCACCAACACCAGTAGTCTAGGGTGCTTTTCTGCATTTTTGATTTTTTGGGTTGTATAACCGATTTTATCCTAGACACAGAACATTTTGTAAAAACTATAAACAACTATATATATTTTTGATTTTCGGAGTTTTATTTCAGTTAAGTTATGTGATCCTGATGCAAATGTTAATTGAAATGCTTTTTCCTTTGTAAATGCTGCAAATTTCTATCTAACACATAATTTTCTAATGAATCAGTTAATGTGTTTAAGTTTCTGAAAATGTGTTGATATTGAATAGAATCAAACTGCCTTTCCAAATTCCTGACCCTTAGGAACATACGATAGATAGTTGGATTCTGAACGGAATAGATGCTAGTAAGTTGTAGGACGATGAGTTGTGAATGTAGCCTGATAATAATTCAGCGTATGCCATGTGCGATGGCATCAGAGAGAAGCTCCATCAACGCACTGTACTCAGCGATGTTGTTCATTGATTGACCAATACATATCCCTCTGAAACTTACTAACTCGCTGCTTGGATCAAGAATGGCCTAGGCTACAGAAGATAGATTCTGCATACTACGACTAGCTCCGTCGGCGTATCCAACGAACGATCCCAATAGGTATGACATCTGCAACAAATGCAAAGTGGATTACCTAGCCAAAATGATTACTCTTGACGAAAGAAAATGTAACAAAAGCATATAAAGAGATTAATACACTTAATCAAGCATAGTAACGTTTAAGATACAACCCGTTTTGGGGTTGCAACAGTGGAATCCCATCATAATCTACTAGCTCGTAGACTCCTTTTGCTAATACTCATTTAACAATGTAGAGGTCCATCCATAAAGATTGGAACTTACTTACTGCCAATTTATCGGATTCCTGATCGTATAGCAAGACTAGGTCACCTTCTGAGAAGACATGGGGTTTGACATTTTTGTTAAATTACGCCTTAACTCATTTCTTATGAGCTTCGTTAACCAAAGCGGTGTCACGACGAGCTTCATCCAATTGGATTAGTTCTAAGAAATGAGCCTCTTCCTCCGAAGTTTCGGGGAGTAGATCGACTACGAGCATGAGAGATGAAATTTCACACTGAATCGGCAATACTGCTTCCATGTCGTACACCAACCAAAAGGGTGTAAACCCAGTTGCATGTCTTACCGATGTCCTATATTCCCACAAGGCTGAGTACAGGATTAAGTGCCAATTCCATTTGTGGACTCCAATCATCCTTTGCAGCATGCGCTTCAGGACTTTGTTGATGGCATCAACTTGTCTTTTAGCTTGCAGATAATACGGAGTAGAACTGTCGTGGGATAGTCCTAATTTGGGAGCCAATTCAACCATCATGTTATTGCGAAAATTCGATCCATGATCTGTGACTATAGCTTGTGGAACACCAAATCTAGAGACTACATGATTGAAAAAGAAAAGAGCAGTCGTTTCGCCGCTGTTGTTTAATGTAGGCATCGCCTCGGTCCATTTTGTAAAATAGTCGACTGCGACTATGATATACCCAAGCCCCCCGACCGAGGTGGGGTTACATGTCATGATATCTATGCTCCATTTGGTGAATGGCCCAACAGAAACTACTGGATGTAGCGGTGCGGGTGGTCGTCTGGTTTTGCAGTCGTAGATTTGACAAGCATGGCAAATTATAACCGCGATTATGCAATCTTTGAATATAGTAGGCCAGAAGTAACTTGCTCGTAAGATCTTTTGTGCCGTAGCATAACCAGATTGATGCCCCCCACACGTGCCTAAATGAAAATCATTCAGGACTTTTTCAGCCTCCTCATGTGTGAGGCACCTTCGCAAAACTGTATCGACACCACGACGGTAAAGGGTATCACCGAGGATCATGTAGTCTTTGGCTTGGTATCAAGTATGTCGTTGTTTGGAGTGAGGGCTATTAGGCCTAAAGGTTTGGGTTTGGAGATAGATTAATATATCTCCATACCATGGATCGCTTAACAATATGAGAAACAGAGATTCATCCATGATTGATGATTTAGATGTTGAATCGTTGGATGACGATGGGAGGTCGCGTAGTAACTCCGCGAAAACTAGATATTTCTTTGATTTGGATTTTGTGAATTCCAGATCAAACTCTTTCAAAATGGCTATCCATTTTGAATATTTTCCCCCTAGTAATTGACGCGACAGAATGTAGGTCACAGGGTTGCAATCGGATAGAATGGTAGTTTTGCTAAAGAGGCTATAGTGTCAAAATCTCTGTACTGCTTGAACAGCTGGTAGAGCCAGATTTTCAACATAGGAGTACTTTCTTTCCATTTCATTTAAGTTTTGACTTAAGTAATAGACTGGATGTTCAATTCCATCATCTTCTTGTGCTAAAACCATTGCGATGGTTGTATCTGCTGCCGCAAGATACAAGTTAAATTCTTTTTGATAGTCAGGAGTGTACATTAATGATGCTTTTATTAGGGAATCCTTTAAAGCACCAAAGGAAGCTTGCGCAACCTGATCCCAATTGAAGGGAACTTCTTTTTTCAAAAGACGTGTATAACCTTTAGCAAGTTTGGCGTAATTTGGAATGAACCTCCTTAGAAAGTTTGCTTTCCCTTGGAGTTTCTGAATCTGAAACAAATTTGAAGGTGGAGGCATGTCAATGATTTCCTGAACCTTACATGGGTCGAGTTGAATCCCGTCCTTAGAAACTACAAAACCAAGTAAACGACCAGAACTGACACAAAACACGCATTTGTGTGGATTGTGTTAGGCCTCTATACCAATAGGTGTCATATGTCATGATTGACTTGATGAGCTCTGTAATATGTTCATGCTTTTTCTTGTTGCAAAGGTTTTCCATATTTTCAAAAAAATAAAAAAAAATTAAAAATTAAAAAAATGTATAGAGGGTATACCTAAAAGAAAAATCAAAGGGTGAAACGAATAAAGATGGTCAAAAAATGAAAAAAAATGAACCCCAAACAAAAATAGACCAGGAAATCGTGCAAGTCTAAATGCCACTACTTTTTCATTTTTTGTAATAAACAAATTGTGTGCAGCTTGTCACTTATGCCACAATTCATGAATAGTCAAACCGTTTAAACTTGACTCATTCATTTTTCAATTTCATGTTGAGAAATATAGAATAAATATCTGACCAAACAGTTTGATCTTGGCAGAAAAGTAGATAGGTAAAGTAAATAAAAAGGAGCTCAATAGTGTAATATGAGCCCTTGGATGTAATAAGTGTAGACTTAGGTAGGCTTGCCATGTAAAAGAAAAGGGAGATTTGATAAGGGTTTGCCAGTTTAAGTGCACCCAAATAAAGAAGGAAAAAATGCTAGGTTAAAGTAGGAAGGGTAGGTAGATGATGTTTCAGAATGGTGCATATGATGAAGAATGTCTCTAAATGTGTTAATCTATCATTTTTCATTGCATGGCCAAGGCATACACTACATTGAAGACATCACAAGCAAAGAAAAGTCACAACTATTAACTCCCCTTCTCAATTTCCCTAATTATTCACTAATTTCCCCTAAGGACTAAGGCATTTGCTAAATTGGAGGGGCTCAGAGCATTTCTCTGACTTCTGGAGGGACCGTACCCTTAGCCCAATAATTTCAAAAGCCCAAGTACTTAAAACCATCATTCATTCACTTTCATAAGTCTTTTCCTAAGTAAAATCCCATTTTACTTATGAAAAATACACAATATCACATAAAAATCCCTTTTCCACTTTAAGCCTAAGTTTAAATGTATACTCGAATGCTTTTACTTAGCGCTTTTATTACATTGTTTCATATTAATTTCTGACTTGTATTATATAACTCCTGAAAAGGTTCACCCTTCCCATATTATTAAATATATATAAAAAATCCCAAAATATTATATATCCCGCCCCGGTTAAATATAACCATAAATACATGTCAAATAGGATTTATTGGAATTAATTAACCCTCATAGTTAATTAAGAACCACCCCCCAACCAATCGCATTGCCCCTGATACAATTAAAACATTTTTTATTGTGTTGGGCCCGCTGCAGTTAAGCCCCCACCATATTGCTCCTCCCGTCAACCATCTGATCGCTACCCCATCATCCGACGGTCGTCGCTGATATCACTCCCCCCTTGGTGACCGCGCGTTAACACGCGATCACCAAGCAGTTTCCATCCCGTACCTCTGCCACGCGTCAAGCGATTAGTGGGATCGCTGGCCCCTGGTCGAATACCGCCCAACCTCGAAAGCGGTGCGATCCCATACCACTTACCGCCTTCCGTATGCGACAAAAACATCCTTTCCAGCTTACATTACCCACCTGATAACCGAAAAAACCCCCGCCAACTTAGATTTTGCGAATAAAACCAATGAAATGTCATTTTCAATGTTTTATACGACCAACTGTGCTCCCATGCAAAGCTACGTCCCAGTCAACTGCTAAAGCTTTCCAACCTCCACTTGGTCAGAAAATTTGCAGCAATGCACTTCGGAACCTGTTATTCAACCTGCCAGTGTATTGTTCACTTCCCCATTACAGGTATTTATTCAATTTCCACGGAAACCCTGTAAGTTTTGGTTTTATACTGAAAATTCGACAAGAAAGGGCCAAATTCAGTTCTAGTTCAATTTGTGTTTGCCATAGAAGTTCCCACACCTACTGTTACACCTATTTTTCACAGAAAACATAACTTCCTTTTTGAATCCACAGGAACTAGAAATGGAAACTCCCGCTGTTTTGAATGTCGCACCAATCAATGCCCCTCATAAGGACCAAGACTATCTGCCTCTTGCATATTAAGATTTTCAAATAAAAGATATATCCACTGACCAGAACCACCTGAAATCTTTTTTCCAAGCCAAAGACAACTACTTAAATGGCTCAGACATCCTGGGACTATGGGAATCCAACCTTCCAAGGTATTTTCTTCCCTCAGTCCATGTTTTTCTTGATATAATTCATCAATTTTGTGCCAATTATGATCCTAACCGAAGAGTTGTTATGTCCCCAAGTCAACAAGTCTTATTCCCCATAACAGCTGCATCCATTAATTAAATGTTGCAATTTTCCCTGATCAAGCTCTTACTCCACTTTCTATGGGTAATTTAGTTGAGAAAGCCACTGAATTACCACAATCAGAACTCATTCACCTCTGTCAGACCTTCATGTTAGAAAAACATCAGACCAAGGGCCCACCCCCTTATGGACAGACATTCCTCACAGATATGGGAAGACTTATAGTGGATATGATATCTTTAGTTATGGGATTTAACACTAGTGAATGCATTGATGAGGTCACCCTAGTGTTATTGTCAATCTTTACTCCTGGACAACCCCTTGCTGTTAAATATGACTATGCCTCCTATATTGCCAATAAAATTCATGACCAATTCTTAAGAATGGACAATGAAGGAGTCTTTAAATACACTACTTTCATCTACCATCTTATGTTATATTATCAGTCAGATAACTTTCCTTTCCCTGTAAAGAAATTTGACACCAAAGGAAATCCAAGGTCTATTATCTTTTGGAGTCCCATTTTCCATAAATCCCCTGAGTCCTATTACACCTACAATGAATTCATTGATCTATTTGTACATCCAACAACCACTTTATTGACAGGAGTTTCTCCTCCTAGGATCAGTGGTGATATAAAAAAGATCCTCCAACTCTCTAGGCAGTACAGAATAGGTGATTAATACCTATACAAGAACCATATAGAAATCAGGATCTATGGGTGTGAGCTCTACCCTTTTAAGCTACAAAAGTATGTTCCAATGAGACTATTTGCATTGGAATACTTCAGACAAATGATGCATACAGATTTAGTCCATTTTTGTAATTCCACGAAGAAATCTCAGCTTAGAATGAAGAACTAGCTAGGCCCTTTTGTCTGCAACGATAGGGAAGCGTGGAGAGAGGCAGAAATAATTTTAGAAGATCATCTTAAGTTACAAAAGAGTTTTGGGTGGAGGCCATGTGACCCTAATAGCTTTATCTATGATAGAAGAATGAAGAACAGACTGTCACCATACATACATCATAGGATCCCAGAAATTGAACAATTTGCAAATATGGATGAATGGAGGGAGGGGACCCTAGTAGAAGCTATTAGTGAACAGGTCAATATAGAAAATGCTATGAGAGATCTTGAGAAAACCCTTGACCTAGATTCTTTTGGGCAGGTACCATTCGAGCTATCTCAAAGGTCAGGAATTGGTGCATCCATTGCTGGAACCTCTCAGCAACCTCCACAGGAAATCAGCATACCAGCCACAGGAACATCTAAAGGCAAGGAATTAGAGACCACAGAACAGTCTACAATGTCAAAACAGCCTGAAACTTCCAAAGAACAGGTCCAAATGACAACTCCTCCAACTCAAACCAATGTAGAAGGACCTCCAAGCTTACAGACTCCTCTGAATGAGGAAAGGAATAAAAAGAGAGACAGGGAAACTACTACCCCAACCAGTGGACCTTCAGGACAGCCTGGGACAAAAAGGCAAAGATTGAATCCTCTTTCAGAGGAGGAAATTGTTGAAGAGACTACAGACAGTCAAAGAGAAGAAAGGGTAGTTAGCCAGAAAAATTTCCCATTGGGAGGAACATCCACTAGCTCACAGAGACATGAGCTCGAAAGGCAGCACAGTGTAGAGGTATCATCTCTCAAACCACTAGGAAAAGATGCCTCAGATATTAAGAAAATATTCATAGAAATTAAAGCCAGGAATGATCCATTGAGGCTTCAAATTTACAATCAATATTTGAAAATGGCCCCCACAAATCAGCAAAGATTAATGTCAGCCTATGACATTAAAGAGGGCAAGATGATAATGAGCTACTTCAAGCCAAAGGTACAACAACCTCAATCAGCAACAGATTATCTTAGAACAAACTTGGATGTCATGGCAAAGGATATTCATCCTATGGATCAAATTGAATTGCATAAACAAACTGGAGAAATGATTTATTCAACCTTGACTGGTAAGGCAATGATGGCCCATAGGCTACAAAATTCTTTGGATAATACAACTACCCAGTTACACTTAGAGAAGGCCTCCTCTCAGGCTAAAGATAACAGAATAAAGTCATTAGAAGAAATCATCATTGGATTGGGACATGATCCTAAATATGTGAAGGGTATAGAAGCATTAATAAAAAAGAAAGATGAAGATATTGCTGCCTTGAGGAAGCAACTAAAGCTGCCTCCTTCAAGGCATCCACAGACTGCTGAGATTATAAAGCAAAAATCTGAAGAAGAAATGATGGATTTACTCTTAAAACTCAATGAAAGACTGAATGAGACAGAGCAAGCACTAGAAAAAGCATTGAAGGACAAGCAGGGAGAGTCGACCTCTCAGCCTCCTGATGTAATACCAGTAGTCTCAACAGTAGTCCCCTCTACACTTGGGACAACATTAGCACCAAACATTCCAGCAGCCACAACAGAGGTGGTCACAGGTACAGCAGGAACAACACAAGGCAGCAGTGCCAATTTGAGCACAGAGGAATTAATAAAGTCAATGGAGGACATGAAACTACAAGTTTCAGAGCTAAAACAGGTAAAAGAACAGTTTGCTAAAATGGAAAGAAACTATGATCTCTCAAAGATAAACGTTGTAGAAAAAACAAGAGAGATTAAAGCATTAGAAAATAAAGTGAAAACATTAGAAAAAGATCTCACTTTTGACAAGCCTCTGGCAGAAATCAAGAAAATTCTTTGGGCCAACATCACTCAATCAATAAATGATGTTTTGCCATCCATCCAACTAATTTTTGAGCAGATTGATCTATTGAAGACAACACAGGAAAAAATTCAAAAGACTAAAGCACAATTAGGACAAATGCCTGTTGAAGCCAACACACTCATACATTTTTTGAATACCAGGAATAAGGAACAACTGGAAGAGTTGGGAATCACAAACAGAATAGAAACCATTTTGGAAATCAAAAGGGTGTTAACCAAGAAAACTTTGATGCAGAATTTAGAAAGAAGATGTCATGATATGCAGGTGGAGATTAATGCTTTCATGGAGAAGTTTGCTATTTTACATAATAAAGGGCTACCAAGTCCTTTAGTGATTAATAACAGATTAATGCAGCATAGAGATTATATAGATAAATTGAATAAATATGCAGGCAATCAAGCAAGTTCATCAACAAGTGCATCAGGAATAAAAGCACTCCCTACAGGCTGAGTTCTCTATGACAGCCTAGAGAACTTATTCTATGTTGAGCATGAGCTGAAACACTTGTTCCCAATTCAACCCACATTCTTTAGGTATACAGAAGCAAATGAAACCCTCAGAAAGCTTCTGAAAACTAGAATACCATAGCCAAAATGGTGGGAAGAAATGCTTGAAATTTTGTAATTTATCTGTGGTAAAAGGTAAATTTTGATTTTTACTCCAGTCAATAAGGGTAAAAGAGGATGAAAAGAGATCAACAGGTAAAGAGTATCAGATGCAGGTAAAGTGTATCAGTAGGAAGATCAAAACAGAGCAGCCAGCACATAATTACACCAAGGACAGCAAGAGGCCAAATCATAGGGCCTAACTCCAGCACATTCTCAAGAATAGGGACAACAAACCATTCGGTTGCCTTATCTGTCATCTACGAGGTCTTCTAGCCCTATTTTCTTGAAAGATATGATTAGTCATCCCAGTTTATATCTCACTTTGTTATGAGATATTTTGTTGTAAAGTTTTTGTATAAATACTCCCCCATTCAGAGTATTGGGGGTGGATTCTTTGACATTGCTGTAAAACTGATATTTTGGAATAAAAAGTGCTGTTGGACAAATTTTTCATGGCTGGCTGGATGAAGGATTGATGTAAAGGACTTTTCTCAGGATTCATGTGTTGGACATCAAGCAAATAAGTATCTTATATCTCATGTGTTAATTTTTTCTGGTTTATTATATTCATTATGTTCCATATCTTAACATTAAACGAAAAAGAATAATTCAAAAAGTGCTTAAGTGCAATATGTCTTCAATCATTTTTGTTCTCAATGTTTTCGTCTGAACCAGTATAAACAGCGAATTCTTAATTGCTCCTATTTCCTAGTTTATTCACTTTAATCATTTAGTAAAGAATTCTTTATTGCTCTTTATTAATGGTTAGTCATGTTCTATTTTCTTAAAGTATGTTAAAGAATTCTTGATTGCTCTTTAACCCTTTAAGTCCATCCCATCTTTTTAAGTCTTTATTTTCTCTCTGTTCAGCTATCATGCCCTGTGAAACCATCCTTTATTGAGAGACCAAATCCAGTTGAGACATTTTCCCTGACTCCATTAGCCCGATAGACTAAACTATTCAGTTTTACCCCTCGCTATTGAACTTCACCAACAAATTCAAACAAAACCTCAAGCTATAAAACTAGCCTAAAACCTTATCAAACAAAGCTAAAACTTAAAGAGAGTGCCCTCTCTGGATACAGATTAGCTAGATTCTGTATCTAAAATATTGGTTTGTGGTTACATCGGACCCCTTCCCCTTCTTACAACTTCTGGGAAAATCTGAGTGATAACAAATTGAGTCGTATATTGTAGTGTTAGCAATGTAGAAATATTGCTCTCAAATGCTGCGGATGATCAGTCTGTTTTCGTGAATGAGCCAGTAAATAGTCGAGATATGGTTGAACGATGTGTTTGATGTCATGGAAGGCATAGTTCATTTTCCTCTGAAAAGTTTCCCCTATGTTTTTTAAACCGAAAGGTAGTTTACGATAGGCGAATGTGCCCCACGGACATATAAATGTAGTCTTTCACTGGTCCTATGGGTAGATGTTTATTTGATTGTATCCGGAAAATCCATCCATGAATGAAAAGATTTCACATCCAACGCATTCATCAATTATCTGGTTGATGAAGGGTGTAGGGTAGTTGTCCTTTGGACAAGCTTGATTTACATCCCTGTAATCGACGCACACTCTGATTGTTCATTGTTTTTTCATCACAGGAAAAATATTCGATACCCAATCAGTTAGAGGAACAGGGTAAATGAAACCAACATGTAAAATTTTCTCAACTTCTGCCTTGATGGCAACGGCTTTCTTCGGGTGAACCTGTCGAAGCCGCTGTCGTACTGGTTTGACATCTGGATACATCTTGATTTCATGTTCAACGATGCTCGAGTCAATGCCTAACATTTATTCATATGACCATGCAAAGACATCTCTGAATTCGCGAAAGAGAGAGGAGTATATTTCTAGTTCTGAAGAAGAGCAAGATTTGCCGACATGAATATTCTCTACAAAATCTGGTTTTGTCAAGATATTTATGGTGATAGTTTCTTCAATATTGAACAGATTTCGCTCGGAATCCACCGTATTTACAGTATTTGATAGAAAATAAAAAACTGAAGGATGATCAAGGTTGCTGGAATAATCTTCGTTGTTATCTTGAAGATGGGAATGATGGTGGTAATCTTCCCATGGTGCCTCTTCTATCATCATTGACTGAATGATTCCTTCATCTGTAGAATGTATACGTGACCAAGGATCTGAAGAGGTGCCATATTCTAGAGACCTATCTATCCAAACACTTGTTGAGTGTTGATTTGGGTTTGCCGCCCAGGCCAAGAAAATTGATTGCTACAAAATTTCTATTGGGCTTGGAGGCAAAACCTGGTGATGATCCATGCAAACAAAATGTTCGGAAATCTTCTTAATCTTTGCTAATGTAGAAGATACCATATTAAAGGTTTCCACTGTGGCCACTTCCGCCAGATTACTCGGAGGGAGGAGGGAAAAAGTACCCATTAAGGCAGGGTCTTTTAGGAGGCCTACTCTGACATTTTGAAGCGATTGATAGCTTCCATGGATCATTGGAATGCTTCTCGTAACTTGTGAATTGTTGGGGATAAAGGTTAGTTGGTCAATGATTGTAATTTCGCCTTGGAAGGGAAATGCAATCTTTCTAAAATATGTTGACACAACAGCAACCATAGCATAAATCTAGGGCCTTCCCAGTAGGATATTGTAATCGAGGTTTCCATCGATAACTTCGACGTCAATTTCTACTATCTTGCCCCCTAGTTCGACTTGTAAGTTACTTAATATCCCATATGGAGTGTATGTTCTTCCATCGAACGCTTTTAGTGTCATTAATGATCGCGACAAGGGTGGTGAGCCTAAAGTTTTCTAGCGACTCATTGACATTATACAAGTTGATGCGCCCTCGTCAATGATCGTTCGATGAAAAGTTTTGTTGAGGGCTTTTAATTGTATAAGGAAAGCGAGTTGGGCCGGTAACTGAGGTTCATATCCTTTGTGGTTAAAGGCCACAATATTGGAGTCTGTTGAGTCAATCCCATCTATTGCTGATAATAAAGCTTGCTTTTGGGAGGGAAAATTTTGCAGTACTTCAAGTGTCAACATAGCGGACGGCGATTGGGCCAGATCATCTACTATATTATAATTCTGTGCTGCTCGAGCACGAGGATTAAATGTCGATTTATGTAATACTCCCTTTGGCGACTTTATTGTTAGTTCAGGAGTGATGGGTGGCACAACTTCTGATGAAGTTGTTGTCAAACTACTAGGTTGATCAGTAGCCTTATTGTTGTTCGACATCTGTGGATTCCCATAATCATTGTTCCTCGTCGATATCAAAGCATCATTTTTTTGCTTTGAGACAGATAACATAAGCACTTGGGATGGGGAAGCATTATCAATAGTAACTAGATTAGTTTCTGGGTTTGGAAGTGGATCAATCAACACTGTTGAGGTGCTCGAAATTTTTAAAAATTTCTTGACCTCAACTCGGTGTGGACAATATTTCATCCAATGTTCTTCATTACATATGAAACATGGTTGACCTGGTTTCTTTTGCCCAGTAGGGTTTTCAGAAGATTTTTCAGGAGGTGAATCTTCCTGTTTCTTCTTTTTGTTTTTCCCTTTCTTCTTGCCCCCTGGTTTCTTCGATTCTTTGCCTTTGTCGGATGACATGGCATTAACCTCCGAGGTAGGAAGTTTGTCATTTGCTTTTTTGCTAGAAACTGCAAGGGCTTTACCAGTTTGGATCTTTGCAGTTTGTGTACTTGAGGTGCCAATCACGCCATCGCCGGCATGAGAGTCCTGGTTTGATTTAGGAGGGGGAGGAATGGAAAATTCTTGTCTAGGAGCGTCAGGAATTTTGTCATAGAGCATGCCAGACTGAGTATAAATCAAGTCTAGATATTGTGCACGAGCAATAACTTGCTCTTCAGTGAAAACTCGTAATAGAAGGTAATAATGACTTAATAAACCACTCAGCTAGAAGCTGATCAGGAACATAGGTCTTTACCATTCGACGACGTCGTCGCCACTCATGAATATGATCAGATATGTGAGTGGCGGTTGTCTGCTTAAAATTGGTAAGGAGTTCTGTTCCTATTTCATACCTTATGGGTAATTGAAAGTGGGTTAAAAAGGTAGTGGCAAGGGCGCTGAAGTTATCAAATGATGCTCTAGGCAATTCGATGTACCATTTCGTTGTTGGACCAGTTAATGTTCACTGAAAAAGGTGAAGCCTAATCGAATCATCATTGAGGGTGTTGGATGAACACCACAAATGAAAGGTCATTACATGATTCGATGGATCTTCACCCGGATTTCCATTGAATTTAGGAATATCTGATGGAAGTTTATGAGGAATCGCCGACCACCAAGGTGCGTAGGCAATTGGATCATTGGTTAACTGGTTCAAATCTGGTAATTCCAGAGTTGCTACAAAGGGCAACTGTTGATTCAGGTTTGGCGAAGCGTACCCAGGATAAGATGGGATCGCTTGAGCAGCGGGTCTTTGCATTCCGCCATAAGGTATTTGAGGCTAATAACTTTGATAAGGTTGATGGACATAACTAGTATATAATGGTTGTTGATAACCATTTTGACAATGTGGTTGTCCATTACCTAAAGTGCCTTGTTGCTCAGGTCCTCGGTAAACTTGCTGGAATTGGGGTTGTTGATATTGCACCAGCCATGGTTGTTGAACCATTTGCTGTTGCCCAATACTGGATGATTGACCAAGATGCGGAGTCATAACACCTATTTGAGCCTGAGTCATTCCGGTTAAGGAAGCACTAATTTGAGATTGTGGCGGAGCCGTAGAGACAAGAGGCTGTTGTACTGAAACCTAAGTAATTTGAGGTTGACATACAACAGGCTATGCTTGTACTTGCGAAACAGTCACAATAGCAGGTGTAGTGGTAATATTAGACATACGTTGGGTTGGTTGCATTGAATATACAACCCTTGGTTGTTGAGGCAGTATTGGTATCCAACCACTGAATGTAATTCCAGTTTGACCCGAATTTTGTTGTGAGATCTCATACGGTTGTTCTCTAGGAGAGAACAATGAAAAATCATACTGCCCCCCGTATGGTGGAAATCCAGTGCTCAAAGGATAGATGGGTCTTTGAATACTGGGCTGCCCAAATTGAAACTGGTATGCAGGATCAATTTGCTGAGCTTCAACATAAGAAATGCCAGATAGGGTCCCGGAAGAACCAATGGGAATAGACCATGTCGTCGAAACAGTCCCTGGGTGGACTCCATCTAGTGATTGATAACTAGTTGGGATAGATGGTATACCAACAAACATCATAGGAGTGGTAGCAGGAGGTTCTGCTGCGGCTGTATCGGATGACACAGTCCTAGATGTTGACGGTTGTTCAGACATATTCAGTCTATCCAAAAGATTTCCTAGCGATTCGACAGGAACTTGCGATGAAGGATGATTGAAAGAACTAACTTTAGGAATATAAGGGTATAAGTGGATCCCAGCTCCAAAATGCAATGGAGTACTGGACGGAAAATCCTCTACAACTTCTTCTATAGCAATCAGTCTAGGTGGAAGAGGTAGACCGTCAGGTCCGTAAAATATTTCTGGGGCCGAAGAAGGTATAGTTTCTGCAACAACAGATACTGGAGGGGTGACACCTTCTGAATTCTGGAACTCAACTCCCAGATGTTCAGGTGAGTGAACTTCAGTTTCTGGATCAGCTCTAGATGGAGCTATTTCAGGTATTGAGGTGTCTATTGTTACACTAGGATCAATTATAATGTACTAGAAATGATCAGAGTAACTGTAGTCTCTAATTATGTTGAAACACAAGTTTCAAATAAACCAAGAGAGGTGGACTCATTTAAACGAGACAGTTTCGCCCGGAATGGTTTCGTTTCCAGAGTCAAAGACGATTGACTCGCTAGCCTCTGCGAACGACGGGGTTTTGATTGAATTTCTTCCATGATTGCGAATTGCTTGATCAACTCAAAATTAATAAGGGGAAAATATTATTCCATATTAAATGAGTTTTATGACGCTTTGACACAACTTGCTTTTTCAATTTTTAAGAGTCAAGAAAAAGCTAAAGATGACTCTAGTCGCCTTTGATTTTTAATGAGCCTGAAGTGACAAGTGCTCAGATGGACCTTTTCTTTTAGGGAGTTGAAAAGGAGTGAAAGTGACTACTCTGGAGATTTAGACAGAAGGATTACCAAACCAATCGCAAAACTACAATATACACCTTGGTTAAATTAAAGAGAAATTACCAAGGACTTTACGTATGGCAGACAATCTTCCTGAATGTTGTGTTCAATGCATTGCGATTGATAGGGCAGCAGACACAACTTCCTAAGGATAAAGGATATCAGCCTATTGTGGTCTCCCAATATATACTCAACGGTACGGGGAGCACAAGTCCGTACCGGCACTTGTCATATCAAAGAGGAGGAATCACCCAACCTTTGATGAAAACAATAGTTACCAAGTTTTACGACGTCGGAATACGTCTCTAGTCTAGACTTCTAGATGTTGTGCGTTAGGTTCCAAAGTGTTTTTATGTTCATTGAGGTTTATTTTATAGTTGATATTTTTTAAGAAGTTTTCCTTTCAAGGTTCACCGTGTGATGTAGATGTAAAATACCTAAATATGCAATCCAAAATGATAAACAGTCGTTTGTTTTGTTTTAGCAATGAAAATCCTAGCTACTAAGAAAAGAAGAGTACAATTCTTTCAACAGAGAGCAGAGAGCACACACTAAATTCACTTTTCCTAAATCATTTTCCGCATGTAGTCTAAATACAAATGCACATGTATGTATTTGTTTTTCCGTTTTCTTAATGTGAGAATGCCAAAAATAAAATTAAGCACAGATCTGAACTCTTTTCTTCAAAGCGACACTATAACAATTTCTTTTCAAAAATGAAAGGAAGACTAAGATGACACTTTCAATTTCGAATGGAAAACTACTTTCGACACTTCAAATACTAATAATTCAAATCAAATACAATGGCAAAAGTACAATCGACTATCTAAAAGAGGAAGGTTTTACGACACTCTTCTTTTCGATTCACAATGACAGTTGCGACACTTTTGAATCAAAAGATGACAATTTGATTAAGCTACTCTTTGCAAAGTAGGATTGTAAATGATGAAAAATACATGAAAAAAATTCAAAATTCCTAATCAATGGAGGCTGAATAATGTAAAGGAAGAAGGCTTCAACAATGATATACTAATCATAAGCAGTAAAACTACTGAATAAAGTTGAAAACAATGAAGAAAAAACCAAATGGCAGAGAGGGAAACAGTCTCATTCAATCATCGCACCTATCCTTAAGAGAAATAGGGATGCATCTCACCTACAACACACGAGAGGTGCGATGCATCCAGACTGCCAATGAGAGACAGTGCGATGGACTAGGGAACGAAACTGAGCTTGGTTTTCACTCACAATTTGAAGCTAAGTTCAGTGATTTAGGCTGAGCTTATGATGGACAGTAACAACAAAGTATAGGGGTATGATCTTATGAGGTTATTGAGCTACCACCAGGGCACTTAGGATGTTTACAAGTCAGATGTTCAGTTCATAAACCCACCTGGAGATTGACTGAAGCAGCGCTGATCTACTTTGCAGTTGCATAGCAAGTGCAGTTCGAAGGCTAGCTGGATTAACTTCAGGCTCCGTCTGTAGTTTATAAAGAAAGCAACAGTAACAAACAAAAAGACTATTCGATCCCCAGTGGAGTCGCCATTTTATTTCCAGGAAAACTAGTTTCGCTATTTGATCTGTTAGTCCCACTAAGATGGGTAGCTATCTTAGAAACAAACAATTCAAAGCAACTTGTGTTTTCCTTTATGTATGATAGATAAGAGAGAAGCAGAGAGCACCAAACTTAATCTTTCACTTGTCTCCTTGCTTGTTTCCTCTCTCCTTTGATAGTGCTTTCCGCTCCTTTCTCACTTGTCTCGCTTCAAAGAACACCTGTAGAGGCAAAGCAGCAAAATACCATCAAAGCATAGAGATCTATAATATCATAAACAATGTAGAATCAGAAGTACATTAACCATACAATTGCATTCACCATTACAAGATTTACAAGAACATAAGTATATGGAGGAAAACTAAAATAACTTTATTGATAGTAGAAGTAGAAGAGAGGATTGCAACCCAGCTGTCTGATCCAGCATCATCCTCCCAGCATGAAAGCCCTCTTCACCTCATGAAAAGCAAGATCACCCAACAATACAATGTTTCTTCTTGAAGAGAAACCAAAAACACTTCCTTACAAATTACAAAATTCCAGCCTCTAGATCTCTCAACTGAGGGATTTATATATAGATGTTTATAGATGGGTGATTCAGCTTCTGGGTTTTTTATTAGTGTCATTTTACTGATAGTTCTTGGTTCCACTTGGAGATTTCATGATCTCTTACTCATCCCTGGGTGAATTCAGAGAGCCAAGTGTCATGTGAGAAGTTTCTAGAAGATTATTTTGGTTTCCACTTAGCAAACTGCCTCTGCCATTTGTCTACTCTCACTCATCACACCCTACAGAAGGAATTTTCAGTATGCATCACACCTCTTGTGTGTAGCAGGTGAGATGCATCGCACCTTGACCAAGGAGCAATCTGTATGGTCCAGTTTTGACCAGTTCTGAGTGGTTTTTCAGGGAGAACTTCTGGGAAATGATGTAATCAGTTGATCATGATCCTTTAGGGTTTGAAACAACACTTTTAGGGGTTCAACAACCCTTGGTTTATTGACATATGTGATTGGGGTTGCAGTGCCCAAATATGTCTATAACAGCTTCCCCTTAGTCACTTTTTGTATAAATAAATAGGCCTAAGGGCTTATTAGGATTCGAACTTTGGGAGATAGGAAGAGTTATTGAAGGCCGAGTACTTGAGATTTTTATCTCCATTTTCAGATTATGTATTTTCACTCTAGTTTATGTTAATGAAAGGTGTTTTGTTGGTCTACAACTTAGTTAGTCTACAACTTAGTTAGTCTATGAGGGTTGAAACCCTTAGGTTAGGGCCCAACCCAGAGGCTTTAGTCCCTCTCATGTATTTTTCATTTTTTCCTTTTAAAGTTGTTGTATTTTTTTCCTTTTTTAAGTAGGAATTAGATTGAAAAACTTGTAGCTATTGGTCTGATCACCACCTCTCTTGTGGGAAGTGTGGTTGAAGAATCTACAACAACAAGCTAAAAACATATGTTTATGATTAAATGAAAATTGCTAGGATTTGGATTGAAATTATTTTGCATGCTTGGCTTCTAAACCTTATAAGTTAATATCATAATTTGGAAAATGGATAAGAAGCATGTTGTAGGATAGAATAGATCTTGAAGAAATAAAATTCAACTCATCCTTTCCACTTTCATTAATTGTGCTGCAATACTAATCATTAGATTTATGTTCATGGTTGTTAATTTGCACGGGCTTCCAGTGACTTTCAAGGGCTCGCACACTCATCCACATTCATTTTTCATTATCATCGTCCTCCTGGACACCTCATATTTCTCTCAAGTTTTTCCATCGAGATCATCTTTTCAGGGTCAATAGAGGACACCGTCGACATGAAGTTTTGTGCAATATGGGCCTCAGAGGGGTGCTAAGCTTGGAAAAATTCCTCACACATCCTTCATCCACCCCCATAAACCTTCCTTTACCTTTAGGACACATTCCTTTCCCTCAGAAAGATCTTAGACCCAATCCTGTAGAAAAACAGGGCAATCTTATAACAAAACATTGTTTCCTGTAGCTACCTATATCAATCTTGTAGCACAGCCCAAACACATCTAGATTTTCTCTAGGATCTTGATTTTTACAGTCTGAGATTGAATAATGATCCGTATCCTTTGAATCCATGAATGGGGATACCCAAGGAACACTCTAGACCCATCCTTCTTCCACTAGAAGCACAAGACAACAAAAAGAGTTAGGAAGAAGATTTTCACATTTGAATCACAATGAGTATTCTCTTATGCAGTGAGTAAAAACCCTTTTGTTAAGGTTAAAGTCATATTACACTTACTGACATGAAGGAAAAATGTTCAATGCAAGTAGATTAGACATAGTTTTCTAATTTCCTAGTTATGTGTTGTAGGCTGAATTTCTTCTTTCCAAATAGTTTGCAATAAGATTAATGATTTACATTCGACAAATAGAATTTTGATTTGACTCATTTTCAAGTAGAGTAGCATGGTTTATTTCTACAACTAGTTTAGTATTTCCCTTTCCTGCAGTTACAATTAGTCTCCACTTTTAATGTATGGCACTTTCATTTATGCAATTAGGCTAATGCTCCTTTCCTTGCACTTAGGGTATGTTTTTTCTTTTTCATAGAAATTCTCTTTGTAGTTAGCTGAAGGAGTGGTCTCTGCATGCCTTGATCTGATCTAATGACTTAGGGTGACATGAGTAGAAGTTGACCTATTGTGCATATAGGACTGTCACCTCTAAGTTTTTATGAACCCTAGGTTTACAGTTCAAGTTGAGGGTCTTGGGAGTTGCACAATCCATGATGTAATACCAGGGCTCATCAGGCTTATTCTACACACATTCTGAAGATTGATCAATTTCAGGCTATACAAACAATGACTATGCAGACAATTAAGATGATCAAAAAAGAACGTCATGGTATGCTTTTCACCTGGGAACTAATCTGACCTCACGGGCATCTAGGAAACAATCGATTAGTTCAATATCTTTTGTAGTGGAAGAGTATTGTTGGCCCTAATTTTTGGTCCAGTTTTGCTTAAGAAAACATACTCAATTCTTATATTTTCTATCCATTTTCCATCACATCCACCTCATTTTGATGTCTTTTATGCGTATTTAGGTATTTAATTTTAATTTTGCAATTTCTGGAAGTTTTTATGAAAATTGAATTTCAAGTGCAATTTTTGGACAGAATCTAAAATTCCCGTAATAGCTATATGGATGTCATATTTGCAGGACACCTGGGCACGAGCTGGATACATTTATGGAAATATTGGGAACTAGGACTAAACTAACTCCAATTTTTTTGATCAGAACAATCTAAATTAGGCCCGGTCAAAGCTAGTTAACCATGTCCAGTCACTCAGAAAATCCCTATAGGGCAGTTTTATGATTTCATGGGATTGTCCATATTTTTAGTGATAGGTTGGATGAATTTGGCTTGGATAGGTGGATATGGATAGATATAGTTGTTAGAGATACTTTAGATGAGTTTGTTTCATGATCTTCTATTTAAGCCAAAAACTTTGAAGGCTTATGCATGTAGAATTTGTATAATTTATGTGGAGACATTTGAATATTTGAAGTTAATTTGAAGAACCTGTTCTACTTTCATTTTGTTGTTCAATGGTGTGGATGATTGACTGAAGTTACAGTAGTTGATAACCTCATCAAGTGTGCAAGGGAAAGGTGGAGGGCCCCCACTCCAAGCTAAGTACACTTCATTGTTAAATTACCTTGATTTTCATGAACTAGTTGCTTCAGATTTGTTTACTTATATTGCTTCATATTTTATTACTTAAATTGATGTGTGATGGTTTATGTTTGTTGATGAATCTTAGTTTATTTATCATTTCTATATGAAGGGACAACACAGTGTTCAAGTTGAACCCTCCTTCTATTGAATTAATGAATAAAAACTAGAATTCATCTTTCTTGTTTTCAGGTAGTTTTATGCAATTCTAGCTTTCTAAAAATAGCATAATGATGAATGAATTTGTGATTAGGAATATTAAGGATCTCCTAAGTTAGGAGCCTCTTTCATTGTTTATTTATGCATCTTAAGTTGTTGTCAATTAATGGTTTTTTTTTTTCTATTCATCGAGTAATATTGTAGAAGAAGGACACAAATGGTCTCTTAAGTTAAGAGCCACTTCATCTCACATATATTGCATAAGTGAATTAGAAATTATTTAGTTATATTTATATTTGTAATAAGTACTTCCTTAGTTCTTCATATTTTATCTTCTAGGGTTGACTACATCTGATATCCATACATTGTGGACATGCCTCCAAGTTTTACAAACCTGGACTGATAATGAAATACTTGTGTTAATTTTTGTTAACAAATTAGCCCAACATTTTCACGTCATTGCCGGTGAAGCATTCATCAACATAGTAAAATAGAAGATAAAACAAAATCTAAAAAAATGACAAAACAAAAACAATAAAAATTTAGTTATGTTATGTTTTTCTTAGTTATGTTTCTTTATGCTTAGAAATAGAGATAAAAAATTTAGAATTATTAAACAAAAACCCCCATCCATAGAAGTAGGACCATCAAAACTAACTACATTGGTTGCTAGTAAGCCAACAATAGAGGAATTAGAAGACAAACAAATAACATGACAAAGATTAACGTTAATTGAAAGACAAACCTTGTTAGCCTAGGAGGTAAAAATGAAACAAACTCCAAAAGCAACACATAGTTCAGAAAAAACAAAAGAAAATTGTTAAACCAATAGATCAACCCATTTTTGAGCCTATAGATCAACCTATTTTTGAAAGAAAACAACAACCTGAATCTCAAATTGTCATCGAAATAGTTGAAACTATGATGGAATAAGGGCAAGGATCTACTATTCTTACTCTAGAACAAAGACTTGAATATGAAAGACAACAAAGAGAATGGAGAAGACAAAGAGAGTAAGAAGCAAAAGGAGAAGTTGATAGAAAGAGAGAAGAGGATAGAAAAAGGAAAAATGATAATGAACAAGAAAATGCTAATGATCAGGAAGCTACTTTTGGCTTTCCAATATTAGATACAAGTGCAATATTAGGAGAAGATGTGAAAATGAAAAACATTCCACCTTCTGTATTACTTAACTTTTATAGAATGTCAACAGAAGATCCTGACTCATTTATTTTTTAATTCGACATCTTGCGTAGAACTTATGGATACACAGATAACATACACAAACTTTGTCTCTTTCCTGCTACTTTGAAAGTAGCAGCATTAAAATGGTTCATGGGTTTAGGAGAGCGAACAATAAATTCTTGGTATGACATGAAGAACATATTTCTTAAAAAATACCAAGCCTATTGTAGGCCTAGGGACTTGAAAGAGGATGTTTTTGGAATGACACAACAAGAAGATGAAAGTTTAGAAGAACACTTGGAAAGGTTTTCTTACAATCTTCAAAAGTCTAAACAACACTCACTAAACCAGGATACCATTCAAACAATCTTTCTTAAAGGTATAAGAGATGAATATTTTGACATTCTGAATGTAATGGGAAAGTGTGACATTTCAAACTTGTCATTTAATGAAATTGCATAACTATATCAAAAATATTCTAGAGGAAGATTAAAAGCTGGAAGGAGAGATATTAGTTCAAAAGCAGCAAAATCAACAGCAAGAGGGGTAACAAGAGCAGGGATAGGGAGGTTGCTGGAAAAATTTAAAACTGATCTTTTAAGTACAATAGGGACATAAGTACATGTTTTAAAAGAAAACAGAAAGAAAGAGAAACAAGAACAAATCTTAGCAATATTTTGTCCGAAATGTAGAAAGAAGCATGCATTAAGATAATGTCCTTTAGATAGTGTTCAAGTATGTGGCCTTTGCACATAAAACCATTCAACATAAAACTATCGAAAGTTGAAAGAATTGCATATGAATCCAATGGAAGAAGCACAAGGAGAAGAAGGTTTATATTATGTGGCACCAAGAAGGCCTTGGCAACCAAGGATTCCTTAACAATTCCCTCAGCAATTCCCTCAACAAAACTATCAGTATCCTCCTCAAAAATCTTGGAATACCCCAATGCCATGGCAAGCTTGGCCTCCATAACAATATCAAAACCAACCTGCACAAGGTGGGAGAGGATATAGTTATGGAAACTAGCCACCTCAACAAATGTATCCTCAACAATACCAACAACAATACCAACAACAATATCAACAACCATTCTCATACCAACAATTCCAACAATATTCACAATCCATGCCATTTCCACAACAAAATCCCGCACCATTACTAACACAACCAGAGAAGCTACAACTGCCTTCAAACTAGCCTAGACCAACTCAACTACCAGCTCAGCCAGTAGCAAATCCAAGTAACAAAATGGATAAACATGCATACAATGTGGAAGAAGAAACTTATTTTCCAACATACTACATTCTTCCCATAAATGATGTCCATTTAAGGTATGGGAAAGTACTGCATAAAAATTCGCCTCCAATCATAGAGGAACCAGTTGAACAAGGAGAACAACCTGAAACATCACATTCAGAAAATCAAAGTCAGAAGGAAAAATTGTAATAGCTCAAGAAACACCCTATCCAAAGAGGTTTGTAGAGCAAAAAATTCAAATGACCCTTCCTGAATTTGATATTTTGGATGAATTAAAAAATGCTTATGTAAAAATTCATTTATTGCAATCAAAGAAATACCAATCTATGCTAAAACAATAAAGGAATTATGCATCAAAAAAGTTGGTAAAAAGAAGAAGGATCCTACTACAATCCAAGTCATCGAAAAACTAGCTAGTGACATGTCTACAAACACAATAGTAGAAAAATATATTGACCCTGGTATCCCTATGGTTACTATTTCAATAAACACTATTTCAGTTCCAAGCACATTGATACATTTTGGAGAAGCTATAAATGTAATCACTACAGAGACAATGAAAAATTTAGATTTAAAAAACATTAGATCTACTACTACCATTTTAGAGTTAGAAGACAAATCTAAAGTTATACCAGAAGGAATATTAGAATATTTCATAGTCTCTTTGGATTCATGGGAGTATCCTGTATACTTCCTCATTTTGCAGCTAAAACCAAACTTGGGAGGGCATCCTCTAATCTTAGGCAAACCGTGGTTAGCCACTACTGATGCCTTTATAGGGTGCAGATTAGGTAGTATGATTATTGCACATGGGGATGAGGGAAAACACATCACACTTTATTCTCCAGCACAAGAACCTTCTTTAGTATCATTTCTTGAAGGACAAGAACAACAACCAACTAAATCAGTTCTAAGTATAAACCAAGTCTTTGACGTCAGAGAAGAAGAGGAGAATGAAGATCTATTGGATCTTTTCATCTCAGAACCAGATATTTCAGAGCAACTTAGAGTAGCTCAGTATGAAGATGCAAGTAATGTTTTGAACCATTGTTTTTAGGAAACTTGCACAATTCAATCACTGCAAGAATCGTTCACAAATATTTTTCCTGTAAACACAATTACCAATTCAACAACTAGAACAATTGATATTTATCCTGGGAAACATTTGAACATTGGTAATAACTTACAATCATCACAAGAACAAGAGGTAATAACATTATTACATAAGTACTCAAAATCATTTGGTTGGGATTACACAAATATGCAGGGAATTCATCCCAACACATGTATCCACCACATCTATATTGATGACCAGATTAAACCAGTAAGGCAGCCTCAAAGGCAGATGAACCCCACGATGAAAGAAATTGTGAAAGAAGCACTACAAAAACTATTACAAGTAGGTTTCATCTATCCTATTTCTGATAGTCAATGCATTTCACCCTTAGTGGTTGTACCAAAGAAAAATGGGAAGTGGATAATATGTTTAGATTACCAAGAATTAAACAAAGCAACATTAAAAGATCATTTTCCACTACCATTTATAGACCAAATCCTAGATTCATTAGCTGAGAATAAATTATTTTATTTCCTAGATGGGTTTAGAAGGTATAATTAGATTAGAATAGCAAGGGAAGACCAAGACAAAATAATATTTACTTGCCCATAGGGAACATATGCATACAATGTTTTTCCTTTTGGGCTATGTAATGCACGTGCTACTTTCCAAAGAGAAGTTCTCACAATATTTGCTGATTTGATCCATGAACGTGTAGAAGTCTACATGGACGATTTCACTGTATATGGAAACACATATGACGATTGTTTGAAAAAGCTTGATAAATTTCTAAAACTATGCATAGAGACAAATCTGTCCCTGAGTAATGAAAAATTCTACATGATGTTAACAAAGGGGATAGTGTTGGGACACCATATTTCCTCATCAGTAATTAAGGTGGACTCAACCAAAATACAAGTCATTGTGAATTTAATGTCACCTACAACTCAAAAGGAGGTAAGAAGTTTCTTGGGTTACGCAGGCTACTGTAGGTGATTTATTGAAAACTTCAGTAAAATACCATAGCCTTTATTCAAGTTACTTGCAAAGGATGTTGAATTCCAATGGAAAAATCATTGTCAAAATGCATTTCAAATATTGAAATAAAAACTATCAATTTCCCCCATCCTTCGAGGACCGAATTGGTCTTTGCCATTTCACATTTCCACTGATGCATTTGATACTACTATAGGTGCATCACTTGGACAGAAAGAAAACCTATTTAATTATGTTATATACTTCATAAGTAAAAACTTAACACCAGCAGAATTGAACTACATAGTCACAGAGAAAGAAATGTTAGCTATAGTACATGTAGTAAATTCATTCAGGCATTACATAATAGGCTACCAAGCGTTCATTCACACTGACCATTCAACAATCAAATACTTAATGAACAAAGCAATAAAAAATGGTAGAATTATAAGATGGTTACTATTAATGCAGGAATTTAACATTATAATTCAAGATCGACCAAGGAAAGACAATCAAGTAGCTGATTTCCTTTCAAGGCTTCATACACTTGGTGATCCAAATCGGGTATCAAATAATTTCCCAGATGAACATTTATTTGAAATAACTACCAAAACACCATGGTTTGCAGATATAGAAAACTATTTATCCTCTGGAAAATACCATCCCATTTCACAAAGAAAGAAAAATGAAAAATAATTAGAGAAAGTTCTAGATATTGTTGGGTGAATGGTGATCTCTTTTATACTAGCTCTGATCTGATAATAAGAAAATGTGTTAGAGAAGATGAAATATTAGAAATTTTGAAAGCATGTCATGATGAGCCATGTGGTGATCATTTTGCAGATAAGCGGACAGCCTAGAAAGTGCTACAACTCAGCTACTACTAGCCGGAAATCTTTAAAGACTCCAAAGCCTATGTCAAGAGGTGTGACAATTTCCAAAGAATAGGAAGGCCAATAATATCAGATGAAATGCTACTTAAGCCATGAGTGCTTATAGAACCATTTGAGCAATGGGCTATAGATTTTTTGGGACCAATAAATCCACCATGAAACAGAAAGAAGTACATCTTGGTATGTACTAATTATGTAACTAAGTGGGTTGAAGTAAAGGCAGTAGCAAGAGCAACATAAAACACAATGGACACATTCCTTTTTGAGGAAATATTTGTCAAATTTGGGGTACCAAGACATATTGTAACTAACCAAGGCACATAGTTCACTTCAAAACTTATTCGTGATCTTACCGAGAAGTACAAGATCAAACATAGAAAATCAACTCCGTACCATCCTCAAGCAAATAGACAAGTGGAGTCGACAAACAAAGTCCTAGAAAATATCATGAGAAAGACAGTACAGATAAACAGGAAGGACTGGTTAGAAAAGTTAAGAGATGCACTATGGGCATACAGAATAACATGGAAAAACACAACTCGGTTCAGTCGATACGAGTTAGTGTATGGAAAAGAAGTATTAGCCATAGAATTTCAGATACACACATTCAATTTAGCAGCAATGTTAGGATTGGAATTGTCAGAAGCACAACAACAATGGATAATGGAATTGAATCAATTGGATGAACAGAGACAGCAAGAAGTGGAACAAACAACTCTGGTGCAGCAGAAAAGGATGAAATGGCATGATCGATTCATCAAGAACAAGACATTCAACAAAGGAGACTGGGCATTATTTTTTGACTCCAAATTCAAAGATTTCAAGGCAAAGTTTACAACTCATTGGCTAGGGCCATATGAGATAGAAGACATCTTTGATAACGGAGTTGTTCAAATAAAAACAATTGATCAATAATCTACTTCATTTCTAGTTAACGAACATAGGCTTAAAGTCTACAATAAGCCTATCAATAAAGAAGATTTTGTGAAACAAATGACAAAACATACTGATCTAGAAGTAATGGAACAACATAACAATATGCCTTCCCGTACTCCAAAATAATAATAATAATAATAATAATAATAATAATAATATATATATATATATATATATATATATATATATATATATATATATATATAATAATAATAATAATAATAAAAGTTTGCTTGTGAAAACCAGGCAATTGACACAAAGAAAACATGAATTCATGAAGGAAAACCAACTAGTTTGGCCTGTATGAATTCACAATTTTTATTTTTACTCTCACAACAATTTGATTTTGCAGAACGAAGCCTCCAAAGCAAAACAAGACTTGAGGAAAAGTCTTCAGATAAGCAAGGGGGAAGTTGCAAAAGGAACTTAGATTGAGCAGCTAAAATTTTGAGCAGCTGAATTGAAGAAGGAACTTGAATTGTAAGGTAGAAGGGACCTGAAACATTATTGCAAACATTGTGCAGAAGGGACCTAAAATGTTATAAAAAAACATGTATCATATTGCATAAAAATATACATGACAATAGGGACCTGAATCATCAAGTACCAATTGCATAGGGACTTGAACGACATCAACAATCGATGGACATGAATCAATGATGGATGCAAGAACATTAAGCAGAAATAAAGCCTACATTTCAATCTATCCTAGACAACTCATCAAAGACATTTGGCTAGAAGACACCATCAAATACTATCAGGGAGTAATGCACAGTAAGTACAAAGTTTTTATCTTGAAAATTCAAAATTTTTAGATTTTTTTTAGAGGTTGTTAAGATTGAGTTAGTACCTAACATGGATATTTTGCTCACATATTCATTTCACTACCCTCATCATATTATCCTATTCATATATTCATACCCATTATTCTACATTTATTTACACAAACATCCTCCAAATATTCATTTCATATTCTATATTCATATTCCATATTCCATTTACATATTTCATATTCATTTCATTTCATAACCCTAAGTATTTTTCTTTTGAAAAGCAAAAGGATTAAAATCGAAGGTCCAATAGTTGAAACCCTAGAACCTACAAAACCATACACAAGATTAGTATCATGAAATTAATTTTAAATATGACCTAAACATGGTCATTTTAAAATTAAAGGACATATATATTGAAATACATATATTGAAACATGTGCATTATGAAGTAATACAAAGTGAAGGAAATCGAAATAATTTATTTCGACAAGTTATAATTAAAGAGCATAAGAATGATGCTATTGAGTGAAAAGGTTATCAGAATACAAATCATGTGATGACTATACAATACAAATAAACATTATGAAATGTTTTGGAGGTATGAGACATGGGACATGGATATGAAGAGGCAGTATGATGACAATTAACGAAGATAAGGCCATGTATTAAAACTATAAACCATGCAATAAAAATATAATGAAATTTAAAGCGGCGATCAAATCAAAATGCACCATGAAATGAATAACAATACGAGCCAGTGGAAATGAAATGTATGGTAGGCAGACTATATGGTGGAATGAGTAATATAGAAGTCAAAGGTCAAGTAATAAACGCCGAGACATGGAGGTAAGTACTGTGGGTTGGTATGCATGACGACCACAATGAAACAAAGGACAAACACAAAGGAAGTAGTCATAAGATGCAGCAAGTGGAACGGTCAACCACAATTTGAAAACACAATAGTGAACGTTTCAAACAACACCATGAGTTTTGCATTCGACCTGAACTCATGCAATATACCTCCGCAATTTTGAAACACAGAAGGTTGTAAAAATAGTTTTCTCTCCACCATCACAATCGTTTGCAGGTTCATGGAGAACAATGAAGTGTTGCATAATCAATTAGCACACATTTGGGAGCCCGAGGTGAATGGTTTGAGAGAGAAAACATAGAAATAGAGGAATTCAAACCGAGAGGGAGAAGGCAAGAGATATAGCAGTTGTAAATCGGATCCATAAGAAGAAAAGGAATATTAGATTGAGGGATAAGCAGAGGAAACTAGCAGAGCAAGCAGAGTTAATTAAGGAAGATCTCGTGAGCAATAAGATAAGACCAAAACTCGATCTCCCTCAATAAATGCAGCTGATGTTTTATGAGAAAATATCGGGATTTTTAAATAAAACACCAGTTTGAATCAAGGATATAAGAAGTGCTCCAACCACTATTTACTATTTTTTAAATGTTGTCTCTACCATCAATCAAGAAATAAGGTTTTTGAAACGAAGTTTAACAGTGGAAAACATTATGAAACACAGGTTGAATGAGACACGACATAGAGAGAATCACGACAATTCATTGCAGACAAGTAAATCAACTCGGATCCTCCACGTTCAATCATGAAATCACCAAATTGATTGATGAAACAAAATGTTAGTTAAAGTTTGATTGCATAAGTAAATGATTTCTCTAATTTGAGTGATGAAACAATGTGTTTAGTTATAGTTATAATGACATAAACACATGTTTTGGCCGAGTTCAAACATAGGGTTTAGTTGTAGTTTTGATTACATAAACACATGTTTTCACTAAAGATTGGGAATGAGACAGAGTGTTAAGTTGAAGTCTGGTTGCATAAACACATGTTTTCACCAATTTGGTCAATGAAACAGAGTGTTAAACTCATAGTTTGTTGTGATTTTGTTGAATACACAGTGAAATATTTATGGTTGATTGCACAAACAGTGGGTTTCATTACACAAACAGTGGCCTTAATTATACAAACATTGAAAAAGATAATGACTCCAATTTGACATAAAAATGGGTTTGATAACCATAGGGAAGTTCTAAGAAGAATGAAAATCGAAAAGAGGAGCTATGGTATGAACTTTTTTTTATATAAAAAAATATTTCAAAATTAAAATAGAGTTCGATTTTCAATCTTTTTTAAACAATGATATGCATACAAAGAACACTTCATTTATATGGATAGAGCAGAGTTTTGGTGAAAGAAGAATAGAATCAAGAATGGTTTTTACATCAGAATAAGCAGGATGTTTGTTTTGTTTTTCATTTACAAAGAGTAATGTTTTGAAAGGAACAATGATTCATTGTTGCAGTGAGACAGAGACTAAACAAGCTTGATTTTATTGTTTCTAAAGAGTATGAGGAGAAAGGTAAGCCCTACTACTAATTCAATCAAAAAGATAGTTATGCATGAATGATTGTTATTTTCATTTTCAAAAATGAAGTTAATGACAGTAGAAGGGTATATTAATTGGTTTTCAGAAAACATGACCACCAGAATGGAACTGAAATTTCAAATTGAGCAATGGAAGAAGGAAACAATAGAAAAATTATATCAAGCAGGGCTTATAGGGTTTCTACATAGGTTTAATGGTCACAGTGAGGATATAACCACGGATTTTGTGAATAACTATACCCAGGATCAAAAAATTGTAGGAAACTTAAGAATTCCATTGACTCCAGAATACATCTCCCAATTATTAGATCTTCCATTGACAGGGGAAAACTATCATAAAGGTCTACATTTCAAAGAGAAATCATGGACTTTCTTCTTAGAAATAAAAAGAAAGGGAGCCTTTGACAGAGCTAAAGGTATACCTAGGGAGTGGTTCAATGAAACATGGAGAGAGCCAGCCTTGATCATTCAAAAATTCTTCACATGTGATAGAGGACATAGTGTGGCACATTTGTATCATGTCAGCCTGCTCCAACACATTAAGGGAGAAGTCAAAATAAACTTGCCATATTTCTTCTTCCGAAGTCTCATTAAGATGATAGAGTTAGTGCGAAATGTGAACAAACCAAGAGAAGCTCAAGTTTATGATTAGGGACTAATAAAAATTCTTGTAGAGCATCAAGTAAAAACTCAGGGCATAATTTGGAGAGAATATTTAGTCCAAAACCAGCATGAAGAACAAGTCATTGAAGAACAGTACAAAATAGTTCCAGAAACTAGGGGCATCATGAATTCACCACTTTATCCCAGAACCAGGTCTAAGAAGAAAAACAACATTGTTATGGTTGAAAAGGAAAAATCCATCATATCCACTCCTAGGAGGCATAGGAGAAAGAGCCCAATAGAAATAAGTAGCAAGGACCAAGAAGTATAAATTGTAGAAACATGTTCTACAAAGAAACAAGTAGAAGATATAATCGAAAGATTAGAGAAAGAAGCTATTAGAAAAGACTCATATTTTGATGATGTGGCAGCCACATCATTTGCAAAAGATACACAGGAACTAGAAAAAGAGTTGCACTTAAGAAAAATCAAAGAATTGACAGATCAGCTAGAAATAAACAAGATCCTGGAAAAGCACTTGAAGAAAGAAAATAAATCAATCAAGAAAGATAATGCAAAGTTAGTAAGGGAGAATGAAAAATTAACTGAAGAGGTAGGCAAACTAAAGAGAAAGAATGATATACTTTGCAAATAGGCATTCAAGTGGCTTAAAGATAAGAACATGTGGAAGAACAAATATGAGAAACAGAAGGTCAAAGCTACTATGCATAAAGAAGAACACAACACGGGGATAGATTATCTGTTAGAGGTAGCACATCAGGAAGCATTAAGGTTAGGCACAAGATTTATAGTAGAGGTCAGGAGATCCAAGAGGAAGAAACAAGCATGAGGAAATGCTTATGAATCAACAAGGGAGAGATGTTGGCCCTCATTTTTAATCCAGTTTTGCTTAAGAAAACATACTTAATTCTTATATTTTCTATCTATTTTCCATCACATCCACCTAATTTTGATGTATTTTATGCATATTCATGTATTTAATTTTAATTTTTCAATTTCTGGAAGTTTTTATGAAAATTGAATTTCAAGTGCAAATTTTGGACAGAATCAGAAATTCCCGTAATAGCTATATGGATGTCATACTTATAGGACACCTGGGCATGAGCTAGATACATTTATGGAAATATTGGGAATTAGGACTAAATGAAATCCAATTGGTTCGGTCAAAAAAAGCTAAATCAGGCCCAGTCAAAGCTAGTGAACCATGACCAGTCACTCTGAAAATCCCTAGAAAATAGGGCAGTTTTAGGATTTCATGGGATTGTCCATATTTTTAGTGATAGGTTGGATGAATTCAACTTGGATAGGTGAATATGGATAGATATATTTATTAGAGATACCTTAGATGATTTTGTTTCATGATTTTCTATTTAAGCCAAAAACTTTGAAGGCTTATGCATGTAGAATTTGTATAATTTATGTGGAGACATTTGAATATTTGAAGGTAATTTGAAGAACCTATTCTACTTTCATTTTTCTGTTCAATTGTGTGGATGATTGAATAAATTTGCAGTAGTTGATAACGTCTTCAAGTGTGCAAGGCAAGGGTGGAGGGCCCCCACTCCAAGCTAAGTACACTTCATTGTTAAACTAGCTTGATTTTCATGAACTAGTTGCTTCAGATTTGTTTACTTGTCTTACTTCATATTTGCTTACTTAAATTGATGTGTGATGGTTTATGTTTTTTGATGAACCTTATTTTATTTATCATTTTGATATGAAGGGACAACACAATGTTCAAGTTGAACCCTTCTTCTATTGAATTAATGAATAAAAACTAGAATTCATCTTTCTTGTTTTCAAGTAGTTTTATGCAATTCTAGCTTTCTAACAATAGCATAATGATGAATGAATTTATGATGAGGAATATAAAGGATATCCTAAGTTAGGATCCTCTTTCATTGTTTATTTATGAATCTTAAGCTATTGTCGATTAATGGTTTTTGATTTCTATTCATCAAGTAATATTGTAGAAGAAGGACACAAATGGATCTCTTAAGTTAAGAGCCACTTTATCTCACATATATTGCAGAAGTGAATTAGAAATTATTTAATTAGATTTATATTTGTAATATTTACTTCCTTAGTTCTTCATATTTTATCTTCTAAGCGTGACTACATCTGATATCCATACATTGTGGACATGGCTCCAAGTTTTACAAACCTGGATTAATAATGAAATACTTGTCTTAATTTGTGTTAATAAATTAGCCCAACAAGCATGTAGCTACAACTTCAGTAACTTGTCAAGAAATGTAGCTGAGAAGACTATTGAAGGATCTCTCAAATGTTCAAAAGGAGCCAAATCCTATTTTTTTGTGATAATAACTTTGCTATTTGATTTGAAATTAAAATTGATGGTTACTTGAAAAAATTTGCAAGATAGTTTATGTATTGTGGGCAATGGATCGAAATTGCAAAAGCACATAAACTTAAAAATTTTAGTTAAGTTTTGGAGATTTAACCAGAGAAAAATAGAAAACATGCAACATTACAAAACAACAATTTGATGACAAAATTCACCCGTCCTAGGCTATATATCTGAGTCCTACTCCCAGTGTTGGCCCTTTATATTATATGCTCAAAATCTCAATTACATTAACGTACAATGCTCAAATCACAAATATAATGTTTAGATTGTGTCTAGAACACCCAAAAACCCCTTTGTAGGCTCTTCTTTGGTTCAAAAAGGTTGAACATGGCCAAAATAGGCATCCTTGTTCCTTTCTCTACTATTTGTCTTGCAAAATTACTAAACTACCAAAACAAGCAACAAATATACTCTTTGGCAGAACCACTAGGCAACAATTTGGCGTAGGAGTGACAAAAATTTTGCCAAAAATAGTACAAATTTTCGAACACTTATTTGGGCACAATAGGCCGCACTTCCACCCCTTTTTATGATCACATGGAAATCCAAATCACTAGGGGCACGGGCCAGAGGCCATGCTCCCACTAGACCTTCCTCTCCAAGTCACGCACTATTTAATATGATTGTTGGGATGAGGCACTAGTAGGGTGCCACGTGACCCACCCCTCTGCACCATATGTCATTGGTTATGTGATGTGTGTTGGGGATTGGGTGCTGCGCTAACTGTTTTCCCCCTTTTCCTTTTCTCCATGGTTATATACAATTCCAAACCGTCAACGTTGTATTTTAAATATAAACGACCCACCATACAATACAAGAACCAACACGTGGTCCAAATGTTAAATGGTCAGTTTTCTCACCAGAGGTCTCA
Source organism: Pinus tabuliformis (assembly GCA_031772625.1). Classification (NCBI taxonomy): domain Eukaryota; kingdom Viridiplantae; phylum Streptophyta; class Pinopsida; order Pinales; family Pinaceae; genus Pinus; species Pinus tabuliformis. Next base: position 1,491,300,842 of record CM062819.1, on the reverse strand, counting down.
AGGTCAAACCCCGTCAAGGTCCGTTAGTGCATTAATTTTTTTCAGGAATCATGAGGGCATGTGGCGTGCTCCCATTGAGCCATGTGGTACCTCCTCATTGGATAATCTGAAACTCACCAACCAATGAAATTCTGCCAACTAGAATTGTACGACCATGCCACATGTTAGTACGAGATTGGACTATCTAACTTCTGTATTGCCCAGTCAGCCTAGTAACATCAATGCCATGTCACTATACAACCTTCTCAGTGAACAACCCAATCAACCCTGCAAGTTGGCTTTTTAGTTGTTCGCCAAAAAATTCAAAACGTGATAACTTTCACCCAGAGTGTCACATTGAGGCGATTTAAGCATCGTTGGAAATAAAATGATGATATCTACTATTTGGTGCCATTTTTAGGAGATTTTGAGCACTTTGATTTTCGAGCATATTTTTGATCCCTTGGATCATTCCTCCCCACTGGAAGCATTTGGACCACCAAAAGTCTATTTCTATTCAGCAAGTAAGTGAGGGTACAACTCCCTCACTTTTTCGATCTCAATCCACCTTGATTTAATTGGATTGGTACCTTTGAGACCCACCCGAAGATACTCCACATTGCCTCTCCGTGAAGTCCTTATTTTTCTATCAATAATCAAGTCTTCTTGCAACTCATCCAAATATTTAGCAGAAAAATATTCAATAGATGTAATCTGAACATTCTCTCCATGATGATCAATCATAAGAGGCTCATACAATCTCAACTTTCCCACATTCACAATAGAAAAAATTTGCATGTAAGGTGGTAAATTTAATCGGAAATGATTTTTACCAATATTCTTGAAGATTTTGAAGGGACCATACATGATTGACTTGAGATTTTTACCTTCACCTTGAAATATCTCTTGACGATATATGACCAAAATTGATCTCCCACTTGCAAATCATGATCAAGCTGATGCTTGTCATGTCTTGCTTTATACTCAGATTTTCTTTTCTCAAGCTGCTGTTGTACTCTTTGATGCATTAGCTAAATTTGTGTAATGAAATGCTTGGATTTTTCCACAGCACTATTTCCATCTACTGCAATATCTTTACCAAAGAATAAATCCAAAGGAGACTTTGGAAAATATCCCAAACAAGCTTCAAATGGAGATACTTGTGTAGATGAGTGCTTGGAACGATTTTAGGCATGCTTGCTCCGAATGGAAATTGACATCCACCCATGGTATTCATCGACCCATGGTATTTATCCACTCATGGAATATACCCATGGTATTTTAAGTGGAATTCACCAATGTTATTCATCCAGCCAAGGTGTTTAACCCCCCATGGAAATTTTGAATAATGTTAACCAACCATACTTACCTAACATGATCATAAATGAGTTGAGCTAAGTCAGGTAGAGCCAAAACTTCCAACTAAGCGTGCATTGGATGGACAAGCATGAGTATGAACAGAGAAGTTGAGATAATCACCAAAGAAAATTTTCTTATCTACTAGTTTGATCTCTTATTTATCTATTTATAACATTGGACTACACATGATCTAGTCACATTTTTTCAAAATGACGCCATAAAAGACTGATCTGAATGGAAAATGGAATCCACCCATGGTGTTTGTCTACCCATGGTATTGTAGGTGGCATCCACCCATGGAATTTACCCATGTTATTGTAAGTGGCATCCACCCATGGTATTGTAAGTGGCATCCACCCTTGGTATTCATCCTCCCATGGTATTTATCCACTCAAAATTTTACCCATGGTATTGTAAGTGACATCCACCCATGGTATTCATTCACCCATGGTACTTACCACCCATGGAATTTACTTGTGTTATTGTAACCAAAAAAGGCTATAAGTAACAAGTCACATTTTGTAAAAGGAAAGATTGTCCACCACAATGTAGCTTTTACAATTATTCTCTATTTTAATAACAAAAATCTTTGTGGTTTTTATTTATTGTGTGTTCTCTTTTAATCTGGCATTTCATTTTTTTTAGATATTGGGGGCCTCCCCATAAGATCTGGATCAATGGTATCAGATTCAAGTTACGACTCCATGGGAATGAGGGTTTGAAGCATATTTCAGTTTCAAAATTTTGCAGCAATCTGCAACAAACTTAATACAAGTGCTACGACCTCCACAGAGTATTATGTAAGGTAAAAAATAGCTCATTTGAAATAATTCTTCGTTTTCTCCAATGGTTTTTTACAGAATTTGATTGTGTTTCCCAATTTTAGAGATATGAAAAATTGAAGTTACACATGTCTGAAATGTTGTGCAACCACACGTATCATGATTTTATGCAATCATTTTCTCACTCCATAGGTCATGAAATTTCAATTGTATTATCAAGGGAAATATCTCTTCAATATCTCAAATGGATCTTTGACGGAATTTGATTTCATCACTTGTAGCAGAAGTTATCAACAAAGTTTTAGAAAGAGGTATATAATGTGAAATAAGGCTTTACAACATATCATTGGATAGGAGAATCTACAACACCCATGGCCACTTTTACAAGTATGTAACACATTTATAGTTTAGGTAAATCTCTGGTGTAGCCTGGTTTTACATCCAACCCAAAATCCATGAGTTTTTATATCTAGAGAAAGATTCAAAGCAGGTTCCCTTTAGAGACCTGCACTCCCACCCTGCTTTAGTAGGAACCTGCTTCACGTTCATCAGTTTCATCATAGTAGCATCCAACTTTGGTTCTTTGGATATGTGCCCTCCCACCCCTGGCTATGTAGGCACTTGCTACTTCATCAATAGTCAACATCGTGATTATGGGTCAACCTCACAAAATCCTTGTGATCGAGGCCTATTTGAAAGATTGCACACTATTAGTATCACAGTTGGTCATAAGCATTATAGGGTATCACTATCCTTATGTTTTCGTTTTTCATGGTTATAGGTCATCCACAAACCCACACTTTATCAAATTCCATTTTCTAGGTTGTACATTGTCGGTATCATAGTTGGTCAAACGCATTACATGGTATCTCTATCCTCAGTCTTTGTTCATCACAAATATGGGTTAACCACACAAAACCCTTCTCTTCAGTGGCTCTTCATATTCAGCAAAGGATTCCTAGGAGGGAGCTTCAAGCAATGGGGGTCACTACTTCTTAAGGAGGGAGGAATGATCCAAATGAAAATTAGCATCCACCCATGGTATTCATCGACCCATGGTATTTATCCACTCATGAAATATACCCATGGTATTGTAAGTGACATCTACCCATGGTATTCATCCACCCAAGGTATTTATCCACCCATGGAATTTACCCATTATATTGTAAGTGGCATCCACCCATGGTATTCATTCACCCATGGTATTTACCCATGGTATTCCATCACCAATGGTATCTACCCACCCATGGAATTTACATGTGGTATTATAACTAAAAAAAGACTATAAGTAGCAAGTCACATTTTGTAAAAGGATAGATTCTCCACCACAATGTTGTTTTTACAGTTATTCTATATTTTAATAAGAAGGTTCTTTGTGGTTTTGTTTATTGTGTGTTCTCCTCTTTTTCTTCTGGCAATTCATTTCTTCATATCTTGGGGTTCCCCCCCTGAAGATCCATTTCATTTATTTTTTTTAATCTTGGGGACCTCCCGCCAAGATCCAAATCAATACTAGATGTAATGAAAATACTCATACCAAATTTTAGAATTCTTACCACAATATCATTGAAGGAGATTCACTACTGTTTTCTTTACCACTTATGTCTGGTCATCGGTTTGTGGATGAAATGTGGTGGTCTTCTTCAACTTATTGTCCATGATTTCCCATATACATGACCAAAACTTCCCGAAAAGTTGAGAATCTCGATAAAAAATAATAGAAGTGGGAAACCCAAAGTGAACCCATACATTTGGAAGAATATCTTTCTAGTTTTTTCAGTTGTAGCATGTTTCTTACATGGCATAAACACACACATTTTGCTGAAACGATCCACAACAACATATATATAATCATGACCTTTCATAGACATTAGTAGTGCCCCTACAAAATTGATAGAAATACTTTCCCAAGGACAAGAAGGAATAGGAATTGGAGTGTACAAACCCAATTTCCTATTGCTAGGTTTGCTAGTAGCACACATGGAACATCCCTTTACATATCTTGAAACAATTTCATTCATGTGAGGCCAATAGCAATACCTCTGACCTTGTGCAATTGTTTTTCCTACACCAAATCGACCAACAATAGTCCAACTCTTCAACATGATTGCCTTGACCCAAGGTTGCGTGAACATATTTAAAATCATCATCTTGAGCATACTATTCAATATAATTTTCATGCATGATTGAGTTATGATTAAGAATGACAGATGAATTAACAATAGGGCTTGATAACGTATCGGTAACTTTGTTGTATATACCTTTCTTGTACCTGATTACAAAATGAAATTGTTGTAGGAATACCATCAACCTAAAATGTCTAGCTTATTGTAGATTATTTTGCAATTGTAAATATTGCAAAGGTTCATGGTGAGTATGAATAATTATTTCTTTTCCCGTCAAATAGTGCTTCCATTTATTCATGGTTTGTACCAAATCATACAACTCTTTATCATAAGTTGGATAGTTAATTACTGCATTGGTAAATGTTTCAGAATGATAACAAAAAGGCTGACAATGCTGTATCAAAACTGCTCCCATAACATAATCGCTTGCATAAGTTTGAATCTCAAATGGCTACTTAAGATATGGAAGTGCTAAAACTTGTGTTATATTGATTTTCTCTCACAATTTGTTGAAATATTTATGCTTCTTTCCTTCCCCATGAAAGATATTTTTCACACTTTTCAAAGCATGTAATGGTGCTGCAATGAGTGAGATGTTACCTATATATTTTTTCAAAATTGGGTTGTTCCTAAAAATCTTCTAACTTTAATTACATTGTTTGGTTTAGGCCGATTCACAAACAATTCAACTTTTGAGGGATCAACCTTGAATTTACCGCCTCCTACAATATGACCCAAACAAACCAAAGAGGATTTTCCAAATTCACACTTAGATATGTTCAAATACAACTTCTCTTTCTTTAAGACATATAAAACTTGTTTCACATACTTGACATGCTCTTCACAAGTCTTACTGAAAATCACAATATCATCTAAATAGACTAAGACAAAATTATCAAGGAATGATCTCAACACATAATTCATAAATCTCATGAATGTTGTAGGTGCATTGCAAAGCCCAAAAAACATAACTAACCATTCAAACAAACCTTGTTTTGTCTTGAAAGAAATTTTCCAAGTATCATCTTTAGTCATCCTTATCTGATGATAACCGCTTCTCAAATATAAGTTAGTAAATTAAACAACACCCTTTGACTGGTCTAGAAAATCATCAATATGAGGAAGAAGATAGTGATTCTTTATTCTGATCTTGTTCAAAGCTCTAAAATATACACATATGTGCCATGTACCATCCTTCTTTGGAACCAAGACAATAGGAGACCCACAAGGAGATGTGCTAGGCCTAATTACCCCTTTGCCAAGCAACTATTGAATTTAATTCTTGATTTTTGCATTCTCTAAAACTGACATTCTACACATGCCAACCTTTGGAAGTGATGCATCCTGTTCTAAGTGAATCTCATGTTATATTCCTCTTTTAGAAGGAAACCCTGTAGGTTCATGAAACTTCTTGTCATAAGTGTTAACAACTTCAAATGAATTTCTTGAACACATACTTCATCTATATTTGTGGGATTAAACATAAGTATAATATGTCTCAAATAACTATGTAATCCACCTATGTATTTAAGGAGAGTGTCTTGTGAAGACAAATAAACACCCAAGATTAAAGATCTTCTTATAAATTCTTGTGCGTAACTTTGGACACTCTGACCTTTAGCTTGTCTAAAATTTTGCCAATCCATAATTGTTTTTTCATATAAGCTAATGGATAACATTTCCTTCTTAGAATCATTTTACCACACTTCAAATCTTCTTGAGTTTTGGCCTCCCAGCAAATGAGGCTACACTTTCCAAACATAGAGAAGCAAGATGGATCTTTGTAACTTCATAAAATTTTGAATCCTACAATAGACTTCAATTTGACGAACCCAATTATTCAACTTTTCAAGATTTTCTTCCCCATTGTACATAGGAAATTCAAACTTGACATCAAGCTTAAGCAAAGGAGACTTAGCATGTCCTTTTGGTGATCTATAAGAAGTATGTCTAGGTGTTGAAGGAGGTGAGGATGGAAGTGAATACGGAGGTGAAGGAGGAGGTGGAGGTGGAGGCTTGCTCCTAAAACACAATTACCTTTTCGTTGATTAGAACTTTCTTAGTGCAACCTTGTTATCGTTTCATTATAAAGTTTTAGTTCAGTTTTGCATATTTAACCATAAAAAATAGATAACTCGCAGCATCACAAAATAATAATTTGATGATGGATTTCACCCCTCTTGGGCTACATCTCTACGCATAGCTTCCAATGTTGGCCCTTTATATTATATGCTGAAATTGTCAATTACATCAACATATAATGCTCAAATCACAAAAAGAATGTTGCCTCTGTGTCCAGAACATGCAAAACCCCATGTATAGGTTGTCCTTGGGCTCAAAAAGGCTAAAAAATGGCCAGGATTCCTTTGTTTGCTATCTATCCTGAAAAATGACTAAACTAGTAGAATAGAAAATGAATATCCTCATTGGAAGAATCGTTAGGCAAAAAATTGGCATGGGAGTGGTGGAAATTGCACTGAAAATTATGCAATTTGTTGAAAAATTAGTTGGGCACCGCGACCCCAACCTCCTCTCCTTTTTATGGTTATGTGGAAATCCAAATGATTAGGGGCATGGTCCACACCATGAATGTTGACCCTTCCACTCTTGGTCGCATGCTATTTAATATGGTTGTTGGGCTGGGGCATGGGATGGGTGCCATATGCCTTGCCCCTCCACACCATATGTCATTAGTTACTTGTTATGTGTTGGGGATCAAGGGATGGGATAATCACACACCCCCTCTTCAGTTCTACTATGGTCATATACAATACCATGTAACTTCCCCCCCCCCCCCCCCGCAAACCTCTCCCCCCCTCCCTACCAAGTCATTGGTTTGTTGTATTTTAAATATAAAGGGCCCACCATGTAACACAAGAACCAACGTGTGGTCCAACGGTCCAATAGTTGGTTTTCTCGCTACAGGTCTCAGGGTCGAACCCCACTAAGGCCAGTCATTTCCTTAAAAAAGTTTTACATGAATCCCAAGGGTCACATGGCACCCTCCCGTTGGGCCACATGGTGCCTCGTGTTTGGCGAATTTGAAACTCACCAACCAATGAAATTCCACCAACCAGACAAGTACGACCATGCTACATGTCAGCACGATATTGGCCCATTTGACATCCATACTTCCTAGTCATCCTATTGACATCAGCGCCACGTCACTATATGACCTTCCCAATCAGCGACCTAATCAACCTTGAAAGTTGATTTTTTAGTTGTTTGCCAAAAACTTTAGAACATGATAACTTTCACATATGGTGTCGGAATTAGACGATTCAAGTGTCGTTAGAGTCATAATGATAATATATACGTTTTGATCCCAATTTGAGGATATTTTAATCACTTCAATTTTTGAGCATATTTTTAATCCCCTAGATCACTATTTACTTATCCAGTTCATGTATTTCAAAAAAAGAGAAAGCATAGTAACACATGCTTTCATTTCATTCATGAGCTTGTCAACGATGGAGATATCTTAACTGATTTTTATGGGTCAAGAGATTAGCGTGCAAATATTTTCACAAAAACATTAGGCAAGTCTTTATTTGAATTTCAAAGAGAGCACTTGGTCATTGTAAGTGGAAATGATTGTTACAATTGAGATTGGGAGGGGGTGTTGAGAGAATTACTCTCATTGTCTGTTAGGTGTCATAGTCAGTATATATTATGTTTAGTTAGTTGAGTTTTAGTTGGGACTTTGTCTAGTTATTAATTGCTATTTCTTTTCCTTGTCTCCTATCTAGTTTATTTAACTAATTTTGAATGATGAGAAGAGTTTTTTGCTCCATTACTAATTTTTATTCTATACACTATGTATTTATGTCTCTGTATTCTTTGTTAGTTCGGGTGTGTTAAGGTGGATATGAGAATTATTCATTCCATTACTAATCCACCATTTCATGGTAATGTATGGTATCGATTCACTAGTTGAAGTGATCATTTTAGTGAAATTTTCGGGTCGAGATGATCATCCAGCTACTACAAGTTCAATCACTTCAACTAACATGATAGACTGTCAGACTATCAAAAGTGATAAACTGAAAATTAGATAGTGATAAAAAAAATTGTGAAAAGTCGAAGAATCATTTCTAGATGAATAATCTACATAAGAAACAATATTTTGATGTCGATATTTTTCCAAAAATTTGGATCATATGAATATGAGGAAGATACATGCAGTGAAGTACATGTATGCAACTTTTATTTGTAATGAAAATTGGTTGGTTTTTTCTTATTGAACAAATGTTAAATCATTGCTACCATCAACCTTCCATTCCCAACATCAATTCTCAGTACTCTCATGTCAGCGTTTCAAGCTCACGGTTTGTCTACCAGAGACCTTGTGCACTCTCAAGTCTTAGGTATAAAAAATGTTGGCAGCCACATTTGATATATCGATTTTGGCTTTTGATATGCACTTGATTTTAAATTGGGGATTTCTCATTGATAATTTCATGTTGTTCTTTTAAAAAAATTTCTTTTTTTTTTTACAGTCAGAAGGTATTCCCTCAAGGATGGGGGAGGCCCCAAATCCTTGTTGTCAGCCCTAGGATTTGGGATACATTCTCCCATATTCGAGGTCAAGTTTCAATGAGTACATACATGAAAGGAAGGTTAATGTCAATGCTGGTGCATTTTTAACTATCAAACTCGTGGTTGCTTTCCTTGACTGGTTTATTATTAATTTTTGACTAGTTTATTTTCAATTTTCTATCTTGTGCAGGTATGAAATAAGTTTTGTTGAAAATAATTCTTAAGATATGAATGTAGACAATTTTTTAGATAATTGTAAACTAAATTTGTGTTCTTAGGGTTAAACAGGTCAGTGTGAAATCAACATTTTTTTCAACTGATTAGTTTGAATTAAATTCATATGATTAATAGCAATTTCCATAGTTGTAGAAAGCAAAAAGTTACATATGAATGTATTTATTTTTTTATGCATATGAATGTGAAAAAGAACAAATAATCACATGCACTAACATATTTGTTGTTTTGGGTTCATTGTTTGTATTACTTATTGTACTTGTTTATCTATGTTTGTCTCCTTCTAAGTGTACTTTTCCTCCTATAATTTCTATATTTTGTTGTCACGACCACTTACCATTAGTGGGAAACATTTATTTATTTGTGACTTTTATTTCCAAAAGTACCTAAGAGTTAAACAAATAGCCAATAACAACCTTATTATTTGTTAGCCTCAAATATGAATCTCTAAAGCTGAGAAATGTGGTTTTTGGAGTATTAAATTGAAGATATTATTTAGTTCACAACAATTGTGGGATTTGGTGGAAAATAGTTATACATAACTAGGAGAATGTTGGACCAAAGTCCAAAGAGAACATTAGAGGGAAATTGAAAAAAAACTCAAAAGCTAATTTTTGCCTCGAAGGAGCATTTCATGATTTTATTTTCCAAGACTTCTTGCAAAAACAAAACCAAAGAAGGCATGGGATGTGCTACATCAAGCATATCAAGGAGAAAATAATGTAAATTTTGTTAAATTGCAATCACTCATAAGAAAATTTAAAACTCTTAACATGCGAAATTCTGAGTTTATGAAAGGATTTTTTCACTAGAGTGGTGGAAGTAGTAAAGAAAATTACATCTTATGAATAAATTTTAAGAGATCAAAAAATTGTTGAAATTTTTTCAAGAACTCTTACCCCAAAATTTTCTATTGAAGAGCCTAAAGATTTAATTTAGTTTTATATGAATGATCTTATGGGATCTCTTCAATCTCATGAAAAAAAGGATGAATATATTCTTTGAAAACTATTCTAAGCAAGTTTTTCAATCAAAATCCAATATTTTTGGAGGTAAAGGTTAAGTAGAATTTATCGCAAAACCCAATATTTCTAGAAATAAAGGTCAAGTAGTTGAGGATTTCTCTAATGAAAAAAATTTAACCACTAGTTGAGGAGGAAGAGGGAAAACATATAGAGGAGGAGGAGGTCTATGAAGAATTTTTCCTACAAATCACAGAGGAAGGTGTAATGATAGTAATGGTGGAGGTAAAGATATGAAAAATATCAAATTCAATGTTTTTATTATAAAATATCTAGCCATTATGAACGTAATTGCTAGGAAAACACAAAAATGACAAGTTACCTTTTAAAAGGAAAAATAAAAGTGGATGGCTTATTTTTATTTTATAATTCACCAAACAAATTTTCCCAGGAGATATGGCTTTTGGATAGTGGTTGCAGTAATAATAACATGATTGGAAACATAGATAGTTTTGTGAAGATAAATGAGTGCACTAAATCTAATGTTCTATTGAGAGATAAATAACTAGTGGTATTTAAAAGTAAGGGAACAATTACACTAAAAGAAAAATAACACAAAATAAAACATATTAATGTTGTTTTATATATTCGTGTTTTATCAAATAATTTGTTGATTGTGGGGAAGCTTATTAAAAAGATATAAGTTGTATCTTTTAAAAATATTTTATGCATCATCTATGATAAGTAAAATCACAATCAAATTATAGTCAAAATTAATATGCTGCAAAATATAATTTTTGTTTTCATTCTTTTTTGTGAAATAGATGAAGCATAAAAAGTTTTATATGGAAATAATTCTCTGCTATGCCACATGAGATATGGAAATTTTAATATAAGAAGCTTAAAATTATTACATAATAGGAAAATCTAAAAATATTTGTCTCTTATTGATTTTCTGATCAAGTATGTGAGGCATGTATTCCTAGTTGGAAACAAAAAGAGTAATTTTGGGTAGGAAAATATTAAAGAGCAAAAGAAACCATTGAAATCAATACATAAAGATATATGTGGTCCTATGCAAACTTATTCTATCGACAAAAATAAGTATTTAATTTTTTGTTTCTATGATCTTAGTAGAACATGGATATATTCGTTAAAGAAAAATGTGATGCATTTGTTATGTTCCAACCATTTAAAATTATTGTTGAGAAGCTAAGTGGTTAGGTTTTTTGTACGTTTCCCATAGGTAGAGAGGGAGAATTCACATTGAATGATCTAATAATTGTCTCAAAATAAATAGGATCCATATACAATTGACATCTATTTATACACTCCAATATAAAATAATAGGACAATTGTTGAGATTTATATGAGCATGTTGAAAGGTAAAGGTATTCCAAACACCTTTTGGGTTGATGTTGTTTCTACATCTATTTATTTTCTTAATTGATGACTAGCAAGAAGTCTGCAAAATATAAATTCATCTTAGGCATGGAGTGGAAGAAAACCTGCTGCTTCTCATTGTAAAGTGTTTGATTCTATTATTTGTGCTCATTTCCTTGTTGGAAAAGAAGAAAACTAGATGATAAAGTGTGAATTTCATTTTTATTAGCTATTGAGAGGAGGAAAAGTCTTATAATTTTATAATCCACAAAATAAAAAACTATTAATTAGTTGTGATGTGCTTTTTAATGAAAAAAATGACAATGAAATCAAGATGTGCAAAAGGAAAACCCAAAATTTATTTTAGAAGAAAATGAATCTTCTATTTTAGAAATCCCATCAGTAGTCCAAATACTTCCAAGGCTACATCAACTTCATCATCTTCTTCAACTTCAAGTGATGTTTCAAGCATGTTTGAAGTCAAAAATCTGCCTACATGAAATGTAATATCTTTAAATTAAATTTATGGATGCTCTACCTTTTTTTAAATGTCTCAAATCAAAGCCAAGATATTTTGAAGATGTTGTAAATAATAAAACATGGTGCAAAGAAATGGATGAGGAGATTGTAGCAATTAAGAGGAAGGTAACATGGGAGTGCATGGATCTTCCTTGTGGAAAATAAGTCATCAAAGACAAATGGTGTACAAAAAAACGTTTGCAGTTGATGGGTCCATAAGGAAGCACAAAGAAAGGTTAGTGGAAAAGGTGTATGATCAACGACCATGTATTGACTCTAATGAAACATATGCTCCTATTGCAAGATTGGATATAATAAAAATTGTTTTAGCATTAGCAACACAATATAATTGATTGGTTTATTAATTTGATATGAAATAAACCTTTTTGAATGGTGTATTGAAAGAACATGTCTATGTTCAGTGGCCCCATGGATATGAAGTTATAGGAAATGAACACAAATTATATAGATTGAAAAGTGCTCTTAATGGGTTTATACAAGCTCCTGGAGCATGGTATATGACAATTGATAATTATTTTATGAAAAAGAGTTTTAACAAAACTGAAAATGAACATGCATTATATATCAAGTTTGATGGTAATGATTTAATTATTATTTTGTTATATGTAAATGACTTGAAATATACATATTTAATATTCTTTTAGTGGAAGTTTCCAGAGAAGTTATGATGATTGAATTTTAAATCACTAATTTTAGATCGATGCATTATTTTCTTGGCATAGAAGTGAGGTAAATGAATGATGGCATCTTTATTTTGCAAAAAAAATGTCGATATAAATATTTTCAAAAAATGGAAAATCGAAAATAGTAAACCCATGAGCACACCCATCAATACGAATGAAATTTTTTCTCTAGAAGATGGAGCTAAAAAGGTAGATGTTAAATCCTATAAGATTTTTGTAGGAAATCTTATGTATCTTACTACCACTAGACTTGCAATTATGCAAGAAATACGTTTGATATATACCTATTCATGCAAAATTCAAGTAAGATTTATTTTGTAGAAACAAACATGTTTTTGAGATATCTATATGGAATAAGTAACTTTGATATTGGGTGTATGATGCGGGAGCATCACTCCACATTTTGTTCCAAATTTTTTTGTTGCTGTAAATATCTTACAATCAGTTTTTCTTATGTGTCCTTAGAGAGACAACTATACTTGTATGTTTTATTTTTTGTTTGTAAATGTGTCCCTTTAATGGATAATTTCTTGTTTGTTAGCTTACATCTTCTGGAGAAGCCTAGTTGTCAAGTTCAAGGAGGTTTTTGTTAGCCAACCCCCCCCCCACCCTTCTATTTTCAAGATATTTCTTCTTTGTTGTGTATATATATATATGTCTGTGTGTGTGTGTGTGTGCTTGAAGGCCTCGCGAAAGTGAAGACTAAAGAAAAAAGAAGGAGTTATTCCATTGGTGCCATAAATGTTTGATCCCATTTCCTATTTCTTTTCTGAACTCTTGATTTCAAGTAATCAATACATTCTGTTTTTGTGAATTGCAAAGCTCTGCAACCATGTAAATATTAATTGAAGTTAGCCCAATGCAATGGCCTCATTCCTTTAGGTTCAAATTGCTTGGTGTGTGGTCCCTGCTCTAATAGTCGAGTATATTGTTAATGCAAATAAACCCCAATGGTGGGGAGAGTGTGTGTAAGGCTGAATAGTCAATGCATAATGTGATACTAGAGGTGGTGAGCCCATAGTCGAAGGTCAGCCATACCCATTATCATACCATAGAACCGATGAGTTCAGTCTCGACTCCAACCTTGCACTGTGGATATTTTTGGTAGTCAAAAGTTGGGGTTTCGTCATTGAAAATTCTCATCATACAGAGATAATCCTTGATCCCAACATCAAGTTATGTTTTACCCATAGTCAAGAGTGGCCTCGCTTCGGTGAACAAAGGAAGGTTCCGACTCTGATTTCTCTTCGAAATCATGATGGTTTTGGAAACTGTGTGGGGACTCCGTTATAGTTCAATTTTATTTAATTTCTTAAGGGAATAATGAGGAGTTATAAAGGGGATATTCCTCATAAAGGCCATGGAACTAGAACGCTCAGAGGAATTTTTTTCACATATCGTATATCATGTAAATAAACATTGAACATATAGAGTTGCATTAATTGTGCTATCAGAGTATTCCTTCGAGCTCTAAAAATTACTGTAGCTACAAACAAAATTTAAGAAGATGAAAAGAATTGTGTTTCCAGTATGCCACCAATAAGAGGAGGCCGAGAAAGGATTGAAATGGATGATGACTAGAGATTGGAGTTGAGACATATCGAAAAAAGAATGGAAGCGATGAAAAATACCTAGAGACAAGAACCCGGTGTAGGGAACATAAGTGAGAGTGAGGACACAAGTTCTAAGGAAGAGATAGAGGGAGCTCTAGGAAAAGAGTGACGTGAAGAAAAAATGATTAAGCTAGTCATCAAGGTTGGGTCCAGATTAAAGGTGGAAGTGCCAATATATAATGGCACCCTAAATGTGGAAGAATTTCTAGATTGGATCAACACTGTAGAGAAATATTTTGACTATGACGATGTTGAGGAGGACTAAAAGGTCAAGGAAATTGTAAAAGGGTTAAGGGGGCATGCAACACTATGGTGGTACATGTTGCAAGAATATCATAGGAAAAAGGGAAAAGCAAAGATTAAAAGTTGGGATAGGATGGTGAAAAAATTGAAGAGCAAATTTATGACCAAGGATTACTAGCTGAATTTATTCAAGAATCTATAATAGATTTTGAGGTAGAAATCCATGACGATGAAATAATTCATAAAGGAATTCTATGGGCTGAATATAAGAGCAGGTCACATCGAGGAAGATGCAGAGAAGGTGTATTAGTACGTAAATGGCTTTAGGTTTGAAATTAAAGATGAAATTAGCCTCTTACCCTTGAAGGCTATGGAGGATTCCTATCAGGTAGTGCTCAGGGCAGAAGAAATTTTTGCTAGGAAGTGGAGCCAATGCAACAAAGGAAGGAATCCAAATAGAGGAAGGGGATCTCCCAACAAGGGGAGAGTCCAAACTCAAAAGGAAGAAGTAGGGAGTTCAAGCATTTTATTTCCAAAAGGAGGAGAATCAAGGGGTAAGATATTTTTCCAAAGAGGTAGAGGAAACGATAGAGAAGTCAAATGCTACATATGTGGAAAGACAAGCCATCTATCATGGAATTATCTTGAAAATAAATTAGCAAGTCAAAGAGGACCAAATGTTGTAGAAGCTAGCAATGAGGCAACAACACAAAAAGTAAAAAAGGAAACCCCTAAGTTGGGTGAATATCTAATGTTGGAGAGGATATTGATTAAAGGAGAAAAGGAGAAACAAGAGCTAGCCCAATGAAGAAATTTGTTTAGAAAAATATGCAAGTCCAAAGGAAAATGTTCCAAAGTAATTATTGATAGTGGTAATACGAATAACTTGATTTCTATGGAGATGGTGGAGAAATTGGGGTTACAAAGGATGACACACCCCACTTCTTATTGGGTGACATGATTGCAAAAGCGACATCAAATTATACTCAGCAAAATAGAGCAAGGTTATGATACGGATTTAAATAGGAACGCAAAAAATTATAGATATAGCGATAGATACAAAGCTGCAGTAGAAATAACACTTCATTTTATTAATATCAAATACTGAAATATGCTTAGAAACAGAATGGAAATAAGACTAGCTCGGGCGATGGTAGCTTATCTCTAAGAAGAGTGTAGTGCCTACATGCCTTTGAAATGTGTCACAATGAGGCTCAAAGGCCTATTTATTATTGAGAAACAATGGAAAACCCTAAACATCCAAAAAACTAACCCTAGAAGATGAAGCGCCAAACTACGGGCCCCGTTTGGGTAAATTGGTACATCAACTTCGCGAGGTTGTAACTTTGACATACGATCTTTGTTTGACGCGCATAATACCTCGTTAGAAAGATCTATCTGAGGAATACAACTTTTGAATGACCAACATCAATCAATAATCCATTTTGGTCCCAGTTTTCCAAAAAACAGTCGTTTAGAGCTTCAAAACGTCTCTAGAAGTTCAGGAGCTGAAAAACTGCCAAAAATAGTAAATTGTGCTACAAATAAGGAAACTGAAAAATTGAAAGAAACAATGGTGGGGGTCCAAGTGGAATAAGTGGGTGGCCACCAACATACACCTGGATCATTCCTCCACCCTTAGGAAGTAATGGTCCCCATTGCATTGAGTTCCTCCATGAGATGAGGAAACTTCTACTGAACTTGGTCCCTGGTGAGCCACTTGCCCTGGTGAAGGAGTTGGCCTGCTTTGACAACTCCATATAGTTGGATCCTTTTCTGATGGGTGTTCTTGATCTATGTATCCATGACCTGATTAGTTGTGGCTTTTTCCATGCAATCTGGATTTAACTCTGTAGGTGTGAGTTTTTCTGCAATGCCTGATGTGTCTAGCAATGGTGGGAAGTATGGTCGAAGGCAGTCCAAATTGAACACTAAGTGCAGGCCAAGGAATAGGGGAATGCTGAGCTCAAATGCATTGTCTCCCACAACCTTGGTAATGGTCTAAGGACCATATCAGAGTGGTCTAAGTTTCCAATAGGCTCCAGTAAGGCGTTCCTTTTGCAAACGCAACTAGATTTTGTCACCCACCTGAAACTTGTGGGGCACCCGATGTTGATAATGTCGCTACTTGTAGGGAATTTGATTTCTCCATAATGTCGTGGATCTATTGGTGGATATGTTAGATGTGCTTAATCAAGTTGTTTTACTTATCAGCTTCAAACTGGTCATGAGCCGAATATGCTTGCGTAGCTACAAATGGTATGGCCACATCAATGGGACATAGTGGCTGGAATCCCAAGCCCACCTAAAAGGGGTTGTGGCCAGTCGAGCTGTGGAGGGCCCAGTAATAGCTATGCTGGACATAGGGGAGGCTCTCATCCCATGTGTGTGTATCCTTTGAGTTGTACATGCGCAAAATGTGTACGATCATCGCATTGACTACCTCTATCTGGCCATCAATTTGGGGATGGAAAGCTGTGGACTTAGTCAGCTTGGTATCTAGCATCGACCAGAGACTGGACCAAAATTTACTGAGGAACCTGTTGTCCCGATCTGAGATGATAGACTATGGGATCCCAAAGTGTACCCACACTCATTCAAAGAAGAGTTTAGCAGTGGCTTCTGTTGTGATATTCTTCTTGCAGGCCACCATAATGGCCATATTCGAGAATTTGTTGACGACCACAAAACAATAGTCATTTCCATGCTTAGTAGAAGGAAGGCCCGACATGTAATCCATGGAGATGGATTCCCAAGGTAGACTAGGTGTAGGAAATAGAGTATAGAGGCCTTGCTTCTTGATGGTTGGTTTGGAAATGGCGTAGGAAGTGCAGGATCTGATGTACTTCCAGACATCATGTCAAAGATTCAACCAATAGAAATACTTCTGCAATACTTCCACCATTTTCTCGACCACAAAATTCCTATCAGCCTGACTCTAATGCACTTCCGAAATAATCTTAGCACGCTTGCTTGAAGGAGCACAAAGGTTTCCCTGGTTTCCCAGGTGGCATAACAAGGCATCCTAGAGGTGAAAATATGGAACTTGTTGGCCCTCCAAGAGCGTCTGGTATGTGTGTCTGAATTCTAGGTTTCTTTTGTAGAGAAGTGGCCAATTAGAAGTCTCGTGCCTACAAGAGTTGAGCACGGTGGTTAACGCCATGATCAGTGGTTGGCTGGGGCTGTCTGCAAAATTATTGGTGCTACACTTCTTATACTTGATATTCAAATGGAAATGTTGCAGGTATGTGGACCACTTCTGATGTTGACCATTCTGCAACTTCCCTTGCATCTGTATCAACCGGAGGGGTCAGTGATCTTTGTGGATGATTGTTTCCTTCCCCAAAATGTAATGCTTCCATTATCGGCAGGCCTGCACAATGGAATACATCTCTTTGTCTTAAGTGGGATACTTCCAGACTATGTATGAAAGTGTCTCACTATGATATGCCATTGGATGCCCCTGTTAAGTAAGGAATGCCGCAATAGCATAGTTAGAGGCATATGTATCAATCTCAAATGGTTGTTGCAAGTCTCGTAATGTGACCACTGGTGCGGAGCAAAGGCAACGTTTCAACTTTACGAATGTCTTGTATTGAGATTTAGACCAAAATAATTTTTCTTTCGCTACTCCCTTGGTGACTTCACTCAAGGGTCAAGTGATATGAGAGAATCCCAACACGAACCTGCAGTAGAAATTGGAAAGGCCCAGAAAGATGCGGAGCTCTGTCAAAGTGGTTGGGGCTGGCCAATCCCGAATGACTTGGATCTTGCTGGATCCACATGCACTCCCCATTCATCAATAATGTATTCCAGATATTGAACCTTGGCCATGCCAAACATGTATTTCTCCAAATTGGCACACATCTTGTGTTGCCACAGTGTTTAGAGAACTTTTCAAACATGGTGAAGGTTCTCTTCCCAACTTTGGCTGAAGATCAGGATGTCATCCAAGTATACCACTACAAATGAGTTGGTGAATGGTTGCAAGATGTCATCCATCAACCTCATGAAGGTTGCAGGAGCATTCATCAACTCGAAAGGTATAACCAACCATTCAAAAAGGCCCTCCTTGGATTTGAAGGTAGTCCTCCACACATTAGTGGGTTCGATAGGTACCTGGTGATATTCGAACTTCAATTTGATCTTTGCTGAAATATTTTCCCCCCTAGAGTTGGTCTAGAAGGTCACCAATTCATGGGATCGGGTACTTATTCCTAACAACGATCTTGTTCAATGCCCGATAGTCAATACAAAGTCTCCAAGTCTTATCCTTCTTTTGTACTAACACAATCGAGCTCCCATAGGGCGATGAACTCGGCCGGATGTGACCTTTCTGCAGTAGCTCCTGAATTTGCCTCTTGATATCGTCATTCTTCAGAATGGAGCACTGACAGATTGGTCCATTGGTCAATGACGCACCTGGGGTTAGATCAATGGAGTCCTTGACCTGACATTATAGAGGCACCCCTGCGGGGGAGGTGAAGATGTCCTTGTACTCCTCCACGACCTTGTCCATCTGTTGTTGTCATGTGGAAGGGCCTTGTCTAGAGGTCATGGCCACCGTCTTCTTCTTTCCCTGAGGGCATATCATTAGGAAAACAAATTTCCTGGTTTTGGAAATGAGCTTACTGCATTGTTTTGCAGTAACCATAGAGATGGAAGTAGGCGGTGCTACCTACGGTATCATGTACAACATATTTGCCGAAGTAACAATAACAACACAAGGCCTTGACTCATACACAATATGTCACTTCCACAAGTATGGTTGGCCTAGTAATACATCACAAACATCAAGGGGAGAAATGTCACACAATACCTCATCTATGAAGGGCTTGATGTTGTATGGAAGGCGACACTGTTGGCTCAGGTGAATATCTCGTCCTTGGTGAAGCCACCAAATGGTGTACAGTTGTGGTTGTGTCATGGTCGGTAATCCCAACCACTTCATGACCTCTGTCGAAATGAGGTTCTTTTGGTTCCCACTGTCGAAAATGAACTATAGCGGGGAACCATTTACCCACATCTGGGAGTGGAAGAGGTGCTCCTCCTCCTCTGGATCTTCTTCGTGGTGGCAACAGTAGCGTTGGGCTTGGCTTCGATAATCTGCTTCCCCTTTTCATTCCCCTTGTCGAGTTCTGACTCAATGTCGGAACATGCATCCGATTCTAAAGCCTTCAGCTTGGCCACCAGTGACTCCTTGGCCCGACACTCACTTCTGTTGTGAGTCGAGCTCTTATGGAACTCACACCACTTTTCCGTGTCCTTCTTCGGCCTTGTGGTGTTATTATTTGCTTGCATCTTTGGCGAGTTGTCTTGGGTTGCCCCGCCTTGGCTTTGTCCTTTGTTATGTAGTTTGGGGGAACCTTTCCCTTACTTCATATTTGCAGATCCAAAGTCTTGCTTCTTTTGTTTTAACTTCTTCTTGATCTTGACAGCGTATCGGTATGTCGTGTCAAGCGAGGAGATGTGCAGGAACTCCATCTCATCCTGGATATACTTGTGTAGGTAGCTGCAGTACTTGAGTACCAAACGTTCCTCAGAATCCTTGATACCCAACTTCATGCGAAGTGTATGAAAAACATTGGTAAACTACGACACATCTTGGTCCCTTCCCTGCCGCAGCATTGTCCACTTTATGTATTTATACTAATAGCTCCCGACAGGGTAGTACTACTCTTTGAAGGCATCCTGAAGTGAGTTTCAAGTGGGTGCGGCTGAAAAGAACGAGGTCGTTCTTTCATCCTTTTATTCATGGTAGGTTTCCCACTAGTCCTTGACGTGGGGGGCAGTTTTGAGAAGGGCAAAAGTAATCCTTTCTCGGCTGGAAAAATCATGAACAAAAAATATCCTTCTAGCATATTTAACCATTTATCTACAACGTTTGCGTCTATTTTGCCCTCAAATATGGGAATGTGAAAGTTTACTTGTACCTTGAAAGGAGTGGAGCCTCCAGAGTGGTTGTTGGATGTTGATGCACCACCGGTGGGCAACCATTGAAGGATCTGGGCAAAGCTATCCATCATCGCATTCCTATGCTTCTCGAGGGCCTCCTTGAGAAATATTTTGATAGGATCTCCTTCGCCCTCGTCTTTCTTTTCTTTCCCCATGGGTGGCGGTCGGGGTTTGCAAGGATGACCTTGCAAAGGTTCAACTAGATCAAGCCCTAACTCCTTATATCTCGACCTTGTTGGGGACATGAAAACAAAAACAGAGAAAGAGTAGACCCCTATGATACCACTGATCCAGATTTAAACAGGAATGCAACAAACTACAGATATAACCATGAATACAAATATGCATTAGAAATAACACTTCATTTCATTAATATCAAATACTGAAATATGCTTACAAATAGAATGGAAATAAGACTAGCTCAAGCGATGGTAACTTATCTCTGAGAAGAGATGTGGTAGCTACATGCCTCTAAACTATGTTACAATGAGGCTCGAAGGCCTATTTATTATTGAGAAACAATAGAAAACCATAAAAATCCAAAAACCTAACCCTAGGAGATAAGCACCAAACTGTGGACCCCGTTTGGGTGAACTGGTACATCAACTTCCAGGGGTCGTAACTTTGGCATACGATCTTCGTTTGATGTGCATAATACCTCATTAGAAAGATCTATCTGAGGACTACAAATTATAAATGGAAAACATTGATCTATGTCTAATGTTAGTCCCAATTTTCCCAAAAAACGTCGTTTGGGGCCTCAAAATGGCTCCGGAAGTTCAAGAACCGAAAAAATGCCAAAATAGTAAATTGTGCTACAAATAAGAAAAATGAAAAACTGAAAGAAACAATGGTGGGGGTCCAAGTGGAATACACGGGTGGCCACCAATATCTAGCTAGATCAGGTTGAGTTCCAAATTGGAAGCTACAAGGACGAGGTGTTATGTGACATCATGCCTATGGATGTTTGTCATGTCTTATTGGGAATTCCATGAAAATATGACAAAGGCGTTATTCATGACTGGGGAAAGAACACCTAATATTTTGAGAGAGATAATTACAGGTGCACGCTACTACCATTGGAAGAGAAAGGAGCCAAAGAAGATGCAGGCTTGAGTGTATTAATGGTGACTGAAAAGGAATTGATACATCAAGTCAAGTAAGAAGAGGGGGTATAATTCATTGTAATTGGTAAGCCTCGAACTGTCTTTACACACTCAAATTTAAATACGTTTTGTATTGAAACTTAAACAATTTTAGATGAATTTGTTGATGTTATCATAGATGAGTTACCCAATGCTTTGCCACCTGTAAGGAGCATTATTCATCATATCAATTTAATCCTAGGGACTAGTCCATCTAACAAGGAAGATTATAAAATTACCCCTAGAGAAAAAGAAGAAATCGGGAAACAAGTCCAAGAGTTTTTGGAGAAAGGGATGATCAAGGATAGCTTGAACCTTTTTGTTTTGTCAGTGTCTTGTGTCCAAAAAAATATGAAATCTCAAGAATGTGCACTGATTCCAGAGCTATTCACAAGATAACCATCAGGTATATATTTCCTTTACACTGCATGGATGACATAATGGATTGTCTTAGTGGTGCAGATCTTTTTCCAGAAAATATTTAAAGTGTGGGTATGATCATATTGAAATGAGAGAAGGGGATGAGTGCAAAACATCCTTCAAAACCAATAATGGTTTTGTACAAATGGTTGGTTATGCCTTTTGTCTTGACCAATGCACCCAACACTTTTATGAGGTTCATAAATAATTTCTCAAAGAGATCATTTGCAAGTTTGTGAATTTTTATTTGGATGATGTCTTTGTGTATAGCAAGACTAAGGAGGAACATCTTAGATTTTTAAAATTGGTTTTAATGATGTTGTAGCAGGAGAAAATTCTAATAAATTTGAAGAAGTGTTCCTTCCTTAAAATAGATTTGGTTTATTTAGGATTTGTAGTTTCTTTTGAAGTGATGAAAATGGACCCTGAGAAGATGAAATCCATTAAATATTGGCCTTCTCTAACTAGTATCCATGAAGTGAGAAGGTTCCACGGATTGGCCAACTTTGACATGAAATTTATTCGAAATTCTAGTCACATCTATGCACCAATAACGGAAACAATTAAAAAGGAACAACAACCTTTTTGATGGACAACAACAACAGAAGAAAAATTCCAATTGTTGAAGAAGAAAACCACCGAGCAACTTAGTTTAGTTTTGTCTAATTTCATAAGCCCATTTGGGGGACAATGTGACTCCAATGGAAAAATGATTGGATTTTTCCTAACCATGATGATAAACTAGTTATGTATTTCAGAGAGAAATTGAATGAGGTGAAATAGAAGTATTTTACCTGTGATAAAGAGATTTATGTAGTAATTCAGTCCCTCAAGAAGTGGAGGCATTACCTTATGACCAAGGAGTTTATTTTGTATATAGATAACCACGTATTTAAATTTATATGCAAACAAGACAATTTGAACCAAAACATGCAAAAAGGGTTGAGTATATGTAGAAATTTTCTTTTGTTTTGAAGCAAATTAATGGAAGTCATAATAGAGTTGTTGATGCTTTCAGCAGGAAATGTTTATTTATGTAGGAATTCCAAGTCAAAAATTTGGGAAATGAGCATCTCCAAGAATTATATAAGGAATATACATATTTCAAGGAAATCTACGAAATGTTGACTTAAGCATTGACCACGCTCTGGTGCATTAGTATACTTCAACAAATAATTTGGTTTCTTTTTACAAATAAGGATTGCATTGGATTCCTTGATGATAGCAAAAATTCTTTAGTATTAGCTGCAGTATCATGGTATTCAAAGAAACAACCAACTATTCTATTATCTGATAAAGTACATTGTATCAAGAGCAACATTTGAAGCCATAAGTTAACAACAACATGCCGCAATTATTTACTCTAACAAAATATTTGCAATTATCATAAGTGAACAACAAAAAGTCACAATTTCTTAATACAATATTTACAATTGTCAAAAGTAAAAATTTCTCGTGTTTCATAGTCACTCCAAACATATTGATATCAAATATCATTTCATAAGGAATATAAGGAATATTGTTTCAAAAAATTGAAATGAAATTTGTAAATTAAATTATTAACTCACTAATATATTCACCAAAGCACTACCGAAAAGGAAATTTCATAATATTAAAAAGATATTGGGAATCACCTCATTATGTATTAAGAGAAAATGTTGAAGATAATGTTTTATAGGGAAATATTGAAAAAATGTTATAGTATTGTCATGATTTGAATTCTCCTACTCCCAATTTGTTAGATGAAATTAGAGTGAGAAAGAGTGAAACCAACATTCTAACGTATTGAAATGTTTAATGTTTTGGGTTCAATGTTTATAATATATACCTTCTATTGTATCTTTCTCCACATGAGTTCCACAATATTAATACCAACATCAGTACATTTAAGTAAGCTAATGCTTCATCCCATTAATGCACATAAAATTTCCTAGGCGAAGACTGGAAATGTTGAAGTGGATCGGTACCAGTGTTATAAGGTGAAATATTTACACCGAAAGTGTTCCTATGATGGGTTTGGTTGGGCATATTTGACCAATAAGATCTGTGTATTTTCGTTCTCCTCCCTCCAAATAAAAATTGAAATGTGGCACTGCAACTGTCATGGAATTAGCTAGGAAGTGTGTTGTCCTTTAAAGTTTTCTAAATCCCATCCTAAATGAAAAAAGAAAGATTCTAATCTCTAAATTTTGAGATATTTTGATTTTTCATTGGTTTTTAAATTAATTTATCATAAAATTAAGTTTTATTGGGTTTTGAAAAATAAATCTATAAAAATATTAGAATAATAATTTATATTTTTTATATTTAAATGTTTTAAAATCAATTTATAATAATTTTTTTAATATTTATTATACAAAATTTTAATATATATTATTAATATATAAGTTTTATTTTTTATTTTTTTATTATGATTATACTATATTATGATATCTTAAAAGGGGGAACATAAATATTTTGCAACCAATGAATAATCACACAAAGATGTGATGGAGATTCAGCTAGAGCGTAAGGAAATATTTAATTCTTGTAGATTAATCATGGGGTAATGTCACTTTTTGTCTTCTTATTTGAATCAATATGATGGATTGGATGTGCCTTTAATATATTAAAGCTTTTTCCAAAATCAATGCCATTGGTGTTGCTTTTACCAAAAAATGGAAAATTATGGGGACTTGGGCGGTGATTTGAAGCATTCAAGGGTTGATAGTTTTATTCACAAGCCCAAGCCTGAGATCATAGATGGTGTGCTTGGGATTTCACAGGAACGACCTAGAAATTGGTTGCTTAATTCAAGATTGTAAACTTTAGAAGATAACTCCTATTCCAAAAAAACAATATGTAATTCCAGTCACCACATGTGAGATGTGCTACCAATTTCACTTAAATTTATTTTCTTTCTTATAAAAGGACTTTTATATTATCATGGTTCCCATATTTACAAAAACCAGAACCTAGAATTTCAAAACTATCATAGAAATAAACTTTACAAGAAAATGATTAACAAAATTAGATTTTTTCTCCAGGAAGAGTCTCTCTCTTTCCACCTCTAGAAGAGTGTCACTCTACTCTAGTTCCACCCCCTTTGTTTCCATTTCCATTCCTCTTGCTTCGACACTGGACTATACCGAAGGAACTGACAATGACATCTTTTTGAATACCGAAAATGCCTTCTTGAATCCTAATAGCAGCCTAATTCTCTTCAGCTAGAGTGTAAGGAAATATTTAATTCTTGTAGATTAATCATGGAGTATTGTCACTTTTATGTCACCTTATTTTAATCAATTTGATTGATTGAATGTGCATGTAGTCTATCAAATCATTGGCCAAAATAAATTCCATTGGTTTTTCTTTTACCCCAAAATAGAAAATTATGGGTTCTTGGATGGTGATTTTAAGCATTCAAGGATTGATAATTTTATTCATAAGCCCAATCTTGATATCACAAATGGTGTGCTTGGATTTCACAGGCGCGACCTAGAAATTGGTTGGTGAATTCAAGATTGTCTACTTTAGAAGATAACTCCTATTCCAAAAAACCATTATGTAATTGCAGTCACCACAGGCGAAATGTGCTACCGATTTCACTTCAATTTCTTTTTTTTCTCTAAAAGGACTTTTATATTATCATGGTTCCCATATTTACAAAACTTAGAACCTAGAAGTTCAAAACTAGAAACAAAATGAACTTAATGAGAAAATGATTAATGAAATTAGATTGTTATTCCTGGAAGAGTGTCTCTCTTTCCACCTCTAGAAGAGCGTCACTCTACTCCAGTTCCACCTCCTCTATTTCCTTTCCCATTCCTCTTTCTCTAACACTAGACTATACCGAATGAACTGGCAATGACATCATTCTGAATACCGAAAATGCCTTCTTCAATCTTAATAGAAACCTAATTCTTCTCATCAGTCGTTCAAATCTAACAGGTGGAGTCCTCTTCAAATATTTGTATGCCCCTTTCTAACGTATTTAAGTGGATTTAGATATATTTCATCTACATATTATTTTTGAGAATCAATTTTTTTGCACTCATAGAAATGGTTAACAATGTTTGCATTGGAGTGAGTGGCAAGATAATCTTCCCAAACCTTCTATTCCTTCAGTGTACCTTTGCACCTTTAGGGTCAACTTCTAGTAACTATCATAATAAAAAGAATATGCCCAATATCATTATTGTTTTTGTTTTTGTGGCCGTTGATGGAATTTAGGTTAATTATGCAATGATTTGAAGATGTTTAGCTGCTAAAATATATGGGAATTGACTTGTATCGATTTTTCACCTGCAAGACATTCATACATACCAATATAAATGAACATTTGAGAGTAGAGTTTCAAGTAATAATGGCCTTCATTGAGTGGTTAATTAGTTCCATTGATTATTTTACGAAGCACAAGGATCACCAATACACAAAGTCATCAATCCACAGGGAATAGCTTATTACAGTAATGTCATAAACGAGCTCTTCAAAAATGGTATTAGAAAAAGGTTTACAACGCCAATGTATGTGCTTTTTAGCATCATCATAATTCAAATAAATTATGGTAATTATTCATCTCCACTTTAGATCTATGTGGACTTCTGAAAGGTAGAGAAACTAGTAATTATTTTATTTAACAGAAATATTGTGTAAAAATAACATTGCAATATTCTTTTACACACTATAGGATATTTTTAATCTTTAAAAGGAACTTTGAAACAATTCATATGTAATAAAGATGGTGTATTAATAAAATTGCAATCTTATTTATAGGGAGTAACTTAAAATTGAATAATTCACTCTTAATTCCATTGATCAAATAATATTACATATATATATGAAGTGTTGTCTCAAGATAGGGAAATTATCCTAGACACAAAATCAATTGGTTGAGAGAATATCTCAACCACACACTAATATAGGAATCAACTAGATCTAAATAACTCATATAGAATAGGAACATACTCCTTTACATAGAATGAATCACAAGTGAGACAAGTAAGAATTATATTTTCAAGTCACCCCCTTAATGACTACTTGTCTCGACCTCAATCAACAAAGATCTACATCTGGTCCAATATGGTAATTACACCTTGTACCTTGTTCATGCAATTTTCAATGTCCATATATAGGAACATCCATCTACTGTAATGCATGGGTTCCCAACCATTGCAACCGCCAGTCTACTAGGAAGTCCTTCACATACATGGTTCATCCAACGTCTCGATGAACTCCCCCTAAATATAAAATTTCACCTCATGGAGTCTACAACCAATATGGTCCACCCAAGTGTATCCATCTTGCATGACACACTCTTCCAGGGTGTTAAAAACTCTCTAACAAAGGGAACACATAACAAAGGGGTATGCATGCTTCTCTGGGTCTTATAATCGGTACATAAAACATTTGAAGGACCAAAATTGGCCATTACAAATAAATATATGACATGTCGATTTTCTATAATTACAATATGTGACTCATACTTTATCATGATCATGAGTCTATTCAACAAACTCAAACAAACTTTTAGTATGATTCCCTTTAGATCCTATGCTACTCATCTTGGATATAACACACCTTTCATATGTTGGAGCACACCACCACTTTCTCACTTGAATCATAATATTCAATCATAAGCTTTTTACTTTTGAGTCTTTGGAATTTTCATTTTTAACTTTGACATACTAGTCTTGGATGTCCATGTTTTACCTGTCATCAGTTAGAGTCGCGAATTCTAACAAAATGACTACTCCTATATTTAGTTATCTAGGCTCAATAAGGTTCAATACATTCAAGATTCCAAAGGCAAAACAAAATTCTCACCCTAATGTCCAATAGGTTGGCTATACCTACTAAGCTATCTCATCAATTAGAATTTAGAAACACTTCAACACTAGCACAACAATTGTTCAACAACTCCAATTCAGCACGTTGGATTTTTTCATAGTTTGGTTCCAGGCTCTATTAGGCAACATCATTCTTAACACCTCAACATACCAACCCACTGCTGCACATAGTACTTGCAAAAAAATTTGACCACACAACAACTACTACATTGATCGATATATTTTAGAACTCATCCACAATGGATTTCATTGTGGTTGATAGCGCCAACCCTTTTAAGTTTAGCTAATGGCTCTCAACTTAATAGTCTGATATGCTTGCAGTAGTTCCTCCTCGTTTCACACAACCAAATGCAACTTCAATCCAAATGTAAAAATGGCGTAGATGTCAACCTGGTAATGCTCCAATAGATACCACTCTTCTCCATCGATATGTTAGACATGTCCACAGCTCAATAACACCCTAGAAATCATTCAATATAAATATGGATTCCACAAATATTTTATATGCCAATAGCGGTGCCTTTTTTTTTTAGGAAGCTTCCAAAAAGGAAGTGTTGAATCTCAGAATTACCTTCCCCTTGACATTTGTTCTCACTTTTTTCTCTTGATTTATCACAAGACTATAGATCCAATCAGTGATAAATGCTAGATTTTGTTTTAGGAAAGCATTAAAATGATCACCATATTATATTTTTATGTTCTTCTTATTTTAATAGATTTTTTCAAATCATCTATAGAACGCAGCGTATTCTGCAGCTAACTGTGGGTTCTATAGCTACTCTCATGGTTTGGCAAGTTACAGGTGTCAAATGAAGAAATGGGCCACATGGGCATCTCCAGAATCATCTCCACATGGATTCTATCCTACTCACTCGGTCCAGATCAACAGAAAAGCATGCCTAAAGTCGTGGTCAAAGATGGAGTCAAATACATTGTCTAGTGGAAGTAGGACTCTTGATTTTCTCTTTCGTAGCTAATCAAGAGTCTAACAGTTCTATTGAAGAGTTAATGCAGATTAAGCCACTTGTAGCTGATCAGAATTTGAGGAGTTAATGCAGATCAAGCCACCTGTAGCTGATCAGAAGTTTAACACTCTCATTACAATTTGACTTAAGCCACTTGTAGCATGTCTTCTTATAAATAGTCATGATATATTTAGATCAAGCCACCTGTAACAAGATTTTCTCTTAGACAATTATGTTATTTTTTTATAAATATCGGTTGAATGAAATCGAGAAGTAGTTAGAAGCTAGAAGGAATTACAGGCTTTTGTTAAATACTCTGTTCATACTTCATTTTGTTGATAATAAAAACTCTATTTTGTCAATGGTGGTTTAAAAGTGCATCTTTAATTAGCTTTCATCTAGCCACATCAGTTGCAGAGGGCCCCTGCACTGAAGGAGGTTTTTCACTTGTTGTTTTCATTAATTCCTATTACTTTGTTTTCTACAAGTCTGTTTTCTCTAATTTTTGTTTCATTTCAGTTTGTAACCAATAGTGTAAGGATAAAAATCACAACTTTGCAAGTCTTATTCTTCTGAGATATTGTATAAGAAATGACTGAATGAAAAATGAAGTAATGAGAATACACAATTGCTTAGCTTCTTATTTTTCTGATTACTCATTTTCTTAGCATAAAACTATCAATTAGCTGTATTAATAGATGTTTTCAAAACCATTTAGAAATTATGATAATTATAACTTAATTGGTTGAATATCTAATTCATGCAGTGATTGAGCTTACTCAACGCATTATTAGTTTTACAAACTGTCATCTTTTCTTTTCTGTTTTCAGATCATTACTTAGTTGCATCACTTGACATTCCAAAAGATCCCTTCAAGGAGATTGATTCTATCATATTCCAAAATTGAATGGTTGAATGGCTAAATGAATGCAATTATTGAATTACCTTTTGCATGAGTATTACTTTTGGCTTTAAGAATTAGATCCATGGATTAAGACTAAATGGTAGGATAAGATAGATGCTCTGTTTTTCTTATTAGGTCCTAACTAGTTAAAATGATTCTTGCTCCATTTTTAGGAGATTAGGCTAACTTAGGAACCTATCCTTTCCTTTAAAACTCATTATATCCATGTAAATCTCTCATAGATTGTATATTATTAGACATCAAAGAACATAAACCCCCAAAACAAACATAAAAATACAAAACAACAATGTAAGAGAAAAATTAACTAAGCACCTATACTGTGTCACACTTCATCATTCTACAAACCTCGGTTGATAATTCATGCAAGCAATTTAGGACACTAAATTGAATAAACATTTTGGTGCTGCTGCCAGGGAAGTGTAGTTAGGCAACCTTATCTCTTACATTAAAAAAAAATGATATGCGTAGAGAAAGAGACTCTAGGGGTAGATTCATAGCTAGAGGAAGGAGTTCAATTCCTACAACACCACCTACTCTACGAAGACTAGGAAGAGATACACCTCCATCTCAAGCTCATATTCCTAGCCATAGACCTCTTGAAGTTCTAAGGTCAGAAATTCAATCAAGAGGATCTCTTACTTCATCTACTAAGGTAGTCTTAGAGGAGGAAAATCTTGGATCTACAACAGAAGGAGTAGCATTTTTTCACCTCTACAGGGGAAAATATTTTAGTTGAAGAATTAAGAATACCTAGTGGAGAATAAGAAGTAGAACCTCTCTTCCACATACCATTAATATAGGAACTAGAGGAATACTAATTAACCATGCAGGTTGAATCTTATATTAACTCTGAAGAAACTATAATGGCAGAAGAAGGAGAGGATGGAGAATTCTCACTAATTGGAGGAGGAGGAGGTAGAGGAAGAGGTAGAGGAAATAATGGAGAAGGCAGAGGAAATAATGGAAGAGGTAGAGGAAATAGGGAAGTTGATAACTCTTTTGGATTCCCTATAGCTGATGAAAAAACCAATGCCACAATGAAAAATATCTCACCTTCTGTCCTCCAAAATTTTCATGGATTAAAAAGTGAAGACCCTGAAACCTTCTTATTTGAGTTTGAAGTATTGTACATAACTTATGATTATTTACAAGACTCTCAAAAACTCAAATTGTTCCCTTCAACATTGAAAGGAGATGCTTTAAAATGGTTCATGGGATTGGTCACTCAGTCCATTAGAACATGGAATGACATGAAGAAAGTGTTTTTGGATAGGTATTTGGATTATTGCATGCCTATAAATCACAATGATGAAGTGTTCAAAATGATGCAAAGAGAGGATGAAAATTTAGAGGATTTAATTAAGAGATTTAGCTATAACTTAAAAAGAGAAAAAATGGATAACTTAGATCAAGATACTTTAAAATCTCTTTTATTGAAAGCCATTAGAGATGAGTGGATAGATATTCTTAACATGACGGGGAAGGGAGATATCTATCAACTCCCATTAAGTGACATTGGAGAATTATGTGTTCATCTCTCAAGAGGAAAATCCAAAACTGGGAAAGGTCCAAGAGATCCTTCTCTTGTTAGGGTGAATAAATCTGCAACTGGATCAGTGAGTAGGGCAGAAATTGGAAACATGCTTGATGAATTTAAAACAGATATTTTAGGGAGACTTAGTGAATAGATAGACACCCTTAATTTGCAAAACAAGCAGAAAACCAAGACTGATGCTCTAACTATTTTCTGTCCCAAATGCAGAAAGAATCACGCTTTAAGAGAATTACCTTTAGATGCAAAAGTCATAGAGACTTGTGTGATTTGTTCAGAAAACCATGAGACCAAAAGTTTTCCTTCAATCCCTGGTCTTAAGGTTGTTTTTCAAGAGGAAAAAATTTCAAATCCAACAGAGTCTCTTTGCTTTGTCTCTAGAAGACGTTGGCAAGGGCAACAAAATCAGGGTTTTAACAACCAAATGTATATGCAGCCCCCTCCAAATTGGAATTCTTGGAAACAAACTTGGCCTCAATCTCAATCTCAAAATCAACCTTGGGCTCAAGGAATTCAGAATCCTTATGAAATATTCTCTCCATACTATCAATATCATCCATCATATCCAAACTATCCTCCCCAACAAATTCCTCAACAAAATTAACAGCCATAATTTCAAAACCAAAACCCTCAACTTTCACTGCCATTTCCACAGAGCCCAAATCAGTTACCTGCCCAACCATTACCTAACCCCAATAATAAAAATCCTCAGAATACCTATATGGTGGAAGGAAAACAATTTCCAACTTACATGATCACTCCATTAGATCTCAATGATGTCCAATTGAGATCTGGTAAGATATTAGAAAAGAAAAAACCTTTTGTAGTTATTCAAGAACAAGACAATTCTAAGGAAGATTCTCTATAGCAAAATAAAAGTTTTGAAGGAACATCTCCTCAAAACTAGAATACTGAAAATTAAAAATAGAAAGAACCAATAAACTCAACTCCTATCATAAAGAAACAACCAGTATCCACTTCTACACCTCCTTTTCCAGAAAGATTACAAGTTGATAGAGGGGTAGAAAAGCATATTATGTTGCCTAATTATGATTTTCTAGATGAATTGAAAAATTTCTGTATCAAAATCCCTTTGTTACAAGCCATTAAGGAGATCCCAATTCTAGCTAAAATAATAAAGGAGTTGAGCATGAAGAAACCAGGAAGAAAAACAAAAGAAGTAAAAAGAATTCAGCTAGCAGGAAAAATAGCAAACATAATGATGGGAAAAATTGCCATACAAAAATATGTAGATCCAGGAAGTCTAGTTGTAAAAACACATATCAATGGAGTTGAAATCCAAAATACACTGATTGACTTAGGAGAAGCAATAAACATCATGAGAAAATAAACCATGGAATAGTTCAAACTTCCCAATCTTCTTTATACACCTACATTACTGCAATTGGCAGATAGATTTGTAATCAAACCTGATGGTGTGTTGGAAGATATTTTAGTGTCCTTAGACTCTTGGGAGTACCCTATTGATTTTATGATCCTAACCCCAAAGAGAAATCTAGGAGGACATCCACATATATTACGAAGACCTTGGCTGGCTACAACTGATGATTTCATTAGCTGTAGATCTGGTGATATGTATATCTCTGATGGTAATTCAACTAAGAAATTCACTTTATATCCTCCAGCAAGAACAATCACAGAGATAGAGGACAAAGAATGGATTGATGATGAAAATGATATTCAACTTCTCTTTACGATTTCAACCATTAGTCAAGATAGTCAAATTTTAAATACAATGGGAAGTTTTGAATCATCTCTAGAATATGAAGATGATCAGTTCCACGAAAAATATAATATTGAATATTTGTCATCTAGGCAGATGTCTCTTTATTCTATGGAATAATTTGGTAGCTCTACAGTTGAAATCTTTCCAGGGGAAACATTGAACATAAACAATAACTTGGAAAATTACAACAGGAAAAGCTAATCAAAACTTTGCAACAAAATTCTTCTGCATATGTATGGGAATACATTAACATGAAAGGAATTAGTCCTAATACTTGTATACATCACATCTACATTGTGGAAAATTGTAAACCTATCAAACAACCTCAAAGAAGGATAAATCCAAATCTTAGGGAAATTGTGAAAGAAGAGTTGCAAAAATTGCTGAATGTAAATTTTATTTACCCAATTTTAGATAGCCAATGGGTTTCTCCTCTAGTGATTGTGCCTAAAAAGAATGGGAAATGGAGGTTATGTATTGATTATTGAGAATTGAATAAAGCTACCCTGAAAGATCATTTTCCTTTTCCCTTTATAGATCAAGTGTTAGATACATTAGTAGGTAAGAAGTATTTCTCATTCTTATATGGTTTTAGTGGTTACAATTAGATTCATGTAGCACCTAAAGATCAAGATAAAACCACATTCACCTACCCATGGGGAACTTATGCCTACCAAGTACTCCCTTTTGGATTATGCAATGCACCTGCAACATTCCAAAGAGCAATAATAGGAATTTTTTCTGATCTGGTACATGATTGTGTAGAGGTATATATGGATGACTTTACAGTTTATGGGAATGCATTTGAGGAAGCATTAGAAAAATTGGAAAAAGTTCTTAAAATATGTAAGGAAGCAAACCTTTCACTAAGCCATGAAAAATGTTTTATGATGTTTACATAAGGGATTGTTTTAGGACATCACATTTCAGGAGATGGAATTAAGGTTGATAAATCTAAAGTTGAAGTCATATCTAAATTATCAATTCCAAGTTGTCAAAAGAATGTTAGAAGTTTTCTAGGATTCACAGGATATTATAGAAGGTTTATAGAAAATTTCACTAAACTAGCATCACCACTCTTCAAATTCCTCACCAAAGATTGTGAATTCAATTGGAATCATGATTACTAGTTGGCATTTGAGACTTTGAAAGAAAAAAATTCTGAGGCACCCATCTTAAGAGGTCCAAATTGGAAACTACCTTTTCATATTTCAACAAATGCTTCAAATACAGCTCTAGGAGTTGTATTAGGACAAAAATATTTGATCCCTTATGCCATCTACTACACAAGCAAGAATTTGACTCCCACTGAGTTAAATTACACTGTAACTGAAAAGGAATTCTTAGATGTTGCTCATGTTATCAACAAGTTCAGACATTATATAACAGGCTATGAAACCTTCGTTCAGACAGATCACTCTGTAATTAGATACTTAATGAATAAACCGATTACTAATGGTAGAGTTACAAGATGGTTATTACTCCTACAAGAGTTCAACATCACTGTTTTAGAGAGACCTGGAAAACAAAATACAGTTGCTGATTTCTTGTCTAGAATTCAAAATATCAAAGATAACACTCCAGTTGAAGATAAATTTCCTGATGAATATCTTTTTGCAGTAACTACTCGAACCCCTTGGTTTGCAGATATTGCTAATTACTTGTCATAGGAAAATTACCTTCACATTTGTTTCCCAAGGAGAACAGAAAAATCATTCAAACAAGTGAAAATTACTCATGGATTACTAATGAATTGTATAAAACAGGTCCAGATCTCATAATCAGAAGATGTGTTCGAGAAGATGAAATGCATGAAATTCTTAAGGCATGCCATGATGAAAGTTGTGGTGGACACTTTGCTGACAAGAGGACAACCTATAATATCCTTCATTTAGGATATTATTGGCCCTCCATCTTTAGAGATGCCAAAGAGTATGTCAAAAGGTGTGACAACTGTCAAAGGGTAGGGAAACCTGCTCCTTCAGATGAAATGCCACTACAAACTCAGGTACTCATTAAACCTTTTGAAAAATGGGCCTTGGATTTTGTTGGACTAATTAATCCTCCATCTAAACAAAACAAGTATATTTTGGTATGCTCTGATTATGTCACCAAATGGGTAGAAGCTAAAGAATTACCTTTTGCTAATGATAAATCTGTAGTTAATTTTCTTTTTGGGGACATCTTCACTCGTTTTGGTGTTCCAAGAAAAATAGTGACAGATCAAGGATCTGAATTTACATCTAAAATGGTGGAAAGACTTGTGGAAGAATACAAGATAAAACATGGGAAGTCTACTCCTTACCATCCATAAGAAAAAAGTCAAGTTGAATCTACCAATAAGGTGATTGAAGGAATTCTCACTAAGATTGTACATCTACGCAGAAGAGTTTGAGAAGAAAGGCTTCCTGAAGCCTTATGGTCCTACAGAACTACATGGAGGAACACAATAGGACATACTCCCTATGAGCTTGTTTATGGGAAGCAACTCTTGTTCCCTATAGAGTTTCAAATCAGAACCTTCAAGATGGCAGTCCAATTGGGACTAGATTTATCAGAATCATAGAAACATAGTTTGGAGGAACTCAATGAGCTTGATGAAATCAGGAAAGATGCAGTTCAAAGAACCAGTTTAGTCCAACAGCAAAGGGCTAAATCGCATGATAATTATATCAAGGAGAAGAAGTTTCAAGCAGGAGATTGGGCACTTTTGTTCGAATCAAAATTCAAAGATTTTCAAGGAAAGTTTTAGACTCATTGGCTTGGGCCATATGAGATAGAAGAAATCTTTAATAATGTAGCATTGAGAATAAGGACAATAGATGAGAGAAATGTACCTCTTATTGTAAATGGTCATCAGTTAAAGATATATCATAAGCCAATTTCAAGGGAGGATTTTGTCAGAATTTTCCAAGATAACACTAAGATGGAGTTGGTGAAGAAGAATTCTTCTTCTCCACTAACTTAGTTTTCTTGTATATATATATATATATATATATATATATATAAACATAAAAAATATATATAAATAAAATTTATAAGTCTGAAAACCAATTGTTCATTGGCTTACTTATATAGGAAATACAAGGTGAAAATCAAAGATTTATGACATCAAATATTTCCTATTTTCTTTCTATAATAAGTAGTGACACAAAGCTACATTCATTTGTAGTGCCTAATCTGCAAATTCATTTCATTTCATTTCATCTCACTTCACTTTCATTCCCTTTCACTCTTATATTCCATTTTCCTTTCATTACATTCCATTTTCATTTTATTTCACATCCATGTTCCATAGCAATATTTCAGCTTTATCATGTTTTGTAGCTAATTCCATTCTGCAGCCAATTTGATTCTGCAGCCATATCTCATTCCACAACTTTGTTCCAAACAAATGTTGATTGCAAGGAATTGAAGAATATTTTTTTTTTTGAAGATTGATATGCTAAGAATGGTATCTGAAGATCAACATCAAAGAAAAACAAAAAACAAAAGGGTTAAGTTCCAAGAGGTAATAGTGCAAAAACTTATTTTAAAATCGCAAGGTTAGAACATAGAGTATGTATAATATGGGCATTCATATTTTTCCATGAAAAATCATCATTTGATTCGATTGCAATCTCTATCATACTACATATCCACCACACCATCCATATTCTGTCACATAACGGTTCATAATTAACTCCCTCATTGTTTTTAACAGTCATGACTACGATGTGACATACTTGTCCACGTTTCTCCAAAACCTTTACCATCTACTTCTTTCATGAAAACTTGCAGTTCTTCTCACCATACTCGTAGTCAATCCATTTCATAAACTAGGAAGGGTAATTCTGAAGGTTAAGGAATTTTGCGTAGAAGAAGGCATGGGACTCATTGTTAGGTTAGAACTAGTAGGAGAAAAGTATATGGAAGGATACCCAAAGCTTAAGGAAATGTTGCAGAAGGTTGGATGGCTCAAATTCATCAAAAAATTTGATGGTTTTCATAAAGAGATAACAAAATATTTTGCTATATCTTTTGATGGTATAGAGGTAGAAATTGGAGATATTAAGTTTGCAATAACAGAGTCGTTCATAACAGAGGCTACATAACTTTTGAGACATGGTGAAAGATGGTTCAAAAACAAGGAATTCCACAGTGAATCATGGAAATTAATACTCAAGAACCCAGGTATGGATGTATTTGTTTTTAGGAAAGGAATTCCCATTTCAGCTCTTAAAAGTAAATGGAGGAGAATGCTTTTGATATTACAGAAATTTATCACCTGTGAGGGGAGATTCGGGTGCATGTATTTCTACCATATATGTTTACTAATGAATTTCCAAGAAAATTGAGAAATCAATCCTCCTTTCTTCCTGCTAAATAGTTTAAGAAGGATGGCCTCAAATGTGCAAAAGAAAATAGAGTTCATAGATACAACCATGTACCATCATGGGCTGATAAAGATACTGATTGAGTTTCATTTAAAAGGCATAGGAGATACCTGGGAGGATTTCCTCATTAGAAATAATTTTCAAGAAGCACCAGAGTCACCCAAAGAAGATAATGTTAGAAAAAGCATAAGAAAAAGATTGGTATAACCATTAAAGACAAACCAGAGTCCTCATCACAAAAAGATGATGAAAAAATAATATCTGAAGAACTGATAGAAATCAGGAAACAAATCAGAGCAAGAGCAAAGATAAGAAAAGAGAAAAAGGTCACAGAGAAAGAAAATGTAAGTCATCCACAACCTAGAATAAGCTCTAGACTCTAAGGGTTGGCAAATAAAACATTGCCAAAGGGACAGAGTTCATAAACTTAGAAGAGGAAACCCCAGAAACTTCTCTTGTTAACGTTGCTTCTGCACACAGTCCTCAAACTTCTCCTGACCATAATTTTGAAGGTAGCCCAAGCAGAAGATCTCCAGGCATAGACCCAGTGTAACAACAAAACATAAGATTAAATAGAATCAATGGAGAAGGAAAGAACCTCAATGAATCCAGAACCCTCTGTCAATCAACAAGAACCTCTAATTGAATCTCTCAAACAAGAAATTTATGAATTAGAGATATTGAATAGACATATCAAAAAGGAGAATGAAACCTTGAAGGAATAAAGTAAATTGGACAAGGCTATTCATGATAATACCATTCTGCATCTAGGATTGTGGTATAAATAAAAATAGGAAGTTGAAAAGAAAGAATGAAGTCTGAATAGAAAATTCATCAACCTCAAATACATGATTCTTATGAGGAAACCCAGAATGACAGTCACTTCAAAGAAGAGAAAAAGAAGAAAATTGGATGTACTAGCAGAAGTGTCTGAGCAAATGCATTAGAGAAGAAGAACTCACATTTTTGGCAAATTGCATGAGGACATGCAATGATTTTGTAGTGGGGGTATGTTGAACCTCAGAATTACCTTCCCCTTGACATTTGTTCTCACCTTTTTCTCTTGATTTCTCACAAGACTACAAATCCAATCAGTGATAAATGCCAGATTTGGTCTTAGGAAAGCATTAAAATGATCACCATATTATATTTTCATGTTCTTAATATTTTAATAGATTTTTGCAAATTAGCTACAAAACGCAACCTATTTTGCAGCTAACTCTGGGTTCCATAGCTACTCTCATGGTTTGGTAGATTACAGGTGTCAAATGAATAAGTGGACCACATGGGCATCTCCAAAATCATCTCCACATGGATTCTATCCTACTCACTCGGTCCAAATCGACAGAAAAGCATTCATAAAGTCATGGTCAAAGATGAAGTAAAATATGTTATTTAGTAGTAGTAGGACTCTTGATTTTCTCTTTCGTAGCTAATCAAGAGTCTAACAGTTCTATTGAAGAGTTAATGCAGATTAAGCCACTTGTAGCTGATCAGAAGTGGAGGAGTTAATGCAGATCAAGCCACCTGTAGCTGATCAGAAGTTTAACACTCTCATTACAATTTGACTTAAGCCACTTGTAGCATGTCTTCTTATAAATAGTCATGATAGATTTAGATCAAGCAACCTGTAACAAGATTTTCTCTTAGACAGTTATGTTATTTTTTTATAAATATTGGTTGAATGAAACTGAGAAGTAGTTAGAAGCTAGAAGGAATTACAGGCTTTTGTTAAATACTTTGTTCAGACTTTGTTTTGTTGATAATACAAACTATATTTTGTCAATGGTGGTTTAAAAGTGCATCTTTAATTAGCTTTCATCCAGCCACATCAGTTGTAGAGGGACCTTGCACTGAAGGAGGTTTTCCACTTGTTGTTTTCATTTTAATTTCTATTACTCTATTTTCTACAAGTATGTTTTCTCTAATTTTTGTTTCATTTAAGTTTGTAACCAATAGTGTAAGGATAAAAATCACAACTGTGCACGTCTTATTCTTCTGAGTTATTCTATGAGAAATGACTGAATGAAAAATGAAGTAATGAGAATACATAGTTTCTTAGCTTCTTACTGTTTTGATTACTCATTTTCTTAGCATAGAAATGTCAATTATCTATATTAATATATGTTTTCAAAACCATTTCGAAATGATGATAATTCTAACTTAATTGGTTGAATATCTAATTCATACAATGATTGAGCTTACTCAGCACATTGTTAGTTTTACAAATTGTCATCTTTTCTTTTCTTCTGTTTTCAGGGTATTACTTAGTTGCATCACTTGACATTCCAAAAAATCACTTCAAGGAGATTGATTTTATCATATTCCAAAATTGAATGGTTGAATGGCTAAATGAATGCAAATATTGTATTACCTTCTACAACAATATTACTTTTGGTTTCAAGAATTAGATCCATGGATTAGCACTAAATGGTAGGATAAGATAGATGCTTTGTTTCTCTTATTAGGTCCTAACTAGTTAAAATGATTCTTGGTCCATTTTTACGAGGTTAGACTAACTTAGGAACCTATCCTTTCATTTAAAACTCATTAGATCCATGTAAATCTCTCATAGATTGTATATTCTTAGACATCAAAGAATAGAAACCCCCAAAACAAACATAAAAATACAAAATAACGAAGTAAGAGAAAATTTAACTAAGCACATATAGTGCATCACACTTCATCAGTCTACAAACCTCGGTTGATAATTCATGCAAGAAATATAGGACACTAAATTGACTAAACAGGAAGTATGCCAACTAGTGGATCTTTTCAGATTCATCAACAAGAGCTAATAGAAAATGATGAAATAGCATCCCATTCCACTTGACATAGTCCCTCTGCAATAATCTGGCAAGAAGTATAAATGCTTGACTCCTTACAAGCTCACAAGAATCACGAAGATATTTTGATAATTTTGAAAGGCATCCATCAACAAAAGCAATGTATCGGACACACAAATCAATCATTTCCACCATAATATTGTTGCGAACAAGTGGAGAATCAGTAATTTCAAGCTCCTATA
The DNA here is from genome assembly GCA_031772625.1 of Pinus tabuliformis. Lineage (NCBI taxonomy): Eukaryota > Viridiplantae > Streptophyta > Pinopsida > Pinales > Pinaceae > Pinus > Pinus tabuliformis. The sequence continues at coordinate 1,491,260,458 of CM062819.1, read as the reverse complement.
CAAAGAGATGGATGCAAGGCTTAACAAGTTTATCATATGTAGGGCAGATTTTGTCCAATTTGACCCAAGATTATGTATAGACACTAGGTGCAAATTGTTTTGGAAACAAATATATCGACTTGCATGTTTTGTACCTCCGACACTTGAGTCTTTATATTTTGCAAGTAGTTGATCAACCCACACAATAATAATATGGGTTCCTTGTTCTGAAGTGGCTCCCTATTGCTTAAATAAAGTTATATGTGCCTTTACATATTCCCCCACGTCCCTAGGACACATATTGAAAGTTTCGCATTCAAATCGGCTTTACACAATTGAAATATTTGCACAGGAAATAGTGTTTTGATCTACCTCTTCATCCAAATTGGCCTCATCACGGTTGGCCTCAATTAACCTCTCCAGACAGAAATTGACCCTTCTCTCGGCCTCTAAGCAAGAATTGGCCTTCAAACAACCTCTGAGTAGCAATTCAACCTTGACAATTGGCCTGAATCAACCTTCATACCACTCACAGTGCTCAGCCTTCACAATCGACCTCCTTAAGCAGTGAATCAGCCTCAATTGGCCTCTCCCGCAAAAAATCGGTCTCAATCAAATAACAACAACTACAAATCGTTTTGAACAATATCACACCAGAATGGTTACCGATGCTCACCAACAGATCTACGAGCACCAAGCGATATACGTTCACACCATAGCAGGTCGACTCAGCGCACATGTCAACTCAACCCACACAGGTCAACTCTCGAACTCGATCCATAATTGACTCTTGTAGAAAATAAAAACGACAATGCTATGGTAATCTCTTGGTAAACCTTATACTTACGCATCAATGATTCCTCCACATAGAAGAAAACACTACACAATTGCAACATTGTTACCACAACACACTGACTGTCTCCAACAGCTTGAATAGTCGCAGTAGGGAGATAGTCTCCAACTCACAGATCACTCAAAACATCAACAGGTACACTGTTGCTCAGCCCAATTCACATGGGAATGCATAGTCAAGTTCTCCTTTCCACGTTGACTACACACGCTGTTACCATGGCTCAAACCTACAAATGATGCATGCTTCACTAGGTTGGTCCTTTTATCATTTGTTGCCCAATCACAGATCACAACTCATCAAGACAAGGTTGACAAGGGCCATGCTTCCTTCAACCTTATTTTGGCACCGATCAACAATAGAATCCTCTTTGACTGAAATAGTCACTCACTCACTGAATTACGCAGCCTCATCCACTGACAATTGAACACATACTTTTATTCTTCACAGGATTTACCTGGGCCCTCTCATGAGGGAGTGAGGCCTATACCCGCTCTGATAGCAACTTAAAATTGAATAATTCACTTTTAATTACATTTGATTAAATAGTATTACATATATACATGAAGTCTTGTCTCAAGATAGAGAAATTGTCTTGGAAATGCAATCAATTGGTTGAGAGAATATCTCAACCACACACCAATCTAGAAATCAACTAGATCTAAACAACTCCAAGAGAATAGGAATAGAATCCTTTACATAGAATGAATCACAACTGAGACAAGTAAGAATTATATTTTTAGGTGAGTGTAGTTGGAGGAACTTTGAGAGAATCCACATGAAATATTGTGCCTGAAACATGAAAAATATTTATGTGAAATTACATTAACTGGAGGTGGGCTTAGATAGTATCTTATTATTCCTGCCCCAAGTATGGTATCACTTTGTCTTTGACCAAAATTTCCTGCCACTTATCAATTGTTTAACATTGCAAATTCATTTTTTGTTATTTTTTATTTTATTTAAATTTATTTATTTGTAGTGTGATTGCGTTTGTTCTTATTATGGGTTGTTTAGTAACTTCTATTTTTATTAGTTACTAATTTTTTGTTTTTAGTTTTATTTCCTTTTTATTTAACTTTTTGTTTTTTATGTTTTCCTTTTTCTATTATTTCGATTTTGATGAATCAAAATTTTTCCATAATTTTTTTTAGTTTTATTACTTTTTTATTTGACTTCTACCTTTTTTTTGTCTTTTTCTATGGTTTATTCCTCTCTTTTCAATTCCAAATCCATTAATCATAAGTTTTTTTTCCTTGTTAATTTTTAATTTGAATTTATTTTTTCCCTTCACCTTTCTATAATTTTCTTTCCTTGAATAAATAGTTATAGAATAAAACTTTCATTTCAATCAATATAATTAAATTTGTTAAAACATAATCTAAAAATAAGAAATTAACAAAATCTAAACAAAATTTGAGTGTAACTTTTTCTCATTCTCTTTTTTAAGGACTCACGAAATCGGTAACGTGTTGGCTCTTGTACTCACATGACATGGTGTGAATCCCTGATGGCTTCCACTATAACCTCCAGGTGCAACTGCACCACCCCCAAGCACAGAGCATTGATAAGACGAGGTTTCACCCTGTGACTTGCACAACAAGACGAATGCCTTAGCAGTGCGTTCATTAGACAACAAGCCACATGCCTGTGGGCTAGTATAATTTTCTCTTGTTATCTTCTATATACACATCTCATTCTTCATTCTAATTAAATCTTAAATACCTCATGTCATTATTGTATGCACTCAAATATCAGAGAATTGGAAATTACAACTTGTGAAGTTAAATTTAACAATGTGATTCCTGTGAATATTGTGTTATTATTATTCAACATAGTTGTTATAACTGATATAGGTGAGAGTAATTTTGATTTTTATTTAGAACTAAATATTTAATATATTCATATTTTTTTTGTAAGCTTGGCAGTGCTACATCTTCATCATGTCCAATATATCACCCCGATCGGGTCGGGGAATTGAACCAGTGACTTCACATCAAGGAGTGCCTTAACAAAGCACCCAATCATTTTGTGTTGTACAAGTCGACCTCAATAAGCTCGCATATTTTAATATTATAGGAGCTACCGCTATGTATTGGGCATTAATATAGGTATTATTATTTATTTACATAAAAAGAAATTGTACAATTATTTATCTTGAAAGTAGTTTTTTTTATAGAAAATTGTAGATCTTATTTGAAAGGTGGCATTGTGGCCAGTGAAATTTTCATGGGACAACCATAGGTTGATTGTAGATTTTTCCAATCCTCTTCATTATAAATTGGTGAAATTATGCATAATTTTTCAACTGGAAAATGTGTTGTAGCCGTTGGAAATTGTATGGTATAACAGACTTTTAACTGCGGAAATTCCAATGATCTATTTCCTCAAATATTTTTTATCTTTTACATGTTCTTTCAGATGGAAATCATATTACTTATGCTAGAAATAGTATATGGAAACATGCTAGAAATTGTATGGGGCTTTTGCAAATTTCATTTGTTTTTTATCGTTACTATAATTGCAATATTTTCCTTTGCCATTGAGGTCTAACGCCTTATTTTGTGCATCAAATCACCCACTACGTAATGATTACCATAATGTTTCTGTTGTAGAAAATGGAGATTTCCAACTTATTTTTTTCCAAATTTTCACTTAACCAAATACAATTCGTTGAAATTTTTAAACATTACAAACATGGTGGTACCATTTTTAGTTTATCTATCTATCCATCAACAATTTTTTCTTTTTTTACTTTAATTTGGCTATATTTAAACTAAGGGACATGTACTAGCCAACTTGGTTGTGAAGTAAATTTTTTCTCATTCATACCAATTGAGCTATGGCTCATCTTATTGCAATGCACAAATGCCACTATTAACAAGTTCCTAATTGAAGAATCTTTTCGTTGTAGTATTTGTACATCCAAATATGATGCACCATAAAAACAATAATGGCAGCATTTTCTCTGGAATTGAGATTCAATTTCAGTCAATAACGGCGAATAAGATAACAACAATTTCTAGTTGAAGAACCTTTCTAGTACTTTGTAAATTATGAATGGCTACATTTTTTACAGAGAATATACTTTGGATAATATACGAGGTTTCAAGCATCAAGATAAAAATTACTTTTCACCCCACAAGTAGTTGTATAAGTAACATCAATAATTAATTATTCTCTGAGTATTAGGTTATTTTCTTATGGAAACAAGCATAATTATCTTATTGAGTATTGAAGCATTTTATGTTTTTTGCTTGAATATATTGAACAAATTGATATTTCTTTTTTCAAGGTGTTGATATTAGTAAAGGAGCTCTCATATGCATTGAGGATTCAAGCATCAAGATAGAGTTACTTTGCACCCAACAAGTGATTGTATAAGTAACATGAGTCACTAATTGTTCTTGGATGTAGTATTATGTTATTTTCTTATGCAAACAAGCATGATTATTATCTTATTGAGTATTGCAGCATTTTTTGTTTTTTGTTCGAACATATTGAACATTTTTATATTTCTTTCATGAAGATGTTGATATTAGTGGCATAACTCCCATATGCATTGAAGAATATTGAATTGTATTTATTTAAGAACTTCATAGTATTTTCTACTAATATGTGTTTGGTCTCTAGACAAGTAAAATATTTGGTTTGTGACTCTAACATATTATTTTTGGAAGAACATTACAAAAGATCTATTTCTTTACAAGAAAAACTACAAATAATAGTAACAACGATCTGGAGACTCTAGAAACAAGTTAACACAAAGTTAACTTTAAAGATAATGGAATATTGTTTTTTACTTGAATTTATCTATATTTAAACTAAATAGTAGGGACCAACTATCATGTAGCATCCTTGGAGCACATCTTTATTATAATAATTTATTTACTAATATCAACTATATAAAAAAGAACAATGATGATAAATAGTAAATGCATAAAATAATATTACATTTTTTTGCCTAAATGCAATTGTCTTACCGTTACAAGATGAGGGATATGCAGTTTAAGTTTTTTATTATTTTTACTTTAATTTAGCTATATTTAAACTAAGAGGCAAGTACTAGCTACTCTATAGCACTTATTTGGAAAATATTATGTACTACTTGTTTAAAAAACTATATACATATAAAATATATATATATATATATATATATATATATATATTTTACTGTAGCTATTCAAAAAACAATTCAATCAATAAATATTTTATTTTTTGGATATTTTTGTTTAAAAAATTAGACAAAAAAAAATTAATATAAAAAATATGAATGTTTCCAATTCTATTAAAAAAACTAAATCTATTTTTTTATTAAAAACACATTTTAAATTACCAAAATCACAAACTCACCAAAAAAAATTATAACACTGAAAATATATTGTATATTATTTATTTAACTAATTATATATATATTCATCTCTCCAGCTAACTCATTCTCCATGATATAATAAAAATGCTCATCTATAGTTTCTTCCCTTTATTAAATTTGGGATAGAGTGCTTTCTAAAATTTAGGTTTGATGTAACTTTAAGATGGTAAGAATTTAATAAATTTAATTTATTACTTTTGTTTTTAACAAGAACGAGAATAATATAATTTTTTTCCAAATGGTTGAGGCCCCAAACAACTATATGAAAGGGATGTATTTTAATATTTTGGTATGTCAAGACAAAAATGTATTAAAAATAGTAAAAATTATTAATTTATATATATAGAGAGAGAGAGTGTCTACACAATTAATTGTATATGGGTTTGTAGTTTCACAGACAACAAATTCTTCTAGCTTCTATAAAAATGTTCCAAAGATAGAGATATATATGTGTTTTTAAAAAAATTGATGCTTTCGTGTGTTTGCAACTCAAACCACCAAAATGTGTGATCCTAAACCTATATAAAAAACAATCGTCACTATACACATAATATCCCCATCAGGAAAATTTAAATTTGAAAGAATGTGTGCACGTTCTTAGTCTCAACAACACATGCATGTTTCTAGTGCTAGGAGAGTACACACATTCGTGCATTTATTAACTTTAACACATGGAACATTGCTGGGGTGGGTTTAGGGCGATGGGAAGGGTGAGAAAGGGAGGGATGTAGGGGGCAATGAAGATCAAGAAACAAAGAATGAGAGAGACAAAGAGAGAAAGATAATGGGGTGAGAATGAGTTGGTGGTAAATGGCTATGGTTGGTTTGGAAGGGGGTGTGGAAGATGAGAGTGGGAGGGATAAAAGGGCTAAGGGAGAGAGAGATATTTGAGGGTGGGTAAAAGTTAGTTGGCGATTGAGGGACAAGAGTGAGTGAGAGTCAAAAAATGAGAGAGATAGGGAAAGAAGGTTGGTAAGGGAGAGGTAGGGAAATATTTAAGGTTAACACATGGAGGAAGAGAGACACAAATTTGGAGGGGGATGTTGTGTATGAGTGATTTAGAGATAGAGATATAAACTTGAGATGGAGGATAGAGAGAGATTGTGAAAGTGAGTGAGAGTGGTGGAGGGGAGAGAGAGAGAGGGAGAGAGAGGAAGAGTAAGAGATAGTGAGATGACATAGTGGGAAGAGAATGAGAGAGACGAAAGGGGTGAGGGAGAGGGAGTGACAGAGGGAGAGATAGATAAGGATAAAGGGATGGAGATAAAGATAGAGGTGAAGGGTAGAGAGAGGGAGAGAGAGTTGGAGGGGACCTTGTTGTTAGCTATGTGAGGGAGGGAAGTATGAAGAAATAGTGGAATCTTGATGGAGGAAGGAGATATAAGGAGAGACGGGTGGGATATATGATGGATAGTTAGAGGAAGGAGAGACAAATATCGATAGATATGGAGAGAGAGTAGGAGAGTGAGGTGGGAGAAAGAGAGAATGAGATGGGAGGAGATATAAAGAAGGAGGGAGGGTAAGGAGAGAGGGAGAGAAAGGAAGGGATGGAGATGTAGAAAGGGAAATAGAGACAACGATAGAGGGTAGATAGCTTATAGAGAGAGAAAGAGGGGGGTTATTATGAAGCACACACTAAGTAAGGGAGGGAGGGGCAAAGAAATATAGGAAGGGAGAGGAAGGAGGGAGAGAGTGAGGGGAGGGAGAGTAATAGGAAGACAAATAAAGGGAGAGGTACACACACACACATACACACAGATAGATAGATAAATAGAGAGAGAGAGAGAGAGAGAGAGAGAGAGAGAGAGAGAGAGAGAGAGAGAGAAGAAAAGGAAAGATATGTCGAGGGGAAATATGGGGGAGAGATAACGAAGAATAGAGATGAAATTAGAGAGAGTGATAGGTAGAGAGTGTATGTGATGGGGGAGAGAGGAAGAGAAATAGTAAAGGAGTGATGGGGAGAGAGAGAAGGAGAGAATGGAGATAGAATTAATGATCCAGATTGGATCATTATAATTTTTTTCATCCATATTGATGCATTTAGAATGGAAAAAGGGAAGGAATCACCTCATGACCCTGTTTTTACCAGTGGGACCCAATTTGGCAAAATGGGGTCTGAAACCTTTCAGGAGCGTTTTGAGGCATCAAATGATGTTTTTTGGGGGTAAAAATTTTCCACTTTGGTCCCACACATTTCCATGTTATTCTACACATAGATATATTTCCAACAACATAAGAAGTGCGTCAAAGAGAGTCTGTATGCAAAAGTTATGCCACTCAGAAGTTGATCTTCCTTTTTTCACACCTATAATTCTAGAGGATGTCGCGCCAACCCCCATTATTCATGGAAAATGGGCTAGCCACGTGGTTATTATGTAAAAGACTCTAGAAGAGTATATACTATAACTTTAGTTAAGATTTGACGTAGTCACGTAACCACTAGTAGGCTATCGAGTTGTGTTATAACTGGGCAACTAGGAGTAAGAGACATTCTTTTATGTCAAGAGAATTTTTTTCGATAGCTCAACAAAGATAGCCATGAGAGATAAGAGGTTTAGGTAGAACACATAGAGAGGATATGTGTAGTGTAGCATCCCACGGGCCACATGCATTACTTCTCTGTACTTGTAGCCTTACTTTCCAGACAGAGAAAGAGAGCAAAGCAGCGTCACCTTCCACCTGGGTTTTCTCCCAAAAGGGTTTCCCAAAGCATATATTATGTCTTATGTGTGTGTGTGAGATTATTTTGTCATTCTATACTTTTTTTTATAATTTCCATTTGCATGCATGTACTAATTATAATTAAATTTACATATCTATAAGTTTAATAAAATGGTAATATTGTAAAAAATCAGAATTTTAATATATTATTATCAGATCTGTTCTGACAGACAGTCAAGTGGAATATCCACAAAAGTTTATGGATCATTAAGTATCAGATTAGGTTTATTTAGGTATTTTGTGGAGATTGAATGGATCTAGATCGGTGAGGCCGAAAATCGTAAAACCCTGATCATGGCCAAGGAATCTGTAAATGAACCTCGTTATCCTATAGAGGTGAGGTTTACACGGTTGGAACAACAATTCACAGATATCAACCATAATGTAAGCCTCCTCATGGCGACCTTGAATAACTAGCTAGGGATATTTGGAGAATATGGGGGTTAAAATGCAAAGGACAAATCTAAACGAGGATCAGAAGATCGAGGAGAAATGGAGAACTAATTGAAGAAAGAATCTAGAAAAGATCAACTTGGTTCAAGTGTCATGAATCAGTCCCTATATAAAATGGGAGAAAAATTCGATATCAAGCCATACCATGAATAAATTGACATTCTGAAGTTGAAACATTGGTTGCAACAATTGGAACTTTATTTCAGCGTCCATCAGATTGAGGAAGGGCAAAAAATATCATTTGCACAGATGAAATTGGAGGGACATGCACTAACTTGGTGGGAGAGCCACATAGAAACCTTGAGGATCAAGGGAGAACCTCTAGTGATTAAGTGGTAAGATTTTAAAACCCTAATTAAGTCAAATTTTTATTCCATTGGGTACATGAAGGACCCAGTGGATCTGGTGGCATTACTTCAGGAAAAATTCGAGTCAAATCATGCAGGAGTACACCACAGAATTTAGAAGGATAACTATAATACTAGGTATCTCTCCAAGAACTTAGATGTACTCCTCAAGTATTTCGGGGGTTTGCACCACCATCTACATCAGCAAGTGATTTTATTCAAGCCCAAATCGGTGGATAAGGCTTCTGTATAGGCACAATACCTGGAGAACATAAGCCTGAAGATAGCATAATAAAGAGGACAAAAGTAGAAGGAGAAGGAAGAAGCTTTTGAGGAGGGGAGGAAGAAACAAAAAGGGGGAAAATATAAAAACACAATAGCCACAACACACTAGTGCAAATATCCTATCAACCACTGTAGCATTGATGGTCATACAAAGGAGAAGTGTTGGAATTTGCATCCAGAGCTAAACCCGAAGAATAAGAAGAAACATAAAAAGAATAAGAATCTCATGGTCACAGATTCAATCAACCAAGTTGAAAGAAACTATGTGGATGAGAAGATCGTTTATATGCCAGTGTAGAAGGTGGTGAATTTGAGTAGCTTTCAGTAACAGGAAGAGAAAGAAATGACCAAAATATTCCATATAAAGATACAGGTCAAGAATATGAAGATTGATGCTCAGTTTGACTCAGGATCACAGGTGAATATCATTGCAGTAGAGTTGATAAAGAACTTGGGGTTGGAAGTTCATGATCATCCAAACCCATATCCACTCGGATGGGTAAATAAGGATGTAGAGTTGAAGGTAACAGAACAATGTAAAATTAAATTTGCTATTAGTGACGATTTTATTGATGAAATAGATCTAGATGTGGTTCCCCTTGATGTATGTGGAGTCTTGTTTGGGAGTATATACATGTACATGCGAGATGCAATATTCATGGGCATAGCTAATCAATACCCACTAGTTAACGATGGAAAATCATTTATCATCAATGCACAAAAAGGCAAGTAAAAAATTTCACTGGTAAGTGCTAACCAAGCCAAGAAATTGATCAATTCCAACAAAAAGTATGTTTTATTATTTTTAAGAGAATTTCAGTCTAGAGAGCAGTCAACAAGAGGCAAGGTATCCCTAGAGGGGTGTACTAAGAAACATAAACAACAATTGGAGGAGTTAGTACAAGGATATAGGGATGTGTTATGAGAGTCCAAAGCATTAACACGTAAGAGACAAGTGGAACATGAGATCCAACTATCATCCCACTCCCCATTGCCAAATATTGGGTTGTACAGGAAGTTTGTTAGAGAAGCAAGGGAGGTGAAAAAATAATTGCAACAACTACTGGAACATAGTGTCATTCGAATGAGTACATCTCCATGTGGGTCACTCATCCTCATTGTGCCAAAGAAGTATGGGACTTGGTATATGTGTATAGATTACAGGGTATTGAATAAAATCATACTCAAGAATAGATACCCCCTGCCGAGGATAGATGACTTATTGGATTAGTTGGAGCAAGAAAAATACTTCACCAAGTTGGAATTGAAGTTTGGATATCACCAAGTTCGAGTCAAAGAAGAAGATACCCAGAAGACCACCTTAAAAACCTACCAAGGTTCATATTAGTGGTTAGTCATGCCATTTGGCCTATGTAATGCACTAGCTACATTTATGAGATTAATGAATGATGCACGACTGATGTACTGTGCCATTTTATAGATTCGTTTTATATTTTTTATTTGGATGATATAATGGTATATAGTAATACCTAGGAGGAGCATATTTCACATTTGACACATTTGTTGTAAATATTAAAGAAGTCCCAACTTCTAGCAATTCCCAAGAAGTGTGGGTTTGCACAACAGTCTTTGGTGTATATGGGGTATGTGATTGGTGGAGGAAAGCTAAATATAGATCCTTCCAAGATGTACGCCATCATGAAATGGTCAGTGCCTACTAATATTTTTGAGGTCAGGAGTTTGATTATGGCATCACAGTACATGATGAAATTCATAACCTCATTTTCAGTTGTAGCAACACCGCTCCATGCCATAACAACAAGTGCCAAGAGTTTCTAGTGAGGAAAAGGTTAGCAGAGGGATTTCAAGGAGTTAAAGAAGAAGATCATTCAAGCACCATTTTTGGCGTTACCAAACTTGCAATAGCCTTTGAAGTGGAGATAGATGTCAGTGGGTAGGTTATGGGAGTTTTTTTTATGTAGAGGGGAAGGCTTGTATACTACCATTCTAAAGTATTTCATGGGAAAGTCCTTAACTACTCTAACTACGATAAGGACCTCTATGCCATGGTGCAAGTTGTGAAGAAGTGGAAGCACTATTTAATAGGAAAGTAGACAGTAATCCACATAGACCACCAGTTGTTACAATACTTGCAGGCCTGGAGTACGATACAATAGACCAGCTATTACAAATGGATGGATTTTTTACAACAGTTTCATTTGGTGATCAAGTACAAAAATTACAACATAAACAAGTTGGTTGACATGCTTTCAAGGCCACCCACATCAAATATCACAACTTTGGGGACTCTTGTGCACATGGAGCCATTCACCCATGATGCATACAAGGTCATATTCAAAGTATCAGGACATCAAGGAGGTGTACCAGGAGTTTTCGAGTCAGATTCATGTGCACGATGGCATTAGAACCATTGACTACCATCCATGGAAAATTTTAGAGGCGAATTTTTTCCCTTGGGCTAAATTAAGGGGTTTTATATTTTTATTTGGTATCATAGTACATTGTTACAAATTGCCTCAAATTTATTTTATAAAAAAATTAGGTATGGAGGTTAGCCCACCTTATTTTAAGAGACAGGGTAAAAAAGGTAAATTTAGCCCTTGAAATTAGGAGTTATAATCTTCCATTCGCCCTCATTTTCAAGAAAATGTATTCATGATAGTTATAAATAAAAATATAAATACAATGGAGTTATGGTAAATAAATAAAATCTCTTTTTATACTTACTCCAAAAATATGGTAAATAAATAAAAATACAAATAAACTAGAGGCATGGTAAATAAATAAAACCTCCTTTTATATTAAGTCCATAACCCTCTTTCCATTTAAGAAGGCTAAAAAACAAGGTTTCATTTAAGTGAATCCTATGGGCCAAATACCATATTTATAAAAGAGATATGGTAGATTAATAAAAATATAAATAAATGAGAGGTATGGTAAATAAATAAAACATTTTTTTATATTTACTCCATATGTCACTTTATATTTATGAACACACAAACGTGTAAATAAATAAAAATATAAATAAACTATAGGTATGGTAAATAAATAAAACCTCTTTCTATATTTAGTCCATAACCCTCTTTCTATTTAAGAAGGCTCAAAAAAGAGGTTTTATTTAATTGAATCCTATGGGCCAAATACCATATTTATAAAAAGGTATGGTAAATTAATAAAAATATAAATAAATGAGAGGTATGGTAAATAAATAAAACATTTTTTATGTATGGTAAATAAATAAAACAATTTTTATATTTACTCCATAAGCCACCTTATATTTACGAACACTCAGAAAATGTGTTATATTTAGGTGAAGTCTATGGGGCAAATACCATGGGCCAAATTATTATTAATACCATGCAAAAGAACATTATTAACCCTAATATTGGTATTAATAAAAATAAAGGTGGCACATGGTATTGACCCATGGTATTCACATGGAATGCAACCTATTTAAAGTGGGGAATTAAAGTAGCATAGATCCATCTTTACACTGGATCAAATATGTGATATGCACTAACATAGAGTGAAAAAATATTTGATCTCTCTTGGGGCTTGGTAGATCAAGAGTAAAAATGAATCTTGTCATTTAATGTCACTTAAACATTTTAACTTGGTTAAAATAAAAAAATAAAATAAAAATCAATTATTAATTTTATTAATTTTTATAAATTACTAATAGTAGTTTTTAAGTTCCAAGTTTATGATAACCCATAGTATTGACCCATGGTAATACCATGGTATTCATGTGAGCATATACTATTTAAAGGGGAAATTCTATCAACTTAGATCCATCTTAATTCCGGGTCTACCAAGTGCTAGGAGGGATAAATAGATTTCATCCTTCTAAGACTAGTAGATGTGGAGTTAAGATGGATATACGTTGGTTTTTATGATAATGAAGATATTAAATAGACTTAGCAAATTATATTGTAAAAAAAGTATGAAGGTGAATGGTTAAAGCTACATTTAGTCACTTCACAAAATTTAGTAAAAAATACTAATATCTCCATTAATATTGGTTTTTCTGATTTAACAAAAAAAAATTCAAAACAATGAAATCTTAACTCTTTTTGCATCACCCTCGTAGAAGAGAGATAGTCGCTACCCAGATTTCCCACCATTTTTCAAACATTCTCAATATGATATCTTCATGAAAAAGTTAAGGTACTGATCTTGGATTAGTTGTTTGAAAAATATGCTGGTTTGTACAACCTTTCATCTTCTCTGCTATTCTTAGTTTGTCGTAATGATCTATAGGGGTTGGGCCATTGCACCATATTGTCCTAAAAGGCGGATATTGTGCACCAAAAAGGAAATTAATCCACATGTTGCAACATTGTTAAAAATGGTACGAAGGTAGTGAATTATGCTAATAAGAAATTTAGATTGGGAGAGACGTAATTAAATTTTATTATTTAATTGAAGATTTCCAATTAAAATAATAATAAATCTACATTTATATATTTATATATTGATTGGAAGGCTTCTGACAATGGTCACTTCTTTCCATTAGATCCCCTTCAGGCCTTTGGGATACCTACTACTTCATTATATTATATAGTTGGGGCTTGCTACTTGTTGGCGTGTTGGGGTAAACAAACTTGATGTGGTTTTTTTTTTTCTTATCTCGCAGTTGGAGTCTATGGAATAAGAAAGAAATTTGATAGCTTGGCAAAAGTGGTAGCTTGACAAAAGTGGTAGAGAAAACATTAATCTCTCCTACCATGACAAACATGGCCACTAAAACTTGCAACATTGTTTGTAGGAAGTGAAAATTATGTTTCTTTTTTCAAACATGTATGTTAGTATATCACAGTTTAATGAATATGTTTTATTATTATCATATATGGTTTCATACTTTAACAAAACATTCGCCAAGACTTCACAATGTTTTATTATTCAGTGAAAGATTTTCCAAGATCTTACAAGATTTTATAATTTAGTGAAAGATTCGCCATGACTTTACAAGATAATATAATCTGGTGAGAGATTCGCCAAATATATATATATATATATATATATATATATATATATATATATATATATATATATATATATATATATATATATATATATCTTAGTGATAAAATCGCCTCCAATTGTTCCTATGTATCATGGGGATGCGCCCATTTATTATACATATAAATTTAGGGTGGTTCTTAAAATTTTCCCTGCTACCATCTCTAAGATGGGTTACTCTACAGGTTGGATAAGTTATGTGTTCCTAAAGGTAAGTGACTGCAGCTGATTAGAGAGTCTCACACCTCTAAGGTTGCAGGGCACTTTGGTGTAGGGAAGATCTTGACTAACTTGTAGAGGTATGTGTATTGACCCAAGATGCAAGAGTAGGTATCTAGGTTCATAAGAGGATGAGTTCTTTGTTCTACCAACAAGCCTAGCAACATGAAACAAGGTCTATATCATCCCTTATCTGTACCTACTCATCCTTAGGAAAGCATTTCCATGGATTTTGTGGGAGTTTTACTGAAAATCAGGAAGGGAAATGACTACCTATTTGTTGACAAATTCAACAAGATCTGTGCTCTGATGCCCTGTAAAAATACCATCAATTGGAAAAATCACAAAAATTGTTATTTGTACAAGTCTGGGTGCACTTTGGGATACCAAGGAGCATTGTTTCAGATAGGGATACAAGATTTCTCAATGCATTTTCATCTACATTGTGGGAGAAGGTGGACATGAAGTGGAATATATCTAGAGCATTCCACCCACACAAAGATGGGCAAACAAAATTATTCAACAAGACTTTGGTGCAACTTCTCAGGGGATACAACCAAATGCATTTGAAGACCTGGGACGAAAATCTGGTATATATACAATATTCTTACAACAGAGCAATCCACACTTCTACACGAAAGTCCCCATTTGAAACTTGTTTTGGATATTTTCCACCTTCACCTTTGGATATTGGATATGGGCAATAAAGAGAATTTAGGGAAGATCTTACATGAGATGCTTTGATGGCTGAAAAATTTATAGAGAAGATCAGGAAAATCCATATACAGGTACAAGGCACACTGCAAAATTCGTAGCATAAGTATAAGGCCAAGCATGATCAACACAGAACAAAGAATCATTCAAGGTGGGAGACAAAGTATGGCTACAGTTGAACAAGGAGAGGTTGCTCGAGCCTGGTAAGAAAATCAAGGCTCTAAGGTATGGTCCCTTTGAGATTCTAGAAAAGGTGGGTGGTAATTCCTATCCACTCAGTTTACCACCGTATATGCACATTTACTAAATTGTGAATGTAGAGAATTTGAAACTCTATGAGGCTTCCATGCTAGATCAGGAAGAGGAATAAGTCCTACATTCTGTGGAGGATTTGGTGCCAAAATCTTAGGCAAAGTTGATAGAAGATACAATTTTGCAAAAGAGTTCCAGAACCACAAGACAAGGGGAAAGATGACCTTTGGAAGCTTGAGTTGAAGGGACAACTTCCACGCAAAGCTAAATGGTACGCTAGAGAGAAGGTGAAGGAAAAAATTCATCACCTCATTTAGTAAAACAAAAGCCTCCCAAAATGGGGAGGTGTGATCCGGATTGGATCATTATATTTACTTTCATCAATATCAATGCATTCAAAGTAGAAAAAGTGGAGGAATCAACTCATGGGACTATTTTTACCAATGGGACCCAATTTGGCAAAACAAGGTCTAAAACCTTCTGGAAGTGTTTTGAGGCATCAAACAACATTTTTTGGGGGTAAACTGTGTCGCTCTAGCACTACACCTTTCATGTTATTCTTCACATAAAGATATTTCTAACGGCATAATAAGCACATTGATCAAATTTTGTATGCAAAAGTTATGTTGCTCAGAAGTTGACCTTCCTGTTTTCACAACTATAATTTGGGAGAATTTCACATCAGCCCCATTATTCATGGAAAAGAGGCTAGCCACGTGATTATTATGTAAAATAATCTAAACGAGTATATATTTTAACTCTAGTTAAGAGTTGTTGTAGTCTAACTTTACTAATAATAGGCTATCATGTTGTGTTATAATTGGGCCACTAAGAGGAAGAGGAATTATATTCTGTCGAGAGAATTTTTTTCCATACCTGATAAAAGATAGCCATGAGGGATAGGAGGTAAGATCACATAGAGATGATTTTTGCAATATAGCAACCCATGGGCCACAACCATTTCTTCTTTATACCTGCAGCCTTATTTTCCAGACAGAGAAAGAGAGTGAGGCAGATTCACCTTTTAGTTGGGTTTTTCTCCCAAAAGGGTTTCCCAAAGAATATATTGTGTCTTATGTGTGTATGTGAGCTTATTTTTTCTTTCTCTACTTGTATGCATGATTTCCATTCACATGCATGCACTAATTACAGATAAATTTATAGATCTAGAAGTTTAATAAAAATGGAATAGTGTAAAAATTTAGAATTTTAATATATTATTATCAGATCCGTTGTGACGAATGGTCTATTGGAATATCCATGAAATTTTACATATTAAATAAAGAGGGAATAAGAGATATAGAGACACATGAAAATATGTAAATGGAAATAGAAATATAGAGAGTTGTGGGGGGGGGGCGTGGGTAGGGGGAGAGAAATAGAGAGCGGTGGAAGAGACATAGAGGGAGCAGTGAGAGAAAGGCGATATGATATTGTTAGAGGAGAGAGATGGAGAGAGTGGGGGAGAGAGTGAAAGAAGAGAGAGATAGAGAGGGGAGAAGAGAGAGAGAGGAGTAGAGATAGAGAGTGAGAATGAAGGATAGGACAGATGGAGAGAGTGGAGAAGGAAGTGAGAGGAATACTTAGTGAGAGGAGAAGGAAGAGAGAGAGAAAATGAGTGAGTGAGGCAGATATGAGAGAGGGAGAGAGGTGAGAGAGAATGAGAGAGAGATGGGGAAGAAGAGAGATAGATGGGTGGAGAGATTGAGAGATAGAGTGGGACAGTGAGAAATAGAAATAGATAAGAATACAAGGAGGGTTAAAGATGTAAATATAGAGGAGGGAGAGAGAGGAAGGAAAAGAAACATAGAGAAATATAGGGATAGAAAAATAGAGAGAGTGATGGGGGTGAAATTGATAGAGATAGTGGGAGTGAGGGAGAGGGAAAAAGTTAAAGATATAGATAGATGTGGAGGGGAGAAAGACAGAGGAAACAATAAAGAGAGAGGGAGAATGAGCATGAGGGGGAAATATGAAAAGAGAGATGGAATAAGACATATACAAAGAGAGAGAGTGTGTGAGATAGAGAGAGAGAGAGAGAGAGAGAGAGAGAGAGAGAGAGAGAGAGATGAGTGAGAGAGGGAGAGAGACGATGAGCGAGTGAGGGAGATATAGAAGGGGAGGTATGGAGATAGAAATAATGAGGAAAGAAGATATAGAGAGACACAAAAAAACATGTAAATGGAAATAGAGAGAGTAAAGTGTGGGTGAGAGAGAAAGAGATATATTGATATGTAGAGAGAGAGAGGGAGGGGTAGAGAGAGAGTGATCAGGGAGAGTGGTGGACGGAGAGTGAGGGAGTGATGGAGAGAGAGAGGGAGAGAGATGGTGGGAGATATATATAGTGATGAAAGAATATATATAGATACACAAACAATTATATAAATGTAAATAGAGAGGAGTCGGAAGAGAGAGAGGGAAGGAGATAGGGAAGTGGACATAGAAGGAGGGTAGAGAGATTTAGAGAGGATATATAAAGAAGGATATAAAGATAGAGAAGTGGAGATAAAAAATATAGTGGAGTGGAATAGAGAGAAAAAGGTTGAGAGTGTTTGAGAGGTAGATAAAAAGAGAGAGTGATGGGGGAGAGAGGGAGAGAGATAATGAAGGAGGGAGGGGGAGAGAGAGAGAAGGAGAGATGGATGGAGATAGAGACAAAGAGGTAATAATAGATAGAGAGACAAAAAAAATATGTAAATGAAAATAGAGAGATAAATAATGGAGGGGATAGAAAGAGAGAGTGTGTGTGACGGGGGGGAGATGAGATGGATAGATAGTTGAAGAAGGTAGAGTTGTAGAGGGAATAAGAGAGAGAGAACTGGGATAGAGGGTGTGAGAGAAGGATGGAGAGGAATGGAGAGAGTGGATAGAGATGAAGAGAGGATAGAGAGGGAAGAAAAGAGATGAAATGAGAGAGAGTGAGAGGTGGAGAGATAGAAAGAGTGATGGAGCACAAAAGGAAGATAGATAGTGAGTGGGTGAGAAAGAGAGAGAGAGGGAGGGAGAAAGAGACATCAAGGGAAGAAGATATAGAGAGACACAAGAAATTATGTAAATGAAAAAAATAGATAAGGAGAGTTGGGGGAGAGAAAGAGATAGAGAGGGAGAGAGTTAGGGATGGATGAGAGAGAGAGGAGGTTTAGGAAACTGAGAGACAAAGGGAGAGTGGAAGAATAAAGAGATTGAGGGAAGAAATGAGAGAGATGTGGATATAGAGAGTGAGAGAGAAGAAGAGGTGGATGGGTGGAAAGAGTAGAGGGGAAAGGATAGAGATATAGATAAGGAGAGGGAGAGAAATAGTAAGGGAGCTTGGAGGAGAGAAAAAGAGAGAGTGAAATAAAGAGAGGGAGAGGAAGGAAAGACAGAGAGAAGGAGGAGAATGATATTGAGAGAGGATAGAGAGGAAGTGAGGGTGATTGAGAGAGAGATAGAGTAGAGGAAGAGAAAGAGAGAGGTAGATATAGACAGTGTGGGAGACAGATGAATGGAAATATTGGAGGGGTAAGAAGAGAGTGATAATTGTGAGATGGGCAGTGATAGTGAGGGAGTGAGGGAGAGAGATAAAATATAGAGAGTGAGGTAGAGAGAGACAAAAGAGGAAAAGGTGGATATATGGAGAATTAGTGATGTGGGAGATGGAGAGACATAGTGAGGGAATGAGGGAGAGAGAGAAGAGAGGAAATGAGATATATATAGAGATGGTGGATTATAGAGAGGGAATAAGAGAGATATAAAGAGAGGCAAAGGGATAGGGAGAGGGAGAGGAAAATATAGGGGAGAGAGTGATGGGGGAAGTGGGTGAGGGATAGTAAGGGAGGGAGGGGGTGAGAGAGAGAGAGGAGAGAGGGGGGACATAGAGATAAAGATGGTGTGGGGATAGAGAGGTAGAGATATAGAGTAATGGGGAAGAGGGAGAGAGAGAGAGAGAGAGAGAGAGAGAGAGAGAGAGAGAGAGAGAGAATATGAGAAGGAAGATAGAGACAGAATTGTGCTTGCAATCTATAACATGTGGGTGGACCTACCATTATTGGGCTAACATTAGATGGTGATAGAGGAAGGTAGATAAGGTACTTATTATTGTGTTAGTCTCAAAATTGGATCTACATTTTTAAGAAAATGTGTGGATTCCTAAGAATGTGTGCATGATTCCTTGATTAACCTTAACCCATCCTGCTTCCCAGTCACCCAAAATCCAAATACAAATATAGAAAATAAGAATATAAGAGAAGAAAATGTTAACACTCCATATGAGTTTTTGTGTAATTGGAAAGAATAATTTTTTCCGCTTGTGTTATTGGATATCAAGTTTTTCTCTTATTGTATAACTAAAAGACAATCTCTATGTAATTATAAGGCGATTTGAGTAATTTGAGGTTAAATATTGTCTTGTTGAGGAATCAAAACCCAATATTTTCTTCTTGCATATTTGGAAGGAAGCCTTTTATCTTGCTATGAAATTGGAAAAAAACAAGTTTCCTTTTTGTTACGATGGGGATAAAATTTGTTTTATTATATAATTGGAGGATATTTTTTATAAGTGGAATACAAATTATATTTTTTATGGTTGGAATACAATTATTGTATCCTTGTAATTACAATCCATTTATACATGGGAAAACATCGAATCAAAAAATGAAATCTTCAAGAGAAAAATAACTCATAGAAAATATCATTAAAACAAGAGAAAAGACTAGTGTAAGAATGGCGAAATGAAGACTTAGAAAAGTAGAATCCAACTTGTAGGATGAGCCTCCAATGAAATTTCCATTGTAAACATATTTTTATAATAATATGATGCATATTTTCTTGGAATTAATTGAGGTATGGATGAAATTAGATAGGATACTGGTGCACAACTCCTTGGTGAAGACATTCATATGATGCAACCTCTTGTTCAACACTACGATAATTTAGAAGCTACCCCTAAGCATGTTTATTCCCCTTCAAGTAATGTAAGTCCTCTGGCAATCCTTTTTCTATCCCTCTTATAATTTTCATTATGAATTATAATTCATGTAAATATTATGGAAATGATAACTTAATGATTGGGTTGAGATGGGTGGACACAAATTCAAAGGTCTAAGAAGAACCTGGGATGCAAATTGAACTCAAGGTGTTTCATTTAATATGCCACCATTTTTTCTAACTGAGTTTTAATGGCCTATGCAACAGGAAGGGTGGGATTATTGAGTGGAGTACAAGCCCATACCACATTTTCCCTTGAGGGGTGTGTCAGTGTGTTTAAAATGCAAGAGGGAAAAGAAGGTTGGCGGAAGAAATGGGGGTAAACGACAAAGACAAGACATGAATTCAAACATGATTTTCCATTTAGAATTAGGTTGAGTGAGAGTGGGAGAAACATGCTCTGATATGTAGGAAATTGCATGAGAAACACAAATTGTATTCTAGGATATGCATATGGTAGTTGTGAGAAAAATCACAAGAGAGAATGCAAGGGAGTAGAATTAGCGTAGTAGAAGTGAGATCATGTAGAGTAGCGTGGGGTGAAGAGAAGATCAAGGAAGGCCAATGAGTTTTGTTGTTGGAAAAACTATGTGCTTTGGATCCCTCCATAGAAAAGTGGTATCTTTTTGAGTTTGAATTGTGGGGTGAAGTGAATACTAGAGAAGAGTGGGTTGGGACATAGTGAAGTTTCGATACCCACTGATTTAGTGGGTGGAACCACAATGTGCTCTGGATCCCTACATGGCAAAGTCATAACTTTGTAAGTTTGGATACTTCTAGGGTTGGTAGGTGGAAACACTATGCGCTTTGGATCCATGTTAAGTATGTGGAGGCACATTAATATATGACTTCATGTTGTATTTAGCAAGTGGAACATTGTGTTATTTGGATTCATGTAAGAAGGTGGAGACACCATGAGACCTAGATTCCTGTGTGAACTAGTTGATTGGAATTGGTGTGAATTCCTTTGATCGCTTAGTCATAATGTTGGAAATATGTTGTCATTGATGGAAAAGGAAAAGGTAAAGGCAATGGAAAATATTGGAAAAGGAAAGAAATGGAAACTACAAATGCATTGGTAAATATGTTGTCATTGTTAGCAAAGGCAAAGGTAAAGGAAATGGAAAAGATTGGCAAAGGAAAGCATGGAAATCATTGGTGGAAAAGGAAAAAGTAACAAAGGTGGCAAAGGAAAGCATGGAAATTGTAAAGCACTATAAATGGTGTTTTCATTATTGGCAAAGGAAAAGGAAAAGGTAATGGCAAAGGTGGAAAAGGAAAAGCATGGAAAAGGATCAATCACAAGAAGATCAACATGGTAATAGTAATGTTACATAGAATTTAGAGCCAATTCTTGGAAATTAAATTATCTCAGATGAAAGTGAAACCAACTCAAATGGGAAGAGCTCTAAAAGATATTTCCAGTGGTATGTGGAAGTCTTAAAATGGCCTGCTAGATCAAAAGTTAGAGCTAGTCAAAGTTGGAGACCCCAAGTCCAAGTTAACAGAGTTATAAGGTGATTGAAGGAGCCTTGGCACATAACTAAAGTTCGCAGAAGTACCGAACAAAATAGTTAACCCAAGTGGAGCAGAAAACAAAGGATGGGGTAGATGTGGGAGACAGTGCAGAAGCAGGAAGCATTTCTATTTGGCATTGGTGGATGCCACCCAGTGGCGGTACCCAACGAAATGTTTATGGCGCAAAATTCTTAGTGCCATGATGAATGGTGTAGGATGACGCCATCTCGACGGACTTACCTTGATGGGTGCACCCTAGAGAATTGAATAAAGTGCACACAGTGAAAGCACCAAGAGACAGGGTGTCAGGACATGGCAGTAGAGAGTCGTCTAATGAGAATCAAGCGAAAGTCCCCACTCCAACAAATCAGCTCGCTGAGGGCTAGTTAGGAGGTGCATTCTGGGAGGATAACAAAGAGGTAGTGTATCGAAATGCTAGCTTGACAGAAAAACAAAGGAAATGGCTTGAACAAAGTGATTTTGATAAAAAAAATATTAACAAAGAAAATGCTCTGAAAACCAAAAGTTTGGGGACTCTTTCTCTCTCCTCTGGCAGGACAGGTGGCAGCATGTGATTATCCCAGACAACGGAGGATGATGACATCAACACTAACAAATTAGAGCATGACATGTGGAAGTCATATTTGGCACTTTCAAGTACCTTAAGGGATCATATTTGAGTGACATGTGTCATCTATCACAAGTCAACACGTAGCACAGATGAAGACAGAATGACATCATCCCGCTGGATGGAGCCCAACATGTTGCAAATGGTGCATAAAAGGGATGCATCAGGGAAAAGGCTTTAAGATGACGAGATGACTGACTCAGCCCATAGAGCCTTTCTATTAGCTCTTGTTGAAGTGGGATGACCCACCTGGATAACTCATCTCATAGGATAGACCCTGACACATTTGTTAACAGAGAACAAATAAAAAGAACCCAGCAGCGGGAGCCCGGACACGTCACATTGACAGACAGAAAATTGCATCCAATAGGCAGAGCACAAGTGGAAACCCCACATAATAGCGTGGCCTGGAGGAGATAACCCAGAAGAAGTTATTTGCACATTTTAAGGAATTGTCAGGACAAAAGTGTCGGGCTTGGGAGCTTTGGTCTTTGCTCCAGGACCTAGCCTTTATTCATTTCACGTAGAACAAGACCAATGGCATGAAGCCACAAATAAAGAAAATAATTTTGCATACGACATCAAGGGATTATCGACCAAATTCTTGGCTAATGATTCACAGAGACTCTAAGATAGCTAATTTATTTTCCTTTGGTCATTTAGCGTATAAATGAAACCAATGTCATAGAGCCATTAAAAAATGAGTTTGGCCTGCGAAGGGCTTAAATAGGCTAAGCACCTAAAGCCTTGAACCGGTGGTCGCGAAGACATGGTCCTATGGCACAAAAATAGGAAGAAGCCAACCCAAAAGGGGCTTAAGCTCAAAAATGAAGAACTACCAATTTTGGTAGTTAATTTAGAATTTTAGCCAAATATAAATGCGGATAAAAATAGTAGAATCTAGCTAAAACATGTTAAAATGCCAAAATTGCTAAAATCAGCAGTTTAACTCAAAAATTGAGCCTAGAACTGCATAAATGTTTATTGAAGGTTGACTGACAACCTTGTGAACACATTC